>OZ038380.1:145911906-147111906 GCA_964036045.1 Eutreptiella sp. 'Long Island Sound 2002' | reverse complement strand
CTCACCACAGCGCGGGCCGCCGCAACGAGCGCGTGCCGCCCGGCAGTGGCAGTGAGGAATGGCGCGATGAGTGGCTCAGCGCGGACTACCACAACCGCCGTGCTCCACCGCGGACGCCTGTACGCCCCCGACGCCCGCCACCAGCCCCGGTGCCAATCCCCAGGGCTGGAGGACGTTATGGTGGACTCAGGGATGAGGTCCCCAGAGGAGACGTGGAGTGGGATGTCGGCGAAGGTGAGGACCTGGACCTGGACCTGGGCCTGGAGGAGTTCGACATCAGCCCGCCGCGTGGTGTACGACGGGAGGCCGCTGAACGCAGCCGCCGGCGCCGTGATGAGGATGCGTACATGGATGCAGTACGGCGTGAACATTTTGGTTCAGCGTACGTGGAGGAACCGCGGCGTAGCCACAGAGATTCCATGGAGGAGATGGACGTGGCGGCCGTGGGAGTCCGTGGGCGAGGCCGATGGGAACCTCGGTCGACCTCGCGGCCGGCGTTCATGGTCTCTAAGGCCGCGGACGCCGCCGTGTGGGAAGACTTGAAGGACATCAAGCCCCCCATGTACGATGGCAACCCCCTCAACCTCGACCGCTTCTTGGAGAAGCTGGACGATTGGGGGCTGACCGTCACTGAAGACCTGCCTCCCGCTGATGCGGAGAAGTATGTCTTCAAACGGTTCAGGTACCGCCTGCCGGAAGTGCTCGGCGAGCTATACTTCGTGGCGACCAAGGAGGGGAAAATCAAGACCCTCAAGGACGCCAAGAAGTGGCTCAACGAGCAGGAGCGGGTGGACGCTCCGCAGGTGGCTGCCAAGCGCTGGAAGTCCATCAAGCTTGAGCATGATGGACGGGAGATCCGCCTACGGGACTGGCGTGACTTCCGAGGGAAATACACCCTCTTCCGCCGCAATGTGGAGGATTGGAACGAGGGTGACGAGCAGGCTCGCCTGCTCTCCATGCTGCCGGAAGCATGGATCAAGAGGGTCACCAAGGAGGAATCCAAGAGGGCCAAGTCCAACCACACGGTCAAGATGATGCTCCCCAAGGAGTATCATACGAACGTTGTGTCTTGGGCGAAGAAGAACGTGGCCCGGGATGTCAAACGGCACTCCCTGCGGAACGCTCTTCTCATCACCGTCTCGGGCGATCGCGAGAAGACCGCGATCTGGCGCCTTGACGATTGTGAGTTGAGCGGCCAGACCATCCGTCTGCAGCCCATCCCGGCGCGGATGAGCTGCGACGAGATCCTGGAGTGGGTTGGCGAGGAAGTACCCAAGGAGTACCGAAACCTCCACCACACCCGCGGGTTGAGGCCCGGCGACCGCGACGTCAACTACGTCGGCGAGGGACCTGGCGGGGAAGACGCCATGGACCCAGCGGGAGCCGGCGGCGATGAGACTCTCGTCGACGATGACGACGACGATGAGCCCGCCGAGGTGGCCGTCTGTGCCTTCGTGGCGAGGAAACTGAGCGCGGGGAGCAAGCCGGGAAACTGGAAGCCCCTGCAGCAGGGTTGGAGGAAGCAGGAGAAGAGGGACCCTCGCCGCATTGGCGACCCTCCGCTGTCCTTTGGGGAGTTCATACGAGCTCACCCGCAGGGCTGTTTCGTGTGTTATGGGAGGAAGAAAGGCTTCAACCATGACCACCGAACATGCCCCGTCCACAAGGCCGACACGGAGGCTTACAAGAAGGCGCACGGGTCGAAGAAGCGTGCGCCCGCGGGTATCCGGGAAGCCAAGATGGAGGTGGACATGGACGAGCTGGCCAAGCTGATGTCGTCGGTGGGAACCGAGTTGGCCAAGGAGATCCAGGAGATCAAGCGGAACTGGGTCCCCAGGTCGGACAACAAGAACAAGGAGAACAACCAGAAGGACCAGAACAAGGACAAGGACAAGAAGGGTAAAGGAGGAGGTAAAGGGGGAAGAAAGAAGGGCGTCAACGACGTTGAGGCCGAGGAGAATACCCCCTCTTCCACAACCGACGCCCCCTAGCGGAGCCCCTGCAGCCAAGGGCCCCAGCTAGGGCGGTCGCAGGATGGTGACGTGGGAAGCGCCGATCCATCCCAGTCGGGAGTCGATAAGCACAAGGGGACTGCCGCGGGCGGAAGGCCCGGTCCGGCGCCCAGTCGCGGAGGCGGGGTGAGGGCAAGTGAAGGCACGAACCCTTGCACCCGTCCGTCCTTCGCGACCAAGAACGTGTTTGATGTACTACAGGATCTATCCGAGAGTATCGGAGGATCACCCAGACCGCAGCTGGATGCTGCAGATGGGCAGCCTGAGCCCATTGTCCACGACCTGCACCAGTCGCTTGTGGAGCTTCTGGAACGGCCGGAGATCCTGAGTTTGCACGCCGTGCGCCGTGTCGGTCGCGAGCGGCAGTTGCATCTTAAGGTCCGTGCCTTATGCGGGGAAGTGGAAAAGGTTTTCGACGTGTTGGTCGACACGGGAGCTCAAGTCAGCTTGGTCAAGGCTGGCCTGCTTCCGCCAGAGTGTCTTACCGACAGTCGGAAACCTGTCAGGCTGAAGGTGGCGAACGGCCAGTACATGGTGGGAGGCACGAAGGAAGCGGCCATTGGGCTGCAGTTCGTGAACCATCGTGGGCTGAGCCGCCCAGACCTCGGCAAGGAAATCCTCCTGCACGGTAGCTTCTACGAGGCCGAGATGGACTGGGACATGATCGTCGGGTACGACTTCATGATGGAGACGGACTCCGGCGTCCTCCCGGCCCAGGCCTCCATGACCCTGTACCAGGACGACCAGCTCTCGTGGCTTTCGTCACCTGAGCACCATGTGGAATGCCAATGGATCCACCCCGAACGCAATCAGCTCGAAGTGGCCGCGCTGGACACTGAGCCTACTGGGCCAGCGAACCAGGAGTACGGCGTAAGGCCGGAAGTGGCGTACCGAGTGGTCGCGGACCTGGGAGCTTCGGATCTGGCCCTGGATGCGTTCTCTTCAGGAACCTCCGCCCATCTGCGGGTGTGCGAGAAGTACTGGAGCGCACAGGACTCTGCGTGGAAGAAGCACTGGGGTCCGCATCAGGGATTGATGTGGATCCATTGCCCCCGTTGGGACATTCCAAGAGCGATAGCGAAGATTCGCAAGGACCGCTCCAAGGCAGTGCTGGTTGTTCCTATGGGATGCACCGAGGAGGAAAGTACCCGACATTGGGTAGCCTCATTGACCAACATGACCTTGAACAAGGTCGTCCTACCGGCTGGAGAGGGTGTCTATCGGGACGCTAAGGGACAGCCCATGCCACCCCAGAGATGGCCAACAGAATTCCACTATGTGGATGGGGGCCTTGATCAGGCCGACACCACGGACTTCGTGTGTGTCAACCGCATCATAGCAGAGCCCTGGCGGCAATGCTTTGCGGTTCCCCCTGTTGACATCGAAGAATCGGACTCCGAAGACCCCCTCACTGAAGAGGAGTGGGATCTGGTTCAGGGGTATATGGATCAGCCCTTTCACGACTGGGGGAGCCAGCGTGAGGGCAAAGGCCAGGACAAAGCCTGGTGGGAAGTGGACTCAATCGTCTCCGGCTCCTATGACGGGAATACCTTCGTACAGAGGGTGCTGGATCACATGTCCAGCCAAGACGAGCCGCCTGGCGGTAACCCACCCACCTACGGCGATCTGTTCCGAGGCAAGACCAGGGATGGCCCTCTGGGTCACCTGGGAAGACCACCTGAGCCGAAAGCGAGCGGGGTCGCTACCCCTCAAGTAAGCTCCGTGGTTCAAGTGCCCGGAAAAGCCAAGGCGGAGTCCGATGACTGCCCCAAGATCCAGGCGTTGAGGGCCAGGCTGAAGCAGAAGTATGGCGAGACCTTCTTCAGCGGAAAACCTGTGTTCCCCCCACCGGTGCGTGGACCGTATGGCGAGGCCAAGATACGACTGAAGCAGGACCCCCGTGTGTATCGTCACCGGGAGTTTGCCCTGAGGGGCGAGAGGAAAGAGGCCATGGAGAAGATCCTCCGTGACTTCATCCAGAGAGGCTGGCTCGAGCCGTGCCACTCCGAATGGGCCTCCCCCTGCTTCGTCGTCCCCAAGAAGGTTGCCGGTGAGTGGCGGCTCGTGGTCGACTACCGCGGCCTGAACGCCCAAACGCAGCACGACAGCTATACGCTGCCCCTCATTGAGGACATGCTGCAAAAGCAACACCGGCGGAGGATCTTCACGGTGATTGACCTGAAACATGGTTATCATCAGATGCCTCTCGCCGAGGAGTCCCGTGCCTGCACAGCCATGAGCACTCCACTTGGACCTCTCCAGTGGAAGGTGATGCCCATGGGCGTCACCAACGGCAATGCGGCTTTTCAGCGGATGCTGGAGAACCTGCTTGAGCCGATACGCGACCGTGCGGACCCCTTCGTGGACGACGTGATCATCGCGTCCGGGGACCCCAGCATGAGCTACGAGGAGCTCCTGGAGGCACACGAGAGGGACGTCACTCGAGTGCTGGACCTTCTGGTTCAGCACAAACTTACGGGCAGCAGTGACAAGGCCACCATTGCGGTAAGCGAGGTGGTCTTCGCTGGCCACGTAGTCGGGAACGGGCAGCGAAAGCCCATACCTGGCAAGGTGGCTGCGATTGAGCACTGGGAAAAGCCCAAAACGGTCTCTGAGCTACGGGCGTATCTGGGGTTCTGCAACTACTACTCGGGGTATATCAAGATGTATGCCGAGTATGCAGCCCCCATGACGACCATGCTCAAGGGCAACCGAGAGGAGACCAAGAAGGGGTCCAAGAAGGCCTTGGTCTGGACTGAAGAGTCTGACCGTGCCTTTGAGGGGATGAAGCAGGCGCTGCTATCCGCAGTGGGTCCGCACCTCGTGGATCCCGACCGAGGGTTCGTCCTGCGCACCGACGCTTCCGACTACGCCATTGGCGCTGTGTTGGAGCAAGTGCTTGACGATGGGAGGCACGTGCCCGTGGCCTTCTGGAGCCGAGTCCTGGCGGAAGGCCAGAGACGGACGTGGACGCCCCGTGAAAAGGAGGCGTATGCCATCGTCATGGCTCTCAGGAAATGGGCTGGGTACATAGCCCTCCATCCCGTCACCGTCTGCACCGACCATCAGAGTCTGCAGTCGTGGCACAAGGAGCACGTGGACACCCCCTCAGGTCCCGCCTCCCGTCGGGCAAGATGGCACGAGACCTTGGCCAAGTTCGACCTTACGGTTGTTTATATTCCTGGAAAGGATAACACCGTGGCGGACTGTCTCAGTAGGTGGGCCTATCCCGCCAGCAAGGGCATGCAGGATATCTCTGCCCATGGCGATGAGGCTGAGACCGCTGAAGCCAAGAGGATCATTGAAATGGACCGTCTTCGACATCCCCCGCACCATTTGCAGTGACCGAGGGCCCCAGTTTACTGGTGGCTGGTTCAAGGCTATGTGTTCCCTCATGGGAATACGTCATGCCGAGAGCGTCGCCTATCTCAGCCGGTCTAACGGCTGTGCTGAAGTGGCTGGACGGCAGCTGTTCGAGAAGCTGCGCAAGATCCACATCACCAATCCACGTCGGAACTGGTTTGAGGAGATGTGGCCTGCTCTGAAGGCCCATCATGACACCCCCACTCCTGGCGGTCTGTCCCCTCACCAGATTCTGTTTGGCAGGGACCCCCTGGGTAGGGGACTTCCCTTGTCTGGTGATGGCATGGCTATGGATGCCAAGGAGTTCTTCGCGCGGCAAGAGCAAACGGCGCGGGACATCCGCCAGCAGCTTGAGAAGGAGCATGCTGAGCGTCAGAAGTCCGCCCCGAGCTCGACAGCGCAGAAGTTCAGGGTGGGAGACCCGGTGTGGGTGATCAGACCCCGCCCCATGGGCACCCACCGCACCAAGACCTGGTTCACACCCGGCGAGGTGGTCCGCAGGATTGGTGAGGACACCTACCGCATCAAGGTGGGTCACGGACAGTTCCGGGAGCGCCACGAGAGTCAACTCCGTGTGCGGGAACCCGACCTCCGTGGCCGACATGTGTCCCTGGACTATGCCAGACATGAGGCCGATTCGGACGACGACTATGCTGAGCAGGACGACTATACTGTCGAGAAGATCCTGGCTCAGCGTCCGAAGGCCTCGGCACCCGGAGGTCTGGAGTTCAAGGTTCGTTGGCGAGGCTATGGGCCGTCCCACGACAGCTGGGAACCCGTCTCCTCGTTCGTGCCGCGGGTCAATACTCCCTTCATGGAGTACATCCGCAAGCACAAGACCAAGATCCACGTTTCGGACTTGGCAGCACTCACCCGGGCGATTGCAGCCAGGGGTGCCTGTTCAGCGCCCTGGGCTCTCCCCTGATGTGTTGTGAGCGCCTGTGAGGCCGACGAATCGTCCCTTACTTGCTTGCTCTCTCCCATCTTTCGGTGACAGAGTGGCCATATACCCCCCCCTGCTGTATCCAGAGGAGGATGGCCCCTCTCTTTCAATTCTATTCGTCACTCCCCCCCCTGCTGAATCCTTGGGAAACCAGATAGGGCGACTGACCCTCATAATTCTGAGCTCTTGGGGCCTTGAAGCCCATACGACGTTGCGCAACGGAAGCCGCTGTCATCGGCATTGCGATTTTTTGGTGTGTGGTCTGGTTCCATGGCATTTGCGGAATCCAGACCAGTCGACGTGTGTCTCGAGACTATATATGCCTGAACTCAGGCGTTTTCCTGTCCATCCTCCTGCATTTGCCTTATCCTGACCGTGGCGTGGTTTGGCACTCTGTTCTGAGTGTGTTTACACGCCTATTTACCCAAATTGTTGCTTGTTTTTCTGCCCTCCAGGATATGCGCATCTGTATGTTAAGTGTCATCAGCCCATCGCTGAGGGATGGACTGTTTTTCACCACGAATCGGGATACAGAGGCGCCTTGAGTCGCCGTGTACATATCCTTACAGCCTGGTCCAGCCTGGACCAGTACTTGATTACAGATTCTACTGTTTGAGTGCCTGTGATACCGTGTTGCCCTATTCGCTGTGTGTGTGGAGATCCTGATGGCGCCAGGCGGGAAGCCCAGTTGCCTGACTACACTCCCAGCGGTCCGCCACTGTCAGTCCCAGTGTGAGCCTACCGATTTGCAGACGCACTTGCATTCGGATGGCGGCCTCCGGTGCTCCTGACCTCGGTCAGTCTGCCTGGGAAACTGGTGGTTTGAGGAGTCGACGCCTCCGCCCACACTGCATGAGGACTCCCTCATGTATGGCCTCCGTGGCAGTAGGGCGAGGGAAAAGACGGCCTTGATGCCAGATCCCTTCAGGAGGAGTTCCCTTACGATTTGGGGTTCGTAAGGAGTTCGACTATGGCACTCTGGACTCGCGTCGTATGGATATGGACATGGTGCGCCCGAGGAAGGACCCGTGGGGACTCTCCCCAGTCGGCGGGCCTTGGGAAGCTTGGGGTAGCCTGATGGATCTTTGTGGTCGCTCTCGACTTGTGGGGCCACCTCGGCTGTCGTGTGACGCCTATGTTGGCCGTGTATGCCACTGCCACTGTGGTGGTGACCGTAGCAGCCGGCACCCGGTGCGCCTGGTATGGGTTAACGGGTCCTTTGGATGCCGAACAATCGCCGCCAGGACCCGGGAATTGATACTTGATGCTATACATGTGCTGCGAGCTGTTACAGCAGCATACCTATCCCACTGTGGGACACCTATCTTACTGTGACTTACTGAAGTGAGGATGTGACACCCCCCCCCCTTCAGGAAGTGGTCCTGGGTACCCGCTGCCATGCGTGGGTGTTATCGAGCCCCCCCAGGGTTTGCTCTAAGGAGGGGGGTGAAGCGGTACCCAGAACCCCATGGCCAGGTTACGGCATACAACCGGTCTCCGGTCCACTAACCCCATGCACGGCGTGTTCCGTGCCGTGAAGCCCCGCATCGGCAACCGATGCACCGCCAGCGGAGATTTGTGTATCAGAATATCAGGAATCAACAGGGTTTTATTTTCATATTGTTTCCGTCAATTTTTACGCTTCCGTTCCGATACTCACTGTTTTGACTGCTGGCGGTTGGTTCGCGACTTTACCGTAACCGCCAGTTTAAATGTTTATAATGGAAATTTTAACGCTATCCGCGACGAAGGCTCCAAAGTCGCCAGGAACTGCATGGATGCTTCCGCAATTTTCATAATTAATACTCGCAACCTTAATCCGAATTTTTCAGGATGTCGAAATCGGATTTTCGACTTCGACATCCCCGCACTTGATTTGACCTCTTTCGAGTGGACCTACGTGCTTCCGTATGCACGAATCAACTTCCCTTTTATCCTGCCCTCCATTTGTCTTAAAGATATGGGCAAAACAAAGTTGATTCGTGAGGCCACTTGTGAAGGTCATATCTCGTGTTGCTTGCGAGCAATTACGATAATGAAAACGTGGGATGTATTCACAATACTCCCGACGTAATTTAGGAAGCATAATATGCCTTGCGTCTCCACACGTGCGCGCTAGTGTAATGGATCATGGTCAATAGGGTAGAGTTTGCGTCATAACTCTTTGGCCATGACATTGCGTGCGTTAAGATAACTTTCGAGTGTAGCGCGCAAGTGTTGGTGTTGCATAGGAACTCTCCTTGAGTTCCTATGAGCGATTGACACAAAGATATGCCCTTGGAGGGGCATGACATATCGTGGTGGGAGCTACATTTTTGGGCAATATGTGGTATGTGCCATGTGTTGTGTTGTGTGCCCATTTGGCGGGTCCATTGCTCCAAGCCGAACCCGCCAATGGACCTTATATTGTGCAAGCCCCTTCTCCATACTCCCTACGGTCAATTGCATGCCTAACCTTCGTGAAGGGAAGCTTGTGTGGTGATCCCGAAGCGATGCGTTGGGAGCAAGGTGTGTGTTTTACAATTTTCCATATTTTCATGTGCCCACTTGGGAAGTAGCGCTCGTAACCTTTCAAGGCGCCCCAAGTGGAGCACATATGTGGGATCAAAGGTCAATGGTGTCAAGTCATTGTGTTTAGAAGGATTAAGTGATTGCACGATCCAAGCCGGAGATATTATAATATAATTGTAGACCTTTCAAGGCACTTTTGTGTGTCATTGTGCCAATTTTGCCATTTTTGGCTCGTCATGATGTCAAGTGGCGACCGTGTATCTCAACGTTGCGCTCAATTGACATCATGACCCAAGTATGTTATGAGGGTACATACTTCGGTAGCCAACATATCTTGGACCCGGCGGATAACTCCCCTTAGGCTTGGCATACCGTGGCCGCCATGTTGGCGATTTGGGACTATCCCAAATCATGGGCTCACTTGGCGACCCTGCCATTCCCAATACCGGAGGAGTTGGGCGACGCCCCAAAGATATGTTGGACATATATGACTTGATACCAAACCTATGGCACACTCCGGTCCGAGTCGGGCATGTGCCTCATTTGCCCCAACCATGAGTGTGCGCAATTTTGGCCATTTTGTGCATTTTTCCAATTTTGCTGCCCGCCGTGCACTATGTTCTAACCCTCGTGCACGCCGGACGCATGGACCAATGGACCATATATGACATGGCTGTTATGGGTAATGGTCCCCATGGTCCACACACCACGTGGGCGAAGCGGAACCGCCTTCGTTAAGGCGCTAGGCCAAATTGAGTATGGGCAATTTTGCCATTTTTGCATTTGTGTGCCCAATTGAGATCGTCACCACGCCGAGTAGCATTGAGATCTTTGGGAGCCAAGGGCATGGGAGTCTCTGTTGGACTCCTGGTGGATCGCGTATGGGATGGCAGATCCGATCTCCTAGCTGGCGTGGAGATATACTATAGGGAGCGCACCGAATTTTGGCTCATTTCAAGCAGCCAAAATGACCCAATTTTGGGACCCCAATTTCCCCCTTCCGTGTGGTCAATTGGCGGCCCCATTTCTCTAAGCCCATAGGGAGCCCGGACCTAAATCCAAGTTGTGCACTCAGATATAATGTCCTAGGTCCTGCCTCCTACCCTGTGAGCCATTGGCCTTACCTTGGCCGGGCGAGCCACGCGTGGGAATGACGCCAATTTTGGTGATTTTGGCATCATGACCCCACTTGACTCATTCGTGTTGCCCTGATGCCGGGACCTCAGAGGGAACCAGGTTGGGTGAGGGCTCCAAGGAGTTTGTACTCGAAGGGCATAGGGTCAATTGCCTCGTCCCTACCTCTGGCGGGTCCGGACGAGGGGTCAATTTTGGGGATATTTGAGTTAATTCCAGTTTGGGCTGAAACAGCCCATCTTCAGCTACCAACTCCTGGGTGATAATGGCGGGGCCATATCTCTGGCTCAGAGTGGAGTTGGGACCTGCCACTAAGGGAGCATAGGGAGCCACTGTCGGTTGGCCTGGGAGCCCATTGGCTCCCAGAAACTCGCCTGTGGCTGTGCGAGACACCTCTCCCATTGGCAAGGGTTTCAGGGTCCGGACTGAGCAGGGCATGGGTTGTGTTTGAGCCCCCGCCCCCATCAGCCACTGAGAGGGTCGGACCTGGGATTGGGATATGAGTTGGGACTGAGTGTCTATGGTCCTGTGATGCCCTTACCCCAGTCCAGTCTCAACCCCATGTGTACATATCCTGATGTGTTGCTGTACATACTTTCGTTCCCTCTTTGCAGAGTGGCAAGGATTCTGAAACGCTTTGTCACATGACACAGGCGTATTGATGCCCTTGTGAGCGTAGTGCCTTGCCTGCCTGCTCACCTGTGCGTGTCACCGCAGCGTCCCGTGGCCGGCCCCCCACGGGAACGCATCAATGGGGCCGTCGGGGAGTTGCACTCTTCCCACGGCCATTCGATCTAGCATACGGCGCCAGTAAGTATGTTCACCAGAGAAGCCCCAGTCAGGGGTGCACATGACAACCCTTCCTCCCTCATAAGCGATTTTGGTTAGAACCTTCGCGAGCAGGGAGAAGGGAGGGTTAGCATACGCTAGGCCCATTGCTTTCCAGAAGAAACGGAAAGCATTGTTCAATTGTTTCGAGCAGTACGACTGCATGATGTGCTGTTGTTGGCTCGCAAACAATTCCACCTGGATCTCATCTAGGTTTACCTGAAGGGCCGGCAGTTAATTTTCAAGAATGTGACGGGCCAATTGGTAGTTTTCAGTACGATAGTTAGTCTTGGATGCGTAGCGCAGACCAGACTCTTTTCGTCCTGACAGCTCCAAAGGTACGGAGAATAGCACACTGCCAAAGTCGCAGTGCAAAGAATAGGGGCGCTGGAGAGACAGCATTTTTACCTGGGGGTTTCTTCGTAGGAAGTCTGTACCAATGACGATGTCAAAGGCGTCGGTGTCCAGCACTCTGCAGTGTTGGGTCACGGTTTTGTCGCCAAGGCATATAGTCACATCGACCCCCGCCAAGGAATGGATGGTACGCCCATCCCCTACTCTTATGGCCACAGTCTTAGTTTTCTTGAAAGTCTTTAGCAGGCGCCGGGCCACTATGGAAAGTGTTGCACCGGTGTCAAGCACCGCTCGAAGAACTTGATCCTCGATTTTCACGAGGATCCAGAAAACCAAGTCCTCCTCTTCGGAGCCGCCCCCCTACTCCTCATCAGGGAACTTGACATCCACCCCTGCAGCAATGAGGGACCTGGCCATCCAGGCCAAGCACCTCTTCTTGGAGTTATTCCCCTCAGGGGTAGCATTATCCCCCTGGGGGCGCTTCTTAGGATCACCTGCGGCAAGAGCGGGTGTAGCAGCAGGAGTGGGTGTAGCAACGGGCGCTGATGAGCACCTCTGGGGGTTAGGGGGTCCATTTTTGCCACCCCCCTTGCGGCCTCCCTTACCACCTTTATCCCCATTCGGGGGATTTCTGGTGGGTGTTTGGGTCTTCTGGCGTTCGGTCTCCTGACGCTTGAGTTTATCACTCTCGCGTTTCTTTATTTGACATTTGTCTTCGTGGTGACGACGTTTGCCACAATACCCACAGGTCATGGTACACCTGAAATGATCCTGATGGGTCACAGGTTTCCCATCCTTGGTATGCTGCTGTCGTTTCATCTGCAGCATACAGCTACTGCGGTGATCGCAGTCAGAGGCATGACAAGGCCCCCCCTTGTCATTGACAGGTTTGCAGTAGAACAGAGGGGGTGTACCTGCATCAGGTTCAACCTCATTCATGGCACGTAGGTTACCCCTCCCTTTACCAACTCCCTGGTTGGTGTTAGTGGGATTTTGAGACACTTTCCCTTCGCCACGTTCGGGGGTAGGGGTACCACCTCGACCCAACTGCTTCTTGAGGAATTTCTCCATGTGGGAGTCATTTTCTCTCTCAAGAGCTGGCTCAATCAGGAGGTCCACCAGTTCATCGTAGGAGTGGGTCGGACTCTTCCTCTCAGAGGTAGAGCGGCAATCATCCCACGTACGTTGGGGGATCTTACTCATGAGCCACAGGTGGGGCTCAGTGGCTCCGTAGGAGCCCACGTTCATCCGCGAAAACAGATACTCCAAGTTGCACACGTATTCAGAGATTCGCGCAGCGGAAGAAAACTCAGGGAGCATAGGTAGCTCCTCTGTCTGTGTGCGCACACTGAGGTCAGTCTTATAGACTGGGAACGTTTTCTCCAACCTCTGGAGTACCTCTGCCCAGGTTGAACAGGTTTTCACAATCTGTTTCACCTGTTTTTGCAAAAATTTCTTTTTGCATGAGCGTTTCAGCAGTGAGCATTTGGTGGCCACATCAACATGGGATTGGCCAGTCAGCAAAAGAAACTCAGCAAATTCTTCTGCCCATTCGGGCAGATTTTTTGGGTCGAACTCAGGCAGTTCCAGCTGGATGTTCGCCTGGGCAATACGTCTGCCGGTCTTCCCACCCCCTGGAGTTAGGCCAGAAGGCGACACGCCGGCAAGAGGTGCCAGGGCTGACAGCCCTCTTTTCTCAGTCTCTGTCACAGGCACGTCCTGTAGTTCAGCCATGGGCACTGTTTTGGCACGGGAGTGAAAGGGGCTGGGGCAGGTGACCTTAGGCAACAGCCTTGAAACCCTTGATCTCTTAAGATCTTCGGCCAGGGTACTCAGTCCGGGAGAGGGGGAGGACAACTCTGGCTTGGGTAAGGGTTCTGCAATACCCAGTTTTGCCTTAATGGCCTCCGATAGGGCCGTCACATCTGGATCTTCTGATCCAGACAGAAGTTTTGCCAGCAGTTCGGCCGTATGATCCAGGGCACCGTAGGTTGGCCTTGGATGATGTTGTTCCTCAACTCGAGTCGGGCCCACTTCGGGAGCCCTTGGGGTTGGACAACATGCTCTTGGATACTCGGTTCCCGGTCGTCTTGGCAGGGATGCTGTCTCGGCTCTGTCGGACGGCGGGCCAGAGTGCATGTAGGACCCTAGGTCTGTACGTGGTCTGGATCCGTGTACTGCCAATGGCTCCTCCCCATCTTCTCCACGAATGGATTTGTAGTACTCCTCATGGAGGATGTATTCATCCATTTTCTTCCTCAGCTCCTCGTATATCTCAGGGCCTCCAATCGCTGTTGAGGATGAAGCCGGACAGGCGGATCGTGAGACTGAGGCTGCTACACGCCTGTTGAGATGATGCAGGCTGTCTCCACCGTGGGCCGCTAAGGCCTCGGTGGTAAGGATTTTATTTTCTTCCGCCCTTCTGCGATCTGGATCTCCTTGGGACCCAGATGCGCCACTGAGATGTTGTGGAGCTCGCTAAGGTGGTTCACTCATAGGGTGGGCCATGCTGCCCATTTGTACTTGGACAGTTCTTATGGGCCAGGTCCTGACGCTTGGCATTGACATGATGAATTTGTTGTTGAGCTTTATGTGCTGCAATTCTTCTCAGGGTCGGTTCAAAAGGTCACAAGGGACTGTCTCTGCTACCAGAAAGATGTCCTTGATTAATGCCCTAGATATTGTGATGAAGTCCTGCAGGTTTTGAAGTTGAAAACCCAAACCAAAGCAGCAAGTAGAGCAAGAACAGGATGTGGATCGAATCAATGATTGGTTTTGGAATCCAGTGTAACACAGAAGGGCTGCAGATAGACAAAGCAGGTATAAACACAAAGATTCAATCACAAATGGATAGTACAAAAGATTTTATATGAAAACTGGACTGCCTCTGGCCTCCAAGATAGCATTAGGCACTTCATGTGCACTCTTTTGGGTGAAATGTTGCTGGTTAGGAATGTGGGGCTTAGATGTCAGGCCAACACAGCAAATGACTTGGGCAAGCAACTCAATTCAGAAACAGTTGAAAAGTAGAACCACAATAAGTGGTAGAAACAATTGAGTATAGGGGTCTTGGGGTGGGAGACCACTAGGCTTAACCTCTAAGGCCTAAAGATAGAAATGCCTATTTTATTTCAATATATCCTCCATGAAGGAAGGTACCTCCGCTCAGTTGAGTGGTAGGGTTAAACTTCATTAGGGGCTAGGGTACAACCCTAGTACCTTGGGAAAGTGTACCAAAAGCTTCAAAAGAGTGATAAAAATACTTAAGTTAGTCCTAGCATCAACAAAAGGGTTTTAAGGGGGGCTTGGCCTGGATCAGGCCCTCCAAGAAAGACATGGCAGTGACTTTTTCTTACTTGTAGTCCTGTACCGACCTCCATTCCTCCGGCACCCCCCTGGGAATGTGGGCCCGGACCAGCCGCTCGAAGGCCGGCAGGTTCACTGGCCGCTTGGCGTACAGCGCCTCCCAATACCTCCGGACCTCGCCAATGACGTCCGAGGCCTCCAAGAGCACCTTCTCCGACTCGCGGACGCGTACGGACCATAGGCCCGACGGGGCATAGTTCACCACGTTGATGGCCCCCCGTAGCGCCGTCCATCAGAGCTGCAGATCCGGTACCCTGCCCCGCCAATAGTCATTGATGGACCGGCGCCTGTTGCTCCTGGGGCACCCCGCAGCTCCTCCACGCGTGTCTCTAGCAGGCGGAGCTGTTGGTCCAACGCGGCACGTAGGTCCTCCACCGAGGCAGGGGATAGGTCGGTGTCCACCTGCCGGAGGTGCTGTAGCAGGGCAGTCGCTTCTTGGGAGTGGAGTCCGGCCGCCGCCGCGTCCCGTTGCCACAGCTGATGGGCGCGCCAGGCCAGGGCCTGCTGATCCGAGAGGACCTGGGCCAGAGACGCCTCCGGCTCCGCCTGCCCGTACGGGTACTGCGGGTAAACGCCCGATGGCATGCGCACTCCCGTGACCCTGGACACGTCATCACGGAAGGCGCAGAGCAGGTCAAAGACCGCTTGCACCTCGGACGTGCCCATTCTGGCAGAGTCCTGGTCCGACGAGAGCCACGCCTGCAGCCGCCGATCCCCGCAGGCCTTCTGCAGTACTGCCGCCGCCGCCTGACGAATCCCTGGAGGTCCGGGCGTATGGCATGCAGCCTGCCTTGGGCGTGCGAGTAGGCCATCTTGGTGACCCTCTCTTTGCCAGTCACCGCCAGCGGGAGGTCGAGGACCACAGGGCCATGATCCGACCCCAGCGACGCTGGAGACCGCCCCGGCGCCAAGTGTGGGCGCTCAGGCGCCGCCCATGGGACCAGAGGCGAGTTCAGAAGGAAGGAGTCCAGTCGGTGCCCTGCCCTCGTGGGCCTCCTGTCCTCCTCCCGTTCCGGGCCTGCCCTGTGGAAACCACACTGTTCCCACTAGGCTTGGAACCTCCTCGTGGTGGGGTGCCACGGGGACTCCAGCCACACGTTGAAGTCCCCTCCGAGCTGCACGGCCCTGGTGCCAGCCGCGCTCTTGGCAGCCGCGTACATGGCCACGTCAGCCCAGAAGGACGCCTTAGACGCCCAGGAGTCGCCGCCGCTGCCCTGGCCGTGGACGTTGATGACCAGGTGGGTGCCACCTGCTGTCACCACATCGAGGGCCATGGCCTTGCCCGGCACGATGTCCACGATGCATCGAACTTCCTCCGCGGCGAACACGTCCGCCCGAAGGGCAATCACGAGCCCGCCGCGCACCGCTGCCCCCGACGCTGCCTGGGCATCCACCCCTGGGTACGCATGATACCCGTGGTGACGCCACTGATTCTCCGAGTGCACCTCCCCCACGACTACGATGCCACTAACGACTCCCGGGACGCCACACACTGCCCCTGCAGTGGGCATCACCCGAAGGCACCTTCACGTGGGGGGAAATCCTCCCCGGCACCGTGGCGCTCACGTACCTGTGGCTCCGGGACGCGGAGACGCACACGCAGCCCCCCGGCACACACCTCCTCCTCACCCTAGAGGGAGAGGCCGCCGTCGAAAACGTCCACACAGCAGAGGGAGAGGACTACGTGACGGCGAACGCAGACACCCCAGTATGGCTGCACGCTCACGAGCACACCACATCCCCCACCGTAGTACCGGGGTCACACCCCTGGCACGTGGTCATCGTGCGACTGCCCACAGGGGCAGACACAGGAAGCGCCAAACAGGGATGGGCCGAAAGGTGGGCACAGGTGTGCGCCTACCTGCACGAAGGGCTGCAGAGACCCTCCCTCACCAGTCACACCCTCGAGCCGGCCCCCACCACGGCCGAATCCCACACCGGGGCGGCCCCCCCACCGGAGTCTGCGCCTACACGCGCACCCTCCACCGCGAGGCAGCGGAAGCCCTCAAGACGGCCATCTCCAACCACCAGGGCCTCGTGCACATCGCCCACGATAACACGCAAAAGGGCTACACCCTATGGTGGCACCACCCCGCACCAGAAGGGGGCCTGCAGCTACCGGCAGACCAGCCTGGCATCGGCCCAGACCTCACAGCGATCGCCCACGCCGTGGCCGCCATGGCCCAGCAAGTTGGGGCGCCACCCCAATGGGCACCCTCCATCATCAAAGAAACGGCGGCACGCCACAACCCAGCTTTCGCACACTTCCGGGCACGCCCCATTCATCCCACCCTACCGGACCTCGACCTCCCTGCGCACGATGCGTAGGCCGTCCACATCCTCGTGCCCGACGACACCGCGCCCAAGACGGGGGACGCGACGGCACACATCACCAAACAACTCCCCAATACCGCACTCCACTACGACATACCAACAACAAACATCATCGTCACCCACAACACGGGTCGCGACCACTACTACCTCCAGGCCACGCATGAGCGCTCCCCCGTCACCATATACACCTTCACCACCTACCCTGGCCTCCAGCCACCGCAACACCACCCGCGCCCGGCATGGAAGCATCCACTACACGTCGCCCCGACCCCGCGCAAAAGGCCCACCCACCGCGCGCCCCCTCCCGCCGACAGCACCGCCCTCCACACAGCCCGCAGACGGGCCGAGGCACACCACCAAAACCACCTGCTCCCACGCATTAACGCTGGACCCAGCACCGTCACCGAGGCCACCCATAAAAGCACCTTGAACCTACTGGCCCGCAAGCTACGCCCCAAAATGGCACTGGAGGACACACTGTGGATATACTATGGCGAAAGCCGCACGGCACGGGTGGCGGACCTCCGCACCATCATCCCCCGCCCCATCCAGCGCGCGGTAGGGCCCTTCACCGTGTACGCGGTACCGCACCCCATAACAGCCCAATGCACCCACTGCAACCCTCGGTGCGCGCTACCATGCGCAGGCGCTCTGCAGCAACCCCTGCCCACCCCTACCTACAGGGGGGGCATGGACCTCGGCACGATACCCGGGGACCCACACCCCTACCTCCTGCCCGCAGCGGACCGCCACCACGCCATACCGCCACACCTTGTCGAGCACCTGGCGGTGGGACCATTCCCCTTCCAGAAGCGCCCCCCCCACACCCCATCCGACGGACGCCCGCCAGATGAGCCGACGCACGCCACACCTGGACCCAAACGCGCCATCGCACTCCTCACCCTAAAGGCGGAAGCCACCATCCCTCGAGACCTGGAGGGGGAAAACCACCTCATGGTGGAAAGGCTTACGGAACACGTCCTGATCGCAGCCATGTACGCCACGGCGTCCGCCTCCCGCCTCTGGGAGGACCGCCCCTCCCCACCTCCAACCCAGGCAGCGCAGGACGCCCCCGACACGGGCCCTACCGCCAAGGACATCCACCAAATCCTCAACATGCGAGCACCCCCGAAGACCCACCCCGAAGTCCGCCCCATCCAGCTCGTCAGCTGGGACGCCATGGACGCCCCCCTGACCACCACGGAGGTCCACATCCTCAAACACCAGGACACCTGGTGGACGGTGGAATGGGACGACCACGGCAAGGTCAGACGGGCAACGGCACACGCCCCCGACGACGAAGTCCCGCCCCGACCACGCGGAGGGGACCGCTTGCGACTCCCCGCACGCATCCCCCACGCCCCAGAGGCAGCCTGGGAAGCACTGCACTACACCCTCTACTGGGCGCAGGGGGCGCCAGAAGGCCCCCTCCCCCCGGAACGCACCCCAGCGTGGACACGCCACGCCACCTGCTATACGGCCCACATGCGCCGCCACGGGGCAGGCACCGGGCACCGGCTCCTCACCTGGCCCACGGACCCGCCCGACGCCCTGCAGGAGGCCGAGTAAATTCTTGGCCTCATGACCAAGCAAGTGCTCCAGCTGAAGGACCCCGTCCCCACGTCCAAGCCCGACGTCCCAGCCGCCCGCAAACACCCCGTGTTTGCACCGGGCCACGCACCCGTACAGCAGCCCCAGGGCGCACCTCCCCAACGGGGACAACCCGCTGCCCGGCGCCGCCAAGGTGCGCAGAAGCGCAAGGCCCCCGCACAGGCCAAACCCGCGCCCAGGCCAAGAGCCAAGTCGAAGAGCTGGACCAAAGAGGAAGCCGCTGCCCTGTATCCCGAATACGCCATCGGTACCCCGGTGCAGCTGCCCTTCCAGTACGCCACGGCCACGGGCCCCTCCAAGTGGATATGGGCTGCAGGGGAGGTCAAGCACCGGTACCTCGTCACCGGGGACCACCAGGGGTTCAAGATCCACGTCAAGTGGGACCCGGCCAGCCCCGGCGACAAGAAGGTGGGGCGCATCATCGAACTCTGGCGAGACCGAACAGGTCGTGAGATGGTCCCCATGCAGCTGTGCATCCCCGACACGGAGCACCTCACCGGCACCGAGTACGAGGGCGAAGTCCACAATGCATGGGCCCTACCCTAGCCCCAGAAGCGGAACCGCAAGGCACCCGCAGCTCAGGGCGTCATCGACCTCCTCGACGCCTTACGGGGCCAGGGCCGGACACGGCCCGCCCCCCCAACTACCGGTCCCCAGGAACCGGCACCTGCGGAAGCCCACGCCCGCATCAACATCCTCAACGAGCCCGCGGTCACCTACGACCCCACCAAGGCCGCCACACTGCAAGCCATGCCCGGGCCACACCCCCAAGGCGCAGACCTCCTGGGGTTCCTGGAGCAAGCCCTCCGCAGAGCGGACCAACCCGAACCAGCACCGATCCGGGACCTGGAGGGGAACAAATATCACGCCCACTGGCATCAGGGGGTGCCCCTCTACCACAAGACGTTGGTCACGGTGTCTGCCCACCCCGACCTCGGAGTGGATGGTCGCCTCGGGGCGTACGAGTGCGTGGGGCCCGGATGGCAGCTGAACGTGCTACTCACGCACGTCCCATTCGGGGAGGAGACCAAGTATTTCCTGGACACCGTGAGCCTGGCGTACCGCCCACTGTCCCTCCTGGCACCCACCATCATCATAGGCGACCTAAACGCCGCCCCCACCGACGACGACCGCACCGGCCCAACCGCAGCCACCGACATAGCTGTCCGGGACGCAATGCACCAACTGGGCCTCACGGACCTCACGGCAGGACTCACCGGCACACCCTCCCATTACCCCCACCAAGCCGGCACCCACCCATACTGCATCGACACGTGCTACGGGGACCCAACCACGGTGCGCGTCCACGAAGCAGCCTACCGGGACCTCTCGCCCACGGGCACAGGCCACCGACCCCCCTACATCGACCTCATCATCCCCAACCTACCCCGACCCGCGGCCACCCTGCCAGACGACACCCTCCCACCCACACTGCAGTTCCCGACCGAGGACGACCAGGGCGCCTGGCACAGGTATAACAGGTCCCTACACGCCATCGTGCGCCGCCCGGATGCACCGACACTCACCACCGCCATGCGCCGGGCGTCACAAGCATGCGGCATGGAGCGTGACACCAGCCACACGGGAGCACCACCAGACCTCACCCTCCAACAACTCGTCGATGACATCTGGACCACGAAGGAGGAACTCGCCACCCTGCTACGCCCCAGCACACCGGAGGCAGGAGACCGGAACGCCCACCTCCGTGCGCTCCTCACCACCTGCCGCCACCAACTCCAGGAATGGCACGCCCACCGCATAGCGGCCGCAGCCCAGGAATGCGAAAGATACGGCAGAAACGACACGCCGTACAAGTCCCTGCGGTACGTCAGCCGCATCCTGGAGGACACGGGGCGCCGTACCATGCACGCGGTGCGCACCCCCGAAGGAGGCCTCACCGATGACCCCGACGCCACCCTCCAGGCAGTCCTCCACAGCTTGCAGGCACAACACGGGGACGCCCTCCCTGAGCTCGACCCCCACACCAGAAACACCATCCGCGAGCATGTGCCCAGGGTCTTTAACCGGGGTCAGCGGCGCGCCATCGAACACGACCCCTTCAGCATCTCAGAACTGCAACGCGCCCTGGACCGCCTGAAGAAGGGGGTCGTGCCCGGCGTTGACGGCTTGCCGGCCGAAGCGTACCAACGCCTCACCCTGCCCGTCGAACGCCGCCTGGCAGCCCGCCTGTGGGACATCGTCACGGGCGCCACGCCCATCCCCCCTGAGTGGGCCAACCTGGTCGACCCCCTGTACAAAAAGGGGGACTGGGCGCAGCCGGGGAACTGGCGGCCCATAGTCTGCGCCACCACCGAGGTCAAGCTGGTGTGGACGCTCATCCTAGGCCGCATCGCGCCGGCGGTCGTCGCCCACGTGCCCGCCAGCATGTGGGGAGCCATGGCCGTCAGGTCCCCCCACGAGGCCATCTTCCTCCAGGACACCGCACTGGACATGAACCCCTACTAGATGATTATCGCCTCCCTCAATGTCCAAGGCGCGTTCCCCAACGCCCCACACCGGCTCCTCACGGAGGTATGGGATGCCATGGGCCTCCCATTCCTATCCTTCATGACCAGGTACATCCAGACCCGACTCTACGCCGTCATCACAGCCGCAGGCCTCACCCCCTGGACCGGCACAGACAGCGGGGTCCCCCAGGGAGGCGCCGAAGGCCCCTTCCTCTACCTCCTCGTCACCCTACCACTGGCATTCGAGCTAGCACGTGTATACCCGGGGTACGTTCCATAACCGCTACGGTCCCCCCTCATCAACTTCGCGGACGACAACCTCCTAACTACGGCCACCCGCCACCGCGACCCTGAGAACGCAGGGCTACCAACGACCACCGAGTAAGTGTCCGCCATTCTCCAACTCACCACAACCTACCTGGACGCCCACCAGCTCCTAGTGCACCCCCGCAAATCGGTCGGGCTGACCGACGCCAGGACCCCCACCCCCGACATCCGGATAGGCGAACCCCTACACCTGGAAGACACCACAGTCCACCTGGGAGTCACACAGGCCACGCGGCACCACCACATCACACTCCCAAGCAAGCTGGAAGAGCGCCCCGCCCGGCTACCCCAAATTGCCAGGGGGGACGTCCTGTCTACGCAGGGCCTGGCGTACTTAATGGAAGCGGTGCTCAACGCGGCCATCGGGTACCAAGCCCTGCACCTCCCGCGCCACGCTCGACAGCAAGTGACGAAGGCATGGGCGCAACACGAAGACTGGCCCACGTCTTTCCCCAAGGAGGCCATGATGGCCCACTGGCGCTACTACGGAGACAATACAGGCGCCCTGGTGGACATGGCCTATGCCAAACACGCAGCACACCTCCTACACAGGGTGACACACAACCACCAACCTGAAGTTCGCGAGGCGGCAGCCATACGCATAAAAGAAGGTCCAATGGCCCGCAACACCTGCCCCCGGTGGATACTAGCGCAACACGGCGTCTCCATCTCTGTGGGCACTGGCATCTGGGCCCAGCTACAACTCCTCCTACCGCACCACACACACGCCATCCTGACAAACCACCACTGCGATCAACAGGAGCCACTCGTGGCCATGCACACCGACATCCACCGACACCCGGCAGGCGAGGTGGACACCCTGCGCCTCGTGGGGGCCACCGTCACCATAGTGTATATCACCCCAACACAGATGAGGATCATGGCCCAATGCGACGCCCACCACAGCCCGTTCCTTTCCGACCCACAATGGCCAGCACGCAACGTCTTCCAAGCGTACCTCCGCGCATGTGCTACGAAGGCAGGGCGCGACATGCCAGGGCCGAAGGACATCGACACGGCATACACAGCCTTCCAGCGCCAGCATCCCCGGCAAAGCCCGAGCGAGCACGAGACCCCCAACGACGGCGGCACGACGCAGGAGGAGCCCACCCCGTCAGCCCAAGGCTGGACACCACCCACCATCCTGCTACTAGCACCAAACGGCCACAAACATGCTACCCGCACTGTCCAGCGACACCATGCCCCCTGGTCCATCCCCAAACAAAATGCACCGGAGACCGATGTACCACCAGTCAGACACAGTGACCAGGGCATACCACGCACGTGCTGGCACTGCGGCCCGGCAGCCCTCGACACTCCGTGGCCCCTGCTACACCTCATCCCCACCCACTACCACACCCCCACCTCCGCCGCCACCGCCGACCAGCTGACATGGCTCTCCCCCTGGTTTCACACGGTACCCCCAGACCACCCGGCGCACGTAAGCTAGACCCGAACGCCCACGGCGACATGGACGTTCACCAACGAGCGGGCAGACCCGGACCGCGTGGCCATAGAGTACGACTGCTGCGACCTGCACCGCGCAGGACCTCAGGAGGCACCCATGCGCCCCCTACAGCACAAATGCCCCACCCTCCGCGGCTACAAAGACGACAAGGAGCGGCGACAGACCATCAGGTGCCAGAAGTTCCACCCCAATACGGGATACCTCTTCCACCTGATGTACGCATATTCCACCCAGGGGCGCGGAGACAGGGGCCTCCTCCGCCTCACCCCACGAGCCCAGGCCATCATCACCCAGGGGATAGGCGTCTATGCAGCGCCACTACTACAACCCACGCAAATCACCGCCAGAACCGCCCAAGGGAACCCCATCTACGTCTATCACCCCACAGCAATTGCCCGCCTACCCATACCCAGCGACACCAACATCATCTACTTCACTGACGCATCCGGCACCCAGCAACGCACCCCCAAGGTCGGTTGCGCCTCCGTGCACATCACCCGGCACGCGGACGGCCTCCACGTGGAACACCACACCGGGGCAGTCATCTTTGGGGCGTCCTCCAGGGGCGAACTGCGCACCATGGCAGACGCCGTCACCGCCACACCGCCCCCCACAACGATCCGGCCCCGCAACATCTGGGTAGTCGTGGACGCCACGGCCGACATCCACCTCACCAGGCGCCTTGCGGACCTGCCCCTCCACAAGGCACTCCAGTCCGGCCTCACCACACAAGCGTTGGGACTATGGATGGCCTTCAGGGGCATGCACCCCCAGGACGCCCTACACATCGTCAAACAGGAGTCACACCGCTACGCATACGGCAATGGATGCGCAGACACGCAGGCCAAACACCAGAACACCAGCCACACGCCAGGGCTCGAACACGTGCGACTCGACACCGCACACCACAGCCACCTACAGCACCTGCCCCCGATACCCCCGGCCACACAGCCCCCCCAATGGATGCCCGAGGACACGCCGTACACAGATCGAGACAAGCAGTACCACTACCCCACACCCATCCAGCAACTGGCCACCACACTGGGCCACCCAGCGAACACCGAACTCCTCCAACCCCTCGAAGACTCCGTCCACACCCCCCTCTACTACTCCGCCCTGCGCCCGGATAGCCTCCCAGCACACCTACAAAAACCCCGACTCCAACTCGCCCTCAAACAGCTTCCCCTCCTCACCCGATACCACCGATGGTATGCGCGCCGCTCGATCCACGTCCCCGCAGGATACACCAAATGCATCTGCAGCCACACGGAAGAAAAAACCTCGGACCACTTCAAGGTGTGCCCCCTGTACAGAGGACTGGACACCCTCACAGACTGGAACCCAACCCACACCATCGCACAGCACGCCGGATGGCTGACGCAGTCCCCGGCGACCCCGCAACTCACCACCGTCCTCAAGCAGGCATAGGTACTCGAGGCGGTCCGCAGGGGACTCGTCCCCACTGCCGTCTACACCTTGCTACGCACCCACGCTGAGGACCCCCAGGCCACGGCGGCGCACATGCAGCGGACAGCCGTTGCCAAGACAGCGGAGCAGCTCACATACGGCAGCCAAAAATACCTGCAGCATGCAGCAACCCTGCCCCAAACAGACCAAGCCCACCTCCTCAAACTCCTGTTCTACCAACCATGAGAACCTACCCCGTGACATACCAACACGGAACCCCCACCACGTCTACACACCGTCCACCGAGCACAACACTGGCACAGCACACACGGGCACCACAGGCACCGCACACACTCCCAGCAGCATGCGCGCGCAACCAGCTCCCATCCCCCCACGCCGCCGTCCGTCCAAAGGTACCACCAACCGCCAGCCACCGCATGTCCCCTCTGCGTACGCCAGCGGCTACCACAGACAGCCCTGCCCTGCAACGCAGACCACTGGGTCTGCCTGGGAGCCGCGCATCGCCTCAACCACTGCCCCCACTGCGGGGACCTCAACTCCCACCACCGCGAGCGGCCCGCGGCCCCAGCCGCATCCCCCCCCGCCAGCCGCCCCAGCTTCTTCGGGTTCCTCACCGACACCCTCCGGGACCACCTGGGAGGGTACTACGTGGCGGACGCGGCGGACCACGCATGGACCATAGCCGTGGCCACGGGCAGCACACCCCTGCCCCCCTACAGCCCACCCCTACGCCACAGCGGAGGCGGCTTGAACGTGGCGGCCCGCCACATCCTCCTCGCCCTATACCTCCACCACCGTGACCTACACCTCCCAGACCCACAACTCCCGGCCCCCCAAGCAGCAGCCCTGACGCCAGAAGCGTGGGCCGACACGGCACCAGAGGAGATAGCAGCCTACCTCCGAATCACTTGCCGCCGGTTCAACACCGCCCTCGGACGACAGAAGGGAACACCTTACCCACTCAGCGCACTCCTCTACCCGGCACACCAACCCCACCCCGCACAACAGAAGCCCCCGGAGGGCTGGGCATCTTTTCGGGACGCCCACCTGGCCGCCCCCGACCAGGCCACCGCCACACGGATGGGCCTGACAGACCAGGAAACCTACGTCAGAGGCCTCAAGACGAGCCTCCAAGAGGCAGAACGCTGGCAAGCCCGCTCCCCGTCGCCCCCACAGGGACAGGGGGGTCCACCCGCCCCCGACGCCCACGGGGCCAAGAAGACCAAGACAGGTCAGGGACCCGCCAGCGCGCCCGCCAGCAGGGCGCGACGCCCCGACAAGGGCCCGGGTCCAGCCACACCGCACCACCCCACGCCCAGACCCCCGGGGCACACCAACAACACCGCCCCCGCCAGCGCCCGACACCACCACCTTACCGCAGCACCCAAACCCTGCAGCCCAGTCAGCCACCACCGCCCACACACGTCCACATCATGCCAGGACCACCATACGCGCAGAGCCAGGGGACATGGCACCACCAACACCACCACCACGCCCCTGTCCCTCCCAACCCCTACCCCCTAATGCCACCATGCTACAGCGACACCCACCAGCTACATCCCCACCACGCTCCAGCACAACCAGGCCCCACGAATCTACCACCCCTCATAGCACACATCACCGCACCACACCATCACGTATTCCACCACCACCAGCCCCTACGACCACACCCACCAACGCTGGGGTACCACACACAACCAGCACACCCTCAACACCACCACCACGCGGTCCAGCACCACCGGCCGCCCCCGCTACACGGGCCCACGACACACGAGCCACGGTACACACCCATGGACCCGCATGGAGCCGCGCACGCACACAAGCAACACCAGGGCCTAGTAGGAGCGCTCCAGCACCACCAGCAGCCCCCCCACTCACACCCCATACCAGCGAGCACCATCCACCAGCAGCCACCCATTACATATGGACCACAGCCCCACCCGGACGCCCATGCGGCCGCCTCCCACCCACACCCCGGCACCACAACCAGTCAAGAACCGCAAGGGCCGCACGGCGCACACACGCAACACCCACACGACCCACAGGGACGTCCAGACCCCCAGCCAGCACAACACCCCCCCCCGCCCCCCCCAGCACCAACAGCGCCACGCCCACACCCCCCCCCCACCCCCCCGGGACCAGGCCACCGACGCAACACGCGGCAGCCAGCACAAGCCAATTGACGTCGATGCCTCCGCCGACACACGCCACCGCAAATCCCCCCTACCGCGACCGCCACAAGAGACCCCATCGCCGGACCCCACGCGGGACAACGACAACCACCGCCCCCAACCCACATCCCCCCCCCCCATCACACCACGCACCACCAGCCGCCGCACCGGCCGAACCCTACGCCCTACACAAACCCGCAGCGGTATGGCGGCACCTCCGGGGACTCAGGGAACAGAACGTCATGCTGTGCCTCCGCACCTCCGGCACCAGCACCCGCATCCGGGCGGCCACCCTGGTCCAGGCGGCCACCCTGGGGGAAGGCGTCCGAGACTTCCTCTTCGACGCCTTCCTCCACGTCGCCCGACACGACCGCCCCCCACGCGCCACGCCAGACGGCGAGAGCCCGCCCCCCACGGGGAGCCGGATCTGGGTGCCCCCCATCGACTGGGGGCGACACCTAGTCTGACACCCTGTGCCGGAGCGGGACAGCACCCAGGGCCGCACCCGCTACCGCGAGCCCAACATGGCCCACCCCCCACCCGGCGCCACCCCCGACAACACCAAAGAGGGGGAGCGGGAAACATGGGTAGCCCGGATGGCCTCCCTGAGCAATTTCCGGCACCACGTCCCGGGGGACATCCCCAAGCCTGACGAGCAGCAGCCAGCCGCCTCCACGTACATGACCCTCATGTACAATACCCACCACCCACTACCACGCACCCACTGACCACTGGGTGGTACACGGCACCGACTCCCTCCTCACCGCCGACTACGCCCCCCCCCCCACACAACCCAGGCCCCGACACGTACGCCAGGGGGGACGACCCGGACGACCCCCACATCTGGGGCACGTGGGAACCCAAATCCATGGACACGCTGCTCTTCATCCGCAGCGGCAGCCAGGGCCTTGGTAGGGCGATGTATTGCCTCGCCGAGTGGACCCAACGGACCTGGGGGATCCCGACGGACCGGTGGGTGTGGGTGATCACGCTGCGCCCCCAGCAGAGTGAAACCCCCCCGAACCGCAAGGGACCCGGCCCCCCACGCCCTACCACCCTACAGCTCTGCCCATACATGGTGGCAGCCCGCCTCATGGCGCTTCTGTGGCCGGGCCCAGACACCCCCACCCAAAACTACCCCCACCTCACAGAGGAGGACATGCCCGGCATCCAGCGATGCTTCTTCCGCACCCTCGACTACCTCCAGGAAACACACCCGCACGTCCTGGAGCAGATATGGCCACCCCCCGGGTAACCCGCGTGCCCGCGCAGCCGAGACAACGCCGCCACAGCAGCACTAGCACGCACGGATCACCAGGGAAAACGCGCGCACACGCCCGGTGCCCGAACCCGCACCCTCGTTCTCGCTACTTACAGGACCCAGCATCATACGCCCGCCCCTGAAGCCCAGGACCCTCCGCCGTCTCCCACAGCCCTCTCCTCCGCCTCCGACTCCACAACCTCCACCACCACGACCACCTCATCCACCACCACCACCACGTCCTCATCCAGCACTCCACCCCCGAGGCCGCGGGGGACACCTCTCAAACGGGCCCCCAAACCCGCCCCCACGGCGAGCAACCCCGCCGCCGCCAAGGCCCACGCCCCGACGAGGCCCACACCCGCGACCCAGCCGAAACCCAAGACCACCGCCAAACAGCCACCCAAACCCGTCAGCGCGCCACGACCGCAACCCGCAGCCAAGCCCAAACCCAAGTCCCAACGCGGCGCCACGACGGCAGCGCGAGCCCGGCCCCCCGGAGACGTCCTCTATGACATTCGGCCCCCGCCCTCCCAGGCCCAGAGGCAGCAGCGCCCAGCACGGCGCCCCCCCACCGTCACCGCCGCCGCCGCCACCACCTTCATAGCAGAGCGCGCCGCGGCCCAAGCACGACGCACCCCGTCCCGCCACCTCTCAAAGCCCGCACCCGGGGCCCACGGACCGCCCCCGACCAGCCCAGAACGACTCCAGGGTCCGCCAGCAGCGTCCCCGCCCCCCTAGCAACCCTCGATGACAGCCCACATACAGTGCATGCCCAACTACCTCCGCCGCCGCGAGTCCCCGCCGTACCCCGAGGCGGAGACCGTGCGCGCACACCCGCGGGTCCACATCCGCGCGCGCCCCCACTCCCCGCGCACCCCCACGGAACAGGACTACGAGGAATCCGTCAGGCCCGCCACCGCCACCAGTCCCCACGACCCCGTCACACCAACCCACGCCCACTCCTCCGCCCAAGACCGCAGGCCCGCCAAGGGACAGTGGTGGCAGCGCTGGACCGACACGCAGCTCTGGGAGCTGCGAAAGTGGGCCCGGGGAGAGCCCTACCTCGAGGGCCTGGTCCATCGGCCCCGCAAGGGGTCGGTGGAGAACTGCCGCCTCCGGCCGGCGGGGGGGTGGATGCTGCAGGCCGCATGGGAAGCCATGCTGGCCGATGCGCTCCACATCCCTGGGAGTCCACCCCCGCAACCTCCCCGCGCCCCAGGACCACCCGTATGTCCTCAGGCGCCTGCTGGAGACCCTCGAGGAGACACAGCGAGACGGCATCCGCCTGTGGGACATCACCCAAAGCCCAGCCCTGCACAAACACACCCCCTCACCACCCCACAAGCGTCGGCGCACCGACACCGGCGGCACCCACAGAACCCCAGGAGCCCTGCGCACCACACAACACGACGCGCCTGACCCCCCGGCCAGCGGCGCCGCCCCCTAACGCCGTTACCCAGCAAACCACCACCACAGGGCGCCACCCCAGGCCCCGCCCAGAAGTCACAAAACGAACCGGACGCCGAAGGACGCCAACGCACAGGACAACGGGCACCAATACGCCCAAAGGCACCGAACCCAGGCCCGCTACCGTGGCAACTGCCTAACTGAGCCAAAACCCAAGCACAAATCAAACCCGAGCCACACCCCGAAAGCGCTAACCCTTGACTCCTAGCCAGGCCCGCCGAGGGAACAACGTAACCACAGCCCATACCCACAGCCCACACAGCCGCCTAATCAGCCAGCTCCAGAAGCAAAGAGACACCTCACCAAACCCACCCTGGCCCAAGCCCGTGTACATCAGGACGCGCGAGCCGCATGCCCTGGGGCGCGACCGCCGCCACAGCACCGCCGACACACGCCAGAGGACACAACACTATTGCACCGCCGCACCAGCTGCCCGTGCCTGTGCCTGCAGTGTACGCGCGCCCCTGTTTTTCCTTTTTTTTCCATCAAAAAAAAAAAAGGAAAATTAGGGGGGGAGGAAGACGAACACAACCACCCATGGCGCACGCACACGGCACACAGCGCGCACACCGGTGGACGGGAGCGAAGTGGCCCAGGACACCGCACACGCAACACAACACACCGAGCGAGCACACCGGTGAACAGGAGCCAAGTGGCCCAGGACACCGCAGACGCAACACAGCGGCCCACGCGGGCACACCGGTGAACAGGAGCCAAGCAGCCCAGGACACCGCACACACGTAGGGTGGCCGAGGGACAGGAAAGAACCAATACCCCATGGGTCGGACGCACTGGGGCGACCCAGCCAACCCACCGGGCCAGTGGCAGGAGAGGTACTCCAAGGCCACTGGTCCGAGCCCGGTCAGGCTGCATCGGGGACCATGGCAAACGTCACCCGGAGCCATGGAAGCAACCGGTGACAGGCGAGCCGGTACACAGTCCAGGAGGGGGTCACCTGCCAAACAGAGTGGCCCCGCAACTCAAGCCACAAGGGTGAGGCGGTTGTACCGTAGACTAGCGGGAGCAATACCCCTTGTGGTGAGAGATACTCCACACGGCTCGGCAGCCCCCAGAGCTGCCGCCCAAAGGAGGGGGCATGTGGACCTACCCATGGACACATGTGGGGACAACCTCCCACCTGGGACACATGGACCAGGTGGCCGCGACAATGCCTTCCCAAGCACATGCGGGAGCGGCTCAAGAGGCACCTGACATAGGGCAGTGGGAGGGACAGGACGTCCTCTTGGTAAGACCTTCCTCCTGCAATGTCAAAGGAGGCATCCCGAGCTCCCGAAGATACCTACCTACCTACCTACGCATGATACCCGTGGTGACGCCACTGATTCTCTGAGTGCACCACACCCTGAGGGTCCTGCAGGCCGGTCTCCTGGAAGAGGCCCAGGATGGCACCCTCGGCCTTCATGACGCCCGCCGCTACCGCCTCTCCGTCAAGCATACCTGGGGCCACTGGTACGCCGTCCCCCCGCATGGAGCCCTGGACGTTCCAGGACATCGCCCCTAGGGTGTCGGAGGCGGGGCCCCTTCATGGCTGCACATGTGGACCGGGGCCCCCCGCCGGATCCGGATCACCGGACGGAGGCGGGCCACCAGCAGGTTCAGGGGGACCACCCACACCCGGCGCGGGCGGCTGGTGAGGTGGCCCCTGTCCCCGTGGGCCTCCGCCTGAGGCGGCCGTCCTCTGCTGAGACCCGGCAGATGCGGCGGGCTCCCCCTCTGCCTGGCCGCCAGATGTACTTGCCGCCGTCCTCCCCGTAGAAGTTACTGCCCCACGCCGTGCTGCAGACCCAATCGCTCCAGATCGCGCCGCCGACGGCGATGTCCCGCGCTCCGCCGCGGGGCGGGCACCCGTGGGCAGCATGAGCGGTCTGGAACTCGCCTGGGCGGACGCGAAAGGCCCTGCCTGGCCCCCCTGGCATAACGACAGCCAGCATGGCCAGCGCCTGGTTCCGTTGCGCCGGATCAGCCGCATGGTCCCGCTGGATGTTGTCCAGCAGGTCCTTGGGGTGGAGGTGGGTGGGCCGGCAGTGCGTGCCAGCTCTCCATGCGCAGTGACCAGCCCCATCCAGCCCAGACCAGGGGCAGACGTTGATCGTCTCTGTCCCACACTGCTCAGTGGCCAAGTCACCGCCGAGGTGCTGCAGCACGTACCGTATGTTGGCATAGGCGCGATACTGAGGCGGGGGGCTTCTCTTGAGCAGAGGCTTGGGCGCCGCTTTCGGGGCCTGCCTCGCCGCCGCGGCCGGGGATGCCACGGGCCGTACCGGTGGCACACTTGGTGGCTGCGGCAGGTGCAGCATTCCCCCCACGGGAAACTGCTCCTCCACCCAGCGGCGCCACGCGTCGGCGAACTTCTCCCAGTTGCCCTCGACCTTCCACCCGGACGTGGAGAACCCCCGGAGCCACGGCCCCATGTTCTTCGCCATCACCAGGCGGAGGGCATCTCCTCCGCTTTGCCGGTGGAAGCGTGTCGCGGCCGCGCCTGCCACGGTCCCCCGGAGGTACAGCGCCTCGCCCCCGTCGCCACTCAGTGCACTAAGGTGCAGGGCCTCCAGGTCGGCGGGGCGGACCGTGAGCAAAGTGCCCTCTCTGCGATCGTACAGGCGCGGTGCCGAGGAGTGGGGCTCCAATGCCGCCACAACCCAGCACCACGCCCGCGACACGCTATGCAGCAGTGCCAGCGAGGCTGCCGGCCTGTTGCTGGAGGACTGCGCTGCCGGGGCCCTGGGGAGGGCCGCTGCGTGACCCTGCAGCGCCCTGCACATGACAGCTGCATGCTCAGCCTGCCACATGTTGCTCGGGGCTATGGGCCAGACGTCCTGCCCCTGGATCGCCGGCGGTCGCGTGACCTCCACGAAGACCGCCGGCGCCGGCAGGATTTCCTCGGCCGTGCACCTGTGTGCCCTGCGCACCGGCCCCAGCTCCCTGAGGCACTCGCGGAACACCCGGTAGCAGGCTGGGCCCCTGGACTGCTGCCTCCTGAGCCGGCACGCGGTGACTACGACCCACTCCAGTCCCCCTGTTTCCACCCGAACACAGGCCCGAGACTCCGCCACTTCCAACACAACCAGCCGGCCCATATCGGCCACGCCCACCGTATTGGTGGGAGGCACGCTCTCCACCCTCAGCCACCTCTTGGCGCTTTCTTCCCACGGCTGGGGGGCATGCATCCGCTGCTGCTGCATCGCGTCCTGCACGTGCTGCAGGGACACCGTCACCAGCATGGACATCCCCCTGTCCGCTGCCGCCGCCATACACAGCAGGGCATGTTGCATGCGCCCCCCGGGCAACCCCACGCTGTGCTGCACGTCCGCTACGTCCAAGGGTGTGCGGGGCGCCAGCAGAACATCCAACACCGCTGCAGGCAGCTCCTCAGAAGAGGGCAGACGCGCAATCGGCCCCATGTCCCTGTTGGGGACCAACGCCGCCACCCACCGCCTGTCCAGCGCGGACAGGAGGTTGCCCGGCCTCGGCAACCTGAGGAGGGTACCGATGGCGGACATGAGGGCGCACACGCCACAGTCCTTGGTGTTGCCGGCTGGCTGCTGCACCTGTGCCGCCCGGGCCTCCGCCAGCAGATGCTCTGCACCAGGCCACCCCGCCCTCGGGCCCCTGGGTGCCATGCGCATCGTCCGGACCGCCATGTCCCATGTGTGCGGCCACTGGGGCGGGGCCCCCGACACCATAGGCCGGTCCAGCGGGTCCACGGTCAACCGCATGTCAGGGGCCACAAGGTGGTGGGCCGTCCAGTGCCGCATGCCTGGCGTCTCCGACCGGTCGAGGTACACCGCCTCCGAGCCCCCCAGCTCGATGTACCTCGCAATGAGGAGGGCAGTCGGGGTTCGGTCGTGCCGCTGGCCCTCCCACCCCTCCCTCGGGAGCATCATGGCGTGGGGAGCCAGGCACTGCACCACGTCGGCTGCCAGCGCGACCACGTCGTTGCTGAGCTCCACCTTATGGTCCGCGGCCACCAGGAAGTGGTGCCTGGGCTTGGAGTACAGGTGCTCCAGGGCGTCCCGCAACTCAGCTGGTGGGCAAGAGGCGTCTCCGCGGTCCAGCAGCCAGGGGAGTGCGCCCGGGAGATGCCGCCCTGCTCCTCCTGCACAGCCCCGCACAGCCCTAGCGACCGGATCGCGCCAAGGCTGTGGCTTGTCTGCTCCCCACTGGAGGACGGCCACCACAACATGCGTGGTCAGGGGCTCTGCTGTGAGCTGCAACGCCGTCTCCCCATCAGTCTCGATCACGGTGCCCCGTGGGGCAGTGAAGACGCGGCCACCGGCCCCACGGACCGCCACCCATCCCCACAAGACCGCCACGGTCTCCCAGCTGGGGTTGCTGGTTCTCCTGGGCAGGACCACCACCGGCTGGCATGGGCTGTTGGCGGCCCACACGCGCCATTCCACTCCCACCAGACACTCGTGACCCGGGGGCCGGAACACCTGGGGCCACGCGTCTTGGAGCTGGCGATGGACGGCGGTCCACACATCAGCCCCGCCAGCCCGCGTGAACTGGAGTCCCTCCAGGATGTCCCCGTCCACAGGCCTGGGGAGACGGGCAGTACGAACCTCCAGCCCCTGGCCCAGGCAAAGCCCTGGCCCCTCTCGGTCTCCGAGCAGCAAGACCTCCGGGTCTGTGGCCGCAAGACGAGCCGCCACCGTGGGGAGATGCAGGGAGACAGTCCACGGCTGGACTGGGACGGGCTCGCGCGGGAGGTCAGGGCAGGCCGCCACAGCACTGCCATCCCTCGCCCAGCTGAGCGCTCTGTCCCACCACTGCGCCCACGCATCCGGCGCTGCCAGCAACGACCAGGACAGGTACGTCACGACCGCCTTAGCCTGCCACTCCCGAGGGTCCATGCCGGCAGGATGTGTGTGCCACGGGCACACCCGGCCCAGGTTGGCCTCCTGGACGGTGACCACGTCCCTCCACGGGACCACCGGAAACGGAGTGAGCAGGGCCGCCATGCCACATGGCAACGCCACTGCCCACTCGGTCAGGCCCCCACTCTCCACCGCATACCCCACCGCTGGGAGCCCTCCTCCTTACGCCTTTGGGGGTGGGCGAACCGGCAGGCATCTGCCCGCATGCACCACCCCTTGGCCCAATGCCTGCAGGTTTCCACCTCCCGCGTCTTCGGCCCAGCCTTGTCCGCCACTCCCAGCTCCCGTGGACCCACCTCACGCGCCTCATTCGCCCCCACGATCTCCAGCTCCTCGTCCTGCCCCCTGGCGCTCTGTGCCTCTTCACTCCTCCTGCGTTGGTCCTCCTCCTCCACTGCCTCTGTTGTCAGCGGCGGGCTCGCGGCATCCGTGAACCTCGCCAGCGCCGCCGCCACAATGGCCTGCATGTCCACCTCCTTCCCGGCCACCTCCGGCTGATCCTGCTGCTGCTCCTCCCCCGGGAGTTGCTCCTGCCCCACCTCGTCACCGTCACGGCCTGCCTCATCATCACTCCCCACCGGGACCGCGTGTTCGGACACCTCGGGGGCAGCGCTCTCGTGGAGGCGCGTGCCCACCACCACCAGCAGCTTGAGGTCACCGCCGCCGCTCTCAAGGCGGTAGCTGCTGGAGGTGGGGACGAGGACCACCCCATCTCCGGTCAGCAGCAGGCGGTCCGCGCCGAACACGACCTCTGCACCCTCGGGCTGCACCGCCACCAGGAGCGCAAGGGATCCCAGCGCCTGGGGGTGAGGGGCCGCACGGCCTGCTTGCGACACCAAGCGTCGGCCCCACCTTGCCACAAGGCCACGTACAGGCCTTCCCCCCGCCGCACGTCCTCCAACCCTACCTCGTCCAGCAGGCGCCCCACAGACAGGCGCACCAACAGGGGGAGGCCTTCCTTGGGCTCGGCCGCCCGGACATCACTGGGGTGGTGACCCAGGACCGCCGCGTCCCCCAGCTGGACACAGCGGGTCTAGCCGTCGTCCGGGGACGTGGCCACCAGGGCCACCTCCCGGGCGACCCGCCCTGGGCGCTGGAGCTCGTAGCGCTCCAGGGCGCTCGCCAGCATCCCTGGCTCCCGCTGCCCCGTGCCCATGAGGCGGTGCCTGTGGGCACCATCGGCAGCATGGTACCTGCAGTGCTGCCGCTCACAGCTCCCCAGGGGAGGGGGCGGCACCGCAGTGGGCATGGGCCGCAGCAGCGCGTTGGCCGGGTCCACGTCCATGGCGGGTCCACGTCCATGCCGGCGTCGTTCTCATACATGAGGGCCAGCGCCGACTCGCCGGGCCCGTACGCCTCCTCGTCCCCCTCATCCTCCGCCTCCTGCTCTTCCTCCGCCCCTTCCCCAGCCGCAACCATCCCCTGCGGCGTGTCCGGCCGCGGCGGGAAGGGCGCCAGAGGCCGCTCGTCAGCGCCTCCGCCCCTTGCCGCCTCCGCCGCGTCCAGCCGTGCCCGCAGGTTGTCGGGCAGCCGGGCCCAGCTGGTGCCCGCATGGAGGTCCATGCTGTACGCCAGCCCCGCCGGACACGGCTCACTGGGTGCCACCTGGCCACACTCCCGCCACTCCCACATCCAGTCCTCCACTCCTTCCTCCTTGGCACGCCCCACACTGGGCCCCACAACCCCGCCGCCCTCCGCTGGTGTCTGCGCCTTTGGCACACCCCGCCCCGCGTACTGTCCCCCCGAAGCAACCACCTCCAACGGCTTCTCCTTGGCCCCTTCCGCCCTCGGGGCGACAGCCGCGAGCGCCTGCGCGATCAGCTCGCCGGCGTCAGCCCCCCTCCCTGGCCCCTCCGGCGCGGCTCCATCGCTCCCCGCGGCTGTCCGCCGGTACGCCTCCGGGGCCTGCGCGAGCAGCTCGCTGATGTCTCGCGGGCCGGCCACTGCCTCCTCCTGCGCCGCATCCCCCGCCTGTTCCCCCACCGTAGGCCTCCCCATGGGGGCTGCGTCCTGCATCCCACGCGTCAGGGGTGGACCACCACCCAGCACCACCGGCTCAGACCCCGTCGGCACCACGGGCGGGGCCCCGCGCGGCACGGCTGGATCTGGCACCCGGACCGTCCGCGGTGGAGACCCCGCCGCGGTATGCCCCGGCTGGGGGACTGCCGGGGGGGGCGCAGCTGCAGGCGCCCCCATTCTCCCCGCCTCGCCCGGGGGCACACCACGTGCCTCCCCTTGCGACAACCCCTGCTGCTGGGCGCCCCACCCCGGCGCAGGCACCGGTACCGGTACCGGCACCGGTACCGTGTGCTGAGGCGGCCTTGGGTGCTGCTGGGGCAGGAAATGCGGGTACTCCACGTGCTGTTGCGGACGGTGATGGTGATGGTGATGGTGAAGGTGGACGGGGTGCTCTGGCACAGCCCCCAGGTGATGGTGATGGTGAAGGTGGACGGGGAGCTGTGGCACAGCCGCTGGGTGTACGTGCTGGTGTGGGAAGTGATGCTGCATCATGGGGAACCCAACGGGGTGGTGAAGTAGGTGATGGAGATGGAGTTGGTGGTGGTGGTGAGCCTCAAAAGGCGGGAAGGGCATGGGCCCGTGGCCCGGGGGCGGCGGCATCAGAAACGCAGCCGGCGCCGCATACCCCGGCCGCCCCGCCTGTCCTACTGGGGGCTGCCCGCGCTGCGCGTCCTCGAGCTGCCCAAGATCTTGTAGACATCAGAGTAGTCTGTTGAGCAGATGCACCCCAAACGGCATGATGCCCGCTGCGAAGCGCGCCTGAACGTCAGGCGCGTTGTACGGGTGGGGATCGCGGGCCAACATCTGCCGCAAGCAGACATCGACGAAGTGGTCCAATCCGTTGTCCCTGGCCAGACGGTCCGCGTCCACACGCGCCTGGAACGCCGCATACGTGTGCGGTCTGTGTCTGACGAGATCAGACACTTTGTCTACCAGGCGCCGGGCACATCGCCAGAAGGCTGGCAACTGCTCTCGATTGGTGGGGACAGATAGTAACATTTAGCTAACGAAGGCTGTGTGAGCTATGGACATGGGAGAACGGGTGGACTCTGTTGCCCGTCCCGCTCGCTGCTGGCCTTACGATGCAGGACACTTCGCAAGACACAGTTGCCCACCCCTCTTGCGCGCCCCCCCCCCTTCCCTCCCGTGATTCTTTGCCCCCGGATTTGCCCTCTAGGTGTGCTCCTTGGTTCAACTCGGTTGTTGGTGGGTTTGTTGCCAGGCAGGGTTCGGGGGGGGGGGGCGCCCGACGCTGGCTCTGGTCCCTCCCTCCGGGAGTTTCCCCACGGGGGGGCCGATGCATGCACTCCCCGTCAGGGTGTAACTCTGTTGTACGGGCCATCCATTTGTACCCGCTCCGTACGAATGGACCTGCGCCGTAACCAGGTACGTCGGCCCTTCCCTACACCGGGGTCGGGTACACTGTGGGTCTCTGGGGAGTCCTTGCGGGATAGGCGCGTCTCTTGCCTACCCCGATGGACAGTGTGCCCTACCCGCAGCCCCTGACAGGACACGAACCGCGGTACGTGCCATGGGGAGTGCTCTTGGTCAGACCCGTTGGCCACCCCCCGAGGCCGGTGCCACCTCGGGCCGCTGGTCAACGGTCCCAGGCGTAACCCACCTTATTGCCTGCGCTCAGGTGGGGCCGATACGGACACCGGGGGGGGCCCGGAACCCCTAAGGTCGGGTACCTCACCAGCGTCTTTTGCGGGCTCTTGCCATATATGTATATATATATATGTGTGTATATGGATGTATGTATATGTATATATATGTATATATATATATATGTATATATATATATATAAATATATATATATATGTGTATATATATATATATATATGTATATATATATATATATATATATATATGTATATATATGTATGTATATGTATATATACGTATATATACGTATATATATATATATATGCATATATATATATATATATATATATATGTATATATATATATATATGTATATATATATATGTATATGTATATATATGTATATATATATATGTACATATATGTATATATGTATATATATGTATTTATGTATATATATATGTATATATATATATATGTGTGTGTGTGTGTGTGTGTGTGTGTGTGTGTATGTATATATATATATATATATATGTATATATATGTATATATATGTATGTATATGTATATGTATATATATAGGATATATATGGGTCTATGTATATGAATACATACATATAGTATATTACTACACCCCTGTCCCCTTAAATTTAGCTAACAAGCAACAACAACAAGCACGTCACCGTTTGATGTTTGCCATTGTTCCTGCCCATCGCCCGGGGGTGGACTCTACTTTACCCATCCTGGATCCTAGTTGATGCCCTTGCCCCATCCTAGTTTTGCCACAAAACGTCGAAGAAGAAGGAGGGGGCCCCAGAAGTGGGTTTGTCTGGCTGGTATGGTCCTGACCGCAAGAAGCCGTTGGGCCCCAACACTGCAGACGGCAACGCCCCTGACTACTTGGACGCTGAGTAGCCTGGTGACTACTGTTGGGACAGCGCTAGGCCTGCGGCAGGCCCAAAGGCCTTGGAGCCAGCACGTGTGTAGCATCACCATCTTCAATCTTGTCTTGTGCCCATGCTCGCTGCTTTGTTTCTTGGTTGCTGCAGTGCTGCCCCCCTAGGAGTTATGCTTGCTTGCTGCAGTGCTGCTGCTCTGCTGTGCCTTGCCCCTTACCCCCAGCGGAGGAAGGGGCCAGTGCTTGTTGCCGTTGCTAATGCTAACGCTCTGCAGTTGCCAGTGCCCCCAAAGCCTGGTTGGCCTGTATCTCTGGTCCTATGGGTCCTCCATTATGCTGCGGGCCACCTCAGGCAGCCCGGGGACCCACGGGATCGAGCAAGGCAGCACCTGTCGGTGCCAGACGCCCGGCAACTCCAGTAGACGGCATGATAAGTGGTTATGACTATGACTTTGACTATATGTATATATATATACATATATATATATACAAGGGGAGAGGGGTGTACTGATATGTGTGTATATATATACCCATATATATGAATGTATATATGTGTATGTGTGTACATATATATATATATATATATTTATGTATATGTTTATATGTATATCTATATATAGTATATATATGCATGTATAAATGTATAAATATATGTGTGTGTGTGTGTGTGTGTGTGTATACATGTATATATATGTATACATATATATATGTATATATGTATATATATATATATACATATATACACATATATATGTATAAATATACATATATATATATATGTATGTATATATATATATATATATATATATATATATATATATATCTATGTATATGAATGTATATACAGTATATTACTACACCCCTCTCCCCTTAAATTTAGCCAACAAGCAACAAAAACAAGCACGTCACCTTTGAATTTTGCCCTTTGTTCCTGCCCATTGCCTTGGGGTTGATCCTGCTTTAGCCATCCTGGATCCTAGTTGATGCCCTTGCCAAATCCAAGTTTTGCCACAAAACGTCACCGCCGGCGCCCCAGGGCGGGGGCGCCAAGTCGGGAGGTGCACTCCAAAAACTGCGCTTTTTGTGTCCCAAAACAGCCGTTTTTGGCCAAAAACGACCCTGATTCCCAGTCAAAACGGTCAAACGGAGGCAAACAGTTGTTACACTTTATGTGAGCCTTCATTGCTCTGTGATCAAGAGCCCTTTCGTGCTTTCTACCTCCACAATATATCCGAGAAACGGCCCAAAAGTGGCCAAAAATGGCCTGAGTGTGCGCTGTTTGTGTCAAACAGCCCCAAAACCAAGAAGGGGCTGTATCTTGGGCTACGTGGCTCAAAACCATATTCCGATGGCACATAGTCCACCAACAACCCCCCACTTTTTGTGTTTTCCAAGCTTCAGTATCGCCCAATGAGACGCCCAGACCGCCGTACCAGTCGTCACCTGGTGGAGATGGAGGGCGGCCCGGCCCGGGCACGGTAGGGACCAACGCTCGGTCCACCTGGGACCCTCCGGCTAAAAAAAATGATCATTTTGAAAGCTTTTTCTGTGCAACCTGGGGTGCTCACAGAAGTATTTTTAGGCCGTTTTGAGCCCATGGTGTCACGTTTTCGGCCATGGAAAATTGCAAAATGCCTTGAAAATGGCCCGTTTGAAGACCAAAACGTGGTGAAAAAACGCTCAAAAATGCATTTTTACAAAAATGATCCCGGACCATATGTGGTGCTTAAAAAAGTGTTTTCAGTCCATTTTGAGCCTGTGGTGACGTGTTTTGGCCCATGGGGATTACCAAAATGCCCGAAAAAGTGGCCATTTTGGGACCAAAAATGAATCAATAATGGGTTAAAAATGTGTTTTCCCAAAAGTGGTCCTGGACCGTTGGAGATGCTCAAACAAGGTGTTTTCAGCCCACGTTAGCTTTTTCAGCCACATGTATGCGCCAGGTTGTACCCTTCGCCCGTATGCCTGTAGTGGAGCCGCGTAGAGTTTGGGAGAGGGGTGTAGACTAGAGGATATATATATGTGTGTGGGTATGTTCATCTACACCCCTCTCTGAAGCTGCATGTGGCTATTGGTTCGAGGTAACCCAAAAGAAAAGCAGGTGTGTCTCTCACAATGTCCTGTTGTGTGTCCAATGTGGAAAACCGAATAGATGCCCCCCCCCCCTTGATAGATTCAAATTAACCTTGTTTGCCGGTCACCTCCAAGGAGGTGGCTATGCGGCCCAGGTGTGATCTGACGGTTCGCACCGGCTCCCACCCTAGTACAGGGGAAGGTAGCATCGGCTTGGGTATTTCCAGCCGTACCGGGGTAGGCTGCTGAGGCGGACAAGGGGTTAGCTTTACAATAGACACACACATATAGGGAGGGTTGGAAGGCAAGTGCGGACGTGTGGCCATAGCAACTCGGGGCGGTGGCTTCAGACCACAGAGCCATGAAGGTACATCACCCGTCACCGCTTCCACTGCGACCTGAGGAGGGTTTCTCGGGAGGCAGTAATCCTACGCGAAGCCTTAGGCTGGTTTCTGCGTCGGCGATAATGGGGTTAGGGACCACTGCGGGGCCAATGGTGGATATTATGCTTGCGCCTTATTATGATCGGGCCACTTGGAGGTGGTGTTGCTAAACACATGTAATTATTTACAGTTTGTTGGCAAAAATCATTACACGGAGGCAGTAAGTGGACCTTGAAAGGAAATGAAGTTAACTCGGCCAAGAGTACATCTGGTTTCCAATTCGATTTGTGGAGCACCATGTGACGCATGAAGTGTGGCAATTCAAGTAATGGGCTAGTGAAAAAAATCTTTTGCCGCAACCAAAACTTTGAATGTCTCCGTCACCATTCAGTTGGTTCTCCTCTTGTCCGGATGAAGAGGTAGAGATAAAGAGCGGTATTGCCCTTTTACTGAGGTTGCATTTCGGGCACCCAAGTGCAAGGCATGTGCCTTTCTTTGCTGAAGACTGGTGTTCTCATCTCTGATCCGGGTAGACCACTCGGTGATTTCTTGCTTTGTTAAAGCCAAATGATCCACGGGGGCACGCTCCGCTTGAGGACGTTACCAGTAGAGGTGTGCATGACACTCGAATGTGTCAAAATTCCTTAAACAAAAAACAGTCGAGTTTCATTTTCATTGAAACGAAAATGAAAATTTTGTCATTTTTGAAACTGTGCCAGGTTTTCAAAAATGAATGAAACTGTGGATTGTCCTCTGGATTTTTCCATTGCTGTTTGTCATGGATGGTTTAACTGCTTGTAACTGCCAGTTCTGGCCTGCAAAATATCACAGAACATAAAATTCCGTATGCGGTTTCTACTGTCTTTAGAATCGCTGAATTTTTCTTGCTCAAATTGCAGAAATTGTTTTTTCATCCACAGATGCAGCGCGTGCACCAGAGGTGCAGTGCGTGCACAAGAGCTGCAGCACGTGCACCAGATATGACTTGCCGCCAACTCAGCACCAATGTATCTCTGCACTTTTCAAAATGCTGCTGCACAAATGTATTTGACAAAAAAATTAGGCAAAAATTAATAAATGTTTCTTTTTTCTGTTTTGTTTCTTCATTTGAGGCCTGCTCTGCCCCACCATGCCGCTGGCAGATCATGATGAGGTTCCTTGCTAAACAGAGAAACACTGGTGTTTCTATCCAAGTACATTGACGTTTCTCGACCGGCCTGCCTGCTGTTGACACAAAGCAAATGTTCACCGCCACTTGATTCGGGCCCTGCGACGTAGAGACGTCAGGATAGCGTCAGGATGGCGTCAGGATAGCGTCAGGATGACGTCAGGATGGCGTCAGGATGGCGTCAGGATGGCGTCAGGATGGCGTCAGGATGCGTCAGGATCGCCGTCAGGATGCTGTCAGGATGATGGGTAGTTTGGCGTCAGGATGGCGTCAGGTTGCGTCAGAATGCGTCAGGATGGCGTCAGGAAAACGCTAGAATAGCATCAGGATGGCGTCAGAGAGCGTCAGGGTAGCGTCAGGATGGCGTCCGAATGGCATCAGGGTATCATAGTGGCGTCATGATGGCATCAGGAAAGCGTCAGGATAGCGTCAGGAGGGCGTCAGAATGACGCTACCAGGACCTGAGGCCATCTCAGGGGCCCAAGGAGGCCTTTGGGGTTGATACTTACCAGAAATAGGTTACACATAAAAGATAGAATGCTGTATCAGGTACAAACCTAATGAGATGTTTTGGACATCTTTGCGAAGGCTTTAAGGCAGCAAATGCGGAAAATTGTTTTTCAACAGAAAAATATCTTTGCTTTCTGGCATAATGATGGTTTAAGTGAAAAGCTAGCACAGAGGAGCAGCGAGGAAGGCCACGTGTAACCCCGAACCCCATCCGCAATCCTGATGTGAGGAAAATGGTTTACAGGTATGCAATTTACAACTGTTCAGTTTCATTTTGTGTTTGTTCCCTTTGATTAAGATTAGTGGTTGTATTTTTCTGTCTGTTCTGCGTGTGCAGGGCGACACAAGAAGCAAGTGAAGAAGAAGGAGAAGAAGAACAGTCGGGATGAATATGAAGAGAGAAAGAAGGTGACGAAGAAGACAAAGGAGGATCACAAGAGGAAGAAGGAGAGAAGAGAAGAAAAAAAAGAAAAAGAAAAGAAGACGGAGCCGAAATCCAAGGTCTGCTTGCCGCTGCTGCTGCTGAAGCTGCCGCTGCCGCCGTGTGTGTTGGATCTGCTGCTGGATCTGCTGCTGCTTGCTGGTGGTGTTGCTGCTGCAGCTTGCTGCTGCGGCTGGTGCTGCTGCTGCTTGTTTATGGTGCTGCTGCTGCTTGCTGGTGGTGGTGCTACAGCTTGCTGCTGCTGCTGCTGCTGCTTGCTCTGAATTTTTTTTGAGTGTTTCCGCGTGCTGTGAGTGTCATTTGCGTGTTCCCGCGTGCTGTGAGTGTCATTTGTGTGTCGGCGCGTGCTGTGACTGTCAATTGAGTGTCGGCGCGTGCTGTGAGTGTCATTTGAGTGTTCGCGCGTGATGTGACTTTCATGGGAGTGTCGGCACGTGCTGTGAGTGTCACTTGAGTGTCGGCGCGTGCTGTGAGTGTCATTTGAGTGTTCGCGCGTGCTGTGAGTGTCATTTGAGTGTCAGCGCGTGCTGTCAGTGTCACTTGAGTGTCGGCGCGTGCTGTGAGTGTCATTTGAGTGTCTGAGTGTCGGCGTGTGCTGTGAGTGTCATTTGAGTGTTCGCGCGTGCTGTGACCTTCATGTGAGTGTCGGCGTGATTGTCATTACTTTGTTCGCCAAACCACAGCACAGCACACCACACCACCACACCGCACCACACCACAGCACCACACCACACCAATGGTTTCTGATGCACAGGGTGTCAAAGCCGAGATCGCAATGAGAGTGAATGAGAAGATGAGCGAAGTGAGCAACCACTGTCATTGTCTCGCCAGATTTCAATGCTGTGGAAGGCAGTACTCAGTTGCTATTCTCTCCCGAGTTGACTGTATGCAGAGAACCAAGGTCCCCTGGAAACCAACGAAAGTCCCGTCGCCTCGCAACCACTCAATGTGCGACACACTGGACCGCAAAGACCCCGCAAGCAGGGAATCGTTCGAAGATCTGACAGATTTGGTGGCACGCACGACCACAGGCCCTTCCGCCGACCGCACCACCTGTGAACCCCTGCCCCAGCCCCTTCCATATGCTCACAACACAATTGCCTCCTATTGTCCACACACAGCACTGTGTCGTGTGAAGGCCATGGTGTGAAGAAGTTATGATTCTTGTTCAAACCTGCATTCTCCCCACTAGGGGTGCTTTGGTTGTTTATCCACAATTTCAAGTGGCTCAGGCTCATTCAGAACCTTTCCCAGTCCCTGCTCACCCTGTTGCCGTTGTTGTACAGTACAGATGCGCTGCTGCTTACTGCCACCTGCTCCTTTGCTGTGCACCATCCAGATGTTTCACGAGTCCTGGTCTGTACACATTGGGGCTCTCCCTCAGTTATTGTTGGAGAGATCATTACTGTCAATGTTGGTGCCAACATTTTTCCAGGTTCAATTGACACTTTGGCGGTGAGCACACTGAGAATGTGACAATGGGAATGCCATGCTGATTTGCATTGTGCCAGTGTTTGTGCCAGCAATCCAGTTTTTTGAACGCTGTGCTGAAAAGTCCGAAGGAGCACAATGGCTCAGCCCATTTTCAGTAATCCTTGACAGTTTTCCTGCAGTAGGTTTCTTGAATATGTTGTAATCTTTTTTGTTTGATGCCAGTGCTCAGAGTGTATTGCATGACTCTAAGCATGGCATGCACGTTCGAACCCTTTTCTGGTTGATAAAGCTGGGGCACACAAAGAACCTCAATTGATGAGGCATGGATTGCAAGTAGAAAGCTTTGTACATTGGCAAAAGCATGGGATGCAAGAACCACATGTTTGAAAGGGGTATAATCAGGATGGGCATGGTTAATGAATGGTTTTCCTGATTATTCAGTAAAAAATGGTTCCAAACCTAAGAAGAAGGCAAAAAAACCATAAGTAGACGCGGCATGGAATGTAAGGTGAAAGCAGCTGTGCTTTGTCAAAAAGCATGGGCTGTAAAAAACAACATATTTGAAAGGGTTCAGAAATAGAATTGGCATGGAATGTTTGATTGGATAATTTTCCAATTCGCAAAGTAGGGTCAGCATGGTTTTGACCCATTCAAATTGCGGAGTGGCAAAAACAAACATAAAAAAAAAAGACTAGGCATGGATTGCGAATTGAAACCTATTTTGCACTGGCAAAATTGTGGGCTGCAAAAACAACATGTTTGAATGCTTCCGAATAGCTTGGGTATTGAACGTATGATTGGACATTTTTTGCCTGGGCAGTGGCAGAGGTAGATTGTATGTTCAAACTGTTTTTGCATTGGTAAGATCGGGGGCGCCCAAAAAAAAGGATAAGATGACGACGTATGCAATGTAGATTGAAAGCTCTTTTGCATTGGCAAAAGCATGGGCTGAAAAAAGCAATATGATTGATAAGCTTCAGAAATAGAATAGGTTCTTTGGTTGGCAAAAAGATGATTTTTTCACCAAAATGAATGATTTTTGCAAGAATTTAACTAGGGTTAGGGTCGGGGTTACACCCAAGTGTTAGGTCTGGGCCCCGAGCTAGATGAGGGGCAGGGTGCATCAGGATGTCGTGAGGATGCGTCAGGATGGCGTCAGGAAGGCGTCAGGATGGCGTCAGGATGGCGTCGGGAATGGTTCACGTATGTGTCAGGAAGCGTCAGGGTAGCGTCAGGATGGCGTCAGGATGGCGTCAGGAAAGTGTGAGAAAAGCGTCAGGATGGCGTCAGAATGGCTTCAGAAACGTCAGGATAGTTCAATCGCGTCAGGAATGCGTCAGGATGCGTCAAGATGGCGTCAGGATTGCGTCAGGATGGCGTCATGATGCGTCAGGATGGCGTCAGGCAGGCGTCAGAGGTGTGTCAGGGTAGTGGTGTAGGCGTCAGGAGCACGTCAGGATGCGTCAGGATGCGTCAGGAAGGCGTCAGGGTGGCTTCAGGAAGGCGTCAGGACAATTTAGCGTCAGGATGGCGTCAGGATGACTTCAAACGACAGGGGGCCCGAATCAACTGTTGGGTCCTGGGAGCCCCCATACAAGTGGCCAAAAGGCAAACCTGTGGTCGCCTTCAGAGTTTCTGTTGACAACTATGAAGAATGCTACTATCCCAGTCAGCAGCAGTACAAAGAATATGCAGCAGATGCTGCAGTATGGACAACGCTGGCTGAACAAAGGAAAACGGAGCAGGTACAGCTGGCAAAGACACAAGAACAAGCATAAACAGGAATCTGTTCACCACCCTCTCCTTCTGCATCCAGTCCTGGTCCACGCCGCAGCCCGATCTACAGCAACTATAAGCATCTTGGAGACGGTCGTTTTGAGTGCCTTTGCTGCGGGTTCCGCGTGATGAAGTCTGCGAAGTCCACTTCAGCTCTGTTTTCACACCTGCAGGGAAGATATTCTTCCCTGTACCTGCAGTTGGCAACTGGGAGTCCACACAACAAGGTGTCTTCCGATCCTAAAACTGGTACATTGCACAAGCTGATGCCTTTCTGTCAGGCGTTCGCTCACAACTACAGGCTAAGCAAATTTTTGGCAGCTCATCTGAGTTTACATCCGTCGACTGTGGTTACTTCTCGTGAGTTGAAACAATTTGTTGGAGCCTTGTGCGGCGGGTATGTTCCTTCTTGCAAGCGTACTATTCACAAGATCCTCTGCATTGTTCGAACACTTGTTGATGAAAAGATCAGAGAAATGCTGGAAGACGCGACGCAGCACTGAGGCAAACAACATGTAGCATTGCAGACAGACGTGTGGTCGTGTGGCCGGCAACATGAAGCATATTGAGCACTGCTCGCAAGCTCCTTCACCTCCAGTTTCGATCTCAGGAATGTCCCTCTTGACGTTTCTTCTTTTCTGGATATTACACACTCTGCAGACAACTTGGCAGAGTACCTGGAGGGTGCCATGATGCGCAGTAGCCTTTCAGGAAGCGGCGTGTCTGTTATTACAACCGATCCGGCTTCAACCATCGTTAATGCATGCAGACTGATGCACCGGCAGCACCAGCGCTGCTTTGCGCACTCACTGAACCATTGTGGTATCAATGGACTCGGACTGGCTGGTGCCGAGACTGCTGATCTCAGCCCTATAGCACAGTGTGCAAGCGATTGGTGACACTTGTGAATTCGAGAGCGAAGACACGCAAGCTTTTTGTGGGAGCTGGCAGGCAACAATCCGAGACCTTTACCACACTGAAACAAGAGGTTGCTACACACTCGAACAGTTCCTATGCGACGCTGGAAAGTGTCCTCAAGAACCATACGATCCTGCAGCATGCCTTCCTGGAGGACTAATTTGAAGAGAAGAGGCAGTCCTTGCTACTGACGGTGAGTGACGTTTGTAGTATTCCTTTGCTGTGCAGCCTGCTTGCCTCATTTGCAGATGCCAGGAACCTGTTGGAAGCAGAAACATCTATTACAGCAAGCCTTGGCCACGCTGTTTTGCGCTTGTAGGAACACAATGCCGCCTCCCATGTCGTGTAACATGCCGTTAGCACAACGAAAAACCCGTCGCGAGCAGCGCGTAAAACTCGAAAGTTTTTTCTAAGCCGCCGTGTCCCTTCGCCCTGCTTCCTTTCATTATCTATCCTTCTCCATTCACCTACCTCCCCTCTCTGGTGCCCCCCCTCACTCCTCTCCGTCAGCTTAGGCGACCGGCCCTAGGGAAAACGCGGTCAACCCCTTGCAACGAAGACCACCATCATCGAGGTCGCGTGGCAACACGTAAGACAGAAATGTAACCTTGGTATTGCTGCCTGCCTGCGTGCGTGAGTTGGGTAGTGTGTATTTTACTATTTCCAAACATTTTTTTTTGTTTATCCGAAAGTTTTCCAAGGAGCGGAGAAACAGCAAGGGATTTTTGCAGAGGAAAAGAGGACAAATGGAAAAACAAAAACCAGCAGCACAGACAAACGCCAGACACGGCCAGATGGTACAGCACCACAAGGCAGCACGGCACCACGGGACACAGCACAGGGCGCAAGACACCGCAGGACACCGCACCAGCACGCCAGACAGCAGGACGGGCGGCCAGAGGCCAGACAAGGACACCAGGGCCGACACACGCCACCAGAAAGCAAAACAAGGCAAACAGACCCACCAGCAAACACGGGCAGCGACACCAAGCACCAAACAGCGCCAAAACCGCGGCAGAGCACAGCACAGGGCAACATGACGGGGGCACAGAACACAACAGGACAGGAAACAGCAAAACGCACCACAGACGGCGCCAAGGAGCAACACAGCGCCACACCGACCACAGAACAAAGCAAGACGGACAGCAGGGCACCACAGCACGACACCACACGGCAACACAGAGCCACAGAACAAAGGAGTCAGCACGGGGGGGCGGGACGCCACAACAAACCAAAGCACGCAGCAGGGCGCCGGGCCACGCGGCCAGGCAGGATCACCCGCGCCGAGGAACGCCAGCGGAAAACAACAGCGGGCAACCACACCCAGCAGCGAACACCCAGCAACCACAGGCAACAACATACAGCACCAGCCAGCGCGAAAGAAGCAACAGGGTAGCACCAGCAAGAAACGACACAGACGGCAGCCCCAGCACGCAGCGCACACACCACACACACGGCCGCGCACCGAGAAGGAAAAAGGAACCCAGCCAGGCGGAGCAGAGGCCAAGAGCACCAAGAGCACCCAGAACAAGGGAAAAGCGGGAGGGCAAAACAACAACAAGAATGAAAAAGACAAAAAAACAAGAGATAAAGAGAGAGGGAGAGAGAGAGAGACGGCGGGAGGGGTGGGCGGATACAGAGCGCCGAGGCCCAGGGCACCCGCAGCTGAAAACAACGGAAAAGCCGAAACAAGGGAGGCACGGGGAGGGGGCAAAAAAAAGGAAGAACAAAGGGCAAAAAAAAAGCGGGGGGAAGAAAAACGGGGGGGGGGCACAACAAAGCGCCAAGGCCCGGGGCACCAAAAGCAGCAACACACAGTACCGCGGGGATGGTGGTGGAGGAGGAACATACCGAAAAAAAAAAAGAGAGAGAGAGAGAGAAAACACAGAAAAGCTGGACGGGGCAAGTGGGCGCAACGGGGCAGAAAACGCAGGACACCAAAGCAAAACAAAGGAACAAAAAACAACAAAAAGGAAACAAAAAAGGGGCGGGGGGTAGGAGCGAACGCGGAGCGCCAAGGCCCAGGGCACCCAGGGCCGGGAAGCACAAAAAGCCGGAGACAGCGGGGGCGCGAGAGGGGAGGAGAAAGACAGGAGAAAAACAAACCAAACAAAAAAAGAGTGCGAGCAACGCCAGCCTGGAGGGGGCCAAACAAAGAAGAAGGACAATACGGCCACAGGAAAGGTGAGGCGCAGCAAAACAGGCCCGGGAGGCCCGCCTGCCTGACCAGGCCAGGAAGAGCACGCACACACACACGCGGGGGCCCCGGGCCTTGCATCCTCCGACCCGAAATGGGGGGGCGTCGGCGTCCACACAAAACAGCCCCGGTGCATCGGCCGAGTCCCCCGTCAAAAGACGGCCGGTACAGTAAACCGGACGCGTAAGTTACCGGGTCCACACACGCCAAACCACCGCAGCGCACGCAGCCCCAGACCGAAGCCAGACGGACCCGCCAGGGACAACGCCATCGCGGGGCCCCGAAGGGGTAAGACGTGGAGCGCGCCCAGCGCCCTTGCCTCCGCAGAGGACATCGACAGGGACAATAAGCCCAGTTCTCGCCCGGCCTCCACGTGCCCTGCGCAGCCACCCAGTAAAGCCGGGGGCAACAGCCCCCGGGGTGGGGGAAGGCACCACGGTGACGGGAAAGCCAACCGGAGCACAGAGAGCAACCGGAACGGACGAGGTGCGGCACACCAACGCGGGGCCACCAGGCACGCCAAGGAGGCACGCCGCCGGCCACAACCACGGCACAAGGACAGGTGCCAAGCCACAACGGCCACCGGGTGCCGCAAACCCAGGAAGCACGCACAACACACGACGAACTGCGGCACGGGAGAAGGTGCCAAGGACAGCCGGGCCCCCACGCCCGCACACTGCACCCACAGAGAGTGGGTAGCGGGCCCCTGCCGCACGCCCCAAAGGACGGGCGGTCAGGGGAGCAGAGCGCCCGACCCCGGACGCCCCACACCCAGGCATAAGGCGCCCCCCCCGGGCGCGCTCGTGCCGCCCCCACAGCGCGCAAAGCCAGCTCGCAAGAGCGCGCACTGTGGGGTTGGTGACAGGTCCCCGCGCCCGCACTGCCCGCACACACAGGCAGTGGGTAGTGGGACCGGGCCGCATGCCCAAAAGGACGGGCGGTCGGGGGTGGGAAAGCGCCCGACCCCCGACGCCCCACACACAGGCAAGAGGCGCGCCCCCAGGGCGCCCTCGTGCCACTTCACAGCGCGCAAAGCCAGCTCGCAAGAGCGCGGGCTGTGGGGTTGATGACGGGTTGGCACGCCCACACCCCCCGCACCCAGATCCACCGGGTAGTGGGCCCCGGCCGCACGCCCCAAAGGACGAGCGGTCGGGTTCCGGAGGAGCGCGCAACCCCGGACGCAGCACACCCAGGCAAGAGGCGCCCCCCGCGGCGGCACCCTCCTGCTGCCCCCACAGCGCGCAAAGCCAGCTCGCAAGAGCGCGCGCTGTGGGGTTGGTGACGGTTCCCCAGGCCCAAACCCCCCGCACCCACAGCCAGTGGGTAGTGGGCCCCGGCCGCACGCCCCAAAGGACGGGCAGTCGGGTGTTTGAGAGCGCCCGAACCCAGACGCCCCATACCAAGGCAAAAAGCGCCCCCCCCGGGCGCCCTCGTGCCGCCCTAACCGCGCACAAAGCCAGCTCGCAAGAGCGCGCGCTGTGGGGTTGGTGACGGGTCCCCAGGCCCTAACCCCCCGCACCGACAGCCAGTGGGTAGTGGGCCCCGGCCGCACGCCCCAAAGGACGGGCGTTCGGGGGTGGGAGAGCGCCCGACCCCAGACGCCCGACATACAGGCAAGAGGTGCCCCCCCCTGGCGCCCTCTTGCCGCCTCGACAGCGCGTAAAGCCAGCTCGCAAGAGCGCGCACTGTGGGGTTGGTGACGGGTCCCCACGCCCACACCCCCCGCACCCACAGCCAGTTGGTAGTGGGCCCCGGCCGCAGGCCCAAAAGGACGGGCAGTCAGGTGTTTGACAGCGCCCGACCCCAGACGCCCCATACGAAGGCAAGAGGCGCCCCCCCCATGCGCCCTCGTGCCGCCCTAACCGCGCACAAAGCCAGCTCGCAAGAGCGCGCGCTGTGGGGTTGGTGACGGGTCTGCAGGCCCAAACCCCCCGCACCCGCAGCCAGTGGGTAGTGGGCCCCGGCCGCACGCCCCTAATGACGGGCAGCCGGGGCTGGGAGATCGCCTGACCCCGGACGGCCCACACCCAGGCAAGGAGCGCCCCCCCCGGGCACCCTCGTGCTGTCTCCAAAGCGCGCAAAGCCAGCTCGGAAGAGCGAGCACTGTGGGGTGGGTGAGGGGTCCCCACGCCCACAGCCCCCGCAGGCACAGCCAGTGGGTAGTGGGCCCCAGCTGCACGCCCCAAAGGACGGGCGGTCGGGGCGTGGAGGAGCGCCCAACCCCGGACGCCCCACACACAGGCAAGAGGCGCACCCCCCCAAGCACCCTTGTGCCACCCCCACAGCGCGCAAAGCCAGCTCGCGCGAGCGCGCGCTGTGGGGTTGGTGACGGGTCCCCAGGCGCACAGCCCCCGCACCCACAGCAAGTGGGTGGTGGGCCCCGGCCGCACGCCCCAAAGGACGGGCGGTTGGGGACGGGAGAGCGCCCGACCGCGGACGCCCCACACCCATCAAGAGGCGCCCCCCCCGGGCGCCCTCGTGCCGCCCCCACAGCGCGCAACGCCAGCTCGCAAGAGCGCGCTGTCGGGTTGGTGACGGGTTCTCAAGCCCACAGACCCCGCACCCACAGCCAGTGGGTAGTAGGCCCCGGCCGCACGCCCCAAAGGACAGGCGGTCGGGGGTGGGAGAGCGCCCGACCCCGGACACCCCACACACAGGTAAGAGGCGCCATCCCCCCGCGCCCTCGTGGCGCCCGCACAGCGCGCAAAGCCAGCTCGCAAGGGCGCGCGCTGTGGGGTTGGTGACAGATGCCCTCGCCCCCACTCCCCACACCCACAGCCAGTGGGTAGTGGGCCACGGCCGCACGCCCCAAAAGACGGGTGGTCGGGCATGCATGAGCGCCCGACCCCGGACGCTCCACACCCAGGCAAGAGGCGCCCCCCCCCGGGCACCCTCGTGCTGCCCCCACCGCGAGCAAAGCCAGCTCGCGAGTGCGCGCGCAGTGGGGTTGGTGACGGGTCCCCACGCCTGCACTCCCCGCACCCAAAGCCAGTGGGTACTGGGCCCCGGCCGCACGCCCCAAAGGACAGATGGTCGAGGCTGGGAGAGCGCCCGACCCCGGGCGCCCCAACCCCCAGGCAAGAGGCGCCCCCCCCCCCGGGCGCCCTGGTGCCGTCCCCACAGCGCGCAGAGCCAGCACACCAAAGCAGGCCTGCCCGCAGGGGGGCGCGCGACCCAAAGCACGACAAGGGGACGAAGGGACCGGGCCACCCCCCGCCGAGCTAAAGAGGCGGAGAACGGGACAGCGGCAAGTAATGCGGAGGGGCACGAACCGCCTGGAACGGGCCTACCGGCGTCCTGCACCGGAACCGCGCGTAGTGTGCATGCCACACCGACCCAGAGAACGGGGGAGGCGCGTATGCCGCGGGAGCACGAGCGCACACACACGCAACGGACACGCGGCGCGGACCCAAAGGGCAACCGGACTGAGCCAGCGGAACGCACAGACCGCATGGAATGGCGTACCGGCAGGCGAAGGGAAGGGACTGCCGGGCGGGAAAACCCGCAACTAGCACCGCGAGGGACGCGAGGGCAGGGACGAGCCCAAGGGGGGACGCAAGAACCCGCACCAGGCCAGACCTCCCACGCCAGCCGCGAGCGCCGTGCACATACAACCAGGGCACTGCACCCGCCAAGGCAGTAGTGGCACACAGTGCTACGCACCAGCCCAACGGCTAGGCAGCCTCCGCGCCAGCCCATCGGGGTCCCACTGGCGACAAGCCAGTAGCACGGGCGCGGCGGGGCCAGCAGCCCACGCGACCACGCATCAGGGGGCCGGCGTAGTGGGGAAGCGCCTGCAAGCATGGTTGCTAAGTGACGCACTGACCGGGGAGTGGCAAAATGGGAAACCTGGGCAGGGACAGGGCTCCGAGCCCCGTGAACCCGGGGGACTCCACCACCAGGCAGGGAGTGTGTCATGAAGGGCACCCCACTAGGTCCCGGTGGGGAGGATATAACCTGGCCCGACCAGTGACCCCCCCTGGCTGAAGAGCGTCTAGTACCCGAAACGTCAAACTTCAAACCTCGAACCACGCTGTTTTGCGGCAGCTTCAATCACAGCTTCTCGAGGACAGGTTGCAGATCTGGAAAGATGGCAGTGCAGTAGGAAAGCTACCCTGGGCAGACGTGTGCGAAGGATTTGACACTTCCACAACCTGTCGCTTCAGTCTGTCTGTTCTTGCATTCCAAGACCGGTTCATTTGTCAGTTGTCACTTCGCACTTCACTTCTGCATTGTTTGCATTCCATGTCACGGGCACCTGAGCTGCCATGCACAACAACGCTTCGCCGCTTAGACGCATCTCGTTAAGTACAACAACACCTGCACTGCACACGTGCATTTCCACTGATAATCAACATGCACATCAACGCATCACCGCTTAGACACATCTTGTTAAGTACGACCAACACCTGCACTGCACGACTGGGTCATTTCTCAGTTGGCACCTGTCACTTCTCTTATGCATTGCTTGCATTCTGTGTCACAGGCACCTCCGCTACCATGCACACGGACGCATCGCCGTTTAGACGCATCTTGCTAAGTACGACCAACAACCTCAATGCACGGGTGCATTTCTAACGATTATTGCGGGCTGGGAGGCCTGCGGTTTCAGGAGGGCCACTACAGGCGGCGAGGAGAACATGACCCGCACGCTCCACCCGTCCCGGCACAGGGTGGACACCTTCCTGGTCAACGAGCCCCTCCTGCTGTGGTCCCTGCGGGAAAGCGTCTGGGCTCGCGGCTTGGCACACCCCCAGGTGGTCGGCTCGGACCACCTCCCGGTCCGCCTGGCCCTGCCAGGCCTCCTCAGCGCAGCGGGGCGCGCGGCAATGCCCACCCACTACAGCCACACGAAGGGCCGCCTCCTCCCATACGACGCCGAGGCCGCGCCCGTCCAACACTGCCTGTGGGCGGCGGTCACCGCCGCGCAGGATGAACCCTCCCTGGCGCCCTGGCTGGGTCCCGCAGAGCAGCACGACCACGGGTCCATGCCCGCGGCCGCGGTGGACAAGGTGTTCGAACACCTCCACGCGACGCATGACGCCCTGGCGCGTGTGGTGGGACGCCGGCAGCCGTCCCCGGCGGGGACGGACCCGGCGGAGGGGGACCTCCCGGAGAGAGGAAAGCGGCTCCAGGCGGCGGTCCTCCGCTATGACACCCTGGCAGCGCGCGCGCCGGCAGCGTACCAGGCGGACGCGGCAGGGCATGGCATCCGGTCCGAGGCGGCACTCTGGCTCACAGAGGAGCTGCGGGGTGTGTCGCCTGGGTTCCGCCCAACCACACAGGGCCAGCTACAGGAGGAGCTGGAGAGGCAAGCAGCCGCCCTCGAGGAGGACATTTGCCAGCTCCGCGCACTCCTGGAGGCAGACCGCAAGCGCGCCATCAAGGACTTCTGGCGCCGCCACGCCCCCGACATCGCCCAGCGATGGAGAGCCGTGCGGGGAGCCATACAGGTAGAGGCCCCAGGCCCGTCAGGCCTCTGGAACGTGCGGGTCCCCAACACCCAAAAGCTCCTCACGGAGGCCCACGACGTGATGTTCGCAGTTCGCGCCTTCTGGCGAGAACTGTATGACAAACGCCCAGTGGACCTCCCAGGCTTCCAGGCAGTCCTCGGCCGCCATGTCCCCCGGGTCCCTGAAGGCGCCTGGACACAGGTCCAGCAGTACTCCATGCAGGACCTGAAGTCCGCCCTGGACAAGGCCGATGGCAAGGCCCCAGGTCCCAACCACGTGGAGGCCTGTTTCATCAAGGCCCTCCCGGTACCCGTCCAGTGGCTCCTGGTCCACTCCTACCGGGCCATCCTCTGCGGCGCCCCGCCGCCGATGCACTGGAGGGACGCGCACATCTGGCTCAGCCCCAAGGTACCGGGCTCTGCCAGACTGGACGACTACAGGCCCATAGCCCTGGGCCAGCTGGACATGAAGCTGCTCACGGGCCCCCTCACCCAGCGCATCACGGAGGTGCTCACACGGCACGGAGTGGTCAGCGACTGGCAGCAAGGGGCACTCCCTGGCTCCAACACAGGCCCCCCGCTGTTCATGGCGCAGCGGCAGCTCCAGCGGGGAAGGCCCAACTACGTCTTCTCCTTCGACGCCCGCAAGGCCTTCCACACCGCCCCGCACGGCGCCCTCCACCTCATCCTGCGCCACCTCTCCGTGCCGCCGGATGTCATCGACCTCCTGCTCTTCCTCCACACGTGCGCCAGGCTGCGCATCGTCGCCGCACACGGGCTAACGCAGCCCGTCTACATGCTGCGCGGCGTCTGGCAGGGCCACCCCGAGAGCCCCCTGCTGTACGCGCTCCTCCTGGAGCCCCTGCTCAGGGCGCAGGGGCACTGCCTGCGCCCGCCGGGAGGGGCCGACCACGGCCTCATCCAGGCCTACATCGATGACCTGCTGGTGGTGGCCCACACGCTGCAGCACTTCGTCGAGGGCGTGGAGGCGGTGGCCGCGTACCTGGGGATGATTGGCATGGAGCTGAACCCCCGCAAGTGCGCCATGGCCACCACGGAGGGGGTCCCAGGCCTGCAGCTGCGCCTCTGTCCCCACCTGGACAACCCGTGGCACTGGGTACCAGCGGCGGACTCCGTCCCCTACCTTGGACTCCAGCTGCAGCCGGACGGGGAGTTCTCCCTGCAGCGCAAGCACCGGCTACGCCTGGCGGCGGTGCACCACTGGTGCCTCAACACCCTCGCGCCACCGAAAGTGGTGCAGGACGTCATCCTGGCGACCCTCGGGGGGGTGACGCAGTACGTCGCCCCTTTCATCGCCGACGACTCCGACACGGCACGCCACCTGGACCACATCACGGTACAGGTCGCCAAGGACAGGGCGCGGTACGCCTTCGACGCCTCGCAGGACAGCCTGCAGGATGGCCGGACCCTTGGGCTCACACGGTGCCAACGCGGTGCCAGCAGGCAGCGGTGGCCCTCGTGGGTACACTCGTCCACGACCGCTCAACCTCTGTGCGCGCCGAGGTCACCAAGATGTTCTCGGAAATAGCCGGGGCGCACAGAATATGTCCCGAGGTGCACTACCCCGTCGCGGAGTTTGCAACTCTAGCGGGGGGCGTCTGGGTCCACCGCATACTCCGGGCCCTGGCCGCCCCGGGAGTGGGGCTGTACAACCCCATCGCGTGCCCCAGGGGCGGCCCATGTCCAAATACAGTCTCGCCAGGCAACATCGTCACGCTGCGCATCGCCAAGCTGCGACACCGCGACACGTGCCGCCTGACGGTGCCGCACACAACGCCGTGGCATGGGCACCACGGGCCACGCCACCCCTTCCCCGACAACGACGACCCGTGGCAGACGGCGGCGCGAGAATGCCTCAACCGATGCGCCAATGAACACCTCTACTATTGCCGCCGTGAACAGGAGCCCAGCAACCACCCCGTGTGGCGCGACGCCTTGGTCCACCTCTTCCACACCACCGGCACGCGGGACCCCCGCTTGAGACTCGTCCACCCCAGGAGGGCTAAGCAGGACGCCCACACAGCCCCACGGGTGACCCCGGACGGCCTGCACCTCCACGTCGAGACTACCGCCGCCGGGGTGGCCTATCCCCCCCCACGCGGGGGGCGGCGTACCATCCGCCAGCAGCCCTCATGTACATCCTCCGCGACGTACTCGCAGAAAGCGAGCACCAAGAGCCTAACGCGGACGTGGCATGGCCCGAGCCCCTGCGCCCACGGCCCCACGCGCCAATGCCGTTGTGGTTGGTGACCACGGACGACCAATGCACCCAGGTGACGGGGCAAGCGCAGCTCCGGGCCGAGTGGGTAATAGTGCAGGTGGGGGCAGGCCAGCCCAAACCCCGTGGGCTCCCCCGTGGCACCGCTCTGCTGGTAGCTACGGGGGTGCCGCACGACCCACACATGGCAGTCCACGCGCTGGAGGACCAGCCGGAGGACACGGGGCACGTGGTGGTGCACCAGCGCGGAGGCCCGGCGTGGCTCAAGGAACATGTGACGGCACTTTGGTCCTGGGCAAGCACGATCGCGGGAGCGGAGATCTGGCTGCACAACCACCGGGCGATCAGCCCCGGTGACACCAGGGCGCTGAGCGTGGACCAACTGACCCCGAGCCATCCCGACGTCCGGTGGCACTCCGCCGACCTCAACGCGGGGTGGCTTAGCCCCACCGGGTACTACTGGATCCCGGAGGCCTGGGGCCACACCTCTTCCGACGCGTCCGGGGGCGGACCCTGTAAACACGCCACCAGCGTCGCTCTCGCCGCCAGTCTCACCCGCACGTGGGCGGTGGCCATCTCGGGCACGGTGCCCGACGGGGAGGGGGTGGCCGCCTCCCTCCCCCTACAATAAGGTGCCCACCGACCATGGGTCCACACGGTGGACGCCGAAGTCATCCTCCACCTCCTGCGGCACGCAGATCGCGAGCGGACCACAGGGGTCCCCGCGGGTGCGGCGAAGGTGGTCAACCAGAGGCCCCTGCGGTGGCTCCGCGACAGCCTCTGCGCGCGAGGGCAACACGCCGGGCACCCGTTCTGGTACGTCTGAGCCACCTCGCACCACAGTGACGCCCTACTGCACAAGGCGGACTTGGCGGCGTCCCAGGACACCGTCCTGCAGAACACGCCCCCGGACCCTGGCCAACTCATTGTCGCCGGCCGTGACGGCCATCTCGATCTACGGCCCCCCACGATGCAGGTGCTCGGCGAGGTCGCGCAATGGGCGCAGACGGACCATGCGCTGACGCACCGGGGACACACACCTTTGGGCGCGTCCCACGCCACAGCCTAAGTCCACGCCCGGGACCTCACTGCGACGGCCACCAACCGCCAGGCGCTGCGGGCCCAAGACGGCCACACGCCGTTGCAGCGCAGGCTCTGCGTCTGTAAGGAGCGGCTCTCCGGCGTCGCCGCCGTCCCACAACCGTGCCTCCCATGCGGCGGCCCGGAGGAGACCCCGGTGCACATGCACGTGGGGTGCGCCCACTGACAGCTCCTCTGGCCCCACTACCGCCAGGCGGTACACGAGGCAGCCCGCCACCTCCCACCCGGGGACAAAGCCCTGTGGGTGGCCTCGTGGCGCTCCGCAGGCGCCACATGGACGGAAGTCTTCTGCTCCGGTCTGCTGCCCGTGGACGCGGAGGCGCAGCTCCACGCCATAGCCCGCTACGACCCGCCTAGAGGGACCTCTGTGGACGATTCCCTCCACCACATGCTCCGGCTGGGGGACTTCGCATGGGAGCTTTGCAACCACCTGCTGGAGCAACTCCTCCGCGAGCCCCTAAGCGCGTTGGCCCGGGCACACCGATGGCTCACCGCGGCGGAGGGCGACCACCCTCCCCATCCCCCGCGCCCTGACAAGGACTTCGTAGCCTCCCTCCGTGTCGTGAATGGCACCCTGGACTGCCCGCCCCAAGATGGCCCCCACCCGTACCAGAACCTGCCTGGGGGGTTCTCGAAGCACCTAGAAGACGCCCTCTTCCCACCGTGGATCATCGGGCGCGGCTCCATGACTGCGTGGGAGGCGTGCATCGTGGGTAAGGAATGGGCGCGCAAGTGGAGCCGGTGGTGCGCCGCCACGCGCGCCCCGGAGACCCCTGCGCAACGATACGCCGCCATCCCGCTCGAGGGATGGAGGCCGGACACCCGGCCGAGACCCACCGTGATCCGCGGGGCGGGACCTGACCACCCGTGGGACGCGGCGACGGGGGAGTGGCTGCAAGCGGCCCCCGGGCCGCAAACGGGATGGACTGGGGACGTGTCCTCACTCGTCAGGACACCCGTCCCCACCCGCATCGTCCTTCACGCCGCCAACGTACTCTGGGCTACGGAGGTACGCAAATGGGGACACGCCGCGGCCACCGTCCGGTGGCACCCTCCAGAGGACGGGGCCGCCCAGCTCGCCGTGGCGCACTTCAAAGCCTGGGGGGCCGGTATACGACGACGCCCTGTCCCGGCTGGGCAACACCCAGGAGCCCTTGCTCCTCATGCTCCCCACCGACATTGCAGCCGCGCTGCGCCATGAGCTGGACGGCTGCGAAGGGCTGCGAGTGGGACGGGAGGCAGTCGCGGACGGCACTCTGCTGGCCGTCCTCCACCGAGACGCCGCGAACGGGTGCCGATGGGATGCGCTGACGCCCCACCTCACCAGGCGCCACGTGTACATGGCAACCCCCCCCCAGGGGCACCCTCGCCCGGCGTGGGACGACCTCATCGCCGCCTTCCACGACCACGGGATTCTCCCTGACGACACGTGGCGGGCGGTCCAGCGGAAGACGCTTGGCAGGGACTACCGGCGCCGCGTCCGCGCCTGCCTGCTGGAGATCCAGGACCCCCTCCGACTGAGGTGGGACGACCTCTGGCTCCGCCATCTCGATCCTTGGTCGCCGCCCTCCCACCTCCCACACACCTGCCGGCTCTGTGGGGAATGTGACAGGGTGTCCTCTGCAGCGTCGACAGGCGCCAACAGGTGCGCGCGGTGCGCCCAGGTGGCCGCGTGCCCCTGGCCCGAACCTCCCGCAGGCCCGCGCAGGCGCACAGAGGAGGAGGCCCTGCACCGGCGCATCGAGGGGGCACACGCCCCCTCACACGAACGCGCGGGCCCCGCGGGCGCTGCCCTTCTGTGGATCCACGTGCACCTGCGGGACCCCACATCTGTTGCGCACCTGTGGCACGTGTTCGCGCCCCGACCCCCACCCGCCGCCGCCCTTTGCAGAGCCCGCAGTACCATGCCACGACAACGGGGGGATGGGCCGGGACACACCAGGGCCCGCCGCAAAGCGCAGGAGGCGGCCGTCCGGGGCCTGGTAGCGGACGCGGTGGCGGAGGCGCACGAGGCGCACGCTGCCGCACGGCGTGACCTGACGGGCAGTGCTGGGGCTTCTCTCAACGAGACCGCCCTCCCGGCCGTCCGCGCCCTGAACAGAGCGGGGGCCCCTACGCTGCTCCCCGCGATGCAGCGGATCGTGAACGTCGTCCAGCTGGGCTTCATCAGCCCGGAGGCGGCCCTCTACGGGCACTGGATGGAGTGGCGCGAGTCCAACCGGTCGGGCCGGCCCCTGTCCATGGGGGATACCCTGCAGCTGACGGGAGCGGGGTCCGCCATGTCCCTCCGCAGCAGCGCTCCAGCCCTGCTGCATGCCCTCAGGTCGTGCTACCCCGGGGACGCGGCCCCGTACCTGAACCAGGCGCAGGCCACGTACCCGGGGGGAGTGTCCGAGCTGGATGCGGCGCTCCACCTTCTACACCCACCGGACGGGGACCTGGAGGTGGGCGAGATCACGGTGTTCGTGGAAGGCGCGGGCGAGGCGTCCGCCCGCCCCCGGCCGACCAACCCGGTGTACGACGGCACCAGGCCTACCTCCCCCTACGCCATCGTGTGCGAGGCGTTCCCCAGGGAGCCCACTTGGTGCCCCGTCCTCCCGCCGGCGACGCACGCGCCCCGCGGCTGGGCTAACCCAGACCTGCCCCCCCCCCTCTCCAGAACCAGGGGTGCCCACCACAGGGGGCAGGTCCTCTGGCAAGAGTGCCTGGCACCCCCCTGCTCCTCCTCGTCGTCGCGACCCGCGGGGACCCGGAGCGGGTCCTGGGGATCACCCCCACCCACCTCTATGGGGCAGCACCCGTACCCCGCCCCCCCCTCCCGGCGCCCGCGGCGCTTGACGGAGTACACACCTTCCTGCGAACACAGGAGGCCACCGCCGTTACGGGGATCCACCTAGTGCGGCTCCCCCCGACACCACCTGACGACCCCCGGGGGCCCAGGGCCCTGGGCCCCGCCCCAGACTGGGAGCTGTGGCGCGACGCGTGGGCCGCGTGGCTCCCCCACCTCCCCTCCCAATGCCGATGGATTGCCGCAGGCCCCCGGCCGTGCGGGGCTGACGCCGCAGCCGGCCCCCCACCCCCTCCCCCCCGCAGAGCACCGCACGGCACTGCCCACGGCACGGCACTGATGCACCAGGAGGTAGTGGAAGAGGCGCGCCTGCCACCACACATGCCTACCAGGATGACAGTGATGGCAGACTCCGATGGCTCCCCCCAGCAGGACGACCGCCACCACCGCCGGTCCCGCTCCCGCTCCCCCGCCTCCCCGGAGTGGACGGGGGAGACCCTCGAGGAGCGCGAGGAGCGGAGGCTGGCGGAGGCGGCGGTGCTGGTCAGGCCGCCGCCGCCGGCCCAGGGACCTGAGCCAGACGAGGTGACCGCCCCCGCCGCCCAAGCAGCAAGCCCTGCCGCCCCGCCCCTGGAGGGGGCCCCGGACGCGCAGGAAGCGAAGACCGCAGCCCCAGCGAGCCACGCCGCGGCCCTGACCGCGGCCCCCGGCACGCCGCCGACACGGGGGGTGGCCCCGGCGCAGGAACCAGGCGCATCGCCGAGGGCTGCCGCAGCCGCGGAAGAGAGCGAGGAGGGCGCGCGAGGGGTTGCGACCGCGGCCCCGGCAGGCCGCGCCACCGCCTCAGCCGGCCACGCCGCGACCCCCAGCACGCCGCGAAAGCGGGGGACGGACCACGCACGGGCCACGGGCGCCTCGCCGGCGGCCCTCGCAGCAGCAGCAGTGGGCAGGGGGAGCGCGAAGTACTGCGCCCACGCCAACCCCGCCCACACCCACACCAGCCCCCCCACGCCGTTCTCCCCCAAGCCCTCCCCCCCGGGGCGGGCGCGGCACGTCCGCCCCCCGGCGCCCGAGCGCTCGCCGCCGGGCGTCACGCTGCCGCAGCTGCAAAGACAGCGGGACGCCCGGCGCGTGATCCAGGAAGAAGGATGGGCGCGCAGGCAGAGCTGCGTGCCAGCAACGGGAGCGCGGAGCGGGTGACAGGAGGCGACGGGGGGAGTGCTCTAGAGCGCGCGCAGGGAGCAGGCCAGGGCACGCGCGGCAGGGAGCAAGGGCGCAGCTGCGGGGGGGGACAGAGCGCAGGCAGCGGACGGCGCGACTCAGGGCAGGGGGCCGGGAAGGGACCAGGGCACAAGAAGGGCACGCAGGGGCGCGGGCAGGGAGCCCAGGTGCAGGGAGCGGGGCGAGGGACGGTGGGCGAACGGGCAGGCCAGGGCGTGAAGGACGGGGGGCGGGACCCGCGGCACGGGCAGGGGGCTGGAAAGGGGCCCAAGGACAAGGGCAAGGGCGCTGCGGGCCCCAAGGGACAGACGGGACGGGGCATGGGAGCCCGGGGGGGAGGGCAGGCCGAAGGGAGGGGGGCGGGGAGCGGGGCGCCCCAGCAGCCGGACGTGCAGCCGGTGAGGTGCATCCCCCCCGGCATCCAACCGATGCCGGCGCACCACACCCACCACCACCACCACCACCACCACCACCTCTACAACATCGACCCCAACGCCGGCGAGCTCGTCCTCCCCCAACCCCCACGACCCCAGCACCAGCCAGCCCCCCCCGCGCCGAGAGCGGAGCTGGCGCGGATGGCCTCGGCGGAGGGGGGGCGGGGCGCGGCATCGGTGCCGCAGGCACAGGGGCAGCAGGGGGAGCCGGCGGGAGGGGCAGAGGGGGCCCGGCCCTGCGACCGGGACTGGGGCACGGTCCCGGACCCTCTGGGGGAGCAGGCCCTCCCCCTGGTGGGGGAGGTGTACGGGTGGTTGTGCTGGGCCAACCAGGGGACCACCAGGGGGTTGAGGAACCGGCCCTTTGATGCCGTGCTCCTCCGGAGGGACGGAGGAAACCAAGAGGTACCCCCGGGGGGTGGGCAGCACCAGAGGACCATGAGAGGGTCCTCAGGTCAGTGATCCGGGCGGCGTGGCCCGACAGGGAGCCGACGTGGCCGGCCTTCCTGGAAGAGGGAGCGGTGCTCCGCATCACGGATGCGGACGCCAACAACTGGCTCCCCCGGGCTTTGCGCAGCGCCCTCGCCCACTGGCGCTACCGCCGGCGCAACCCGCCGCCGCCACAGCCCCAGCCCCAACACAAGCGGCGGCGCAGGTGACGGCCCAGACGGCGGACGCGAGAAAGTGGGGGGGGGAGCTGGGCCCCCCGACCCACGCCCCCCCCACAGTACGGCGTGACGACGGAGCGTGCGCCATCTCCCGCGGGAGGGAAGGCGGAGACAACGAGCGCGGGGGGGAACCTGCTGCCCCGCAGCCCGCTAACCGCTGACCGCTAACCCTCGCGGCCGCCCCCGGCCGACCAGCGCCGCGCGACGACGGCCAGGGGGAATGAGAGGCCCCAGCGAGGGCCTGCACGAGGGTCCGGTTCTAGGTAAAGGGGGGCGGGGGAAGGGTGCGACCCCCGAGCCGATGCCTGGCCCTCCGGGCCGGGACCGCCATGCAGCCCCCCCCCTGTCCGTCAGGAGGCGGCGCCAGGGGACCAGAGGGCCCCCCCCACTCCCCCCCCCCCTCCCACTCAGGCTGAAGAGTGGACGGAGGCAGACCGCAGAAACGGCGGCCCCGCACCCCCCCTGAAGAGGCCGCTGCACCCGGGGTGCGGGGGCACCGCGGCCGAGGCAGGCGCCCGCACGCCCTGCCCGCTACCGGCCGACGGCGGACCGGCGGCACCCAGGACGGCGCAAACGGTGCAGCCTTATCAGAGGCCGGCCCGGGGAAGACGGGGGCGCGAACCAGGGCGGGGGGGTTCCCCCCCCCTCCCCCCCCCCCCCGCCGCACTGACCCGTCGGCGGCCGACCGGACCGCGCCCGACGCCCGCAGCCGCCCGGCGACCCCGATGGCGCGAGTATACCCCGGGGGGGGCACGCCGGAGACAACGGCAGGCAGGCCGACGCCCGACGGGGCGGGGGGGCGGGAGGGCACACCCCCCACCCCCCCCCCCCGGCACCCCCCTCCGGCTTGGGAGCCACAGGAACGGCCCTTTGCCCCCCCGGGGCCGAGGGGACGCCCCCCCCCCAGAAGGGCTCGCGACGCGGGGGGGGGGGGATGCGGCTGGACCTGCTCAAGCGGGGATCGCGGCCGCAGGGCGAGCCCACACCAGCGTGCCGGAGCAACGCGCGCACCAAAACAGTATGGAGGCCGCGCCCCACATGACCCTCCCGTGACCACAGCCCGAACAGGGAGGGCAGAGGGGGGGTTCAGGTCTGCAGGGGCCCCAGGGGGAGCGGTCCACGGGCCGCCCCTCACCCCCCCCCCACCCTGGGGCGGCACCGCGACCCCAACCGCACGCGCACGCCGGAGGGGAGTGCGCCGACGACACGAGGGGGGCCAGGATGGAGTATCGCAGGCCGCCATCCAGAAGGGGGGCAGGGAGGCGCGGCGCGACTGCCCCCCCCACCCCCCCCACCGGCCCGCAAGCCGCGGGGGCCCCGGCCCCCGTCCCCGGAGGCAGGGGGGGTTGGTCCCCCCCCCGCCCGAGAAGAGGAGCCGGAGCGCGACCCGCCCCCCCGCCCCAGCGGCCAGCTCCAACAGGGGCCGCGGAGAACAAGCGAGCCCGCGCCAACGCGCAAGGACGCCGCACAGATAGCACCCAGAGAAGGCGGGCGAGCACAAACCGGAGTGGTATGGGGGGCCACGCCCCCCATGGACAGAACGACGCCAGTGACACCCGCATTGTTGCCTGCCCAGGGAAGGCAGAGGGACGGAAGGAGGCAGAGCGACCCCCCGCCCTACAGGCCCCCCCACGGCTGCACAAACGGGCGGTCCGGCGCACGCCCCCCCCACCCCCCACCCAGCCCGCCCCCCGGCACACGAACGCCACGGACCCGCCCCGCGGCGCGCAGCCTCCACAGGGCGTGCAGGCCGAGGGGACAGAGAAGGGCCCCCACACCAGCACGCCCGCGCCCGGAACACGTGGATAGCGGACCCGAACAGCCCGCCCAGTGGGCGGGCAGTCGGGGGAGGGGGAGCGCCTGACCACAGACGCCCCTCGCAACCGTAGAAGGCACCCCCCCCGGGGGGCGCCCTACCGCCACCCCCACAACCCCAAGCCAAGTAGGGGGGAACCGGGAGCGGACCGCCCCCCCCCAAGCACGGCAGACGGAGCAAGGGACCGGGGCAGGACACGCGGAGGGGCACGGACCACGTGGAACGGCCCTACCAGCGCCCAGTGCCGGGACTGTGCGAGGTGCGCACGCCACACCACCCAGGAGGGGGGGGAGCGGACGCCGCGGGAGCGCGAGCGCACACACACGTAAAGGGCACGCGGGGACTACAAGAAGGGCAACCGGACGGAGCGCGCGGAACGCACAGACCGCGTGGAATGGCGTACCAACGAGCGAGGGTAAGGGACACCCTCACGAGACGGCCCGCCACACGCAGCGCAGAACACGCGGGGCGGGAAGGGGGAAACGAGAGAGACACAACACCAGGTACCGGCCCGAACCCCCCGAACCGGCCGCGAGCGCCGCGCACACACAAACGGGGCACTGCACCCGCCAAGGCAGTAGTGGCGCACAGCGCCAAGCCCCCACCCCTAGGCTAGGCAGCCTCCGCGCCAGCCCAAGGGGGTCCCACTGGCGACAGGCCAGTAGCACGGGCCCGGCGGCGCCGGCGCTCCGGGCGACCACAGATTAGGGGGGCGACGCAGTGGGTAAGCGCCCGCAGCCACGGCTGCGAATTGATGCACTGACCGGAGAGTGGCGAAACGGGGAAGCCAGGGAAGGACGGGGCTCCGAGCCCTGTGAACCCGGGGGACCCCGCCACCAGGCAGGAGGTGCGTCTTGGAGGGCCCCCCACAAGGACCCGGTGGGAAGGATATCACCTGGCCCGACCAGGTGGCCCCCCGGGGCCGAAAGGCGTCTAGTACCCGCAAAATCAAACCTCAAACCTCAAACCTTCTAACGATGGTTACCATGCAAGTCAAGTGAACACATCGCCGCTTAGACGCATCTTGTTAAGCATTCCCTGTCACAGGCACCGAAGTGCCTTCAAGCAAGTCCGAAGGTGCTTGAGTTACAGCTTTGGGAGCGGCTTGAAGTGAGTGCTGGTGAGTGGACCGTGCCGGCACTGTTGCATGACCCCAGCCTTGCACTACCGTTGAGCGCTTTTTTAACGAACGCGGCGCTACCTGCAGTACAGCCCATGCGATTCTGGAATGGGATGTCCTTGAACGTGAAAATGACGATGAGGATGCCAAGGTTCTGACACCAGAGCCCGTAGAACACGCGCGCGCAGGCGCTGGCAGCAGCTCTGGATTATTCCGCGACAGAAATGCCAAATGGAGAGCGGCCTGCGAAAGGACCACAGTACAGTGCCTCAATTGGGAACTGACTGCTGAATCATTCCACCGTTGCTACTGAACAGACAAGTCAACAAAAATCAGAGTTTTTCGTGAAGAGAGATCGTTACATGGAACATATCGGATTGCATGATCTGCAGTTGTATTACAACCAAGACCATGAATATTTCAATACAACGTTGTTTTGGAGAGACAGCATGAAGGTGTTTCCCAGGTTTGATCTCATGCCAGCGAGGTGGTTGTCGACAAGTGCCACGAGTGCAAGTGCCCAAAGGGTCTTCTCACAATCTTCAATGTTGCTACTAAAGCATGCCACAAGGCAACTACCACAAAGAATGGAGATGATGGTGTTCTTGCAAGCCAACAAACATCTTGGCCCGACCTCGTAAGGGTGCAACAAACGTACTTCGGAGCATATGAGGACAAACTAGAAAACCAGATTGATGACCTGGACGAGATGTCTTCGGACTCCGATTACCAAATGTTTCAAATGGGCGTGCACTTGTTATAAATCTGTTCATCTTGTTTGGCAGGTCCTCCGGCAAGAGTGCCTGGCACCCCCCTGCTCCTCCTCGTCGTCGCGACCCGCGGGGACCCGGAGCGGGTCCTGGGGATCAACCCCACCCACCTCTATGGGGCAGCACCCGTACCCCGCCCCCCCCTCCCGGCGCCCGCGGAGCTGGACGGAGTACACACCTTCCTGCGAACACAGGAGGCCACCGCCGTTACGGGGATCCACCTAGTGCAGCTCCCCCCGACACCACCTGACGACCCCCGGGGTCCAGGGCCCGGGGCCCCGCCCCGGACTGGGAGCTGTGGCGCGACGCGTGGGCCGCGTGGCTCCCCCACCTCCCCTCCCAATGCCGATGGATTGCCGCAGGCCCCCGGCCGTGCGGGGCTGACGCCGCAGCCGGCCCCCCACCCCCTCCCCCCCTCCCCCCCGCAGAGCACCGCACGGCACTGCCCACGGCACGGCACTGATGCACCAGGAGGTAGTGGGAGAGGCGCGCCTGCCACCACACATGCCTACCAGGATGACAGTGATGGCAGACTCCGATGGCTCCCCCCAGCAGGACGACCGCCACCACCGCCGGTCCCGCTCCCGCTCCCCCGCCTCCCCGGAGTGGACGGGGGAGACCCTCGCGGAGCGCGAGGAGCGGAGGCTGGCGGAGGCGGCGGTGCTGGTCAGGCCTCCGCCGCCGGCCCAGGAGCCTGAGCCAGCCGAGGTGACCGCCCCCGCCGCCCAAGCAGCAAGCCCTGCCGCCCCGCCCCTGGAGGGGGCCCCAGACGCGCAGGAAGCGAAGACCGCAGCCCCAGCGAGCCACGCCGCGGCCCCGACCGCGGCCCCCGGCACGCCGCCGACACGGGGGGTGGCCCCGGCGCAGGAACCGGGCGCATGGCCGAGGGCTGCCGCAGCCGCGGAAGAGAGCGAGGAGAGCGCGCGAGGGGTTGCGACCGCGGCCCTGGCGGGCCGCGCCACCGCCTCAGCCGGCCAGGCCGCGACCCCCAGCACGCCGCGAAAGCGGGGGACGGACCACGCACGGGCCACGGGCGCCTCGCCGGCGGCCGCCGCAGCAGCAGCAGTGGGCAGGGAGAGTGCGAAGTACTGCGCCCACGCCAACCCCGCCCACACCCACACCAGCCCCCCCACGCCGTTCTCCCCCAAGCCCTCCCCCCCGGGGCGGGCGCGGCACGTCCGCACCCCGGCGCCCGAGCGCTCGCCGCCGGGCGTCACGCTGCCGCAGCTGCAAAGACAGCGGGACGCCCGGCGCGTGATCCAGGAAGAAGGATGGGCGCGCAGGCAGAGCTGCGTGCCAGCCACGGGAGCGCGGAGCGGGTGACAGGAGGCGACGGGGGAAGTGCCCTAGAGCGCGCGCAAGGAGCAGGCCAGGGCACGCGCGGCAGGGAGCAAGGGCGCAGCAGCGGGGGGGGACAGAGCGCAGGCAGCTGACGGCGCGACTCAGGGCAGGGGGCCGGGAAGGGACCAGGGCACAAGAAGGGCACGCAGGGGCGCGGGCAGGGAGCCCAGGTGCAGGGAGCGGGGCGAGGGACGGTGGGCGAACGGGCAGGCCAGGGCGTGAATGACGGGGGGCGGGACCCGCGGCACGGGCAGGGGGCCGGAAAGGGGCCCAAGGGCAAGGGCAAGGGCGCCGCGGGCCCCAAGGGACAGACGGGATGGGGCATGGGAGCCCGGGGGGGAGGGCAGGCCGAAGGGAGGGGGGCGGGGAGCGGGGCGCCCCAGCAGCCGGACTCGCAGCCCGTGAGGTGCATCCCCCCCGGCATCCAACCGATGCCGGCGCACCACACCAACCACCACCACCACCACCACCACCACCTCTACAACATCGACCCCAACGCCGGCGAGCTCGTCCTCCCCCAACCCCCACGACCCCAGCACCAGCCAGCCCCCCCCGCGCCGAGAGCGGAGCTGGCGCGGATCGCCTCGGCGGAGGGGGGGCGGGGCGCGGCATCGGTGCCGCAGGCACAGGGGCAGCAGGGGGAGCCGGCGGGAGGGGCAGAGGGGGCCCGGCCCTGGGTGCGGGACTGGGGCACGGTCCCTGACCCTCTGGGGGAGGAGGCCCTCCCCCTGGTGGGGGAGGTGTACGGGTGGTTGTGCTCGGCCGACCAGGGGACCACCAGGGGGTTGAGGAACCGGCCCTTTGATGCCGTGCTCCTCCGGAGGGACGGAAGAAACCAAGAGGTACCCCCGGGGGCCTGGGCAGCACCAGAGGACCATGAGAGGGTCCTCAGGTCAGTGATCTGGGCGGCGTGGCCCGACAGGGAGCCGACGTGGCGGGCCTTCCTGGAATGGGGAGGGGTGCTCCGCATCACGGATGCGGACGCCAACAACTGGCTCCCCCGGGCTTTGCGCAGCGCCCTCGCACACTGGCGCTACCGCCGGCGCAACCCGCCGCCGCCACAGCCCCAGCCCCAACACAAGCGGCGGCACAGGTGACGGCCCAGACGGCGGACGCGAGAAAGTGGGGGGGGGAGCTGGGCCCCCCAACCCACGCCCCCCCCCACAGTACGGCGTGACGACGGAGCGTGCGCCACCTCCCGCGGGAGGGAAGGCGGAGACAACGAGCGCAGGGGGGAACTTGCTGCCCCGCAGCCCGCTAACTGCTGACCGCTAACCCTCGCGGCCGCCCCCGTCCGACCAGCGCCGCGCGACGACGGCCAGGGGGAATGAGAGGCCCCAGCGAGGGCCTGCACGAGGGTCCGGTTCTAGGTAAAGGGGGGCGGGGGAAGGGTGCGACCCCCCAGCCGATGCCTGGCCCTCCCGGCCGGGACCGCCATGCAGCCCCCCCCCTGTCCGTCAGGAGGCGGCGCCAGGGGACCAGAGGGCCCCCCCCACTCCCCCCCCCCTCCCACTCAGGCCCAAGAGTGGACGGAGGCAGACCGCAGAAACGGCGGCCCCGCACCCCCCCCGAAGAGGCCGCTGCACCCGGGATGCGGGAGCACCACGGCCGAGGCAGGCGCCCGCACGCCCTGCCCGCTACCGGCCGACGGCGGACCGGCGGCGCCCAGGACGGCGCAAACGGAGCAGCCTTATCAGAGGCCGGCCAGGGGAAGACGGGGGCGCGAACCAGGGCGGGGGGGTTCCCCCCCCCTCCCCCCCCCCCCCCCCCGCCGCACTGACCCGTCGGCGGCCGACCGGACCGCGCCCGACGCCCGCGGCCGCCCGGCGACCCCGATGGCGCGAGTATACCCCGAGGGGGGCACGCCGGAGACAACGGCAGGCAGGCCGACGCCCGACGGGGCGGGGGGGCGGGAGGGCACACCCCCCCCCCCAGGCACCCCCCTCCGGCTTGGGAGCCACAGGAACGGCCCTTTGCCCCCCCGGGGCCGAGGGGACGCCCCCCCCCAGAAGGGCTCGCGACGCGGGGGGGGGGGATGCGGCTGGACCTGCTCCAGCGGGGATCGCGGCCGCAGGGCGAGCCCACACCAGCATGCCGGAGCAACGCGCGCACCAAAACAGTATGGAGGCCGCGCCCCAGATGACCCTCCCCTGACCACAGCCCGAACAGGGAGGGCAGAGGGGGGGTTCAGGTCTGCAGGGGCCCCAGAGGAGCGGTCCACGGGCCGCCCCTCACCCCCCCCCACCCCGGGGCGGCACCGCGACCCCGACCGCACGCGCACGCCGGAGGGGAGTGCGCCGGAGACACGAGGGGGGCCAGGATGGAGTATCGCAGGCCGCCATCCAGAAGGGGGGCAGGGAGGCGCGGCGCGACCCCCCCCCCACCCCCCCCCCCCACCCCCATGGACAGAACGACGCCAGTGACACCCGCATTGTTGCCTGCCCAGGGAAGGCAGAGGGACGGAAGGAGGCAGAGCGACCCCCCGCCCTACAGGCCCCCCCCCGGCCGCACAAACGGGCGGTCCGGCGCACGCCCCCCCCACCCCCCCCCCCAGCCCGCCCCCCGGCACACGAACGCCACGGACCCGCCCTGCGGCGCGCAGCCCCCACAGGGCGTGCAGGCCGAGGGGACAGAGATTGGCCCCCACACCCGCACGCCCGCGCCCACAACACGTGGATAGCGCACCCGAACAGCCCGCCCAGTGGGCGGGCAGTTGGGGGAGGGGGAGAGCCTGACCACAGACGCCCCTCGCAACCGTAGAAGGCACCCCCCCCGGGGGGCGCCCTACCGCCACCCCCACAACCCCAAGCCAAGTAGGGGGGAACCGGGAGCGGACCGCCCCCCCCCAAGCACGCCAGACGGAGCAAGGGACCAGGGCAGGACACGAGGAGGGGCACGGACCACGTGGAACGGCCCTACCAGCGCCCAGTGCCGGGACCGTGCGAGGTGCGCACGCCACACCACCCAGGAGGGGGGGGAGCGGACGCCGCGGGAGCGCGAGCGCACACACACTTAAAGGGCACGCGGGGACTACCAGACGGGCAACCGGACGGAGCGCGCGGAACGCACAGACCGCGTGGAATGGCGTACCAGCGAGCGAGGGTAAGGGACACCCTCACGAGACGGCCCGCCACACGCAGCGCAGAACACGCGGGGCGGGAAGGGGGAAACGAGAGAGACACAACACCAGGTACCGGCCCGAACCCCCCGAACCGGCCGCGAGCGCCGCGCACACACAGACGGGGCACTGCACCCGCCAAGGCAGTAGTGGCGCACAGCGCCACGCCCCAACCCCTAGGCTAGGCAGCCTCCGCGCCAGCCCAAGGGGGTCCCACTGGCGACAAGCCAGTAGCACGGGCCCGGCGGCGCCGGCGCTCCGGGCGACCACAGATTAGGGGGGCGACGCAGTGGGTAAGCGCCCGCAGCCACGGCTGCGAATTGATGCACTGACCGGAGAGTGGCGAAACGGGGAAGCCAGGGAAGGACGAGGCTCTGAGCCCTGTGAACCCGGGGGACCCCGCCACCAGGCAGGAGGTGCGTCTTGGAGGGCCCCCCACAAGGACCCGGTGGGAAGGATATCACCTGGCCCCACCAGGTGGCCCCCCGGGGCCGAAAGGCGTCTAGTACCCGCAAAATCAAACCTCAAACCTCAAACCTTCTAACGATGGTTACCATGCAAGTCAAGTGAACACATCGCCGCTTAGACGCATCTTGTTAAGCATTCCCTGTCACAGGCACCGAAGTGCCTTCAAGCAAGTCCGAAGGTGCTTGAGTTACAGCTTTGGGAGCGGTTTGAGGTGAGTGCTGGTGAGTGGACCTTGCATGCACTGTTGCGTGACCCCAGCCTTGCACTACGGTTGAGCGCTTTTTTAACGAACGCAGCGCTACCTGCAGTACAGCCCATGCGATTCTGGAATGGGATCTCCTTGAACGTGAAAATGACGATGAGGATGCCAAGGTTCTGACACCAGAGCCCGTAGAACACGCGCGCGCAGGCGCTGGCAGCAGCTCTGGATTATTCCGCGACAGAAATGCCAAATGGAGAGCGGCCTGCGAAAGGACCACAGTACAGTGCCTCAATTGGGAACTGACTGCTGAATCATTCCATCGTTGCTACTGAACAGACAAGTCAACAAAAATCAGAGTTTTTCGTGAAGAGAGATCGTTACATGGAACATATCGGATTGCATGATCTGCAGTTGTATTACAATCAAGACCATGAATATTTCAATACAACGTTGTTTTGGAGAGACAGCATGAAGGTGTTTCCCAGGTTTGATCTCATGGCGGCGAGGTGGTTGTCGACAAGTGCCACGAGTGCAAGTGCCCAAAGGGTCTTCTCACAATCTTCAATATTGCTACTAAAGCATGCCACAAGGCAACTACCACAAAGAATGGAGATGATGGTGTTCTTGCAAGCCAACAAACATCTTGGCCCGACCTCGTAAGGGTGCAACAAACGTACTTCGGAGCATATGAGGACAAACTAGAAAACCAGATTGATGACCTGGACGAGATGTCTTCGGACTCCGATTACCCAATGTTTCAAATGGGCGTGCACTTGTTATAAATCTGTTCATCTTGTTTGGTTTTAACGGTTCTCTACATTACTATTCTCTTTTATAATTCTTATCATGCACTCCCGATATGTCCACAAGGGTGCATGATACCTTGAGATGTTTTGCATCTTTCTTCCTCTTGTGCACATTGTTCAAACATCGCATTTGTAGGGTTACGGTTAGGATGAGGGTTAGGGTCAATCCGACGACAGAGCTACAAAAGTATGCGCAAAATCCTGTTTCACAATTTGAATGCCTTTGTAAGTGTAGTTTTCGACGGAGCAAAGAGCCTTAGGACAATAAGAATAGGGGCACAATTAAGCAAAATTGTATGCAACAAAATAAAGATTCAAATGTGTCATGCTTCAAACAAATCATTGTATAGCCTAGACTTTTGGAATGCTGCTTCACCGACATTTTTCGAAACATTTGGAAAAAAAAATCTAAAAATTGTCAGTTTTTGGAAAGACAATTTTCAAGTTTTTTCATTGAAACAAAAATGAAAATTTTTTCATTCGCATTTCGATCAAAATTTGTGATGCACATCTCTACTTACCAAATGGGTTCCTTTGATGGTAATGCTGGATCTTGGTCTGGTTGAGAACGTTTGCGACTAGCCTGTTGCTCCGTACCCCTCGTAAATTGTAGCTTGGAACGTGGCCCGTTGCTTTGTTCGGATGTCCTTCTTCTTGATCCGTGGTTTTGGTCTGTGTTGGTTGACTTTGTGTGCCCTCCTTGGGCTGGCTGTGGTTGCGAACGATATGGTGCCTGGCTTCGGGGTTGATGTCGTGCTGGCATAGTAGTTCTTCTGGACTTAGGAACTCTTCCTGAAGATTTTGCTGTTGAAGGACTTGGGCGTGTAGGCATTTGCGTTCTGTTAGGGCCAGGCTGTTCGCTGGCACCTCCCGTTGATTCTAATTTTTGGAATGGTTGGGCTCCATGTGTTTGTGATGGATTTAGATGAAACTCGTTGTTGCCTACCTTTGGGTATGATGGTCTACGGTTCGTGGCTTGTGGACGGCAGGTCCAATGGTGTACGCTTGTTGCTGCATGCAATTTAGCATCAGTGCTGTCAGGTAGGGCCCCACACTTCGTCATTGTCCAGATGACAGGTCTATCATACATGGTCAATGCATCCTCATATGTGGCTTCTTGGAACATATACACTGTGGATCGCAACGCTGTGGAATCCACGCCAAAAAACTGAATAATGCTTGCACAGTATGCCAAGAACCATCGTGGAGTATGTTCCGTCATCGTTTTGGCAGTGCATCATTGCATGGCGAGCATCACCACACGGAACTCAAAAGTGTCGGAATCAGGTTGGGTTCCGCAATGATGTCACAGAAACGACCAGCTAATTTTCTTCAGCATTACTCGAAACAGAGCCCAACACTCTGATGAGGCGTCTTTGGAGTCATGAATGACTAGGCTCTTGCAATCCACTTGGACATCTGTGACGGAGACGTAGATAACCCCTATCGTAGACTGTCGGGATGTTAGCAATAAACGCAGCGGGCATTTTTGCGTACCAATGAGGCTTACCGTCTGAAAATGTCGCATGAATTCAGCCACCTGCATGTCAATGATAACAGGTTTCACCGAGGTGGCATCTGGGGGCAAGAGACTTGCAAGGGAGCATTGGACTGCTGAAGTGGACAACCACTCGCATTCTACAAGATGGAGATTGTGCTCCAAGGAAACATTCTTCTCATCTGGGCACTATTCAAACCTGAAGTGGCAATTCTGTGTATACAACTGGGGGTAGTCACCAATTAATGGAGGACGGAAGAGGAAAAACATGCCATTTAGCCGGGTACTGTTTTGGTGGACCCTCAAAGTGGTCTTCCTTTCGAAGAATGCGCACCCGGAAAACAGCCTTTTTACCACAAGTTGATAGTCCATAAGCCGCACACAAGGTCTGTAACTGAACAACGGACATTTGGTCCAAGACATTGGCACTAAAGACACGTGGCTTGTTGTTGCCATCCAACGGCTGCATGCCAACAAGTGGTTGCTGAGATGTGGAATGAGGCCGTCCACGCGTACGTGGCTGCTCCGGGCCGTCGTCTTTGAGGTCGGCAATGTCCAATGACAACTTCTCCCCCTGTACTTGTCTATCAAAATTAGACCACCACGGAGACGACACATACTGCGGGATGAGCAACATGTTCACTTTCAAAATCCGGGCATCCTGATGTTGGGGAAAATGCAATTTGGTGTGCCATGAGCAGCATACACACAGGATCCCGGCAATGAGAGTGGATGTGAAGGTTCTACTTTGGTAAGCAGGAATTTGTTGAACGGCCTTGGGTGCCAAAACATTTGTGCCACAAACCAATTCCACAACTGCACATAGTAGGGGTCAACGAGGAATGCTGCACAGGGATAGGTAAGGATATATAGCCCTGGAAGGGAACGCGCCCATGAGAATGAAACATAGGCATGTGCTGCTGCAAAGAAGGTTGCCATATCAATCCACACAATACAGTACGGGCAGGCTTGTGATCCGTGAACAATACAGGCATATCCTGCTAGCGTCCAAAAGTGTAGTATTTTGACCTGCACGGGTGGCCCATAAACGGGGATTATTTGCTGGAACGGACAAATGGTGTACTCCCTAGTGCGACCCGAGTGGAACGCAAAGATAACATCATTGGACCAACACTTGATAACAACCATTGTTCAGTTCGGCAAACGATTTTGAATACTAACGTTGCGAATTAGCCAGGCTTGCATACCGGCCCCACAAAAACCTGCTGTGGGAGCACGCGGCAATGGCGAGAATGGATATAGTCCCACCTGGGGCCAGATAGGTGGCGTTGAAGGTAACAATTTTGGATCCCAATTGCGCCATGAAGTGTTTGTTCCAGTGATGCATAGCATTGGGGCATCTTCAAGGTCTTGATGCAGAACATCATTGTTTGGAGCGATGCCGTGTTGTAGAGTGAGAGGCTCATCATCTGTATCCTGCCCAATGCGCACAAGATTGTACAAGTCAATGCATTATCCATCGTCTTGGCGCATGACCTGCGTCAACACAAACAGCACAAAATGGTTCCGAAAGAGGGCGCTATCGAACATGTCCAGATCGACAGCAGGAAGCTGCAACTGGTCGCCAACAAGAAGAATTGTAATTCCTGCAAACAAATTGCGCTTGTCCCGGCGCATCTTGTGTATTATGTCATTCAACGTGTGGACGAGCTTGTCCAACAAAAGTGGGAACTCATGCACAATAATCATGTCACCATAACGAATCATCCACAAAAATATTGTTCCCTCTTTGATTTGACACTCAAGGTCCAAGGACAAAGAAAACAGGCTGTGGATGGTTGGGCCACCAACGTTGAGCGCTGGCACGCCAGTAGCACCGCACACGAGAAGTGAAACTCCACATGCGCGTAGCTTAGCAATCAAAAAACTTACAACATGAGACTTCCCAGTTCCTGCAACTCCTGTGAGAATGGCACACAGCTGAGGTCTGCTACCAGCAATGCTAGCCCGACAATGCATTGATATATCTGGGACATCCTTCGTTTCTTCTCGTTGAAAATGTGCACAAAGATCTCAAAAACCATGCGTTGCCAATTATTCAGAGCATTGAAACGGTTTTGGCAGGTCCGGAGTCATCGGCATTCAGAAACGTCTTCAACTCCTCAGCCAATTGGGGGTCCATTTCCGCCTCATCAGCAAGCATTGGTTCATCGTCAGCCGCCCTGATGCTGGTCAGGCTCATCCACATCGGACATATAATTGTTGAAGAAGGTTGCATCAAGTATGTCCTCAGCCCGAAGGACTTCTGCAAGAAGACGCAACCAGTCAACTGAGTAATCTGGAACCTCAGCTTTGCTCAATGGTTCTCGTGCTTCTTCCTCATATCCTTGGAATAGCCCACAAAGGATACACTCCTGCATGTAGGTCTTCGACACATTGTCCTTCGAAAGGAATCGTTGTTGGCGGTCCTCCTTCTTGAATGGTTGGGGGAGGAGAATCTTTTGTAAGAAATACTGTTCGGCGTGCTCACCACAGTTCCAGAAAAAATCACGGCGGCGCCGAATATATAGATCTCCGAAAATGAGCTGAGTCTGACGTAATGGGGGGTAAATGACATGTGATCTCCGCGGTCTGAGGATAGCCGCACTTACCAACCACTGGCAGCATAAAACTAGGACTCTGAGCGATGTGCGCATGTGATCTTTGTATGGGTACGCGCTTGTCGCGATATGCGTAAAAAGAATGTAGAATGCAGTGAAATATATTATAAAATGTGCAAAATGTATAACATGATTGTCCATTAACGGGATTGCAATCTCACTGCATTCTATATTGTGTTTGAGCATATCCCAGCAGACGCGCACGCATACAGAGGTCACATGCAGGCATCCTCCACAAGGCTACAAAAGACTGTTACACCAGGTGCAACCACAGACCATTCCACGGGGCGTGCAAGCCCAGTGGCAATCGTGCCCGACTCAACTTTGGCTCATCGCCAGCATTGCACAACTTTGGCTGTGTGGGGACACCGAAGTAGATTAAGAGTTACTATGAGCCACTTTTAGGCCTTGAATCGGGGCGCTACAGGCATGAAATACGTTCCAAGGAGCGGAAAACGGCTAATCAACCCTCGGGTATCATGCCCCGACTACGGGCCCCTTCTAGCTGCATGGCAAACACGGAAAAAGAAAAAGCTACGTTATGGTCCCCCTGGATAGGATAACCACGACCAGGTACACCACCAAGGGCCTCAGCAAGAGTAATTTTTGACCTTTTTGGGTCTTTCATGGCTCGTGCTGAATGCCCAAATGCGTCAAGAAGCTATTATATTGGCCAACATAAGTGGTTGGATACCTATATTTTCACCGAGCAATCACTCCAACAATCTGGCCTGCAACACGTATATCTTTGGACGAAAGTAGATTCTGCAATGTCTTCAGCCACCGCATGGCCGCCTAAAGATGCTTAACGTTTCGCGCATAAGGGCAGCCCAAGCACAATCACCCAACGTTTTCAACCACCTTAATTGGAACCCATGTTCACATCCTCTCCAAGCCAATATGCACACGGACGCGCTCTCTCCTTGGTGCCCGGTGCATGCGGTGACGAGGTACACATCTCCGGAGACGCCATGAAAATTGAATGTTTGCGTGCATTACGCAGAAGTTGTGTTTCAGAACAGGGTTGTGCCTTTGAAAGGTGGGGGGTCTATGCAAAGAGTTGATCGAAAAGAATCACAAGTAATATGTCTATGGTCTAGAGTACGCTAATCGGCCACTTAGGCAGAGCCCATGTGCACAACTTCATCTCCTCAAAGAACAGGGGTCTTCCTTCGCTGAGGGGCCCCAGTAGAAAAAAGCGCATTTTCATGCACAGGGATAACGTTTAGTTGTGAGAGAGATGTCTAGAGGCATACTACATTTATATCTTAGTATTTGCCTAATCAAAAAGGGTGACAAAGCATTTTGACCTATAAAACCAGACACTAGACCAGGGATGTTGTGTGGACCCCTGACACTACCAAATGTTTTGACATAAACACCATTTTCTTGATCGAGCCTTTACATTTTTCTCTATTGTCTCATGAATGCTGAGCTGTCCTAGTTGTCTGCACCCTAGGGGGCTGGGGTACCTCTTTTGGAGAGGTCCTGGCTTCAATACCCAGTCAGACTAGCTAAGTGGGATGTTTGCATGTGACATGACAATGACCTCAGCGCTACCAGCCATGCCACCTCAGCGCCTATGGGACCCAAGACAAAGAGTGCACATCTCTAGATGGCACTATAAAAGTAGAGAGTTCCCTTGATTTGCAGTTTTCCCATTATCGTTTCTAAATCTGTAGTCTTTTTGAGTTCCTTTGTGTAAATACACTGTTTATCTCTGCTCCATTGACTGCAGCCCTTGATGATGGGGATTTGATCCTGAATATCATCCTTTGCAATGTGGGTACTTGGGAGACCTTGGACTATCCTGTAATTGTACCAGTCCATTGGCAAGGGGAAAGCAAGGCATCACTAAGAAGCACCAGGGGCAAGCAGGAGCAAAATTAAAAAAACAAACACATCAAGAACGTCATCAGTTATGGCTGTTCAAACCTTCTGGTAGCAGAGCTTTACAGTCTTTGCGTACCTCCAACCCCGTGCAGTACAACTAGTATGCCGAGACTGATCACTCGTGAAGGGGCGGAAGAAAATATAATGGATATGGACACCAAGGACATGCCGAGACAACAGCGCCCTCAGTGACACCAGCCAAGCTGGCACCAAAGCCCAACCCTGCTGGCACCCAGGCGTTTAGGGTAGGAGAAGTTCCCGAATCGGTCCTAAAATGAATTGTATGGTGCCTGGCATCCCTTTCTCAGACTTTAAAGGTGCCTCCATAGCAGCCTTGAAGAAGTTTAAAATATTTGTTGGGTGTCACCACAAAACTCTTCTTTTCGGACATTTTTTCTATGAAAAGCGTAGTTGACTTGTTAATTGACAACTATTTTGCGGCTCAATCTGCATCTCATATTAAATGGGGACTTCTCGGTATCGAATGGGGTCAAAGACGTCCAAGGACATTGCAAATCATCAATTTTCATTCCTCTCGTATGTTTGGGCGTTTGGGGCTTTGCTGAAATGACTTTACTTTCTTTGCTCTACACAATTTGGGTATGACTTGCACATTCACATGTTTTTCGTCACACAAACCCCCTCTCATTCTGTTCGCTTTTTTTCGTAAGTTTGGTTGAGATCCAAACTTTTAACATACTGCATTCTAGTTTTCCTTACTTCATGATGTATTGTTTTACTCCCACTGGTGGTCATTTCTATCTTTTCTAGCCTTTACTGCAGTTAGCTGGTGAGTTGACAGGTATCGTGCGAATCATCGCACGCGCCAGGTAAGTCGTCGTAAACACGATTTTCAGCGAGTTCACAGGTGTCTTGTGCTGTTTTATACTTAGAATAAAAATCTCTTTTTTATTTTACGAGTGAATTGTAGTCAATTAAATATTGAATTCATGAAACGTTTGATGTGCCGCTGCGCTGCGGCACAAATTGTGCATCAACTGGTAGGTGTTGTTCAACGCAGTACCAGGAGGACAGCAGTAAAATGAGCGCAAAGAGGACCAACAAGACAAAAGTAGATGTAAATGAGGAGGTCTCTGAAGCTGTGTGCTACCGCACGGCTGCAGTACAACTGATTGCATACTTAACACGTCGGTTGTCAAGTCTTTTCCCCTATCAAAGGCCGACTCTTCAGACGGGCATGTTCAGTGTACCTCAAACGCCAAAACAGAAGCCATCGGCAGTGACAGCGACGGCGATGACAATTCTGGGGTTCGTATATGCTTTCAGCGGCACCTCGTGCATCATGGCGATTGAACACGTTCTTTAACGCGCTTTTTGCGCATTACCATACTCGTCAACTTTGCTGTGTCTGCTGTGCTGCCCCCTTGCTCTGCATTGCTTTGCAGATCACAAGCGACGTGAATGGAGCCGCCAAAAACGGTTCTGACGCATCCAATGTTGTAGGGGACGCCCGAGAGGAGCAGAAGAAAGAGAAGGAAAATGAAGAGGAGGAGAATCAAGAGGAAGTGGGAGAGGACGAGGAAGAGGAAGAAGAGGAAAATACTGATGACGAAGACGATGTGCCCTGCCCAGACGGACGAATCGACGGTGATGTGGTGAAATGCGACATTGCCTGTGAAGAAGCAGGCCTCCTGGGATGCCTGAGTAAGCAAAAGAGGGCAGATTGGGTGGAGCAGGGGGGGGTTTGCAGTTTGTATCTTGAACCAACTGTCTTCTGCATTGCAAGGAGGAGTGCAGGACATCGCTCACAAGCTGAGGTTGCCCCCTGCTGCAAAAGAGTCTTTGGTTGTGCGAGTTGACTACGGCACAGGTGAGGCTGTCAACATGGCAGTGCCGCTGCACAGCGTTGTGTGGTTTGCGCTGGGTACAGAGCAGAGAATGGCTGTTGGTGACAGCCACGGTCACATTGTGTTCTGTAAGCGCTTGGCACCATGCATTTCATACCTCAACTCCAAACAGCACCTCTCTGTCAGGACTAACAGCCGTAGCTACAGCTACTTTGTAGTGTTTCCAATGAAGAAAGGTCATACCCTGCAGATTGAAGAAGCCGCACCCAGCTCTGGAGGTAAGGATGTGTTGAATGAACGACGTTCCACCCGTGCCCTTACTAAACAAAGTATTGCGCTCAGTAACACCATCAAAGACCTGGCACGAAAAGCCGACCACATGTAGAAAACTGTTAATGCTCTGAAACCACTTGCTGAAGCTATGGACAAGCTTCCGCTGATGGCACACAACCTCAAAGCAAAAAGCAGAAGGCGCAACATCAGAGCGAAACCCACACACAATCCACTGCTCCTGTCACGGTCCCTTGGCCGTGGTTGGGGGTGTGCACTGCACCAACTCGCTGAATGGACCAGATGCACTGCACTGCTGATCCACGAGTCAGAGTACAAGCCTTTCCCCTGATTTGTTGTGCACTACCCATGTTTTGTCATTTGAGGCGTGATGTCATGTGCACAAAACTTGTCAAGGTGCGTGTCAACTTGTAATTTCAACAACAAACGGTGACAGGAAAAAGAATTGCTGCGAAAGTTTCAGAAAAACAGAGAGGAAACGCAAACAATGAGCAATGTCTGACCTTTGACCCCATCAGATACCGGGAAGTCCCCATTCAATATGAGATGCACATTGAGTCGCAAAATACTTGTCAACTAACAAGTCAACTATATTCTTCCGAAAAAAGTGTCCAAAAAGAAGGGTTTTGTGGTGAAACCCAACAAATATTTCAAACCTCCGCAAAGCTGCTATGGAGGCACCTCTGAAGTATAAGAAAGGGATGCTAGGCACCATAAAATTCATTTTAGGACCGATTCGGGAATTTCTTCTACCCTAAAAGCCTAGGTGGGCGAACCTGAACCTGAGGACCCTGTACCTTCACGGCACTTAAGTGACCTTGAGAATTATTCCCTGAAAGCCTGGGAGCGGCCTTCAGTGAATTGCTTGCGCGGACACCTGGAGGCAAGCTGAAGGAGAACGATACAGGGGAAGGAGGAGCCAAAGACGACCGTGAAGGCGATTATTTACGAAAACATGATGTATCCTCCGGTGAAAAGCCCTCTGAGAGCGCTCCCAGCGCAACAGAACACCCTGCAGCATCCTCTCCTACCGCCAGTATTAAACGGAATCAGCACCTTTACCCTCACTTTGTTGTCCTTGGGAGGCTCTTGCACCCCGTGTGTTTGCCCTTTCAGACATTCCTAACGTTTTCTACGTTTGAATTGCCTCCATTGCCTCTTGTAAAATATTTTGGTTTCCCGCGCCAAAATCATCCTGAAAAAGCTCCTGAAGTCTCGACAGGAGGAACAGAAGAGGAAGTCTGGGTACTCTTTGATTTGATCATCACTTGGGCCGGCGTGACTGGCAAAGCAGAGTGGTATCGAAGTATTCACACAGCGCCCACGGGCTTATGCTCGATTCCCGGAGAGGAACAAAGAAGAATTAAAAGAGCCGGGAAAGAAGATCTACAATTGCAACATACAATTGGAGCGTCAATAGACAATCCACTTCCAGGCAAAGACGAGTAGATGTTCCGTCCCTACCCCACGAGTCGATTTCCATATTGTGTAATTGAACTCTGCATTAATGACGGGTGGCTACTCATGTCACATTGTCATACATGCCCACAAAGTGACAACATGAGATTGAGAAACCTCAGTTCCGAACTTGACCAATGTTCTTGACGTGGATTCAGAACACAAAACAATGCATGGCAACATGCATGACATGTCCACCCTCATGATTCACCAATGAACACACATGATAAGCCTGCACTGAGGATCAGTAAATGTGAGGCGGGAGAGTGACCTCATGGCAATGGCAACCACTACCTGACACCTGGCACGTATGACATATATATCGTCATGATGGCAATGCTTTGGTACTTCACACCGGACGCCGGGTGCCCGTCACTCAGCAATATCATACACAATGGCCAGCAAGTGAATAAGGTTTTTTTGTTTACTTGCTGCTTGCAGACAAGACATCAAGGAGGGCCATCCGAACAAACCTCACATGTTTAGTGGATGCTACATACCGAATGCTGGACTCCCTACGGTTAGAGTGTCGCAAACCAAAGACATGAATAGAAACGAACACATAACATATGCCTCATGCCTTCACTTCCTTGGACATGCGACCTGGTCGCATCCCTTGGTGCCTAATTGCTTGGGACCCAATGGCATAGGCAAACACATTCATCATGTGCATTAGAAACCTTCCACACATGGATATGTGACACTAATATTGCCTATTTGCATGTTCGTGTGGCACCAAATCAATTCGATGCATGCTACTCAGAGAGAGATTGGGCAAGAAAATTGGATAACTAGATGCCCTGGTTAACATGTATAGACCTAGACCCGGCCAGCGGACTGAGTGCACAAAGAGAGATATCCCGCGTCCAATGAGAGCACAACCATGTGGTACTGTCCCATTGCAAACAGAGATAGTGGCGCCTCAAAAAGAGATGGTCCCGCCCCAATCCAGGCCTTGAGGGAGATGGTCCCACTCCAGTCGATGTCCGGAGAGACAACCTAACCAATCCATCGCCCAGGAGAAAGAACTCAACCAATCCATGGCCCAGGAGAGAGAACCTAACCAATCCATGGCCCAGGAGAAAGAACCTCACCAAAACCCCTATCCCGAGAGCATGCATATGGAGGGAGAGTTTGGCTCAGCGATGACCCAGGAGAGTATTCATGCACTTGAAGTGCAAATCCCCAACATTGACCGACGATTGTCCCTATATCCAATTGCCAAATTAAGTGAATTAACTTATGCTCTACTGCTTGCTGCCAAGAGAAGGATAGTGGATCACCAACCATGTTTGACCAATGATATGAATTGACAGAAAGTCCACAAAGCAAGACGGCAAATGAGAGGTCAGCAACCATGGCATAAATGCAATTGTCCACCTTTAGCATGTTCACCCACTGCACGTGCACGCAACATGCTCAACAAACGCAATCACTAAAGATTGACCCTCTTTGATTCCAGGGAAGATGAAGTTGTCAGGACACATGCAAAGCAAACAAATGATAAGCCAAGGAATGAAGACTTGCTTTGCCTTACAGACCAAGGAACGGTTTACTTTCTTCCCGCCCGGTGTGCCTACCTCAGTCACCTCCACTTCAACTGCTCTTCCACTAGGGCTCCTCCAGCTTCAAGGGACTTGTGATACCCCATACACGTCAGCTCGGAAAAAGCCGAAGCAAATGCGCCCATTGACGTGTACCAATCTCTCAAGTAGGACAGCCGGTGTGGGCGGAGGCAAAACACCAGGGTTTAGCCAGATCATAAGTCTGGGCCTTCGATCATCCACCTGAGTTGCCCTGGCTTACAATTTGCATCCATTTCTGCAACAGGATAGAATCTAACACTATTAGCACCCGTTGGGACAAGTTTTCAGATCATCGGCCCGCATTGCAGCACGCGCATGCCACCAAGAACACGAGAAGGGCACGCGCACACATCAGGCCTGATCTGAACCAAGAGTGTCAAATCCTCCATCCTATGGATTACAGATGGTATAAATTCGGAATTCTCCAGAAATTATACCCTAAATCGCTGAAATCATGGAAATTCAGAATTCTCCTGAAATTGTACCCAAAATCGCTGAAATCACTGAGATAGTAGAAGTATGGGACAGAGATGCAAATGGGAGCAAAACCGGCTTCACCCGCCTTCCCAGAGCATTGTCGGCTGCTGGAAAAGACATAAAGAGAAGGGGAGGATTCCGGTCTTGCCCCTGCGTCCCCCGGATCACCACTGCATTTAAGATTGAAGCTCAGCGGATCAAAGATAGACAATGTACAACAAAAGCAACGTCGTCGACCGGTCTACATGAAAAGACCACAATCAGATATATGATGCTTGCCATGCAAATCATGAACCCATTGCATGAACCCCACTCCCAACAAGAGACGTGAGAACATTGGATCACCTCCAGGAGACAGTGGCGACTGTGGGCCATGAAGAACTTGCATCCTGACAAGCGTGCACACAATCAACGGAAGTTTGTTTCTTTTTTTTTTCCTTTTTCCAGTTCCGGAAAGAACAATTTTTCCGAAAGTTTATTCTTCGGGGGTCTAAGTTGCAAACTGAACTCCAGGCGTCAGATGGGTCCAAAGAGACGTTGCAATTGCGTCCAGCACGCGATAACATGGTCATGGAACCGGTTGCAATGTCTTAAGGTGCCCAAAATACGGACATATGAGAAAAAGGTTTGTACTAGAACTTGTAAAAATTCCTACTCAAAATATCTCAGGCAAAAAATTGAGATCTCCAAACTGAGGAAGCCTGGAGGGAAACCAACCTCGCCATTGCAACAACAACACCTATCGGGTGGCTGCGGACTCGAACGAAACCCAAAACGGGGCCGGTATGGTAGAGTCCTGAAAATAGAAATATTTGCTTCTAAAAATGGAACAAGGTTTCTAAAAAAAGAACGTGGTGTGCTAGAAATGGAAACTGTAGTTGGGGAGGGAATTGGCACAACCGGTGGTCTCCATTGCGTCCCGCAACCTCAGAATGGGTCCAATGGTTCCCAAATGAGTCGAAACCGAAGCAACAAAAACAATGTGCGTGAGGGAAGCAAAGCAAATCAATATCAACTTCATATCCCCCACACACTCTGGAAATCTAAACTAGAAGTCTATGAACGATCCCATATGGCGGGGGTGCCGCCAATGCATTCACCAAAGGCTCCACCCAAAAAAATGGAAAGATGAAGGGGCCTTCAAAACCATGGTTCCGTGAGAATCTGCTGAGCGACCGGCAACCGGTGGGGCGCACACAAAGACATGAACAGAATCCAAGACTGATCCTGGTTTCAGATGCTCGTCTCATGTCAAGGAGGTTTTGGTGGGGGATACCCGGGGGGTTTCGTCTCGGTCGCTCGTGACCAAGTGTACCAGCAAGTCCTTGACATCCAAGTTGATGTTCTTGTCCTTGAGGTCTTCCAGCCATACAGACGTGTACCGCGGCAAAAAGCTGCTCGGAGGTTCTCACGAGTCCCTCGATGCAGCCAAACCCTTCTATCGGACCCTGTATACCCGTCCGCCCGGTTTGCTGGCATCAGACTTGTCTGAGATGACGCGCTCAGCGGTGTACTCGTCCTCCTCTCCTTCGTCGGCGCCGTCGAAGGCGTCCGGGGTGAATTCAAAGGGAACGGCACGATCATGTGGATTCCGTTCTCACGGGAGCAATTGATCACGGTCTCGCTGCACTGTCTTATTGTTCCCCACCTGGATCACATAGACATCCTGCCCAATCTTTCGCAATATGACACCTGGTAGGTACCATGACAAGACGTCCTTGTGGTGCCGCTGCACCCATAAGGTGTCCTTGAGCTGATAATTGTTGAGATCCCCGGAACAGAAGTACATGGCCCGCTTCGCATGTTCGGCAACCTTGGCATCACACACTTTCTTGACCGTGTCGTCGGCTTCGGACATCATGGTGGTGGCCTCCTTCGCCACATTACGATGGTTCATCCACGCCAGAGTACATGAAACTCAATCCTGCAGGAATAGGATACGATGGGGGGAGAAGCCAGATGGTCCAGGCAAATCATAATATGCCTGCAGAACCCTCCAAAGGGAATGATACCAGTTTCTACCAGGCTCCTCACTATGCTATTGCCAGAATTTCTCAAACAGTTGCCTGCCTGCCTGCTCCGCTCTTCCGTTTGAGCGGCTGTGATATGCCACCGTCTTGGCATGCCGCACGCCCATGTACTTGCACATCGTGCGAAACCATGAGCCAACAAACTGCGTACCCCTGTTGCTGCATATCACGGCAGGGACATGAAAGACCTTAGACTGATGAGGGATCATTGCTTGCGCCACGGTCGTGGCTTGCAGCCCCATCCCGTGCTTGTCTGTCTTGTCTTTCTTCTTGGGTTTTTTGCCCGGAACCGCCACCATGTATCCGCTGTGGCGGTCGACTGCCAGAATGTCACAGCCAAAGACCTCGCTTTCCACAGTGACTTCCCGCATCGCAAAGACATCCATTGGAAGCGAGCTCATGGGACTCTCCGGAATCGCCGTCCACACAGCGTTACCAGCAGTTGACCGGTTGGGATGTTTGGTGGCCCTACAGACCGCACACACCTTGCAATACGGATTAAGCACTGCATAATAACCCGGAGGGAACAAAGACCTCGACTCCAGATCCTTCCGCAATTTATTGCGTCCCAGATGCATTAACTGGGCATTGTGCCAATGGTCAATCAAGTCCTGCAGCCAGGTTTCGGGAATCAACAGCTTATCCTTGGAAAAGAACTTGTCTCCGTCTTCCGTCAATCCGTCTAGCCAATCGTAGTCGGATGGAGCACTCACCGCATTCCAATACTTGAGCCAATCGTCCGACTTTGCATAATTATCGGAATAATCCTCCATCAAAACCGATTGCAGTCCTTCAATGGCTTGTACCACATGCTCCGACACCACTTGTGCCTCCACCGATTGCACCTTGGCGTCTCGGACGTCGGCTAGCTCCGCGCGGGATCCCATCTCCACAAAGCAATGTGGCCTCGCCTTCTTCCAGGAGACGCTCCGCCTCGATGATGTGCTTGGCCTCCGCTGTTTCCTTGGCGTCGCTATGCATGGAGATGCCCATCCATGCTTTCCCGGCTGGCTAGGCCCAACAACAGAGGCAATCGGCCACAGTGTGTAATGGTACTCTGCATGTTGATGTATTTTCTTTGTAACCTCCAAATCTCCTTGTGTTTTCAAAATCCTTCAGATCTCAAATCCTTTACAAGCGCAGCGCGATACAAATCAACAAACATTTCTCAAAATTTAATGTCATCCCATCGGTCTGTATACGCACAGAAATTTGTAATGTAAAATACCTACAAATGGGCTGCTCCTCGCTTTCTAAATGTCTATCTTACTTTACCTTCAGGCGTGTCTACATGAGCGCGCGATGACATTAGCGATCTTTACACCTAAACTTATTACACTCCCTTCCAAAGCTCTTTCCTGGGGGGCACCTCAGCAAATGGCTGACTCAGAAGACATAGACCATCAGATCGTTACACTGCGGGGGGGGGGGGGGCTGAGCTGTTGAATGCCCTGAACAGGGTGTCAAACAAAAAACGGTCAAACACACAACAAAAGAACTCACCGAGGCGTGCTGCAGACTTGCACTGCAGCCCTACATACCAGTCAGGGTAGGCATTGGTGTGGGGCGGTGTGTGACACAGCATCCTGACCTGCTTACAAGCAGAAAAAGCTGTCTGCAGCAATGGTTAAGCAGGCACTACAGTGCTCTGAACCCTGAGCCGATTGGGGGGGGAAGGCTGTCAGAAAATCCGTAACAATTTTCGCGATTGCCTGCCTGTAAAAAGGCTCGACTATGTACATTCATACCCTGCGTGCCCTGAAGCAAACAGCATGGATGGTGTTGTTTTTGTTTTGCTCTGCCCAATTCTCTGGAAGTCCGAACCTGCAGTAATGTACAGAAAATCCACTTAACCTGTATTAACCTGAATGCATTCTCCTTGATGCTCCGGCACCGAATTCAGGCCCTTGAGCGCTTCGTCCACGTCATGCCCAGTCGCTGTTGCTGCAGTGCAAAGGCAAAAAGAGAAAAATGCATATCATATAACAGACATGTCTAATCTTCAGTCATACCTGCTCATATTCACCAAACCAAAACTTCTGATCACCACTTCCCTCGCGACCTAAACAGCAAGCACTGAGGTTAAAAACTACACACATACACAACACCAAATATGCTAATGCACATGATATGAAAAAAACATGCATAAAGACGAGGTGAGCCTAACCCGCAAAGTTGTTATCAGCTGTCATGAAGCCAAACGCGTAACTGTATTTGTTGTATCTGTAATAAAAACTGAGCAGGCTGACCCAAACCTCAAAGACACTCAGGCTTGACATGCCATGGACACACACAAATGCACACGCTTACAATAAAAGCAAGTACAGTAACACAACAAACTCACACAGACGTAAGAAAATATAGCACCCTATAGAATGTAAACAGGAAAAGAAAAAGAAAAACTTACGGGAACGCAAAAGGTGAAAACGAAAACACTGAGGTACTGACACACAGGGTGATAAAGGATGTTATACAAAAGCGGGCATACAATACCTGCTCACCAACCCACGACAACAGTATCCCGAAGACCAGGCCCTGTGAATCACACATTAGGGCCAGGGGGCTGAGCGAAACACATGCACTAGCCCGAGCAGCAAAATCACCCTAAAATACTGGGTAATCTCAGGGTGGGGTGTCCAGGGAAACAATCACTCAAACCCATAGAACAAGATGCATCGCGCACCAAAAGAAGATTGCTGCATGACGCAGCGCGGGCGGGGTACCTCACGCGGCAGTCAGCGCATCACGCGCACACCCTAGGGTTTGGGGGCTTGGAGTCTCACGCTCCTTAAACAGTAGGCGGTTTACCGTACATCTAATCATGGCACATTATGGGCAGCAGTTACTGTACGCAGCAGACAGAACAATACCACCCATACAGAAATGTACAGATAGGAACCCTGAAAGGCCTACCAACTCACCATGGAAGGTCGCACCCTTAATTATGAAAAATATGAGGTGAAATCCAAAAATGAAATAAGGGTCGTGTCCTCGCCCAAAGGAGGCAGGCAACCAGTTCAAAATACATAGAAAAATGATGGACAAAGAAAAGACAACGAAAAACAACCCAAAGGGAAACACTGACAGATAGCACTGCCCCCAAGCAGGCATGCAACAAGCAACACACCACAAATGTGTGCTCTGTTGCTCACCATACTGTCGGCACTTGATTCTGTCGTTGACATGGAAACACACCTGCAAGGCAGAAGTGGAACACAAAACACAAAGTATTAATCATAAAATTCCATACCATACGAAGTGAGGCGTAGCACGGTCAAAAGCGAAGCAGAAAGCGTCCACAACAAAAAATTGCATACAACACACCCATAAGATTCTACCTACATTACGTCTGTGGCTGTGTCCCCAGACGCTTCTTACTGTTCATTCCTGTTCATCATCAACCCTGAAACGTTGGTGTGGCCCTCTGCATGCTGGCAGTCTGCTTTACGGCTGTCCGCAAATTCTCCACGTGTATTCTCAATGCGGCGTTCTCGTCATCTCTGGCCGCCAGTCTTCGTTCCACCAAAATTATCCTGGCACTCTGTTTGGCGACCTTCGTTTCAGCGGCCTGAAAGCAGCTTTGGTCATCTTGTTACTGCTGCCGCATACCAGCTGCAAGCACCCGTATTTTTGCGGTAAAGTCCCTTGGACGCCTTGTCAGTGCGCCTACGCTCTGCACGCAGCTCGTCAGCGTGCTGGGCGCGTGCCGCCTCAAGCAAGCGGCTGATCATCTCCTTGGCATCCAGCAAGTCGTCACATGGCGCTCCAGAAGCTGTACTGGGCAGATTGCTCTCACAGAGGCCGTTGTCCCCACAGGTTGAAGCACTCCCTGACGATGACGCCCGTTGCACAGCAGACATACCGAAGATCTCCAAGATTTTTTGACTGATGGGATTGTAATCATACTGTGCTTGTTGATGTATTTTCTTTGTAATCTCCAAATCTCCTTGTTTTTTCTATATCCTTCAGACCCCCAATCCTTCTCGTGCGCGATACAAATCAACAAACATTTCTCAAAACTTAATGTCATCCCCTCAGTCTGTATACGCACAGAAATTCCTAATGTAGAAAACCTACAAATGGGCTGCTCCTCGCTTTCTAAATGTCTATTTCATGTTACCTTCAGGCCTGTCTACATGCGCGCGCGATCGCATTAGGGATCTTGACATGTAAACCTATAACAAGTGTTGTCCTTTCCTGGCACAGAACACCAGCGTTGTCCCTGGCATTCGCGCGATGAGTAGCCAGCCAAGGTCCTGGTGCCACCTGCAGCTCCTCCTCCCATCCCGACACCAAGCCATACTCACCAACTACACGTGCCGAGAGGGAGGGCCTCTGGCGGTCCTCTGCAGGGACCTCCACCATCACCCCAAGGGCACCATCAACACCATAGACCTCGTCAGGGCCTCCATCACCGTAGTATACGTCACCCTCTCACAAATGCGGGTCCTTCACCACAGCGGAGCACACCACTTCCCCTTCCTACAACTTCCTCAATGGCCGAAATACCGCCTCTTCCACCAGTACCTCACTCAGACGGCATGAGCAGGGGGCCACACTATGCAAGGAAGCACAGACATGCGAGCAGCCTACGGAAACTTCAAAAAGCAGCAGCCCCGACCCATCCCAGCGAAACCGCCCTACGCACCCACCGGCTCAAAACACGAACCCATCCCCCCGGCGATGGGCCCAGTCCCACCACTAACCCTACTACTGGCCCCGAATGAAGCCAAACCCACGCAGACCACCGTCATCCACCACGGGGCAAGATGGCGCATACCGAAGCACCACATGACCGCCCGAGACCTACCAAAGGTCCCCCATGACTCCCAGAGCATGCCACGCACATGTTGGGCCTGTGACCCCGAGGCACCTAGCACGCCATGGCCCGTATTGCACCTCATAGCACGCCACCACACCCACCCCACAACCCACGTACCACCACAAGCCTACGCATGGGTAGCACCATGGCTCCACCGCACCGAAACATGTTCACATTGGACACCTGGTTGGACAAGGCCTATGCGCACGTGCTATTTGAGGACCACCATGAGCAAACTATCATTTGGTGATGAGAATCTGAGCCAATTTTGCACTATCCAACTAGTGAATATGTGAAAATGTGAAATGTTGGATTTTTTGTTCCCCGGATAGTCATCCTTTGTGTATGGTATATGCCAGAGCTATTTTTTGAACAATTTCTGTGGTGAAAACAACAACGAAAGGAGAAATGATGGGCAATGCACCATTAAAGCACCATTAAAAGTAGAACAAAGTTTCTTTTGGGTAGATTTTAGAGGCATTCAGATAGATTGTGTGGATTTGGGAAACGTTGGTCGTTAAATTACTAGGTGAACCCCACGGTAGCGTGGAACCCCGACCACACACCCCAATGGCTCTTCACCAAGACGCCCACCTGGCCCTGCCACGACCCGGCAGGGGTCGCCATCCGTTACAGCGTGTACGAACCAGGCAGAACAGGCAAGCACGAGCACCCCTACTATCCGCTCCACCACTCCTGCCACACACCGGAGCACCGAACACAAACCCTCACATGCCACCACCTAAACCCAGACACAGCCTACATCCTCCACTACATCTACTCCTACCTCACACAAGGACAGCCGGAACAGGGACTCAAAGCCATGTCCCCCCAAGGTAAAAACATCATCTCCAAAGGAATAGGGGTGTACGCCACCCCCGTCCTGCAGCCCACAGCCCCGGTGGCCCACCTCACCACGGGCCTCGCCACATACGCCTACCTGCCCATGAACCCATGCCGCCTCCCACAACCATCACCGGCGGACCGGCTCTTCTTCACCGACGCCTCAGGCGAATCCGCCCTCAGGCCCATCACCGGGGGGGCCATCCTGCAGCTAACCCACACCGGGGGACACTACCACATGGACCACCACACGGGCGACACCACCTACGGGGCCTCCTCCCACAGGGAGCTAGGGGCCATGGCCGACGCCATCGCCGAAATCGCGGCCCACCTACCAGCCCACCTCCCGCACATCGTCCGGGTCTGGTTCGTGGTAGACGCAACTGTCGACACAAACCTGCTCCTCCGCATAGCAAGGCAACCACTCCACAAAGCCACCGCGATGAGCCTCGGCACCCAGGCACTGCTGCTCTGGAAAGCCCTTCGCAGCCTTCCCCCTTACGTCCCACTCCACATCGCGAAACAGGAGTCCCACAGGCACCAATACGGAAATGGTAAGGTCGACAAACAGGCAGTACACCAGCGCACAACGCACCTGCCAACCCTCCAGATCCCCAACCTCGGCCCAAACCACACGCACCTCCAGCACATACCCCCCAAACCGGAGCCCCATCAGACCCCGGACTGGGTACCAGAGTACGCCCCCTATTCCTCCCACGACAGAGCATACCACTACCCCAACGCCATCCAACATCTCGCCCGCGTGCTCGGCGACACGGACAGCCAGGCACACATCCAGGAGCTCCAAGAGAAACTGCAAATCTCCCTCTACCACTCAGCACTGCGCCCAGCAAACGTCCCAGCCCACCTCCAAAAACGACGCATCCAGCTCCTCAGGGATCCAGATGGCTCGCCCGCAAGCACATCCACGTCCCAGAAGAACACACCCGTTGCCCGTGCGACCACACCACCCCGGAGGACTGGGAACACTTCAAGAATTGCCCCCTCCATACAGCCAGGGACACGCTAGTGGGCTGGTCCCTGGCAGAAACCCTACGACAACACGAAGGCTGGCCAACCCACAGCCACCCACACCAGGCCACCGAACACCTCTTCAGGGATCCCCTGGTCCAGGAAGCCACCATGGGAGGGGCGGTGACACAAGCCCTACACAGACACCTCGCCAAACACATGGAAAGCCCCACGGAGGCAGCAGCGCACCTCCACCTAGAAGCGGTCCTCAGAGCAGCGGCCCAAATGGTACACCGCAAACGCCTCCTGCTAACACATGCGGAACAACTCACCAACCCCACCACCAGGGAACACATGCAGCGTCTGATCCATTACCATGCCGTGCATGACCCAGACGTCCACTAACCCACTCCGCGCCCTGCACACGCCCCCCATCTCCATCCGCAGGCCTCCAAGACACCATCAAAGCACCCCAAAGCCCACCTCTCACCCATGAGGCCACCTGGCGCCGCCCAGCCCGGCCAAGCCCGACCAGGGCCAACCATACGTCGACGTGGACGCGCAGGACCCCGGCTACCCACCCAGCCCGCCCCCCCCGGACCCGGAGCACCACCCCCTCACACTGACCACCATCCGCGACCCCGACCTCCTCCGAGCAACGTTCCAAGGGGGGGCCCTGAGCACTCCCCTGGGCTGGTACCGCCTACAAGAGGACTGGACCAAGCTCACCGTCAAAGCCCTCCGGGACCTGACCACCCCAGGCAACGGCCTCCACGAGGCCATCGTAGACCTCGTGCTCTGGCGAGCCCGCCAACACACCCAGGGCCAGCACGTCTGGCTCCCCCCCATCCCTCCATACGCCTACGACGAGCCCCAGCGGAGACGGACCACCCAGCGGACCCGAACCACCCGGAGCAGTGGGAACAGGCCACCGCACCCACCCGCGACGCCGCCCTCCACGCCGCCGGCCTCCGCACCCCAGACAACGACCTCCCTCCCCCACCTACAGACAGTGACCAGCCCCCGTCGGAGGTCTGGTGTACAGTCCTCGAGCGCGGGCACTACTACGTAGTGGCCGCTACAGCTACGTCCCCCGGCCCACAGTGGCTCCTCAAAGGGACAGACACCATGCTCGCCCCAGGGACCGCCCCACCAGGGGCAGTAGGGGACCCCACCACCCTGCACAGGGTCCACAGGGGCGTCCTCCAGCCGAGAGACAAGCCCCCAGCCCGCGACCTGGCCCAAATCACCTCGGGGAAAGCGGGCTACCACCTGGGACTGGCCATGCTCTGCCTGACCCAATGCATCCAGCGCCGCTGGCCATCCCGGGGACCGTGCCCTGGATTTGGGCCATCCCCACTGCCCACACACAAATCGAGGCAGGCCCAGACACGCGGAAGGACCCGCCCCCCAGACCACAGCACTCCCTCACCTGCGGGTACCACGCCATCCACAGGGTCCTCAGCCGCGTGGGTCTTAGCCCAGAGCTAGCATAGCCCCTCCCCACCACTGACCAAGAGGTCCACCAAATACGCAAACTCGTCTGCGAAATCCTTGCTGCGGCAGCAGAAGACGGCAAGCTTCTCCTTCAAACCGCCGTGCCTACAACTGCCCACGCAAGCGCGCCGTTGCGAGCGGACACATACACCGACACAACACACCCGACCACGCAATCCCCGCCCATGCCCCTCCTCTCTCGCTGCCCACCCGGAGACCCACACACGCCCGACATCGCGCGCATCCCCGGGCCCAGCGACACAGGCCTCCCCCACCCGCCCAAACAACAGCACTCGCCCGCCAGGGACCCACCCGCCGGACACCCCTCACCACCCCCCACGCTCAACAACCCGCACATACCCACGGAGGGAAGCCCCACGCCCCGCGGCACGCCCACCCAACCCAGTGGCGCGCACACGCCACCCGCGCACACCCCAGAAAACCCAGGCCCACCCATCCTGGCCCCCGAATGCAGACCGCGCGTACTGTTCCCCCCCGCAGATGCCAGTCCACACAGCCTCACACATTGCAAAATCCGGGCCCAGCAAAGCCCAGAAGGAGAAGGCCACAGCCCCGCGCCTCCCTCGCCCGCCACTGCCGACCAAATGGGCCCGCCGGGCGGCCAGGTCACGGCCGGGCCCCCCCAGCAACCCACCCCCAACCTACAGCCTGAGGACATGCCCTCCAGCCTGCCCGCCGTGGCGGCAGCAGAAGCCCCCGCCCACAAACCCGCGACCGCCCGCATCACAGCGCAACCCGCATCCCCCAAAACCACCACTTCCTCCTCGTCCTCAGCCTCATCGACGTCCTCCACCTCATCCTCCGACCCCCCCCTCCCCGCCGACCTCATCCACAAGGCCACGGCAAAGCCCAAAGCTGCGGCCGCACGCCGGACTACCGGGGATCCCCCGACCCCCACACAGACGACCCAGGCACCCCAGCAGCACACCCAGTAAATCCCCCACCCGGCACCGGCACCCACGCACCTCCAGACCGAGGTCCTCCTCAACCTCGAACCGGACCCCAAACCAAAACCCGACCCCAAACTCAAGCCGGCGCCCAAACAAGCGCACCACCAGCACCAGCACCACCCCACGCAGCCCACAACACCACAAACGCAACGACATAAACCCAAGCGACACCGCCCTAACCCAAACCCTAACCCAAGCCAGGATCCCCTACCCACCACAACCCACGCCCCCCCCCCACCAGCGGCCGCCGCCACCACAGCGGCGGCCACCGGACACAACCCCGTCCAAACCCTCGTCAACATCCCCATCTCCAAGCGCCTGGTCATCCATTCGGTCATCCATCCCCCACAAACACACCACTGCCGCCGGCCTAACCGACCCAGGGACGTGGGACCCCTCGACCACAATCACCGTCAAACCCGGCCCCAGACCCGCCCTAGCCGCCCAACAAGCAGTACGGCCCCCGGCACTACACACGATGCCAGACCCCCCACCCTCGACAGGAGGAACGGAATATCCACAAGGGTTCCTAGGGCCATACCCGAGGCACCATCCCCACCACTACCAGCGCCACCATCACCTGCGGCCCCACCGCCACCACCACCAACACCACCTCCACCACTACCACTGCCCACCACTCTACCCCACCGGGCCACAACCCCCCGTGCACGAGCAGCACCAGCGTATGGGATGGCGGCCACCGGGCGCTCCACCCCCATACCCCACCTACCAGCAGGGGCCAGCCCCCCCGTACAAGGCACCCTATCCCCCCGGTTACCACATCCACGCCAAAGGGGCCCCCCGGGCCGAGCCCCACCAGGGACAGTCACTCGACCCGTACCACCAGCCGCTGCCGCCGCCGCACCCCTATGTGGCGGATCCAGGAAGGGCGGGGGACTCCCCGCCCCCCCCCCCCAGTACCAGGCGGCGCCGCGCGAGGCCCCCCAGGACCCGCCGACACCTCCTGACTTGCCCGACTCGAGCGACGAGGCCCGGTCCCGCAAACGGCGGCGCTCCCGCTCCCCCCCCGCACGGCGCACCCGCCCCCGGCGCTCACGCTCCCCACACCGCCACCACCCCTCAACCACTCACTCGCGCCGCTGCTGCTCCCCAAGGCGCCACCACGACCCCCCAGGGCCCCGCTTCCGCCGCTCCCGCTCCCCCAGGCACTGGCAGCCGCGCCACCGCCGCCCCATGTCCACCAGCCCCTCCCCCCACAGGGCCCACCGGGCTTCCCGTTCCCCCCTCCGCTCGTACCCGACCCCCGGCCCCAGTCCCCGCCACCGCCGCTCCCGCTCCCCCAGGCGCCGCCAACCACACCACCGCCGCCCCATGTCCACCACCCCCTCCCTCCACAGGCCCCGACGGGCCTCCCGGTCCCCCCCGTCGCCCGTACCCGTTCTCCAGGCCCCGCCCCCGCCGCAGCCGCTCCCGCTCCCCGGGGCGCCTCCACGCCCGCCACCGCCGCAGGTCCACGTCCTCCTCCCGCCACTCCAGGACCTCGAGCTCGGACCCCTCCCCCCCCCGGGCCCCCGCCCACCTCGCCTGGTTGTCTGCCCCCGCTTTGCAGGAGCTCCACCGTTGGGTGAAGTGGGCCGGGGGAGCGGGAAGGTGAGAAGGGGTGCACATGGTGCACACCCTCGAGGAGGTGTGCACCTGCACTCCCGCAGGCCCCAACGAGGCCGCCCCGGAGGCCATCATGCCGCAAGCGGCATGGGAGGCCCTCCTCCGGGACGCGGTCCAGGGCCTCCGCCCCCCCTACACCCCCCAAACCCTCCGCCAATGGCTCTAGACCACCCAGCCCCAGGCCTGGGCCAGCAGCGCCCCCCCCCCCCAGCCCACCACCACCACACCGGGAAGGAAAAGGGCACGGGCAAGGGGAGGGCAAGGGGCAGAGTGGGAAACTCCGGCAATGGGGCACGGAAGCGCCCAAGGTGACAGGCAGGATCCATAGGGACAGGGCACCGGGAGCGACACAACGTGGGAGCAGGAAACCACCCAAGGGCCAGGGAGGGGAGGGAACAGGGACCGGGGCGCAGGGAAAGAGGACATCGCGGCGGGCACCAGGACCTGTCCGCAAGAAGGGCATACCACGACGGAGCGACCAGCGCCCCCCATCCCCAGCAGACATCGCACGACCCCCGGGGACGCACGCCCCCAACACACGCCGCCGAAGCGCGAATCGGACGCCATATGGATCACACCGGCACACGCCCACCAGCCACCGGACACCACACAGGGGAGGGAGGGCACACCTGCACGGGGAGAGCGACCTACACCCACAAAGGAACCCACTGGGAACACGGCCGCGCAGCCCACCTCCACACCCTCACTGTCAGGCGACGACCCCGGCCAGCACAAGGGCCACCTCACAGGCACCGGAAGAGGACGAAGGCACAGCCACAGTGCCCAGGGCTAGGGACCGGGACCCCCAGAGGACACGGGACCACGGCACAGGCCCCCAAGGAGGGCAGCCCCACGGACACCTACCCGACCCATCGGCACCAGCGTCACACCCAGACCCTTGCAGCACGGACCCAGCTAGCCACCCACCTGACCGCACCCCCCAAACCACCAACCAGCCACGCTCAGACCCGCACTCCGCACCACGACAAGGACCAGCCTGACCTCGACCGACCCACCACGGCACAACACGAGGCAGCACGCACACCGCACCGCAGCGCACCAGAGTGCAACGCAACACGACAAGGCACCCCAAAGCACAACACGCCACAGCACGACGCGACGCGACGCGGCACAGAGCGGCACACCACGGCGCGACACGGCGCAACACGGTACGACCCAGGAGGGCGCAACGCAACACGGCACGGACCAACACGACGCAGCACGTCCAAACAGGACACGACGCAGCACGGCGCACCACAACACACCACAGCACCAAGCAAGGGACGCTAACCGAGGGTCCAACCACATCAAACCACCGCACCTCCCGGAAGGAACCCCACCAGCCCGCCACACGCCGGCAAAGGGCCAGGGCAAGCCCGGCAACAAAGGTGGCGGTCCACCAACACAAGCCGCCGCCGTAAAGATAAAGCCGGCACCGCAGAGACGAGGGGACACGGCTAACCCAGGGCCACACGAAGCCGCCTGGCACAACCGCCCACCCGGCAGAGCCAGAACCTAACCCGGCAGGAAGGGGCGCCGAGCTCAACGTGTGCATAACCCAACCAACCCATGGGGCCGGAGCACGGCCTGGCACAACGCAACCACCAACAGCAAACCGGAAAACCGAACAGAATGCCGACCAGTGCATGTGCCAGGCAAGGGAAGGCAGAGAGAGGAACAGGCAGACCCCCCCCCAAGAAAAAAAAAACAACAGGGGGGGGGGGGCGCGAGAACGGCCCACAGCCACCACGCTGCCCACCAACACCACAAGAGGCGGCCAAACCCCCCATCCAGACGGCACCGAAGACAGGACCCTCCAAAGGGGGGCCGGGGGACCTCCCAGCCAAAACCGGCAACACCAAGCCGAGGGCAGCAGCCAACCGACAGAAAGGACACCCAAAACACGCGGACAAACACCACGCAAAAAACCGAAAACACACAAACACCAAACAATGTGGCCCGGAAGAGAAGGGATGGGGGGACAGAGACCACGAGACCGAAGAGCGGGACAACCAGCGACTGACACAAAAAAATAAGAGAGAAAAAACCAAAGGGGGGGGGCAGCACACCCCTCCAACGGCAACACCCACACACACCCGCGCCACGGGCGGCCCCCTAGGAAGAGCGGGGGCAAGCGGGGCACACGCACAACCGCACGCACACCCCAGCAACACCTCCCCAAGGAGAGGCGGGGAGGAGCCGAAACCCGGACCCCAACACACACGCCCACACCGCCAACCAGAACCGGGAACGGCAGGGAGCAGGAGGAGCGCGCACACAGCCACGCATGTCCCGAAACCCTACCCAGGACAGGAGGGGTGCAGACCGAAATCGAACCCCAACCACAAACACCGCGAACCCCAGCGGGGAAAACAGGGGCAAAACCACAAACCGTACCCAAACACACCCACCCAAGACCCCAGCCAGGGCTGGCGGGGTTACCGAAATCCAAACCCAAGCGCAACCCGGACCCGAGCACAAACCCCACACAGCAGTAGGAAACCCAGTGTCCATAGCCCGGGCACTGAGGCAGCCTGTGCCATGCGGGTGACCCAGCCAAAGGAGAACCGGAGCCCGGTGGTAAGGCTGCATCCTAGGGCCCGCGCTGCTTTGGGACTCGAGGCGGAGCGTGCGACACCCAAGCGCCTCGGAACCCCAGTACCAAGAACATGCATGCATGCCTTGGGAACGGGATACGCCAGGAAGTCCGGTGAACCTCTAGGGTTCCGCCCAAAGGAGAGGACGTGCGGAAGCACGGGGGCACACTCTCCCGGCGAAACAAGCACGTCACGCTGGCGGCGATCAGCCCTCCCGGTGATGCCCGGAAGCGCTTTGTTGGGGGCCACCAGTCGGGTCTAGCGGGATGTAAGCCGCCTCCCCGCCTCAAGCGCGGAGCCTCTTCCTGTTCGTCACAGCGGCGACGAGAGCGGGAACCATGGGGCGCCTCTCCACGACCGAGTGCACCTACCTACCTACCTACTTGACATGCCATGGACACGCACAAATGCACACGCTTACAATAGAAGCAAGTAAAGCAACACAACAAACTCACACAGACGTAAGAAAATGTAGCACCCTATAGAATGTAAACAGGAAAAGAAAAAGAAAAACTTACCGAAACGCAAAAGGTGAAAACGAAAACACTGAGGTACTGACACACAGGGTCATAAAGAATGTTATACAAAAGCGGGCATACAATACCTGCTCACCAACCCACAACAACAATATCCCGAAGACCAGGCCCTGTGAATCACACATCAAGGCCAGGGGGCGGAGCGAAACACTTGCACCAGCCCGAGCAGAAAAAGCACCCTAAAAATACTGGCCAATCTCAGGGAGGGGTGTCCAGGGAAACAATCACTCAAACCCATTGAACAAGATGCATCGCGCACAAAAAAAGGATTGCTGCATGACGCAGCGCGGGCGGGGTACCTCAGGCACCACTCAGCGCATCACGCGCACTCCCTAGGGACTGGGGGTTTGGAGCCTCACGCTCCTTAAACAGTAGGCGGTTTACCGTACATCTAATCATGGCCCATTATGGGCAGCAGTTACTGTACGCAGCAGACAGACCAATACCACCCATACCGAAATGTACAGATAGGAACCCTGAAAGGCCTACCAACTCACCATGGAAGGTCGCACCCTTAACTAGAAAAAATATGAAGTGAAATCTAAAAATGAAATAAGGGTCGTGTCTTTGCCCAAAGGAGGCAGGCAACCAGTTCAAAATACATAGAAAAATGATGAACAAAGAAAGGACAACGAAAGACAACCCAAAGGGAAACACTGAGAGATAGCACTGACACCAAGCAGGCATGCAACAAGCAACACAGCACAAATGTGTGCTCCGTTGCTCACCATACTGTCGGCACTTGATTCTGTCGTTGACATGGAAACACACCTGCAAAGCAGAAGTGGAACACAAAACACAAAGTATTAATCATAAAATTTCATACCATATGAAGTGAGGCGTAGCAGTTCAAAGGCGAAGCAAAAAGCGTCCACAACAAAAAATTGCATACAACACACCCATAAGATTCTACCTACATTACGTCTGTGGCTGTGTCCCTGGACGCTTCTTACTGTTCACTCCTGTTCATTGTCAACCCTGAAACGTTGCTGGGAGCTCTGCATGCCGCCAGTCTGCTTTACCGCTGTCCGCGAATTCTCCACGTGTATTCTCAATGCAGCGTTCTCGTCATCTCTGGCCGCCAGTCTTCGTTCCACCAAAATTATCCTGGCACTCTGTTCGGCGACCTTCGTTTCAGCGGCGTCAAAGCGGCCTTGCTCATCTTGTTCCTGCTGCCGCATACGAGCTGCAAGCACCCGTATTCTTGCGATAAAGGCCCTTGGACGCCTTGTCAGTGCGCCTCCGCTCTGCACGCAGCTCGTCAGCGTGCTGGGCGCGTGCCGCCTCAAGCAAGCGGCTGATCATCTCCTTGGCATCCAGCAAGTCGTCACATGGCGCTCCAGAATCTGTACTCGGCAGATTGCTCTCACAGAGGCCGTTGTCCCCACAGGTTGAAGCACTCCCTGACGATGACGCCCGCTGCACAGCAGACATACGGAAGATCTCCAAGATTTTTCAACTGATGGGATTGTAATGATACTCTGCTTGTTGATGTATTTTCTTTGTAATCTCCAAATCTCCTTGTTTTTTCTATATCCTTCAGATCCCAAATATTTCACGAGCGCAGCGCGGTACAATTCAACAAACATTTCCCAAAACTTAATGTCATCCCATCAGTCTGTTTACGCACAGAGATTTATAACGTAGAAAACCTACAAATGGGCTGCCCCTCGCTTTCTAAATGTCTATTTCATGTTACATTCAGGCCTGTCTACATGCGCACGCGATCGCATTAGCGATCTTGACATGTAAACCTATAACAAGTGTTGTCCTTTCCTGACACAGAACACCAGCGTTGTCCCTGGCTTTCGCGCGCTGAGTAGCCTGCCAAGATCCTGGCGCCAGCGGGTCGGAATACCTATTCGTCTGCCTGTTCGCCACCCCTGCAGTGCAGAGCTCTGGTTCTGATCCCGGCCCGACGGGTACAGCGCCTAACATCCTCCGACACCCAGTGGGATTCCCGCATAATGCCGCACGCATCGCCCGTTGGTCCACCCGGCAGCCAGGCTTTGCAGCCGTCACGTCCGCCCCGTGCCCTAGCCCTCCACGGGGGCGCTGGGGCCAGAGCCGAATGGGCTGAATGGCCGCCCTGGTGCTTCCTCCGTCTCTGCATCTGCAGCCAGTTTCCTCGGGCGCTGATGGACGCCTCTCATACTCCGGCCCTCGCTCCGGAGCTTGACGCCCTCCACTGTCTCCCCGTACGCCTCGGGGATCCCCCAGTGTCTGGCATGCAGACCGGCCCCCACCGCTGGCCTTCGTCTTGCAGCCCGGCTGCGCCGCACGCATCAGCTGGCGATCCCGTATCGGACCGCTGCGGTCTTTGTCAACGTTGATCCGGTGCGCATCCTGTCGTCGGGGGTCCATGCGCTTGACGTCCACCCCTCCGTCCTCCTCTTCCACTGTGGCCCAGCGCATCCTCCAGTACTGGCATCATCCCGTCAAGCCCTGGGTCCGCTGCTTCCCCGCACCTGCCCTGTGCTCCCTGCATCCCCTCCTTCCGTCCCCGACCACGGTCCTTCGGTGCCAACATCCCGAGGCCACCCATCCCGCGTGCCTTGCCGCAGCCCCCCTCAACGCCTTCCAGCGCTTGGCCTCCACTCCTCCTTGCACCCTTCGCGGGCCGGGCTCTGCATCTGGTTGCCCGCACGGATCCTCTCCCACTCCGCCCTACACCATGCCTTTGCCTTGCCCCGTGTCCCCTTTAGTACCACCCCTCCCTCTGCAGCAGCTCCCTCAGCATCCGCACCCTGGGCTTTGTCCCGCTCTCCTTGGAACCCTCCAGGTCTACCCCGGGGAGCACCTCCCCCAGCATCCACCTCCACCTTGCCTCCGCCATCTGCGGCCTCTTGTCCTGCGGCCTCCCCGCCCTGTGGACCGGGTCGCAGAACGGGTGGGTCCCGCGCCGCTCCCGTCCCCCTCTGGTCCTCCCCGCCCACTTCACGTAGCGGACCAACCCCGCCACGTCCCCTGCCCTCCACCCCCGGACCGTCCCCGGCACTCTCTGCGCAGGATGTCCACCATAACGCCGCGGCAGCTGGTACTCCGAGCCCCAGTCCGTCCGTGTTGGTTCCGGGCTGGGGCTGGCAGGCTGCGCCGCCCCCGTTGCGCACCTCGCTCCCTGCTCCTCCAGCCGGCGCTGCCTTACCCGCACATGCCTTCCTCTTTCTACCTCCACTCTTGCCCTTTTCTCGGACGGCGAACCTCCCTCCGTATCCGTGGGGGGGTTGTTCCCCTCCGGGTCAACGATGACCCGATGCACCCCGCGGGCCGCCGCCTCCTCCTCCACCCTCACCCTGCGCTCCCGTTCCGCCACCTCCCTGTCCCTCTCCTCCAGCCTCGCCGCCTCGTCCCTGATCCTCGTCCAGGCCCTCTCCTGCACCCTCTCTCCACCTCCGGCGGGATACCCGGCTGTCTGAACGGCTGCAGCCGGGGGGCGACTCTCTGGCACCCCGCTCCCCTGCGCGCGTTCCTCAGGTTGCCCGCCATCCTGCTCTGCCCACTCCACCTCTCCAGCCTCCTCGGAACATCCGTCCTCGCTCGCTGCAATTCCTCGATCGCCTTCGCCTCTCCTCCTCCCGGGGTCCCCTGCGCCCTTGCCCGTCCCGCTGCCGCTCGGGCCGCCTCCCCCATCGCCCGTGCCTCCTTCTTGCAGCCTCCTCTCTTCCTCCCCCATCCTCTCCCATGCCCTCCTGAGCTCCTCTCCCTTCCCTCCCTGTGCCCCCCACGTCGCTCTGCCGGCCTGCGGGTGCTGCTGCATGGGTGCTGGAGCCTGGGGGCCTTGTAGGTGTCCATTCCGACGGTGGTTCAGGGGCACAGAACACCCTATTTCAAGCCCTTGACGTTGTCGTTGAACATCTTGCCAGCGCTATATCCGACAAACAACCGGTCCTCGGGTTCCGCAATGCCAAGGACCTGATCGTCTGCCATTCTGGTGACTAAACGTGCAATCAACACATGTGGGTCAGAATGAGTGACGGATCAACTGCAAGGGGCACACCCCGAAAGAGCGTTGCATGATACACTCCCTTGGCCCAACAAAAATTTCAAATCATTTCTACAGATATATGGGCCCGCAGTGGACCACGTCACATGGGTGAAGTACAAGGGGCGCACCCCCACAGATCTTTGCATGGGACCCCTCCCCGCCCCGACACACAAAACCATTCTCTTCTAAACGTGAATGTGGCTGTAATTGGCCACATCAAAGGCGTGAACTACAAGGGGTGTGCCCCCAAAGACCTTTGCATGGTACCCTCTCCCGCCCTAACACACGCAACAAGTCCTCTGTGTACATATATGTGCCCCAAATGGACCACGCCAAAGCGGTGAACTATAAAGGTTGCGCCCCGAAAGAGCCTTCCATGGTACCCTTCCCGCACTCCCAAACATGCAACCAATCTTTTCTCTCCATATATGGCCCTGTAATGGACCACATCATTGGGGTAAGCTACCAGGGGCATGCTCCCAAAGAGCTTTGTATGGTCCCCTCCTGCACCCCAACGCACGGCACAAATCGTTTCTCTACATGTATGGGCCCACAATGGACCACGTGCAGGGCAAAACCAATTGGGGCTACTGCTTCTCTTGCTTCTCTTGCTTCCCCTGCGATTTGCGTAACTTCTGCCGTTCCTTCCTCTTGAGGAGAAGCTCCTCCGCACCCTCCCGCACTATCAGCCAGCGACCAAATGTATAAAAACCCACAATCAACATGCAAAGAAGCGAGCGTCATCAGTGCAATCTCCTACCCTGATCACTTGGTGCACACTCAGCTCATTAGGCTTGGTCTGCCTCTGTCTTTACCGCAATGGAGTACACCAGGGACGCAAGATACACAAGGTACACAAAGTGCGTGCAATCAAAAGGATCCATGACCACAAGCACAAGCGTTCAATGGTTCCTCGCGGTGCTCGCTTGGTCACCAGCTCCAGTTAGTCTTCAAGGCCAGATTTTTTCACATACTGCTCCTTCCACTCGTTCCGTTTTTTGCGCCAAGACTCCTATGACAAAAAGAATAGAAAGAGGAACATCCATGCAATGTCGTACCTTATGCACGCGTCATGCCTTTTAACATACAACTCTCCTGGTCACTCTTTGGGCTTTTGTCCTCGACTAGACTGCGGGTGCGTCTTGCTTTTCTTGTTTTTCTTCTTCCTCTGACAAGTACCCGTGCACGAACAATGTACACCACCATGGGCTGCATTGTGCTTCTTCATTTTGATTAGTGGCATACTTAGAAGGTGACGAAGGAGCACTGCGTCGATCTCCATCTCGCATTTTTTTTCCTATTCTTTTGGGGGCTTTTTCGCCCTGCGGTCCGATCGGTTCCTCGCCTTGATGTCCCGGCGGTGGCGCTCTGTCTTGGTTGCGGTGGTGCACAACCCACCATGGCTCCGCACCCTTGACGGGTTGGGCTTCGTGTTTCACAGGTGGAGATAGGGATGACATGGCAAGCCCAACTCGCCTCGCTACGACTCTAAGTGTGCACAATCCCTGCAATCGCATACTCTTTAGGTTGGCGACCCATTCCTTGGTAACAGTCTCTTCCGCATGGTATGCCTCGTTTAGTAGGAGTTTTTGCTTGCTTGCTTTCCTTGTCCCTATAATGGCGCCCCTTCTACGGCGCGGCACCTTGAGGAAGCTGGTGGTGGTAAGCACGGTGTCCTGATGGAGGTACAAGGTGAGGATGGGTGTGGTTGCATGGACGCTCCTAGGGATCCAAGGATCTGTCCCACCCCACGCGCTGCTGGCCATTGCCTCGCGTAACATTGTGAAAACTTGCACAGAGCCACACCACAATAACGCGGAAAATTGCACACCACCAAAAGAAGCTGACAGATGCCCCTTTTACCTTCAACATCCGTCAAACTTTGACATTTCTTAGACGTGCGCGATGTGAGCAGAGGGTGTAGTCCTACGCGTGATATAGCATCATAGTAGTGTTCATCCCTAGAGAATCGCATCTACACTTCAAATCTTCTGATCCTTTCCGACTTTTTGTCCCCCAGAACACATAAAGATTTCAGCACCTTTGCACGGACCATAGCTTGTGCTTTGGCCGGGGTTTCACCACAAACAGAATCAACGACTACCACCAAATCCTAAACATGGAATTCAATGAGGTTGGCCATCTTGAGACGTTTTCTGCAGCACAAGGTGCTTTCAAAGCAACATCCAAGATGATACTCAAAGCAATGATGACAACAGAGGAAGAAAACATTAAAGCCTTTGTTTGCCTGCCGTAAATGGCCTTGTAGACTGGGTGTATACTGATGACTTGCCTATGCCCCCCTGAGACTCTGTAAGCCCGGCCGGATTCTGGATATTCGCAAAATATGTAGACTTCAGGAACCACCTGGCTAGATCTCGTTGTTCCTTTGACATTGCTAGCTCTGAAGGGAATGTGGTTCACTTGAAGAAAGTTGTCGGTTCTGGTGCATGTGCCACTGGTGGTGACTCTCCCTTTCAGCTTTGTCTTCTGACTCCTACTACCATTTTGAATGCTACCGTCGTTGGGTTGCCGTTCACACTGGCTGTCGTTGAGGTTCCAAAAGGCTGGTATATGGGTCCACCACCTCTTGCTGTGCGATATGTTTCAATGGGGAAACCATTGCTGGTTGCTGATGAATTGGTGGATGTTTGATACATCATGAGTCAGCTGTAGACTGACTTGGCTAAGGAGGGAGTGAATGAGGTGAGTGTCATGGTATACAAAACTGGAAGCCGCAATGTGAATTTCACTATGATGCCATCAGTTATGACGATTGTTACATTGACTACAATTCCAAGAAAGGTACATTGCACCTTTTGAATCGTACCTCCCAAAAATCGAAATTTCACAGTCTGGCGAAATTTCGCCACTGTCGTCATTTTGTCCAATTTGTACTATTTGCTTAGCTGCCCACGTACGTTATGTTCAGTGAAGGCCCATTACCTAGTATCAGGTGTGCTGACGCTCTTCAATACGTGCTGGAGGTTCTGAAAGTCCCTATGAATCGCACAAACTGGGTGCTAGTGGGGTCCCTCCCCCCAAATCTGGCTTTTCAGTTGCACATTCATCTCAAGTCAGTAATTTGGGTTGTATTTGGATTCCTCAAAGCTGCGGTTGAAGAACTACCAAAGGAAACTCTTGAGCTCACAACTGGTACTTTAACGGAACAGCATTATTGGAAGGCCGAGTTTGCGTTGTTTCCAGCAAGTGGCGGACACCACAGAGTTCAAGGACGTTCGCAAAAAAAGAGTACGCTACTTGCCGAGCTCGTCAAAGTTTGAAACCAGCAATATGTTTAACATTTTGCGGTCCCGTACTGCAAAGCGAGTCGCCATGATCAAAGAGTCTGCAAACGCACTGCTGCAAACGCAAGTGAACGGAAAAGTTGCAAAGGACACTGCCACACAGCAGCCCCCAACAAGTAAAAAGGTCTCCATCTCGCACATCCAAGCATGCGCGACGACTGGGGTACAGAAAAGGTGCCCCAAATTGCCGGGCATGCCCGCCCAGCTCGCCCAGAGTCCACCAATATCAACCAGCGTGTCCACCGTCAAATGCTTGGAAATCAAACTCAACGGCACAAGTCACAGCCTCAAGCACAAGTCACAAAGAGAAATTGACAAACAACAACACCTCGGTCGCTGAAGATCAAACTCAGAAGGCACAAGGAACGACTATCGAGACAGCGCCGATGCAAAAGCCTGTCGTTCATCCAATGGAGGATATCAAAGTATCCTGGTATGTCAACGCCATCGGAGAGTTCTGTCTCAGCAACAACACTGAAGCAGTTCAACTGACTGACGCTCCTTGCCTCACCGCAGAGGAGGTTCGAAAGATCCTGTACGTGAAGGCTGAGACCGAATATCTAATTCAAAACAGACACTTGAATGCTATTGGCGACAGAAACAGCTTTTACTGGGTGGAAGACCCTGCTACATCATAACTATATATATAGCAAGTATGTTTGCTGATGCATGCGCAGATCCAAGCTCTCATTTACTGATGTAAAATTTGAGGCTGTCACTAACGGTCTGATTTTGCAAAAAAAAAAATGCTGAAACACCTCTGCAGGCTGCCTTTACTCAGTTTTCATACTTTGTACACATTACATGAGCCAGACCAACAGCCCTTTTTTGGTCTGTTTTGGCTCAGTGATATATTAAGTCTTTCTTGATGACGCGTTCACATGCGGGGCCTGGCCACGGACGCTGCGGCGGACAGGCACAAGCAAGCAGGCAGGCAAAGCACTGCGCTCACAAGGGCATCCTCATGCTCGTGTCATGTGACAAAGCGTTTGCGGATCCTTGCCACTCTGAAACAAGGGAACGAAAGTATGCACAGCAACACATCAGGATATGTACACATGGGTTTGAGACTGGACTGGGGTAAGGGGATCACAGGACAATAGGCCCTCAGTCCCAACTCATATCCCCATCCCAGGTCCGACCCTCTCAGTGGCTGGCAGGGGCGGGGCTCAAACACAACCCATGCCCTGCTCAGTCCGGACCCTGAAACCCTGCCAATAGGGGAGCGTGTCCCGCCGAGCCACAGGCGATTTCCTTGGACCCAAGAGGCTCCAAGTCCAACCAACAGTAGCTCCCTATGCTCCCTTAAACGGCAGGTCCCAACTCCTCTTTGAGCCAGAGATAAGGCACCGCCATTTTCCCCTAGGAGTTGGTAGCTGAAAGTGGGCTGTTTCAGCCCAGACTGATATTAGCTCGAAAAACTCCAAACCTGACCTCTCTTCCAGACCAGCCAGGGGTACGGATGAGGCAACCGACCCTATGCCCTTCAAGTAAAACCTTTCTAGAGCCCCCACCCAACCTGGTTCCCTCTGAGGTTCCGGCATCAGGGCACCACGGGTTCGCCAAGTGGGGTCATGATGTCAAAATCACCACAATTGGAGTGATTGCCACGGGTTGCTCGCCCGGCCAGGGCAAGGCCAATTGCACACAGGATAGGAGGCAGGACCTAGGACCTCTATCTGAGTGCACGACTTGAAATTAGGTCGGGATTTCCCATGGGCAGAGAGATATGGAGCCACCAACTGACCACACGGGGCGGGGGTGAAATTGGGGTCCGAAAAGGGGGTCATTTTGGCTGCTCAAAAAGAGCCAAGATCGGGGGTGTCCTCAATAATATATTTCCACGCCGGCTTGGAGATCTGATCTGCCATTCCATATGCAATTCACCGGGAGTCCAACGAAGACTCACATGTACTTGGCTCCCAAGGATCTCCATGGCCCTCGGCGTGGTGGTGATCCAAACTGGGTCCGCAAATGCCAAAATGGCAAAATCGGTCGTCTCGGGCGACCGGCCAGGGTAGGAATTCTTGGTGATCTCGTCGCGCCAAGCCTTGATTCACGACCCTTGATATCCCCTTTGGTCCCATGCCCTGGGTTATGGTTTGCTGTCACGCTGGCTGCTTACTGTTCACCGAGGGGATGACCACACGGACGGGGCAGAAAGCAACATGCGGTGCAAAGGGTGGGATCATGGATCGCACCAAAAGTTGAATAACTCCGGATGAGCCGGAGGAGCAAATACGAAACTCAATGGTGTTCAACCCTCCGTCATATGCTACAATAATCGCTCTCCTTCCTAGCTGGATCCCGTGCCCCATGGGGATATGGTAGTTCCAATATGGCATACAATGGCAAAAACAGCGAAATTTGGCCAAAATGGCCCGCACTCATGATTCCGTATCTCCATGGCCACGGCGAGGATGCGTTCAACCAAAGATGCTATGGACACATTAGACTTAGGTCCCAATATATGCCACTTGCCAACCCTCATGGTCGCCTCTAGCTCTTTTACCCATTGGAGGGAAAATGACACACAAATGGGGCAGAATGGCAACATGCCCCAGATTGGGTGACTCACAACTCTCCCTTCGAGAGGAGTGAAGCGGTATGGGGTGCTTCACCCATACCCGCTGCCCAGCCTGTGGCGCTCTTCGCCAGGCCAGATCAGGAATTTTCCTGTTGATGCTACGGCATCTTGATTTCTGTGGGATTTCTGTAAAATACCCCAGAAATCGTCATTTTACGTCTTTTCTGGGCTGGCGACGACAGTCGTCACCTGCGCAACGCAGCCCCAGATCGAGAATTTAACTCTCGATTTCTAAAGATTTTAGGCAATTTTATTATTGTTTTATCGTTTTTAGAAATAAAAGATTATAGCGTGACCTTTTTCGCGGCGTTCCGCGAAGGTCCATTTTTGCGAAAAGTGGCGCGTTCACGCATTTTTCAAAAAATGCTGAGGCGATTCCAGGAATCGCCCAGACGCCTATGGCGTAGCCCAACAGTGGGCCTTTTCATATGTAGGTTGAATTGGCGCAGAAACGCGTCGTGTCGGCTACGCGACGCGTTGGGGGGAGACGCGCAAAATGAGTGTTTTTGACTCAAAAATCACTTTATTTTGTTGTTTTCCGCCCAGAAACCACTGGTTGGCCCAGTTTGGGCAGGATCTCAGTGGAGATCCTGATGGCGACGCCTCGTAGCCGTCAGATTTTCTGATGGCGGCGACGCCGTCGCCTTCATTTCGTCTTCCTTTTTATGCTATTCTATAGTATAGAATTGTTACTTATACATTGTACATGTCAACGCATTTATTATGTTACATATACCATCTCTTTGTCCATAGACGCCAGATTGTGTCCGCGGACGCTCCCCGTGGGGTGAGCAAGGATTCCAAGACCATTTACGCAACTCCAATGGAATCGAAGTTTGGAATAGACTTCATGTAGTACTTGGAGAGGTTGGGGTGATGGGTTGAAGGATTTTCGATTTTTCTGTGGACGCACGAACATCACCCCCGCCGAAAATGCTTCAAAATGGTCTTGCCGCTGTCCGCGTGGTTCACTGGCGGACCTGTCGATGAGCTCCCACAACGTCGAGGCGACGCCTGCTGCCTGGTTTTCGACAACTCCCGCAGCGCAACAGACTGCAGCCTAAGGTATTGCACTGGTGGAAATACAGTGCAAGAGGGGACGCCTGGGCCAAGACTGGCCCCCAAGGCAACAGCAGCGACGACGACAGCCCTGAGATCAGCTCCAGGAGCTCCTGCGACGACGACGACGATCCCAGCAGAGGTTTTCAGGAAATCTGGACCCTGCAGCAGCTTGACAAGTGCTGTGGATGGCAAATCCCAAGAGCAACGACAGCAGGTCGCGCGGAGAGCGCCCCGCGTCCACCAGTAACCAAATCAGGCGCGTGAATTCGTCGCCTTGGGTTGGTTGACCCTCCGGGAGGTCCCTTCCTAAATAGGCGTGGGGCGCCTTGGGTAGGAAATACCCTAAATCCCCCAAATCAGGTGCGTTCATTCGTCACCTTGGGTTGGGAATCGACCCTAAAAGGCACGAGGAATTCGTCGCCTTGGGCAGGAAATGGCCCTAAATTCATGCGCGGGGAAGTCGTTGCCTTGGGTTTGACCCTAAATAATTTTTTCCGAATTTATTGAATTATTGATTTCCATGCCCATGGAGAAAAAGGGCCAATATGTGCGCCTAAGCGCCATCAGTCAGGGCGGAAGGCCCTGCAGCGCCCCTGGTTTGGTCACCAGAGGCAACGAGCGGTGCCAGGGACCAGTGTGGTCGCCTGAGGGGCAATTGCCTTATGAATATTTCAAGATCAAAAAAAAACAAATTAATTTTTTTTTACATGTGTGTGGTGCACCCTTCATGTAAATTACTCACGAAGCCCCCCCCCCCCCACTGTCCTGTCGAATCAGAGTTGAAACCAGGGCACTGCAGGGGTCAGAGCGCCTCCTTGGCCTTGCCTTCCTTTGGATATAGGCAAGGCTTCTAAGGAGGGGGGTGAAGCGGTATGGGGTGCTTCACCCATACCCGCTGCCCAGCCTGTGGCGCTCTTCGCCAGGCCAGATCAGGAATTTTCCTGTTGATGCTACGGCATCTTGATTTCTGTGGGATTTCTGTAAAATACCCCAGAAATCGTCATTTTACGTCTTTTCTGGGCTGGCGACGACAGTCGTCGCCTGCGCGACGCAGCCCCAGATCGAGAATTTAACTCTCGATTTCTAAAGATTTTAGGCAATTTTATTATTGTTTTATCGTTTTTAGAAATAAAAGATTATAGCGTGACCTTTTTCGCGGCGTTCCGCGAAGGTCCATTTTTGCGAAAAGTGGCGCGTTCACGCATTTTTCAAAAAATGCTGAGGCGATTCCAGGAATCGCCCAGACGCCTATGGCGTAGCCCAACAGTGGGCCTTTTCATATGTAGGTTGAATTGGCGCAGAAACGCGTCGTGTCGGCTACGCGACGCGTTGGGGGGAGACGCGCAAAATGAGTGTTTTCGACTCAAAAATCACTTTATTTTGTTGTTTTTCGCCCAGAAACCACTGGTTGGCCCAGTTTGCGCAGGATCTCAGTGGAGATCCTGATGGCGACGCCTCGTAGCCGTCAGATTTTCTGATGGCGGCGACGCCGTCGCCTTCATTTCGTCTTCCTTTTTATGCTATTTTATAGTATAGAATTGTTACTTATACATTGTACATGTCAACGCATTTATTATGTTACATATACCATCTCTTTGTCCATGGACGCCAGATTGTGTCCGCGGACGCTTCCCGTGGGGTGAGCAAGGATTCCAAGACCATTTACGCAACTCCAATGGAATCAAAGTTTGGAATAGACTTCATGTAGTACTTGGAGAGGTTGGGGTGATGGGTTGAAGGATTTTCGATTTTTCTGTGGACGCACGAACATCACCCCCGCCGAAAATGCTTCAGGAGAGGCCACATGGGGAAACACCCCATTCGATGCGGGTTTATGTGCCCTCTCTGAATTGCCCTTACCCTTGGTCAAGTGGCGCACGCAACCTCGGGGGTGACTTCAGGGGGAGAAGGGGTTTGTGGCCATTCTGGGCAAAACGGCCAAAATTCACCCAAAAGTGGTCACTCGAGAAAAAGTATCTCCGTATCACAAGAGAAAGGAGCCTCGGGCATTTGCATGGATGCAAACCGAAGCTTTGCTTCCCTTTTGCAACAAGGGTTGAGGTTCAAAGCCTAATGGAAACATTTTTAACACCTCAATCCTTGAAGCACACTATTTATGGGAAAAAGTGCATATATCGGCGATATTGGTATGTACATATCTTTGGGTCATTGAGGAACAAGAATATGAGCAAACATTTTTGGAGTAGGCCCATAGTAGGTGCTCCCAAATATGCCCACTATGGTTAGATCGTCTCCGCCCACTCATGTCATTAGTGCTTGCATATGAGCGCGTGTTCAAAGAGGCAGTATGGCACGCGTGCTCACAAGGCGACATTAGAAATAATAGAAGACAGGGTTGTAAAAATCAGCCAAGCCATCCACGATCCAGGTCTCTACTTTACATATTGCTTTGATTCAAGGCTCAACTCCCCATCAGCTCTGAGTATGAGCCTCGGGGGATTGGCCATTTTGGCCTAATGTTCGACCAAAACTTGCCCTTTTTCGAAAATAGGGTTTTGGTACGCATTGAATTGCGTGGAGCCATCGTTGCGTTGGCTCGAAAATCAAAAATGGCATAGGGCTTTTGATCTTGTGAGCATTGTGCTCCGTTATTAACGTTCATGTTCACAAGGCCACAAAGTTAGCGTTTGCGCACACAAACGACTTGCGTTTGCGAAACCCATAGGCTGCCTAAAACATCCCTATTGCCCTCTTCCCTATACAAAATGATATGCCCATATGAAAGGGGCATGGATGAGAGGCATAGGGGGGGAATGTGGGGTTCCGTCCGAACTCATGGTCCTTGAGAACCATGAGCTCCAGCGATCGACGGAAAAGCTTGCGCGCTGATTTTCTCTCAGACGCAAGAGCGAAAAATTCCGGTGAACACACCAGATGAAAGTACAAGAAAAACCCTCCAGATCCAGCCCTTAAGTTCCTTTAGAACCTCAAAGGTACTCGAGAAAAGTCCATCACAAAACTCGCCACGGAGAAGCGACGAGAGCGCGCGAACAGGCGACAACAGGCAGCGATTTCACGACAATTGGAAACCGCGGTAAAAATCGGGTATTTTACCGATTTCTGACCAAAAATCGACCAAGACAATAAAATTATGGTAATTCTACATCGATTTAATGGTTAGAAATCGGATTCCAGATTTCGCGGATTAGAAAACAGGGATATCCCGCTGACAGCCGGTGTCAACGGCTTTCGCCCGGGTGTGACGGCTCACAGGCCTCCGGGCCAAGGGCCATAGGTTCTGGGTACCGCTTCACCCCCCTCCTTAGAGCAAACCCTGGGGGGGGGGCTCGATAACACCCAAGCACGGCAGCCGGATTCCAGGACCATCCCCTGAAGGGGGGGGGCCGTCACACCTCACATGCAAGGCTGGTTTCGGGTCAGGTTGCCCATGGCAACTCATGGTAAAACAAGTATGGTGCTGTAGTTGTTGGTAATCAGAGGTATAGTATCAAGTATCCAGTCCCGGGTCCTGGCGACGATTGTTCGGCATCCGAAGGACCCGTTAACCCATACCAGGCGCACCGGTTGCCGGCTGCGACGGTCACTACCACAGTGGCAGTGGCATACACGGCCAACATAGGCGCCACACGACGACCGAGGTGGTCCCACAGGTCGAAAGCGACCACAAAGATCCATCAGGCTACCCCAGGCTTCCCAAGGCCGCAGGCTGGGGGAGAGTCCCCACGGGTCTTTCCTTGGGCGCACCATGTCCATATCAACGACGCGAGTCCAGAGTGGTAAAGCCGAACGAGCTCCTCCATAAGGGATCGACATCAAAACCGTCTTTTCCCTCGCCCCATTACCACGAAGGCCATGCATGAGGGAGTCCTCATGCAGTCTGGGCGGAGGCGTCGACTTCTCAAACCACCAGTTTCCCAGGCAGACTGACCGAGGTCAGGACACCGGAGGTCGCCACCCGACTGCAAGTGCGTCTGCGAGTCGGTAGGCTCACACTGGGACTGACAGTGGCGGACCGCTGGGAGTGTAGTCAGGCAACTGGGCTTCCCGCCTGGCGCCATCAGGATCTCAGCACATCACAGCCACTAGGGCACACGGTATCACGGGCACACACACGTGACAATCTGTACTTAGGTACTGGTCCAGGCTGGACCTTATGTAAGAACATGTACACGGCGACTCAGGTCGCCTTCGTATTCCAATTCGTGTCCCTTCTGGGGGAAAAACAGTCCATATCTCGGTGATGGGCTGACAACACTTAACATACAGATGCACATATCCTGGGGGACAGAAAAATGAGCAATAAGCGGGGTAATAGGCGTGTAAACACGCTCGGGACGAAGCGCCAAACCACGCCCCGGTTAGGATAAGGCATATGCAGGGGGGTGGACAGAAAAGGGCCTGATTTCAGGCCATATATAGTCTGCAGACACACATAGACTGGTCTGGATCTCGCAAGTGCCATGGGACCAGACCACACACTCAAAAATTGCAATGCCGATGACAGCGGCATCCGTTGCGCAACGTCGTACGGGCCCTAAGGCCTCAATCTGGAATAATGAAGGGTGCCATCCGCCCTGGTTTCCAACGAATTCAGCAGGGGGCTATGGACGTCCAAGCACTGGAAAGACCAGTGATGCTCATCAGGGGAGAGCTCAGGGCGGTGATCAGGCGCCTCTGGCTGCAAATGCCCGGGTGAGTTCTGCCAAGTCCGAGACATGGATCTTGGTCTTGTGCTTGCGGATGTAGTCCATGAAGGGGGGATCAATCCGCGGCACCAACAAGGAGACGGGTTCCCAGGTGTCGTGGGACGGACCATAGCTTCGCCAACGAACCTTGAACTCCAGGCCTCTGGGTGCCGAGGCGTTCGGACGCTGGGCGAGGATCTTCTCGACGGTATAGTCGTCCTGCTCAGCGTAGTCGTCGTCCGAATCAGCCTCATGTGCGGTGTAGTCCAGGGACACATGTTGGCCACGGAGGTCGGGTTCCCGCACACGGAGTTGACTCTCGTGGCGACCACGGAACTGTCTGTGACCCACCTTGATGCGGTAGGTGTCCTCACCAATCCTGCGGACCACCTCTCCGGGTGTGAACCAGGTTTTGGTGCGGTGGGTGCCCATAGGGCGGGGTCTGATCACCCACACCGGGTCCCCCACCCTGAACCTTTGCGCTGTTGAGCTCGGGGCAGACTTCTGACGCTCGGCATGCTCCTTCTCGAGCTGCTGGCAGATGTCCTGCGCCGTTGCCTCCTGCCGCGCAAAGCATTCCTTGGCATCCATGGCCATACCATCAGCCGACAAGGGAAGTCCCTGACCCAGGGGTCCCTGCCGAACAAAATCTGGTGAGGGGACAATCCACCCAGAGTCGGGGTGTCATGATGGGCTCTCAGAGCAGGCCACCTCTCCTCAAACCAGTTTCGACGTGGGTTGGTGATGTGAATCTTGCGTAGCTTCTCCAAAAGCTGTCTTCCAGCTACTTCAGCCCGGCCGTTGGACCGGCTGAGATAGGCAACGCTCTTAGCATGACATATTCCCATAAGAGAACACATGGCCTTGAACCAGCGACCAGTAAACTGGGGCCCTCGGTCACTGCAAATGGTGCGGGGGATGTCAAAGACGGTCAGCCAATGACGAATCATCATGACTGCCACTTCCTTGGCAGGCAACCCCTTTTTGCGTGCCGGAACGGCTACCACATAGCCGCTGTGGCGGTCCACACAAAGGACCACACAGTCAAAGGTCTCCTAGTCTATGTGAACTTCCGGCATGGAGAAGACGCCCATGGCCACGCTCTCCATGGGGTGGTCAGGCACCGGAGTCCATTGGGCTTCCCCCTTGACGTTCTGGTTGTCGGGATTGCAGGCCTGACAGAACGAGCAACCCTTTCTGACCTTCTTGATAGCGTTGTAGAGACCGATCTGGTCGATTCGGAACCGGCGCTGCATATCCAGGGCTTGTTTCCTGACCCCTGGCTGCATCATGTGGTGGTGCCAAGCCTCACACAGCTCGAGCACTCGGGACTCTGAGACCAGCAGCTTACCATTCCGGTAGAGCTTGCCATCCTCCTCAGTCAGCCCCTTTGGCCACTTCTGCCCGTCATCAGGGTCGGTCACAGCCCTATATTCGGCCTCAAAGGCCTCAGACTTGGCGTAGTCGTCGGTCCAGTCGTCCTCGAGGCAAGATTCAGGGAAGAGGTGCTTGTCGGACTCAGCTCCCTCAGAGGCGAGTACTCTGACCGCTCTGCCCATCCTCGTTCCAAGAAGGGCTTCCGCAGCCATGACGACAAAGCATTTACCACCCTCCTCCTCCATCAGGCGCTCCATTTCTATGATCCTCTTGGCCTCAGCGGTCTCAGCCTCATCGCCATGGGCGGAGACATCTGTCATGCCTTTGCTGGCGGGATAGGCCCACCTACTGAGACAGTCCGCCACGGTGTTGTCCTTGCCAGGAACATACACAACCGTGAGGTCGAACTTGGCCAAGGTCTGATGCCATCTTGCCCGTCGGGAGGCGGGACCGGAGGGGGTGTCCACGTGCTCTTTGTGCCACGGCTGCAGACTCTGATGGTCGGTGCAGACGGTGACCGGATGGAGGGCTGTGTGCCCAGCCCATTTCCTGAGAGCCGTGACGATGGCATACGCCTCTTTTTGTCGGGGCGTCCACGTCCGTCTCTGGCCTTCCGCCAGGACTCGGCTCGAGAAGGCCACCGGCACGTGCCTCCCATCGTCAGGCACTTGTTCCAACACAGCGCCAAGGGCGTAGTCCGAAGCGTCGGTGCGCAGGACGAACCCTCGGTCAGGATCCACGAGGTGCAGACCCACTGCGGATAGCAGCGCCTGCTTCATCCCCTCAAAGGCACGGTCGGACTTTTCATTCCAGACCAGAGCCTTCTTGGACCCCTTCTTGGTCTCCTCTCGGTTGCCCTTGAGCATGGTTGTCATGGGGGCTGCATACTCGGCATACATCTTGATATACCCCGAGTAGTAGTTGCAGAACCCCAAGTACGCCCGTAGCTCAGAGACCGTCTTGGGCTTTTCCCAGTGCTCAATTGCAGCCACCTTGCCACTTATGGGCTTCCGCTGCCCCTTCCCAACTGCGTGACCAGCAAAGACCACCTCGCTTACCGCAATGGTGGTCTTGTCACTGCTGCCCGTGAGTTTGTGCCGAACCAGAAGGTCCAGCACTCTGGTGACGTCCCTCTCATATGCCTCCAGGAGCTCCTCATAGCTCATACTGGGGTCCCCGGACGCGATGATCACGTCGTCCACAAAGGGGTCCGCACAGTCACGCACCGGCTCAAGCAGGTTCTCCAGCATCCGCTGAAAAGCCGCATTGCCGTTGGTAACGCCCATGGGCATCACTTTCCACTGGAGGGGTCCAAATGGTGTGCTCATTGCTGTGCAAGCACGGGACTCCACGGCGAGAGGCATCTGATGATAACCATGTTTCAGGTCAATCACCGTGAAGATCCTCCGCCGGTTTTGTTTTTGCAGCATGTCCTCAATGAGGGGCAGCGTATAGCTGTCATGCTGCGTTTGGGCCTTTAGGCCGCGGTAGTTGACCACGAGCCGCCACTCTCCGGCCACCTTCTTGGGGACGACGAAGCACGGGGAGGCCCACTCGGAGTGGCACAGCTCAAGCCAGCCCCTCTCTATGAATTCACGGAGGATCTTATCCATGGCCTCCTTTCTCTCGCCCCTCAGGGCGAACTCCCGGTGTCGGTACACACGGGGGTCCGGCTTCAGTCGTATGTTGGCCTCGCCATACGGTCCACGCACCGGCGGGGGAAACACAGGCTTTCCGCTGAAGAAGGTATCCCCATACTTCTGCTTCAGCCTGGCCCTCAATGCCTGGATCTTGGGGCACTCATCAGACTCCGCCTTGGCCTGTCCGGGCACCTGAACCACTGAGCTTACTTGCGGGGTACCTCCACAAGATCGCTCAAGTGGTCTTCCCAGGTGGCCCAAAGGGCCATCTCTGGTCTTGCCTCGGAACAGGTCGCCGTAGGTGGGTGGGTTGCCGCCGGTCGGCTCGTCCTGGCTGGACATGTGTTCCAGCACCCTCCTTACGAAGGTATCCCCATCACAGGAACCAGAGACGATGGAATCCACTTCCCACCAGGCTTTGTCCTGGCCCTTGCCCTCACGCTGACGTCCCAAGTTGTGAAAGGGCTGATCCATATACCCCTGAACAAGGTCCAACTCCTCTTCGTTGAGGAGGTCCTTCGATTCTCCGATGTCAACAGGGGGAACCGCAAAGCATTGCCTCCAAGGCTCCGCTATGATGCGGTTGACACACACGAATTTCGTGGTGTCGGCCTGCTCAAGGCCCCCATCCACATAGTGGAATTCCGTTGGCCATCTCTGGGGTGGCATGGGCTGTCCCTTAGCGTCCTGATAGACACTCTCTCCAGCCGCTAGGGTGACCTTGTTTAAGGTCATGTTGGTCAGTGAGACCACCCAATCTCGGGTGCTTTCGTCCTCGGTGCATCCCATAGGAACAACCAGCACTGCCTTGGAGCGGTCCTTGCGAATCTTCGCTACCGCACTTGGAATGTCCCATCGGGGGCAATGGATCCACATCAAACCCTGATGCGGACCCCAGTGCTTCTTCCACGCGGAGTCCTGGGCGCTCCAGTACTTCTCGGAAACAGGAAGATGGGCGGAAGTTCCTGAAGAGAACGCATCCAGGGTAAGATCCGAAGCTCCCAGGTCCGCAACCACTCGACTCGCCACTTCCGGCATTACGCCGTACTCCTGGTTTGCTGGCCCAGTTGGCTCAGTGCCCAGCGCGGCTACTTCGAGCTGATTGCGTTCCGGGTGGATCCATTGGCACTCCACATGGTGCTCAGGTGACGAAAGCCACAATAGCCGGTCATCCTGGTACAGGGTCATTGAGGCCTGGGCTGGGAGAACGCCGGAGTGCGTCTCCATCATGAAGTCGTACCCAACGATCATGTCCCAGTCCATCTGGGCCTCGCAGAAGCGACCTTGCAGGAGAATTTCCTTGCCAAGGTCCGGGCGGCTCAGCTCACGGTGGTTCACGAACTGCAGCCCAATGGCCGCTTCCCTCGTGCCTCCCACCATGTACTGGCCGTTCGCCACCTTCAGCCTGACAGGCTTCCGACTGTCAGTCAAGCACTCTGGCGGAAGTAAACCAGCCTTGACCAAGCTGACCTGAGCTCCCGTGTCGACCAACACGTCGAAGACCTTCTCCACTTCCCCGCATAAGGCACGGACCTGAAGGTGCAACTGCCGCTCACGCCCGACCCGGCGCACGGCGTGCAAGCTCAGGATCTCCGGCCGTTCCAGAAGCTCAATAAGCGACTGGTGCAGGTCGTGGACAATGGGCTCAGGCTGCCCATCTGCAGCATCCAGCTGCGGTCCGGGTGATCCTCCGATACTCTCGGATAGATCTTGAAGCACATCAAATACATTCTTGGTCGCGAAGGATGGACGGGTGCAAGGGTTCATGCCTTCACTTGCCCTCACTCTGCCACCGCGACTGTCTTTCGTCTCGGATGCCGGACCGGGCCTTACGCCCGCGGCAATCCCTTTGTGCTCATAGTCTCCCGAATGGGATGGTGCGGCGCTTCCCGCAACACCATCCTGCGCACGCCCTAGCTGGGGCCCTTGGCTGCAGGGGCTCCGCTAAGGGGCATCGCTTGTGGTAGCAGGGGTACTCTCCTCCGCATCAACCTCGTTGACACTCTTCTCCTTTCCCCCTTTCTTACCCTTCTTGTCCTTGTCCTTGTTCTTGTTGTCCGACTTGGGGACCCAGGACTTCTTGATCTCCTGGATCTCCTTGGCCAACTCGGTCCCCACTGACATCAGCTTGGAGAGCTCATCCTTGGTGACCTCCACCTTGGTCTCCCGGATACCCGCGGTTGCGCGCTTTTTCGACCCGTGCACCTTCTTGTAAGCCTCCGTGTCGGCCTTGTTGTTTGGACATGTTCGTGGTCATGGTTGAACCCTTTGTTCCTTCGATAACACACGAAACAGCCCTGAGGGTGAGCTCGTATGAACTCCCCAAAGGACAGCGAGGGGTCGCCCATGCGGCGCGTCTCCTTCTTCTCCTTCTTCTTCCAACCCTTCTGCAGGCGCTTCCAGTTTTCCCGGTTGCTCCCCGCGTTCGGGTTGTTGGCCATGAAGGCACAAACGGCCGTTTCGGCGGGCTCATCGTCGTCGTCATCGTGGTCGAGAGCCTCATCGCCATCGGCTCCCGATGGGTCCATGGCAGATTCCCCGCCCGACCCTTCGCCAACAGGGTTGACGTCACGGTCACCGGCCTTCAAGCCGCGGGTGTAGAGGATATTCCTGTACTCTTTGAGCACTTCCTCTCCGACCCAGTCCAAGAGCTCGTCGCAGGTCATCCACGCCGGGATGGCCTGCAGACGGAGGGTGTGGCCGCCCACGTCACACTTGTCGAGGCGCGACATCGCGGTCTTCTCGCGCTCGCCCGTGACGTCGATGAGGAGGGCGTTCCGCAGCTCTCGCCGCTTGACATCCCGCGCCACATGCTTATTTGTCCAAGCCAACACTTTTGAATGATACTCCTTGGGGAGCATCATCTTGAACGTGTGGTTGAACCTGGCTCTCTTGGCTTCCTCCTTGGTGACTCCCTTGATCCATGCTTCCGGCAGCATGGAGAGCAGGCAGGCCTGCTCGTCACCCTCATTCCAGTCCTCCACGTTGCGGCGGAAGAGGGTGTACTGCCCCCGGAAGTCTCGCCAATCCCGTAGACGGATCTCCCGACCATCATGCTGAAGCTTGATGGATCTCCACCGCTTGGCAGCCACCTGCGGAGCGTCCACTTGCTCCTGCTCGTTGGGCCACTTCTTGGCTTCCTTGAGGGTCTTGATTTTCCCCTCCTTGGTCGCCACGAAGTATAGCTCTTGGAGCCCCTCCGGCAGGCGCCACCAGAACCGTTTGAAGACATATTTCTCTGCCTCTGCTGGATCCATGTCTTCAGTAGCGGTCATCCCCAAATCGTCCAGCTTCTCCAAGAAGCGGTCGAGGTTGAGGGGGTTGCCATCGTACGTGGGGGGCTTGACATCCTTCAGGTCTTCCCACACGGCGGCATTCGCGGCCTTAGAGACCATGAACGCCGGCCGCAAGGTCGACCGAGGATCCCATTGGCGTCCCCAACGGACTCCCACGGCCGCCACTTCCATCTCCTCCACGGTATCCATGTGGCTACGCCGTGGTTCCCCCATGTACGCTGAACCTAGATGTTCACACCGTACTCCTTCCATGTATGCCTCCTCATCACGGCGCCGGCGGCTGCGTTCAGCGGCCACCCGTCGTACACCACGCGGCGGGGTAATGCCGAACTTTTCCAGGTCTTCCTCGCCTCCGCCGACATCCCGGTCCACGTCCCCTCCAGGGACCTCATCTCTGAGTCCACCATAACGCCAGCCAGCCATTGGGATTGGCTCCTGGGCTGGTGTGGGGCGTTGGGGGCGTACCGGTGTCCGCGGTGGAGCACGGCGGTTGTGGTACTCCGCACTGAGCCACTCATCACGCCACTCCTCACTGCCACTGCCGGGCGGCACGCGCTCTTTACGGCGGCCCGCGCTGTGATGAGAGGGGGCGCTGAGAGAGGGGGCACTGGCGCTGGGGCGACTCCTGGGGGCTCTGCCGGGGGCGTGGGCTCTGCCTCGACCTGGTCCAGGTCCCCAGCCGTCGTCCGACAAGCCGGACTCCAGGGGTCGGTGGTCGCTGCCGACGTTCCCAGGGCCTTCCAGCTCGTCCAACCTCTGCTGCAGGCCGTTGATGACCTTGTTCAGCAGCCTGGTCTCGCCCCTGGCGATGTCCAGCTCACTCTGGGCAGCACTGGCGACCTTGGCGATCTTGACCATCTCTGTCTTGGCGATGTCCAGCTCCTTCTGTGCGCCCGTGGCGACCCTGGCGATTCGGATCATCTCGCATTTGCCCGTGTCTACCTCACGCTTGAGGGTCTGGACCCTCCTGCGGAGGTGGACGATCCACCGCCAAGTGGCCTCCGGGTCACCCTCTTTTGGTGGGCCGTCGGGGTCCCCAGGGGGTCCTCCAGGAGGGCCTCCGCCGGGTCCGCCCGGTCCAGGGGGTCCTTCCCCTGCCCGGAGGTCCGCCTCCGGGGGGACCACCGGGTGGGCGTCCTCCAGGGGGTCCTGATGGTCCTCCGCCGGGGGGTCCCGGTGGGTCTCCGCCGGGTCCCCTCCGTGGGTCCGAGGATGCAGGGCCTCTCCGCGTAGCCGAAGTCCATGTCATCATCCTCGTCCATGCCGCCCCACCTAGCCGTCTCGGTCTCGCACTCGGTGGACTCCGAGCTCCGGTAGGGAGGAGGGGGATACTCATCCTCACCCTCCGGCTCCATGGGGACATCTCCGCCTCTTCCCCCAGCCATTCCTCGGCGATCTCGGCGGTCTCGTCCGTCCCCGTCGCTGGCGGTGAAGAAGGGGTCGGAGTCGTGGGGGTGTCCGCCCGCTGGCCTCCTTGTCCTCTCGGGGGTCTTCCCCTGTGGCGGTGGGGCCACTGTCCCCACTGCTGCCCGTGTCGACCTCCTCCTTATCCAGCGTCATCTTGGAGGAGGCGTCACCTTCGAAGAGCTTTCGAAGGGTCTCCACTCAGGATCCTCCCGGGGGTGTCTCGCGCTGGAGCTAGACCTCCGCCTCCTCCATTGCGGCGGCCGTCGTTGCGGCAGCTTGCCTTTCTGCCTCCTCCCGGGCACGGGCAGCCTCGGCTTCCCGAGCCCGCTGCAGCCGAGCCTTCTCCGCTTCCAATGCTGCCAGCTCCGCCTTTGTCTTGGCCCTCTCCTCAGCGATATTCTGTCGCGCGGCCTCGATGGCGTCCTTCCTGGCGGCGTCCGCTTGGGCCTTGGCCGTTGCTCTGGCGTGGGGCCTTTCCTCCGCATCCTTCCTTGCCCTCTCTTGGACAAGCGCCTCCTCCAACGCTTTCACCTCAGCTTCCTTACGGGCAATGGCCTCCTGGGCCAGGCGGGCTTCCTGGGCGGCTGCCGCCACCTCACTCCTGACCCGGGCAGTCACTGCCTCCTGGGCGGTTGCAGCCGTGAGCCCGGCCGCAATGACCGCCACGGTCGAGGCGTGGAAGGCCATGCCTCTGCCCCAATCTGCAGCTTCCTCCTGGGCGATGCCGAAGGCGCCCTCCACGGCAACGTTCTGCTGCTTGGCCCGTTGCCGGGCAACCCGAAGGTTGCAGGGCACCCCACAGGCGCGCTCGCAGGCACGGGCCACGTCCCTTTGGTCGGGAGCGACGCTGCTGCTGGAGCTGGACTGGTCGGCCGGCATCCTCCCCCGGTGGGCCGACTCCACGTCGCTGCTGGGGCCTGACTTCCTCAGGTGCAGCTGACGTGGCTTGGCCTTGGCCTTCTTGGCGACTTCGAGGAAGTCGCCAAAGGTGGTGTGGCCGGGGTGGTAACCGCCACTGGCCCGTTGGGGGCTCGGGGCTGGGGTTCCGCCCTTGGTCTCGTTCTCCGCGACTCGGGCGGCTTCAGCGGCCAGGGATTCCTGGTAATCCCGCCATTTCTGGTCCCGCTCCTTGTCCCCGGCGGATCGCTTCTCCTTCCCACGGGACGCGCTGCTGTTGCTGCCCTGCAGCGTACGCTCGTTCCCCGGTTCTGGGAACTTCTTCTCGATTATGTCCCATATAGAGACGTTGACCGTGGCGCCCGACGGGTACTCGTTGGAGTTCTCCTCCTCATCAATCCTGTCGGGGCGCAGCCCTTCGCCGGGCCTGTCCAGGCGGGTCCAGACCCTCCAGCGCTTCTGGCGGAAGCGGTCGGCGTATCCTTCCACCCGCAGCCAGTCTTCCACTGCCTGCAGGCGGTCGTCGCCCATGTCCTCGCGGAGCTCGAAGCTCCCGGGCATGCCGCCTTCGCACTGGGGATTGCTGTGGCGGTAGTGCTGCCCCCACACCAACCCACGCAGTAGGCGCACCGCATGGGGGTGGGGCAGCGGCCACGTCTTGCCCGCCTCCTGCCAGTTCACCATCGGCGCTCGTTCCCCTCGATGGACTAGTCCTGGGGGTGGCTGTTGAAGCGGTTGTTGCGGTCCACTCTGTCTACAGGGCTGGGACCCAGACGCCCGATGGTGGTTGTGGACGTGAGTGATGCAGCTGGGAGTGCGGCCGGTACTGGTCGGCCGAAGGAACTCGCTGATGTCCGAGTTCCGGTCGCTACACCTCCTTCACCGACTCGGCGCTGTTGCTGACGCTCGGGGCGATGCTCCGGGCGGCGCTGCGAAGCCCGTGGTGCTCGGGGTTCAGGCGGCCCCGAGTGGCACGCGAGGGATGGGTAACCCCGCGGCAGTGAAACGCTTTTGACGCGTTCCCGTGGGGGGCCTGGCCACAGGACGCTGCGGCGGACACGCACAAGCAAGCAGGCAGGCAAAGCACTGCGCTCACAAGGGCATCCTCATGCTCGTGTCATGTGACAAAGCGTTTCAGGATCCTTGCCACTCTGAAACAAGGGAACGAAAATATGTACAGCAACACATCAGGATATGTACACATGGAGTTAAGACTGGACTGGGGTAAGGGCATCACAGGACAATAAGCCCTCAGTCCCAACTCATATGCCAATCCGAGGTCCGATCCTCTCAGTGGCTGGCAGGGGCGGGGGCTCAAACACAACCCATGCCCTGCTCAGTCCGGACCCTGAAACCCTGCCAATAAGGGAGGGTGTCGCGACCAGCCACAGGCGAGTTCCTGGAAACAAAGAGACTCCAAGGCCAACCAACAGTGGTCCCCTCCGCTCCCTTAAACGGCAGGTCTCAACTCCCCTTTGAGCCAGAGATGAGGCCCCGCCATTATCCCCTAGGAGTTGGTAGCTGAAAGTGGGCTGTTTCAGCCAAAACTGATATTAGCTCAAAAAACTCCAAAATTGACCCCTCGTCCGGACCAGCCAGAGGTAGGGACGAGGCAACTGACCATATGCCCTCTAGGTACAAACTCAATGGAGTCCCCACTCAACCTGGTTCTCTCTGAGATCCCGGCATCAGGGCACCACGGGCTCGCCAAGTGGCGTCATGATGTCAAGATCACCAAAAGTGGAGTCATTCTCACGGGTGGCTCGCCCGGACAGGGCAAGGCCAATGACCCACAGGATAGGAGGCCTGACCTAGGACCTATATCTGAGTGCACGACTTGAAATTAGGTCGAGATTTCTCATGGGCATAGAGATATGGGGCCGCCAATTGACCACACGGCGGGGGTGAAATTGGGGTCCCAAAAGGAGGTCATTTTGGCTGCTCAAAATGAGCCAAGATCGGGGGTGTCCTCAATGGAATATTTCCACGCCGGCTTGGAGATCGCACCCGCCATTCCATATGCGATCCAGTGGGAGTCCAACGAAGACTCACATGTACTTGGCTTCCAAGGATCCCCATGGCCCTCGGCGTGGTAATGATCCAAACTGGGTCCACAAATGCCAAAATGGCAAAATCGGTCGTCTCGGGCGACCGGCCAGGGTAGGAAACCTTGGCGATCTCGTCGCGCCAAGCCTTGATTCACGACCCTTGATATCCCCTTTGGTCCCATGCCCTGGGTTATGGTTTGCTGTCACGCTGGCTGCTTACTGTTCACCGAGGGCATGACCACACGGACGGGGCAGAAAACAACATGCGGTGCAAAGGGTGGGATCATGGATCGCACCAAAAGTTGAATAACTCCGGATGAGCCGGAGGAGCAAATACGAAACTCAATGGTGTTCAACCCGTAGTCATATGCTACAATAATGGCACTCCTTCCCAGCTGGATTCCTTGCCCCATGGAGATATGGTACTTCCAATATGGCATACAATGGCAAAAACAGCGAAATTTGGCCAAAATGGCCCGCCCTCATGATTCCATATCTCCATGGCCACGGCGAGGATCCTTTCAACCAAAGATGCAAAAGACACATGGGACTTAGGTCCCAATATATGCCACTTGCCAACCCTCATGGTCGCCTCTAGCTCTTTTCCCTATTGGAGGGAAAAAGACACACAAAGGGGCAGAATGGCAACATACCTCAAATTGGGTGACTCACAACTCTCCCTTCGACAGGAGAGGCCACATGGGGAAACACCCCGTTCGATGCGGGTTTATGTGCCCTCTCCGAATTTCCCTTACCCTTGGTCAAGTGGCGCACGCAACCTCGGGGGTGAAATCAGGAGGAGAAGGGGTTTGTGGCCATTCTGGGCAAAACGGCCAAAATTCACCCAAAAGTGGTCACTCGAAAAATGGTATGTCCGTATCACAAGAGAAAGGAGCCTCGGGCTTTTGCATGGATGCAAACTGAAGCTTTGCTTCCCTTTTGCAACAAGGGTTGAGGTTCAAAGCCTAATGGAAACATTTTTAACACCTCAATCCTTGAAGCACACTATTTATGCGAAAAAGTGCATATATCGACGATATTGGTATGTACATATCTTTGGGTCATTGAGGAACAAAAATATGAGCAAACATCTTTGGAGTAGGCCCATAGTAGGTGCCTTCAAATATGCCCAATAAGGTTAGATCGTCTCCGCCCACTCATGTCATTAGTGCTTGCATATGAGCGCGTGTGCAAAGAGGCAGTATGGCACGCGTGCTCACAAGGAGACATTATATAAAATAGAAGACAGGGTTGTAAAAATCAACCAAGCCATCCACGATGTTCTTCGTGGTCTCTACTTTACATATTGTCTTGATTCAAGGCCCAACTCCCCATCAGCTTTGAGTACGAGCCTCGGGGGATTGGCCATTTAGGCCTAATTTTCGACCAAAACTTGCCCTTTTTCCGAAAATAGAGTTTTGGTACGCATTGAATTGCGTGGAGCCATCGTTGCGTTGGCTCGAAAATCAAAAATGGCATAGGGCTTTTGGTCTTGTGAGCATTGTGTTGGTTTTTTTACGTTCATGCTCACAAGGCCACAAAGTTAGCGTTTGCGCACGCATTCAACTTGCGTTTGCGAAACCCATAGGCTGCCTAAAACATCCCTATTGCCCTCTTCCCTATACAAAATGATATGCCCATATGAAAGGGGCATGGATGAAAGGCATAGGGGGGGAATGTGGGGTTCCGTCCGAACTCATTGTCCTTGAGAACCATGAGTTCGAGCGATCGATGGAAAAGCTTGCGCGCTGATTTTCTCTCAGACGCAACGGCGAAAAATTCTGGTGAACACACCAGATGAAAGTACAAGAAAAACTGTCTAGATCCAGCCCTTAAGTTCCTTTAGAACCTCAAAGGTACTCGAGAAAAATCCATCACAAAACTCGCCACGGAGAAGCGACGAGAGCGCGCGAACAGGCGACAACAGGCGGCGATTTCACGACAATTTGAAATCGTGGTAGAAATCGGGTATTTCACCAATTTCTGACCGAAAATCGACCAAGACAATAAAATTGAGGTAATTCTTGATCGATTCAATGGTTAGAAATTGGATTCCAGATTTCGCGGATTGAAGAACAGGGATATCCCGCTGACAGCCGGTGTCAACGGCTTCCGCACGGGTGTGACGGCTCACAGGCCTCCGGGCCATGGGCCATAGGTTCTGGTACCGCTTCATTAGTACGTTAGCTGAGGTGAAGAAGCTTAAATTATCTCGCAGGAGACACTCTCCACTCAGCAACCCACTTTGATCAACGCACACTGCTATCAAAGGTCTCACTTACTACACACTCTACAAACAGTGCTACACCAACCACAACTTATATCGCAGACTCACACTCACTGCCCTTCACTTACAGGCTCACATACAGTAACAGTTTGATGCTTTAAGAACTCCAGTGCTGCAACGTCGCTGCAGGTGGACAGCAGAGAATGTACACTACAATAATCCAGATTTCTCAGGCTCACCACGCTTTGTGTTGCTCAGCCACGCATTGAAGCACCGGTTATACGATGAACTCTCAGTATTCATTTTATATCAGTTCGCCCTGCACTCTGTTTTTTTTTTGGAAACCAAGTGTGGATTTTCCCCTAGGGGTGAAACCGCAGTCGGTTTTCGAAAACAGAGTTACAGTGGCTTTTCACAAAGTAGAGTCTTTGCCATTTTCAAAACATTGCATTTCATCTTTTCTTATGTACCTTTGTCCGTATTGATTTCCTTTTTAGTCTACCAGAAATTCTGCCCTGTTTCTTCAGGGGCTTTTCCTGGGCTGCCCTGGCAACCCAGTGGCCTAATCAAAGCCACATCCTCTATATATATTCCAACAACTATCACTTCTCCACATATATCCCCACCTGCACGACCGGGCCTCCAAAGCCCTTCAGCTACTCCAGTACTATTGTACATACTATTGCAGTGTGTATCATATATTTCGTACTGTTCCGCACTGCGAAATTTTGTGACGTCTTAAAAACTGGTACTCTAACGGAGGCTGACTCTCTTGCCCCCATCTACTGCGATTTTTTGTTGCCGCACCTGGACGAGGGTGTGCCAATCGACAAAGCTAGAACGGCTTATGTACCTGATGACCCTGATGCACACGATTGCATGAATAGTATGCCGCACGTTGACGCCAAGCCCAAGGGAACCCCAAAGCCGGGGGCATGTAAGCCAAAGCCCAAGAAGGGCTACCAGCAATCCCCCCGTTGGCAATGCAGGTGGCTGTACCGCACCCCAAGCAAGACCCTAAAAAATAGGCAGGATCACGCTCTGTTGAGGCTTCAGCAGCGCAGGATCATGAGGAACCGACACAACAGCAGAGCCAGCAGTTGGTCACACCACAAAAAGCAAATACACATCCACTGTTTGAGCCGGAAGGACAGTCATCGTCACGACAGGGATTGGAGAACTGTGCGAATTTGGTGAGTGGTGGGACTGCACCAGCAGCCAAGCCACAGCAAGAACCTCAGAAAGGACCGAGTTTGGGGTGCAAAGAGCGGCGGTGATTTAGTGATAACGGCTATGATGAGACGTTGGTGACGGCAGAACCACCGAGCTCTGAGCAGCCGAGGTGAAATTTAATTTGTGTCCGACTTTATTTGATTTGTTATTCAGAGTCACCCTTTGTGGGCGTTGGCACATCGAATGGCCTTTTGTAGGCAGCATTTGGTGTTTTGATCATTTATGTTTGTGTATTGACTGATCCTAAAGAGTTCCTCATGGTTCGAATCGTATGTCTCTGATATTGTGTATCAATGTGGTACTGTGACAAGCAGGCAAAGGACCAACAATATGTTTTACCTCATTATCGTACATTTTGCCAAATCTGGCCAAATTTCGTGTCTCATGGAAATTCTCTCAAAAAGGGGGTCTGTTTCATCATGCATCAGTGTGCTGTTTTACAGAGTGTTATCTGTACACAACAGAAGCCCTTTGATGGAGAACGCAATTTGTCCTTCACTGTTATTTTTTGAATTCAGATACCTGTTTTGGCTGGTTTACAAGTCTGCTCAATTGCAGGCGAAAAAGAGCAAAGTGAACAATATGCGGCATGATTTCAGTGAAAGACCTCACTCGTTGTGCGCTGTGTGCATTGCGGGGTAGTAATTCACCATTTTTTCACCCCATGAATGGCCTTCATTTTGCACCCCCCCCCCATGCAATCCAGGCCTCCTAAGTAAATAGGAATTTGAGGTAATGCTGCAACAATTTCCGTAGCATCAACTGCGGCTACGTCCTCAAAAGCACTGGCAACATGAGCGGCATCTGCAGGTGCATGTGTTGCGCGCAACTATCTCACAAGGTGAGTGCCGCGCCATGAAAAATATACAGCTCTGTGCACAAGCAACCAACACCGCTGCACTGGCGTTTGCTTGGGCACCAACTGAATCCAGATTGGGAATTTTCGCCTCTATGGGCTACCATCACAACAGCCAGTGGCCTAACGCCAACAGCGCCGTTGTCTATTCCATGAATCTTCTTTTACACGCTCTCACAATCCATTCTGGAGGGTGACAGGCATGTTTATTGTATATGCCATGCAAAAATGATTCCGGTGCTCCCAAAGCAACAGGTAGTAGGTACACAAGACAGTCAATCATTTTTCTGGGATTTGAGGGAGGTTCAGAAAAGTATAGAAAGTTTTTCTTTCGGGCTTCGCGGGACAAGCAATGCCTCCTTCTCAGGAGGCGTAGCTGCAGCTACAACAGTGCTAGTCCCCCAACACAGAACAGGGGACGAGAAGAAGGCGAGGACGAAGCACGGGACCGCAGTGAGACAGCTTCAATATTGCCGGCAATGTGGTCACACCAAAAAACAAATTCTCGTTATGCTTTGACGTGAACGGCAGTTGGCGGTTGAAAGAGCTGTTCTACAAAAGAGGACAATGCTACTTGTGTAAAACTTGTTCGCCTCCTGCCGTAGCGACTCTCACCTACTGGCAAAAAACGGCTCCTCACGCGGGCGCTTGCCCAAAACGGATGGCCTAGACATGGCGCCAGGTGAGGAGAGCGCGGACGAGCGAGACTGCGTCCGTGTGCACACCCCACTCCATACATATATGGGCGCCGGAGCCACGCCTTCATCGACGCCACGGGTGGTGTGGGTGGGTCACTGGCGTCCTGTGCTTCATCCTCGCCTTCCTCTCGTCCCCTGTCCTGTATCGGGAGACTAGCATAAGACTCGGCAGAAGGCAACGACCCCAGTGAGGCACTGTGCACATTGGTGTGGTGCTGGCGCATGCGTCACAACATGTGTAGTATAGAGGACTCGGCGTGTGGCAACGCCTTCAAAGGCAAATAAAATTTGGAAAAAGCTTCTAATGAGGCCCATTGGCCAATCTTCGCAATCATCTCGGGCTCCAAGCCGCAAGATGCCCACAAATTGACACCTGCACCTTGAGTCGAATGAGCGCCATACTCGGCAGGGACGCCCAATTGGGTGAGTGCCTCCCTAGTTATAGTATTGACACGATCCGCAGACAAAGATGAATATGGTGGCTTGAGCGCCCGAAGCAAAGGGGTACCCGGCCGCGCCTGCGTAGCCGTAAGGCTCACATATAAATTCAACAAATGCCATGGGGACACCGCCTCAGCCGCCAGCGACAATACCTTTTCGAATTTCACATTCTTCTGACCCTTGCGTCTAACCGCCACCATGCCTTGACCATCGACAGCGGAGACAACCCGATAGACACGACTTAGGTCAACACCACGATATAAACCAAGAAATCGCCAAACAAGAATCACGCGCAAGCGCACAGTCTCTACGCTAGTGCGGAGGAACAGTTGTGAAGCAAATTTGCAAAAATCAGATGTGGAGCCGCAGAAAGTAGCGTAGTGTGGCTCACTCTTACACCAAGACCTTTTCACCGTCTTCAGTAAAATCGAAAACTTCAGTTCTTGTAATTGAGGAAAACGTAAGCACGCGGAATACACCTATGATTTTAAGCGCCACGCAAAAAATTGCGCCGCACGCAAATTTGTGACCAGTTATTTGGGATTTTGCCAACTATGTCCCGATTCTAACGGAAGCGATCAGCCACATCACCTTTTTTTATTCCGTAGAACGTCCCTCTGTCGTAAAATTGTTGTTCGGATATCCAGATGTGAACTTTTCAAACTACCCCCACGTCACTTCTGCCCCTGGATGCTTCCCAGCAACCTGGGAGCCTCAGACTCTTTTTGTCCTCCATCAGTGCACCAAACAACGTTCCCTTGCTTTCAAATCTAGCCTCCCTCAGGCTGCAGCCCACTACATGTGCAGTTCTGGACCTCCTGGGTATAAAAAGGTGGAGGTTGGGCCAAAAAGTACGCCGGAAAGGTCATCCTGTGTGATGTCCAGGGTTGTGACCTCCTGGGAGGCTCGAGGCTGTTAAAATGCACTGTAATTTGTTGCACGGAGTTGTTTTACAAAAGGTCTGAGGCTCCCAGGGCACAAAAACGCAGTGCACTTGCAACTCTGGAGTAGGAAAAGGCACCTTTTCTACTTTTTTACACCAAAAAGGTCCAGGTGTGTGACTTTGCTGGGTTGTGGACACCTGGGAGACTCAGAGGTTAAAGAATGCACAGTCTTTTATTGTACGGAGCCACCTTACAAAAGTGCTAAGGCTCCCAGGTCTGATGAAGTTGTTGTACTTGCAACTCCGAAGCAAAAAAAGGCACTTTTTTTACTTTTTCACACCAAAAAGGTCCAGGAGTGTGACTTTGCTGGGTTGTGAACACCTGGGAGACTCAGAGTTTAAAGAACGCACAGTCATTTAATGTACAGAGCCACCTCACAAAAGTGCTGAGGCTCCCAGGTCTCAAAAAGTTGTTGCACTTGCAACTCTGAAGCAAAAAATGTGCATTACGTGCTTGCCATGGCGACACGTGATGCAACTGCAAAAGTAGTCCAGCGACGTCAGAAATAGATGTCTTGACCACATCAAAGCCCCGTAGCTCGGCCAGCGCTGACGATAAACGAAAAGCCCCGCAATGTCGCTTTATTGAACTCTCCAAGGGTACAAAGTAATCCGCAATTTCCTTGCCTTGGACGCCCTGTTGTGCCAGCGCTGCCCCGAGACACCCACGCAGGTCAGGGGCCTCCTTGGCGTGTTCATAGGTGTCCCTCGTGCAGCAGACCAGTGCACTGCTGGCATTGCGAGTCGCGCGCATGCGCTGTAGAGTAATCATAGATAAATGATTGATGTGATACACTTGATGCGTTTATCATTGTTGCACGACAATGATTGTTTATTATTGTTTAGGGGACCAAATGTCTTGAATTCGAAATCAGCTTGGCTGGACATTCGGAATTGGTGATCGGCTTGGTGCCTGTGCTTACGAGCTGTTAGAGGATCTAATGGTGCGTAACGATTTTTGAAGTCTTCGCATCCGGTCGTCAATTTTGTGCAGTTTGTGGAGCTGCATTTACCATCAGGACCAATACGGGACACTCTGGGCCGTCGGCATCGTCGGGGAACGAGTGAAAAGGCGCTGACGCTGCTGGTGCAGAAACTTAGCGCGAACGACGGCGCCTATGTCCTGTGCAGTGCCCATGATTTGGTGGTTACGTCCAGGCACAAAGCTCTCGTTAAGACTGATTGTGCTGTGCGTGCGCCTTCTGATGTTTGTCTCCATGTTGTTGCGCTCCCTGCTTTTGCCTGGTGGTGTCACGTTTCTGTTGCTGGCGCTAGTACTGACAGAAGGGGTATCACTGTGGTGTTGTTCAACCATGGGGACAGTGAGCTGGTGATTCGGTGCGGCGACGCGCTGGCACGGCTTCTGCTCGATAGAGTCGCGACATCAGAGATCGAGGAGGTTCCAGAACTCCCTGAGCCTTTGCTTCCAGTTGCCGCAGGGACCACGGCCGTGTGAAAGCGCCGCAAGTTCTGCCGGGGTTAGTATAGGGTACGCGGAATATTTTTTTGTGGAATATTTATCTAGATAGACGAGAAATATTCCGGGTACCGGAATATAAAAACCTTATAGACTAGAAATATTCCGGGGGCTGACTAAATATTCCGGGGGGGGGGGGGGCGGAATATTTAACCATAGAGATTAGAAATATTCCGGGGTCTGACGAAATATTCCAGGGGGGGGGAATATTATATACTACACCCAGGAATAAAAGTCGACCACCTCCATTTTATTCCGGGGGTAAAAAAATATTCCGCCCCCCCCCCCGGAATATTTTGACCCTATGGACTAAATATTCCGCCCCCCCGGAATTATTTCTACCCTAGAGCGGAAATACCCCCCCCCCCGGAATATTTCTACCATATAGCCTAGATATTCCGCCCCCCATCCCCGCCGAGAATATTTGTACCTACCAAATAAACAGTTTTGTGCATAAAAAAAGACGGCATTTAAGCCACTTTTCAAGTGAAAATGTTTTTTTTGGTGCGGCAGTCCACAAAACAGGTTCCAATCGGTAAAATGCATGTGTTTTTGAGTCTAGCACCGTCAAAATAGGGTGGGGGGGCCTTCATGTGACTGCCCAGGCCCGGAAAACACCGTTTCATTGCAAAAAAGCGCCATTTTCTGCCTTTTTTTTTAGGAAAAATGGTTGTTCTTAGGTGCTGGCGGGTCTGAAACACTTGTTACGAGGCTCTTAATTGACGAAACTTGTGCTTTCTTGGGTGCAGCACCCTCAAAATGGGGTAGGGGGGGCTGCAGGTGACCACCCAGGGCCAGAAAACACCATTTTGGGGCAAAAAAACACCTTTTTTTGCATTTTTTTCAGGAACAATTGGAGTTTTTTGGTGCTGCCGGGCCCGAAAAGCTTGTTACGAGGCTTTGAATTGACGAGACAAATGCATTTTTGAGTCCAGCACCCTCAAAATAGGGTAGGGGGGGCTGCAGTTGACCACCCAGGGCCAGAAAACACCATTTCAGGGCAAAAAAACACCTTTTTTGCATTTTTTTGAGGAAATATTGGAGTTTTTTGGTGCTGGCGGGCCCAAAAAGCTTGTTACGAAGCGCTTAACTGACAAAATACGTGGTTTTTTGAGTCCAGCACCCTCAAAATAGGGTAGGGGGGGCTGCAGGTGACCACCCAGGGCCAGAGAACACCGTTGCAGGGCAAAAAAAACACCATTTTTTGCATTTTTTTGAAGAAAATTGGAGTTTTTTGGTGCTGGCGGGACTGAAAATCTTGTTACGAGGCTTTGAATTGACGGAAAACATGCGTTTCTGAGTCCAGCACCCTCAAAATAGGGTAGGGGGGGCTGCAGGTGACCACCTAGGGCCAGAAAACACCATTTCAGGGCACAAAAACACCATTTTTTGCATTTTTTTCAGGAAAAATTGGAGTTTCTTGGTGCTGGCGGGCCCGAAAAGCTTGTTACGAGGCGTTTCATTGACGAAACACGTGGTTTTGTGATTCCAGCACCCTCAAAATTGGGTAGGGGGGGCTGCAGGTGACCACCCAGGGCCAGAAAACACCGTTTCAGGGCAAAAAACACCATTTTTTGCATTTTTTTGAGGAAAAATTGGAGTTTTTTGGTGCTGGTGGGCCCGAAAAGCTTGTTGCGAGGCTTTTAGTTGACAAAACACATACGATTTTGAGTCCAGCACCCTCAAAATAGGGTAGGGGGGGCTGCAGGTGACCACCCAGGGCCAGAAAACACCATTTTAGGGCAAAAAACGCCATTTTTTGCATTTTTTTCAGGAAAAATTAGAGTTTTTTGGTGCTGGTCGGCCCGAAAAGCTTGTTACGAGGCTTTGAATTGACGAAACACCTGATTTTTTGGGTCCAGCACCCTCAAAATAGGGTAGGGGGGGCTGCAGGTGACCACCCAGGGCCAGAAAACACCATTTCAGGGCAAAAAAACACCATTTTTTGTATTTTTTTGAGGAGAAATTGGAGGTTTTTTGGTGCTTGCGGGCCTGAAAAGCTTGTTGCGAGGCTTTTGATTGACGAACACGTGCATTTTTCTGAGTCCAGCACCCTCAAAATAGGGTAGGGGGGGCTGCAGGTGACCATCCAGGGCCAGAAAACACCATTTCAGGGCAAAAAAAACCATTTCTTGCATTTTTTTTGAGGGAAAATTGGAGTTTTTTGGTGCTGGCGGGACTGAAAATCTTGTTACGAGGCTTTGAATTGACGAAACACATACGATTTTGAGTCCAGCACCCTCAATACAGGGTAGGGGGGGCTGCAGGTGACCACCCAGGGCCAGAAAACACCATTTCAGGGCAAAAAAACACCATTTTTTGCATTTTTTTGAGGAAAAATTGGAGTTTTTTGGTGTTGGCGGGCCTGATACACTTGTTAGGAGGCTTCTAATTGACAAAACACGTGTGTTTTTGAGTCCAGCACCCTCAACGTAGGGTAGGGGGGGCTGCAGGTGACCACCCGGCGCCAGAAAACACCATTTTAAGGACAAAAAACGCCATTTTTGGCATTTTTTAAGCAAAAATGGCTGTTTTTTGGTGCTGGTGGGCCTGAAAAGCTTGTTATACGGCCTCCAACTGACGAAACACATGCGTTTTTGAGTCCAGCACCCTCAAAATAGGGCAGGGGGGGGCTGCAGGTGAACGCCCAGGGCCAAAAAACACCATTTCAGGGCGAAAAAAAGCCATTTTCGGCATTTTTTTAGAAAACATGGCTGTTTTTTGGTGCTGGCGGGCCTGAAAACCTTGTTATACGGTCCCCATTTGACATAACACGTGCCTCTTTGAGTCCAGCACCCTCAAAATAGGTTAGGGGGGCCTGCAGATGACCATCCAGCGCCAGAAAACACCGTTTTAGGGCGGTGGTGCGCAACAAACGAACAAATGAAGCAGGTACAAGAGGAGACTCTTCACAGGGCCACATGCTGAAGGGAGCGGTCATGCAGGCCAGTACGACACGGAGGCTCCACGAGAGGCTGGACATGGAGGCTGCGCAATAGCCCGTAGAGCAACCCTCAAACTTATGGCCGGGGCTGTGCCCTCATTTCAGGGTACGGTAGCGCTCAAAGTTTGGGCCGCGTGCGTACCATAGAATCTGCAAACGAGTCCCACGTGCGTACAATGATCACACCACGAACTCTACAGTGTCGGCTTTCATCTCCTCCTTCCTGGTTGCACCAAATGTTGACACAATCCTCTCCAACTTGGGTCCCCAATGGCACAGCACGGTAAGCGTACGGCGACGCAAGAAAACCAATAGAAGAAAACTGTGGACAGCAAACGTAGACACATGTTTTTCGGATCGCTGATGTACCAATTGGTAATGCCATGCACACATATTGCATGTGTTCAATGCCATACAGTGTGGCACAATTGGCAAATCGAACAGTTGTCAAATTGGTGGGGGGGGCAAACAAAGCAAAGACATGACTGATCATCACCGCACAAGAGCTGCACATCATACAATGCGTTATCTTCTCACCACCGCAGACCAGGCCCACGCACACAAAGGCAAAGAAGCGGGATGGCTAGTGTGCCGGGGCAAACTGCAAATGGACAGTGAATTTGCGGCACTTATACCGGGAAAAGAAGCAGCCGACATGTACTGCCACATGAAAGCGGTCTCAGCTGTAGGGCGGGCATAATGTTCCTAAGCTTCGTGTAATTATAGTTCAATCATTGCAGGACAGCGCCATGATTGCCGTAATATCGATCCGATACCCGCAGTATCAAGACCAGTTGCTAACGGGTGAAGGTGGTCACCTCTTTACTCATCCTGTCAACACGCCGCACACTCATGACGTCTTGTCCTTTTTCTCGGCCTTCTCTTTCGGAGGCCATTCGGAACGTGCCACTGCCTGACATTGCTCCACCTCGCTTTCAGCAATGAGGAACGTTGCGCATGCACAAAGCTGTTCTGCGTCCCGCCGGCAAAAGCAAACAGCGGGAACCCCATACCGCACCACCTTATGCCTCTCAATGTCATCCGAAGTGCCCTCCTTGCAAAATGCAGTTGTGCCCTTTTTTTGGCTCAAGAACAATACATGAGCCGGACCATCTTGATCCTCAAAGGATTCAACCACACAATACCACACACTCCCTCGTGCCCTTGCATGCACAGCCAGCACGTCGCCCACTCGCCACGGCACGTGTTTCACCAAACTCGGTACCGCTTGGCTTAACGGTTGGCTTGCATCCTGAATGAGCTGCTCCACCGCGTGTGCTGCAGTGGGCTGGCTCCCAGGTGCGTTGATGTTCGCTTGGCTTGGAGTGTCAGCATGCAGCGCCTCCGAGGCAGAATTTGTGGAGTCACAGTGGGTGGTTAGTGTGCCCACATGTGACATAGGCGATGATAACAAATTGAATGACGATGATGGTGTCACAGAAATTGGCTGGGGTGCGGCAAGCAAACTATGTGCCGGAGTGGAAAAAAGAGGCTGCGAACTTGCTCCGGAGCCTTGTGTGGGCACACCACTACTGGCAGCCTGTGACGGTTCCATAGAAGGATTGCCCATAGTAATAATGCTAGCAACCGAAATTTTGAATCTTTTACCATACCTTACGCGCACCGGTGTGGGTATTTCACCCACTTCGCGGAGGAGATCCTTCAGATCGGTTTCACTATATTTTTCAAGATCATCTGGACCGCTTCCGCATGGAAGCAAGTAGTCCCGTATGTGTTCGTACCACTGTCCCAGAATTTGTCGCCACAACCCCACATTGTGGTGGGGCTTCTTGAGCGGGGAGCTTTTGGTATACTTCTTTATTTTTGTGGGTGCCACCGAGTCCGGTGAACCGGCAGTAGTGCCTGTGTCACTACCACTGGCGGATGCCAGGTCAGGCATTGATTCGTAACCGGATTCTGTATGTTCACGGGATCGTTGCATTGCCATGTGTGTGTCCAAATTCTTGACACGAAGCATGGATTTCAGAATGCTACAATCTCACACTCGTCCGCTGATGGGGGCCATTCTGGAGTGCATGTCCTGCATAACCGCTCTAAACACCATGGTGTTAATCTGCCTAAGCCCACAATGCATCATACGCAGCCCCTCTGTTGTACTGGTTGGTCATAATCATAACAGTAATAATAGTCATAATCATCCCTAGCAGTCACACCCGTGGCAGCTAGTAAGTAAGTATGTAAGCAAGTAAGGGCGGCCGCGTCCGCAGCCCCATCTGACTCCTCCTTGTTTGTTTTACATGGTGGCCGCCTCTGGCGGGAAGGAGTGCTCTCCACCATCAGTTCCCCTGGCGACACCTGTCTCACCTCACGGCCGAGAACTTCAACCAGGTTCCCTTGGGGCATGACCGGTGGTTGGCTCCCTTCAGTCGCTGCCCTCACGGTTTCAGCTCTTTCCGGTCACCCTTTGAAGGATCCCCCGGCCTCCCCACCAGGGCACAGCCTATGGGGCGCCTGCAGGCGGGTTTCCTTTGGATAGCCCTCGCCGACAGCGGAGCATTTCTCTCTGTCAACCACATTCCACCTCTCCCCATCTCTCACGGGCTGGAGTACCCACTCGGCTCCCGGATGCACTTGGTTGTCGTCCATCCACGGCTGGAGGCCAGGGGGCGACCCTTTCCACGTTCCCCCTGGTCCCGCTCACGCGTGAACCTACGTGTACTCAGGCCATTGACCCGGGGATCTCAAGGTCAACCCTCACCCCTGCGGACACCTCACGCCCGTCCCGGAGTTCAGGGCATTTTCCCGACTTCCCGTGGCCAGGTTCCCCATGGTTGGCCCATGGTTCATCACTCCAGGGCGACTGGTTTCCCAATCCCACGGGGCTGTTGCTTGGCGCTTTCGGCCTCCCTGCCCTTCCCTTGTTCCATTCCCCTTTGCCTCATCCCGGCACCGGCCCGTTCCCAGCGTCCCATGGACTCCCTACCCCTTCGAGCCGTTGTGCGGCCCTAGCCACACGCCCTTCCCCGCCCCGTCCCCTTGTCCCATCATCCCGTGTTTATACCCCACCGGGTCGCCTGCTACCCTGTGGCGCTGGCCCACTGGGGCCTCTTCCATCCAGGGACCGGTTGGTGCGCCTAGCACGGGTCGCTCCCTTCCCGCCCCCGTCCCTTTCCCCCGTGCCGCGGCCCTGACCTAATCCCCCGGGCTGTCTTGCGGCCCCATCCCATCCCTCATCCCGTGTTTATACCCCACCGGGCCGCCGGCAACCCCGTGGCGCGGGCCCACTGGATCCTCATCCATCCGGGGACCGTTTCGTGCGCCTAGCACGGGTCGCTCCCTTCCCGCCCCCTTCCCCCGTGCCGCGGCCCCAGCCTATTCCCCCGGGTTGTCCTGCAGCCCCATCCCATCCCTCTTCCCGTGTTTATACCCCACCGGGCCGCCAGCAACCCTCTGGCGCGGGCCCACTGGATCCTCATCCATCCGGGGACCGTTTTGTGCGCCTAGCACGGGTCACTCCCCTCCCTCCCCCGCCCCTCTCTTCTGTGCCGTCTCCCTAGCTGTCCTAGTCACCTGGGGCCGTCGCGTGGCCCTAACCACTCGTCCTTTTCTGCCCCGCCTCCTTGTGGTGCTGCGGGGTGTTGCCCGTGTTTGTTTCCCTTTTTTTTTTTTTTTGCTTTTTTCCGCTTGGTTCCCTCCTCCCTGCATGCACGCACAACAACACTGCATCCCCATCTGGCTCCGTTCTGTTCGGTGCTCACGTGCAGACCCTCTGCCATCCTGTGGCGTTGCCCCTGGCGTCCCCCGGCCATGCCGGGCATCCCAGCCATTCAGCCCGCGTTGCTGTACATGTATCCGCTCTCTCTCCTCTCTACCCTCCCCTCCCCTCTGTCTCCTGCCCGCCCTCTTAGTGTTGTTTCCCCGCTCTGTGTGCTCGCCGCTGGTCGTCTCCGCGCCATGGTTGTATCTCGCGCGCCCTCACTTGCCTCAGGGCCTCCCCCCTGTCTTTTCGACTTGTATGCCGACCTGGGCGGCCTCCCCAGACACCCCTTCGGGGGGACTCCAGCGTCGTCCTCTCCCGCCGGCCGCCCCTCCATCAGTTCCCTGATGGTCGGGCGGGGCGGCCGGTACGGCTCTATGCGGGTCCTCGGCATGGTGCTTCTCTGTGAGAGACATTGTGTTCCTTTGCGCCCTCGTTGGCCCCCTGTTCCCCCCACCTCCCGCGCCCTGCCACCTCTATATGCCCTTCCTGTGTGTCCGCCCGTCCTGCCGTTGTTTTTTTTTTGTTTCTGTGCTCGCGCTCCTTGCTGCTCCCGCGCGCCCTGCGTGTGCCCTCTCCTCTTCTTTGTGTTACCCTGGTCCCGCTGCCCAGCGCCCCCTCTCTCGCCTGTCTCCCCTCCCATTCCCCTTCTCGCTGTCGACCCTGCCTGCACGTCTGCCCTCCCTGTCCGTGCAGCGCTGTCACTCGCGTGTGCCACTCGCGTGCCCTACCCCTGCCCCTCCCCCTCGCCCCTACCCTTTCCCCTGGGTGCCTGGCGCCCTGTGTGGGGGGGGGGGGGTATCTGTGGTCTAGACTGTGGCCCTGTACCCCCCATGCGCTCCATCACAGCAGGGGCAGTGGGCTCCCCACTTGTTGTCCCGGTGCTAGCACCCGAGCCTGGGGTGCTTGATTCTCTGCACTTGTCGTCTCGTCTTAGGCTTCAGGTTATGTTACCAAAATCTTAGGGTTAGGTTACCAGAATAGGCAAACACTTGGAACCACAAAACATGTACATGCACCACGGAAGGAATTTCAACCCAATGTATTGCACTTAACCTGTCTGTCCAACCACCGGGTGTGTTCTGCCGCCGTATATTCCCGGACAGCTGTGATGCGTTCATTCCCGACCTGCCGGACCAAGTGTTCACCGACCAAATAGGGGTAGTGGTACAAGAGAGTCTGGCGTCCATTGCCTGCTTCTGTACAAAGATGTCAACCACAGTGGACTATCCGGCGGAGGTCTGAAACATGGCGCACAAAAGCTCAATGTTTTCAATGCAGCACCTTCCTGCCACGCAGAGAGCTGCAAGCCCGAGCCCTGGCGCCGTGCTGCACCCGAGGGGCACAGCGCTGCTCCACGCCTACTCCGGCCGTTCACGCCAGTCACGACCTCGCGCTCCGCTCCGTCACTGTACCACATCCCGATACTGCTTCCCATCTGCTGCCCTGTCTGCCCCACTCTGCTCGCCGCACCGACGATACCTCGCGCGTCCCACTGCCCGTCTGCTTCCTCCGCACTCTCCTGCGCCCCCGTACTCCGCAGCCCCTTCTCCCCTCTCCCCCGCCGCTGGTCCTGTGCTCTCCGCTTGGGGTTCTCGTCCGCGTCCTCCATCACCACATCCCCCTCCACCTTCAGCCGTGTCCCTGTCCTCCTCTGCGCACCTGCACCTCTCTGCTCCCCTCCTCCTCTCCTCGTGTCCGTCACATCCCCTCCTCACCCTCCTCCACCTCCGAACAATACATGAGCCGGACCATCTTGATCCTCAAAGGATTCAACCACACAATACCACACACTCCCTCGTGCCCTTGCATGCACAGGCAGCACGTCGCCCACTCGCCACGGCACGTGTTTCACCAAACTCGGTACCGCTTGGCTTAACGGTTGGCTTGCATCCTGAATGAGCTGCTCCACCGCGTGTGCTGCAGTGGGCTGGCTCCCAGGTGCGTTGATGTTCGCTTGGCTTGGAGGGTCAGCGTGCAGCGCCTCCGAGGCAGAATTTGTGCAGTCACCGTGGGTGGTCAGTGTGCCCACACCTGACATAGGCGATGAGAACAAATTGAATGACGATGATGGTGTCACGGAAATTGGCTGGGGTGCGGCAAGCAAACTATGTGCCGGAGTGGAAAAAAGAGGCTGCGAACTCGCTCCGGAGCCTTGTGTGGGCACACCACTACTGGCAACCTGTGACCGTTCCATAGAAGGATTGCCCATAGTAATAATGCTAGCAACCGAAATTTTGAATCTTTTACCATACCTTACGCGCACCGGTGTGGGTATTTCACCCACTTCGCGGAAGAGATCCTTCAGATCGGTTTCACTATATTTTTCAAGATCATCTGGACCGCTTCCGCATCGAAGCTAGTAGTCCCGTATGTGCTCCTACCACTGTCGCAGAATTCGTCGCCACAACCCCACATTGTGGTGGGGCTTCTTGAGCGGGGAGCTTTTGGTATACTTCTTTATTTTTGTGGGTGCCACCGAGTCCGGTGAACCGGCAGTAGTGCCTGTGTCACTACTACTGCCAGATGCCAGGTCAGGCATTGATTCGTAACCGGATTCTGTATGTTCACGGGATCGTTGCATTGCCATGTGTGTGTCCAAATTCTTGACACGAAGCAGGGATTTCAGAATGCTACAATCTCACACTCGTCCGCTGATGGGGGCCATTCTGGAGTGCATGTCCTGCATAACCGCTCTAAACACCATGGTGCTAATCTGCCTAAGCCCACAATGCATCCTATGCAGCCCCTCTGTTGTACTGGTTGGTCATAATTATAACAGTAATAATAGTCATAATCATCCCTAGCAGTCACGTCCGTGGCAGCCATTGTGGTGCTGCCTTGCTGCTTCCCCTACGATACCATCAAACATCCATCCGTTGACCGGGGCTATTCTAGAATGCATTTCTGCATAACCGGCTCTCAACACCAAGCTGCCTGAGCCCACATTGTATCATACAAAACCCCTGTGTTGTACTAATTAGTCAGTGTCGTTCATAATTATCCCCGGGAGTCACACCCCTAGCCACCATTGTGGTGTATGCCCTGCCTGGTACTTCCAGGACGATACCATGTCAATGGAACACATAACGAACACGTTGATGCTCTTTTTTCCACTACTCCACGCGGTAGCGAACCATCACAAAGTTTGTTTACCTGGAAACAGCCTATTTCCGTGCAGCACAACGGTGGATCAGCCCATTCTAGATGCAAGGGAACCGCGATTATTATTATCATTATTATGGGTTTTTATTGTTATCATTATTATTAACAACCCAAGCCGCACCTAACTCGGGTGAGACACGTGTCGTGGTGAGTGGGTGATGTGCTAGATGTGCATGCAAGGGTGGGATGGGTGGGGTGTGGTATTGTGTTGTTAAATCCTTGGATGATCAAGATGGCTCATGCATTGTTGTTGAGCGGGAAAAGAAGACACAACTGCATTTGTTCAATAGCGCGATTCACCCGAGTGACCTGCTGCATGGGTGCACGCTCACACGGGACTCTAAGAGTAGCTTCCTCCTGGTCCTGACACACTCACGGTGATTGACTTCCCTCCAGTGCAAACATGGGGTTGACGAGATAAATCAATAAAGGACACAAATCATGTCATATTTGGGCAAAACATGTCCAAAGTCACATGCATGCGTGGAATGAATGAATTTGACAATGCAAGAAAATGTGTCAGATGAGGGCAGACCACAAGTCAACAAAGGCAAAGAGTTCTTGCACTTCCTATGTATATCTCCACGACCGAGTGCACCTACCTACCTACCTACCTTGCACTTCCTATGCATATGTCATTTACATGCATCAAGTGCATAACATAATTGTCTCCAAAAATAAGCACAAAAGACATGTGACTCAAGGATAAGTGCAAACAAACATACACGCGGCGCAACGAGCAACTTACTTTCCTCCCTTCCGGTGCGCCTATCTCAAGCCACCTCCACTTCCATTCCTCTTCCCCTAAGGTTCCATCCGGCTTCAAGGGCCTCGTGAGCCCCCATGCACTTGCGGCGGCAGAGTGCACCCGTCCGATCGTCACCCCGGCATACTAACGCACATGGGAACACCGCCGGCCGCCGGGTGCACGTGGCAACCCAGGGTTTACCATTAGGATCTATCATCTCTGCCGGATTTCCCCTTAGTCTCCGATTCGTGTCAGTGGCTGCAACCGGATAGATCTAACACTGATAGTACCCGTTGGGAGGAGTTTTCAGTCGCTCGGCCCGCATGAAGACAAGACGAAGCAACAGACGGCGGGCGCAAGCAACAGCGCCAGCCGCAGGGCGCGCGCACACACAAAGGCGACAAAATTAACGGCAAAATTTGGCGAAGACGCGTAAACATCGAACCAGGTGATGATAAAATTCATAACAGCCGAATTAGTCAAAACTGACCGCTGGCGTTGCAAACTGCATACAATGATTGACATAAACAGGCTTCTGTGAAACAAATATTCTGCAGCGAGGTTTCGGGGCGGGATATCTAAGCTATGGATTAATTATTCCGGGCGGGTGCGGAATATTTCGGCTCTAGGGTATAGACATTCCGGGGGGGGGCGGAATATTTAGTCCATAGGGTCAAAATATTCCGGGGGGGGCGGAGTATTTTTTTACCCCCGGAATAAAATGGAGGTGGTAGACTTTTATTCCGGGGTGTAGTAAATAATATTCCGCCCCCCCCCCGGAATATTTAGCCAGACCCCGGAATATTTCTAATCTCTAGGGCTAAATATTCCGCCCCCCCCCCCGAAATATTTAGTCAGCCCCCGGAATATTTCTAGTCTATAAGGTTTCTATATTCCGGTACCCGGAATATTTCTAGTCTATCTATATAAATATTCGACAAAAAAATATTCCGCGTACATATACCTCCGCCGGGGTCGCCGAAGCGCCGCAGCAGTCGACAAACGATGGCGAATCCGTGACGGGTGACGTTTTTAAACAACGAACTGAAGGTTTCTATCGCATGTGTGCCTTTGGCCCTGTGTTCTTTGCTGTGCGTGGCTTCTAGCCGTGGTAGTGCTGGGCTGCAAGTGACATCTGGCCCCTGGTTTCCTGAGTGCGGTTTTGTACTTGCCCGGGATGTGCCTTGACCTGTTCTTGCCGGGCACCAGCGTACCGGAGTTGAGTTGCGTTGGGCCCTGCGCTGCCACAGAGAAGATGCCAGTGTCATCTGCTCGCAAATGAGTGGATGCCAAAATGTAACTTTGACCCTGGGGTTTCAGAACACACTTCTATAGTCCCGGCTGGTTTTGCACATTGTATTGTGTATATGTGCCTTTGTGAGTTTTGCTGCTGGCTGCGGCAGATCAGAGCACTGTTATGGTTATTTCTGTGACAGAAATAAAATCTAGCTCAAAATGGGCTGCATGTCAAAATGACTTTTGTGTGCAGGGCCACTGCCGGTCCGAAAGCACTGTTTTTGTGCTCAAGGGTTTGCACTGATATGCACCCTTGTTTTGGTTTTCGCTGTTTGCAGCCTGTAACCGTACAGTGCCTGCTGCATGTAGCTGTTGGGTATGGGATGCTGGAGCTGCACAGGATTAGGGTGCAGGCATGTAGGCAGTAGTTTTGCTGCCTGGTCAGGCTAGGCCACGACAGGCTGGACCAGGACCACGAGGTGGTGCCTAGCAGCCGGGGCTGTGAAGTAGGGCCAAGGTTCCCGCCTAGCAGCCGGATTGGGCAGTATGTGGGTGTTTGCCCCCCAACCGTCTCTCCCTTAGAAGGTGTTGTGTACATGTCAGGTACATGAGTGGCCTAGTGCAGGTAGTGGAGCCCGGGTTGGTGCAGTGTGTGCTGCTGGGTCCTGCGCTGAGTGACAGACCTGCGTCCAAACAGTGAGTGTGCAGTGTTTCTGGCACATGCATGTGTACAGTATTTTATCAGTGCAGTTTTGTTTTCCTTTGTCTTTTTACCTGCTGCAGGTCTGCAGATCAGTGTGGGGGGCCATCAAGCCACCAAGGCAGGCCCATTCTCCCCTCAGAGCACACGGAGTCCATGCCCAGCCGCCGTGCACCAGCCGCCAGACCAGGACGCTCAGAAGTTAACTAAGGCTCAGTGCACGGCACATTAAGTGCCCTGAAGACCCTGTACATCAGCTCATGGGTTGCTGCACCCTGTGGGTGAGTGCACAACAGATTTTTTTGTGTTGCTTTTGCTGCCATATTTGCTGCCATGCCTGTTTGGGTGTTTTTTGGAATGTATTTTGTTTTTTTTATATAAACAAATTTCCGAGTACGGGTTTTGTAAATTTAGGGGCAGGATTTTTTTTGGCATTGGGCAGTGATTGGATCCATGTCTTTTATGCGCTCTACTTTCTCCAAGGGTCTATGTTTGAAACACAGGGGACATGGGAAGCCCCTGACACCAAGTGGCTTGCCATCGTTGGGCAGCGGGGTGTTTTACAAACTTTTGTGTTTCTCTTAGTGCCTATTTTCTTTTGTACATCAGTTTTGGTGTGCAGTGCACTGGCTGCCACGTTTTGTGTGTGTAAGCTAGCCCCGGGTTCCCTTGGACTGACTTGGGAGGGGCATGCAGCAGACCAGTGCACAGCTGGCTTTGCGAGTTGCGCGCATGCGCTGTAGAGTATTCATAGATAAATGATTGATGTGATACACTTGATGTGTTTATCATTCTTGCACAACAATGATTGTTGATTATGGTTTAGGGTACCAAATGTCTTGAATTCGAAATCAGCTTGGCTGGACATTTGGAATTGGTGATCGGCTTAGTGCCTGTGCTGACGAGCTGTTAGAGGTTCTAATGGTGCGTAACACCTCAACAGCCGGTGAACAAGCCTTTCACGGGATACAGGATTAGCATCAGCGACGGCTTGACATGCATTCGCATTAACGGGTGCCACCACGAAGAGCAATCCAACATGGGGACCACGATTAGGCACACTACCCGCGGATTGTCCCCAAGTCTCCGTATCCACGCCGGAATCATTGCCCAAGGTGGGCATGCATAGCACATTTTCATCTCGTGTAAGGGGCAATACGTCGCATCCACTGCGGTCACCTTCGCGTGTGGCCAACGCGTCACGAAGAGCCGCTCCTTCGCCGTTTGAGGGCTCGCGCACGTGTCGTTTGTCGGTCGGCACCAGCGCCATAGTATCCGCTTGATAGATAGATAGATTCCCTTGATGATCTCCAGCTCCGATACGTCGACGTCCGAACAAGATAGACGTTCGGCGGGCATTTTCTGCGACGGGACCCATTCCACTTGTAACGTGACTTGATTCTCCATAGCCCATAGAAGAAGCGGCCTCAGGAGGCGGTTGATCTCCAACTTCTTGCCCCCTTGCTTGGTGAGGTAGGACAAGGCGACGGTGTTGTCAACCAAAATGTTGACGAGGTCGCCTTTGCGCCCATAGCCCGAATAGTGTCCACAGCCGCGGACGCCTCCTTGAGGTTGATGTGCCTCGATGTTCCACGAGGTGGCGCCAATACCCGTGCACGAGATGATGTCCCCGAAGGTCCAACCCGCCGTACACGAGCGTCGAGGCGTCGAACGCGAAGACCCTCGTTGGCGCCCGTCCCAACATGTAGCGCCCCGGCCACTGGAGGAGGATATCCTTGCAGGAGCGTAGCTCCTCGCGAACTTCCATAGGCACCGGTAGCATCGTGTCCGATCCGTGGACGGACACTTGTTGAACGAAGGCGTGGAGAAGGAAAAGGAACGAGCGAAGAGCGGGAATAGCAATGAGCAGCAACTTCACTTGCTCCAAAATGGCCGCCGCCCGTCGGCAAGTAACCGTGTTGTGAGTAACCAATTTCTCCAACTCCTTCTGATGAGACTTCAATTTCCGCGCCGGGATAGAGAGGCATCCCTTTATGAAATCCAATTCCACACAAAGATGTATTAAATTGTGCACGGGGTCTAAATGAGACTTGGGTATATTGACCAATAGTCCCGCTTCTCAAATCCACTCCAGTAAATGTGCTACAATGCGCCTCACTTCCGTTGGGGAATGTCCAAGCACTAGGATATCGTCGAAATACTAGAAGACTAGATACCCTTGGCGGCGTGCCAAATTTTCGAAGGTCTTGATGACCCGGTCCCAAACATACGGCAAGTGTGCAAGCCCAAAAGGCGCCGCCACAAAGCTATAGTAATCGCCCCCCACCCGCAACGTGCAAAACTTTGATAAGGACGGCGATAAACCAAGATGCAAATATGCATGCTTTAAATTGATACAGGCCGCCCACATGCCTTTGCGTAGGGGGGGATAAATCTTTGAAATACTCACCAAAGTAAACTTGGGTGCATGAAGGAAGGCATTTACCTTTTTCCAGTTCAGGATCAAAGGGACTGTTTGACCCCACGATCCGTCGTCTTTGATGATGAGGAACCATGGAACGGTGTAGCCCGTGTGACCCTTCAATCTGATGACGGCTCTGATCGGCATGTACTCGTCGTTCATGAGAGCCTGAGTCATCGCCAACTCCTCGGGAGTTTGTACATGGCGATCCGGATTGCGCAGCGCCGGCGGCCTCAACCAAATGGGCTCCACTCTTCTTTCGATAACGCGCACCACGGACGGCTGTGCATGGCGCCGCCACCACGGAAGGCACGCTCGCACATGAGCAACTATAGAGTCATAACAGCGTGGAGGAGGGAGACGATCCTTGGGCCCCACCACTGTGTCCTTTGGAGTTTCTTCCTTGATAGGAGTTTTTTCTGTAACCACGTGTGTAGCCCTTGCCGGCACCATGGGCTCCATAGGTGGATTTTCCTTCTCCACGAAAATCACCCCCACGGGTTCTCCGAGGCTGTCCCCCACAACCGAGGCTATTTACGGATTGGGCGAACTTCGCATGTTAAATATCTTCCTTTGAAAATAGCAAATTGTCTTTTGCAACCGAACCGGGGATCGACTTGTTCTTACGATGGTCATGCACCCTTTGGGAGAAATCCGCAAGCACGTGAAACGCACAATGAACCAATTATTCGGCGTCAAACTCCGCGTCCGCACCTTGCCGCAAAGTAGAATCCAAAACACAAACAATGCGCAATGCATTATAAAATTGTGTTTCCCATTGTTTGTGCACTCGGTCCATGGCTTGAGCGCTCTCCTTTTTACAATTGTTGTCCGGGCCACATTGGGGAATGGATTTATACAAGGGCATATGATCAATGAGTGCTTTACGCACTTCATAAGTCATAGATGTCTTGGCCCGTTTCCACAACTTTTCCAAATGCACATGCATATCCCATACTTCCTTGTCCCAAGGCATAGGGATAGGGGCGGCTTCTACCTCAGATACCTCGGGAACAACCTCGAGTAAATTCCCTTGGCTCTTGGATAATACCTCGGAAAGTTTGCACGCCAAGTTAGATTGGTCGGAAGCCAAGTCGAAATTCTGCGCCTCTACTCCCCAAGCCATGGCTAAGCCAAATAACCAAGCATCCCGATATTCTGGGAATGAAGAACTAACAATACAAACATCCAACGTTTCGTTCAAAATACGACACCAAGACGAGTATTTAAAATTAAACAATTACTCCAAAGTCCAGCACCCTCAAAATAGGTTAGGGGGGCCTGCAGGTGACCATCCAGGGCCAGAAAACACCGTTTTAGGGCGGTGGTGCGCAACAAACGAACAAATGAAGCAGGCACAAGAGGAGACTCTTCACAGGGCCACATGCTGAAGGGAGCGGTCATGCAGGCCAGTACGACACGGAGGCTCCACGAGAGGCTGGACATGGAGGCTGCGCAATAGCCCGTAGAGCAACCCTCAAACTTATGGCCGGGGCTGTGCCCTCATTTCAGGGTACGGTAGCGCTCAAAGTTTGGGCCGCGTGCGTACCATAGAATCTGCAAACGAGTCCCACGTGCGTACAATGATCACACCACGAACTCTACAGTGTCGGCTTTCATCTCCTCCTTCCTGGTTGCACCGAATGTTCATACAATCCTCTCCAACTTGGGTCCCCAATGGCACAGCACGGTCAGCGTACGGCGACGCAAGAAAACCAACAGAAGAAAATTGTGGACAGCAAACGTAGACACATGTTTATCGGATCGCTGATGTACCAATTGGTAATGCCATGCACACATATTGCATGTGTTCAATGCCATACAGTGTGGCACCATTGGCAAATGGAACAGTTGTCAAATTGGTGGGGGGGGGCAAACAAAGCAAAGACATGACTGATCATCACCGCACAAGAGCTGCACATCACACAATGCGTTATCTTCTCACCACCGCAGAACAGGCCCACGCACACAAAGGCAAAGAAGCGGGATGGCTAGTGTGCCGGGGCAAACTGCAAATGGACAGTGAATTTGCGGCACTTATACCGGGAAAAGAAGCAGCCGACATGTACTGCCACATGAAAGCGGTCTCAGCTGTAAGGTGGGCATAATGTTCCTAAGCTTCGTGTAATTATAGTTCAATCATTGCAGGACAGCGCCATGATTGCCGTACTATCGATCCGATACCCGCAGTATCAAGACCAGTTGCTAACGGGTGAAGGTGGTCACCTCTTTACTCATCCTGTCAACACGCCGCACACTCATGACGTCTTGTCCTATTTCTCGGCCTTCTCTTTCGGAGGCCATTCGGAACGTGCCACTGCCTGACATTGCTCCACCTCGCTTTCAGCAATGAGGAACGTTGCGCATGCACAAAGCTGTTCTGCGTCCCAGCGGCAAAAGCAAACAGCGGGAACCCCATACCGCACCACCTTATGCCTCTCAATGTCATCGGACGTGCCCTCCTTGCAAAATGCAGTTGTGCCCTTTTTTTGGCTCAAGAACAATACATGAGCCGGACCATCTTGATCCTCAAAGGATTCAACCACACAATACCACACAGTCCCTCGTGCCCTTGCATGCACAGCCAGCACGTCGCCCACTCGCCACGGCACGTGTTTCACCAAACTCGGTACCGCTTGGCTTAACGGTTGGCTTGCATCCTGAATGAGCTGCTCCACCGCGTGTGCTGCAGTGGGCTGGCTCCCAGGTGCGTTGATGTTCGCTTGGCTTGGAGGGTCAGCATGCAGCGCCTCCGAGGCAGAATTTGTGGAGTCACAGTGGGTGGTCAGTGTGCCCGATTGTGACATAGGCGATGAGAACAAATTGAATGACGATGATGGTGTCACGGAAATTGGCTGGGGTGCGGCAAGCAAACTATGTGCCGGAGTGGAAAAAAGAGGCTGCGAACTTGCTCCGGAGCCTTGTGTGGGCACACCACTACTGGCAGCCTGTGACGGTTCCATAGAAGGATTGCCCATAGTAATAATGCTAGCAACCGAAGTTTTGAATCTTTTACCATACCTTACGCGCACCGGTGTGGGTATTTCACCCACTTCGCGGAGGAGATCCTTCAGATTGGTTTCACTATATTTTTCAAGATCATCTGGACCGCTTCCGCATGGAAGCAAGTAGTCCCGTATGTGCTCGTACCGCTGTCGCAGAATTCGTCGCCACAACCCCACATTGTGGTGGGGCTTCTTGAGCGGGGAGTTTTTGGTATACTTCTTTATTTTTGTGGGTGCCACCGAGTCCGGTGAACCGGCAGTAGTGCCTGTGTCACTACTACTGCCAGATGCCAGGTCAGGCATTGATTCGTAACCGGATTCTGTATGTTCACCGGATCGTTGCATTGCCATGTGTGTGTCCAAATTCTTGACACGAAGCATGGATTTCAGAATGCTACAATCTCACACTGGTCCGCTGATGGGGGCCATTCTGGAGTGCATGTCCTGCATAACCGCTCTAAACACCATGGTGCTAATCTGCCTAAGCCCACAATGCATCATACGCAGCCCCTCTGTTGTACTGGTTGGTCATAATCATAACAGTAATAATAGTCATAATCATCCCTAGCAGTCACACCCGTGGCAGCCAGTAAGTAAGTATGTAAGTAAGTAAGGGCGGCCGCGTCCGCAGCCTCATCTGACTCCTCCTTGTTTGTTTTACATGGTGGCCGCCACTGGCGGGAAGGAGTGCTCTCCACCATCAGTTCCCCTGGCGACACCTGTCTCACCTCACGGCCAAGAACTTCAACCAGGTTCCCTTGGGGCATGACCGGTGGTTGGCTCCCTTCAGTCGCTGCCCTCACGGTTTCGGCTCCTTCCGGTCACCCTTTGAAGGATCCCCCGGCCTTCCTCCCAGGGCACAGCCTATTGGGCACCTGCAGGCGGGTTTCCTGTGGATAACCCTCGCCGACAGCGGAGCATTTCTCTCTGTCAATCACATTCCACCTCTCCCCATCTCTCACGGGCTGGAGTACCCACTCGGCTCCCAGATGCACTTGGTTGTCGTCCATCCACGGCTGGAGGCCAGGGGGCGACCCTTTCCACGTTCCCCCTGGTCCCGCTCACGCGTGAACCTACGTGTACTCAGGCCATTGACCCGGGGATCTCAAGGTCAACCCCCACCCCTGCGGACACCTCACGCCCGTCCCGGAGTTCAGGGCATTTTCCCGACTTCCCGTGGCCAGGTTCCCCATGGTTGGCCCATGGTTCATCACTCCAGGGCGACTGGTTTCCCAATCCCACGGAGCTGTTGCTTGGCGCTTTCGGCCTCCCTGCCCTTCCCATGTCCCATTCCCCTTTGCCTCATCCCGGCACCGGCCCGTTCCCAGCGTCCCATGGACTCCCTACCCCTTCGGGCCGTTGTGCGGCCCTAGCCACACGCCCTTCCCCGCCCCGTCCCCTTGTCCCATCATCCCGTGTTTATACCCCACCGGGTCGCCTGCTACCCTGTGGCGCTGGCCCACTGGGGCCTCTTCCATCCAGGGACCGTTTGGTGCGCCTAGCACGGGTCGCTCCCTTCCCGCCCCCGTCCCTTTTCCCCATGCCCTGGCCCTGGCCTAGTCCCCCAGGCTGTCTTGCGGCCCCATCCCATCCCTCATCCCGTGTTTATACCCCAGCGGGCCGCCAGCAACCCCGTGGCGCGGGCCCACTGGATCTTCATCCATCCGGGGACCGTTTCGTGCGCCTAGCACGGGTCGCTCCCTTCCCGCCCCCTTCCCCCGTGCCGCGGCCTCGGCCTATTCCCCCGGGTTGTCCTGCAGCCCCATCCCATCCCTCTTCCCGTGTTTATACCCCACCGGGCCGCCAGCAACCCTGTGGCGCGGGCCCACTGGATCCTCATCCATCCGGGGACCGTTTTGTGCGCCTAGCACGGGTCGCTCCCCTTCCTCTGCCGCCCCTCTCTTCTGTGCCGTCTCCCTAGCTGTCCTAGTCACCTGGGGCCGTCGCGTGGCCCTAACCACTCGTCCTTTTCTGCCCCGCCTCCTTGTGGTGCTGCGGGTGTTGTCCGCGTTTGTTTCCCTTTTTTTTTTTTGCTTTTTTCCGCTTTGTTCCCTTCTCCCTGCATGCACGCACAACAACACTGCATCCCCATCTGTCTCGGTTCTGTTCGGTGCTCACGTCCAGTCCCTCTGCCATCCTGTGGCGTTGCCCCTGGCAGCCCCCGGCCATGCCGGGCATCCCAGCCATTCAGCCCGCGTTGCTGTACATGTATCCGCTCTCTCTCCTCTCTACCCTCCCCTCCCCTCTGTCTCCTGCCCGCCCTCTTAGTGTTGTTCCCCCGCTCCGTGTGCTCGCCGCTGTTCCTCTCCGCGCCATGGTTGTATCTCGCGCGCCCTCACTTGCCTCAGGGCCTCCTTCCTGTCTTCCAACCTGTAGGCCGACCTGGGCGGCCTCCCCAGACACCCCTTCGGGGGGACTCCCCCGTCGTCCTCTCCCGCCGGCCGCCCCTCCATTAGTTCCCTGATGGTCGGGCGGGGCGGCCGGTACGGCTCTATGCGGGTCCTCGGCATGGTGCTTCTCTGTGAGAGACATTGTGTTCCTTTGCGCCCTCGTTGGCCCCCTGTTCCCCCCACCTCCCGCGCCCTGCCACCTCTATGTGCCCTTCCTGTGTGTCCGCCCGTCCTGCCGTTGTTTTTTTTTTGTTTCTGTGCTCGCGCTCCTTGCTGCTCCCGCGCGCCCTGCGTGTGCCCTCTGCTCTTCTTCGTGTTACCCTGGTCCCGCTGCCCTGCGGCCCCTCTCTCGCCTGTTTCCCCTCCCATTCTCCTTCTCGCTGTCGACCCTGCCTGCACGTCTGCCCTCCCTGTCCGTGCAGCGCTGTCACTCGCGTGTGCCACTCGCGTGCCCTACCCCTGCCCCTCCCCATCGCCCCTACCCTTATCCCTGGGTGCTCCCTCGGTCCCCGCCTCTCACCCACCCCATCCTGGCTGCCTGGCACCCTGTGTGGGGGGGGGGGGGTATCTGTGGTCTGGACTGTGGCCCTGTAACCCCCATGCGCTCCATCACAGCAGGGGCAGTGGGCTCCCCACTTGTTGTCCCGGTGCTAGCACCCGAGCCTGGGGTGCTTGATTCTCTGCACTTGTCGTCTCGTCTTAGGCTTGAGGTTATGTTACCAAAATCTTAGGGTTAGGTTACCAGAATAGGCAAACACTTGGAACCACAAAACATGTACATGCACCACGGAAGGAATTTCAACCCAATGTATTGCACCTAACCTGTCTGTCCAACCACCGGGTGTGTTCTGCCGCCGTATGTTCCCGGACAGCTGTGATGCGTTCATTCCCGACCTGCCGGACCAAGTGTTCACCGACCAAATAGGGGTAGTGGTACAAGAGAGTCTGGCGTCCATTGCCTGCTTCTGTACAAAGATGTCAACCACAGTGGACTATCCCGCGGAGGTCTGAAACATGGCGCACGAAAGCTCAATGTTTTTAATGCAGCACCTTCCTGCCACGCAGAGAGCTGCAAGCCCGAGCCCTGGCGCCGTGCTGCACCCGAGGGGCACAGCGCTGCTCCACGCCTTCTCCGGCCGTTCACGCCAGTCACGACCTCGCGCTCCGCTCCGTCACTGTACCACATCCCGATACTGCTTCCCATCTGCTGCCCTTTCTGCCCCACTCTGCTCGCCGCACCCACGATACCTCGCGCGTCCCACTGCCCGTTTGCTTCCACCGCACTCTCCTGCGCCCCCGTACTCCGCCGCCCCTTCTCCCCTCTCCCCCGCCGCTGGTCCTGTGCTCTCCGCTTGAGGTTCTCGTCCGTGTCCTCCATCACCACATCCCCCTCCACTTTCAGCCGTGTCCCTGTCCTCCTCTGCGCACCTGCACGTCTCTGTTCCTGGATTCACTCCCCTCCTCCTCTCCTCGTGTCCGTCACATCCCCTCCTCACCGTCCTCCACCTCCGAACAATACATGAGCCGGACCATCTTGATCCTCAAAGGATTCAACCACACAATACCACACACTCCCTCGTGCCCTTGCATGCACAGCCAGCACGTCGCCCACTCGCCACGGCACGTGTTTCACCAAACTCGGTACCGCTTGGCTTAACGGTTGGCTTGCATCCTGAATGAGCTGCTCCACCGCTTGTGCTGCAGTGGGCTGGCTCCCAGGTGCGTTGATGTTCGCTTGGCTTGGAGGGTCAGCATGCAGCGCCTCCGAGGCAGAATTTGTGGAGTCACAGTGGGTGGTCAGTGTGCCCACATGTGACATAGGCGATGAGAACAAATTGAATGACGATGATGGTGTCACGGAAATTGGCTGGGGTGCGGCAAGCAAACTATGTGCCGGAGTGGAAAAAAGAGGCTGCGAACTCGCTCCGGAGCCTTGTGTGGGCACACCACTACTGGCAGCCTGTGACGGTTCCATAGAAGGATTGCCCATGGTAATAATGCTAGCAACCGAAATTTTGAATCTTTTACCATACCTTACGCGCACCGGTGTGGGTATTTCACCCACTTCGCGGAGGAGATCCTTCAGATCGGTTTCACTATATTTTTCAAGATCATCTGGACTGCTTCCGCATCGAAGCAAGTAGTCCCGTATGTGCTCATACCACAGTCTCAGAATTTGTCGCCACAACCCCACATTGTGGTGGGGCTTCTTGAGCGGGGAGCTTTTGGTATACTTCTTTATTTTTGTGGGTGCCACCGAGTCCGGTGAACCGGCAGTAGTGCCTGTGTCACTACTACTGGCGGATGCCAGGTCAGGCATTGATTCGTAACCCCATTCTGTATGTTCACGGGATCGTTGCATTGCCATGTGTGTGTCCAAATTCTTGACACGAAGCAGGGATTTCAGAATGCTACAATCTCACACTGGTCCGCTGATGGGGGCCATTCTGGAGTGCATGTCCTGCATAACCGCTCTAAACACCATGGTGCTAATCTGCCTAAGCCCACAATGCATCCTACGCAGCCCCTCTGTTGTACTGGTTGGTCATAATTATAACAGTAATAATAGTCATAATCATCCCTAGCAGTCACACCCGTGGCAGCCATTGTGGTGCTGCCTTGCTGCTTCCCCTACGATACCATCAAACATCCATCCGTTGACCGGGGCTATTCTAGAATGCATTTCCTGCATAACCGGCTCTCAACACCAAGCTGCCTGAGCCCACATTGTATCATACAAAACCCCTGTGTTGTACTAATTAGTCAGTGTCGTTCATAATTATCCCCCGGAGTCACACCCCTAGCCACCATTGTGGTGTATGCCCTGCATGGTACTTCCAGGAAGATACCATGTCAATGGAACACATAACGAAGACCTTGATCCTCTTTTTTCCACTACTCCACGCGGTAGCGAACCATCACAAAGTTCGTTTACCTCGAACCAGCCTATTTCCGTGCAGCACAACGGTGGATCAGCCCATTCTAGATGCAAGGGAACCGCGATTATTATTATCATTATTATGGGTTTTTATTGTTATCATTATTATTAACAACCCGAGCCGCACCTAACTCGGGTGAGACACGTGTCGTGGTGAGTGGGTGATGTGCTAGATGTGCATGCAAGGGTGGGATGGGTGGGGTGTGGTATTGTGTTGTTAAATCCTTGGATGATCAAGATGGCTCATGCATTGTTGTTGAGCGGGAAAACAAGACACAACTGCATTTATTCAATAGGGCGATTCACCCGAGTGACCTGCTCCATGGGTGCACGCTCACACCGGACTCTAAGAGTAGCTTCCTCCTGGTCCTGACACACTCACGGTGATTGACTTCCCTCCAGTGCAAAAATGGGGTTGACGAGATAAATCAACAAAGGACACAAATCATGTCATATTTGGGCAAAACATGTCCAAAGTCACATGCATGCGTGGAATGAATGAATTTGACAATGCAAGAAAATGTGTCAGATGAGGGCAGAGCACAAGTCAACAAAGGCAAAGAGTTCTTGCACTTCCTATGTATATCTCCACGACCGAGTGCACCTACCTACCTACCTACCTTGCACTTCCTATGCATATGACATTTACATGCATCAAGTGCATAACATAATTGTCTCCAAAGATAAGCACAAAAGACGTGTGACTCAAGGATAAGTGCAAACAAACATACACGCGGCGCAACGAGCAACTTACTTTCGTCCCTTCCGGTGCGCCTATCTCAAGCCACCTCCACTTCCATTCCTCTTCCCCTAAGGTTCCATCCGGCTTCAAGGGCCTCGTGAGCCCCCATGCACTTGCGGCGGCAAAGTGCACCCGTCCGATCGTCACCCCGGCATACTAACGCACATGGGAACACCGCCGGCCGCCGGGTGCACGTGGCAACCCAGGGTTTACCATTAGGATCTATCATCTCTGCCGGATTTCCCCTTAGTCTCCGATTCGTGTCAGTGGCTGCAACCGGATAGATCTAACACTGATAGCACCCGTTGGGAGGAGTTTTCAGTCGCTCGGCCCGCATGAAGACAAGACGAAGCAACAGAGAGGGGGCGCAAGCAACAGCGCCAGCTGCAGGGCGCGCGCACACACAAAGGCGACAAAATTAACGGCAAAATTTGGCAGACGCGTAAACATCGATCCAGGTGACGATAAAATTCATAACTGCCGAATTAGTCAAAACTGACCGCTGGCGTTGCAAATTGCATACAATGATTGACATAAACAGGCTTCTGTGAAACAAATATTCTGCAGCGGGGTTTGGGGGCGGGATATCTAAGCTATGGATTACTTATTCCGGGCGGGTGCGGAATATTTCGGCTCTAGGGTATAAACATTCCGGGGGGGGGCGGAATATTTAGTCCATAGGGTCAAAATATTCCGGGGGGGGCGGAATATTTTTTTACCTCCGGAATAAAATGGAGGTGGTAGACTTTTATTCCGGGGTGTAGTAAATAATACTCCGCCCCCCCCCCCCCCGGAATATTTAGCCAGACCCCGGAATATTTCTAATCTCTAGGGCTAAATATTCCGCCCCCCCCCCCCCCCCCGAAATATTTAGTCAGCCCCCGGAATATTTCTAGTCTATAAGGTTTTTATATTCCGGTACCCGGAATATTTCTAGTCTATCTAGATAAATATTCCACAAAAAAATATTCCGCGTACATATACCTCCGCCGGGGTCGCCGAAGCGCTGCAGCAGTCGACAAACGATGGCGAATCCGTGACGGGTGACGTTTTTGAACAACGAATTGAAGGTTTCTATCGCATGTGTGCCTTTGGCCCTGTGTTCTTTGCTGTGCGTGGCTTCTAGCTGTGGTAGTGCTGGGCTGCAAGTGACATCTGGCCCCTGGTTTCCTGAGTGCGGTTTTGTACTTGCCCGGGATGTGCCTTGACCGGTTCTTGCCGGGCACCAGCGTAGCGGAGTTGAGTTGTGTTGGGCCCTGCGCTGCCACAGAGAAGATGCCAGCGTCATCTGCTCGCAAATGAGTGGATGCCAAAATTTAACTTTGACCCTGGGGTTTCAGAACACACTTCTATAGTCCCCACTGCTTTTGCGCATTGTATTGTGTATATGTGCCTTTGTGAGTTTTGCTGCTGGCTGCGGCAGATCAGAGCACTGTTATGGTTATTTCTGTGACAGAAATGAAATCTAGCTCAAAATGAGCTGCATGTCAAAATGACTTTTCTGTGCAGGGCCACTGCCGGTCCGAAAGCACTGTTTTTGTGCTCAAGGGTTTGCACTGATATGCACCCTTGTTTTGGTTTTCGCTATTTGCAGCCTGTACCAGTACAGTGCATGCTGCATGTAGCTGTTGGGTATGGGATGCTGGAGCTGCACAGGGTTAGGGTGCAGGCATGTAGGCAGTAGTTTTGCTGCGTGGTCAGGCTAGGCCACGACAGGCTGGGCCACGACCACGAGGTGGTGCCTAGCAGCCGGGGCTGTGAAGTAGGGCCAGGGTTCGCGCCTAGCAGCCGGATTGGGCAGTATGTGGGTGTTTGCCCCCCAACCGTCTCGCCCTTAGAAGGAGTTGTGTACATGTCAGGTACATGAGTGGCCTAGTGCAGGTAGTGGGGCACGGGTTGGTGCAGTGTGTGCTGCTGGGTCCTGCGCTGAGTGTGTGGCAGTGTGTCTGGCACATGCATGTGTACAGTATTTTATCAGTGCAGTTTTGTTTTCCTTTGTCTTTTTACCTGCTGCCGGTTTGCAGATCAGTGTGGGGGGCCATCAAGCCACCAAGGCAGGCCCATTCTCCCCTCAGAGCACACGGAGTCCATGCCGAGCCGCCGTGCACCAGCCGCCAGACCAGGACGCTCAGAAGTTAACTAAGGCTCAGTGCACGGCACATTAAGTGCCCTGAAGACCGTGTACATCAGCTCAAGGGTTGCTGCACCCTGTGGGTGAGTGCACAACAGATTTTTTTGTGTTGCTTTTGTTGCCATATTTGCTGCCATGCCTGTTTGGGTGTTTTTTGGAATGTATTTTGTTTTTTTTACATAAACAAATTTCCGAGTACGGGTTTTGTAAATTTAGGGGCAGGATTTTTTTTGGCATTGGGCAGTGATTGGATCCATGTCTTTTATGCGCTCTAGTTTCTCCAAGGGTCTGTGTTTGAAACACAGGGGACATGGGAAGCCCCTGACACCAAGTGGCTTGCCATCGTTGGGCAGCGGGGTGTTTTACAAACTTTTGTGTTTCTCTTAGTGCCTATTTTCTTTTGTACATCAGTTTTGGTGTGCAGTGCACTGGCTGCCACTGTTTGTGTGTGTAAGCCAGCCCCAGGTCCCCTTCGACTGACTTGGGAGGGGCATGCAGCAGACCAGTGCACAGCTGGCTTTGCGAGTTGCGCGCATGCACTGTAGAGTATTCATAGATAAATGATTGATGTGATACAATTAGTGTGTTTATCATTCTTGCACAACGCTGATTGTTGATTATGGTTTAGGGTACCAAATGTTTTGATTTCGAAATCAGCTTGGCTGGACATTTGGAATTGGTGATCGGCTTGCTGCCTGTGCTTACGAGCTGTTAGAGGTTCCAATGGTGCGTAACACCTCGACAGCCGGTGAACAAGCCTTTCACGGGATACAGGATTAGCATCAGCGACGGTTTGACGTGCATTCGCATTAACGGGTGCCACCACGAAGAGCAATCCAACATGGGGACCACGATTAGGCACACTACCCGCGGATTGTCCCTAAGTCTCCGTATCCACGCCGGAATCATTGCCCAAGGTGGGCATGCATAGCACATATTCATCTCGTGTAAGGGGCAATATGTCGCATCCACTGCGGTCACCTTCGCGTGTGGCCAACGCGTCACGAAGAGCCGCTCCTTCGCCGTTTGAGGGCTCGCGCACGTGTCGTTTGTCGGTCGGCACCAGCGCCATAGTATCCGCTTGATAGATAGATAGATTCCCTTGATGATCTCCAGCTCCGATACGTCGACGTCCCAACAAGATAGACGGTCGGCGGGCATTTTCTGCGACGGGACTCATTCCACTTGTAACGTGACTTGATTCTCCATAGCCCATAGAAGAAACGGCCTCAGGAGGCGGTTGATCTCCAACTTCTTGCCCCCTTGCTTGGTGAGGTAGGACAAGGCGACGGTGTTGTCAGCCAAAATGTTGACGAGGTCGCCTTTGCGCCCATAGCCCGAATAGTGTCCACAGCCGCGGACGCCTCCTTGAGGTTGATGTGCCACGATGTGCCACGAGGTGGCGCCAATACCCGTGCACAAGATGATGTCCCCGAAGGTCCAACCCGCCGTACGCGAGCGTCGAGGCGTCGAACGCGAAGACCCTCGTTGGCGCCCGTCCCAACATGTAGCGCCCCGGCCACTGGAGGAGGATATCCTTGCACAAGCGTAGCTCCTCGCGAACTTCCATAGGCACCGGTAGCATCGTGTCCGATCCGTGGACGGACACTTGTTGAACGAAGGCGTGGAGAAGGAAAAGGAACGAGCGAAGAGCGGGAATAGCAATGAGCAGCGACTTCACTTGCTCCAAAGTGGCCGCCGCCCGTCGACAAGTAACCGTGTTGTGAGTAACGAATTTCTCCAACTCCTTCCGATGAGACTTCAATTTCCGCGCCGGGATAGAGAGGCATCCCTTTATGAAATCCAATTCCACACAAAGATGTATTAAATTGTGCACGGGGTCTAAATGAGACTTGGGTATATTGACCAAAAGTCCCGCTTCTCAAATCCACTCCAGTAAATGTGCTACAATGCGCCTCACTTCCGTTGGGGAATGTCCAAGCACTAGGATATCGTCGAAATACTAGAAGACTAGATACCCTTGGCGGCGTGCCAAATTTTCGAAGGTCTTGATGACCCGGTCCCAAACATACGGCAAGTGTGCAAGCCCAAAAGGCGCCGCCACAAAGCTATAGTAATTGCCCCCCACCCGCAACGTGCAAAACTTTGATAAGGACGGCGATAAACAAAGATGCAAATATGCATGCTTTAAATTGATACAGGCCGCCCACATGCCTTTGCGTAGGTGCGGATAAATCTTTGAAATACTCACCAAAGTAAACTTGGGTGCATGAAGGAAGGCATTTACCTTTTTCAAGTTGAGGATCAAACGGACTGTTTGACCCCAAGATCCGTCGTCTTTGATGATGAGGAACCATGGAACGGTGTAGCCCGTGTGACCCTTCAATCTGATGACGGCTCCGACCGGCATGTACTCGTCGTTCATGAGAGCCTGAGTCATCGCCAACTCCTCGGGAGTTTGTACATGGCGATCCGGATTGCGCAGCGCCGGCGGCCTCAACCAAATGGGCTCCACTCTTCTTTCGATAACGCGCACCACGGACGTTTGTGCATGGCGCCGCCACCACGGAAGGCACGCTCGCACATGAGCGACTATAGAGTCATAACGGCGTGGAGGAGGGAGACGATCCTTGGGCCCCACCACTGTGTCCTTTGGAGTTTCTTCCTTGATAGGAGTTTTTTCCGTAACCACGTGCGTAGCCCTTGCCGGCACCATAGCCTCCATAGGTGGATTTTCCTTCTCCACGAAAATCACCCCCACTGGTTCTCCGAGGTTGTCCCCCACAACCGAGACTATTTACGGATTGGGCGAACTTCGCATGTTAAATATCTTCCTTTGAAAATAGCAAATTGTCTTTTGCAACCGAACCGGGGATCGACTTGTTCTTACGATGGTCATGCACCATTTGGGAGAAATCCGCAAGCACGTGAAACGCACAATGAACCAATTATTCGGCGTCAAACTCCGCGTCCGCACCTTGCCGCAAAGTAGAATCCAAAACACAAACAATGCGCAATGCATTATAAAATTGTGTTTCCCATTGTTTGTGCACTCGGTCCATGGCTTGAGCGCTCTCCTTTTTACAATTGTTGTCCGGGCCACATTGGGGAATGGATTTATAAAAGGGCATATCATCAATGAGTGCTTTACGCACTCCAAGACATCTATGACCTATAGGTCATAGATGTCTTGGCCCGTTTCCACAACTTTTTCAAATGCACATGCATATCCCATACTTCTTTGTCCCAAGGGATGGGGATAGGGGCGGCCTCTACCTCGGATACCTCGGGAACAACCTCGAGTAAATTCCCTTGGCTCTTGGATAATACCTCGGAAAGTTTGAACGCCAAGTTAGATTGGTCGGAAGCCAAGTCGAAATTCTGCGCCTCTACTCCCCAAGCCATGGCTAAGCCAAATAACCAAGCATCCCGATATTCTGGGAATGAAGAACTAACAATACAAACATCCAACGTTTCGTTCAAAATCCGACACCAAGACGAGTATTTAAAGTTAAACAATTACTCCAAAGTTGATATCCCACATGCACAGTACGTGTCCTATTCTCCGAAGACACCTTGTGGGCCAAAATAGGATGCCTAACCGAATGATCCGGATCAAATTCCATCTTCTGATAACAGTAAACTGCCAGCTAGATAGTGAAATAATCCAAATAAATCAGATGCCTGCTTTTTGAGAACTAGCAGGACTTAACCGCCAGCTGCTGGCAACAAAAAAGCATAACGAGAATTCGTTTTTTGGTGTGAACACATTGCCGGCAACATTGAAGCTGTCTCACTAGGTTCCTCGCCTTCGTCCGAGTCTTCCATCCTCGGCTGCAGCCAGAGGTAGGAAGTACATGGGAATTTTCGGAGTTAAGTCTAGGAAAGGCAGGCACGTAAGTTAATTCATTAATTCCGAGATGGGGGGGGGGGCACGTAAGAATTGCAGGCACGTAGTGAAAGATTCATGGAGCATGGGGGGCAGGAGGGACCTAAGGCCACTTTATCTCCTGCAAGTGGCGTGCTTCAAGTTTCTGAAATGATTGCTCAAGGCTGGCGATGAGGGACCCTCCGGTGTAGCGGTACGGGACCAGTGCCGTACAACGCTGTTGCAGTATTGAGAATACTTGTACAAGAATATTATAGGCTAGAATGGTCGGCCCCTCTCACTTGGACCTGTTGCAAAAATAAGATTATTCGCTACCCTAGCCTTGGAAAAATGGTATTGTGAAAAGTGAGATAGCACTGTACACACATTGACCGCAAGTGCCTCTACGACCACCGACTGCTCCATCCAGCACAATCACACAAACAAGGCAATCCGCCGTACGGCAAGGCAACGCTGAAAAACTAATCGGTTCTCTCAATAGGTTGGGAGAGCTATTGGTGGGGAAAAGTTCAATCCCGACACAAACAAAAGGAAACCCGCATGAACCTTTACTTTTGGAGCGTAATATTAGTTTTCATGGATACAACAAGTACCGCGGTAGCCACATTTACACGTGTGTGCCACGTAGTCACGCAGGCAAGGGCTAGCTTTTTGTACGTCGTGGGCATCAAAGAGAATAGCGGCCGAAGGCACACCACTAACAAGCTCCTCTAAGGTCACCAACACCAAAAGCAAGGGTAAAGCGAAAGCACCAACTCGTCATAAGGAACCGGACAATGGGTAGGCCAAGCCACACTTGCACCCTTCGGAATTCGAGGCGGTGCAATGGAAGCATCATCCACTACAAAAACAGGTCTTGGTAACCAATTACAACAACGACAACAATGGAATTAGTGATATATTGCGGGCAGTAGCATTTTAGAGGATGGTGCGGTCCGACACCATGGTGCCCCATGTATAAAAGACCCCCACATCCAAATCACCATCCAAACCTGCGTGCACCACATCCCCAATCTTCTTGGCTGCCTTCTTTTGCGGTGCCTTGGGGGCGGCGGCTTGGGTGGGCGGTGCCGCGGCCCGGTGCTTTGGCTTGGCCTTGCTTTCGACTGTTCCTGGGGGCCGTTAAGGGGTTAGCGCATGTCGTTGTAGACCAAAAAGACCAAGGGAGGCAGCAAATGCACAGGTGCACGTGGAACACGGATGACGATGATTGCAAATGGCCTTAAATGGGGTAAAACCAACGCGTAATGTGCGGTAAAAAAGTGTTTAGTGTGCGGTAATAGCTTTGTTAATGCGAGGTGCCATTTCGCAGACCTTGCCGTAAAATTTTGCTTGCCGTGCGGTAAGCAAAATTTGATCGCAGGTAGGATCTCAGTAAAGGTAAAATGCTTGTTGTTACCTGGTGAGGCGAAATTGAGCCCCAAAGGGTGAAATGCAAGGAAATTTCAACACTTTTTAACCATATTTGCGTCTCAAGCGCCATATGAATGTGTGTTGCTTCATTCATGGCAGCTACACATCAAGTACCCATGTTGTAGCCATGTTTTAACGGTGTGAACGAAAACACCCTTACTTGCGCAAGTACAAAATGAGTGGAAGAAGGGATTTGGAAAGGAATTGGCACGAATACACCAAGGGGAGGAGGGAGTCGCCGAAGTGGAGAAGTAAGCAGCGGAAATGGAGAAGTGAGCAAAAGAAGGTTTGAAGGATAAAGTCCACGGTGACAGAAGTGCTTTGGGAGTTTCATTTGTCCCGTGAACTCCAAGGGGCCTGCCCGGATGGAAGAGCCATATGGGAAAAACATGCGGAGTTGTGATGTGGTGGCTCACACCGTGCTTGTTGGGTCAATTTTGACTGTTTGAAATGCAAACGAAATTTCAAAAAAAGGTTTTTTCACAGAAACTACTGCCCCTAGCTGGTGAAACCTGCGAGTCGATATTTCCGCGACCTTTTCAAATAATTTTGGAATTAATTTCCTGCGAATCTGCGAGCCTGCTGCAGCACAATCTCTTTCTATTATTTTCAGACTGGTCGTCGTCGTGAAAAGGCGCGGGCCCGGCGGCGGCGCGCATGTGCGCATCGCAGAAAAGAATTTATGCTGGCAGGCGGCATTTTTTTTTCTAATTACACAGATGTATGCGCATTTTTGAGGCGCATCGATCGGTGTGCAGTACGGTTGCATCTTCGCCGATTCCGGCTGTTCAGTTAGCCGAGCGGGCGCTAACCGCCTGTAACCAGCCCCAGAACCACCTGTTAGCGCTATCCGTCGATGTTATCGAATGCGCCAGCGCCGGCGCTGCCCAGCACGGCGCATGTGCCAAAACTCCTGGGCTTTCCTCTGAGTCCCAAGGTTTACAATGACCCTCCTGATTGGCTAACAAGGAACTTCCTGCCGACATTGCATCACTGGCAGTGGTCATCGACATTGCATACATTCCACTAGCAGTGGTCGCCTCCCCGCCAATGTAGGCCAGCAGCTTTCACTGCAACAATCCCATCAGTGAGTGCAATTGTTTGGGCAGGGCAGTTGCGCCACATACATCTCACAGGCAGTTGCGTAATCCAGGTATGGCATACTTCCTCAGGGTTGACTAATCAAGAATTGGTGCACTTCTTGCGGGGCACTTCATGGGCTTGGGTATGCACTTCTCCTCAGGCCCTTGGTTAAGCCTACTTTACTTGGACCCTACTCGGGTGGGAGACCCCCGGACGGAGGGCGCGCTGCAAGGGTACACTTTCTGAGTGTCTATTTTATTTCGGTATACACCCAAACTGCATTGAGTATTTTGGTGCAGCGGACATGTGTGTACTGCAGGTGTATACCGAAATAAAATAGGCCCTCAAAAAGTGTATCGTTTCGGCAGCAAACATGTTTGTACTCACAGTGTATACCAAAATAAAATAGACACCCAGAAAGTGTATCCTCACAGCTGCTGACCGCAGCAGTACGAGTGTATGCCGATATAAAATAGACACTTAGAAAGTGTTTTTTTTTTGCCGGACATGTGTGTGCTACAGGTGCATGGTGGGATAAAATATGCCGTCTACGCCCGTCTACATTTTCTGCAAATACCTCAAGGCTTGGCTCAAGTTTTGCCGCGCGTAGCGCGGGCAAGGAATCTACATGTATCAGAAAAAATTGGATGCTAGCACCAAATTTTCTACCCGCGCATTTGCGCGGGCTGAAGGCTACCCGCGCATTTGCGCGGGCTGAAGGCTAGTTTCTATTATTTTCAGACTGGTTGTCGTCGTGTAAAGGCGCGGGCCCGGCGGCGGCGCACGTGTGCGCGTCGCAGAAAAAATTTATGCTACAAGCGAGGATTTTTTCTTTTGATTGCACAGATGAATGCGCATTTTTGAGGTGCATCGAGCGTGTGTAGTACGGTTGCATTTTGACCGATTTTGACTGTCCAGTTGGCGACGCCGGCGCTAACCGCCTGTAACTACTGCCAGAACCACCTGTTAACGCTATCTGTCGATTTTATCGGAGGCGCCAGCGCCGGCGCTGCACGGCACGACACGTGTGTGTGTGTCAGTCAATTTTTTGCAAATCCCCTGAAGTTTCCTCCATGTACCAGTATTGGCTTGGGGCAAACTTTCTGCCGGCATTGCATCACTGGTGCAATACCCCCCTGTCCGGTGCACCCATTCCTCTTTGTAGGTACTCATGCTGCAACTACCTTCGACCTCCAGCTGTAGCCCCTACAGCGAGGTGGATCCATTCACCCACCTAGGGAATGGAGGCCAAAGGAGGTTTCTTTGGCATCCCATGCGGTTGCCATCAGACATCTCTAGGCCAACCAGTCGCCGTCCCGGCACCTCAGTCCCCATCTCCGCCCTCCCCGGCACCTCAGTTGCCATCCCTGGCATCAGGGGCACCTCTTCGCGCCCTTGCAGCACTTCCCACCAACCCCAAGACCTTCGATCGCGAGAAGTTGGCCAAGGCTCGTGCATGCCGCGAAGCTCCTCGTGAGGCCCAAGCCCAAGCCCAAGCCCGAGACCCCCCTCCCCCGCGACGCCTAACAAAGGCTGAGCCTCGAGGACCACGACACTTAACCGCAAAGCAGAGGGTTCGGAAGCTCCTCAAGGCGCGCAAGACCCCTAAACGTAAGGAACGCTAACCCACCTCTAACCAAAAAAAAAAAAAAAAAAGAGGTTGGACCTCACATTGCTCTATGTTCTGAGTATACCAGGGCCAACCTGGCCGTAGCCGTGCGCGGCTTTGTTCAGAAAGTGGCACATGTAGCCATGAGTGAGGGCACCTATGAGTGTAAAAGTATCTCTACATCAAAGACGTTTGACTTACTTCCTTGCATCATTGTTGCGGTACACCTGTGTTGCACACAACATGTGATATTGACCACGTCAACCTAAAGCACAAATGCAAAGTTGGGAACCCAAACCTTAAAGCGAGCATGTAAAAGCTATCATGCATCATTTAAATTTTAGTAAAGCGTATGCGGTAACTGTATCCGTAAAAGTAATTGTATTTGCAACCACTATTGCAAAATGTAGCCATGCGTGAGTGTAGCCATGAAGGTAAAATGTGGCACCAAGCGTGGCCATGAGTGTAAAATGTAGACATGAGTGTAGCCGTTGGTGTGAAATGTAGCCCTACATGTAGCCCAATGTGTAAATGCTATCCTGTAAAAGGTATCATGTAAAGGGTATGCTGTAAAAGTAATTGTTAAAGTAACTCTACCTACCACCATGAGTGCAAAATGTACCCATGGGTGAGTGTAGCCATGAGTGTATTTTGTAGCACTCAGTGTAGCCATGAGAGTAAAATGTAACCATGACCTAAGGCATAAGTGGGCATAGGCATGAGTGTAAGATGTAGCCATGACTGTAGACATGAGTGCAAAATGTAGCCGTACGTGTAACCAGGTGTAAAATGGAGCCATGAGCGTAAAATGTAGCCATGGGTGTAGCCATGAGTTTTGAATGTAACCTTGAGAGTAGCGGTGCGCATAAAATGTAGCCCGGAGTGTGGCCATGAGAGCAAAAGGTAGCCATGAGTATAGCCGTGAGTGTAAAATGTTGCCATCAGTGTACGATTAGTGTAGAATTTAAATTCAAATCTAAATGTAGCCATGAACTTAAACGCTGAAGCCAACAACATCTATCAGAAAAAATTGGATGCTAGCACAAAATTTTCTACCCGCGCATTTGCGCGGGCTAAAGGCTAGTTAATTATTATGGCCCAATTCTGCGACGATTTGTCACCGCGCGCTGCGGCTTTCCGCTCAGATTTCAAATGTGATTTGGGTTCTTGGGGCAAGACTTTTTGAAGTTTTTCTGGCAGGTATGAATGCGTTTCTTTGCATCAATGTAAACTATTTTTCACGTTCTTTAACATCCCCTCGTCAAAAGTCCGGCGTTTCAACATTTTGCTGTGCATCATGTCTACAATTTTTGCACTCTGGGTCATGATTAATTTCGGATTTCGGAAAGGGCAAAAATGATGTGTGTGTGGGTAGGGCTGGTGGTGAGCAACAGACTTTGTGTTGGGCAACAACATACTTTTTGCAGGGTAACACTAGGTTTTGTGTCCGCGGAACTAAAGACTTTTTGCCTGCCACCAACAGCGTTTTTAACCACCACTTCTTTGGCACCATATGACACGCATCATGCATATATGGCAGGGTACAGTAATGGGTTCCACACCAATGCTTTTTGCTTTCGTCATGTTTGCTGTGCCGTATGCTGCGTTTGTAGTATTCGTAGGAGGAAAACATAGAAACATAGTATCATTTTGTGCACGCTTCGTGCAAAAGCACAAAGTCACCAAAAATACGCCACCCACTACAACAACAAGTAGCGATTTATCGAAGGAACCCGAAGTCCATCATGCCAAAGGATTGCATGACCAGTTGGTTGCACCAAAATTGTTTTGGAAACATCGCCTCAAATTGACAAAACCATCTTTTCTCATAAGGACCCGTCTTTTTTTCAAAACCTGAAGCTGTAGCTTCAGAAGGCCAAGACCCCCCCCCCCCTCCCTGGTGAAGCTGCCCGACCAAATCTGCAAGTGGTTGCCTACCAGCTTTCCGTATTCCTTACTAACCAGTATTGCACATAGAATGCCCTCCCTTTTGGAACCCACAAACAAAACACAAGCAATTGAAGCATTCATGGACACCAAAGTGTGACCTCATTGATCATTTGCGTCAGAGTCACCTCAACGACTGGAAACAACAGTAGACATCCAATGGAGTTATCTAAATGTCAACAACACCTGAATCACACCTGAACTGCTCAAGAAGCCACGGCGGCACGTTACCCTATGGTTCGACGGTGTCGCTCTCTGCCCCAAACCCCTTCCAGTGCACTTGATAATGCATCTTCCCGCGCCTTTTTACTGATTTGATGATCCTTTCAGGCTCATACATGGTCTCATCATCATGTTCTCTCTCATATGCATCTACCAACTCCTGACAATGGCGCAATGACTCTGCGGGCTCCTCTGTGTCATCCCCCTCCCCATACCCTTTCCACCGAACTACATAATGCACCACCCCATCCCGCATCGCTTTCCTAACAATGGCCTCTACCTCTGCCTCGTCCTCGCCTTCACTCTCGTCTTCCCCGCGGCGCTTGTGAGGGACAACCTTATCTACTCCCCGGTAGGCTTTGGCCCTTTTGGCCCTTTTGGGCGGGGGCTTTTGGGAGAGGTTGCGTTTGGACCGTCCATGCACCACTCGCATGTGTCGCTTCAAGTGGCGTGTTTGAGGGTCTTCCAACATGGATACAAAGGGCAGACAAACACACTTTCCCCTTTCGCAAGTGGGATACCCTTGGGGAGCTCGCGACATGCATCAATGGACTCCAAATATGTAGGGAAATGACCCTCCAAACCCGCACTCCCCTCCACGGGGTCCAAAAACTTGGGAACCTTTGGCAAAGGGTCGGGGGTGACGTCCCTCCACTTTTGGCGGACCTTGGTACAATGGTGGCATGATTCGGCATCACAAATGTTGAAATCCACACTATTTATGGATACACGGCAATGTGCCATCAAAAATTGAGCCTTATTCCTCAATGCCATCAACTCAGGGGTGGAAATTTATCAAAGAGTGGAAGGCGCACCCCAACTTGGGCTACTTTCCCCAGCCCAATTCTCCTGCATTTGACCTTCAAACCGACATTCGGGCAAAGGCCACTAATACTCCAATTTTTGGTGCAGGCAAAACCGACGAAAATCGGTATGCAAAGAAAAAGAAGGGGGGTGCCAGACCACAAACAGAGCAGTTTGAGGAGGACATTGATGGCTTGCAACAGGCACATGAAAAAAAGTCCAAGATAACCAAGGTGCCTGCGGCGGATAAATTTTTGATTGGAACAATTCTTACATATGTCGACCATGAGACAGTTTACCTTGCGGAGACCATGCGGGCTATTGCTGGTCACCTAAACTTCCAAGTACGGAACTTGCGACCCCGCCCCGAGCCGTTCCAAACGATTCCGGGTTCCGTAATTTGTGAATGGGATGGGGGGAACAAGACAATTCCATTTGCAAATGTGGTGCATGATGACATGCCTGTGGCACATGACAACTATCAAGGATACTATGTTCTAACCCAAAAGGTTTATGACTTTGTTTTGGGTTACATGTCGAGGAATGAGGAGTTGGAGACGTAAGGGTGGGTTGTTTGGAAAGGTGCTTTGGGATATATATATATTTATTTCAATACGATGGTATATATTTGGGATTAAGGACAATTGTGTACTCGGGGGTTGATATCGATAACAACAACATTTGTAGTTCCACATTCGTTTGATACGGAGATTCTATATTTCGTGTTCTTGGTCTTTACGGGAGGTTCCGAAGGCAAGGCAACTTGGAGTATGAGCTAAGGGTGTTCTTGAAAGGTGGCCGACCCCCCCCACCCTTGCAAACCCATCCCCATACGCACACCACGCGTGAGAAGAGGCGGTTCAATGGTACACTACGTATTTTGAGTGTTTTCCAGGGGCGCGCCAGCCAGCCAGCCAGCCAGGGGGGGGGGGGGAGGGGGGGGGGTTTCCAAAGCCTCCCAGCCACCCAGCCGCGGCTAGGCGCAGCTCCATGGGAGCATCTTCCAATAGAGTAAATCCGGTGGGCACGGTTTTGTGTGACACACTGTTCCAAAGAATTCCTTTTTTTGACATGTCGTCCGCCGAAAAAAGCAACACGGACGGCTCGGTCGCAGCAAACTCACTCCTATACCTAACCTTTGCCACTGCCCAATGCCCTCTGATGTGTGGTGCTCTTTGTGAATTACAACGTCGGATGGGCCGTGCAGCAATTAAGCACTTGTACCGGGCAGTTGTGGAGCGTGGGCCTTCAAAAAGATGGTGGATGGCAGTGCGAGAAGCATCCATGCCCATGTTTGCTGCTCTATCTTTCATCTCGTCCAGGGTCACACCGGTTGAATGCCACTTATCGTCTTGTCGCCTACGTTCAGCCTCTTGTGCTCCACAAGTGCCAACAAATTGGGTTAGAAAAGGTACCAAGTCCGGATACTTCTCTTCAACCCGTGGACGTCCCGCACCTGCACGAGCCCCCCCCCGCGGCGAGGACGACGCTACATTCTCATCAAAGGCTGCAAGTGCGAGATCAACCATTTCGGAATTGCAAACAACAACTGGGAATCCCGTACCACGTTTTATCACCACCACCGGATAGAGATCAATGATGGTTTGCAGGAATCTTTCACGGGTGTGATGACGATGGCAACCATCATAGTCACGTGTGGGAGCAAATTTACATACATTCATTGCATCATCGCAGCGCAATACTAAGTATGTATCCATGAGTGAAGGAAAGATCTCATTGATGTTGCGCTCCGCGTCGTTACCACCAAAGTGAACCAAATCCACACTCTCTTCCCATGTGCGCAAGAGACCACCCCCTACCATAAAGGTTGGCTCCCGTTGCACATCGGCCTTTGCGGAGTTACGACGTTGGTGTTGTAGAACCAATTTGTGCTTGTGTTTGGCAAGTTGGTCTAGACAAGTAGCATAGCCCTCAATGAGCCAACGACATTGACTTGCCAAGTGTTGCACCTTTGCACCTTGCTCCGGAATTTCTGTTACCACCGCTCGAGGCACATGGAATGGGTCAGCCACCTCTTGAACCATTTGTTGATGTTTCATCATCTCCTTGGACAATTGCTCAAGTGCATTGCGTGCTTCAGCCCATGACCCGGAATGTTTGTTGTACTGCGACTTAGGTTTTGGATGGTACTTCGATGGACTAACATCCTCCCATTGTTGATCAATCCTTTGCAATACCGCGTTTGAGCGAGCCACACGTTCCAATGCGCTCTTCAAAATCTCCATGTCAAAGACCGACCGGTGCTCCGATGCCATGTCAAAAATGTCGCAACAAGTCGTACAAAGGTCACGCACGATAGCTTGTGGAGGTGTAAGCATAGGGGCAGCATCATCAAGGGTGGAGGAGGACCCAACGTCAGTGCGAGCGGATGTATGGTGAGCATAACCTGGCATACCACGAATACCTGGGAGTATACGGGTAAAAAAGGGGGTTTTGGGAGAAAGGGGTATGTGGCATGTACAGGTGGGTACGAATGTATAATGCACAATGCATGCATAGGTGGGTTGGGGAATACCTCTAGTTTGCCAATTGTGATGGTCAATGTTGTGTTTGAAACTACCCCATTTTGGGCTCTTGGGATATACGGCCGTATACTCAAGGCTCCAATACCTCAGTATACGGCCGTATACTCTGGAGTATACGGCCGTATACTTGGAGTATACGGCCGTATACTGGGGGTATTTGTTTGCACCATGTGGTTGTTTCAAGTTGAAAAATTCCATTGTTGTGCCTTTTGTGCCCATCTTGTTGCATGCTTTGCCTTTGCCCAAGAATTGCACACCACTTGAAACCAATCTAGGCTCATACTTCACTCAAGATTGCAATGTATGTCTCCATATGTGTCCATTCCAATCCATATTATGTTGCTTCTTGCTCTCCCAGGCCCTCTTTTTCTGCCACCATGACTGATGCGGGCACTCATGCCTTGTTGAAGAAGTGGGCCGATGCTGTAGCTCTCCGCACAGTGCACAGAGGTGTTTACAGCCCCGACAGCACACGCACCGTGTCTTGGCCTTCTCTTGAGAATTGTGCTTGGTCCACCTTGGACACCCCTGTGGCCCTGGTGAAGCTAACGCACCCCGGCGTTGCCCAACCCCACAGCCTCACTGACCCTTTGTTGTCGTTGTTTGACAACAACCCTAATCTGCAAGCTATTGTGTTGCAGCTCCATGATTCGGATGCCCGCGCTGTCGTGGAGCATGTTAAAAAAAGCTATGGGGGGGCCAATAGGGGGATGAGTTTGTATTTGAGGGAATGGGAGATGCAGGATGGCTCTCCGGGGATTCATGTCTCGGGGGACGTGGCCGCTAGCTGGCGCAAATGGGAGTGCAAGGCCCAGCAAGTGCAGCGGGGGCATTGGGAGGACACCGCCCCCCTCTACTCCCTCCACTCCCAATCTACAATGGGTGCAACACGGATTACCTCCCGGATGAGTCTGTTGATGAGTTATTGGCCTATGGCTTTCGTCCTTGGGGCCACTAGTGAGCACCGTATACTACCAGTATACGGCCGTATACCTCCGAGTATACGGCCGTATACCTGGAAGTATACGGCCGTATACTCGAAGTATACAGCGAAAGATTTGTGCTGAATCGTACATGCTGTGCGCCTGTTGCATGCGCCTGTGCGCACGGTTTCACTGGGCAACTGGCCCACATATGCCTGGCACATCTCTCCACAGCAATTATTGTAAGCAATATGTTTGCAAATGCCCATCAGAAGGAGAAGGGGCTTTGTTTGGAGAGCATTCAAGATTTTTGTGAGGGAATCAAACGCCGGCATTTGACCCCCTATGCAGTATGTGCTCTGCATCCACAAACGTCAACGCCAGCACCCTATTTTGTTTCACATGTTATGGCCCACCCTGTTTTTTTTACAATAGGATTGCGGGGAAAGAGGGCAACGGCAAAGACGTTTGTGGATGCAATCGGTAGCATCAGCATTGCTTGGTGACGATGTACTTTTGCGACCCCATGCCCAAGGCCTCATGATTATTTTAAAAGATGGTGAGGTGGATGTGGCCGACAAGGAGGCAATTAACCTACTCCGATGGATGCGGCGGCACCACCTTTCCATCCGGGCATTGAAGGGTTGCATGAGGACCACATGCACTTGGGACCATGTGATGGCAATGCGTAAGACCCTCACACCTTACCTGTCCAAGGGGAGGGTTCTGGAGGTGGCCACTAAAGGGGGTACCCGGACATGTGGGGTGGTGGAATTGCATGATATTGTCACCACCATGGTTGCATGTGCCCATGCCGAAGACAGCATTCGGAAGTATGAGGAGAATACATATTTGGCTGTTGTAATCTGTTCTGATGCCACTGTTTTTCATAATGCCAGTGCCACACGTTGTGACGTGTTTGTGGACCTATGGGAGGATAGGGGGGCACACCATGATGGTCACGCATGGGCCTCATGGTGGGTTTTTGATGGGGGGGACGATATGGCCCATCTGCAAAGGATGGATGCCGTGGGGAAATTGAATGACCAAGTCAAAAAACTTGAAGCCGAGGGCGGCATAGAAATTGGGGGTACTCCCAAAGAATTATTGTGTTTTAAAAGTGGGGATGGGAAAGTCATGATGTCGGGTTCGTGTGGGAAATGTTGGAATTGCAATCTCAAGTATGACCAATTTCAAGCCCATTTGTTTGCAATTGCAGATTTTCCAGTGCTTCCTCGCATTGGGTCCCTTATGTCTTGCATCCCTCCTGTCCGCAATGTTGGAGATGTGGCACATTGTTGTGCAAGGGTGGGGACAGGCATTGGGAAACGTCTCAAGGACAGCGCCCGCACATGGGGTTCACCAGGAGCTCTAAGGGCCGTGTCCCATTTCATTTCTAACCTCCGGCAAGAAGCAAAGCACATCCCTGTGGTTGAGAGAGTGATGCGTGCTCCCTCGAAAGAGAAGGAACACACTCTCGACATTAACGCCTCCCGTCTTTTTTTCGAAACACCTGAGTTGCACGCCGAGTTGGTGCGCATTGTTGCAATGTATTGTACCCATGTTGTGAAGTGGGAGGGCAACAGGTGGCTCAAAACCAGTGCCGTCCTGCACCTCATGTTGCAGGCCTGTTACTATATTCCTTTGGCTACCACCCGGGATGTTCCCCGACGTCACCGGTCACCTCCTGTGCTTTTGTTGGGTATGGGGGTTTTTGAGGGCGCTGGATCTGATGAGAATGGTGGTTTGGTCCAAAAATTGTGTTTTGAATGTGAAACTGAAAATGTTCCCACATTTTGGTAAAATGTTACCCAACATGTTCCCCAACATGCCTGACGACGTTCTACGACGTCCTCGTCGTCAGGCATGCTGGGGAACATTACTTTGTTACCGGGTACAATATGCGGGTACATGTGTTCCCCGGTGCACATTTTGTCATTTTTCCTCTTGTCCTGTTTGTTCATTCCCGCATTTGTGCAACTCAGAGGTGCCTTGTGCATCTGGGTAGCCCTCCCTTCTCCTAGGCACCCTGTTTCTTGCACCATGCCATGCCTCCCCCCGGACTACAACCCCAAGGAGCACGCCTTGGAGGTGGTGGAGGCGGCGAAGTTGAAGGTGGGGAAGCCCCTGCTGGTGCAGAAGAGGCAGAGCCGCGGGGGCGTTCACTTTGGCACCATCAGCAAGGTACCTTTGTTCATTGCACTCCTCGTGTTAGGTTTGCATTTTTCCCTCCACGCATTTCTTTTTCCTCTTCTCCTCTTTGCAGTTAACAACGAGGGAGATCATCCTCATCGACGCCGTCAGCTACAATGCCTCGCAAGCTAAACCAACAAATGTCAGGTTGTCCTTTCGTATTCCTTGTTACTTTCCCACGTTTGTGTTTCCGACTTGTATCCCGTTGACCCCGTTTTGCTGCCTTCCCCCTTTCGTCGTCGGACGTTTCCTTGTGCAGGCGAGTTGGGCTCCACCACTGCCGCCGAGAGCGTGTCGTCTCGCTTTGGCGCCTTGTCGACCTCAAGCCCCAAAAGAAGAAGAAGAAGAAGAAGGGGGACTCCAGCAGTGAGGATGAGTCCTCCTCATCGTCATCATCCTCTTCCGCTTCTTCTTCTTCAGCCTCCTCCAGGTATGCCCGCCTTCCTATGGATAGTCTCACTTTGTTTCACATTGTTCCTCGACCCCTATCCTTTCGTTGTTCAGCGATGAGAATGACGAAGAAGAGAAGGAGGATGGGGAGTCGTCAGACAGTGTGGAGGAGGTCAAGAGCGAGGAAGAGGAGGATGTCAAGGGAAAGGGAAAGGGAAAGAGTGCAAAGAAGGGGAAGGTGGCCCCCAAGGAGGAAAAGGAAGCAACGAAAAAGGAAACAGAAATCAAGGCAGAGGGTAGCGCACAACGTTACGACAAAGGAAAAGGAAAGGAGGAAAAGGAAGCAACGAAAAAGAAGAGGCACGGGAAGGACAAAGCAGAAGAGGAGGACGAAGAGGAAGAGAAGCCCACAAAAAAGAGGAAGGGCAGAGAAGAAGAGGGAGAGGAGAAGCCCAAGAAGAAGGCCAAGGCGGTTCCGGTCGGTAAGTGATGCCGGTTCGCAAACGTCGAACCCTCTAAGACAGGGGGTGCCAGGAGTGTGCCGGTAGGGGGCACCCGCCGGGAGAGGACGGTCGCCGGCGCGGGCCACGCCCACAGGATCGAGAAGTTCACCAACAAGCTCGGGGACCTCATCGGCATCAAACCGGCCCAAGTCAAGCAGCACTATCGTGTTTGCCTAGACACGGGCAGCCGGTCGGACAAGGGACACCGGCGTTCCCTGCTGTCGGCCTGCCTCATCACGGCCTGTGAGGCTGAGGCAGATGTGCTGGACAGGGCCTGCGGCGTGCGCGGAGAATACAGGTTCGGGCGCAAGAAGGCCAGCGAGATTGTTGAGTCGGAGGAGGACTGTCCACGGTCGGGGGCATTCATGTACGCAGGTGTGCGTGCTGGGAACGCTGGGAACGTCGGGGAACAAATATGTTACCGGGTACATTTAGCGGGTACACGTGTACCCGACGCTAAGAACGTCCGGAACAAATATGTTACCGGGTACATTTCGCGGGTACACGTGTACCCGACGCTGAGAACGTCGGGGAACAAACTTGTTACCGGGTACAATACGTGGGTACACATTTGTTACCGGGTACATTTAGCGGGTACACTTGTACCCGGCGCAGAGAACGTCGGGTAACAAATTTGTTAGCGGGTACAATATGCGGGTACACGTGTTCCCTCTTGTTTTCGTTTTGTTTTTCTGTCTGCAGTGGAGTGGCTGAAGCAAGTGGCAGTGTGCCCAGGCTGCGTGGGGACGGAGGACTTGGAGGAGGACCTCAACGTGGATGACGACGAGCAGCATGGCAGCCCCGAGTCCTCCGTCCACAGCCCCCCGGGTCTGACCGCGCAGACCCTCCGTCGCCACGAGCGCCAGCAGCAGCAGCACCAGCACCAGCAGCCGCAGCAGCACCACCAGCAACAGCCCCTGGTCCCACCCGACAGACGCCGCAGGAAAGTGGGAAGCGTGGCCAGTGGCATGAGTGGGCGCAACGACAAAAGCGCGATGTTCGGGTACGAGATGGCAGACCTGTGCGAGCTGGCCATCGAGGACTTGATGGCATTGCGGACAAAGTGCGGGCGGTGGCTGAAGCACATCGAGTTGGAGATCGAGGAGCGGCGGCGGGAGCAGCAGGAGGTGGCGGAGAGGGAGGAGGCGGAGGCAAGAGCGGAGGCAGCACGCCGCGGGAGGCTGAGGGCAGAAGCGGAACACCCCCCGGACCCCCAGTATGACCCCAGTATGCCCCCCGAGGATGGGGACTGGAGCGGAGACCCCGCGGCCGACCCCACACCCGACGCCATCCCCGAGCCCAAGACAGAGGACATCCAGCAGGCCATGGAGGACGACACCGACAAGCATGAAGTCGTGCGGATGTGTCCGAACTGTCGGATGGAGTGGGATGTGGAGTCAGCGCCGGAGCTGTGCCCCGAGTGCCCGAATGTTGAGCTCATCACCTTGGAGTGGCTGCCCGGGTCTGACCATAACGTTACGGGCTTTGGCCCACGGCAAGTATGTGTCCCGGTGCCGTTCCCGCTGCCTTTAGCTATTCCTTTTCACAATCGTGTGTATGTGTGTTTCCAGAGGCACAGTGCAAAAGCTGAGTCAGAAGCAGCTGCAGAAGCAACAGAGGCAAAAGAGGCTGAGGACGAACAGACGGTATGTGGCCGGGTCGCTGCTGTTTGCCCGGTTGTTCTGATGCAAAATTCGTGTCTCTGTGTTTCCAGGGCCACGCCCACGAAGGAGAGGCAGAAGCAACAGAGGCAAAAGAGGCTCAGGACGAACAGATGGTATGTGGCCGGGTCGCTGTTGTTCGCCCCGGTTGTTCTGATGCAAAATTCTGTGCGTTTGTGTTTCCAGGGCCATGCCCCAGAAGGAGCTGATGCTGAAGCTGAGGGTGCTGCAATGGACGACGAGCAGAAAGTATGTGTCACGGTGACATGGTCACCACTGTGGGTTGTTTTGGCTGTTGCACTATTGCACTATTGTGTTTGTGTGTGTTTTCAGGGGCACGCGGCAGACGGAGCTGCAGCCGAGGCAGGCGCAGAGGCAGACCGAGAGCAAGAAAACAAGGAGGAAGCAGAAACGGATCCTGAAAGCAAAGAGAAGGCACAGGTAGGTCCAACTTCTTGTCTGTGCAGGAACAGGGGTACACATGTACCCCCGAATTGTACCCGCTGTACCCCAACGTTCTAAACGTTCTGAACGTCGCTGTTGTCCGGGTACACGTGTACCCGTACAATGTACCCGGTGTTCCCCGACGTTATGAACGTCGCTGTCGTCCGGGTACACGTGTACCCGGATAATGTACCCGGTAACAAATAGTGTTCCCCGACGTCGCTGTCGTCCGGGTACACGTGTACCCTGATAATGTACCCGGTAACAAAATAGTGTTCCCCGACGTTCTAAACGTCGTTGCTGTTCGGGTACACGTGTACCCACGTGATGTACCCGGTAACATCTGATGTTCCCCGACGTTTCTGCAGGCTGCAAAGAAGGAGAAGAAGGAGAAGCGGGAGGCGGCCTTCCTGGCCCGCCAAGCGGCTCTGCTGGCCGCAGTTCAAGGGTCACGGCAAGAACCCCCGCCAGCGAAGGGGCCCCCGCTGCTGACGCAGCACGAGAAGACCGATGAGGCGTGAGGGTGGAAATGGACTTACATGTGTGTGTGTGTGTGCAGTGCGCGCGCGATCCACGTAGACAGCGCGTTTGTGCTGTGCGTGAATAGGTTGGAAAAGTAGTGCGCACAATTTGCACAAGAAGCAGTGCGCACGGACCGGGTGCCTAACCGTGACCCACCGTTTACTCAGTTTCTTCACTCTTCTTTGGACTGACCGCACAATGTTTGGACCGGGTGCCTAACCGTGACCCCTGAATGGCATTATTTACTCAGTTTCTTCACTCTTCTTTGGACTGGCCGCACAATGTTTGGACCGGGTGCCTAACCGTGACCCCTGAATGGCATTATTTACTCGGTTTCTTCACTCTTCTTTGGACTGACCGCACAATGTTTGGTGGAAAAAAATGAACCAACCGATCACTTCGTGCAAAGCGTGCCAGGGCAGGTAGGGACTGAGACAGAAGATGCAGGTCCGCAGGTTCACACGGCAATGCTTGGAACAACTATGCAGGTCCGCAAGTTCACAGGCCAATGCTTGGAACAACTATGCAGGTCCGCAGGTTCACAGGTCAATGCTTGGAACAACTATGCAGGTCAGCAGGTTCACAGGTCAATGCTCCCCACCGAACCAAGATTGCTATTCTTTTGCCACTAGGAAAGGATGCGATGGAAACGTGGCCCCCTCCGTGCAAGGAAGTGTGCCACCCCAATCGGTGCGGGTGAACCTAGGCGTGGCCAATGCGTCCTTGAAGGAGCGCGCAGCCCCCTAGAGGTCTGGGAATACATGACCGACCCCGTTCTCCACCTGATGGAAAAGGCACTCATCAAAAAGGGCAAACAGCACCTCACCGGATACGTGTCGAACTACTTTTGCATGCGGCTGGCTCTGGGGATGGTTAATCCCACCCGGATTGATGACATCTGGGACCCCGACGCCGCTGCCTACATCCCCCGTCTTAGTCGGTTGCTGTCGCGCCGCAAGTTCTGGGAACTACATCGCTACGCGCGACCCAACGTGGTCGAACTAGTGGCCAAATGCAGCAAACACTGGGCTGCAGCATGGATCGTGGGGGCTTTTGTGGCCGGTGACGAGGCCATAGCCCCCCACAAGGGGAAGGGGCCAATGAGGATGTACATCCCTCGCAAACCCCATGCGACGGGGATAAAGTTGTACGTCTTGGCCGACGCCACGGCGCCCTATGTACTAGACATGTACATCTACAAGGGCAAGTGCAGGCTGCGGGGTGCCCGCCGGTACAAGTGCGCTGGTCGTTTCACGGCAAGCGAAATTACAAATTACTGGGCCGACCAATTGCCGCGGGACACAACACTAGTGTGCGATAGCTTCTTCGGGAGCCACAAAACGGCGGATAGCCTAGCAAGCCGGGGGATACCATTTCTCTTTTTGGTACCCAAAAATACCAAAGGCGTGCCGGCAGCGGGACAAGGACTTAAGGAGGGAGCGTATCGTGTGGGCCACACGAAGGCTGGGTACTCCTTGTATGCATTCAAAAGCCCAAAGGTGGGTAGCAAGGCGGGCAAGGTGGTGCCAATGCTCACGAATTGCGAGGTGGTTGGACAATTCACCACCCATAAGCGTGGTTATGAACTACCAACGGTAGTGCAAGTGTACCGTCAAGCATCGAATGGTGTGGACGTTTGCAACCAGCTGGCACTACAGCTGCGGGAGACCAATCGCATGCGAACATGGAGTGCCGCAGTGCGCGCCCTGGTCATGCGCTATGCCGCGGTGAACGCCTACACGGCTTCCAACGTGCTGGGCGTGCGCCAACCCAGCCTGACACTTGGTGAGTTTCAATGGCTCACCATCAAGGCCGTGTTTCCGGACATTGAGCGGCCAATCGGAGGCGTGGTGCACGTGCCGGTGCAGTGCAACAAGGTGCGCATGCGATGCAAACAGTGCGGCGGCGAGACAAACTGGATGTGCAGTGGGTGCGGCGACCCTCTCCACGTGAAGTGCTTCGCCGTGTACCACAACGTGTAGCCGCGGACATGCAGGTTAGTGGTCATAGGCCGTCGGGGGAAGTACCCGGTCGGGAAGCTCCCACTAACGTTGGCCCCTGCAAGAGCTAACGACCCCTGTTGCTGCCACCCCTCGAAGGCTCTGGCTGGGGATGGAACCGCAACACCATGGTATGTCGACAAGAAATGGGTACATGGGAACATGTGTTACCGCTTTTTGTACCCGGGTACACGGTGTTGTTCCCCACATGTTCTGACAATGTTCTAAACGTTCCGTTACGCGGGTACACATGTACCCGCATATTGTACCCGGTAACAAATAGTGTTCCCACATATCTTCTTTTAGAACGTCCCAGACGTCGGGGACGTTCTAAACGTCCGGGTACACTATTTGTTACCGGGTACAATATGCGGGTACATACCGCAAATTGTTACCCGACGTTCCCAACATTTGACGCTCCCAACAAATCACAGCGTTTTTTTTTGTTCCCACGTGGGTATATGCGGGTACCGGTGTACCCTACGTACCCGGTAGCCAAAGGAATATGCAAAAGATTTGGCGCCATGTGGGTCCTGTTCCCATGGATCAACGCCAACGTTATGCATCCATGGTTACACAATTCACCAAGGCATGGGGGGCATTGGGGTGGAGTGTTCCGGTTTGGGTGCATTGGGTGGTGTGCCACAGTGGGGCACACCTCCAAAGGTGGGGGAATTTTATTAAGTTTTCCTCCATTCCCACGGAATGGAGGAACAAAAGTTTTAAAATGGACATCCGCCATTGTTTTCAAGGGTGGAAGCTGAGCAAGCCTTATGTCACCCGATGGGGAGGGACTAAGGCATGCTCTGCACCTGGATGCCCTTGATTGGGGCATCCGGTTGTGGTTTGGGGAAAAGGGTTTGGGTAGAGAGGGGATCAAGTTTGGCATGCAACGCATGCGGAAGAAGCATCGTGCACCAAAGCACATGTAGGTATATATCATGCGATGTGCAATATGCGTAAGTGTGTATATTAGGTATATATAACATGGGGAAGTGGATCACATTTGACATTTCGGATGGGACATCAAACAAGGTTGCTTCTTGTGGTCTTCTGCTTTGCTCATATGGTGCTCTTTTGTGTGTACAATGTGTTTGGGGGTTGCAGGGTCATGAGTAAATGCAAGGGGGAGGGGTAGGTGATGAGAATGGTGGCATGGGTGGAAGGTAGAAAGTCCCCGTATACTCCAAGTATACGGCCGTATACTTCTGAGTATACGGCCGTATACTCCGAAGTATACGGCAAGAATACTTCTCCAATACTTCGAGTATACTGACAAATACCTCAAAAAGTGTAGATTGCCACACACAGGTGTGGGTGTATGGAATTGGCTTTCCGGTTTTTTGACCCCCCCCCCTATTTTCAGGGTGCTAAACTCATTTTTTTATATCCCATGGGCACACGGAACGACTAGGTACATGTGCCAAAATGGCTGTTTTGGGGGGGTATTCTTGGTATGCCAGGTTATGCCCACCATATGAGGACGCAACGGAGGCAAAATGGTGCTCTTCAACGTCACAAGTGCTGCTACTACTTGCAACATCCGATTCCGCGGAGTGCACTACTGCGTTCAACCGCCACCAAATGTCCATGTTGTCACGTGCAGCCAAAACCGACATGATTTGAAGCAAACTCTCATGTTCACGTCGCAACATATCCTTCTTGGTGTCAGAAAGTGACGAAAGGGCCAAAGACTCGACTTCTTGCGCCACAAACCGTTGCCGCCCCGAAACCTCAAGCAAAAGATCCGAAGCCTGCGTGTCCAACTTTTCACGTGCACTCTTTTCAAATTGCTGAAGCAACGCGGGTAAATCAGCTTTGCGCTCATTCCACATCAATTGGAACTCCATTTGCCAAGACCGTAAATTTTCATGCTCCCTGACTTTCCTCTTGAAGTGGCAGAAGGCAGCTATAGCCTCCGAATATTTTGGTGAGCTCGTTTTTTTGGGCAAGAACTTGGGCTGCACCTTGGGGATAGGAACCAAAGAGTCAAAATTCTTGCGAAGTTGAAGGGCCCGCGAAGCGAGCAATGGTAAAGGCCGGGGTGGCTTGGTTACCTTGGTTCTCACGATGAACTTGTCCATATGTGGCAAAAGGCAAAAAGGCTGTCGGACGATGGATTTGTGTGGAAATGTGAAACAACTCATAGCGCAAGGCTCTCGGCACCTCTACAACCAAAACTAAAGCAAGGGCGTGCCTTCTTACAACAAATGAACAACGTTGGACTACATTAAAAGCCACTAGCGCACTTTGTTGACGTCGCCGTTTTGACATGCACCGCAAATCTAATTGTATCATCTGCTCCCTAGTACACAGGAAAAAAACCACTCCTTGTGCGAGGCTCCTACGACCTCTACAAACAAAAGTGAAGCAAAGGCGCACCTTCCTACAATCAATAAACACCGTTCGCTCGCAATAGGGAGGCCCGGGTCGCACGGTTGACGTCGTCGATTTTAGATGCCACAGCGTTGCAACGCAGATCGGAATCCAACAAAAACACAAGGCAGAGTGGAAGGCTTCTACGAAGTCTACAACCAAAATCAAAGCAAGGCTGTGCGTTCATATACGGAATCAACACCAGTGCACTTCAAAACAAATCAAGACGACTCATGCAACTTGAGACAATTGTGCATTGTGTGGCACTCACATGGTGAATGCTATTGCAGCTCAGAATTCAGCAAGGCATTTGAGGCAGAATCGTACCATTGTGGCACTCGCATGAGTCACTTGCAGAGCATCCACCCATTCGTACCTCAACAACGATGCGCCTACCTCAGTTGCCTCCTAGTCCACTCATCTTCCACTCGGGGTCCTCCGGCTTCAAGGGACTTGTGATCCCCCATACACGTAGGCGTGGCAAAAGCCGAAGCAAATGCGCCCATCAACGTGTACCAGTCCCCTCCCAAGTGCATTGATGCACCCAAGGGGGACAACCGGTGTGGGCTGAGGCACCACACCAGGGTTTAGCCAGATCCTTAACTCCGGGCCTTCTATCATCCACCGGAGTCACCCTTGTTTCCGAATTGTGTCCTAATTGGCAATTGGATAGAACTAACACTATTAGCATCGTTGTTAAGGCCGTCGATGGGCTGGCCTGCTGTGAGCGCGCCGCCGAAGGCAGGGAGCGCGCCGCCACCACAGGCCCCAAATCCGCCAAATCATGACCAAATTTGGCATTGCACAAATTTCTCCGGCTGTGAAGCCGGCCCCACCCCCCCCCCCCTCTGAAGCTACAGCTTCACGATTTGAAAAAAAGACGGGTCCTAACAACATTATAATTCTTGTTGGTTTGCCGGGTGGGTCTACAGATTCCGGCGCCGCAGTCCAGAATGATGTTTTGGTGTCTTCTCCTTTGGCCGCGCCCTTCACAAACCTTTCTTCATCTATAGCTATCCCAGCCCTTGACGAGCATGGAGTAGTCATGTTGTGTGGCTTTGCCGCAAGGTTGGTTGCTTTCTTTGTCCCGTGGTGTGGGGTTCAGGACGCGGTTGTTGTTGCCCTACTTCCCATGAATGTGGCCATCCCACCATTCCGTCACCCCGGTGTCCCATGACTTCAACCTCAGGAACTACCAGGCAAACAAGGAAAAGGTAAGGTGGCCTCAAGTCCCTCAAGCATACCCACTTTAATCCCAAGGTGCGGTTGGCATTAGGCTACCATCCGTCGTTGAGGTCCGCGGGAAGGTGGATTCTGATGGGGCTCCCCGGGTGCCCAAGCCTCTGCAATTCCTGTGGGTTCGAGTTTGCGAAGGGGTCGCTACAGGAGATGGACCATACACCGGAGGGATGGGAGATGGTGGAGTTGTTTATGAATGCTGACAATCGGCAATACCTCCCGAAATTGCCAGAGTACTGGGTGTAATCCCTCAAAAAAGCCACGGCTATTGCCAATAATTGGATGGTTGTGGTGCTAAATGCCCTTCACATCCAACAGTGGCCAACCGTTGAGCACAAGCCCAAACTCATGCCGGAGTTGGTTGTTGCAGTGCAAGAAAGGATATGTGGGGTCTCTCAGTCTGCCATTGTGGCAATTAGGCTCTCCGCTTCTGATCGTGACTGGGTGTTGAGGTCAATGGCTGCGTGCACAGCCGCGCCGCAAAAACCCCGGGTCACGGAGCACACCATGGATACGGGTACCCTTCTCCCCAACCAGATTGTGAAGGACCCCTTCAAGACGGATTGTGTCGTCATATACCCCTCCGTCGACAACCAGCGTTGGGAAAAGGAAGGCCGGATATCAAGCGCACGTGCACCGTTGCAAGCGAGACCCCACCCAGGCATGGGACATCCATACTTCTACATACGACACGAGACATTCCATTCCATAGGGTATGGGGTGCCCGCGTGGGTAATGCGCGAGAGCCTGAATCTCCCTCCAATGTCCTCTCGTAATGCTCACATGGGCCTGGACCAACTAGGTGAGGCGCGGTATGTGTGTTGAGGCATGAATTGAGCAACCCCCTATACGACGCACTGCAAGGGTTGCCGGACCCGCCGGAGGCGAATGTCGAGGACCGGGGCCTAGATTCTGCCACGGAGGCACCCTGCATCCAGTAGCAGACAACAACCGGCATTAACCCCTTGCCAATGGACCTGTCAAAAGGCCTGTTGGGCGAGGTCCAAAGGGCAATGCGCTGCAAACAAGGGTCATGCAGGTTCACAAACAGCCGCATGCTGGCATGGTCCTCATTCATGTGTGTCAGCCGTGGATGGGGTATGAGGCGGCGCACTGCACGTGGGCCGCAGAGTTAGCCTAGGCGACGGAGCCCACGCCCCCATATGTCGTCTCTGTGCCCTTGGACGACCCTGTGCTGACACCACATGCGCCCCATGTCCGGCAAGGGACACACACGGGTTTCCCATGGCATCACCACACAGATTTTGCGGTACTAGATTTTGGGGACATTCTGGTTCTCCATGGGGGTGTCATCCGGCGTGACGGCTTTGCCCCCCCCCATGGAGACGAAACCCCATGCCGAACCGCCTGCGGGCCATGCACCGGTTCCAGATCCGGACCTTGAACCGCCTGCGGGCGATGAACAGGGCCCAAGTCCGGACCTGAACTGGGCGATGAACCGGGTACGAATCCGGACCGGGAACCACCTGCGGGCGATGAATAGGGCTCAAATCCGGACCCCAAGCCGCTTGCGGGTGATGAACTATGGGATGCAGCGTTCTAGGGCGTGGTGCGGAACCCCCCCAATTTTGGGTGTTGTTAATATGGTTGGAACCCGGAATTTCACATGTTACATGGGTGCACTATGATGCAACAATGTGCCTTCCATGTTTCGTTTGCTCGATATTGCCCGTTTTGCACTTTTTGCGATTTGATCTTTGTGTGCTCTAACTAGTTATCGCGGGGTTAGAACGGGGTTAGAGCACTAGTTATCGCGTGGGTTATCGCGCGATAACCTAGTTATCGCGGGGGTTATCGCGCGATAACCTAGTTATCGCGTGGGTTATCGCGTGGGTTATCGCGCTTCATTTTATGTTTCCCCTTTTCGCTGTAGCTCTCAAAGCCTTCGTATTCTTTGATAATGGCCCTTGCTGCTGCCCACGCTTGGTGCGAGCACCATCAAAAGCTCCTTGGGGTCCGTCGCCTTGGCGGTCCTGAGGGGTTTACGATGGGTGATGCCAATGTGAGGCGCCCTGTGGCGACCCGCTTTGAACATGGTGTGGACTTTGGACTCCTTGTCCATAAGTCCCCCTTCATGGCGGACAAGCAAGACCCCCTGGTTCTCAGCAACTACATCTTCAAGTTGCTAGAGGTAAATCCAGGGGTTGCTGGATTTTTGATCCAGCTTCATACCGAGGACGTGGACGCGGTGTTGGAGTCCGTCACCGCTCATGCCGAGAAGGGTGCGGGGACGAAGACGACCCTCTATGTGGGTCAGGAGGAGGAGGAGGAGGAAGTGGAGGAGGAGGAGGAGGATGCGGGGGGGTGTGGGGGCTGGGGGGAGGAAGGAGAAGCCCCACAACCCCCTCATGATTAGTGTGCAGAAGGTAAGGATCCGACCGGGTAAGGGGAAGGGGAAGTCGGATGGTTGGTTCCCCCAACCCCTCACCCACAACACCCGCCGGGTCTGCACGGACGACCCCGAAAACAAGCTCCCCATGCACTCCCTTTGCCCCACAAGGGAGTGGGAGCGTGAGTGGTATGGGGTCACCACTCCCAACATTGTTTCGGGGCAGGGGGTGATTCTTTTTCCATTTGGGGCAACACCCCCCCTTATTGGGGAGGCGGAGGAGGTGGTGGCCGCCGAGCCCTTGGGGGCCTTTAATAGGGACCCCAATGACCTTGTGCTCACGGTGGGGGGAAAGCTGGTGGTCAACCACCTCCTGGAGCACGATTTTTTGAGTGACATTCAGCTGCAAAGTCTTTTGGATGATTTGGATAGGGTGCCTCTCTGAGAGAAGGCACCCATTTTCAATGAGAACCCCCCCCTTGTCGGCAGGCCCCAAGATTCTTTGACCCGCCGCACATTGTATGGCAACTATGGGGGTGCCAACCACCACAAGCACAACCCCCACAAGCTCCATGATCTGCCAGTCCTCAAAAGGGTGGCAGATCGTGTGCTTGAGACCGCAAAGAAGACTGTGGTGGGGGGGGTCGGATGGAGCTGCACCATCCTTGACATGGCCGAAATTTTGAGCTATGACCACACCCCCCAGCAACTCCATCGCGACGCCCCCCCCTACACCATTCCTGAAGGCACATTGATTGTCAATTGCCTTATTATGCTAACCCATAATCATGAGGAGGAGGATGGGTCACATTTTCTTTTTGTGCCCTCTAGCAGTTCGGGGTTCCCTGACCCTTGGGTGGCGAGGGCTGTGCCATTCAAGAGGGGCACTGCCTTTTTTTTTAATGCCCTTGATGTCCACAGCGGGTCGGGGATTCCCAAGGCCTCCCCCATGGGGGTAAGGGACCCCCGCCTCATGGCATTTTTTGCCATTGAGCTTACCCAGGGGGGGAACCTTCGATTCCCCAACCTGCACGTGACGCAGTCCATTAAAAGGCCCCAGCTGGGGGCACCTGGTGGCCGGGTGGCCAGGACAGTCCAGTGTGATGGGGCGGTTAGGTGTAGGGGGAAGGTGGTAGCCAATTGCTACGGATGCAATCGGCTGATTTTGTGCACCGCCCACAAAGATGGCCTTTGTGTGCCATGCCAGGAGGGGGAGGAGGTGGTGGGGGGGGAGGAGGAGGAGGTGGTGGTGGACCCCAATGGGGTTAGCATTGAGCAATCTGCTCAGTGCTTGCTCCCGGTGGGAACAACCAGAGGGCATTTTTTGTTGTCGGGGTTGGGGATTGGGAGGGAGGTGATTGCCCCCCTCACTAATGAGGAGGCGGGGGCGGTCGCAGGCCACCCTGATCAGTGCCCCTTGGCCAAGGTGTGCCATGGGCAGGCACTGCCCTGGCCCACCTTGCAAGGGCATGTTGGGATCAAGGTGCCGGTGGGCATCATTTTGGTGGTGAGGAGGGGGTTGTATGGGGGAGTGGCAAGGGTGGCCCCTGAGGTGGAGGGGGTGGCCCAGGTGGTGGAGTGGCGGCAGGTGGGGGAGTATGCGGCCGTCACGGACTTCGTGTGGCTGCGGAGGCTGGGCCTGGTGCTGGACGACGCCAAGAAGGAGGGCCAAGGCATGTGTCCATGTCACCAGGTGTGAAAACTTCCCACAACACCCTGCTCTAACTAGTTATTGCGCTAGGTTATCGCGTTCTAACTAGGTGCTCTAACTAGTTATCGCGCTAGGTTATCGCGTTCTAACTAGTTATCGCGGGGTTATCGCGGGGGGTTATCGCGGGGGTTATCGCGCGATAACCTAGTTATCGCGGGGGTTATCGCGCGGGTTATCGCGTGTTTTTTTTTTGTTTCTTTTGTTTTTTTCAGGCTACCATCTTGTAGCTGCCCCGTATCTTCGTCAAGGACGACGCCCAGGCACCCGAGGCAGCAGGCGGAGCGGCAGAAGCAGCAGGGGCACGGCCCGCCAAGCCGGTGGCGGCCCGGTTGGAGCTGGAGGGGGAGAAGAGGCTGCCGGAGGGGGCGTCGTGGCGGTGGGGGGACCCTGGGGATGAGGCCTGCAGGATGGGGGGGACGGGATGGTACCGGCAGGTCACCATCACCGAGAAGGAGGGGGGGGTGGAGAGGAAGACCAACCTCACCCTCCCCTCCTATGTGTGGGTTGGGGGGGAAACGGCCAAGTGGCCGAATGCCGCAGAGGGGGAAACGGTTGCGGCTTTTTTGTGTTTGTTTGGGATGAGCGACCCCCCCCAAAGGAAATCTTATTTCCTTTTGAGGGTGTGTTTTTTGTGGGAGGGGGAGTATACGGGGAGGGAAGTGTGGCAGAAGCTGCACAGGGGGGGGGGACATCCACCAGGTTGGTGGGTATGACCCCCCCCCCTTCTGTGGTGGACGCCACTGCCGATTGGGTTCGGCAGTATGCACCCAAGGGGGGAAGGCCGGGAAAAGGCCAGACGAAGCGGGGACCAGACGTGGTGGTGGTTGAGCCCGATGCCCCCCCCCCCCTTAGGGGTAAGGGCCAAACCCCCGCCCCCAAGCCCTCCCCCAAGCCATCGAAGGTGGCAAAGGTGGCGGCGGTCCAGCCCCCCCATGAGGCCCTGGACGTGGAGGCCTTGGGGGCCAGTGTGGCCACCCACGTGACTGACGCTTGCCAGGTTTTGGTGGAGCAGGCGGCCGCCACGGGGGTCGAGGCCGCACTGGCCAAGGGTCGGTCGGCCGACCACAAGTCGGCCTTGGCGAAGGCCGAAAAGGCCCAGGGCAACACCCAGCGTGCCCTGGACCAGGTTCTCAACCTGGCCGCCAAGAGGGGGGAGGAGGTGGAGGCGATGAGGGAGGCCCTGAGGGAGGCCAAGGAGGGGAGGCGGAAGGCGGAGGTGGAGGCGGCCCAGCTTAGGGTGGAGGTGGAGGGGCAGCGGAGGAGGGGGGATGACCTCACGCAGCGCTTGGGGGTGGCTGAGGCGCAGGTGCGCAGCCTCACCTCCACCCTCTGTGCCTCCTTCGGGGTGCAGCAGGCACAGCAGGGGCTTGCGCCGCAAGGGTTGCAGAGTCAGGGTAGCGGGAGTAGGAGTGGGAGCCAATGACTAGTGGATTTGCTCAAGGGGTTGCCCAAGGGCATTTTTCGTGGGGAGGAGCGATATGGGGCCCAAGTGGACATGTGCCACTTCGGCCTCGTGGGAAGTGGAAACCCCAACCCCTCTAATTTTAGGGCGACCCACATGGCCGCTGCTACCCTGAGGCCTGCCCTCACCCCCTTGGTTGCAGACCTCAATGGGTATTGCACCTCCAATGCTCCACCATGGTTCACATGGTGTAGCATCCAAATTGTTCGCCCCCAAGGGAAGGACACCATGGGCCTCCACTCCCATTTGCGGGATGGGGCGCCCATGGCGCTTATTGTGTGTGTGGGGTCTTTCACAGGGGGTGAGTTTTGGGTGGAGAGTGATGGCCTGCTGAATCCCTCCATGAGGGAAAAAAAGCGGCACATCCGTGTGTGCAAGGGTAGGGCGGTGGAGGGTTGGGCATGCACCGCCACCCCCCAAGCCCCGGTGTTGTTCAACACTGGGGCACTACACGCTCCATTGCCATGGGAGGGCGAGCGATGGAGCGTGATTTTTTATAGTGCGGGGGGGGTTCTGCACTGCACGCCTGTGTGGCGGCAGCAGCTGCTGTCCATGGGTTTTAGGGTGCTCAATGCTCCCTCTAACCCCTCCAGCTAGTGTAATTTGTGATTCGATTATTGTTCACTATTTCTATTTTTTCTGCTTTGGTGGGATGCCCACTATGGTTTGTCATTGTGTACTCTGAGGAGGGGCAACTAGCCCGGAACATGTCCATTTGACTGATTTGAATTTGTGATTGTGGCGCCATGTACCCCGTGCCTGCACATTGTTGACATCTCCAAGGTTTCCTGGGTGCAAAATGAACGTTTGTGAAGGTTTTAGGGTGCCCAACGCTTGCTCTAACCCCACCAGTTAGTGCGCACTAACCCCTGCTCTAACTAGTTATCGCGGGGGTTATCGCGCTCTAACCGGGTGCTCTAACTAGTTGTCGCGGGGGGTTATCGCGCTCTAACTAGTTATCGCGGGGGGTTATCGCGGGGGTTATCGCGCGATAACCTAGTTATCGCGGGGGTTATCGCGTGGGTTATCGCGTGTGTTTTTTGGGCCCTTGCTTCAAAACCCTCCCTCATTTCGTGTCCAGGTCCTCTTATTCTTCATGGATAGTGCTCTCAATGAGGCCCTGCGGGCTCTCAACACAGCTAACCTCCGGCGGTACACCGATCTGCAGTGCCCCAAGGCCCGGCGGCGGCGTTTGAAGGCGGTTCAGCGGCTGGTGCGAGTTCTATTGGGTGACCGGAACGTTGTGTGTGGCACCAACACCAAAGGAGAAGTTTGTTTAAGTGGTGGGGCGTGCACTGCCCTGTCTGGCCCACTTGGTGGCCATCTTGCATTCACAGCTCAGGAGCATGAGGCCCTGAGCATGCTACACATGGCATGCAGCATGCATCTCTCCCAACGGGCCCTTTTGCGAATGCCCCGCCGTTGCACACAACGGGACCTAAGGACTGTTCGGCAACGGATCATGCCCTACTTTCCCCAAACAACCATTGTAAAGTCTACCACAGGCCACAATAGGGCAGCTGCCCATGTGCCTTTGCAATCAATTGTGCAAAATGCAATATCTATGGCCCGAGTTATCGGGAAACCCCCCCCTAGTGGCGTTGCCATTGTTGTTGTTTCAGTTGATGCAACTTCCTTGTGGAAGGCATCCTCCACCCGTGCGGATGTATGGGTTAATGTATGGGGGGGGGGGGGCAAAATATGCTTCGAAGGTGAAGCTATGGGCCTCATGGTTTCGCATGGATGGCGGGGATGAACAGGCTTTTTTGAGAAGCCTGGACATCTCCGCCAACCTCAACCAAGAGCTGAGGGATGTGGAAGAGGACATTGTCCTCTTTCAAAACCAATTTTTGACTTGCACTGTCATTTTGACAGGGGATGGGAAGGGGATGCAAGCAATGGGGGGGGCTGGGTCTAAGTGTTGGTTGTGCAAAGACCCCAATGGGATTGTTGAGCAAAGGGGGGTGGAGTCCACCTCAAGATGGGGGGCATTCTTGAGAAGTGTGACCCCTGATAGGCAGCCGGGGGACTACCAACATGCAGCATGCCGCATCCTAAACGGCATTGCAAAGCGCATTGAGACCACCCTTCAGGCCCTCCCCCCCGGTACCCCTGGTAAGGCCCAAGCTCTTGCAGCTTTGCAGGCCTTCAAACAAGCCCTCAAGGATGAGACCTCAGGCATCCCTTTGAGGGAACGCCTCCCTTCGGCCTCAAGGGCCACATAAAAAGATTTCGATCTAACAAGCACCAAAGTTTTCCTAACCTCCCCCCCCTTCCAAAGGCAATTTGTGGATTGCCTCAAAGAGCATGTCCCCACAGTGAGGACCCCTGGGGGACCTATGTTATGAGTTGTTGTGCATGTCATGGTGAAATGCATTGAGGGTTTGTATGAGCTTTGGAGGGTGAGGGAGATGTACACTCTAACCCAAGTGGAACGCCACCGTGCGTTGACCACAAAATTTTCAAAAGCGTGGGGAGACTCAGGTTGGTCCCCCACCAGGTGGATCCATTGGTGCTTGGCACATTCCACCTTTTTTGCCGAGAAATGGAGGAACATTTTTCAGTTTTCCTCCATCCCAACGGAGTATCGGCATGGGCCTTACAAGAGGAGGCTCAAAAATTGTTTTAAGGGTTGGTTCTTGGTGAGGCCAAGTATGTCCCTCCGCCTCATGCACCATTGCATGTCCATGAACGCCCTGGAGCAAGGGCTTTTGGGACTGGAGGCAGCCAAGGCCTCAGACATTGATGACTTTGTATGAAAAACGACCACACATGCTTTGTGCCAAGTGTTTTGTGTTGTTTGTCCTAGGGAGGGAGGGAGGAGGGGTGCGCGATAACCACCCGTGATAACTGCGCGATAACTGAGTTATCGCGCGATAACTAGCGCGATAACTAGTTAGAGCAAGGTGCTCTAACTGTGTTCTAACTCTGTTCTAACTGTGCTCTAACTCTTTGACGCCCCCCCCCCAAAACCACCCCTACAATGAGGGTTATGTGGGGAAAGGAAGGGAATGGGGGGTTTTTGAGGGTGCTGAATCCATTTTTTTAGGTGGTTTGCCCCAAAATTGAGGGTAGGTGGGTGTTCCAGAAGTTGCGTTCTAACTAGGGGTTCTGCACCACGCCCTAGAACGCTGCATCCCATACATCAATCGCCGCCTCGATCTCCCACTCAGCGTGCGGGCAATTGACCAACCCTACCGGCGACCGGAACTCCCACATAGACTTCCGGCGATCAATGTAACTACGAAGCCAACCCCAGATACTGTACATTCGCCAACTCCTGGTCAACTCCATGTCGAGAGCATTTGGCGCGCGCCAAGTCTGGACTTGGCGCGCGCCAACTTGCCAGTTGACGCGTGCCAAGTCCAGACTTGGCGCGCCAACTTGTGAATTTGCGCGAGCCCAGGCCCGGGAAGCCAACTTTGGGACTTTTGTACCGTGTAGGAGTGTTTTCAGCACGAGAGGGGCATGAAACCCGGGGTTTTTCAGGGTAAGAAGTTTCCGTTTACACCAAAAAGGAGGAAAAAATCCCTAGGTAGCCAGTGTAACAACATAATAGACACCCGCCATGATTTGGCTGCATTCCGAAGCAAGTTTAATTGGCGAATGTCTCTTGGCTTCGTAGTTACCAACCGCCACGACCTCCACCGCAGTCACCATAGCCACGGCAGTCACCCGGTGGGTATTGTGCAAATCAATATCGTTGCTTTTGCACTTCAAGATGTGTTGGATGCGCAACGCCTCACAGCAACCGGCGATTAGCACGCCTTTCTTCGGGTGGAAATTCGCAAACTCACCGATGTGGAAATTGCGCTCTTTTAGTGACATTCCAAGGTCCGCAAGGCACGTTCTTCCCTGCATGCGCGCTACAGGGTATTGCCGCGCGATGGCTCAGTGCGCACTACAAGGACATCGCGCGTCATAGCGCGCGCTATGGCTCGGGGTCTTGGGTTTGTAACCCCATGTCCTAATAAGCAGGGCAAAAACGCCTATTTCTCTAAAGTTTCAGATGCTTCCGGCACCGCAAGTGACGTTGTCAATGTCACGAAAGATTGCAAACATTTTGGGGCCCCAGTATGGGTGGTCCTTGTGGAAGAACGAGGACCTTTTGGCGGACCTAGTTGAGTTTTTTTGCTCAGGGTCTGCCGTCCAACGGTCTTTGTGGGCCAAGTTGGAAAAAAGGGTCCCCGTGTCTGAAGCAGAGAAGAAGCGTCGCAGGACCGAGGCTGCCAACGCCTTCACACCCCTTGTCGGTGGTGGACTTGGTCCTGCTCCTGAAGATTCCGAGAAGAAGGTATTATTGCGCGCGCTTTGCATGTGACATTGCGCGCACTTCCGCTCATAGCACGCGCTTCGTTGACTTCTGCGCGCGCTACGTTCTCATGTTGCGCGCGCTATTTTCCTCAGGTACAAAGATTTGATTACTTGGACCCGAAGTAAGGTCCCCACACACCTTTTTTCTGTACCGTCCTATGCTAGTTTCGCCACAGAATGGAACCAGCTTGCAAGTAGGCAGCATTTAGAGGTTGACGTGCACACAGATGGCGTCACGGTCTTTTCGCAGTGGCCCCTGCAGCACTTTTTCGACCAAATATTTTCCTTTGATTCCATTGTTTCTAACCTCCAATACCTCAGGGAGTGCCAAGGAGAGCTGTGGATCATTGTGAGGGGGGATGGGTTGCCTTGTGGGGGGGAATCGTGGTGCCAGATGTCCATTTCCTTTGCCAACCATGGTCACTTGGCAAGGACGTTGTCCTACCACTGGACTGTTAACGTCGCCCTTTGTGGTGAGAAGTCCACCTCCGTGTTGTCCGAGGTCTGGGCTAACAATCTTGCTTTTCTCCAGAGTGCCATTGACAGTGGTGTGGTTCCCATCCGGGGTGCATCCAGACGCTGCAGGATTTTTTGCGGTGGGGATAGTCCTTGGCTGCGTCGGTTGTCGGGTGTCACTACACACTGGATGGCAGGTAGTCTGTTCACTTACATGACGTGGTGCAAGTCCACTGCAACATGGTTGCAACAGGATGTGGATAGGATGCCTAGTGTCGCGCCGCATTAAGATGTTGAGGCAGGTTAATGAGTGTCTGTTCCTGTACATTGAAGTACCAAGGACGAACGGGACCTCCAGAAGCAACCTGTGCAATGCACAAAAATTGGCCGACGACGTTAGGGCATATTTTGCGGATGAGGAATTGTGGTAGCGCGCGCTATTTGTTTTATAGCGCGCGCTACATGCTATCTAGTGCGCGCAATGACCACTATCGCGCGCGCTATGCTGTTTTCAAGCGCCGGAACCCTTGAAATCGCGATATACAATGAAAAGTAGCGTGCTATGACTACGCACTTCAGATTTGGCTCCAATTGCAAATGCATTGACAGACACAGAGATTTGTTGCTTTTCTGTCTGTTCTTTTTTGTAACCCTCTTGCCCATGCAACCCGTGGGCTGGGGGTATCCGCCTCTTGCAGCACCGCCAACAACTGCTGCAGCGGCAACACCAGCTGTTGCGGCGCCGCCACCACCGCCACATGCAACTGTACAACCGGGACTGCAGCAGCCGTCGACGATGCCGTGGAGCATGCAGCCACAGGTTTCTTGCCGTGCGCACTACTGTTTCCGTTGCGCGTGCTACGCTCTTGTTGTGCGTGCTACCCGTCTCGTTGTGCGCACTACGCAAGTCCTCGTTGCGCGTTCTCGTTAACGCCGTTTGACTTGTTTTCCGCAGACACTGTCCCAGCAGCTGACCCAGTTGTCCCCAACGCAGCCCTTGTGGCCCGCGCTGCAGTCCCCGTTACGAGCTGCCTCACAACAGTTGTCTCCCATGCTGTTCCCCGGTGGGTTGCGGACCTTGGGCTCCCCAGTGCGCGGCAGTCTTTCAGTGGGGCAAGTGCAGCAAGTGCTCTTCGCCCCACTGCCAGTGGAGCAGCAGCAAGTGCAGCAGCAACAAGTGCAGGCTACGGCCCAACAAGCCGGTAGCGCACAACAGCAGCAGTAGCAGCAAGTCCAACCGAGACAGCAGCAACAGCAAGTGCAAGCACCGTTTCAGTCTCCCCCACCCGGGCCACGTGCGAGGTTCGCCTTCAGCAGCGACTTCAAGAACCGAATCTGGCCCAACCAAAACAGCACCATCTGCGCCCAAGGCCCCAACTGGACATGGCTGAAGGATGTCACACCGGCCTACCTCTTCGAGGTGGCCTTCTACAAGTTCTGGCGCCAAAGGGCTACGGCGATTGCCAGGATCCCCGACGGAGCTGTGAAACCCTGCTGGCATGACGAGAGCATTACTGGCAACTGGTGCAGTCTGGTGAACCTGTTGAACCCCTCCGTGCCAACCCAAGAAGGACCAGGTGCCTGTGGACACTGCAAGGTGGAGGAGTACGGGCTGCTGTTTTCGTGCTCCAGCAGCAGCAGCGGGAGCAGAAGGCCCAGCAGCAGCAGATGGCCCAACAGCAACTGCAAAGACCACAACAACAACAACAACAAGTACGCGCTATGTTTGCCATTGCGCGCGCTGCCAACATTGTTGCGCGCGCTTCATTTGCCGTAGCACGCGCGATTTGACCGTTTGCGCGCGCTACGGCACCACCGTCTGTCCTGTTTTCACGCAGGTGGGCAGCATGCCGGAGACGGAACCCGTGACAACTCAAAGGCAGAAGAAGAAGCGTACCGAGGAGCCACCAGCCACTAGCCACCTACCACCAGCCATCTCCGCCTCCCACTCCGCTAAGCCCCCCCACCCGCCTGGCAAGGTCCTTGCCCAAAAGACCGCCGACCAGCAGCTGATGGCAGCAGCGGCACAGAGAGTCCAACGTCAAGCGGAACAGAACAAGAAGAAAGAGGACGAAGAAAAGGAGAAGAAGAAGAAGGAAGAGGAGGCAAAGAGGAAGAAGAAGGAGAAGGAAGAGGAAGACAAGAGGAAGAAGAAGGAGAAGGAAGAGGAGGAGAAGAGACGGAAGAAAGCACAGCACGAGAAAGCAAAAAAGGTAATGCTGCAGCGCGCGCTATCAGTGTCATTGCTCGTGCTATGCATTTCGTCGCGCGTGCTATGCCCTGTACCGCGCGTGCTATGCCTCTGCGCTTCTCTTTCCAGGCCGAAGGAGAAGGAGCAGCCCCGAAAGAAGAAGGGGCACCAGAATCGGCAACCCCAGAAGGCGACCCAAGTGCACAAGAAGAAGGCGACACAGCCCCAGCTGCAGCCGGGGCAAAAGACCAAAGAGCAGCATGGGAGAAGCAGTGGGAGTCCGAAGTGGTGGTCACAAACATTAAGGAGACCACTGGATGATAGTGCGCGCTATACCTCATATAGCGCGCGCCGTAAGATCCATAGCGCGCGCTGTATATATTTTGCGCGCGCTACACTGTTGTTGCCCATGAGGACCTGTAGTGTTGCACACTTTTTAGACCTTTCAGAAAGTGTTTTTGCATGTGTCTTGGGATGGGTGAGCAACAGGTAATGTTTTTGAAAAGCAAGGTGTTTTTGAGAAACACAGGACACTGGAAAAAGCCTGGTTTTGAAACATTTTCAGGTTTTGAAAAACAGGACAATATAGCGCGGTGGAGCGCGCGCAATAGGCGCGCTACAAAGGTCATATTTTTCAAAATTTGCGCACACTATGGAAAAAATGCACCATTGCGCGCACACAGGGTTTGCCGAGGAAAGAACCATTCTATTCCCCCCCCATCTCTTGCAAGCAACCTACACCGGCTTGTTTGCTGCTTTGTGTCCCTATATTCCAATTTCTCTTTATCCGAGTCTCTTTGCAGCTTACCCACCCTCCTACGGTCGTGGCAATCATCACTGTCGATGTGGAGCAATGCTTTCTTCAAACGCTTCCCCTTGTTGCCAAATCGCGAACATTTTCCACAACCAACATGTACTTTTTGCGGAGACTCCTAGTCTTGCTGTTCCGGGGGAGTATGCCGACCTTCACCAACTTGCTAAAGCTAGTGACCCCCCCCCCCCCCCACACGGGATGCATTGAACCAGCCGCCGTGGCAATGAAATTTTTTTATGAATGACCCAGAGTAGTCCTTCTTTTCGCGACCATTGGTCGCGGGAGTTGTGTTATGGGTCAAACAACCATGGCAAGGGGGGTGGACAGCGTGCGTCTGTGCCCGCAGCGCTAACTGGAAACAAATCCTGCCTTATGCCCCTCAGATAGCCAATGTGCCCCCACAAATACTCCGTGGTTTGCTTCACTTAGACCCCAAAGCGGGCAAGCTTTGTTAATCAGTTTGCTAGGTTAATCAGTAGCTGTTTAATGGGAAGGCATGACCACATTTGTCACAATTTGGCCGGCGGCCATGCTTTGTAGCCTGCATTCTGGACGGTGTATTTGATGGGGTCCTCTGTGTAACTACGAAGCCAACCCCAGATACTGTACATGCATTCGCCAACTCTCGGTCAACTCCATGTCGAGAGCATTCCACTTGCTTGTACTTGTGCACTGTGTTGTTGCTACGCCTTGTGCATGAAACGTGAGGAACTATCTATATTTTGCAGCTTATGGTTGCGTTGCTTTGTTGTTGTGTTGCAAGTCGAAGTTGGCGCGCCAACTTGGCACTTGGCGCGCGCCAACTGCAAAGTTGGCGCGCCAACACTTGAGTTGGCGCGCGGCAAGTCCGGGTCTGGCGCGTGCCAACTGCCCCATTCTTCCTGTTTGTTTGCACCCTGTGCCCCTGACACCCTTCATGCATTCCCTTTGCCTTCTAGGCATCTCACCACTTTATTCTTCTGATGCCTGCACAGCAACCCAAGAAGGGCAAGGGGAAGAAGGTGACAGTCGTCCCTGACCCCACGTCTGCCCCACCCCCAGCCCCCGCTGCAGCACCTAACCCCGAGGTGCAGGCGGTGCTCGACACCCACATCGCCAACGTCGGCTCCGAGCACTTCCCCGCGGGCTATTTTCCCATCCCCATGACCCTCACCCCCCCGGACGCAGAATCCTTCCCCTAGCTCCCCCCCCTCCGCCAACCCCTGCAGGCCGCCCTCTTCGGCAAGTGGGACCAACAGGGCAATCCCTACTTGGTCTGGCGAATTGACGCCACCCGCGTCAACTTCGCCCTGACCAGGGGGGTTCTCAGCAGGTTCTGCTGTGCCGTGATGGGGCGATACCCCACAACGCTCGCGGTCGAGTTGAAGTTGTCGCAAGTCACCCTTGCGGGCCTCAACAAGACCCTGAAGCTGTGCATTGCTGCAGCGTCAAAAGAGTTTGTCAACGTTCTCGCGCTGCAGCAGATGCCGCCTCAGGGTCTCGACCCCGAGGAGCAGTGGCTGTGGGTGGATCCAGTCAAAAAAAGCGGCTGGAAGCAGCCCACGGCCACTGACGCCGTCGTGGGGTACCACACGGTGAAGGTGCAGGCGTCGGATGCAGTAGCTCCCACGGAATTCTCCACGAACCGTCGCCTGCGCACCCACATCCCTGACATCACCCACCCCACCCTCTACACCACCAACGCACCCTTCACCATGCTTGGCATGGGTTGCCCCCACCCCTCCTTCCACAACTCCTACCCCGTCGCCACCCACGACATCCTCAACCCCCCCATCGTCACGGAGGAGGGTTTTGCCGCGGCGGGCTACCGCCAATATGACCACATCATCCATGAGGATCTGTGGGCCAGACTGGCGGAGCTCGCCACGGTGAAACTCGACCCGTCGATGCTCGAGGAGGTGGACCTCCAGGCCCCCGGGGAAGGTGGGGGGCACTATCAAACGACGGTCTCCAGCGTCACCCACTGGCTCCCGGACGACCTTTGGCAGGCAGTTCTGGCCCTGCTGGGGTTCTCCCTCCCACCGCTGGAGGGACTTGAGGCCTTGTGCCCCAAGATCATCGAGCGGTGGGAGGCAGAACCCTGGAAGGGCTTCTAGATCCCCCACCGTGATTTTGCACTATCCGTGAATCAGTCACTGCAGTGCATGGTCGTGTTCATCCCCCTCACCACCTCCCCCCCGTCCAAGTCCCTCCAGGTGTGCCTGGGCACGCAGGGGGGCTATCACGCTGCGAATCGGTGGGTATTGTTATCCAACCGATTCGCAGCGTGACGCTCCTCCGCGGGACGGTGATCCGCCGCGGTGCGGGCCGCCCTGGCCGGGCACTGTTCATCCCGTTTGCACCCGCCGGCTACCGGTCCCGCATGCTGACCGTGGAGCCGGAGAGTGTAACGGAGCTGATGAACAATGTTCCGGTGATGCCCTCCGAGCTTTTGGCCGAGGGGGCTGCACTTCGGTCTCCTCTGGGCACAGAGGGGTCTCCTCTGGGCACAGAGGATAGTTTGAACTTCAGCCCCCCCGACCAGGGGTCTCAGGAGTCAGTCCCGGCCGAGGCAGTCCCCGCGACCGACCCCGTGCCTGCCCCCCAAGAGGAGGACATGGCGGACTCGCCGGCGGATGGGGAGCCCGCCCCTCCCCCAGTGCGGCACAGGAGGCCGACCCCGTGCCTGCTCCCCAAGAGGAGGACATGCCGGAGGCGCCGGCGGATGCGGAGGAGAGGCCGGCCGCGCTGGCTGATGCGGATGCCGCCCCCCCCCCCCCCCACAGAGTGCGGCAGAGGAGGACGTCCTCACTCCCGACACGATCCCCCAGCCAGTCTGCTTCGTGTCGCAGGATGCGCAGCCGTTGGACCCCCCGGTGCCCTACATAATGCAACGTGTGACGTGTGACGTGTGACAAAATCGTGTGCATGCAAAGCACCGCGCGCGGGCAGACCTTCTCGCCGCAGGAGCAGAAGGCACGGCGTGCCCTGTCCACACGGGCGAGGCCCAACATCTCGGCGTCCTGGGAGCTTAGGGGCTGCGTGAAGTGGGCCATATGCATCCAGGCCATGCGGGCGGCCCCTGGCTCCCGCACGAACGCCCAGCTCAGCGAACGAGTACACCACCGTGCCGGCCGTGCAGCGCACCGGCACCGGTCGGTCGCCTCGGGGGGGGGGGAGCCACCACCGGTGGATGTGCGGAGTGAGGCAGTCATCCGCTGTCTAACCAGTGGGCCCCGCGTGCGCGTGGTCGGTGGGGGTCAGGAACAGCCCTACACACATCCCCTCGGCGCGCCAACTTCGCAGTTGGCGCGCGCCAATTTCCATCTTGGCGCGCGCAAACTCATCGGTTGGCGCGCGCCGAGTGACAAGTTGGCGTGACAAGTTGGGAGCTCCCAAAAGAAGGTTTGTACGATTCAGTCAAAAAGGCTTCACGGCTGGTACGTGCCCACAGGGGCATGGGGGGCAATTTCTTTTTGAGCATTGCAAAGGGAGGTGAAAGGTCGCTGGACCGCATTGGGAAAGCTGCAGACAGGGGTTTCAGGGCTGTCCCTCTTGAGGATGTCTTGAAGTTTGTCAGGTGGGACTTGGACCACAACACGTTATTCGAGATGGATGGTTGGGCATTAAACCAAAACATCAAAGGAGTGCCAATTGGCGGCTTCTTGCGCGCGCAACTGATGTGTATCTGGGCGCTTGTACTGGAAATCACCTTTATGCAGAATCAGGTACCAATTTTTCGCGAAGTCCGCAAACCATGGGACAACAAGGTATGGCCGAAGATGACCTTAACCCAGGCCAGCAAGTGGCCTGTCCCGAGATGGCATGGGTACCCAAGGATGTCAGTTTTTTCAATTCACATGGTATGGACGGTTGGTTTGAGCAAACCTATAAGCTGGTGGTCACCCTGACGCTTGATGGTCACCCCATCGCTTTGCGCGCCATGATGCTGTGGGATTCCCACCCAGAGGGCCGCCTGGGCCATATCATTCATTCAGCGCCAAAAACCCAGCATTATTTTTTGCGGAACTATTTTTTGAATGTTTCACCCTTGAAGTGTATGATTGCAGAGACGGACGCTGCCGTAGCGGTGGAAGATGTCTCTGTAGCCGTGTTGTTCACCAGGTATATGGACAACACTTACCTGGGATTCTGCAATGTCCCGAAATCCCTCTTGCCGGCTGTGCGGCACTTTGTAGAGATTTTTCGACACATACTTTACGAGGTGCCCTTCAAGTGGGAGCCTGAGAACCACTTCTTGAACTGGGGCGAATGCTCTGTGATGTGCACCGACACCCGGTCTCTAACCATGAAGGGGGTACCACCAGTGGAGCCGTTTTTCAGCCCGGAAATGTGGGACAGGTGGCCTGACCGTTGGTCGCCAACCGCCCCCTCGTTTTGCAGTCAATGATCCCGGCCCTTGTGCATAAGGCCTTGCAGTTGTGCAACAGCACAAAGTGCCGCGGCCATAACATCAGAGGTCTAGTGCTGGGTTTCAGGTACAAACACTACAAATGGGAGTGGTGGTATATGCCACTAACGTGCCGGTTACGGGCCCTGCATTTAGAGTTGCTGTGCGACTATGGGATGCAGCGTTCTAGGGCGTGGTGCGGAACCCCCCCAATTTTGGGTGTTGTTAATATGGTTGGAACCCGGAATTTCACATGTTACATGGGTGCACTATGATGCAACAATCTGCCTTCCATGTTTCGTTTGCTCGATATTGCCCGTTTTGCACTTTTTGCGATTGGATCTTTTTGTGCTCTAACTAGTTAGAACGGGGTTAGAACGGGGTTAGAGCACTAGTTATCGCGGGGGTTATCGCGCGATAACCTAGTTATCGCGGGGGTTATCGCGGGGGTTATCGCGCGATAACTAGTTATTGCGTGGGTTATTGCGTGGTTTATCGCGCTTCATTTTATGTTTCCCCTTTTCGCTGTAGCTCTCGAAGCCTTCGTATTCTTCGACAATGACCCTTGCTGCTGCCCACGCTTGGTGCGAGCACCATCAAAAGCTCCTTGGGGTCCGTCGCCTTGGCGGTCCTGAGGGGTTTACGATGGGTGACGCAAACGAGAGGCGCCCTGTGGCGACTCGCTTTGAACATGGTGTGGACTTTGGACTCCTTGTCCATAAGTCCCCCTTCATGCCCGACAAGAGAGACCCCCTGGTTGTCAGCAACTACATCTTCGAGTTGCTAGAGGTAAATCCAGGGGTTGCTGGATTCCTCATCCAGCTGCATGCCGAGGACGTGGACGCGGTGTTGGAGTCCGTCACCGCCCATGCCGAGAAGGGTGCGGGGACGAAGACGACCCTTTATGTGGGTCAGGAGGAAGAGGAGGAAGAGGAGGAGGAAGTGGAGGAGGTGGAGGAGGTGGCGGCTGGGAGGGGGAAGGAGAAGCCCCACAACCCCCTCATGGTTAGTGTGCAGAAGGTAAGGATCCGACCGGGTAAGGGGAAGGGGAAGTCGGATAGTTGGTTCCCCCAACCCCTCACCCACAACACCCGACGGGTCTGCACTGACGACCCCGAAAGCAAGCTCCCGATGCACTCCCTTTGCCCCACAAGGGAGTGGGAGCGTGAGTGGTATGGGGTCACCACTCCCAACATTATTTCGGGGCAGGGGGTGATTCTTTTTCCATTTGGGGCAACACCCCCCCTTATTGGGGAGGCGGAGGAGGTGGTGGCCGCCGAGCCCTTGGGGGCCTTTAATAGGGACCCCAATGACCTTGTGCTCACGGTGGGGGGAAAGCTGGTGGTCAACCACCTCCTCGAACGCGATTCTTTGAGTGAGGTTCAGCTGCAAAGTCTTTTGGATGATTTGGATAGGGTGCCTCTCTCAGAGAAGGCACCCATTTTCAATGAGAACCCCCCCCTTGTCGGCAGGTCCCAAGATTCTTTGACCCGCCGCACATTGTATGGCAACTATGGGGGTGCCAACCACCACAAGCACAACCCCCACAAGCTCCATGATGTGCCAGTCCTCAAAAGGGTGGCAGATCGTGTGCTTGAGACGGCGAAGAAGACTGTGGTGGGGGGTGTCGGATGGAGCTGCACCATCCTTGACATGGCCGAAATTTCGAGCTATGACCACACCCATCAGCACCTCCATCGCGACGCCCCCCCCCTACACCATTCCTGAAGGCACATTGATTGTCAATTGCCTTATTATGCTAACCCATAATCATGAGGAGGAGGATGGGTCACATTTTCTTTTTGTGCCCTCTAGTAGTTCGGGGTTCCCTGACCCTTGGGTGGAGAGGGCTGTGCCATTCAAGAGGGGCACTGCCTTTTTTTTTAATGCCCTTGATGTCCACAGGGGGTCGGGGATTCCCAAGGCCTCCCCCACGGGGGTGAGGGACCCCCGCCTCATGGCATTTTTTGCCATTGAGCTGACCCAAGGGGGGAATCTTCGATTCCCCAACCTGCACGTGACCCAGTCCATTAAGAGGCCCCAGCTGTGGGCACCTGGTGGCAGGGTGGCCAAGACAGTCCAGTGTGATGGGGCGGTTAGGTGTAGGGGGAAGGTCATAGCCAATTGCTACGGCTGCAATCGGATGATTTTGTGCACCGCCCACAAAGATGGCCTTTGTGTGCCATGCCAGGAGGGGGAGGAGGTGGAGGGGGGGAAGGAGGAGGAGGTGGTGGAGGACCCCAATGGGGTCGGCATTGAGCAATCTGCTCAGTGCTTGCTCCCGGTGGGAACACCCAACGGGTATTTTTTGTTGTCGGGGTGGGGGAATGGGAGGGAGGTGATTGCCCCCCTCACTAATGAGGAGGCGGGGGGGTCGCGGGCCACCCCGAATCAGTGCCCCTTGGCCAAGGTGTTCCATGGGGAGGCACTGCCTTGGCCCTCCCTGCAAGGGCATGTTGGGATTAGGGTGCCGCCAGGATGCATTTTGGTGGTGAGGAGGGGATTGTATGGAGGAGTGGCGAGGGTGGCCCCTGAGGTGGAGGGGGTGGCCCAGGTGGTGGAGTGGAGGCAAGTGGGGGAGTATATGCGGCCGTCACGGACTTCGTGTGGCTGCGCAGGATGAACCTGGTGCTGGACGACGCCAAGAAGGAGGGCCAAGGCATGTGCCCATGTCACCACGTGTGAAAACTTCCCACAACACCCTGCACTAACCCCTGCTTTAACTAGTTGTCGCGCTAGGTTATCGCGTTCCAACTAGTTGCTGTAACTAGTTATCGCGCTAGGTTATCGCGTTCTAACTAGTTATCGCGGGGTTATCGCGGGGGGTTATCGCGGGGGTTATCGCGCGATAATAGTTATCGCGGGGGTTATCGCGTGGGTTATTGCATGTTTTTTTTGTTTCTTTTGTTTTTTGCCCCGTCTCTTCGTCAAGGACGAAGCCCAGGCAGCCGGAGGAGCAGGAGGAGCAGCAGAAGCAGCAGGGGCACGGCCCGCCAAGCCGGTGGCGGCCCGTGTGGAGCTGGAGGGGGAGAAGACGCTGCCGGAGGGGGCGTCGTGGCGGTGGGGGGAGCCTGCGGATCAGGCCTGCCGGATGGGGGGCCGGGATGGTACCGGCAGGTCACCATCACCGAGAAGGAGGGGGGGGTAGTGAGGAAGAGCAACCTCACCCTCCCCTCCTATGTGTGGGTTGGGGGAGAAAAGGCCAAGTGGCCGAATGCTGCAGAGGGGGAAACGGTTGCGGCTTTTTTGTGTTTGTTTGGGATGAGCGACCCCCCCCAAAGGAAAAGTTATTTTCTTTTGAGGGTGTGTTTTTTGTGGGAGGGGGAGTATATGGGGAGGGAAGTGTGGCAGAAGCTGCACAGGGGGGGGGGACATCCCCCCCCCCCTTCTGTGGTGGAGGCCACTGCCGAATGGGTTTGGCAGTATGCACCCAAGGGCGGAAGGCCGGGAAAGCAGATGAAGCGGGGACCTGACGTGGTGGTGGTTGAGCCCGATGCCCCCCCCCCCCATAGGGGTAAGGGCCCCAACCCCTCCTCCAAGCCCTCCCCCAAGCCGTCGAAGGTGGCGAAGGTGGCGGCCCAGCCCCCCCCTTGAGGCCCTGGATGTGGAGGCCTTGGGGGCCAGTGTGGCCACCCACGTGACTGACCCTTGCCAGGTTTTGGTGGAGCAGGCGGCCGCCACGGGGGTTGAGGCCGCACTGGCCAAGGATTGGTCGGCCGACCACAAGTCGGCCTTGGCTACGGCCGAAAAGGCCCAGGGCAACACCGAGTGTGCCCTGGACCAGGCCCTCAACCTGGCCGCCAAGAGGGGGGAGGAGGTGGAGGCAATGAGGGAGGCCCTAAGGGAGGCCGGGGATGGGAGGCGGAAGGCGGAGGTGGAGGCGGCCCAGCTGAGGGTGGAGGTGGAGGCGCAGCAGAGGAGGGGGGATGACCTCCAGCAGTGCCTGGGGCTGGCTGAGGCGCAGGTGCGCACCCTCACCTCCACCCTCACAGCCTCCTTCACCGCCTAGCAGGGGCTGGCGCCGCAAGGGGTGCAGAGTCAGGGTAGCGGGAGCAGGAGTGGGAGTCAATGACTAGTGGGTTTGCTAAGGGGGTTGCCTAAGGGCATTTTTCGTGGGGAGGAGCGATATGGGGCCCCAGTGGACATGTGCCACTTTGGCCTCGTGGGAATCGGAAACCCCAACCCCTCTAATTTTAGGGCGACCCACATGGCGGCTGCTACCTTGAGGCCTGCCCTCACCCCCTTGGTCGCAGACCTCAATGCGTATTGCACCTCCAATGCTCCACCATGGTTCACATGGTGTAGCATCCAAGTTGTTCGCCCCCAAGGGAAGGACACCATGGGCCTTCACGCCCATTTGCGTGATGGGGCGCCCATGGCGCTTATTGTGTGTGTGGGGTCTTTCACGGGGGGTGATTTTTGGGTGGAGAGTGGTGGCTTGCTGAATTCCTTCTTGAGGGAAAAAAAGCGGCACACTCGTGTGTGCAAGGGTAGGGCGGTGGAGGGTTGGGCATGCACCGCCACCCCCCAAGCCCCGGTGTTGTTCAACACCGGGGCACTACACGCTCCATTGCCATGGGAGGGCGCGCGATGGAGCGTGATTTTTTACACCGCGGGGGGGGTGCTGCACTGCACGCCTCTATGGCGGCAGCAGCTGGTGGCCATGGGTTTTAGGGTGCCCAATGCTTGCTCTAACCCCTCCAGTTAGTGCGCACTAACCCCTGCTCTAACTGGTTATCGCGGTAGTTATCGCGCTCTAACTGGGTGCTCTAACTAGTTATCGCGGGGGTTTATCGCGTTCTAACTAGTTATCACGGGGGGTTATCGCGGGGGGTATCGCGCGATAACCTAGTTATCCCGGGGGTTATCGCGTGGGTTATCGCATGTGTTTTTTGGGCCCTTGCTTCAAAACCCTCCCTCATTTCCTGCCCAGGCCCTCTTATTCTTCATGGATAATGCTGTCAATGAGGCCCTGAGGGCTCTCAACACAGCTAACCTCCGGCGGTACACTGATCTGCAGTGCCCCAAGGCCCGGCGGCGGCGTTTGAAGGCGGTTCAGCGGCTGGTGCGAGTTCTATTGGGTGACCGGAACGTTGTGTGTGGCACCAACACCAAAGGAGAAGTTTGTTTAAGTGGTGGGGCGTGCACTGCCCTGTCTGGCCCACTTGGTGGCCATCTTGCATTCACAGCTCAGGAGCATGAGGCCCTGAGCATGCTACGCATGGCATGCAGCATGCATCTCTCCCAACGGGCGAATGCCCCGCCATTGCACACAACGGGACCTAAGGACCGTTTGGCAACGGATCATGCCCTACTTTCCCCAAACAACCATTGTAAAGTCTACCACAGGCCACAATAGGGCAGCTGCCCATGTGCCTTTGCAATCAATTGTGCAAAATGCAATATTTATGGCCCGGGTTATTGGGAAACCCCCCCCTAGTGGCGTTGCCATTGTTGTTATTTAAGTTGATGCGACTTCCTTGTGGAAGGCATCCTCCACCCGTGCGGATGTATGGGTTAATGTATGGGGGGGGGGCAAAGTATGCTTCGAAGGTGAAGCTATGGGCCTCATGGTTTTGCATGGATGGCGGGGATGAACAAGCTTTTTTGAGAAGCCTGGACATCTCCGCCAACCTCAACCAAGAGGTGAGGGATGTGGAGGAGGACGTTGTCCTCTTTCAAAATCAATTTTTGACTTGCACTGTCATTTTGACAAGGGATGGGAAGGGGATGCAAGCAATGGGGGGGGCTGGGTCTAAGTGTTGGTTGTGCAAAGACCCCAATGGTATTGTTGAGCAAAGGGGGGTGGAGTCCACCTCAAGATGGGGGGCATTCTTGAGAAGTGTGACCCTTGATAGGCGGTCGGGGGGCTACCAACATGTAGCATGCCGCATCCTAAACGGCATTGCAAAGCGCATTGAGACCATCCTTCAGGCCCTCCCCCCTGGTACCCCTGGTAAGGCCCAAGCTCTTGCAGCTTTGCAGGCCTTCAAACAAGACTTCAAGGATGAGACCTCAGGCATCCCTCTGAGGGAAAGTCTCCCCTCCGCCTCAAGGGCCACAAAAAAAGATTTCGATCTTACAAGCACCAAAGTTTTCCTAACCTGCCCCCCCTTCCAAAGGCAGTTTGTGGATTGCCTCAAAGAGCATGTTCCCACAGTGAGGACCCCTGCTGGACCTCCGTTATGGGTTGTTGTGCATGTCATGGTGAGATGCATTGAGGGTTTGTATGAGCTTTGGAGGGTGAGGGAGATGTACACTCTAACCCAAGTGGAACGCCACCGTGCGTTGACCACAAAAATTTCAAAAGCTTGGGGAGACTCAGGTTGGTCCCCCACCAGGTGGATCCATTGGTGCTTGGCACATTCCACCTTTTTTGCCGAGAAATGGAGGAACATTTTTCAGTTTTCCTCCATCCCAACGGAGTGTCGGCATGGGCCTTACAAGAGGAGGCTCAAAAATTGTTTTAAGGGTTGGTCCTTGGTGAGGCCAAGTATGTCCCTCCGCCACATGCACCATTGCATGTCCATGAACACCCTGGATCAGGGGCTTTTGGGACTGGAGGCAGCCAAGGCCTCATACATTGATGACTTTGTATGAAAAAAGACCATACATGCTTTGTGCCAAGTGTTTTGTGTTGTTTGTCCTAGGGAGGGATGGAAGAGGGGTGCGCCATAACTACACGCGATAACTACGCGATAACTGAGTTATCGCACGATAACTAGCGCGATGACTAGTTACAGCAAGGTGCTCTAACTGTGTTCTAACTCTGTTCTAACTGTGCTCTAACTCTTTGACCCCCCCCCAAAAAAAACCACCCCTACAATGAGGGTTATGTGGGGAAAGAAAGGGGATGGGGGGTTTTTAAGGGTGCTAAATCCATTTTTTTAGGTGGTTTGCCCCAAAATTGAGGCTACGTGGGCGTTCCAAAAATTGCGTTCTAACTAGGGGTTCCGCACCACGCCCTAGAACGCTCTATCCCATACCACGGTTTGAAAGCTTGGGCCCTGGAGGGAGCCTCGTTCGCTGTGAGTTTGGGCAGGGGAGGTGGGTGCACGCACACACAGGAGTCTTCACAATATTAGTGCCTTCTGTCTGCTAAGAGCTTCAGCGAAAATCTCTGGGTCTGGGTTACAGAACACCTTCGCTGTTTGTCCGTTCCCGACTCAGATTATGTCTTTTTGACACTGTGGAGCTTTTGCTCGTGCCTTTGGCATTGCGTTTTGCAAGTATCCAGTTGGCGCGCGCCAAGTCTAGTTTTGGCGCGCGCCAAGTCGAGTTTTGGCGTGCCAAGTAACTAGTTGGCGCGCGCCAAGTCCAATTTTGGCGCTTGGTTTGCTTTTATCGGAAAGGTTTTTGTGTGGCTGGTTTTTGTGTTGTCTTGGTTGTCGCATTGGTGTCGTTGTGTGCATTGTTCAATGCTGGTTCAATGTGATGTTGTGTATTTGCAAGCCGTAATCCACTACGCCAATTTTCAGCTGGAAGTGGACCCGTGTCCAGTGCCCGTGTTGGCCGCAGCGGAGCAGCGGGAGGAGCAGCGGCAAGAGCAGCGGCAAGAGCAGCGGCAAGAGCAGCACGAGGGGTTGGAGGTGGATGTGGAGGTGGAGTTGGATTGGGAAGTTCCGGAGGTCCCGGCACCGGCAGACTTCGGGGACGAGTTGCACCTCCCCGATAAGTTGGTGAAGGTGACGTCCGCCGAGGCGACGGCGGTGGACGTCATCGATTGGGGGGGGGCGAGGATCAGCCGCCTGTTCCAGGCGCAGGTGATTCGGCGGGGGTCCGGACCGAATAGGGTGGTGGAGTGCCCGTTCTGGGCAGTGGTGCAGGGGAAGGTGGGGGTGCAACCATGGGTTGTCTCAATTGTGCCATTTGTGCAAGTGCGCCCCCCCTCCACGCACAACCGGCTCCTCCTCTGCAGCATTGACGCTCTGGGACAGCTGCAGAGGTGGAAGCAGTGCGAGTGGAGCGACGCGCGGGCCATTGCCCCTGCCCCCACTTGAAGGAGGCAGCGCATGCGTTTCTCCTCCGCTTCCAGAAGCAGCTCCTGGGGAAAGGGCCGAAGGGGGAGAAGGGGGGCAAGGCCGGATCCGACGCGTCTGGCGACCCGTCCCTGCATAGAAGACGAGAGGAAGGATAAGAAGAAGGTGCCCCTGAAAATCGAGCAGACGGCGGCTGCAGAGTGGGTGAAGAGTGAGGGATGGGACACCATGTGTGACCATCGGGAGGGGGAGGGCCTCTTGCAGCATGTCGTTGATATGGGGGGGGTCCAGGTGTCCTGGACGGACGCCTTCCGGCAATGGGGAAAATCCCTGTTGGCAACAAGCGATGTCGTCTAAAAATCGGGACCATTGCAGTTGCCCGACGTGAAAATTCTGCGAACAGGATTGAAAAAAATTGGGGGAGGCCCATAAGCCTTGTGAAATGAACGTCACCCTGTGGGCCCATCTGTGGATTGACCACCTGTTGGGATGGGCCCGCAGGTGGGGGCACACTGGCATTTTTGCCGCTTTCAAAGGAGAGTGGCGCCAAAAAGCCCTGAAATGTGAAATTTCCAAGCGCAGCTTTCGAGGTGGAAGTAAAGGCGGCCGGGTGTCCAGACTGCGGGGGGCCAGAGTGCGGGTGAAGGGGGGCAAGGGGGATCGCACGCAGAAGGGGTGGGGGGAAGTGATCCGCTCAGATAATCTGGACTGGGGGTTCTATAATAAAAAATTTTCTGTTTGGGAGTCGTCGTGGACAAAGCAAAGGGGGTACATAGAGAATAAGGGGGTCTTCGTCCAGGCCGAACAGGGGTCTTAACCTAATGATCCATTTAGTGCCGCCCGGCATTCTCCCGGCAACCCACCCGCCAGATGACCCTGGGACCACAGCAAGGCATCTGACCTCTATATATGATTGCTATGCCTCCATGGCCCCCAGCAAGGCAATTTTGAGCTACGGCTCCACAATGTATACTACTTTCATCATCGGGAAGCACATCTCTTGCACATTGTTTTACACATTCTTTTGCACATTCCACAAAAAAAGATGGAACAATGCTTTCTTCGTGCCAAGTGTGCAAGGGCAGGTGAGGGACGGAATTTCCAGTGACAACAATAGCGTGCAAGTCGATGGTTGGATCGGTGGGGGGACACTTGGCGCGCGCCAACTCCAGACTTGGCGCGCGCCAACTTGCGACTTGGCGCGCCAACTTGTGAATTTGCGCGAGCCAAGGCCCGGGAAGCCAACTTTGGGACTTTTTTACGGTGTAGGAGTGTTTTCAGCACGAGAGGGGCATGAAACCCGGGGGTTTTCAGGGTAAAAAGTTTCCATTTACACCAAAAAGGAGGAAAAAATCCCTAGGTAGCCAGTGTAACAACATAATGGACACCCGCCATGATTTGGCTGCATTTCGAAGCAAGTTGGCGAATGTCTCTTGGCTTCGTAGTTACACGGTAGGGAAGACATTGGTTCCCCCATGGCATTGCCACTTTGGAAAGGTGCTATTTGCAAGCACATTGGCAAAGATGGGATGTGCAAAACACTTGCCAATCAAAGCACAATGTGTGGTGGTGTCAATAGAATTGTGATCACTAAAAGTATGATGTGTATCCATCCGTTGAGGACAAATACAACTTGCCGTGGCAAAACTGATGCCACCGCTATGGGCAACAATTTACTCCAAAAACATTTCTCGCTGTTTGAATGTGCGTGAAGAGCTACCCTCTGACCAGTTATACCCAGACCTAATACGGACCGCGCTTAACATCGTGAAAATTAAAAGGTCTTTGTATGTTCCACCGCCTAAAAAAATACAGTGTTCGGAGGTATGGTAAGCGTGGGCTCCACTCCAAATGCATCCATTGGATAAAGAGCATGTTCTAAAGCTCCTTTGGGGGAAATTGTAGGCAAAGACTAGACTGAAGTTTGTACCTTATAAGTCCTGTGTTTTCTGCAACTCGGATGAGAATTTATACCACAGCACTAAAGCGTGCTTGGTGTTACGACCCTGGGTGAATTTGGTCTGATTATTGTTGGGGGTTGTGCGGGAAGATGATCGGTTTGTGGAAGTAAGTAGGTTACTGGCTTGCCATCCACTGCTTTCCCTAACCACGGTACAAGGGGTTGCAATGTGGCTTGGGAACCAAGGATAGTGAGGAATGCAGTGTGACGTTGTGTTGCAAAAAACTGAATAGTGTGCTGCGCATTTGCTTGGCAAAATGCACAGACGGTTGCTGCCATATCCCTTTGTGTACGATGTAGATGACGAATTGGGCGCTTCTAAGGGACGGCAGAAACACCCTTGCTTTTACGACGCTTCTGGGGGTTTTTGAGGTGGCCCGACGCACTCGCGCATGAGTTTTCATGTGGTTCATCCATTTTCAAGGAGAGAAGCACTTTGCATGTTTGTACCCTTCGTGAACCGGCCGTTTGAATCCGAGATTCACGGTACCGTGAATTTCATCCAATTTTGCTGTGTTTTGCTCGTAACTTGGTGCTATCCTGTGCTTTTGTCGTGCTACCTTCGCCCAAAGTAAGATCCAACAAATATGTGCAATTTAGAGGTTTGAAGTCCCCGCATGGTTCAACACATTTGGTGAGATTCGCGTGAATTTGAAATTCACGCACCCAGATTCACCCAGAAATTCACGGTAGATTCACAGATTCACGACAATGTGAAATTCGCACGAATTTCGTACGAATTCGTAGAAAATCGCACGAATTTCGTACGAATTTCCCACGAATTTACCCTCATTTCCACTGTTTCGCTTTCTCACAGCTCTCAAAGCCTTTCTTCGCATTCTCTTTTGACACTGTCCTAGCAGACTATGTCGCAGCTCGCCGGCCTGGCCTCTCGCCCCGACTCCGCAGCCGACACCCTCGCCCATTACCAAGCCCTCCCCGTCGCCCACCATCAATTGGAGGAGGCGACGTACCAGTCGGGGGCACTGGGGGTGGATGATGTTGTGGGCTGGGCAGCATCCCTCGACCCCTCCCCCGATGTCATCCACATCGACATGCGCAGCCCCACCCGCAACTCCTACCTTGGGGGGAGGGGATGGGCCACAACCTTGTGGAGGGAATTGCGCTGCCAACTCCCCTCCCCTATATCCGCTATCGGTCTCACAATTTCTTTGCAAAGAAATGCTATCGCCAACCCTCCTGGCGATAGCATTTCTTTGCAAAGAAACGCTAAGGGGTAGGATTTCTTCGCAAAGAATTGTTAGGCGATAGCATTTCTTCGCAAAGAAATGTTAGTGTGCATTTTATTCCCTCTGTGTTTACTAGAATAGCACAACAATGTCCAAGAGGTTGACTTTCAAATCTATTGCACGACGGGTGGTGTTCACCAAACTTGCAAATACAGATGAGATTACTTTGCATGACGTCGCAAAGCATGTTGGTGTGCAGCCTAGGACACTAAATGTATATCACCAAACAGGCAAACAGGTGAAATCCAAAGCAGTAATGCTCTTGAGCAAACACAATGTGGCAAAAGAGGAGGAGCAACGCAGAGCAGAACCGTGCCCCAAACCAGAGATGAAAGCCGAACCTTCCCCAAAACCACCACAGAATCCCTCACCAATGAAAGTGCAACTTGAGTCTCCCCAAGAGATGGACAATCGTCACCTACGTATTTATACTATCTCTGATGATGATTCGCTGAGCTCACATTCTTGCGATGTGTTGAATGCTTCCATGGTTTCCTCGGAGCGTTCCTTCGGAGATTAAGCAAATGAGTATGAAGAGTTTCCTCCGACTCAATTGTCTGAGAAGGGGGATGTGTTTGCCTCACTTGAAGCGGGTATCAATGAATATCGTGATGCAACTTTTTCCGCCCCACCTAGTGAGGAGGGTGCAGCACACAATCAGGTGTTTGAAGACATGCCTAACCCCTTCATAGCAGCAAAGCAGCCTAACAAGGCCCCATGTAGACCCAAGGTGGAACCAAGTGTATGCTATATGTGTGATGAGCCGATCCCTAGGAAACGTGACACTATTGCTCTTCAACCGGTGTCATGTGATGCATGCCGTGCAACCTACCACCTTCGGTGTGCCAAGTTGACTCGAGTGCCTCGTCATGGGTCATGGATTTGTGAAAGCTGCACCATGACGCCGTAGTTCTTCCCTAGTTATGGCTATGAGGTAGTAGCCATGTGGTAGCCCTTCCGCCTCCGAATGTGCGGGGTGGCACAAGAAACAGTGCCGTTTCGCAACTCAACTTGACTTCTTTACCCCTCTTGATGTCAATGTCTTGGGAATGCGGGTTTTGCCATGGAGGGTCGGCGATAGCATTTCTTTGCAAAGAAATTGTGAGACTTCGATAGCGGATATAGTGAAACGCTACCCGATAGTGTTTCCTGTATAAAATTTCTGCATCTAACCCCTCTCCCCTCCAGTGTTGACCAGCTCCTCAACTCCATGCGCACTAACCCTGTGGGGAAGCCTAAGGACACCCACGTCCAGGTGTACCCCACCACTAACCTCGTCCATACCCCCCCCCCCCACTGCGATATGGTGTGCCTGCAGGATCTTACTGCAAGTGCACCGGCAGACCATTCTTTTTCCCCCCTTTTCTTGGCACCTTGCCAACCCCCGGTGGTGCGATGATTTGGGCATCGCCCCTTTCCATCCCACCATCCCCCCCCCGGTGCACATCCCTGACGTCACCCACCCCACCTTCTACAGCACAACTTCTTTGCAATGGTACCGTGGTGCCTCATGCGCCCCCCCCTTCATTTCAAGTGAACCCCCCCTCCGCACGGAACCCCTTCCCGACCCCCCTCATGGGGTGATGGGCAGCCCTGACCCCGCCCCCGACAGGGTTGGCCCCTCCCGGTCGCCCCTCAACTTTGTTGATGGGAACGGCTACATTGTGCTTCGGAGGCTTGTGGAAGCACGGGATTGTGAGGTGGGGTGGAACAAAGTGATGAAGGCGTGGGGCAGCGGCGACGAAAAAGTCGTCGCAAAAAATTTTGAGCTCCTTTTCAACGCCGCGCGGAGTGAGGATCGGGCCAAGGATCCTGAGCTCCCCCAAGAGCAACTTGGGGTCGGGGGTGGGGGGGCCTCTCTTCAAGAAGTTCCACCCCGACCTCACCGAAAGTGTCCCTTGGGTTGGGGACCTCCACCCAATGACGCCGGGCAGCGTCATTGTGGGGAGTGTGGGGAGTGGGCCGCAGCTCCCCCACACCAACGTCGCCACCCACCCCGAGGTGCTCCCCCCCAACAGCAGGGACATCTCGGGGTGCCACCTGAGTAGCTTCCTCTGCTTGTCAGAGGACTGCTATGTGGCGGTGCAGGCGGGGACGGCCCTGGGGGAGGCGGGGGAGGCGCGCTGGGACACCGTTGAGCTGCATCGGGGGGGCATGCTGTTGATGGTGGCCACGAGCCGCCACCATGGGTTGCCTGCCCTCCTCGACTCCAAGGATGGGCTGCACGGGGCTCTTTTTCACTTGTGGACCCCCAACCCCCGACACAAACACCACCAGCCCAACACCACACACCTGGACGCCACCCCCCCCAAGGAGGCCTCGGACGTTGCTGGGGATTTGTCCCATGGGTTGCCTGCCCTCCTCGACTCCAAGGATGGGCTGCAGGGGGCTCTTTTTCACTTGTGGACCCCCAACCCCCGACACAAACACCACCAGCCCAACACCACACACCTGGACGCCACCCCCCCCAAGGAGGCCCTGGACGTTGCTGGGGATTTGTCCAGTTGGGACTTCACCAGCGTGGACCAGGTGTTGTGGGTGGGGAAGGGGGCGGTTGGGAGGGTGGGGTTGTGGGAGGGGGATGCTGCCCAGGCCCTCTTCGCCGACCCCCTCGAGTCGGTCCCGGCAGGCTCCCCCCCTGCCCCTTCCACCCCACCTTCCTCTCCCGGTTGGCCCCGGCCTCCGACCTCACCGTCATCGGGGTCGGCGAGCAGTGCATGCTGTTCTTCGTGGGCAGCGTGCACCAGCTTGAGGTTTGCAAGGGGGACAATGTCGATGCGGAGTCGGAGATCCACTTCGCCATGACCGGCATTGCCCCCCTGGAGCGGCCGACCACGCTGTGGCACCTGGTGAACACGGTCCCAGCGTGGCGGTCGCCCAAGTGCGCCAAGACCGGGAGATGGAGCAGGGAACAGGGAAGGCACCGGCCAATGTGGCACGCACCATGCTGCAACCGGTTTTAGATGAGGCACGGCTTGCTGCATGAACTTGCACCCGTGCCTTATGAAATAGTGACAAGGCAAACAGCAAGGGGAAGATGAGGATGGAGTGTGCTGCTGCCATCCATTTCATGCGGAATAGGGATTGGGAGAAGATAATAGATGCTTGCCTACAGCAGCCTAGTGTGAGGCAGCATCAAGTAGGGGGAAAAAGTCGGGAGTCGGTGTGCAAAACGTGGTGGCAGAATCTTGCAGGCATGTGTGTATACGTGCGGTGTTCCGCATGGTTCTCCGGGGCCGACTTCGGGCGGCTCCGGAACCATAGCATAGCCATGGGCGCTGCCCACAATGAGCTCCAGTGGGGCAAACTTCTGTGGACGCATCTTTTGATCGACCACATGTATTATTTTGCAAAGAAGTGGAGAATCTTGTCAAAGTTCTCCTGCTTTGCCATGGAGGGAAGTCACCGGAGGCTGAAGCGCATGTAGCGCAACAGCGGGGGCCTAAGCCTCCTCCGGGGGAGACTAGGGGTGCAAGTGGTTGTGGACAACCACACCATTGATGATAGCCTTTGGTTGCATGGGTGGGATGGGCCCAAAAGGACTCAACATGGGCAAGGGCCCATAAGTGTACAAACATATGCAAGCCGGACAAGAAGACGGCTTCTAACCGACATGCAACACCTTCAGACTCTACAGCGGCGGTTCCGGTGCCGCAAGAGACGGACATGAGATCACCTTACAAACCCAGACCATTGTTGCCTGTTACCGGGGTGCATGCTGGGGGGCCTACTAGGGGTGCGAGGACAAATCAGGGGGTGCACACCGGTATCATTTGTGTAAAATCAGGTGAATTCACGTGAAATTCGCACCAAATTCGTGCGAATTTCGTACGAATTCACGTGAATTCACGGCTCTGAATCGGCTACAGGCTTGCCGGGTTTCGGCACCTCTCGTTTTGGGCACGGTTCGGACATGATGGATGCTTTTGGGGCGGGACTTTCAGGGGATGATGCGTAACAAAGCTGGGGCAGGAATTTTGGCCCCTCAAAGCGCCCGGAATGAATCAAGAATATGGCATTTCCCCCGAAAAACCTCAAAATTTGGGTAAATTCACGTGAAATTCACGCAGCTATTCAAACGGCCACTTACGGCCGTTCACGAAGGGTACATTGCCTCCGCCTCTGCTTCCATCGTTCTCAACGTTGTACAGGTGCCGCCTGTCGGCCGCGTTTTCCGCGTTCCGCCCTGGTGCTTCCACACGTGCTTCTGGAGGTACGTTTGCTTCGTTTGCCGCGTTCTATTCGTCTTTTCCGTTGCCCATGAGGCCCTCTTCTCACAAAATGACCACCCCACTATACCGCAACAACTGCAAGCAGTGGCTGAAGATTGATGGGTCGTTGGAGAAGTGGAAGCTGAAGGACGCCGGCCAGATGAGCTTCGTTGTTTTCCAGCTGAAAGCGCAAACATGTCTGTGCCCGCAACATGCAACCTTCGTTGTCCTCGTTCGTTTTGTCCGTCACATGCTTACTCGACATTGCCTCTTGCTTCCGTTGCCCATGCTTCCCTCCTCTTGATTGCATTCTTTCCTGCACAGCGGGGTACTGGTGCGGGTGGGTCGAGCAGCGGGCCAAGAAGCAGAAGAAGCTGCCGGATGGTTGGGACGCGGGCAAGAGCTTCTACTTGACCACGGTGTAGCTGTACCACGTCAAGGTGCCGAAGGCCACGAAGAAGGGGGCCCTGCCCCAGGTCTGCGACTACCGCAGCAAGGCAGATTAGTGGTTCAAGTACAAGAGGGTATGTCAATGCGTTGCAAGTGTGCCTCTAGTGTCAGGGGGGCCTATGCTGTGTTTTCCTCGTTCGTGACGTGCTGCGTCGTTGCCTCCGAACCCGCTTCTGGGATCGTTTCGCGCGTTATCCACGTTCTGCGTGTTGCAGTTTTCTGCCTCCACCCCTGCTTCTGGATGCCAGTCTTGCGTTATCCGTGTTCTGTACGTTCTTTTCAGCTGCAGAAGGACCGGTTTTGGGCCTGGGCGGAGGACACACCGCAAGAAGAAGAGGAGGAGGAGGAGGAAGTTGAGTCCTCCAGCAGCAGCAGCAGCAGCAGCAGCATCAGCACCAGCAGTGCCAGTGCCAGCGCCAGCGCCAGCGCCAGTGGCATTGTGCGCGCACCCACTCCAGGGGAAGAAGGCCGCAAGGAGTACCGTTTTGGAGAAAGAGAAGGAGAAGCACCAGGAGAAGGAGAAGGACAAGGAAAATGAGGCAGAGGCAGAAGGAGAGGCGGTTTGGCAGCGGAAGCAGGAGCTTGCAGCGGCGGCACACGACGTTGTGGTGGCGGAGGCTGCGAAGGGGAAGGAAGGGACAGCCAAGGAGGGGAAGCTAAAGGGCAAAGAGAAGGGCAAAGAGAAGGGGAAACAGAAGGCGGGACGTGTGGGCAACGTGGGGTTCAAGATCGAAGGGGCGGTGGGTCCCCAAAAGTCCATGCCGGCGAAGAAGACTCGCTTCGAGCACTACAAAGAGAGCACGCAATTCATGAACGACATGCAGATGGTATTCAAGTCCCATGCGTTGTGTTTTGCGTGCCTCCGACAATGCTTCCAGAGGCGTCCACCGCGTTATGCGCGTGATCCACGTGCCGGTTCCCCGCTTCCGGACATGCTTCTGGAGGACATTTGTGTGTTTTTCGCGTCCTTCAGGTCCTGGAGTCCGGATTGGCGGAGTATGGGGTGACACTGGGACGGCTGGAGAAGCACCGCCGAGTGTGCTTGAGCGCGGACGCCAATGGTCGGAGGGATGCTGCCGCTGCCACCCTACTGCACAGCCAGGTGCGCCCGACCGCGGTGCAGGGTTTGTTGGCCTGCGGTGTTAAGAACGCGCAATCCGCCTCCGCTGCCCGTGAACACTTGGACCGCGTCTACCGGACCTCGGGGCAGCGCGCCCACAGATGGGATCCTGAAAGGGATCTCCGTTTGTACTAGCTGCGTGGAGGCTGCGGAGAGGCCGCCCAGCGCGCTCGCGGGTACAGAGCCAGTGGGCCCGGAGCTGCACGGGGTCCCCTTGGCAGCGCTGAAGGGGCAGCACCCCCTGGGGGAGCGGAGGCGTCCGCCGCCGTCCCTTGCGAGCCTGGCTGCCAAAGATCTCGTGGACATGAGTACCGACGACCTCAAAGAGAGATACAAGAGAACGGTCACAATGGCCGGGATGATGGCGTATACCCTCACCGAAGACGGCGAGGAGGAGCTGCCGGTGACGGGGGCGTGGACAATGATCAAAAAGAGGGAGTTGGCGTCGCTGCGGGTATGCTGCGCTATGTACGTTATGTACGTTCCGGTTTTTTGCCTCCCAACGCGCCTCTGGAGGTGCTTCCGGTTGTTCTGCGCGTTCGCCGCGTGATCCACGTTCCCGCAGTCGTGCTTCCGGACGTGCCTCCAGGGGTAATAATCATCGTTCCGTGTGTTTTCTTTGCAGATGGAGGCAGATTTTGGGGAAGCTCGGAGCACACCCTAGTTGCGTCCGCCACCCCCGTTTGGGTACCCCCATTTCCCGCCCCCGGTCCCGCACCACCACCACCACCATCACCTCCACCACCAGCACCACCCGTACGAACACCACCACCAACTCCAACCCCAACTCCAAGAGCGGATGTTGGAGCCGGAGCCGGAGCCGTACGTCAAGATGGAGCAAGAGTGCGAGCAGGACTAGGGGTGGCGGGGCAAGGAAGAGTACGTGCAGCCGGGAGAAGCGGAAGCGCTGGAATGGTGGGAGCAGTACAAGGGACTATAGGCGCGGCAGCAACCAATGCAAGCCGAACCGATGCAAGCCGAAACGATGCAAGCCGAACCATGTAGGCCAATGTGTGTTCCATGTTCTGCATGTCCCGTCACTGCGATTTCGATCATGTTTCCAGAGGCATCGGCCGCGTCTTCAACGTCATTGGCGTCCCGTTCTTGTGCTTCCGGTCACGCCTCTGGGAGCCGTCACACTGTCCTGCACGCTTTTGGCGTCCCCTCTACAGGGCCTCGCGCCGACAGGGACCGGAGCATCACGCTGGTGGAGCAGAGGAGGTCGCCGATCCCCGTGAAGGTTGAAGAGGGTGAGGAGGAATCCGCCCACGAGAACGTTATGCTGGAGGTAGGTGTGAGTTCTGTCGCCGTTCACGTTCGGCGCGTTGCGTTCTTGTGCCTCCGACCATGCTTCTAGGGGCGTTCGCCGTGTTGTGCGCGTGATCCCTGTCATTGTCGAATTGCTTCCGCCATGCTTCTGATATCGTTCGCCGCGTTATCGACGTTATGCGCGTTCTGTTTGCCGTTCACATTGTGCAGTAACGCCCCAGAAGAAGATGCCGGCCGCCGGAAGCGACTTTGAGAGCCCGCTGACCTGGCCAACGCCGCGTTCAACACAGACCCCGGCCTCCTGGCCGGACGCCGACGAGGCCGTCGGCCGTAGGGCGTCCCAGCCCCACGCGGTGGCGCCCGCGTGGGGCATCCCAATGCCAGCACCCCTTACGCAACAACCCCCCCACTTGTGGCAACGCGGGGGTGGCGCTTCTTGGCGTGTCCCTTGGACCGGCCACAAACGGCCCCACAGCGCTGTCAATTGATTATTACAGCACCAGAGGTCCCAGCCAACCCGCATGGCAGGAAGGGCGAGAGAAAACATTAACAGATACACGGTTTGATTGGAAAAAGAATATTCCTTTGTCTACAGAAGCGCCATTTTTGGGGTTCCAGTCACCATACCTGCTGGTACGTTATCCCCGTAAGCTAGGAGAACGCGCAGAACGAGGATAACGCTCCAGAACGCTCCGGAACGCGGAGAACGCGGAGAACGCGGAAAACGCTTCCAGAAGCACAAGCAAAAGCACTAAACCGGAATGCGTAGAACGCGGAAAACGCGTAAAACGCAGCACACCTATGTTGGGGGGGCCACGTCCTCACAGTTGGGTATCCAGCCTACGCGGTTGGTCCCCCCCAGGTTTCGCACTGGTCCCCATGGGTGGGGATGGCAGAGGCTTGGCGGCCATGACCTTCTCGATCCCACCACAGCCGCCTCCACCACCCCGTCTACTGCACGCCGAAGGAGAAGTTCTCCAACGTGTCGCCCTCTACGCTCCCTCTAGCGTCCTCCGCTTCGTCCTTTTCTTCCTCCTCATCGCTATCCGGCTCCTCCCCGTCCTCGCCGTCCGCTTCCGGGTCGTCCTCCCCGGCGTCCCCCTCATGAGTCTCCTGGCTAAGGGGCGGCTCGCTTTCCTCGGCGTCCTCCGTGCCCGTTGTAGTGATCCCGGTGTCCGGCAATCCGCTACACACGTATTGTGTGCGGCCTTTGCCGCAATGTGCACAAGTGCGCCGTTGGGCACCGGCAACGGGGACGTGGTTGTTGCGTCGCGGTTGCGCATCGGCACAGTATCGCTGGCAAAGGAGGGCCCACTGCCACTCCCACATGCTATCCGTGCCACGGCACCTTTCTAGGGCGCGGCATTTTGCAAACGCGTTGGCCGCGGCGTATCGCAGCAAGAAGCCTCGCACGGCTTGCGACCAGGACATCTGCCTTCCCAAGAGGCGCATCTGCAACGCCATCTAGTTGGCAGAGTGCACCCCCCGTGCCACTTGGCGGTACACAGCAACGAGGGGGTGGATTTCCCGGCCCGTGTGGTGCAGGGGGCCCCGCGCAGTGTACCACACGTTGGACAAGATCGGCACCAATTTTGGAGGCTTGCCTCTGGTTTTCGGCTGCTTGTACACCTGCAGGGCGTACTTGTGGCTGTCAACCGTGGCCACAGCCTTCTGCCCGGCCTAGATGGTGTCTCCGGCTTGCTGGACACTGGCCGTGTCCTTTCGCACCATGGTGATGAAGGGGCGGCCCTCACGCGCAAGCCGTTGTGCGGTGGTGTGTGACCCGAAGAAACAGTCCCCTACAAGGACCGTGTACGCCAGCAGCTGTTTGGACCACATGGCCATCAGCTGTCGGGCGTTGAGGTTGCCCGCACCACAACCGTGTCGGCGGAGGACACCGCGGCCGCCAGTGTAGAGGTAGACGTCTACAATGTTCCCCGTACCGGCATGAGCCAAGCAATAGAGCTTGATGCCGGTGTTTTGCGGTTTCCGCACAATGTACATCTTGAGGGGGCCTGCCCTAAGGCCCGTATGGGGCACTAGGGTTTCATCCCCGGTGTCCGCGCCACCCATGGTCCATGCTGTGGCCCAATGGGCACTAGCCGCCTCAATATGGTCCACCACATCCGGGCGACAATTACAAACCCAGACCATTGTTGCCTGTGACCGGGGTGCATGCTGGGGGGCCTACTAGGGGTGTGAGGTCAAATCAGGGGTGCACACCGGTAACATTTGTGTAAAATCACGTGAATTCACGTGAAGTTCCCACGAAATGCGTACGAAATTCGTGCGAAATTCGTGCCAATTTTGTACGAATTCACGTGAATTCACGGCTGTGAATCGGCTACAGGCTTGCCGTGTTTCGGCACCTCTCGTTTTGGGCACGGTTCGGACATGATGGATGCTTTTGGGGCGGGACTTTCATTGGATGATGCGTAACAAAGCTGAGGGAGGAATTTTGGCCCCTCAAAGCCCTCGGAATGAATCAAGAATATGGCATTTCCCCCCAAAAACTTCAAAATTTGGGTAAATTCACGTGAAATTCACGCAATTATTCAAACGGCCACTTAACGGCCGTTCACGAAGGGTACAACTAGGGTTTCATCCCCCGTGGCCTGCTACCCATCGTCCATGCTGCAGCTCAATGGGCACTAACCGCCTCAATAAGGTCCACCACATCCGGGCCACAATGTTTGTGTAGATCGTAGTATTGCCCCCGGGATAGCAACCGTGCTAGATAGGCATTGTACACCAATCCACCACGGTCCCAGACACCATCCACGTGCATGGGCCGCACCATGCCCAGCAATAGCACGAAGGTGTTGCACCGTGGTACTAAGGGGATGAGGTCCTCCCTTTCCCGAGGTCGGAGGATGGCCTCTTGGGCATCCACAATGGGCTTCATCATGTAGTCCCATATACCATCCGTGTCTAGCTCACGGAGTTTGGACTCCCCGGGTCGTAAACCGTACTCAATTGAAGTGGCAAAGTGCTCCTTGCGGAGGCGACCAGCCGAGAGGTTCTTAGGCGTCCCAAGTTGCCCACCCTCTAGGACCCCGTATACGCGCGATGTGACAATATTCCACATTTCTACTTTGAGTATGCTATTTGACATATGTGACCAAAGTTGTTGGCATAGCTGTGTGACAACCATTGAAATACGTGTTGATGTGTTAGCCTTGTGTATCCACTTCTTCTACTGTGTTGTATTTGAGGTTTTTCTGAAGCTGGCCGAAAATGAGGCCAGCTTTTGGGCAACATTGCAAACAACTATGTGTATATGCAGTTTTTGACCCCTCTGGCTGAAATTTCGGCCAGCTTTTTGGTTTCCTAGTGAATAGGCATAGTTATTTTCATTTTTCTTAGGGCTGCCCGAAATTTCGGCCAGCTTTTTGGTCTGTTCACTATTCAAGCACTTCTATTCCGGTTTTTGGTAAGTCTGGCCAAAATTTGGCCAGCTTTTCCTGTTTTTGAACATTTAAGGAATTGTTTCCCCTTCGAAAACACCTTGCAATTGTCATTGTTCATGAATATTACACCTTACACTCCTACATAAATGTTGTCTTGTCTCAGCGTTAATGTCTTCTGCTAGTTCTGTCAATGCTGTACATGCTGCAGTTATTGGTGCTTTTGCTACTATAGCCAAAGGGCTATTGCGAAATGCATTACGTGGTGGGACTCTGCAAAAGCTTTTGCAATTCTGCCTCATGTTGCGGAAGAATCGCAGGAGCCGGCACTCCATGACACAGTTGAAAGCTGCTGCCACTGAGAAGAAGCCCCCACGATGGTACATGACATTCTTGTCACAGTTCCATGCCCTATACTGCCTGGCGCGTCGTATGGCCCTCCCATACTCTAACCGTGGGTCTGGTTACAACTGCGGTATTATGTCCTGCCGCCAACGCCGTAAGGTAGGAGTCCTTGGTCAGTGTAACACCAAACAGGAGTCAATTCACCATCGTGCTGGACTAGCAGCACACAACTTGTGGAACACCATGCACCGTAGGCAAGTTTGTATATGGTTTGATAACCTGAGGCGTTACAGGTCGGGAGTTGATCCCCATTCACCCGACTTAACCCTAAATTGTACAGCTGTTGCTGTTTTGCACACTACTGCCCTACCTGCATACCCGGGTCTGCCGGAGCTGGCCGAAATTGAGGCCAGGGTACCAAACGTTGCAGATGACATCTTTCGCTCACATAGAGCATTGTTTGATCGTATTCACGTTGCCAACCAAGGTATTCAGAGAGTTTGGGTTCGTGCTCCTTTAGACATTGCCAGATAAAATGTTGGTTCCCTCAACTGGAGACCCTTTTTCCTGTTTGAGCTCCGCTCCGGCACAAACAAAGAGCTTTTGCAACTCGTGGTTGATTTGTCATGTGTGGAACACCGCACCAGACACTGTGTTCCGCTGCTTGTGGACATGAAAATACACTTTGCCCTACTTAAGCTGTGTTATGGTGCCGCTTATGTCCCGTGGAATGTACCACAACTACTGTTGGGTTTTCCTTTGGTGTACGGAGTATGGCATAGCTATAAGTACTGCGTTGAATCGATCTACAGGGGGTTCCTGCCATTCATTAAGTTTTTGGAGCAAGGGAATAGCCTTCAGGTTGGGTCTATCCTCCCTCGCAAGGTCAAGGTCATCCATATGGAGAAGACATTGCTTGGACTCATGCTAGCCACATCGTCCAATAGAGGCAAACTAGATGAGCGCGTAACTGCTCAGTAGCCAGCGGGACTTGACACCCAGTCAGCGCAAGGGTTTGCGTATGTTATTAGCCCTTAAAGCTTTCCCGTACACATACTGTCCAGCTGCTTTCAGCATTGGGACGTTGGTTCGTGAGTGCAACTGGGAGGGCCGGGGGGCAGGTTCCGGGATTGTTGCTAAGCAGGCACTTGAGATGTTCCTACTGCTCATGCTGAACATCCTAAAGCCCGAGGAGCAGCTAGCCACGGAGTATGTGAAAACCACTGCTGTTGCTCTTTTGTTTTGGAGTCAGTGGCATTCCGCCTTCCTAGGGTGTATCCACTCTGAGGAGCTGGGTGAGGCACTTTCGAGTGGGTTCTCAGCCCACTGTCGCCGCAACACTGCCTGTACCAGTGTCCAACAGTCGTCTGCTTTGTTTCTGACACTTCCCCTTGTCCAACCGGGAGATAAAGTTTTGTGTGGTGTGCTGACTAAGAGATCCGTGGCAATGTGCCAATCTTAAACAATTCATCTTGACAGCCCATACACAGAGCCTGCCCATATGTGGTTCCGCTCCGGACTATAAAGTTGAGGGGAGAAGACTGGATGCAGTTGAGGATATGACTTCCCCCGGTACAATGTCTAGGACACGAATCACCACATACCGGGTAAGAGTGGTTCTGTTGCATGCAATGCAAAATCTGGTTGCGCGTACCAGGGTTCCTGACGGTGTTGAGGATTTTTTACAAACAAATGCACCCGCTCGCACTGCTGCCCAGCAAGGGGTATTGCGTACTGCACATGCTTCTATCCGCGCTGCCAACCGTGCACCGCCTGCTGCTCCTGCAGCTGCTCCTGCTGGGATTGCCTTGCCCCCAAAGCCACCCCTACCTGGTCTCAAAAAAATTATAAAAGATGTTAAAAAGGCCCAGATGTGGTCCTGGCACATTCTTCATCCCGAGGCGGTTGCCAATGGGCTTGTGAACAACACCACAGGTATGTTTTGGTCAAACAGGGGTTTGTATTCGAATAAATCGACCGACCTCGCCGAACTTTCGGCCAGCTTGTGTGTCGTTCAATTAATGCACAATAGGAGCCCACCCTGTGATACCACCTGTCTGCAGCTATACTTGGTACTATCGAGATGGCCAAAAGGCAATGCGCTATGGCATCACACCTGAAGGTAGCCTATGGCAGCTGTACCCGGACTGAAGAAAACCCCTGGCCACCGTGGTGAGTAGTAATTAAGGCCCCTCTTTGGAATGAACCCCAATATGAGGGTTTGCGGGGATTGTTGCGGAAGCCTGTTGCTAAGCCTGTTTGTGAAAAATATGATACTGGTCTGGTTAGTATCCAGTGTGCTAGGGAGTCCCTCGTTGAGACAAGCACAGGCAAACTCATTGCAGAGTCAGGCCGTGTGGAACTGATGGCAATGCGTTGTGGAGTCCCTGTTCCCAGTATCATTAGTTCACTGCCCTTTGCTGCTTGTGTCTTTGAGGTGCCGCGCCTCAATTATGCTGGTTTGCATAACGTGGTTGCGCAGCTGCTTCTGCCCGGTGTGCCTGTGTTCATTGCGTGTGAGTCTGTTGATGTGAACGCCACTGTTGCTGCTTTGAAGGCCACTGTGGCTGAGGATATGTATCAGTGTGATGTTGCAATTTACAATTTGTCAACCAAGACCCCGTTGTATACTTCCACTTTCCATCTGGTTCCCGTTTGTGCTGCCACCGCCTTTGATAACAATATGCCCCATTACGTGGCTTTTACTGAAGAACCCATGTCGTCTGTGATGCCTGTTGAGATATTCTCGTTTCTTTTGAGCCTGGTTCCGGTCCCAAAACGGGCAGGCAATTGGTTTCTGCTGGGGACTCTATCTGTGTATTTTGCAAGCATGATGTCTACCAGGTTTTCCAAGGACTGTAATGTTGTGTGTGCCCTTTTGGGTGAGGAGACTGTTGTGTCTGATGAGTTTGTTCAGTCCATCAAAGCGGCTATCACCAACGCCGACGCGTGCCCCCCCAAGTCTCCTGTTTACTGCAGGGAAACAGGGGTTTTACGCAGTTTTGTTATTGTTGTACACTGTCTCTGGTTAGTTTCTTATTTGAATATTGCCTTGGGAGTCAAAAGGTGCAGGCCTGAGACTACGAACATTCCTGTGATAGGCCCGCCTTCCCTTCAAACTTCTCCCCTTTTGCCTGTCGGTCGCTGCCCTTCACCATGTCGGAGTCCATCGATTTCCAGGATTACATTCTGGCAGGGGTACAGGAGTCGGTGAGAGGAGATTCCCCAGCACGAGAATGGGCTCTGGCTCGTCCAAAGGTATTAAAGAGCCTTCGGGGACGGGGTGCCAGACGTACCGAGTGGATACGGCAGTTTGCGGCTTCGGTACAATTCACGGGCGATGAGGATGCGTTTATTGAATACATCATCGGATATGTCCTGACGGCTCGGGTGACTTTAAATGTGGAGACAGGCCTCTTTACTGTGAATGCCCAGGTACCTCCAGGATCTCTTCATGACACGGCTCTGCAGACGCTCTTGGAAAAGCAGCAGAAAATGATCTCCGACTTACATGCACAGGTCGCCAGCCTGACTTCTGCGCCTGCCAAACAGGAAATGGCGATACCTCCCTTGTCCCTTAAAGCTCTGTACGCCCTGCACGTGGCGTACAACCACCCCTAGTGGGTGGTCCGCATGCTTTGGTTCCTTCGTGCCATGGTCATGCGACTACCGATCCCACAGCGCGAGATGAGGATGTCTGACAAGTGGGGCGACGAGCAGCAGCGTGCCCTGCTGATGGAGTTCTCTGATGCCCAGAAGGCGAATGACACGGTGTGGATTGACCTGAAGCCTAACGGGGACGACGTAGCGATGGCAGGCGGGTCTACAGAAAAGGATCTGGGAAAGGCGAACCCCTCCACAGGCCCCGAATTGTCTGAGGGTTTAGTCCGCGTGACGGAAGCCATGTGGCTCTTGACTTATACGGCGGTGCACAAATACAAAGAAAAGTACGAGTCTGATGCCACACAGTCCAAACAGGTGTCAAGTAATTTGGTGTTCACAGAGGGCCTGACGCCAGCGGGAGCTCGGATAAAGAAAATCATGGCCAAACGCTTTCGGATCCAGGATGGAGTGGAGTTCTTTGAGATGCACAAGAACGAGTGGGTTCGGTCATCCGACCCACCGGTGGGCCCGTGTAAAACGTGCAGAGAAAAAGGAAAGATTGAGCGCCACTGAGTATGGCAGTGCCCTCTCCTGGAGTGAAAAGATGCCCCCCCGCTGGTGGGGGGGTTTGAACCGGAATGGGCTCCCCGTGTCCCTGCCACACCGGCCCCCGGCCTGTCGTCATCGCTGGTGGCTTCCGAAGACACCATCCACAGGCCCTCAATCTTGGACGCATGGAAAGCCTTGGGGTATTGCGACCCGCACGACTGCGTCTCCGCGGCAATTCTATCCACATGGAAAGTAGGTACGCGAGAGGCGTATGCATCCCATCTCCGACGTCTGGCGCAAATCGGTGGTCCAACAGCGTGGAATGATGCGCAGCGGGTGGTCGAATTGGCATTCTTCCAAATGTTCAAGATGGGCTTCCGAAAAGCCACTCTCCGTGCCTGCGTCTCCGCGGTCTAAGCATGCGTGGTACTGGGGTGGCTGTCGGAGCTCAATTGGACCCGCCTATGGAGGATCACAAAGGTGCCACCGGATTCCGAGGTCCACAGACCGTACGGTGGTCCTGACGTCCTCCAGATCATCGCTGAGGCCTGCACATCGGTGGAAGACTGAATCACATATGCTGGGTGTGTCCTGTCGTTCTCCTCCCTATCCAGGGTGGGTGAAGTATCCTCGGCGCGAAGGAATGGAGTGGGAAAGTCACACTTCTCGTTCTGGGGCCTCAAGCGGGGGGAAAGATGGGTCACACGCCAGCTGGGCCCCTATGCTTCAGTCTGGGCACGTTGGCTGCGTTGTATCCGACCAGGTCGCGGCATCCTCTTATTCTCCGCGGCGCAGTTGGAGGAAAACTTTGGAGAAGCTGCTCAAAGGTTCGATACTAGCGGAGGCACGCTGGCATGCATGGAGGCGCGCGGGGGCCACTTACCTGCGCGCCTTCGTCTCCCCTTGCGCTTCCTCTGCTGGTGGGGGCGTTGGGCCAGTGTTAAAATGGTTCATTACTACGCTACCCCGCTTGATGAGTTCGACATGGTCGATGAAGCGCGATTGCCTTGGCCAACAGACACGGGTTTCACCTGGAAGCGTACCCACTTGGCCCTCCTGTGGCCAAAGTCTCTCCGAGACCTGTTCGACGAAAAGCCGACCATCACGAAGCCCTCCTCAAAGTCCAGAAAGAGCGCGAGAGATTCCTCAAAGCAGATGGTGGATTCGGACTCGGAAGGAGATGCAGCCTATCCTCCGCAACAAGGCCGCTCTCGGTGTGAGCCCATCATCGTGGGTGAGGCCCCACCTGCCACCGGCAAGCGCCGCAGAGCCCAGGGGTCCTCCTCCAGCGGTCGGTCCTCGGGCGGTGGGAACAGCCGAGACCCTCTTTAGCGACCACGGCGGGAACGACGACCACGGCCAAGGCCCCAGTCACCGCGCCTCCTGAACCGCCTTCCACAGCCACGTCTTCTGGTGGTGTTGGGGTACACGCATGCGCCACAACAACGGCTTATGACAAGTCCGTTGACAGCGGTCAAGCCGCCTCGAAGTTCGCAGGCAGAGTGCGGTCCTCGGTCACAGGGGCCCGGAGATCAGTGCAGCCAGTCCGACTCAACCCCAAGGACATGGCCCTCAAAGTCAGACGTGCTGCGGGTGGCACCGTTGGACTTCTCCTGCCCTCGGTTGCAGGCGGTGGAGCGGTTGCTCGACTCTCCAAGGGGCCTGGGCTGGATTAATAATACCTTGGAGGGGCTTCGGTTGCCTGACTCTTTGAGACCGTTGGTAAGGGGTCGGATTCGGTTGCTCCTTATGCGAGGGGCCCGTGTGGCCTTTGACATCTCTGTGTCTTCTTTTGACGAGAGGGTTCTGCAGGCTTTGGATGCCCTTACCCCTGAAGTCTGGATTTGCATTTTCAAAGATACCACTTCCCCTATCACTCTGCTTATTGGTTTGGACAGGAGCGTCCTGGACAGGGGAATAGGCCAGATTGGCCCCATCAGCATACCCCCTTTCATTTGGAATTTTTTGGCCCCAGAGGATTTTGAATCCGTTGCTTCACGGGATTTGGGTAGCATGCGTAGTATGTCGGAAGATGGCCTGGTGATGGCTAGAGCATTGGTGCGCGACGGTGCTCAGCGTGTGGGAGGGGGGGGGGGCGAATGGTTACATGTTCCCGGTCCCGAAAAACTCCACAAAGGCGTCAATGATTGTGCACCTGGTGAAGTTTAATAAGGCTCACGAACATAAACCAGCGAGCTTTGGGCTCCCTTCGGTGGAGGATCTCGCTCTTATGGTGCAGGTTCACAGCTTGCATTTGCCACGAATGGCTTTGGGTGATGCAGATTATTTGCGTTTTTTGTCCGACCCTTTTTTGCAATCCCTGGAACACTTACGTGTCGAGTCAGAACCAGGTGCGCCCCTGGTCGCTTGCCATGTGGACCTGACAAACGCATTCAGGTCCCTACGACTCCCTGAATAGCTCTGGGGCGCCTTCCGGGTCTGCATCGATGGAAAGGTTTATGGATTTAATTGCCTCCCGTTTGGTTGGCAATACTCCCCCATTGTCTGCCAGACTATTTTGGGGTACATCCTGGCGTCCCTGGGTTTTTCAAATGTCTTGGTTTTGCATTACCTCGACGATTTTTGAATTGTGGGTTATGGCAAGAATAGAGTGCGAACGGCCGCTGCCTCTTTGTGCGAGGCCTTGAGGAAGTCGGGGGCTATAATCAGTGTCAAGAGTGTTTTGGAGCCTGTCACCAGGATCCTGTGGTTGGGGAAAGATCAGAATTTTGATCCCTCTCATTCTTCGTTTCAAACGACACCGCAGGGTTGGGCCTCTCTGGTTGGGGTCTGGTTGAGGACGGCTCTCTAGCCTCTTACCCGCAAGCGTGCTCGAAAGGTTTTGGGCCGGTTTACCTGGGCAGTGCGCCCTGCCGTTGGTGGTATGCCCTTCCTCTCTGGTTGGTGGAATTTTTGTCAATGGGGCCCCAATTGGCTGCAGAATTGCCCCATGCGCCTCCTGCTTAGCCTGACACATGTCTTGGTTCTTGCGTTGGAGGGTTGGCGTCCACCACCACTGATTCCCTTTGTCCTCGCCAGGCGGGGCACCATTTATGTTGATGCCGCCTTTGACAAGGACAGATATAAAGTAGGTCTTTGGAGTTCATCCCTGGGGGGCAGGGTTTTTCACTGCAGCAATTGGGTGCGCACTCAGCAAGAGGCTGAGCTGGAGGCCATGATCCGGGGGGTGCGCATTTGTGAAAAGATTGGCTGGCCTGCGTTCTGCCTTGTGGGCGACAACTGGGCGGCCCTGGAGCAGGTGGCGTCGTTTCGAGCCTGGTCTGGTCTCAAGCGTCAGAACCGACACCTGCGTCGTCTTTTCTACGTCTGGCGTCGTCTGCAGTCGTCTGTCTATCTGTCGTGGGCGCCGGGCGACCTAAACCCGGCTGATTGCTTCTCCAGAATAGACAGTGATTGGAAAGGCGACTTCAAGGCCGCACACCGGTGTGCTCTTGACAGACTGACAGCCCTACAGTTGTATACAGGTCTGCCGGCTCCAGTTTGGATATTGGGTTTCCCAAAGGGTCGGTCTGGGGCCTTTCGGAATCTGCAGAGCAGTGCTATGGGGGCAGCCTGACTTGCCATACAGGCAGGATGTTAGAGGTCGTGATGCACCTGGCGCCGTGGCCGGTTGGCTGCAGAGCGGCCGGGGGCTCCGCCTGACTTGCCATGCGTTCCATGAAATTGATTTTTGCGCCACACGCGAATAAAGAAACGAGGGTACACAACAACATGCCATTCGTATTGTTGCCTTGTTTTATGTGTGAAACTCCTGTTTACTGCAGGGAAACAGGGGTTTTACGCAGTTTTGTTATCGTTGTACACTGTCTCCATTTAGTTTTTTATTTGAATATTGCCTTGGGAGTCCCGCCCTCCCACCCAGTCACGACATGCAGGGCGCCCGCCCTCCCACCCAAGTGATGGTGTTTCTATGGTTCCATGAGCCTTTGTTGTGGACCTTGGATGAACAGCAGGGTACAGAACAACATGTCATTCGTATTGTTGCCTTGTTTTATGTGTGAAACATGGGAGGATGTGTACCATGACTTGGGGGCCGGTTTTCCTGTGGATTGTTCTGGGGTTAGGTATGTAGATGAGGATCCTGAGGAGCAAGATGGGGAGGCGGAGTCGCAACCACAGACACACACTCCAAAGAAGAAACCCAAAACTGCCCCTGCCCCCTCACCTAGTGGCACGCAGTGCGCTCAGGCCACCCCGGCTTCCTCCTCAGGCACTGTGGCCCCTACTGGCAGAGGTATGAATGCTTTTGTGAATTATTTTTCACCATCCCAGGGTGGAAACACACAGTCCCAAAACACTGCCACTGCCAAGCCTGGTGCTGCAGCCCCTGCCAAGCCTCCTGCTAACACAGGTGCTAAGAAGCCCCATGCATGTGGTCTGCGCAAGCGCTAATGCCAGTCCTACTGCTTTTATTGCGTGTCAATATGAAGTCTGCCCGAAATTTTGGCCAGCATGCAGTCCTCAGCCTCTTCAGCCTCTTATTATTGTGTTTCTCCATACGCACTGCAAAAGTCTGATTTGCTTCGCCAGGTGGCAAGTATTTGCTTGTAATTGAGTATATTATGTTGCACACCCTGTTCAAATGTCACTGCTCCTGTGTTCCTTGCTCATGTCTACTGTCATAGGTACCCATTTCAGTGATCATATTCGGAGTTTCGATGGACCTGGCCGAAATTTCGGCCAGCTTAGGCTTGTCTGCCAAATAGGACCATGTGTTTGGACATTTTTCGAAGACCTGGCCGAAATTTCGGCCAGGTTGGTTAAAATAGGAAATAAAAGTACATGCTTTGGGGATAGTTTTCTGTGTCCTTGGATGAAAGGTATGTTTGGGGCTCCCTTATCTGTGATGTATAGGGGGGTTTTGTGATCACCCTGGAACAGAGGGGAGAGAAAAAATAGGCACCCCCCCCCCCCCGCACTGGAATGCAGTGGTCTAAATGTAAAACAACACTATATTTTGGTGATAAAATATTTTAATTCTGAAAATTTGTGTATTTCTAGAAATGCAAATAATGGCATTTATTTGAAATACACACCTTGTTTTTGCATGTTGCCACCAGGGGGGTTTGGATACCCAAAAAATAACACCCCTTTTCACATACTTTTCCCCTCACTACAACATGGACTTCCGTGGGCCATAGCGCCAGGTGGGGGGTGGGCAACTTGTGGCGCCTAAGAGATTAAGAGGCATTTCAAAGTGCTCTAAAATGATGTTGGTAACAATGATGAGACACAGAGTACACGCGAAATACACGGAACACAGGCTGCACAGCTCCTAGAGGCACGTTCGGAGGCACGCTAACCGGAACGAACAAAACGCGGAAAACGCGTACAACACACGCAACAGGTTTCAGAAGCATGGGTGAGGCGCAGAACACAGAGCACTGAGAACGTAGGCAACACAGAAAACGGTGGGTCATATTCTTTTTCCAATCAAACCGTGTATCCGTTAATGTTTTCTCTCCTCCTTCCCGCCATGCGGGTTGGATGGGACCTCTGGTGGTGTAATAATCAACTCACAGCGCTGTGGGGTCGTTTGTGGCCGGTCCAAGGGACAGGCCAGGAAGCCCCACCCCCGCGTTGCCACCAGTGGGGGGGCTGTTGGGTAAGGGGTGCTGGCATTGGGCTGCCCCATGCGGGCGCCACCGGGTGGGGCTGGGACGCCTTACGGCCGACGGCCTCGTCGGCATCCGGCCAGGAGGCCGTGGACTGTGTTGAACCCGGCGTTGGCCAGGTCACCGGGCTCTCGAAGTCGGATCCGACAGCCGGCATCTTCTTATGGGGCTTTGCTGCACAATGTTTACGGCAAAAAGAACGCGCATAACGTCGATAACGCGGTTAACGATTCCAGAAGCATGGCGGAAACAAACCGACAATGACACGGATCACGCGCATAACGCGGCGAACGCCCCTAGAAGCATGGTGTGACGCACAAGAACGCAACGCGCGGAACGTGAACGGCGACAGAACACGAACTCACACCTACCTCCAGCATAACATTCTCGTCGGCGGATTCCTCCTCAGCCTCTTCGACCTTCACGTGGATCGCCGGCCTCCTCTGCTCCACCGGCGTGATGCTGCGGTCCCTGTCGGCGCGGGGTCTTGTAGAGGGGACGCCAAAAGCGTGCAGGACAGTGCAACTGCTCCCAGAGGCGTGACCGGAAGCGCAAGAACGGGACGCGGATGGCCTTGAAAACGCGGCTGACGCCTCTGGAAACATGACCGAACTCACAGTGGGGGGACATGCAGAACATGGAACACACAGTGGCCCTACCTTCGGCTTGCATCGGTTCGGCTTGCATCGGTTCGACTTGCATCCGTTCGGCTTGCATTGCTTGCTGCTGCGCCTGTGGCCGCTCATACTGCTCCCATCGTTCCGGCTCTTCCGCTTCTCTCGGCTCCACGTACTATTCCTTGCCCCGCCACTCCCACTCCTGCTCCCACTCCTGCTCCATCTTGACGTACGGCCCCGGCTCCGGCTCCAACATCCGCCCTTGGGGTTGGGGTTGGAGTTGATGGTGTTGTTCGTAGGGGTGGTGCTGGTGGTGGAGGTGACGGTGGTGGTGGTGGTGTTGGACCGGGCGCGGGAGATGGGGGTACCCAAACGGGGGTGGCGGACGCAACTGGGCTGAGCTCCGACCACCGGCGTCCGCGCTCAAGTACACTCGGTAGTGCTTCTCTAGCCGTCCCAGCGTCACCCCATACTCCGCCAATCCGGACTCCAGAACCCGAACGACGCGAAAAAAACACAAATGTCCTCCAGAAGCATGTCCGGAAGCAGGGAACCGGCACGCGGATCACGCGCATAACGCGGCGGACGCCTCTGGAACCATTGTCGGAGGCACGCAAAACACAACGCATGGGACGTGAATAACACCTGCATGTCGTTCATGAATTGCGTTTCTCTTTGTAGTGCTCGAAGCGAGTCGTCTTCGCCGGCATGGACTTCTGGGGACCCACTGCTCCTTCGATCTTGAAGCCCACGTTGCCCACACCACCCGCCTTCTCTTTCCCCTTCTCTTTGCCCTTCTCTTTGCCCTTCGGCTTCCCCTCCTTGGCTTTCCCTTCCTTCCCCTTCGCACCCTCCGCCACCACAACGTCGTGTGCCGCCGCTGCAAGCTCCTGCTTCCGCTGCCCAACCGCCTCTCCTTCTGCCTCTGCCTCCTTCTCCTTGTCCTTCTCCTTCTCCTTGTCCTTCTCCTTCTCCTTGTGCTTCTCCTTCTCTTTCTCGAAAATGGTACTCCTTGCGGCCTTCTTCTCTGGAGTGGGTGCGGGCACAGTGCCACTGGCGCTGGCGCTGGCACTGGCACTGCTGGTGCTGTTGCTGCTGCTGCTGCTCGAGGACTCGTCTTCCTCCTCCTGTTCCTCTTCTTCTTGCGGGCTGTCCTCCGCCCAGGCCCAACACCGGTCCTTCTGCAGCTGAAAAGAACGTACAGAACACGGATAACGCAAGATGTGCATCCAGAAGCAAGGGTGGAGGCAGAAAACCGGAACGCGCAGAACGTGGATAACGGGCGAAACGATCCCAGAAGCGCGTTCGGAGGCAATGATGCAGCACGCCACGAACGAGGAAAACACAGCATAGGCCCCCCTAACACTAGAGGCAGAGGGCCAAGAAGCAAAAGAGGTGTTGGATGGTTGGAACACGGCCAAGAGCTTCTACTTGACCACGGTGTAACTGTACCACGTCCGGGTGTCGAAGGCCGCGAAGAAGGGGGCCCTGCCCCAAGTCTGCGACTGCCGCAGCAAGGCAGATCAGTGGTTCAAATACAAGAGGGTATGTCAATGCGTTGCAAGTGTGCTGGACCCACCCGCACCAGTACCCCGCTGTGCAGGAAAGAATGCAATCAAGAGAAGGGAAGCATCGGCAACGGAATCGGGAGGCAATGTCGAGTAAGCATGTTACGGACAAAACGAACGAGGACAACGAAGGTTGTATGTTGCGGGCACATACATGTTTGCGCTTTCAGCTGGTAAACAACTAAGCTCATCTGGCCGGCGTCCTTCGGCTTCCACTTCTCCAAAGACCCATCAGCCTTCAGCCACTGCTTGCAGTTGTTGTGGTACAGTGGGGTGGTCATTTTGTGAGAAGAGGGCCTCCGGGGCAACGGGGAAGACGAATACAACGCGGCAAACGCTGTAAACGTACCTCCAGAAGCACGTGCGGAAGCACCACAGCGGAACGCGGAATACGCGGCCGACAGGCGGCACCTGTACAACGCTGAGAACGATGGAAGCAGAGGCAGAGGCAACATGCAAAGTGCTTCTCTCCTTGAAAATGGATGAACCACATGAAAATTCATGCGCGAGTGCGTCCGGCCACCTCAAAAACCCCCGGAAGCGTCGTAAAAGCAAGGGTGTTTCTGCTGTCCCTTAGAAGCGCCCGATTCGTCATCTACGTCGTAGACAAAGGAATACGACCCACCGCTTTCTGTGTTGCCTGCGTTCTCTGTGCTCTTTTTTCTGCGCCTCCCCCATGCTGCTGAAAGGTGTTGCGTCTGTTGTACGCGTTTTCCGTGTATTGTACGTTCCGGTTAGCGTGCCTCCGAACGTGCCTCTAGAAGCTGTGCAGCCTGTGTTCCGTGTATTTCGCGTGTAGTGTGTGTCTCATGATTGTTACCAACATCATTTTAGAGCACTTTGAAATGCCCCTTGATCTCTCGGCCGGTCGCCTCCGCAAGGAGGACTATGCCACTTCAATTGAGTACGGTTTACCACCCGGGGAGTCCAAACTCGATGAGCTAGACACGGATGGTATATGGGACTACATGATGAAGCCCATTGTGGATCCCCAAGAGGCCATCCTCCGAGCTCGGATAACCGAGGACCTCATCCCCTTCGTACCACGGTACAACACCTTGGTGCTGTAGCTCGGCACGGTGCGGCCCATGCAGGTGGATGGTGTCTGGGACCGTGATGGATTGGTGTACAATGCCTATCTAGCACGGTTGCTATCCCCGGGGCAATACTATGATCTACACAAACATTGTGGCCCGGATGTGGTTGACCTTATTGAGGCAGTTAGTGCCCATTGCGCTGCAGCATGGACCATGGGTGGCGCGGCCACGGGGGATCAAACCCTAGTGCCGCATACGGGCCTTAGGGCAGGCCCTCTCAAGATGTACATTGTGCGGAAACCGCACAACACCGGCATCCAGCTCTATTGCTTCGCTGATGCCGGTACGGGGTACATTGTGGACGTGTACCTCTACACTGGCCGCCGCGGTGTCCTCCGCCGACATGGTTGTGGTGCCGGCAACCTCAACGCGCGAGAGCTCATGGCCATGCGGTCCAAACAGCTGCCGGCGTACACGGTCCTTGTAGGGGACTCGTTCTTTGGGTCACACACCACCGCACAACGGCTTGCGCGTGAGGGCCGCCCCTTCATCACCATGGTGCGAAAGGACACGGCCGGCGTCCAGCAAGCCGGAGATACCATCCAAGCCGGGCACACGGCTGTGGCCACGGTTGACGGCCACAAGTACGCCCTGCAGGTGTGCAAGCAGCCGCCCTAGCGCCCTAGAAAGGTGCCGTGGCACGGATAGCATGTGGGAGTGGTAGTGGGCCCTCCTTTGCCGCCGGTACTGTGCCGATGCACAGCCGCGACGCAACATCCACGTCCCCGTTGGCGGCACCCAATGGCGCACTTGTGCACATTGCGGCAAAGGCCGCACACAATACGTGTGTAGCGGATTGCCGGACACCCCGTTGCATGTGCATTGCTTTGCACCCGCGCACGGGATCACTACAACGGGCACGGATGACGCCGAGGAAAGCGAGCCGCCCCTTAGCCAGGAGACTCATGAGGGGGACGCCGGGGAGGACGACCCGGAAGCGGACGGCGAGGACGGGGAGGAGCCGGATAGCGATGAGGAGGAAGAAGAGGATGAAGCGGAGGACCCTAGAGGGAGCGTAGAGGACGACACGTTGGAGTACTTCTCCTTCAGCGTGCAGTAGACGGGGTGGCGGAGGCGGCCGTGGTGGGATCGAGAAGGTCATGGCCGCCAAGCCCCTGCCATCCCCACCCATGGGGACCAGTGCGAAACCTGGGGGGCACCAGCCGCGTAGGTTGGATACCCAACTGTGAGGACGCGCCCCCCCCAACATAGGTGTGCTGCGTTTTACGCGTTTTCCGCGTTCTCCGCGTTATGGTTTAGTGCTTCCGCCTGTGCTTCTGGAAGCGTTTTCCGCGTTCTCCGCGTTCTCTGCGTTCCGGAGCGTTCTGGAGCGTTATCTTCGTTCTGCGCGTTCTCCTAGCTTACGGGGATAACGTACTAGCAGGTATGGTGAGTGGAAGCCCAAAAATGGCGCTTGTGTAGACAAAGGAATATGTTACATGACGATGGTACACATTACCGACTGTTAGCTTTGCTAACTGGGGTTTTCTTTGCTTGTCTTATTTGTTCCAGATTGTTTTTCAAATTTTGCCTGGGGAAGATGGCGGAATGTATGGAATCTCAGGATTACCTCTAGGCCGGAGTGCACAACTCTGTACGAGAGGGGACCCCAGCAGCATCCTAGGCAAAGGCGAAAATGAGATTAACCAAGTACCTTCGCCATCTGGGGGACTCGCCTTCGCAGTGGCTCCAGCCATTTGCCAGTGCCTCAGGATTTGGAGGGAGAGAAGATGCACTCATTAAGAACCTCATCGGGTACACATTGACAGAACAAGTCCAGATAAACATGACCACAGGGGCCTTTGAGAAAATCCGTGTGCAGTCTGAAACTCTCAGCAAAACCTCAGACTCTGCCTTGATAAGCCTGCTGGAAGGACAAGCTGCCTTGATCAAATCGCCCACGGAGAAAGTCAACAGCCTCTCGGAGGCACCCACACGATCAGAGAAGTCTGTGCCTCCTTTGTGCCTCAAGGAATGGCATGACCTTGCCCTGGTATGGAGCCACCCTCAATGGGTCACCAGGGTCCTGTACTACCTCAACTGCGCGATCCTCAAGGAGGCATTGCCGCTGGACGCCATAAGAATGACCCCCAAGTGAGATGATGAACCGCAGAAGCCACTCCTTTTCAGCCTCTCGGACGATCAAAAGAAGGATACAACGGTATGGACTCAGGTGGTGGGGACTGCAGATTCAGCAGGGGATGCCCCCATGGATGAAAGCTCAGCCCCCCCCCCCCCCCGGTGTTGTCCCTGAATAGTTCTGTGGTGCTCATGGTGGAGTCTTTATGGCTGCTCGTCTGGTCCTCCGTCCACTGCTACAAAGAGCGATACAAATCGGACTCCACCTCCTCTAAGCAGGCATCAGCGGACCCCGACTTCACCTCAGGCCTGAGTATAGCAGGGGCGCGCCTCAAAAAGGTCATGCGACGCCGTTTCAAAATGGTGGATGGAGTTGAGTAGTTCGAGGTCCATAAAGGAGAGTGGGTACGGTCGGATTCCGCCCCAGTGGGGCCCTGTAAAACATGCAAAGGGCACGGGTCCATCGAGAGGCATTGGGTGTGGAATTGCCCCAAATTGGAGTGACGGGACTTGGCGGCCCGGCCGGTGGACGCGACATCAATGCTTCAACAGTTGGACGGCTTCCGAAAAGGGGGTTCCGCGTTGGCACCAACCCATGTGGCTACCCAGGACATCATCGACTGGCCGGCGGTGGTGGATGCAGGGCAAGTCTTGGGTGAGACCGACCCCAGGGAGTGCCCAGTGGCTTGCACGGTTTCAACGTGGCGACCGTCGACGAGGAGAACCTACACAAGCCACCTTCGACGATTTGCCCAGTTCAGAGGCGCTGTTCAACCGGGGGACATGCAGGCGTTGGCGGAAAAGGTCCTCCTCTCCATGTTCGCCTAGGGCTAGAAAGCGGCAGCAGCCAGAGGATGTATATCCGCCCTCAAGGCAGTGGCTACCTTGGGGTGGATCCCCCCCTTACAATGGGACAGGCTATGGAGGCTCTCCAAGGCCGCGGTTGATTCCCCGGCGCAACGACAGTTCGGGGGGCCCGATCTCCTCCAGCTTATGGCCGAATCGTGCTCCAGAGTGGGGGAGTGGAAAATATACGCAGCAGCAGTCCTGTCATTCGCCACGCTATGCAGGGTGGGGGAAATATCGTCGCTTCGACGATCGAACATCTCCAAGGTGGGGATTACGTACCAGGGAGTCAAAAGAGACCACCGCCATATCACATGTTGCCTGGGACCGTGCGCGCACGCATGGGCTTCATGGCTCCGCAGGATCGCCCCTGGTGAGGCACCAGCATTGGGGCGTGCACCAGACCTTCAAATGGGTATGGCCAAGCTCTTGCAGGGCACAGAAAGAGGAGAGGGCACATGGCATGCTTGGAGGCGACCAGGCGCTACATACCTCCGTTGGTTGGGACTGCCGTGGAGACGCCTCCTGTGGTGGGGTAGATGGCATAGCATCAAAATTGCGCACCTATGCGCGTCTCCCCCCGACGAATTTGAATGTGTGCAGATTACACGACTGCCTTGGCCAGCCAATGAAGGAATCCGATGGCGAAAAACTGATATCCGAGACTTGTGGCCGCCCAGCCTCGTGGAACTCTTTGAAAATGACGAGACAGTCCGGAAGTCACCGACCGAGGTCAAGAGGACGCGGTCAAAGCGAGGAGATGGTGAGGCAGAGAAGGACAAAACCGCAGGAGTAGGGCGGTCGGCACCAGACGCCCGGAGGGAGGAAGCCCAAAATCCCGGCGCACGGTTACCACACATACCACAGAGGCGAGCACACCAGAGGACATCAGGCCTCCCGGGGGCACGAGGTCCGTGGAGCCGATGCCGGCATGGGGTAGGGCATCCAGCGCCTCACAGGACGCCGCCGACACCTCCAGAGAAAGCCCCATTGACGTCGATGAGCAGCAGGACGTGGAGATTGGTCCCCCGCCTCGTCGAGAGACCAATGGGGGAGCAAGCCCTTCCAGGCCCGTTCGAACGGGAGGACGACTCCAGGTACGACCACGGGGTTTCACGACATGGAGGACACGGCCCCGAACCACTGCGGGTCTCGGAGCCAAGCACCTGGCAGCGCTGGCCCGACGTGCAGCCGGCGGCGCCGGTAAACGATGAGTGCCCCCGGGAAAGGGCCGTGGAGAGCCTTATCCAGTTGGAGCGAGGTCAGCGGTGGTTGGACGAAAGTTCTCAAGGCCTGAGATTGAGTGGTAACCTGAGGGACTTGCTACAACGGCGACTCCGTTTCCTGTTCATCCAAGGGGGGAGGGTAGCGAGAGACCTGGGTATGGTGGCTGTAGATGACCAATCAATTGCAGCCTTGGACTCCCTGCGGGGGGATGCATTGTCCTGTGTGTTGCGGGATTCCACCTCCCCGGTTATCCTCCTCCTGAGCCTCGACCGGTCTGTGTTGGATAGGGGGTTGGGGCCGGTGGGCAATATCCCCATCCCGGAGTTTTTGTGCGATTTCCTTGCCCCGCTCGATTTTCAGGAGGTGACAGCTCGTGATTTGGGAGAGATGCTAGAGATCTCCCCCGAGGGTCTCATTATGGCACGTGCTTTGGTCAGGGACGGGGTCCTCCGGCAATGTGCTGAGGGGGGGGGGTCCCCTGGAGCCCAACGGCTACTTGTTCCCCATCCCCAAGGCCATGATTGTGCATTTGGTGCGCCTGAATAAGTGCCACTGTTTTTAGCTGCCACGCGAGGAACCACAATATGCCTGAATTGCGTTTTGCTTTGTTCGTAAAACTCAAGATGTGGCAATTGAAGTGAGCACTACTATAAATAAGCAGTTAGCTAAAGGTTTCATCCCATTGGCAATACTGCAGCCTGTGGCGAGGGGTGCAAACAAATGACAACACACCCCGAGTGGTGAAATAGACGGCCGTTGATGGCTAACCAAATCCCATCGAAGGTAAACGTCCGACCTTTCCGGAATGGAACTAAACTCAATGGATCGAAAGTGTTATGAGGTCACCGCGATCCCATTCATTGCCACCATCCTTAGTGTTCTTAGTATTCTGTGTTGCTATCCACTTCATCGCCATCTTGTTTTAAACCAAGAGGGCGTAACCTTTCTATCCTTCTGGAAAGTACACAAGTACAGTTGAAACCGCACCCCGTTGCCACTATCAACCGTGCATCATGTACCAAAGTTCTTCCATGGCAAGCTATTGCATGCATGCCTTGCTTCCGCACTAGCTGGGTCCCAACATCGAGTCGTCATTGCTTTATGGTTAGGGTGAGGGTTAGGGTTGGGATCACAGAGGAACGAGTCTTGCTTTGATGACCCACTTTAGGGTCTATGTTGGACCTACCAGGTTTAGCATGCAGCAAGCAACAAGTAAGTAGCAACAACCGCAAGCACACACAAAATGGACATATCACACCTCCGTCGTGGTGCTTCAGACTCAATTTAAATTTCGGGTGATGATACCTATGGGTGGGAAGGACAATCTTACCGAGTTTGAGCAAGAAACCCAACGGTGGCAACCAGGAAAGGTTTTTGCAAGTGGCAGTTAGGTCTCAAAATCTGCAATTTAGGGCCAAAACAGGCTTTTTTTTTTACCCAAAACCGCCCTAGAACTTGTTCAAAACGGCCAAACGAAATGAATTGGTGGTTACTGTCCACGTGCAACTTGACTTCCCCGTGTCAAAGAGATCCCTAGGGCCCTCTAACTCTACGATATGTCCGAGAACCGCCCCCAAATGGCCCCCCAAAGCTCCGGACTTTATGCACATTGGCCGTTGACAGCTTCAAACCAACAATGGACCATCTCTTGGGCTATGTGGCTCAAAACGCAATTTTTGAGGGCACCTAGTCCACCAGCGACCACCCAACTCTTGTTGACCACCCCCCAAACAGACGCCTAGACCCATGTACGTGGGCCCGCTGGGCTACAGTAAGGTGTGGAAGAAGCCCAAAGAGGTGGGTGCCAAAATAGATCAACAAGGTCCATTGGGGGCAATAAATGACTGTTTTCAAAGATGATTGTGGACCACATGCTATGCCAAAACAAGTGTTCTTGGCCCGTTTTCAGCCTGTGGTTGCCCGTTTTGGCCCTCCGAAAATCCCAAAGTGCCTTGAAAATGGGCTGTTTTGGGACCAAATATAGGTCAAAAATGGGTCGAAAATGTGTTTTTCCAAAAATAATCTTTGACCATTTGGAGTGCACAAAGAACTGAAATTGGGCCGTTTTCAGCCCATTTTCCTGTAATTTTGGCCCTCGAGAGTGCGAAAGAGTTTTGAAAATGAGCCATTTTGGGACCACAAGTGGCTCAAACATGCGCCAAAGACATCTTTTTCCAAAAATGATCCGAGTCCCTTTGGGCTGCCCAAACGGATGAATAGAGCTCATTTTGAGCCCATTTTGACCCGTTCTAATCCTCTTTCGAGGGTGGTTTGGGGGGGTAATTGGCGTGAATAATTCTTCGTGTCCCTGAACACTCGTAGCTGATGTTTCTTTCCCCACCAGCTGTGTCCCAATATTCAATCCTGTTTAGGGTAGTGGTTAGCGTTAGCGTTGGATTTAGGGTTAGGCTGAGTGTTAGGGTTCTGGTTGGGTTTGGGGTCGGGGTTGCTGTTACTAGTGCACATATGGTGGTCGACGGAATGAACCGGCAACCGGCAGGCCACTTGTCTACCGAGCCAGTATGTCCTCCAAAGACCATGTCCGGTTTAATTTGGTGAGCTCGGGAGCGCCACCGCACTATGTTTCTTCAACAATCAAAGGGCTACACCACTCATGGCGTATTGCGCCCATGCTTGACTGCATAGCATACCCATAGTGATGGAACGTCTCATTAGAAAGGACTATAGCACCTTAGAACTGTAGACATGGCATTGCTCTGTGCATGGAACCAACCATGCATGTGGGCCTTGGGAGAGATGGCAGATCTCTTTGACCATGAACATGCTATCCCCAAGCCCTTCCAGGCCCGTTCGAACGGGAGGACGATTCCAGGTACGACCACGGGGTTTCACGACATGGAGGACACGGCCCCGAACTACTGCGGGTCTCGGAGCCAAGCACCTGGCAGCGCTGGCCCGACGTGCAGCCGGCGGCGCCGGTAAACGATGAGTGCCCTCGGGAAAGGGCCGTGAAGAGCCTGATCCAGTCAGAGCGAGGTCAGCGGTGGCTGGACGAAATTTCTCAAGGCCTGAGACTGAGTGGTAACCTGAGGGACTTGCTACAACGGCGACTCCGTTTCTTGTTCATCCAAGGGTAGCGAGAGACCTGGGTATGGTGGCTGTAGATGACCAATTAATTGCAGCCTTGGACTCCCTGCGGGGGGATGCATTGTCCTGTGTGTTGCGGGATTCCACCTCCCCGGTTACCCTCCTCCTGAGCCTCGACCGGTCTGTGTCGGATAGGGGGTTGGGGCCGGTGGGCAATATCCCCATCCCGGAGTTTTTGTGCGATTTCCTTGCCCCGCTCGATTTTCAGGAGGTGACAGCTCGTGATTTGGGAGAGATGCTAGAGATCTCCCCCGAGGGTCTCATTATGGCACGTGCTTTGGTCAGGGACGGGGTCCTCCGGCAATGTGCTGAGGGGGGGGGGGTCCCCTGGAGCCCAACGGCTACTTGTTCCCCATCCCCAAGAATGCCGTGAAGGCATCCATGATTGTGCATTTGGTGCGCCTGAATCAGTGCCACTGTTTTTAGCTGCCACGCGAGGAACCACAATATGCCTGAATTGCGTTTTGCTTTGTTCGTAAAACTCAAGATGTGGCAATTGAAGTGAGCACTACTATAAATAAGTAGTTAGCTAAAGGTTTCATCCCATTGGCAATACTGCAGCCTGTGGCGAGGGGTGCAAACAAATGACAACACACCCCGAGTGGTGAAATAGACGGCCGTTGATGGCTAACCAAATCCCATCGAAGGTAAACGTCCGACCTTTCCGGAATGGAACTAAACTCAATGGATCGAAAGTGTTATGAGGTCACCGCGATCCCATTCATTGCCACCATCCTTAGTGTTCTTAGTATTCTGTGTTGCTATCCACTTCATCGCCATCTTGTTTTAAACCAAGAGGGCGTAACCTTTCTATCCTTCTGGAAAGTACACAAGTACAGTTGAAACCGCACCCCGTTGCCACTATCAACCGTGCATCATGTACCAAAGTTCTTCCATGGCAAGCTATTGCATGCATGCCTTGCTTCCGCACTAGCTGGGTCCCAACATCGAGTCGTCATTGCTTTATGGTTAGGGTGAGGGTCACCGAGCTGGTGGAACCATTCTTGGTTTTACAACCCTTTTTAGTGTCTAGGGTGGACCTACCAGGTTTAGCATGCAGCAGCAGCAAGCAGCAAGCAACAGCACGCGCGAAGTGGGCAAAAATCAGACTTCCGTCGTGGTGCTTTGGATTTGGTTGAAATTTTGGTGCATGATACCTATGGGTGTGAAGTACAATCACACAAAGTTTGAGCAAGAAACCCAATGGTGGCGGCCGGGAACGGGATTCGCAAGTGGCGGACCTCAGTTTCAAACACTGCAGTTTAGGGCCAAAAGCAGCCATTTTTCGGCCAAAAAAGCCCTGGAACACATTCAAAACGGCCAAACGAAGGGAAGCGGTGGGTACACTGCACATGCAGCTTGACTTCCCTGTGTCCACGAGCCCTTTGCGGCCCTCTAACTCCATGATATGTTCCGGAAACGGCCCAAAAAGGTACCCAGAAGCTCCAAATGCCGACAGCCACAAACCAAGAATAGGCCATATTTTTGGCTACATGGCTCAAAATGCGATTCTGAGGGCACCAACTCCATCCGCAACCCCCGACTTTTTGTGGTTTCCACCCCTCAGAATTGCCCAAACGGACGCCTAGACCCCAATACCTAGGCCGACTAGGGTGGGCAAGCTGCAAGCTCAAGCCCAAACAGGTGGGTGCCCAAATGGGTCAACAGGGTCGAGTAGGGGCAAAAAGATGACTTTTCTCAAAAATGATCCTAGACCATGTGCGACGCTAAAACAAGTGTTTTTGGACCGTTTTGAGCTTGTGGTGGCCCATTTTGGTCCTCCGAAAATCCCAAAATGCCTTGAAAATGGGCTGTTTTGGGACCAAAAATGGGTCAAAACTGGGTCAAAAACGCATTTTTCCAAACCCCATCCTAGATGATTTGGGGTGCACAAACAGGTGAAATGAGGGCATTTTGAGCCCATTTTGGGGCATTTTGGCCCCTCAGAAGTCCAAAAAGCCTTGAAAGTTGGCCTCGTGGTGATGGGGTTCACTTGCAAGCCGATTTCACTTTGTCAAGAGCCATCAATGTGTGAATTTCTTGATGTCCCTCACCAATCATAGCTGATGTCCCCTCCCCCACCAGCTCGGTCCCAATATTCAATCTTGATTAGGGTTAGGATCGCAGAGGAACAAGTCTTGCTTTGATGACCCACTTTAGGGTCTATGTTGGACCTACCAGGTTTAGCATGCAGCAAGCAACAAGTAAGCAGCAACAACCGCAAGCACACACAAAATGGACATAAATCACACCTCCGTCGTGGTGCTTCAGACTCAATTTAAATTTCGGGTGATGATACCTATGGGTGGGAAGGACAATCTTACCGAGTTTGAGCAAGAAACCCAACGGTGGCAACCAGGAAAGGTTTTTGCAAGTGGCAGTTAGGTCTCAAAATCTGCAATTTAGGGCCAAAACAGGCTTTTTTTTTACCCAAAACCGCCCTAGAACTTGTTCAAAACGGCCAAACGAAATGAATTGGTGGTTACTCTCCACATGCAACTTGACTTCCCCGTGTCAAAGAGATCCCTAGGGCCCTCTAACTCTACGATATGTCCGAGAACCGCCCCCAAATGGCCCCCCAAAGCCCCGGACTTTATGCACATTGGCCGTTGACAGCTTCAAACCAACAATGGACCATCTCTTGGGCTATGTGGCTCAAAACGCAATTTTTGAGGGCACCTAGTCCACCAGCGACCACCCAACTCTTGTTGGTTCCACCCCCCAAACAGACGCCTAGACCCATGTACGTGGGCCCGCTGGGCTACAGTAAGGTGTGGAAGAAGCCCAAAGAGGTGGGTGCCAAAATAGATCAACAAGGTCCATTGGGGGCAATAAATGACTGTTTTCAAAGATGATTGTGGACCACATGCTATGCCAAAACAAGTGTTCTTGGCCCGTTTTCAGCCTGTGGTTGCCCGTTTTGGCCCTCCAAAAATCCCAAAGTGCCTTGAAAATGGGCTGTTTTGGGACCAAATATAGGTCAAAAATGGGTCGAAAATGTGTTTTTCCAAAAATAATCTTTGACCATTTGGAGTGCACAAAGAACTGAAATTGGGCCGTTTTCAGCCCATTTTCCTGTAATTTTGGCCCTCGAGAGTGCGAAAGAGTTTTGAAAATGAGCCATTTTGGGACCACAAGTGGCTCAAATATGCGCCAAAGACATCTTTTTCCAAAAATGATCCGAGTCCCTTTGGGCTGCCCAAACGGATGAATAGAGCTCATTTTGAGCCCATTTTGACCCGTTCTAATCCTCTTTCGAGGGTGGTTTGGGGGGGTAATTGGCGTGAATAATTCTTCGTGTCCCTGAACACTCGTAGCTGATGTTTCTTTCCCCACCAGCTGTGTCCCAATATTCAATCCTGTTTAGGGTAGTGGTTAGCGTTAGCTGGAGTTAGGGCTAGGGTGAGTGTTAGGGTTCTGGTTGGGTTTGGGGTCGGGGTTGCTGTTACTAGTGCACATATGGTGGTCGACGGAATGAACCGGCAACCGGCAGGCCACTTGTCTACCGAGCCAGTATGTCCTCCGAAGACCATGTCCGGTTTAATTTGGTGAGCTCGGGAACGCCACCGCACTATGTTTCTTCAACAATCAAAGGGCTACACCACTCATGGCGTATTGTGCCCATGCTTGACTGCATAGCATACTCATAGTGATGGAACGTCTCATTAGAAAGGACCACAGCACCTTAGAACTGTAGACATGGCATTGCTCTGTGCATGGAACCAACCATGCATGTGGGCCTTGGGAGAGATGGCAGATCTCTTTGACCATGAACATGCTGCCCCCAAGCCAGGTCCAAATCATTCGGAAGGACCAGATACATTCATGCCCAACGCCCGTTTCATCCAAGTGTTCATCCAGCCCAGCTCCATTCTAACAGTCAACAGGAGATAGAGCGGGTTGGGAAGGCTTGGGGTCTGCTGTCCTTAATCACTGCAGACCCATCATGCCTGGTGCATCAGGCTTGGCTGCCAATTGCACCTCATCAACGATGTGGTTACAGTGGCAGCATGAGCATTCGTATGACAAGGATGTCACAAGCTATTTGGAGAGAGCCAGAAGTGGGTGTGCGCAGTGCCCTCTGGCTGAAGTTTCCTATCCAAATGAGTGCACCAAAGTTTGACAACATTGTTCTGAGTGCCCTCGTATTGTCATCTGCTGCCTGCTGCGTCGATGCCATTGTAAACCTCTTTTCCTTTGCTAAATAGCTCATAAATCACGGAGGATCGTGAGTCATACAACGTAGGAAATTTCGTAAACAAACCACACGGTATACATATAGTTTCCTCAGCATTGAATGGATGATAGTGGTATCTGTCCTGGCATGGGCTGTGGCATGCAGCAGGATGTTCATCATGGAGATCCCACTACCATGTATTTTGTTCGATCAGATATTGGCACCATGGACGATGGTATTCGTCAGGCTGTGGCAGAGATGATTGAGGCGAGCCAGAAGACAGTCATGGACAAGATTAGTACGGTATTGAGTTGTTTGTGATGCTTCTGCCTGAGTGTTGAGGCAAAACTCAATGGTTGCCCTTGCAGTCTGTGGAGACTTGTCAGGGGTACCAAGTACCTGGTTAGGGTTAGTAGAGCTGCCTCAAGGGCCCAGGGGGGTAGTCTGAGTCCGTTCTGGCAAATGTTCAGAAAGGAGAACAGTCGAGGGACAGATGCTCAACGTCAGCACTCGCCTCATCACCGAGGCGCTGTAAGGTTGAGGGTGTTCCATAACGATTATGGCTAGTTTGTTTTGTGGGTTGTTGTCCCTTGTTTTCCCCCATTTCTCCTTTCCTTTTTCTCGGCTATGGTCCAGATGCTGCAGAGTAAGCTACCAGCACCGCCAGAGGCGCCACCTGCAACCACCTTGGCAGTCCTGCCCCATGCCTCACCCTCAGCAAGGTCGCAACACCCCAGATCATCAGCAGCTTCTTCCCAACAGAGAGCCGAAGGCCTTGCTTCGCAGCCAACAGCTGTGTTCGTCGCTCCGGAAGGTGCTGCACTGCAGGTACCCCTGATTTCATCAGAATTTCTGAAAGTATCAGCGCCTGCCGATGACGGGGTTGGGAAAACGGAACCGTTTTGGTAGTAGTGGTGGCAGCGATTGCAATGAACTCTCGGATTGACCCCTTGGGGCTTTGTATGCACTGGTGTGGTATAGAGCATTTCGGACCTGCTGCAGGAGCATTGTCGTGTTTCGGATATGCTTTCATTTGCCCACTGGAAGCCTCATTTTCGACTGGGGGGGGGGCATCGGCGAAAGGCGCCTAGGACCGGACATTCCAATTTGTGATCAGCCTTGATCTCTTTCCTCCGCCGTGCATGCTGTTGCTTGCGCAATCTTCCTGAGCGCAATCACCACTTGACACACCCATATGTTACTGCATTGGGGGGGGGGTTTCTAGCTTCAGGTCATTTTTTCGCAAGTGGGCAAGTTGGCCAAAGGTAGCTGCCCGCCTACTGCTCATGTGGACATTTACGTGGACACAAAGAGAGCAGAGGACCCTATTGATGGACACGGTACCTGAGATTCAGAAAAGTATCGGATGCCTACTCCTCACGAACCGTGGCAGCCTCAGTTACACCATCAAATGTCTCTTCCAGCTGGTCCTCCAGCTGCTGCATGTTCATCTTATGCCTAGAGTCCGACTTCAACAGCCACCGCTGCTGGGATCATCACAGTTCACAGATTGTTTTCAGGATGCAGGAGGTGACAAGGCCCTGAACTGGCAGTGTGGAGTGGCAGACAGAGGCTTCAAGGAATAGGTGAAGTGGCCCGTCACATGTGCGTGCACTGAAATCGCTGAAATGCTTCAAGGAGCACACTGCCCGTGCAGGCATGAGGCAATGCAGTGCTGCAGTGCGTCGTGTGCATGAGTGTTGGCCCTCGTAGCGACAGGAGAAGGGGCACCGCTAGGTCCACCCGGTTTCATTGGCGCCAGCCCCCATGTTTGAATGCCCCCCACCCCTTCGACGCTGGCAGCGGCCCGCCGGATTTAACTGGACTTTGGTTCGGCGTACCTGTCAGCTCGGCGGACTTATCAGCTCGGCGGACCTTCGGCCGGCCGAAAGTCCGGTTTAATCTGCCCCCCCCCCCCCCCCGCCTTTGTCATACTAAAAATGCCCCCACCCCCTGCCGGGCCCTACGGGTGAAAAGGGGACACGGGCAGGGCCTCGGGGGTGGTTCCTGAGAGCGCTCGACCATGGTCAACCGCAAGCGTTACGGTCTGTGGCCACCGCAGGAGTCATGTTATTTAAAGGGCCACAGACGAGGTGGTGCACACAAAAAGCGGAACACACACAAGGCGGGACACACAACAGGCGGTCTGTGGCCAATGTAGGAGTGATATTATTTAAGGGGCCACGGACGGCGGTGTCCGGGCACAGGAGTTCGCGGTGTGTGCATGCTGGCGGGCGTGCGCGTGGTGTTGGTGGTGCCTGTTTGTGGTGTGTTAGTGTTGCGTGTGGCGGGTGGCGCGCGGGTTTGGGGGTTCTTGGTGTGGAGGGACGGATGTAGCGTTGCTCTTGGTCGTCCTTGTGGGTGTGTGGGGGTGTCACGGTTGGTAGAAAAGCAATTTGAGGAGCAGGGTTTGGTTTGTCCTGGGCAGTGTGGCTGCATGTTGCAGGTATATGTGGATGCGGTGCGTGAGTTGTGTTGCCACTTTGGTGATGGCCGTGCGTTGCATGTGCGCCGCTGTGGCCTGGGGGTCCTCCATGTGGGTGCGTAGTAGGTTGTAGATGGCTGTGGGAACGAGCCCTTTGTGGACTCCTTCAAGCACTTGTGGTTGCCGTAGGCTGGTGGTGAGCTGTCGGGCCGCTGGGGACCGTGTCGGCCATCCTGCGTGTTGCGCAATGGTGTGGGCCGGATTGCAGTCTCTGAGGGTGTGGAGTCCCCAGTACAGTGGGCAGGTCTTGAAATGGTCCCAGGTCCCGTCCTCCGAGTGGGTGCAGATGCATTTGGTGTACTCTATGGGGATGGGGATGGAGAGTCGCGTGTACCATCTGTGGTGTTGGGTGAGGAGTGGTAGTTGCTCCAGGGCGAGCTGGAGTTGGGGTTTCTGTAGGTGTGTAGGGAGGCTGTCCGGGCGGAGGGCCGCATGCAAGGCGGTACCCACAGAAGGCGGTGCACACACAAGCCGGTGCACACACAAGGTGGTCTGTGGCCACCGCAGGAGTCATGATATTTAATGGGGCCACAGGCCAGGCGGTACACACAGAAGGCGGTGCACACACAACACGGGACACACAAAAGGCGGTCTGTGGCCACCGCAGGAGTCATGTTATTTAGGGGGCAAGCCTAGGAAGTATCCAATTTTCCGGATACCTCCGGATACCTCCATTTCCCCCATTTTTCCATCCGGATACTTGGATACTAGGTTTTTTATTAACGCCCTTGTGGGGAAGCAGGTTGCCTTTAGGAAAAATGGGAAAAATGGGACCTGTCCGTGTCCCATTTTTCACCCATTTGCCCCCCATTTCTACACCATTTTCCTCCATTTTTCTTTCTTGTTCGAACAGTTTCATACATTTTCCATGATGTATTTGTAACAACTTCCCATTTTCCCCCATTTTTCTCCATTTCCCCCCATTTTCCCCCATTTCCCCCCATTTTCCCTCATTTTCCCCCATTTTTCCTCATTTTCCCTCATTTTCCCCATTTTCCCCATTTTTCCGTGGCCTGCTGGATACTGGGATACTCCGGATATGGATACTTCCTGGGCCTGAGGGGGCCACATGCGAGGCCGTACACAAAGAAGGCGGTGCATACACAATGCGGGACACACAAAAGGCGGTCTGTGGCCACCGCAACAGTCATGTTATGTAAGGGGCCACATGCAAGACGGTACCCAAAGAAGGCAATGCACACAGAAGGTAGGACACCCACAAAAGGCGGTTTGTGGCCACCGCACGAGTCATGTCATTTAAGGGGCCATACGCAAGGTGGTACACACATAAGCCGGTGCACACACAACGCGAGGCACACAAGAGGCGGTCTGTGGTCACCGCAGGAGTCATGTTATTTAGGGGGCCACAGGCCACACGGTACACACATAAGGCGGTGCACACACAAGGCGGTACAAACTCAAGGCGGTGCACGCACAAGGCGGGACACACACAAGACGGAACACACAAAAGGCGGTCTGTGGCTGCTGCAGGAGTTTTGTTATTAGTATATGGGAGGGGTTCTTAGTTTATGGGGGTATTAGTATAGTGGGGGGGGGGGAGGAATAGACCGGATTTTTGGCCGGCCAATCGGGCCGCCGGAAGTCCAGCCGGATATTCGGCTGGCCGAGGGTCCGGCCGGACTTTCGGCCAAACGATCGGCGGGCCGAAGGTGCAGCCGGACTTTCGGCCGTTTTTTCGGCCAAGAAGATAGTGGGGTACAAGAGGGGGGGTCTGCAGAGAACGACAGCATGGGGGGTTTTACAACCCCCCCCCCATTTTTCGTTGGCCAGCTTTTTGGGCAAAACTAAGGTTTTCGTTTAACCGAAATCCCTTCCTTTTTTGGGTGAAGGGTTTGCTTAGTCCACCTCACACTACCACTCTAGTTGGTGAAAAGTTGCCCCTCGTGTTGACGATATGGACTTTTGTAGCCAATGTGCCACTTTGGGGCCAGTTCTGATCAGGGCGGTCCCGAAGGAACCAAAAGTTTCTCCTTTTCAGGGCCGCCCTTAAGGACCACCCGTGAGGGCATTTTACCAGCGATGACCCGACACAGGCCATTCTTGTCCCCTTTGATGGGGATCCCCCAGAAGGCAGGCGTTGCGTAGCAATTCCGCCCTTATGTGGGCCCCTGAGAAGGCAGGGGTGAGACAGCCATTGTTGATTCTGTCCCCTTTGATGGGGACCCCTGAGAACGCCGGGGTTACGTAGCACTACTGCCCTCATTTGGGCCACCGAGAAAATAGGGTTGACGCAACCACTTTTTGTTTTGTCCCCTTTGATGGGGATCCCCCAGAATGCAAGGCATGTAGCACTTCCGCCCTTATGTGGGCCCCCGAGAAGGCAGGGATGAGGTAGCTAGTGTTGATTCTGTCCCCTTTGATGGGGACCCTAGAGAACGGAGGGGTTACATAGCACTTCTGCCCTTATGTGGGCCCCCGAGAAGGCACAGGTGAGGCAGCCACTTTTTGTTTTGTGGTTACTTAGCACTTCCGGCCATATGTGGGCCCCCGAGGAGGTAGGGGTGAGAGCCACTTTTTGTTTTGTCCCCTTTGATGGGGCCCCTCCAGAACGTAGGAGGTACGTAGAACTTCCGCCCTTATGTGGGCCCCGAGAAGGTAGGGATGAGGTAGCCACTTTTGATTCTGTCCCCTTTGATGGGGACCCCCAAAAACGCAGGGGTTATGTAGCACTTCCGCCCTCGTGTGGGCGTCGAGAAGGCAGGGGTGAGGTAGCCACTTTTCGTTTTGTCACCTTTGATGGACCCCCTGGATGGCAGCGGTTAGCAAGTGGAAGTTGAAATTCTGTCAGATGGAGAGTTGAGCCGCGGTTATCGCGTAGGACGGACCCTCGAACAATCGACGCCGCGGCCCAAGACATCAAGTACTGCCCCGTGATCGGTGTGGAGCCATACGATGGAGTTAAGGCCCGCGACTTGCGGCGTGCAGATGATGTACAATGTTGCCTCTTTTGTGATGCGGTCGTGCCCCTACGCATAATGTTGGACCACGTGGCACATCACATTGCGAAAGGTGACACCATGGATGATGCACGCCACCGTGGACAAGCGGAGCCATGTGGCTTGTGCGGTCGCTCCATCGGGACCTGCGAAACCACGTTGAATGGGACGAAGCTGTGCACCAACTGCCATTACCGGTATAGCTTCAAGTACAAGAAGGCATTGGAGAAGAAGCGCAATGTCCCCAGGAAGTGTCGAGTTCCGATGTGCCCCGCATCCCAGGGCACATTGAATATCCAATGCCGCCCACAGCTCGTGCATCCCGGCTTGGACCCCGAAAGAACTGCAGTAAGGGATTGGGTTGCGGAGAAGCCAATTGCCCGGCCTGCTCGGCAGACAAACGCGGAGAGTGGAGAAAAGGTGTGGCCGATTACCATTCATGTGGACAAGGAAGCGGAGGAAGGCACGGGACAAGCCACAACCTCGGGTGATGGAGGACGGGACAAAATTATGGCGCAGAGCGACCTACAAGTGAGGCCGACGAAGATTGGCGTTCAGAGCGTCGCAAGTCCGATGAGTCAGACGGGTCCGGACACGGAAAGGGGGGGGGGGCGCAAAAAAGATCGCGGTATCACCGTTTTTTCGACCCCCCCCCCCCACCCGAGGGGGGGTATGGCCCGAAAAAAAATATCCCACCCCTATGTGTAAAAAATTTTCGCAACCCCATTTTTTTTTCTAAAGAGCACTAGTGGTTGCTTTTTCATATTGTGTGTAGCCTACATAATGCTTTGAGGTCCCCAAACATTCCCCATTTTGCTGGTACAAATTTGGTAGCGCTACATATCCCTGTCAGCCACCACAAAGCGACGGTGCAGGCCGTGGGGCCCCAAGAGTTTTGGCTTGGGGTAAAATTGGTCAAAATGACCTTCCAGTTTTTCTAGGAATAGTAGCAATAGCACAAGTAGCAAACTAGGTGTGGCATAGGTGAGGGTACGGCAATAACACAGGTAGCAAACTACGTGTGGCATAGGTGAGGGTTTGGGAACCCTCCTTTGCATGCCATACTGCTTCATACTGTTCCCTTGTTGCACGTTTTTTTACGACCGGGATTGAATTGGCAACGTTTCAACTGGTTTTGTGCACAAGCAATCTTGAGCCCCAATGTGGGCCTGTTGGACATTGGTGGGGTGCAATGTAGTGGTGTTGTGAGCCCATTTAGCGTGCTGGACCTGCGTGTTTTGGGCGCCACTACCTCATACATTACTTCTAAATTGTTATTGACAACGGCATTGTCCTCAACATCTATGCCGGTCATGGGGTACACCCTCCTAGAGGCCATTTGTGTTGCTATTGGGGCAGAAACCACTTGTATCACACGAGGTGGCGGGTTGTGTGCTAGTTGCACCGGTACATCATTCCAAGTCCTAAAGTTGTTGGATTTCACCTCCTTTGAAGACACGGATTCGATTCGTTGGGATAAAGCCAAGGAAACTTTGCTCCGCCTTGCAACCACACCTCCTCCACCAACTGTGCCCATTTGCTTTTTGATGGAGTACGAGTTTTTCTTGATTGGTGTGGGGAGCAGCCACTACCTCATACATTACTTCTAAAATGTTATTGACAACGGCATTGTCCTCAACATCTATGCCGGTCATGGGGTACACCCTCCTAGAGGCCATTTGTGTTGCTATTGGGGCAGAAACCACTTGTATCACACGAGGTGGCGGGTTGTGTGCTAGTTGCACCGGTACATCATTCCAAGTCCTAAAGTTGTTGGATTTCACCTCCTTTGAAGACACGGATTCGATTCGTTGGGATAAAGCCAAGGAAACTTTGCTCCGCCTTGCAACCACACCTCCTCCACCAACTGTGCCCATTTGCTTTTTGATGGAGTACGAGTTTTTCTTGATTGGTGTGGGGAGCAGGAATGACCGATGGTTTTATGTTGATGTACAAGGATCTCCCCGGCCTCCAAGTGGTGGTACACTCTATACCGAGTTTTCCACTCTTCCGGAGCTTGTTGACGTTGTGCTACTTCCCGATGGTTTGGCACGGACTGCCGCCTCACCCAATGAAGCCCAAGTGTGCCAAATTTGGACAGTTAGGATTAGGGCCAAAGTTTTACCAAGCACAGTTGCCAAGGGCACACCTAGCCGTTGTACTATTCAAGACATCCGTCGGAAGCTTACTCAAGATTGTGCAGTTATCACACCAATGCTACAATTGCACATATCATCGCCACTCTTGCTGATGTGCATGAGGTGTTTGCGCATGCTGGGCGTAGTGCAAATGCAACTAGTTGGGCCACCTACGTTGCAAGCACCCATGCCCCCAAGTATTTCTTCGGCTTCTTCTACCCAAATAGTGCGGCTTGGCAACAATGTGCAAGAATACCAAAAGGCTTGCATTGCTTCTACTGGTGACCATTGGTTTTGCTTATGCGAGAAAAAGTTGTCTGGATCACTGCAACCAAGTAGTAGCACGTTTGAGCAACACTGCAAGATCAGCTAGCAACACTTGCGCTTCATCCTTTCGCCCCCCTCAAACACGGGAACGCGCTTTGGAGGTGGGCGAAACCGCCAATAATGCAACCCCAAAGGTAGCACGTGCTGCCAAAAGGCAGAAGGACGCGAAAACTAGCAAAAAACTCCGTGGTGAGTCGAAATTGCAACGGGAGGCACTGGCCAAAGCTGATGAGGCCGAAGAGGATGCATGCAAGCAACAGGCGTTGAGCCCGGGCGACCAAGACGCCGAGCAAGCTATGGCAACATGGCATGGCTGATCTTGATTATGATCCATGCAGCGGATCAGAGCCCTCAAATTCTGATGAAGAGAAGTGGACAGTAGTTCGAGTGCCTCTGACGCCTTGGACTTCGACCCCTCCAACTCAAGCTCCAACACATCCTCATCATCTAGCTCCTCATCCATCTCTAGTGCTGCATCGGTAAATGCTGGTACCTTCAAGAAAAAGTGCACCACAAAGAAGGCCTACCCGCCTAAACGTAAGCCTTCTGTTGAAGATACAGCTCGAAAGAAGATAAAGGCCATGTAATTTGGAAGGGATTCCCACTAAAGTCTTGTGAGCTAATTTGGATCTCCATTGTGTGAACCGGCTTGAACCTCCATTGTGTGAACCGGCTTGGATCTCCATTGTGTGAACCGGCTTGAACCTCCATTGTGTGAACCGGCCTGGATCTCCATTATGTGAACCGGCTTGGATCTCCACTGTGTGAACCGGCTTGGATCTCCATTGTGTGACCCGGCTTGGATCTCCAAGCCAGATCATTGTGGGGCAAGTGCCATACCTTGGCACCACGGCTATGGCGTGTCCATGGTTTGATGGCGTGAAGTGAAACGGCTGGGTGGAAAGATGGGCGTCGTGGGGTCCACAACGGACATGGGGCACCTGTTGAACAGCCAAGACGACTCATCCGAACCACACGGGGTCCATCACCTAGCACTGTAAGGCAATGGACATGTACACAGAGGCAAGGAAACCGGAACGGCCGGGTGGGAAGATTGACGTCGTGGGGTCCACAGTAGACTTGGAGCACCTACTGAACGGCCATGACGGGCGATTGTACCCACGCGGGGTCCACTAGTTGCTTGCCCAGGTTCTCCCCCCTTGCACTGTGCATGGGGACTCTTACCACCGACAAGAGGCCACGGTGGGGCGCTACGACACGATGCGTAGCCGGGAGTACTCGGGGGCCTTTGTGCCCTTAAACATAAATACCACCCGTGTCGGCAATGCATGTTGTTTGCTGGTTCGTGCCATTGTGCTGCGAAGTATGGCATGGAGGTGGGGCCACCCGACGCCTACATGTCGCAAATGGCATGTTGGACATGGGCTAGTACCCCGAATAGCCAGACAGAGGAATGCGAACGAGTGCCAAAGGCATGTTATGTGGTCGGAAAACCGTGATTATGTGTGGTACGTGCAACATGGGAAGAAAATTTTTTTCTGTAGGACCCACTTTTTTTTCGTACCCCCCCCCCCAAGGGGGGGTCCCCCCGAAAAAAAAATATCCCACCCCATATCAAAATCCCCCCCCCCCCCCCTGGACACGGATAGTTCGTCGGCGACCAATTCTAGTAGTGGTGGGACGTCCTCTACATCATCGGAGTCTAGTTCCGAAAGCAGCAGTTCGGACCGCAGTACCAAGGTGGTCGTCGCGAGGGGGCAGAAGAAAGTGTACAAAAAGACCGCCAAGCAACACTGTGGGCAAGCCAAGCAAGCACAAAGTGGGAAGACAGCGGTGGCCGCTTCATTGGCACAGAAGCGACAAGCACCAGAACGAAAGTCGAGTAGCGACTCCAAAAGGCAGCGGAAGTAGACGATTACTTGAGGTGCACGGGTGCATAAGACGTTACGCTATGGTGGGGGGCTTGGGACGAACGCAGTGCAGGCGTTGCCTTGAGAAATGGATATTGTAGTGAAAGTCGTAGATGGGTCTATCTCCTAGGGAGCTTTTTTTTGGGGGGGTGCGAAGTGCATGCGTCAACCGGTTCCGCTCATTGCCGCGAGACACACAATAACGCACAACCATAGTGTGACAAACGATGTACTTGTTGGCACAACCGAAGTTCCGGGATTGGGCACCCCGTGAAACAGGAAATGACTCAAAACGGCCGCACTGTGGGATTGGGCTCCCCATGAAGCGGTGCTCCGAAAGCCGAAATGATTCAAAATGAGCGTATTGTGGGACTGGGCACCCCATGCGAAACGCAAAATGTGACGAAACGTACGCCCTGCAGGATTGGGCACCCTCCTCGGTGTTGGGCCGCGCCGAAGAGAAACCGTCCATGCCCCCCCCCCCCCGGCAGGGGGTGTGGGCGGCTACAACCACCATTGCATTGGTGAGGAGGTAGAGTGGAGGCCTCCGTCGTTGTATGCTAACCCCTTAGGCCACCGCGTCCCTGCCACGCCTGATATGCGAAACAACAGCATCAAGTAAGCATGCAAAGATCCGTCACTTTTGGGGCAAAACACCCCCCAATTCCATTCTGCATGCCCAAAAAATGGACAAATACACACTTCTGCACATCCAAGGTTAGGGTTAGGGGCGGCGCGTTTTGGAAAATTTTAGTTGTGCGCAAAAGGGGTAAACCCCCCCCCTTTTTCGAAGTGGCCAATTGTACGCAAAACCCCATGACTTCACATTTCGCAGATGCGCCCCCCCCCCCTTCCCTGGTGGGGTAGGGATTAAACCGGACTTTTGGCCGGCCGATCCGATCGAAAGTCCGCCGAGCTGATATGTCCGCCGAAACCCAAGTCCGGTTTAATCCGGTGAGCTTCTGGCAGCACTGGTCAGATCTGGCAGCAACAAGGCAATGCTGACCTGCAGGCGTGCACTACCGCGGCGTGTTGGGCATGTGTTCCTTCTGCATCTGCTGGTATTGCAAGGACTGCGGAGACGTGTCATGCAAGTTCAAACATCTGTCCCAGCATGAGATGGGTGACCAGCAACGCAAGGAATTAGTCTTCTATGTCCGGGGAAATGGCACGCTGTGTTGTGCCCGGCTGCGTTTGGAATCCTGTGCTGTGCACTTCTCTGTGTGTAATCTGCCAGACATATATACCTGATATATTGTATGAATGGTGCACTGCGCTCATGCGGTCCTATTGCTGTCGGGGTCCAGCCCCCAATTGTTCGAAGTGTTGTGTGGTGGGCTGGGCGTCGGCGACAAGCATGGCAGACTGCATCGTGCTTGGAAAATAGTGGAGTCATTGCATGAAAGGTATGGCCGGAAAGTGGAAGAGGATCAGGTGAACAAACAAAATGAGCCTCGGACCTTCATGAAGAGTGGCTGTCTGGGAAGCTGTAATTTATCCAACAGTTGCAGTGCTGTGCAGAAGGGGGTAGAGGCCTGGATGCCCAACCCTTTCCCAATCAAAAACTCTGCCAGCTCGAGTTTCGCTTACGTTCCATGTTTCATTTCGATGCCATTTTTGCTGTCCTCTTTGTTGCAGGTGATTGATGTGGAGGTCCATGGAGGTGACTGGAGGGCCCTGCGGGTGCGTCTTGACAGGGGAGGGTCTGACGAGAGTTTGGTGTGGATCGAGGATTTGCTGCAGTTGATGAAGCGGGATCAGCAGCGGGGCATGGATGTCCTGTCCGCTCTGCAGCAGTGGATACAGCGCCGCAGGGCTACGAAGACATGGGGGCATTACCCCAGGGGTTGGCTGCGCATGGGGGACCTTGGGCCATCAGGGGATGAAGGTGAGTGGGGATGGGATACAGAGGCAATGGAAGGCGACACGCAGCAGACCAGGGCAGCAGGACCAGCAGTGGGCACCGCCAAGTCTGCATGTCATTCATCTCACAAATCTTCAGATTCAAAGCAGCAGCCTCACTGTCACAAGCGTAAGCGACAATTCGAATCTGACTCTGGCGATTGTGCTGAATTGGGTGGTGAGAGGGCAAGAGTCAGGAGCAAGGAGGTCAACAAAGATGTGAAGGGAATCGTCACCAAAGCGCAGAGGGAGCAGGAGGAGCGGAAAAGGGAGCCCTGGTACTGGGTGCCTTTCCCTGAGGGGGTTTTCCAAGCAAAGGGTGGCGTGGGGGGCAAAGCCAAGAAGGGTTCGCGGTGGGTTGACATTGATGGGGAGCACTACGAGGTGAAGATGAACATTTGCTTTGCGCAAAAGGAGGCAGCAGAGAAATATTTGATGGAGGCGAAGGCTGAGGCAAAGCTTGAAGCAACTGCTGCTGCACGCAGTCGACGGCATGCTACTGGCACCACGAATGTTCTGCAACACGAGCGGAGCCGCAAAGATTCCTCGAATGTCCGACGCAACACGCCAGCCCAGTAGCATAGTTTTCCCCACAATTTGCGTTGAGTCACTGGTACAACAGCAGTGTTTCCAGAGGGCTTGAATAACTAGCAATTCTTTATCAACACCTGCCATACTGAATGGCAGATACCATTTAGGGAGCATAGTGTGTGTCCAAGAGACATGGGAGTAATGGCTATCTCCTAATTTGTTGGGAAACCAAAAAATGGGCCAAAAAGTATTCAGTCTCACGAGCAAGGGTCTACGCATTGGATGCCCAAAAATTAGCCCCGGAGTGCTTATTTCAGGGGCCTTGCCGGGGCTGGAAGTTTTTGACATCCCCATTTAGGGAGCGTAGTGTGTCTTGCAAATATGCAGCTTTGTAGCCCTCGGCCCCCGACAACTGCAGTGCAACCAATGAACCATTTGCGGAGGGGTGGTGACATCTACTCCTTCAATGCATGCAGCAAAAGGCGAGCCCATGCAGCACCAGCAGGGTCCGCTAAGTCCAGTTCACACTCCAACACTCAAGTGAGCAATCTGATGCATGAGGAGGTCTTATCATTCTGGCACAGGGTGGAAATTGTATGAACACACAGCAGTGCTCGCAGCTTGTGTTCGGTGCTCGACTGGCTGTGTCCTCAACGACACATCCACATGGGTTTTTGTCTTTTGTGTGGTGGGGGGGGGGCAAATACTGTGGCTTCGCCGTTTGGAAAATGGGTCTCATTACATCCTAACCAAGTTCTGTGATGCACCAGTTAGAAAATTCGTCTCGCTGTACCTCGTGACTCAAGCACAGTGTGGTGTGACCCACCGTGTGGTACATCTCAGCGCAAAGTTGTAGCTCAGTCACAGAGTGGTGCGTCCGCTAGTTAGAAAGTTCATCTCGCTACAACCAAGTAATTTTTGGCCGGGGGGGGGGCTGGGCGTGCGCATGGGAGGCAGCGACAACACAGGGGAGGGCCTGGCCAGCCAGCCCCGTCGCTTCCGGGTGCCAGGGCAACCCCTGCTCAACGGGCATCAGGTGGGGGGTGTCTCCCGCAGCCCAGATGGGCAGTTAATGCAATATGAGGGGGAGCCCACCAGGGGCAGGCCCCCCAACTCACACCCTACACCAACAGCAGCAACCCACCCAGGGGCGCCCAGGTTCGCCCCACCCCACCCAGGGTCCCCCCCACCCGACGCAATGTACCCCTGCACCGCCCCTTCACACAACAGGAGCAGCTGCCGTCAAAGAGACTGAGTGACCCCACAGAGGGGGTCAGCAACGCTCGGGAGATCCGACACCCAGTGGGCCAGCAGGGCCCCTGAGGTGTCTTACGGAACGGTGAGTGTGCACAGGGGATCGGGCATCCAGAGGGTCAACCCTGGGGCCCCTGCAGCGCAAAATATCTGTTTGTCTGTGCCCAGGGGATCCGGCACCCAATGGGCCACCACTGGGGCCCCTGAGGCGTTTGGTAGAACTGTCAAGGCGCGCAGGGGATTGGGCACCCAGAGGGCCAACCGCCCCCCTCCCCTCCCCTGCAGCGCAACATTATTGTTCGCCTACGCCCAGGGGATCCGGCCAGTGGGCCACCGCTGAGGCCCTGAGGCGCCCTGTGGAAAGGAGTGGTGGGCCAGGAAAGGGAAGGAACCTCCGACAAAAACGGGGTGGGCAAGACCAAGGACGACGGCGCGGCCACAGTGCAGCATAAATCACCTGGGACACCACGCAGGCGCACATGCCACCCGCGTCAACCATAATGGAGCGCACGCCGGCCGCGAAGCACACGCCACCTGCGAAGCGCACGCCACCCGCCAGGGGCAGAGAGCGCGCCATGCGCACGCGCGACCCATGCAGTGGTGGAGCACAGGGTGTGGACGGCCAGTACAACGCGCGGAGGAGTGGGACACCTGGGCCTCACGCACACAGAAAGGCAGTGAGGCAGGTGGTGGACGACCACAGAGCAGAGGTGTGTGGGCTGCAAAAAACTGTCAAACGACCCCCGCAGCAACCAGCACAACCCTGGTACGCCAACTACTGGGCACCGCCAACGCACAAGCGGCACCTGCCGCAACCAGCACAGCCCCAGTGCACCAACGATGGGGTGGTCGTGGGGATAAGACCACCCCCAAATGGGGGATAAAACCACCCCCAACCCCCTTTTTGGCCATTTTTGACCCCTGGGGCGGTTTTATGCCACCTGGGGGTGGGGGGGGGGTTATCCCCCCCTTTCGGGGGGGTGGGTTTATCCCCTCAAAGGGGTGGTTTTATCCCCACAAAAGGGGGTGGTTTTATTCCTTCATTGGGTCATTGGGGGGGGATGTCACCCCTTTTGGGTGGTTTTATCCCCCCTTTTCGGTGGGTTTATCCCCCCATGGGGTGGGGTGTGTGGGGGGGGGGGGTTGTCACCCTCTTAGGGGCGGAGGGGTATGGCCCATCTCTACGTCAACCTAGAACCACAGTACCGGAAGACAAGTCGCCTCAGGTCTATATGTTGTGCTGTAAGGAGAACACCCTTGGGGATGGGGGCGGGGGCTTGCCCCGTTTCTATTTCGGGTATGGAGGTAGAAGAGGTGATGGAGGGTCAAGGAACGACATATGGTTTACACTCAGTCTTTTGTTTCACATTGCGCTTTGTATATGTGCTATAGGATGTCTGACCTGGCTGGGGACAATTTTACAAATGGGGTCTGAGATGGGATTTTAGACATGGTTTGGGTTTGCTATTCATCCAGTTTGACATGCATTATTTTTGTGGCAGCATTGCTCAGACTGCTTTTGTTTGCTGTGTTGTGTCATTTGTTGCTTTGGTGGCATAAAACCACCCCTGCAGCAGTGTGGGTCACATGTGTGCCCAAAGGCAATCGCATTCCTCCCTGGAACAAAGTCGGTCGGCCCTGTGCCCCCCGCGTGACATTCCGCCAGGCTGCTGTTTCTTTACGGGGCCCTCGACAGTCACCTGTTGTTCCCTTCGCATGTTGTGTCGGGTTGCTGCGTTTTGTCAGTTGCTGCGGCGTGTGCTCATGTTGGTGTTGTTTCTGTGTTCGCAGAGCCCCGTCGTTTGGCCCCGGGCATAAAATCACCCCCAAAAGGGGGGATAAAACCACCCTTAAAACCACCCTGGGTGGTTTTATGCCCACTTTTTAGAAGGATAAAACCACCCCTTTTGGGGGATAAAGCCACCCCTTTCGGGGGATACAAACACCCCTTTTGGGGGAACAAAACCACCCCCCTTGTTAAAACCACCCCCTTCGGGGTGATATAACCAACCCCACTGCCCCTTAGCCTGCACGGCGCTAGTCAGCCCCTCTACGTGAGGTCAGGGTTCAGGTGGGGTCACAGGGCCCTGACGGTGTGTTTCGGAATGCTCCCGCATTTGGGCACACTTATGGCCTGTGCATGGGCTCATCTGTTGCCCACTGCTTCTCAAGCTCTGGGGACGGAATCGTCCAGCAGTAGGTTTGGGAGTGGTTGGACTCTCAATTAAGGTCTGGCAGTTCGGCAAGCCAAAACGGCTGGCCAAAGTGCCGGTCTGTTTGCTGGACCACCAGACGGAGATTTGGCGAGGGAACCTGCCATCCCGATTTTCAACTGGCCCAAACTGCCATTTGGCAAACCACGGATTAAGTAATTGGCGGCCATATTTTCAAAACGGAGGCCAATAAAGGATACCACCGTGTCCAAGCAAGCATGCCAATCTACCATGACGACGAACTATCATGGTTGTCAAAGCACCACATGGACAGTCGTTGGATCAAGCCAGAACGGGAACAGGTGAATAGTGGGGTAAGGGCAGTCAAGCTAGTTAATTACCACCCATGATTCACTATGAATTAATAACAAGCATCAACACACCAATATTATTTGAACTGGTGTAAGTAGTAGGTTCAGAATGCGTCATTTTGGGTCGGATCAGGAATAATGTGAAGGCCCCCAGGGGCAGATTTGCGAAAAGCAGCACCCACACTTTTGTGCCCGCCCCTTTGGTCGCCACTATTGCGTTGGAGGCTCAAACTCAGTATTGGACAGTTTAAGGCTGTAGATTTGCTGTCGGCGTGTGGGCACTATGATTGGGTATGTCACAAACGGACTGTGAAGTGTTTGTTGCTTGGTTGCTCGTCAGCAGCCGTGATTCCCATTTTCCCATCCTGACCAAATGCGAAGGTTTTAACAAAAAAATTCATGCAAGGCGCAATTAGGGTTTAATTTTGCGCAAAAAAAAATAACGCTAAAAAGTGAGTTAAATTTCCACCCACGAACCACAAATTGCTGAATTTTCGCAATAGCAGTTGATTACGTTTGTGACAAGGGGTGTGTTTTGCTTTGAATGATGCTTGATCACTGTTCTTGTGCTTAATGTCATATTGTGTGTGATAGATATGTTGACTCTGAAATAGTTTTTTCCATCTTTTCTTTCCAACGAAACATTTCAATGACGCCGAGTCCGTACAATTATAATAATTTATTCATTTTGTTTTGGAAGTATTGCAATGCATTGGGAAGTGAGTTACGTGGCATCTATTGTTCACAATTAGTTCTCAAAAACCATAGAGAGCACAAAGATGACGCCACTGTAGAAAAGCACGTTCATGCGAAAAAATTGTGTTAGCAACAAATTGAAGCGAAAAAATTACAATATTTGTGGTCAAACATGATGGTTTTGTCGCCAAAAAGCAGCACATACGTAAAGAAACGCAAATAAGAATTTGTGTTTCATCTTTTCGTGAAAAAAAACAAATCTTTGCTGCATATCCATTGTTTTTAGCTTGACACCAATTCCTCATTTTCAAGCGTTTGATAAGTACTTATTTGATCGGCAATGGGGCAGCGCTTCGTACGAAATGATGGGAATTGGGACTAGAGATTGCATCGGGGGAACCCATATGTGGTGGCGGGTGGCGGCAGCCACATAAGTGTAGCACTTTGTCATTAGTTTTTTTTTAGATGCGAAATGCTGTTTTTTGATTTGTGCTCCAATCTAAGAAAAGTGCTGAAATTTAAGTCAAATCAGCCTGGAAATTAAGAGGAAAAACCGAAAAAATAGGCAAAACCATCGAAAACATTCTGTATTACAAAGAAGATTCTCATAAAACGAAAAATATAAAAAAACGCTTGAAAGTCAGAAACTTTTTCTGATGGCTATCTACAGAGTGAGACTTTGGTGAACCTAAAAGAACATAAATCCAGGGGTGGGGAGGTGTAGTTTCTAGGGGCAGCCCACAAGGTGAGTCATCCACTTTCTTTTGCACACGATGAAAAGCAAGGCATAAAGCAAAGAGTAGCAAAGAATGCCAACAAGCGGAGGTGGTCTAGTTGACTTGTATGAGACTTATATTGGTTAGGGTGTTTTACCCGGCCATGGAGTCATATTGGGTGATGTCAGGTGTATAATGATGTATGCATATGTGAAGTATGTATAAATGGGATGAACATGATGAGACAAATGGACACAATACACCATGCATGCAATCATGGCAAAACTTTGTACAAAGGAAGGTCATGAAATTGTCCTGCTTTGTTTAGCTTTTTCTTGTGCCAAGCACCATGACAAGAAAGGCTTTGCTACATCGAAACACTTCGTATTCTCACCTTGATTGTATTATTTATATAGAAAATGCTTGCTAATGGCAGATAAGAAGCAGATACTTTATCCTAAGCCAAAACAATGCAAACATTTCATCCGATAGCTTGTACCATCTACCTTAACTCTAAAAGTTGGGCCAACTGAGCAAAAAGACACGCATGGTGTCAACATGACACAAACCAAAACATTCGTAACTCAGGCCTACTGCGCCATGTTGAAGGTGCGAACTCGACAATCTAGGGATAACACTAATGACGTTGTGAGCTCGAATACGTCGTGTTGGGTTGAGGTAGTTTCGGGTGCCTTGGGGATGAATAGATACAGGCGCGGGTCTAAAGACGTTGCGGCTGTTTCGGTGCAATGGGCATTGTTGGTTGGGCTACGATCTCCCGGTTCGCATTATGGTATATTATATAGGTAGTGGTATGTGGTGATTGAAAAGGGCGAAGGTTGGGTTACATGGTGAATGCTTGGGATGGTTTGGGCTATCTTGGGGTGGGTTGACATGCCTTGGGCTCGGTTGCGGCATGTTGCAGCTCATCGGCAAGACCAGGTACCTTGAGCTGCCCTACCGTTTTTTTCTTACGAATGATGGCCAAGGTAGTCTCTTACGGTAGCACTTGCCATATGAACCGCAGCAGACGTTGGAGTACGTGCAGAGTAGTCCGGAGACTTACCGAGTGGGGGTAAGTTGCAATGTATTGTAGTAATTCGGTATTTCGGGCGTCTCCAAAGTACCTTAGGATGCTATGAGGTCTCTCGGATTTTAGAGTGTGGACGCGGTCCGCGACACGATGGTCTCGCGTACCTTTTGTTTGTTTTAGATAACTTCGGTTACCTTGCGTTTCAGTTGAGGCGCTTTGGGGTACATTGGGGTGCGTTGGGGAAGCATTAGGGAGGTTTCGGGAAGGTGGGGTGGATCAAGGTGGATTGGAGTTCTTGACTCAATTGAGGTACCTTGGAGTTGGTTGGAAAGGATTGGAATGTTGAGGTACCTCAAGCTCCATTGGGGTAATGTCTAGTGGCTTTGGGCAATATGGGCTGTGTTAGGGTACCTTGAGGTGGGTCGGGGAATTTGGACGAGTGTGGGTACCTTCTGATAGGTGAGGATAGGTTGGGATACATTGGTGTGGGTTGGAGTACCTGGGGTAGGTCGGCGGAGGATTTGGGTACCTTGCTTTGGTCCAGAGTGTCATGGAGTAAGTTTGGGTGCCCTAGGATACCTTGGAATGCATAGCAATGAGTTATGGCGACCTGGGGTGGGTTCTCTACAACCTCATCTACGCCCCCCCCAACAACCACCCGATCCATTAAGCTAGCCCGATCGCAAAGTACTCTTGCTTCATGGGTTTTGAACGGCTTGGTGGAATGTTTTTTCGCTCCATCCCCCCAAGCCAACATCGCTTCCGATACCCGAAAATCTGGTTTTCAAAAATATGTGGTGGGTCTGGTTTGTTTGGAATATCTTGGGTCAGATTGTGGTACTTTAAAGTGGCTTGTACTACCTAGCATCTGGTTTTGGTACAGAGGGCTACACTATGTGTATCTTCCGGTACATAGCAGTAGGTTGTGGGAGTGGAGCAGTGGGGAGCATGGAGGTACCTTGGGGTTGTTTGCAGTGCCTTCAGGTACCTTCCCGTGGGTTAGGGTATGTGGTGGTCAGTTCGGACGAAGAGTGGTGCTGGGGGGTGTCTTGGGGTAGGTTAACGTAGCTTGGAATACCTTCGGATGGGTTGGGGTACCCTGAGGTTGGTTGGGCCACTTCTGTTGGATTGCGAGGGTGGGGGCGGTGGTGGGGCAAGCGTGGAATGCGTTGCTCTGCAAGTAGGTTGGTTGGCGAGACGGCAGCTTGGGGTGCATTGGGGTAGTGTGGGATAACTTCGGGTAGGTTACGCTGCATTGTAATCTGTTTGGATGTTGTGGGGCATGTGTGTCAGCGCGCGCTGGGATCGATTGTTGCCGGTTCGAAGGGGTCAGCGTGCATTGTGCCGTGTACCTTGAAATGCATTAGGATGGCTGGTGGAGGGTTGGAATACGTTGGATGCATCGGGACGGCTTTGGACACCTTGGGGTCGGCGGGGGTGCGTAGTGGTGGATTAGCGAAAAGGCCACAGCAACCTCGGGGTGCCTTCAGATGGCTTGCGAAAATGAGGCACGGCAAAGTACGTTGCAGTGGCTTGGGATACCTCGGGGTGCGCTGGGGTACGTCATGGTAGATTCGGGTATGGGGGGGGTACTATGGGTGATTTTGTCCTACCTTGGTGCCTTGGGATAGGTTGGGTTGGGTTGTGGTGGTTGCGGATGGCTTGCGGGGGTTGGCATATCTGGAGGTGTGTTGGGCCGCCTTGGGAGACCTTAGGGTGACAAAGGAAGAAGTTCTGCTTGCGCTCTGTGTTTGGTGGCGGTTGGTCCGGCTAAACGAACCGCCAGCTACCCGCCAAAGGGCGTGATCCCTGCGCCAGAAGGCTCGGTCCTTGGTCCTTAGCCGAAGCTGAAGGCCACAATGCCTTGCCGATCATGCGGCTTTTCGGGCTGTGGGTGTGTGCCGTTGTGGTTCGGACGGGTTGGTCTACACAAATGGTTGTGGCGTGCGGACGGCAAAGGGGTGGATTGAAAATGGGGACGAATAGAATAGTTTGAGGTACCATGCCTTTTGCTGTTGAGTATACATGCATTTTCAAAATTTTACGAGATGTGAGCATGTAGCAGGAAACAATACAAAAACTCCCTTTGCACGGGAAACACCTTTCACTTGACTTTCTGTGCCATTGAAAATGCCCATGTTGATAGTTCTTTCACCCTATGTTAACTTTGTTTTGTAAGTTCCTTTTGCGCCCTGCCTTCACAGGCCGATCAGCTGCCACCTGGTGCGTTTATTATTGATTGATAAAACACTTGCACCCCTGATGCACAACCACAAATGCTAACAAATATTGCACACAGGCTCACCACAAAAAACACCGCATATTTTGAAAAAGAAAGTTTTGCAATACATTCTGAACACTGCCAACAAACGACCAAAATACAATGCATCAGTTTTCCGACTTGACTGCCACATATTGTGCTTGTTGTACCGTGCAGACAGCAACAAAAATGTCATAGCAATTGGCCATTCCTGGTTGTATTGCTACAGGCGACAAAATTGGTGTAGCAACTTGCCATGTGTGGTCATATCAGTGTAGCAGCAGCAATTTAGATGCAGCAGGTGAGCAAGAGGGAGGTAGGTAGGTATCTTCGGGAGCTCGGGATGCCTCCTTTGACAATGCAGCAAGAAGGTCTTAGGAAGGGGACGTCCTGTCCCTCCCACTGCCCTAGTTCGGGTGCCCCTTAAGCCGCTCCTGCAGGTGATTGGGAAGGCAGTGTTGCGGCCATCCGGTCGTGGTGTCCCGGGTGGCAGAGTGTCCCCACATGTGTCGATGGGTAGGGCCACATGTCCCCTCCTTTGGGAGGCAGCTCTGAGGGGCTGCCCACCTGTTTGACGTATCTCCCACCACAGGGGGTATTGCTGCCGCGAGTCTACGGTACAGCAGCCTCAGTCCTGTGGTTTGAGTTGCGGGGCCTCGCTGCTTGGCAGGCGACCCCCTCCTGGACAGTGTACCGGCTCGCCTGTCACCGGTTGCTTCCATGGTCCCGGGTGACCTGTGCCATGGTCTCCGAATCAGCCTGGCCGGGCTCGGACCAGCGGCCTTGGGGTGCTGCCCCTGCTGCTGGCCCGGTGGGTTGGCTGGTTCGGCCCTGTGCGCCCGACGCATGGGGTGTGGTTTGTTGTTATCCATCCCTTGGCCGCCCGGGGTGCGCACGTGTGTGCGGTATCCAGGGCCCCTTGGTGCTTGTTCACCGGTGTGCGCGCCCAGCGTGTTCTTGTGTGCAGCGTCCGTGGCCACTTGGCGCCTGTTCACCGGTCTGCCCGCCTGGTGTGTTCTGTGTCCCGTCTCTGCTGCCACCTGGCGCTTGTTCACTGGTGCACGTTGCCGTTCTTTTACGTGTGCGGTGTCCTGGGCCCCTGGGCGCTCGTTCACCGGTGTGCGCGCCCGACGTGATCCGTGTGCGGTGTCCGTGGCCCCTTGGCGCTTGTTCACCGGTGCTCGCGCTTAATGTGTTGTGTATGTGGTGTCCTTGGCCACTTGGCGCTCGTTCACCGATGTGCGCGCCTGATGTGTTCTGTGTGCGGTGTCTCCAGCCACTTGGCGCTTGTTCACCGGTGTGTACGTCTGGTGTGTTCTGTGTGCGATGTCCGTGGCCACTTGGCGCTTGTGCAGCGGTGTGCGCGCCAGGTGTTTTGCGTTTAGCGGTGTCCTTGGCTTCTTGGTGCTTGTCCACTAGTCTGCGCGCGTGGTGTGTTGTGTCTGCGGTGTCTGTGGCCACTTGGCGCTTGTTCACCGGTGCGCGAGCCCGGTGTTTTGGGTGTGCGGTATGCTGCGCCACTTGGCGCTTGTCCACCGGTTCGTGCGCCTGGTGCGTTGTGTGCGCGGCATCCTGGGCCACTTCGCGCTTGTTCACCAGTGTGCGCATGTGTTGTGTTGTGTGTGCGGTATCCATGGCCAGTTGGCGCTTGTTCACAGATGCGCGCGCCCGGTGTTTTGGGTATGCGACGTCCTTGGCCACTTGGCGCTTGTTCACCGGTGGGTTCACCTGGTGCCTTGTGTGTGCGGTGTCCATGGCCACTCGGCGCTTGTTCACCGGTGTGCGCGCGTGGTGTGTTGTGTGGCCGGTGTACTGGGCCCCTTGGCACTTCTTCACCAGTTTGCGTGCCCAATCTGTTCCGTGGGTACCCTCAGGGTTTGGAGAGATGTACAGATCTAGATGCATCCACCACCCTGCCGGATGGTTTTTCAAAAAAACCCAACTTTTGTGAAAAACTATTTTGAGAAATTTAATTCTCCTGCACCCTTGATGGAAAACCAAAAAATACTAACAAACATGGCACCCAGGCTCACCACAAAAAACACCACATATTTTGGAAAAAAAGGTGATTCAATAAATTCTGAAGACTGGCAGCAAACAAGCAAAATACAATGCACCGCACCAACGTTCCAACTTGACCGCCACATAGTGTGCTTGTTGCAGCGTGCAGACAGCAACAAAAATATCATAGCAATTTGCCATGCCTAGTTGCATTGCAACAGGCAACAAAATTGTTGTAGCAATTTGCCATCTTTGGTCATATCAGACTAGCAGCAGAAATGCAGTTGCAGCAGGTGACCAAGAAAATCATTGTGGCACCTGTCATGCGGGTTGCCTTGCGTGGTTGTATTTACAGCAGCTGGGCATGTGCAGCGACGAAGTGGTGCACTCGTTTGCAGTGCCCCTTCGCGGTTCAACACACTTGTGTGCATGCACCCGGTGGCCGCTGAAGTGCTCGGATGGGCAATTGGTAAGCAAATTAGAGGCCAAGCAGATAAAAGAAGAAGATGGGATGAGAGCACACAAAGGTGCAAAAGCTGAGTCAGCAGCAGGCAGCGGCAAGCAGCAGCTAGCAGCAAGCAGCAGCCAGCGGCAAGCAGCAACCAGCATCCAGCAGCGAGCAGCAAGCAGCAAGCACAAGCAGCAGCTAGCTGACAGGAGGCAGCCACAGCCAGCAGGCAGCAGCAAGCATCCAGCAGCAAGCAGCAAGCAGCAAGCAGCAAGCAGGAAGCAGCAGCAGCAGCAAGCAGCCAGCAGCCAGCAGCCCGCAGCTAGAAGCAGCCAGCAGTAAGCAGCAAGCAGCAAGCGGCAGCAAGCAGTAAGCACCCAACAGCGGCAAACCAGCAGCCAGCAGCAAGCAGCAGCGAGCAGCAAGCAGCAAGCAGCAAGCAGCAGCCAGCAGCAGCAGGGGGAGCAAGCAGCGAGCAGCAAGCAGGAAGCAGCAGCAGCCGGCAGCAAGCATGAGCCGGCAGCCAGCAGCAAGCAGCAGCCAGCAGCAAGCACCAAGCAGCAAACACATGCAGCAGCCAGCAACCAGGAGCCAGCCAAAACGAGCAGCCAGCAGCCAGCAGCCAGCAGCAAAAAGCAAGCAGCAAGCAGCAAGCAGGTACAGCAGCCAGCAGGCAGCAGCAAGCAGCAATCAGCAAGCAGCATCAAGCGATCACCATTACCACCGATGTTGCGCTTTGCATACTGCATGGGGAACTCCAAGTGCTGAGGCCACAGTTCAGATGGACTGGGATGTGAATTGCCACTGCGCGTTGTGTCACGGACAGAATTGACGCAGGCTGTTGATAAACTGTGCCATTCTAAAGTACCCGTACCTTGAGGCTACATGGATTGAGAAGTGGATGTCGCGGCCCGCTCCAGCAGAAACAGCCAGCAGCAGCAGCAGGAGCAAGCAGCAAGCAGCAAGCAGTAGCAAGCAGCAAGCTGCCTGCAGCCTACAGCAAGCAGCAAACAGCAGCAGCAAGGAGCAAGTAGAAGCCAGCAGCAAGCAGCCAGCAGCAGCAGAAGCAGCAGCAGCAGCAAGCAAGCAAGCAGCAACCAGCCTATAGCCAACAGCAAGCAAGAAGGAGAAGCAGCCAGCGGAAAGGAGCAGTCAGCAGCAAGCAGCAGCCAGCAGCCAGCAACAAGCAGCAATCCGCAAACAGCAAGCAGAAGCTGCAGTGTGACGGGTTATGCCCAGCAGGGGGCTGCCCGTAGCCAGATCGCGACCCTGTAGCTTAGGATGCGTCGCGCGCGTGCAGAAATAAAGGATTTTCCGCGCATGAAAAGTTCTGTTTTATATTGAAATTTCTGTTTGTAATTCAGGGTATTTTAGAACTATGGAAGATTCTAACGATCTGTATAGAGAATATCGATTCTGCTTGTGCTGATGCTGAGTTTGCTGTGAGGACTGGATTTCGGAGGTTGCGGATTTTATCAAAAAGCAGTTTTGACAGCAAGATCGACAACTTTCCTTCCGTGTCGCTGGACAGTGTCAGCACCGCTTCTGAATGATCAACCAGTCCGCGAGCTCATATCAAATGCAACATTTTAAAGTCCCTGGTTGCACCTTTGTAGTTCCTCAAGGTTTGATGGTTTGAGGTTTGATTTTGCGGGTACTAGACGCCTTTCGGCCCCGGGGGGCCACCTGGTCGGGCCAGGTGATATCCTCCCCACCGGGTCCTAGTGGGGGGCCCTCCGAGACGCACCTCCTGCCTGGTGGCGGAGTCCCTCGGGTTCACAGAGCTCGGAGCCCCGTCCTTCCCCGGCGTCCCCGTTTCGCCACTCCCCGGTCAGTGCATCAATTCGCAGCCGTGGCTGCGGGCGCTTACCCACTGCGTCGCCCCCCTAATGCGTGGTCGCCCGGGGCGCCGGCGCCGCCGGGCCCGTGCTACTGGCTTGTCGCCAGTGGGACCCCCTTGGGCTGGCGCGGAGGCTGCCTAGCCTAGGGGTTGGGGCGTGGCGCTGTGCGCCACTACTGCCTTGGCGGGCGCAGTGCCCCGTCTGTGTGTGCGCGGCTCTCGCGGCCGGTTCGGGGGGGTTCGGGCCGGCACCTGGCGTCGTGTCTCTTTCGTTTCCCCCTCCCCGCCCCGCGTGTTCCGCGCTGCGTGTGGCGGGCCGTCCCGTCCGGGTGTCCCTTACCCTCTCTCGCTGGTACGCCATTCCATGCGGTCTGTGCGTTCCGCGCGCTCGGTCCGGTTGCCCTTCCGGTAGTCCCCGCGTGTCCCTTTTGTGTGTGTGCGCTCGCGCTCTCGCGGTGTCCGCTCCCCCCCCCGCTGGGTGCTGTGGCGCGCGCATCTCGCGTGGTCCCGGCACTGGGCGCTGGTAAGGCCGTTCCACGTGGTCCGTGCCCCTCCGCGTGTCCTGCCCCGGTCCCTTGCTCCGTCTGGTGTGCTTGGGGGGGGGCGGTCCGGTCCCGGTTCCCCCCTACTTGGCTTGGGGTTGTGGGGGCGGCGGCAGGGCGTCCCCGGGGGGGTGCCTTCGACCGTTGCGTGGGGCGTCTGGGGTCTTGCGCTCCTCCTCCCCCGACTGCCCGTGCACTGGGTGGGCTGTCGGGGTCCGCGTTGTGGGCGCGGGCGTGCGGGTGTGGGGGCCCTGCTCTGTCCCTGTGGGGGCTGCGCGCCGCGGGGCGGGTCCATGGCGTTCTTCTGCTGGGGGGCGGGCTGGGGGGGGGGGGGGGGGACGTGCGCCGTTTCCTCCGGCTGTGCGGCCGGGGCGGGGACTGTTGGGCGGGGGGTCGCTCTGCCTCTTTCCGTCCCTCTGCCTTCCCTGGGCAGGCAACAAAGCGGGCGTCACTGGCGTTGTGCTGTCCATGGGGGGCGTGGCCCCCCATACCACTCCGGTTCGTGCTCACCCAGCTTCGCTGGGTACGATCTGTGCGGCGTCCCGGTGCGCAGGCGTGGGCCCGCTTGTTCTTCGCGGCGCCCATGTGAGCCGGCGGCTGGGGCGGGGGGGCGGGTCACACTCCGGCGCCACTCTCGGGCGGGGGGGGCCCATCCCCCCTGCCTCGGGGGGTGGGGGCCGGGGCCCCCGCGGCTGGCGGGCTGGTGGGGGGGCGGGGGGGTGGGGGGGGTGTCGCGCCGCGGCCTCCCTGCTCTCGATCCGGGCGGCGGCCTGCGGTACTCCTTTCTGGCCCTCTCCGTGTCGCCGGCGCGCTCCCTTCCGGCGCGCGCGTGCGGTCGGGGCTGAAGTGCCGCCCCGGGGTGGGGGGGGCCGAGGGGCGGCCCGTGGACCGCTCCCCCGGGGGCCCCAGCTTACCTGAACCCCCCCTCTGTCACCTCGGAGTGGGCTGTGGTTACGGGAGGGTCATGTGGGGCGCGGCCTTCTTCCTGTTCCGTTGTGTGCGTTGCTCCGGCACGCCGGTGTGGGTTCGCGGGAGCAGGTCCAGCCGCCGTTGCCCTTACCGCGTCGCCGTTCCTCCTGAGGGGGGGGGCGCCCCCCCGGCCCTGGGGGGGCGGAGGGCCGCGCCTGTGGCTCCCCAGCTGAGGTGGGTGCGGAGGGGGTTGGGGGGGGTGGGGGGGCCGCCCCCCCGCCCGCTCTCGGGCCTGTGTGGGAGGGGGGGGGGGAGTGGGGGGGGCCCTTTGGTCCCCTGGCGATGCCTCCTGTCGGCCGGGGGGGGGGGGGGGGCGGCATGGCTGTCCTGGCCCCGGGGGCCAGCCATCGGCCGGGGGGTCGCGCCCTTCCCCCGCCCCCCTCTACCGAGAGCCGGATTCTCGCGCAGGCCCTCGCTGGGGCCCCTCATCCCCCGGCCGTTGTCGCGCGGCGCTGGCCGGCCGGGGGTGGCCGTGAGGGTTAGCGGTAGTTCCTCAAGGGTTTCTGCCCGAGCTGGTGTGTCTACAAGCTGACGAACAGGTTGAGCGAGAGTGTTTATTGAAGCAGTGGGCGCGAAGAATTCTTGTGCCGCTCTGAGGTCCCAAAGGCGTCGATAGAGGTGGTTGAGCAACGGATTGCCCGTACGGTAGCTTTTCGTGCTGTGTGGACAATGCCAAGTGATAAGCCCTTTGTGCTTTCGCTCAATTGGAGAGGTTCATTCGAAGGGCTGCTCTTCCAAAATGGACCCGAAGGTGTAGGTTATTATATTGATTCTTTTGTCAACGCTGCGATTCGTGTTCCTGTTGAATTTCTCATCGCGTAGGATAGTACCAGTGAACGACCCAGAACAGAGCGGAAAAGGGGAGGACGAAGTCATCGCTCACGACGTCCACAATGAACAGTTGTGCGCTCACTGCCTCATTTTTTGGTCGTGTAGTGCCCATGTTGCCTTTCCGTTCAGGTCAGTTGTGCGCCCTTTCGCCTCACCCTGGATAAGAAGGTGCAGAGTGGTTGATGGATCCTCCGTTTGAGTTTCACTGCGTTCAAGTTCTGCTGGTTGGGTCTTCATGGTCTTCACTCACGGTGGAATGAATATGAGAGAAGACTTTTAAGATTCTCAGAGTGCTTTGCGTGTGTTTTCTGCGCGCTTGCGCAGTGGAGAGCCACAGTGGTGGCAGTTTTTCACTGCATAACCTGGTTTCAAACTCAGCTAATTCTCACTTCGTGTCAGATCCTCTGCCGCAGTCAGTGTGGCATCATCGCAGCACTGAGCAGCTCTGAGAGGCAGCACTGAGCACCTCTGAGAGACGCGCGCCTACCCTGAGCCTTGTGCTTGGGCTGTAAGGCGCTTTGTCCATTTGCTTTGTCTTTTGAGTGTTTTTCAGTGTTGGTCAGTTCTTTTGGGTAGATCCTGGCTCATTTGACATAGATGAGAAAAACGGGTTTGACACCAAGCGCCTTTGGCGCTAATAAAACACTGTTTTTGTGCTCAGTGGCTCACACTGATATGCAGCCTTGCTTCAGATTTTGAAACTGAGGCCTAAGGCCCAGTTTTACACTGGTCTGATTTTGAGCATTTTGCTCAGGAGATGTCAACCCAATTTAGGCTTGTTTTGCTGACAAGAGGAATGTTTTTCAAAAGACTTCTGAAATTGTTTCAGAGTCACAGTGTGGCTCTTGTTTTGTTTTACCACTTTGCTCCTGTTTGGGAGATGGGGCAGGACCGTGCATCTGCCGGTGTTCCACTCCCACATTTAATCTATGGGTAAACTTACTAAATATTTTTATGCTCCCCACCCACTGTCCCAGTTTGGGGCTCATATGCCCTGCCACTGTAGAGTTACCTTGCAGAGCCACTGCTCCTGCAGTGACTCCAGCCCCCCCCACGGAGGAGTTGGTGCCTCAGTGGGCACATACACTCTAGGCCAGTGTGTTTGGGAAAATTCTGCTTTGATTCTTTTTTACAAGAGAAGTTTTGGGTGCAGTTTTTGCCTGAGGGTAGCACCCAACATTAGGAGGGGGGAGTGGTCTCAGCATTATATGTGCTGCAGTCCCGTGTACTGTTTGTGTGCATATTTTTTTTCCCGGGACGCTCCGATAATTTTTTCAATGTGTGCGTGTGTACACACTTGTGCATATGCTTCTGCAGTATATATGCAGGCATTCACGTTTGCCCTAAGTCTTTGAATTTCTAACCTTCCCTCAGTTTTCTGCCCCTGCTTTGTTCTCAGGCAGAGTCACGTGGGATCCATTTTCAGATGTTGACATAGCAAAAATATTTTTGGATGAGCCCAGCCAATTCAGGTCTGTGTTTTTGTTTCTGTCCCAGCCCCCCCATGCATCAGCGCTCCTATTTTGTTTCTCTGTCCTCTGCCTCAGAGTGATGGACAGAGTGCTGCTCAAGATGCTCAGAAGGGATTTCATTCATTTATTCACGAGGCCGCAGCCGAAGCTTTTGTTTAAACTAGCAATAAGGTTCTCTATACCCGGTGAGCAGCGCAGTTTTTATTCACTGTATTTTTTTGCGCCCTGATGATCTTGCTTCTGTGCCTGTGTGTCGGTTTTCTTTTCACACTTCTGAGCAGGGTTTGTTTGGTGCAAGAAATTGTTTTGGACCAGACAGATGGCATAGGCAATAAGTAGAACACAATCTTAGCCCACACAAACTGCACCCCCTTTTTGAAGAGAAGGACCTAAAAATGTCCGCCCGAAAAACTATTTTTTTTGGACATTTGCAGCACACATGACTCAGATACCAGTGAAAAAATACAATTTTACCCAATTTGCTGCTTTTTTCCACTTTTTGCTTATTAAAATAAACTATTATTTTGTCTGATTTGAAGGGTTGTTTTACCAATCTTGTCGTTTTTGTATGTCAAAACCCAACTGGTGCGTGCCTGTTCGGGAGCTCATTTTCAAAAATGACATTCTGCGGGTCTCCAGTTGCACCTATGTTTGTCCTGCAAAATAAATTGCTTTTTTATGTCCCTGAGTGCGCGAGGCCTTGTGCACTCAAGGTCATGGAAACAATTGTGTACAGAAGGCAACAAAAACAGGACAGGAAGTGCACAACATACAAACACTGAAATAAAAGCTCAGCAAAAATGTACAAGCCCTTAAGGGCATATAATTGCATTCGCGTCGAAGGCGAGTGCGCGAGGCCCCGCGCACACATGACTGCCAAAAGAGGCGAAACAGTTGGGTTAATGGTGACTTATTTCTTCTTCGGTCCCGCAACCAAAGCCAAACTGGAACCCAGGCTTCTTGCCACCGCACTTGTCCCACTTGGAGAGGCAACAGTACCACGAGACCGCTGGGCACCAGAACGCGAGGGCGGCTTGAACTCTGCACTAGCGGTGGCAGCAGTCTTCGCTTTCTTCTTCGGCTGTTCCTTACCAGATTCAGGGCTTGGATCGAAGTGAGCGGCGGGTGCCCGCTTGCGCTTCTGCTGGGTCTCCAGTACTTGCTCCGGATCGTCTTCTTCCTCCTCCTTGTCGGCATCGTCGTCGTCTGATTCTCTTTTTCTTTTGCCTGCTTCTTGCTACTCGAGGGGGTTCCCTTTCTGGCTGCAGTACCCTGAGTTGGTATAACTTTGGCAGTCTTCTTCACCTTGGCTTGCATTGGCAAGGTAGGTGCAGGCGGAACAGCCTCAGTGTCGTCAGCGGGGGCCTCAGTCACGACATCTTCCTGGACGGCCTCTGCAGCATGAACCGGCTGGTGCCCTTCATGACCTCGGTTGCTGTCCGAAACCCACAGTGGAATGCCACACTGAAGCCACTCTTCTTGAGTATCCCAAGTTGCAGCTGTTGCTCCCTACTCCGTCTGATCAGCCTCCAACATGTACCGCATGATGATTGCATGCTGCAGAGCACCTCCAGCGGCATTCCCAAGGTCCTTTTGCTTGATCGCTGACACAGCCAGAAACGCCACTTTAGTACGGAGGTCGGACATCGCAATCTTTGCGGCCATGGCAGGCGTGTCGTTCACAACAACCACTGCATCAGAATACCCACTGCCCAAAAGATATTTGTCCAGGTACCACAGCACGTGAATCAGAGGCATGAAACCACCAAGGTTCTTGGTCTGCAACTCTTCGCAATGTCCAGCGGAGTACGACACATAGTTCGGCAACTGTAAATGTGATGTATAAAGACGAATAACGGAGGCAGCAGTGCGCGAGGCCTCGCGCACACAACAGCATCGCAACAGGTGAAAGAAGCAGATATACCTGCTTATCCCAGCGACCCGTTGTTTAGATCCACATACAGTGCTCGTCGAACTGATACGTACTGGTGGTCACGGGACCCGATAACCAAGAGTATACCGGCAACCGAACATGGTAGAATGGCACTGTGGTTGGATCCTTGTCCTTCTCCATACGCCAGAGCCTCTGTATGTTGCGGGCAATACGGTGCACAACATCAGCCTCGCCATAGAAAATGACGTCTTTCCTCAGCATCATCACATCGAACAGCCACCTCGTCATATTCAACGAAAAGGTCAGCGTTGATGACCCACAACGGGTACTGCAGATCCCGGAAACGGGCTGGCGGTGTCTCTTCAATATCCTCAATACGGCAGGCCGTCAAAGAGAGTTTGCTCCCTTGCTCGTCCTGCTTGGAGACATTGATCACATCGCCAGTACTCAGCTGTGTCTGTGACGGTGCCAATGATGGTGCCTCAGTCCTCCTTTGCAGTTGTTTCCGCAAGGCCAGCGTCTGCGGTAATGGAGGTGCGCCCTTGTCCCCAGTCCGCCACAGAGGTGCATTGGTCAACGTCTTCCATTCGGGCCACGGCGACCGATACTTCGTACTTGTTGCGTCCGGCCAGTAACCCCAATTCCCCAGCCCCATTTTCAGTTGCAGCGTGCCCAGTGCTGCAACATCTGCTCGGATCTTCGCATCGGCAGCTGTACGGATGTGAAAGCGGTGGTTGAGTGCGCGAGCCCTAGCGCACTGAAACTGCGACACTGACGCATACCTGCGGTCTGGTTGACATACTGCTTATTGTCCGGATGGTCAAGATGGAAAGTAACCCATTGATCCGTAATCTGCGCATCAATGTAGTTCTCGGTGGTGCGTAAGGTCGAGTCCTTCAGGTTCATGTGCGCACAGACTTTCTGCAATAAGCTCGGTACATGCGGCCCCTCCAGCTTCTTGAAGGCATTCGTTGTAACCTCCTCTTTCCTGCTCTTATTGTCGAGGTTCTTCATGCCAGTAACCGCCTCACGACCGCAGTAATACGCCAGGGAGAAGATGTCCCTCCAGTTCTTGAATGTCGAGTCCTGCGAGGGAAAACAGTGTCATGGAGTGCGCGAGGCCTCGCGCACTGTAACCGTGCGATACACGAATACATGCTGTGTGTCCTACTTCCTCCAAATCCTCGGGTGCAAGAAACGCAGAGTTGAAGGCAGCCTGGACAACAGCAATCTTGAACCGCTCGAAATCTTGTGGCTCTTTTTCCCGCTTCTGGTCCTCAATGTACAGCAACATGTTGTCCAGCGCCTCGGACAGCGGAATCCACGTCACAGACTGGCTGCCAGCTTGTTGCAATCCTGCAACCTTGGCCCGGATCCTCCAAGGCGTTTTGTACTTCAGAATGTCAACGTAGCAAAACTCCTGCCAGTCCTCCAATTCTTTGCCTTCTTCGAGACGCAGTTCCTGAATCTTTCTGCATGTTTCTGTGCCATGTTGACCATTCAGAGCGTAAGGTGAGCCATCTGCAAAGCAAATCATGTACGGAAGCAAAGAGAAGAAACGTCTTCGATCAAACCCGAAGCGAGTCATACCACTATCCTCCCGCGCCGTTACACGCAACGGTCCAGCTGGTGGCAGTGCTTGGTATCCCGTCACTTTCCTGGCAACGTCGTCATAGTTGATGGATCGGATCTGTCCGCGCTCCTTGGTCTTGTCAATTCTCAAATCAGCAATCTTTACCTTCACGGCTTTATCATTCTCCTGCTGCAGCCACTGTTGCACGTCGACTGTGAGCTTCATCTCCGGTATTGGCTTCTTATCACCCTTCTTCTTGCGTCCTTTCTTCGGCGTGTCCCCTTGGTTGGTCCCTGGTTACAACACCATGGCCTCTGCGTCTGGTGCTGGACGTTCTGGCGACCCTGGTTCACTCATGATGCCAAAAAATACCTAAAAAGGGCAAATTGCATGACATGAAACACGTTTGAACTCTGAAATCAGTCGAAACGGTATTTTGCAGGTCGTTTTCGCAAATCTGTTCCACAACTGTCTTTGTTGTGACTTAATCTACGGCACTTAGCGAACTACTAGGTGCGCAAGGCCTCGCGCACTCACATCGTATTGCATACCTGTTTTTTGTAACGTTTAGTGCGGGAGGCCTTGCGCACTGCGGGCGTCAGTTACCGCAAGCGTTGCCTCACGTTGCGTGTTGCTGCTTCCTGTCTGTCGGCATCCATATCTGTTCTCCGCCCCACAACAGCATCCAGTTCCCGTTTCAGTTGGTTGGTGGGATTTGTTTTCTGGTCAATGAGGGCATCTAGTAGGCTGTGACCAAGTAGCCGGTAATGGTCGTAACCAAGGGGTTGTGTAGGTGAGGGTGGAAATCTCGGTAACCTCCGCGGCCACGAAGTTGCAACGGTGCTGACTCTGTCCGACTGCCATTCCACATAGGCCATGCAAATCCGGTCTGTCGCCCAAAATCTTGTCAGTTGTTGTCGCAGCCTGTGTACCAGGTTCTTGGGAACGTTTTGCACCCCCACGCGTTTGCCACCAGGATCAATCTTTAGTAACAAGTAATGGTTTTCCACCTCCTCAACAGTAAAAGAACCCGTGTTTCTCCCCTTGTCCCGCACTAACTTGCTCAACATCCCTTCTCCAAACTCCTCTGAGTGCGCCTGACCGGGCAGGTGCTGGTGCCACTTGCTGTTGTACAACAATGTGCACATGATTGTGCGTTCGTACTTCAGTACGGTGTCACATGGTCCTCGACGCAGCCTCCTCAACAGACACGAACTCAACTGCAACACCTCCTGAGCTCGTGACCCTGTACGGTTGTTTTCCCCTGACCAGTTGCATTCCCGTACCACGTGGCCCAAGTACAACAACAACGGGCACCATTCCGACAACAAATGCAGAACTGCGTTTGCCACTGCTGCCCTGTTGGCATGCGCAGTGTTGCGACCACTGATCGCGGTTGCAGCTTGTGCCTTGCGCCGATACGGGCGTAGTATTCGGGGTGTGGCAAGCATCAGCGCAGCAATGATTTTTTCCATAACTATCAGTTTGGGGTATGATAGTATGGTGCAACCAGGTCGTAGCAGACCTTTCCGTAGATAGGTTAGAATAGGCCAGAACACCCGAAACGTATGAGTAACAACAAACTTGTAGGCATGCCAGACACCGTAAACTACAGGCACGTAACGCAGGTACGCATGCATGTTCCATCGTTGGTTCTTGCCACCGTACAACAACTTTAGTATCCGGTAGTGTATGTTTTTGTCAACCAACAGCGGTGAAACTCTGTTTGTCTGTTGGGCTACGTCCTTTGCAAAGTGTAACAAGTTTAACAGACCAACACCACCAGTTACCCTTTCTTTTGACAGGGCAATCGGACGCCACACCGGTGCCTGCACAGTCCTTGCATCCCTCCTCACATCCAACGGTGCTCTCACGTTTCCGGTGTCTGGTGCACACCCATCTGCATACCCCATGTCACGCAAAGTCTGGGGGATTCTTCGTTCACGCTGTTGCGGAGCCCTTGTGCCTGTCGTTATCCGTGCTGCCAGGTCCTCAATGGCTGGATGTCCTGCCCAATACTTGGGCTTCTGCTGAAGCGGTACCCAGAACCTATGGCCCATGGCCCAGAGACCTGTGAGCCGTCACACCCGTGCGGAAGCCGTTGACACCGGCTGTCAGCAGGATACCCCTGTTCTCTAATCCGCGGGATCTGGAATTCGATCCTTAACCATTAAATCAAGGTAGAATTACCATAACTTTATTGTCTTAGGCGATTTTCGGTCGGAAATCGGTGAAATACCCGATTTCTACCGCGATTTCTAATTGTCGGAAAGACGCCGCAGTCGCGCCGCCTGTCGTCGCCTGTTCCGTGGACTGCATTGGATAATTCTGTAAAGCGATCCTTCTTGAAGTTAAGACTGAAACAGTCTTCGAGTGATCCGCAATTTTTTCCTTGATATAACGGATCGCGTCCCAGATTTTTCCCATGAAATCTGGGCAGCTGAAGGCGCTTTGAACCCCCAAGTGGAATGACAAGGGCTACGAGCGTTCAAGCGCCCAAGGGCGAACTAACGTGCCTCATAGGCACTGTGTATGAGGTTTTGCCCCCCATAGTCATAGGATGAGGCCAAAGGAGCCCAATTCAATAGGCCCATAGGGTTATTTATTTTGAGTGTTCTCCAAGAAGTGCACTTTTTCACGTACTTGGCGTCCAAGTACGTGTAGAAGTATGTTGAGTTGGCATTTGCCCCACCCTTGCATGCCTCTACATCCGGGGCATATCACTTGTCTTCCCCGGATAGTGCATATATGATCTCCATATCCATATTGGCAATGTATTTTGCGTGCATGCTAAAATTCGGCTTTCCGAAAGGAGGTCGATTTTCGACCAAAGCACTTGCATGCGTGTTAAGGGACCAAGGTTACATTAGAATATGGGCATACTTTGATTCTAGGCCACTAGGTTGGGTGTAGAAGGCGTGGGTGGGGTTGTATGCCATATTTGGTGTCATACCGCGTGGGGTATTTGGCGGGTGCACCATTCGAAGACTAACCCGCCAATGGACCCCCTATCGCACGAGGCCCTTCATTGTACTCCTAACCAACACTCGCAAGCCTAACCTTTGTGAAGGGACGCTTGTGGAGCGCTCCCGAAGCGATGCGTTGCGAGCAAGGTGTGTTTTTTGCAATATTCCATTTTTGCATGTGCCCACTTGGGAGGCAGCGCGCGCGACCTTCCAAAGCGCCCCAAGTGGAGCACATATGTGGAATCGGAGGTCATTGGTGTCAAGTCATTGTGTTTCAAAGGATTGGTCGATAACTCAATCCAAGCCGAAGATATTATAATATATTTGTGCGCCTTTCAAGGCACTTTTGGGTGTTTTTTCGCCAATTTTGCTGTTTTTTGCCCATCATGATGTCAAGTGGCGACCGTGTTTCTCAGCGTTGCGCCCAATTGACATCATGACCCAAGTATGTTTTGGAGGTACATACTTCGGTGCCCAACATATCTTCGACCCGGCGAATAACTCCTCTTGGGCTTGGCATACCGTGGCCGCCATGTTGGCGATTTGGGACCATCCCAAATCATGGGCTCACGTGGCGACGCTGCCATTCCCAATACCGGAGGGGTTGGGCGACGCCCAAAAGATATGTTGGACGCATATGACTTGATACCAATCTTATGGCACACTCCGGTCCAAGTCGGGCATGTGCCTCATTTGCCCCAACCATGAGTGTGCGCATTTTCGGCCATTTTGAGCAATTTTCCATATTTTCTGCCCGCCGTGCACCATGTTCAGCACCCTCGTGCACGCCGGACCCATTGACTAATGGACCATATATGACATGGCTGTTATGAACATTGGTCCCCATGGTTCACACACCACGTGGGCGAGGCAGAGCAACCTTCGTCAAGGTACTAGCCCAAAGTGAGTGTGGACAATTTTGCAATTTTGGCATTTGTGGACCCAATTGGGATTGTCACCACGCCGAGTGGCATGGAGATCTTTGAGACCCAAGGGCATGGGAGTCTCAGTTGGACTCCTGGTGGATCGTGTGTGGAATGGCGAATCCGATCTCCAAGCCGGCGTGGAGATATACTATTGGGAGCACCCCCGAATTTTGGCTCATTTCGAGAAGCCAAAATGACTGCCTTTTGGGACCCCAATTTCACCCCCCCGTGTGGTCAGTTGGCGGCCCCATATCTCTATGCCCACAGGGAGCCCGGACCTAATTTCAAGTTGTACACTCAGATATAGGTCCTAGGTCCCTCTCCTATCCTGTGGGCCATTGGCCTTGCCCTGGCGGGGCGAGCCACGCGTGGGGACGACGCCATTTTTGGTGATTTTGGCATCATGACCCCACTTGACGAACCCGTGGTGCCCTGATGCCGGGACCTCAGAGGGAACCAGGTTGGGTGAGGGCTCCAGGGAGTTCGTACTCGAAGGGCATAGGGTCAGTTGACTCGTCCCTACCTCTGGCGCAGACACACAGACGGGGCACTGCACGCGCCAAGGCAGTAGTGGCGCACAGCGCCACGCCCCAACCCCTAGGCTAGGCAGCCTCCGCGCCAGCCCAAGGGGGTCCCACTGGCGACAAGCCAGTAGCACGGGCCCGGCGGCGCCGGCGCCCCGGGCAACCACGCATTAGGGGGGCGACGCAGTGGGTAAGCGCCCGCAGCCACGGCTGCGAATTGATGCACAGACCGGGGAGTGGCGAAACGGGGAAGCCGGGGAAGGACGGGGCTCCGAGCTCTGTGAGCCGGGGGGCTCCGCCACCAGGCAGGAGGTGCGTCTTGGAGGGCCCCCCACTAGGACCCGGTGGGGAGGATATCACCCTGCCTGACCAGGTGGCCCCCCGGGGCCGAAAGGCGCTAGTACCCGCAAAATCAAACCTCAAACCAAACCTCACAGGGATCCCGGACCTAATTTCAAGTTGTACACTCAGATATAGGTCCTAGGTCCTGCCTCCTATCCTGTGAGCCATTGGCCTTGCCCTGGCCGGGCGAGCCACGCGTGGGAATGACGCCAATTTTGGTGATTTTGGCATCATGACCCCACTTGACGAACCCGTGGTGCCCTGATGCCGGGACCTCAGAGGGAACCAGGTTCGGTGAGGGCTCCAGAGAGTTCGTACTCGAAGGGCATAGGGTCAGTTGACTCGTCCCTACCTCTGGCGCAGACACACAGACGGGGCACTGCACCCGCCAAGGCAGTAGTGGCGCACAGCGCCACGCCCCAACCCCTAGGCTAGGCAGCCACCCCGCCAGCCCAAGGGGGTCCCACTGGCGACAAGCCAGTAGCACGGGCCCGGCGGCGCCGGCGCCCCGGGCGACCACGCATTAGGGGGGCGACGCAGTGGGTAAGCGCCCGCAGCCACGGCTGCGAACTGATCCACAGACCGGGGAGTGGCGAAACGGGGAAGCCGGGGAAGGACGGGGCTCCGAGCTCTGTGAACCCGGGGGGCTCCGCCACCAGGCAGGAGGTGCGTCTTGGAGGGCCCCCCACTAGGACCCGGTGGGGAGGATATCACCTGGCCTGACCAGGTGGCCCCCCGGGGCCGAAAGGCGTCTAGTACCCGCAAAATCAAACCTCAAACCAAACCTCACAGGGGGCCCAGACCTAATTTGAAGTTGTAAACTCAGATATAGGTCCTAGGTCCTGCCTCCTATCCTGTGAGCCATTGGCCTTGCCCTGGCCGGGCGAGCCACGCGTGGGAATGACGCCAATTTTGGTGATTTTGGCATCATGACCCCACTTGACGAACCCGTGGTGCCCTGATGCCGGGACCTCAGAGGGAACCAGGTTGGGTGAGGGCTCCAGGGAGTTCGTACTCGGAGGGCATAGGGTCAGTTGCCTCGTCCCTACCTCTGGCGGGTCCGAACAAGGGGTCAATTTTGGAGATTTTTGAGCTAATGTCAGTTTGGGCTGAAACAGCCCATTTTCAGCTACCAACTTCTAGGGGATAATGGCGGGGCCATATCTCTGGCTCAGAGAGGAGTCCAGACCTGCTGCTAAGGGAGCATAGGGAGCGATTGTGGATTGGCCTTGGAGCATCTTGGTTTTCAGGAACTCGCCTGTGGCTGGGCGGGACACCCCCCCTATTGGCAGGGTTTCAGGGTCCGGACTGAGCAGGGCATGGGTTGTGTTTGAGCCCCCGCCCCCACCAGCCACTGGGAGGGTCGGACCTGGGATTGGGATATGAGTTGGGACTGAGTGTCTATTGTCCTGTGATGACCTTACCCCCGTCCAGTCTTAACGCCGTGTGTACATATTCTGATGTGTTGCTGTACATACTTTTGTTCCCTCGTTGCAGAGTGGCAAGGATTCTGAAGCGCTTTGTCACATGACACGAGTGCAATGATGCGCCTGTGAGCGTAGTGCTTTGCCTGCCTGCTCACTTGTGCGTGTCCACCGCAGCGTCCCGTGGCCAGGCCCCCCGCGGGAACGCGTCAAAAGCGTTTTACCGCCGCGGGGTTACCCATCCCCCGCGTGCCACTCGGGGCCACCAACCCGGAGCAGCGCAGCGCAGCAGCTCGCAGCTCGCAGCTCGCAGCGCAGCGCAGCGGCTTGCAGCGCCGCCCGGCAGCAGCGCCCAGTCCGTGAAGGAAGTGCAGGGACCAGAACTCCGTCATCAACGAGTTTCCTCGGCCGACCAGCAAGGCCGCACTCCCAGCTACAGCAACCACTTCCACAACCACCGGCCGACCAGCACCGGCCGCACTCCCAGTCCAGTGCTACGTCAACTGCTTCAACAACCACCACCAGGACCAGTCCGTTGAGCAGAACGAGAGCCGACCAAGGACCTCAAGACCAAGTACGCCCCCCGCTGCCATGGTAAACTGGCAAGAAGCGGGCAAGACGTGGCCGCGGCCCCACCCCCATGCAGTGCGCCTACTGCGTGGGTTGGTTTGGGACCAGCACCATCGCTACAGCCACCCCCAGTGCGAAGGCGGCATGCCCGGGAGTTTCGAGCTCCGCGAGGACATGGGCCCCGACCGCCCGCAGGCAGTCGAAGACTGGCTGCGGGTGGAAGGGTTTGCCTTCGGCCTCCGCCAGAGACGCTCGAGGGTCTGGACCCGGCCGGACAGCCCCGGCGAAGGACTGCGCCCCGACGGGATTCAGGAGGACGAGAAGCCTACGAGTACCCGTTGGGCGCCACGTTCAATGTCTCCATGTGGGACATGATCGAGAAGAACTTCCTGGAACCGGGGAGCGAGCGCAGGCTGCACGGCAGCAGCAGCAGCGCGTCTCCGGGGAAGGACAAGCGGTCTGCCGGGGACAGGAAGCGGGACCAGAAGTGGCGGGAGTACCAGGAGTCCCTGGCCGCCGAAGCCACCCAAGGCGCCAAGGGCGGAACCCCAGCCCCCAGTCCCCAACGGGCCAGTGGCGGTCACCACCCCGGCCACACCACCCTCGGCGACTTCCTCCAAGTCGCCAAGCACGCCAAGGCCAAGCCCTGTCAGCTGCCCCTGAGGAAGTCAGGCCCCAGCAGCGACGTGGAGTCGGCCCACCGCGGGAGGATGCCGGCCGACCAGGCCAGCTCCAGCAGCGTCGCTCCCGACCAAAGGGACGTGGCGCGCGCCTGTGAGCGCGCCTGTGGGGTGCCCTGCAACCTTCGGGTTGCCCGGCAACGGGCCATGCAGCAGAACGCTGCCATGGAGGGCGCCTCCGGCATCGTCCAGCAGGAGGCTGCGGAGTGGGCGCATGGCATGGCCATCCACGCCTCGACCGTGGCGGCCATTGCGGCCGGACTCACGGCCGCAGCCGCCCATGAGGCAGCAACTGCCCAGGTCAAGGGTGAGGTGGCGCCAGCTCACGAGGAAGCCCGCCTGACGCAGGAGGCCATTGCCTGCAAGGAGGCCGAGGTGAAGGCGCTGGAAGAGGCGCTTGCCCAAGAGAGAGCAAAGAAAGAGGCGGAGGAAAGGGCCCATGCCAAAGCAACGGCCAAGGCCCAGGCGGACGCCGCCAAGAAGGACGCCATCGAGGCCGCGCGACGGAAGATCGCTGAGGATAGGGCGGAGACAGAGGCGGAGCTGGCGGCATTGGAAGCGGAGAAGGCTCGGCTGCAGCAGGCCCGGGAAGCCGAGGCGGCTCGTGCCTGGGAGGAAGCCGAAGGGCGAGCTGCCGCAGCCACAGCCGCTGCGATGGAGGAGGCGGAGGCCAAGCTCCGCCGCGAGACTCCCCCGGGAGGATCCCGAGTGGAGATCCTTCGAAAGCTTTTCGAAGGGGACGCTTCCTCCAAGATGACGCTGGACGAGGTCGACACGGGCAGCAGTTGGAGCAGTGGCCCCACCGCCCACCGACGGAGGAAGGGTAAGGGGAAGACCCCCGAGAGGCCACGGAGGCCATCGGGCGGACACCCCCACGACAGTGACCCCTTCTTCACCGCCAGCGACGGGGATGAACGAGGCCGCCGACATTGCCGAGGAGTGGCTGGCGGAGGAGGCGGAGACGTCCCCATGCAGCCGGTGGGTGAGGATGAGGATCCCCCTCCTCCCTACCGGAGCTCGGAGTCTTCCGAGGCCGAGACGCCCAGGTGGGGCGACATTGACGAGGATGATGACATGGACTTCGACTACACGAAGAAGCCCCCATCCTCGGAACCACCGAGGCGACCCGGCGGAGACCCACCGGGACCCCCTGGCGGAGGACCATCAGGACCTGCTGGAGGACGCCCACCAGGTGGACCCCCTGGAGGCGGAGCACCGGGCGGGGGAGGACCCCCTGGACCGGGCGGACCCGGCGGAGGCCCTCCTGGAGGACCCCCTGGGGACCCCGACGACCCCTCAGGGGACGGCGACCCGGATGCCACCCGGCGGTGGATTGTCTACCTCCGCAGGAGGGTCCAGTCCCTCGAGCGCGAGGTGGACACGGGCAAGGGCGAGATGACTCGCATCGCCAGGGTCGCCGCGCGCGCACAGAGAGAGCTGGACATCGCCAAGAACGAGATGGTCAAGAGCGCAAACGTCGCCACCGCCACCCAGAGGCAGCTGGACATCCCCAGGAGCGAGATCAGGCAGCTGAACAAGGTCATCAGCGGCCTGCAGCAGAGGCTGGACGCGCTGGAAGGCCGTGGGAGCGTCGGCAGCGACCACCCACCCCTGGAGTCTGGCTCATCGGACGACGGCTGGGGACCCGGACCAGGTCCAGGCAGACCCCACGCCCCCGGCGGAGCCCCCAGGAGTCACCCCAGCGCCAGTGCCCCCTCTCCCACCGCCCCCTCTCACCACAGCGCGGGCCGCCGCAACGAGCGCGTGCCGCCCGGCAGTGGCAGTGAGGATTGGCGTGATGAGTGGCTCAGCGCGGAGTACCATAACCACCGGTACGCCCCTGACGCCCCGCACCAACCCCTGGAGCCAATCCCAATGGCTGGTGGACGTTATGGTGGACTCAGGGATGAGGTCCCCAGAGGAGACGGGGAGTGGGATGTCGGCGGAGGTGAGGACCTGGACCTGGACCTGGAGGAGTTCGACATTTCCCCGCCGCGTGGTGTACGAAGGGAGGCCGCTGAATGCAGCCGCCGGCGCTGTGATGAGCAGGCGTACATGGAAGAAGTACGGCGTGAACATCTCGGTTCAGCGTACATGGAGGAACCACGGCGTAGCCATGCGGATACCGGGGAGGAGATGGAAGTGGCAGCCGTTGGAGTCCGTGCGAGAGGCCGATGGGAACCTCGGTCGACCTCGCGGCCCGCGTTCATGGTCTCTAAGGCCGCGGATGCCGCCGTGTGGGAAGACTTGAAGGACATTAAGCCCCCCATGTACGATGGCAACCCCCTCAACCTCGACCGCTTCTTGGAGAAGCTGGACGATTTGGAGGTGACCGTCACTGAGGACATGGATCCCGCAGATGCGGAGAAATATGTCTTCAGACGGTTCAGGTACCGCCTGCCGGAAGTGCACCAAGAGCTATACTTCGTGGCGACCAAGGAGGGGAAAGTCAAGACCCTCAATGAAGCCAAGAAGTGGCTGAACGAGCAGGAGCGGGTGGACGCTCCGCAGGTGGCTGCCAAGCGGTGGAAGTCCATCAAGCTTCAGCATGATGGACGGGAGATCCGCCTACGGGACTGGCGGGACTTCCGAGGGCAATACACCCTCTTCAGCCGCAACGTGGAGGACTGGAATGAGGGTGACGAGCAGGCTCGCCTGCTCTCCATGCTGCCGGAAGCATGGATCAAGAGGGTCACCAAGGAGGAGGCCAAGAGGGCCAAGTCCAACCACACGGTCAAGATGATGCTCCCCAAAGAGTATCATACGAACGTGGTGGCTTGGACGAGGAAGAACGTGGCCCGGGATGTCAAACGGCACTCCCTGCGGAACGCTCTCCTCATCACCGTCTCGGGCGATCGCGAGAAGACCGCGATGTGACGCCTTGACGAGTGTGACGTGAGCGGCCAGACCATCCGTCTGCAGGCTATCCCGGCGCGGATGAGCTGCGACGAGATCTTGGAGTGGGTTGGAGAGGAGGTGCTCAAGGAGTACCGGAACCTCCACCACACCCGCGGGTTGAGGCCCGGCGACCGTGACGTCAACTACGTTGGCAAGGAGTCTGGCGGGGAAGCTGCCATGAACCCAGCGGGAGCCGACGGCGATGAGACTCTCGTCGACGATGACGACGACGATGAGCCCGCCGAGATGGCCGTTTGTGCCTTCTTGGCCAACAACCTGAACGCGGGGAGCAAACAGGGAAGCCAGAAGCCCCTGCAGCTGGGTTGGAAGAAGAAGGAGAAGAGGGACCCTCGCCGCATTGGCGACCCTCCGCTGTCCTTTGGGGAGTTCATACGAGCTCACCCGCAGGGCTGTTTCGTGTGTTATGGGAGGAAGAAAGGCTTCAACCATGACCACCGAACATGCCCCATCCACCAGGCCGACACGGAGGCCTACAAGAAGGCGCCCGTGAGTGGCGGCTCGTGGTCGACTACCGCGGCCTAAACGCCCAAACGCAGCATGACAGCTATACGCTGCCCCTCATGGAGGACATGCGGCAAAAACAACACCGGCGGAGGATCTTCACGGTGATTGACCTGAAACATGGTTATCATCAGATGCCTCTCGCCGAGGAGTCCCGTGCCTGCACAGCCATGAGCACCCCACTTGGACCTCTCCAGTGGAAGGTGATGCCCATGGGCGTTACCAACGGCAATGCGGCTTTTCAGCGGATGCTGGAGAACTTGCTTGAGCCGGTGCGTGACTGTGCGGACCCCTTCGTGGACGACGTGATCATCGTGTCCGGGGACCCCAGTATGAGCTACGAGGAGCTCCTGGAGGCACATGAGAGGGGCGTCACTCGAGTGCTGGACCTTCTGGTTCGGCACAAACTCACGGGCAGCAGTGACAAGGCCACCATTGCGGTAAGCGAGGTGGTCTTCGCTGGCCACGTAGTTTGGAACGGGCAGCGAAAGCCCATACCTGGCAAGGTGGCTGCGATTGAGCACTGGGAAAAGCCCAAAAGGGTCTCTGAGCTACGGGCGTATCTGGGGTTCTGCAATTACTACTCGGGGTATATCAAGATGTATGCCGAGTATGCAGCCCCCATGACGACCATGCTCAAGGGCAACCGAGAGGAGACCAAGAAGGGGTCCAAGAAGGCTCTGGTCTTGGATGCTGATTCCGACCGTGCCTTTGAGGGGATGAAGCAGGCGCTGCTATCTGCAGTGGGTCTGCACCTCGTGGATCCCGACCGAGGGTTCTTCCTGCGCACCGACGCTTCCGACTACGCCGTTGGCGCTGTGTTGGAACAAGTGCTTGACGATGGGAGGCACGTGCCCGTGGCTTTCTGGAGCCGAGTCCTGGCGGAAGGCCAGAGACGGACGTGGACGCCCCGAGAAAAGGAGGCGTATGCCATCGTCATGGCTCTCAGGAAATGGGCTGGGTACATAGCCCTCCATCCCGTCACCGTCTGCACCGACCATCAGAGTCTGCAGTCGTGGCACAAGGAGCACGTGGACACCCCCTCTGGTCCCGCCTCCCGACGGGCAAGATGGCATGAGACCTTGGCCAAGTTTGACCTCACGGTTGTGTATGTTCCTGGAAAGGACAACACCGTGGCGGACTGTCTCAGTAGGTGGGCCTATCCCGCCAGCAAGGGTATGACAGACGTGTCTGCCCATGGCGATCAGGCTGAGGTCGCTGAGGCCAAGAGGATCATCGAAATGGACCGCCTGATGGAGGAGGAGGGTGTTAAATGCTTCGTTGTCATGCCTGCGGACGCCCCCCTCGGAATGAGGATGGGCAGAGCGGTCAGAGTACTCGCCCCTGACGGAGCTGAGTCCGACAAGCACCTCTTCCCTGAGTCTTGCCTCCAGGACGACTGGACCGACGACTACGCTGAGTCTGAGGCCTTTGCGGCAGAGTATAGGGCTGTGACCGACCCTGATAACGGGCAGAAGTGGTTCAAAGGGGCTGACTGAGGAAGATGGCAAGCTCTACCGGAATGGTAAGCTGCTAGTACCGGAGTCCCGGTTGCTCGAGCTATGCGAGGCTTGGCACCACCACATGATGCACCCAGGGGTCAAGAAGCAAGCCCTGGACATGCAGCGTCGGTTCGAGATCGACCAGATCAATCTCTACACTGCCATCAAGAAGGTCAGGAAGGGTTGCTCGGTCTGTCAGGCCTGCAATCCCCATAACCGGAACGTCAAGAGGGAAGCCCAATGGACTCTGGTGCCTGACCAGCCCATGGAGAGCGTGGCCATGGATGTCTTCTCCATGCCCGAAGTGCACATTGGCAAGGAGACCTTTGACTGTGTGGTTCTTTGTGTGGATCGCCACAGTGGCTACGTAGTAGCCGTTCCAGCACGCAAAAAGGGGTTGCTTGCCAAAGAAGTGGCAGTCATGATGATTCGTCATTGGCTGACCGTCTTTGACATCCCCCGCACCATTTGCAGTGACCAAGGGCCCCAGTTTACTGGTGGCTGGTTCAAGGCCATGTGTTCCCTCATGGGAATACGTCACGCCAAGAGCGTCGCCTATCTCAGCCCGTCTAACGGCCGAGCTGAAGTGGCTGGACGGCAACTGTTCGAGAAGCTGCGCAAGATCCACATCACCAATCCGCGTCGGAACTGGTTTGAGGAGATGTGGCCCGCTCTGAAGGCCCATCATGACACCCCCACTCTGGGTGGTTTGTCCCCTCACCAGATTCTGTTTGGCAGGGACCCCCTGGGCCGGGGACTTCCCTTGTCTGGTGATGGTATGGCCATGGATGCCAAGGAATTCTTCGCGCGGCAAAGGCAAACGGCGCGGGACATCCGCCAGCAGCTCGAGAAGGAGCATGCTGAGTGTCAGAAGTCCGCCCCGAGCTCGACAGCGCAGAAGTTCAGGGCGGGAGACCCGGTGTGGGTGATCAGACCCCGCCCTATGGGCACCCACCGCACCGAAACCTGGTTCACACCCGGAGAGGTGGTCCGCAGGATTGGTGAGGACACCTACCGCATCAAGGTGGGTCACGGACAGTTTCGGGAGCGCCACGAGAGTCAACTCCGTGTGCGGGAACCCGACCTCCGTGGCCAACATGTGTCCCTGGACTACGCCGCACATGAGGCTGATTCGGACAACGATTATGCTGAGCAGGACGACTATACTGTCGAGAAGATCCTGGCTCAGCGTCCGAACGCCTCGGCACCCGGAGGCCTGGAGTTCAAGGTTCGTTGGCGAGGCTATGGGCCGTCCCACGATACCTGGGAACCCGTCTCCTCATTTGTGCCGCGGATTAATACCTCCTTCATGGAGTACATCCGCAAGCACAAGACCAAGAACCATGTCTGGGACTTGGCAGCACTCACCTGGGCGATTGCAGCCAGGGGCGCCTGATCATCGCCCTGAACTCCCCCCTGATGCAGTTTGAGGGGTTGTGTGGTCGTCGGATCGTCCCTCAGTTGCTTGCTCCCTTACATCTTCCGGTGACCTGCCATCAGAGTGGCCATATACCCCCCCTGCTGAATCCAGAGGAGGATGGCCCCTCTCTTCAACTTCTATTAGTCACTTCCCCCCCTGCTGAATCCTTGGGAAACCAGGTAGGGCGACTGACCTTCACATTTTCTGAGCTCTTAGGGCCTTGAAGCCCATACGACGTTGCGCAACGGATGCCGCTGTCATCGGCCTTGCGATTTTTGGTGTGTGGTCTGGTCCCATGGCACTTGCGGGATCCAGACCAGTCGTCCTGTGTCTGCAGACAATATATGGCCTGGACTCAGGCGTTTTCTTGCCCACCCTCCTCCATATGCCTTATCCTAACCGGGGCGTGGTTTGGCACTCTGTCCGGAGTGTGTTTACACGCCTATTACCCCGCTTTTTGCTGGTTTTTCTTCCCTCCAGGATATGTGCGTCTGTATGTTAAGTGTTGTCAGCCCATCACTGAGGAATGGACAGTCTTTCCCCCCGAGGGATGCGAATCGTAATACGATGGTGCCTTGAGTCGCCGTGTACATGCTTTTACATATGGTCCAGCCTGGACCAGTACCTGATACAGATTCTTCTGTTTGAGTGCCCGTGATACCGTGTGCCCTAGTGGCTGTGATGTGGAGATCCTGATGGCGCCAGGCGGGAAGCCCAGTTGCCTGACTACACTCCCAGCGGTCCGCCACTGTCAGTCCCAGTGTGAGCCTACCGACTCGCAGACGCACTTGCAGTCGGGTGGCGGCCTCCGGTGCTCCTGACCTCGGTCAGTCTGCCTGGGAAACTGGTGGTTTGAGGAGTCGACGCCTCCGCCCACACTGCATGAGGACTCCCTCATTTATGGCCTTCGTGGTAATAGGGCGAGGAAAAAGACGGCCTTGATGCCCGATCCCTTAAGGAGGAGCTCGTTCGGCTGTACCACTCTGGACTCGCGTCGTGGATATGGACATGGTGCGCCCGAGGAAGGACCCGTGGGGACTCTCCTCCAGCCGGCGGGCCTTGGGAAGCCTGGGGTAGCCTGATGGATCTTTGTGGTCGCTTTCGACCTGTGGGACCACCTCGGTCGTCGTGTGACGCCTATGTTGGCCGTGTATGCCACTGCCACTGTGGTAGTGACCGTCGCAGCTGGCACCGGGTGCGCCTGGTATGGGTTAACGGGTCCTTTGGGTGCGGAACAATCACCGCCAGGACCCGGGACTTGATACTTGATACTATACTTGCAGTTACTAACAGCTACAGCACCGTACCTGTCTTACTGTGGGATTTGGGCAGCCTAACCTGCGAATTAGCCTGATGTGAGGATGTGACACCCCCCCCCCTTCAGGGGATGGTCGTGGGTACCCGCTGCCATGCTTGGGTGTTATCGAGCCCCCCCAGGGTTTGCTCTAAGGAGGGGGGTGAAGCGGTACCCAGAACCTATGGCCCATGGCCCAGAGACCTGTGAGCCGTCACACCCGTGCGGAAGCCGTTGACACCGGCTGTCAGCAGGATACCCCTGTTCTCTAATCCGCGGGATCTGGAATTCGATCCTTAACCATTAAATCAAGGTAGAATTACCATAACTTTATTGTCTTAGGCGATTTTCGGTCGGAAATCGGTGAAATACCCGATTTCTACCGCGATTTCTAATTGTCGGAAAGACGCCGCAGTCGCGCCGCCTGTCGTTGCCTGTTCCGTGGACTGCATTAGATAATTCTGTAAAGCGATCCTTCTTGAAGTTAAGACTGAAACAGTCTTCGAGTGATCCGCATTTTTTTCCTTGATATAACGGATCGCTTCCCAGATTTTCCCCATGAAATCTGGGCAGCCGAAGGCGCTTTGAGCCCCCAAGTGGAATAACAAGGGCTACGAGCGTTCAAGCGCCCAAGGGCGAACTAACGTGCCTCATAGGCACTGTGTATGAGGTTTTGCCCCCCATAGTCATAGGATGAGACCAAAGGATCCCAACTCAATAGGCCCATAGGGTTATTTATTTTGAGTGTTCTCCAAGAAGTGCACTTTTTCACGTACTTGGCGTCCAAGTACGTGTAGAAGTATGTTGAGTTGGCATTTGCCCCACTCTTGCTTGCCTCTACATCCGGGGCATATCACTTGTCTTCCCCGGATTGTGCATATATGATCTCCATATACATATTGGCAATGTATTTTGCGTGCATGCTAAAATTCGGCTTTCCTGAAGGAGGTCGATTTTCGACCAAAGCAGATGCATGCGTGTTAAGGGACCAAGGTTACATTAGAATATAGGCATACTTTGATTCTAGGCCACTAGGTTGGGTGTAGAAGGCGTGTGTAGGGTTGTATGCCATATTTGGTGTCATATCGCGTGCCCATTTGGCGGGTGCACCATTCCAAGACTAACCCGCCAATGGACCCCCTATCGCACGAGGCCCTTCATTGTACTCCGGACCAACACTCGCAAGCCTAACCTTCGTGAAGTCACGCTTGTGGAGCGCTCCCGAAGCGATGCGTTGCGAGCAAGGTGTGGTTTTTGCAATATTCCATTTTTGCATGTGCCCACTTGGGAGGCAGCGCGCGCGACCTTCCAAAGCGCCCCAAGTGGAGCACATATGTGGAATCGAAGGTCATTGGTGTCAAGTCATTGTGTTTCAAAGGATTGGTCGATAACTCAATCCAAGCCGAAGATATTATAATATATTTGTGCGCCTTTCAAGGCACTTTTGGGTGTTTTTTCGCCAATATTGCTGTTTTTTTCGCCGTCATAATGTCAAGTGGCGACCATGTATCTCAATGTTGCGCCCGATTGACATCATGACCCAAGTATGTTATGAAGGTACATACTTCGGTGCCCAACTTATCTCAAACCCTGCAAATAACTCCTCTTGGGCTTGGCATACCGTGGCCGCCATGTTGGCGATTTGGGACCATCCCAAATCATGGGCTAACTTGGCGACCCTGCCATTCCAAATACCGGAGGGGTTGGGCGACGCCCAAAAGATATGTTGGACGCATATGACTTGATACCAATGCTATGGCACACTCCGGTCCAAGTCGGGCATGTGCCTCATTTGCCCCAACCATGAGTGTGCGTATTTTCCGGCCATTTTGAGCAATTTTCCATATTTTCTGCCCGCCGTGCACCATGTTCAGCACCCTCGTGCACGCCGAACTCATGGACCAATGGACCATATATTGACGCGTTCCCGTGGGGGGCCGGCCACGGGACGCTGCGGTGACACGCACAGGTGAGCAGGCAGGCAAGGCAGTACGCTCACAAGGGCATCAATACGCTCGAGTCATGTGACAAAGCGTTTCAGAATCCTTGCCACTCTGCAAAGAGGGAACGAAAGTATGTACAGCAACACATCAGGATATGTACACATGGGGTTAAGACTGGACTGGGGTAAGGGCATCACAGCACAATAGACACTCTATCCTAACTTGTATCCCAATCCCAGGTCCGACCCTCTCAGTGGCTGGTGGGGGCGGGGGCTCAAACACAACCCATGCCCTGCTCAGTCCGGACCCTGAAACCCTGCCAATGGGGGAGGTGTCCCGCCTAGCCACAGGCGAGTTCCTGGAAACCAAGATGCTCCAAGGCCAACCAACAGTGGCTTCCTATGCTCACACAACAGCAGGTCCCAACTTTTCTCTGACTCAGAGATATGGCCCCGCCATTATCACCCAGGAGTTGGTAGCTGAAAATGGGCTGTTTCAGCCCAAACTGAAATTAACTCAAAAATCCCCAAAATTGACCCCTCGTCCAGACCCGCCACAGGTAGGGAAGAGGCAACTGACCCTATGCCCTTCGAGTACGAACTCCCTGGAGCCCTCACCCAACCTGGTTCCCTCTGAGGTTCCGGCATCAGGGCAACACGGATGAGTCAAGTGGGGTCATGATGCCAAAATTACCAAAATTGGCGTCATTCCCACACGTGGCTCGCCCGGCCAAGGTAAGGCCAATGGCTCACAGGGTAGGAGGCAGGACCTAGGACTCATATCTGAGTGTACAACTTAAAATTAGGTCCGGGCTCCTTATGGGCTTAGAGAAATGGGGCCGCCAATTGACCACACGGAAGGGGGAAATTGGGGTCCCAAAATGGGGTCATTTTGGCTGCTTGAAATGAGCCAAATTCGGTGTGCTCCCAATCGTATATCTCCACGCCGGCTTGGAGATCGGATCCGCCATCCCCTACGCAATCCACCCGGAGTCCAATGGAGACTCCCATGCCCTTGGCCATCAAAGATCTCCATGCCACTTGGCGTGGTGACGATCCCAATTGGGTCCACAAATGTCAAAATTGCAAAATTGCCCACACTCACCTTGGGCTAGCGCCTTAAAGAAGGTGGCTCCGCTTCGCCCACGTGGTGTGTGGACCATGGGGACCATAACCCATAACACCCATGCTTAACATGGTCCATTGGTCCCTGCATCTGGCGTGCACGAGGGTTAGAACATAGTGCACGGCGGGCAGCAAAAGTGGAAAATTGCTCAAAATGGCCAAAAATGCGCACACTCATGGTTAGGGCAAATGAGGCACATGCCCGACTCGGACCGGAGTGTGCTATAGGATTGGTATCAAGTCATATTGATCCAACATATCTTTTGGGCGTCGCCCAACTCCACCGATATTGGGAATGGCAGGGTCGCCAAGTGAGCCCATGATTTGGGATAGTCCCAAATCGCCAACATGGCGGCCACGGTATGCCAAGCCCAAGAGGAGTTATTCGCCGGGTCTAAGATATGTTGGGCACCGAAGTATGTACCCTCATATCATACTTGGGTCATGATGTCAATTGAGCGCAACGTTGAGATATACGGTCGCCACTTGACATCATGACGGGCCAAAAATGGCAAAATTGGCACAAGCACACACAAAAGTGCGTTGAAAGGTGCATAATTATATTATAATATCTTCGGCTTGGATCGTGCAATCACTTAATCCTTCTAAACACAATGACTTGACACCAATGACCTTCGATCCCACATATGTGCTCCACTTGGGGCGCCTTGAAAGGTTACGAGCGCTACTTCCCAAGTGGGCACATGAAAATATGGAAAATTGCAAAACACACACCCTGCTCCCAACGCATCGCTTCGGGATCACCACACAAGCTTCCCTTCACGAAGGTTAGGCTTGCAATTGATCGTAGAGAGTATGGAGAAGGGGCTTGCACAATATGAGGTCCATTGGCGGGCTTGGCTTGGAGTAATGGACCCGCCAAATGGGCACGCAACACAACACATGGCACATACCACATATTGCCCCAAAAGGTAGCTCCCACCACGATATGTCATGCCCCTCCAAGGGCATAACTTTGTGTCAATCGCTCATAGGAACTCAATAAGAGTTCCTATGCAACACCAACACTTGCGCGCTACACTCGAAAGTTATCTTAACGCACGCAATGTCATGGCCATAGAGTTATAACGCAAACTCTACCCTCTTGACCATGATCCATTACACTAGCGCGCACGTGTGGAAACGCAAGGCATATAAAGCTTCCTAAATTACGTCGGGAGTATTGTGAATACATCCCACGTTTCCTTATTGTCAATACTCGCAAGCGGCACGGAATGTGACCCTCACAAGTGGCCTCACGAATCAACTTTGTTTTGCCCATATCTCCGAGTTAAATGGAGGGCAAGATAAAAGGAAAGTTGATTCGTGCATAGGGAAGCACGTAGGTCCACTCGAAAGAGGTCGAATCAAGTGCGGGGATGTCGAAGTCGAAAATCCGATTTCGATATCCTGAAAAATTCGGATTAAGGTTGCGAGTATTAATTATGAAAATTGCGGAAGCGTCCATGCAGTTCCTGAAGGCTTTGGAGCCTTCGTGACGGATTGCGTTAAAATTTCCATTATAAACAGTTAAACTGGCGGTTACGGTAAAGTCGCGATCCAACCGCCAGCAGTCAAAACAGTGAATATCAGAACGGAAGTATAAAAATTGACGGAAACAATATGAAAATAAAACCCTGTTGATTCCTGATATTCTGATACACAAATCTCCGCTGGCGGTGCATCGGTTGCCGATGCGGGACGGAACGGAGCGTCAACGGGCGTCTTCCCTTCCGTACATGGGGTTAGTGGACCGGAGACCGGTTGTATGCCGTAACCTGGCCATGGGGTTCTGGGTACCGCTTCACCCCCCTCCTTAGAGCAAACCCTGGGGGGGGCTCGATAACATCCACGCATGGCAGCGGGTACCCAGGACCACTTCCTGAAGGGGGGGGGGTGTCACATCCTCACTTCAGTAAGTCACAGTAAGATAGGTATGATGTTGTATAAGCTCGTAGCACATGTATAGTATCAAGTATCAAGTCCCGGGTCCTGGCGGCGATTGTTCGGCATCCAAAGGACCCGTTAAGCCATACCAGGCGCACCGGGTGCCGGCTGCTACGGTCACCACCACAGTGGCAGTGGCATACACGGCCAACATAGGCGACACACGACGACCGAGGTGGTCCCACAGGTCGAGAGCGACCACAAGGATCCATCAGGCTACCCCAAGCTTCCCAAGGCCCGCCGACTGGGGAGAGTCCCCACGGGTCCTTCCTCGGGCGCACCATGTCCATATCCATACGACGCGAGTCCAGAGTGCCATAGTCGAACTCCTTAAGAACCCCAGATCTTAAGGGAACTCCTCCTGAAGGGATCGGGCATCAAGGCCGTCTTTTCCCTCGCCCTACTGCCACGAAGGCCATACATGAGGGAGTCCTCATGCAGTGTGGGCGGAGGCGTCGACTCCTCAAACCACCAGTTTCCCAGGCAGACTGACCGAGGTCAGGAGCACCGGAGGCCGCCATCCGAATGCAAGTGCGTCTGCGAATCGGTAGGCTCACACTGGGACTGACAGTGGCGGACCGCTGGGAGTGTAGTCAGGCAACTGGGCTTCCCGCCTGGCGCCATCAGGATCTCCACACATCACAGCGAATAGGGCAACACGGTATCACGGGCACTCAAACAGTAGAATCTGTAATCAAGTACTGGTCCAGGCTGGACCAGGCTGTAAGAACATGTACACAGCGACTCAGGGCGCCTCTGTAACCCGATTCGTGGTGAAAAACAGTCCATCCCTCAGCGATGGGCTGATGACACTTAACATACAGATGCACATATCCTGGAGGGCAGAAAAACAAGCAATAATCTGGGTAAATAGGCGTGTAAACACGCTCTGGACAGAGCGCCAAACCACGCCACGGTCAGGATAAGGCAATGCAGGAGGGTGGACAGGATAACGCCTGAGTCCAGGCCATATATAGTCTGCAGACACACGTCAACTGGTCTGGATCCCGCAAATGCCATGGGACCAGACCACACACCAAAAATCGCAATGCCGATGACAGCGGCATCCGTTGCGCAACGTCGTATGGGCTTCAAGGCCCCAAGAGCTCAGAAATATGAAGGTCAGTCGCCCTACCTGGTTTTCCAAGGATTCAGCAGGGGGGGGAGTGACAAAAAGAATTGAAAGAGAGGGGCCATCCTCCTCTGGATTCAGCAGGGGGGGGTATATGGCCACTCTGATGGCAGGTCACCGGAAGATGAGAGAGAGCAAGCAAGTGAGGGACGATCCGTCGGCCTCACAAGCGCCTCAAAGCACATCAGGGGAGAGCTCAGGGCGCTGATCAGGCACCCCTGGCTGCAATCGCCCGGGTGAGTGCTGCCAAGTCCGAAACATGGATCTTGGTCTTGTGCTTGCGGATGTACTCCATGAAGGGAGTATTGACCCGCGTCACGAACGAGGAGACGGGTTCCCAGGTGTTGTGGGACGGCCCATAGCCTCGCCAACGAACCTTGAATTCCAGACCTCCAGGTGCCGAGGCTTTCGGACGCTGAGCCAGGATCTTCTCGACTGTGTAGTCGTCCTGCTCGGCATAGTCATCATCCGAATCAGCCTCATGTGCGGCATAGCTCAGGGACACATGTTGGCCACGGAGGTCGGGTTCCCGCACACGGAGTTGACTCTCGTGGCGCTCCCGGAACTGTCCGTGACCCACCTTGATGCGGTAGGTGTCCTCACCAATCCTGCGCACCACCTCGCCGGGTGTGAACCAGGTCTTGGTGCGGTGGGTGCCCATGGGGCGGGGTCTGATCACCCACACCGGGTCTCCCACCCTGAACTTCTGCGCTGTCGAGCTCGGGGCGGACTTCTGACGCTCGGCATGCTCCTTCTCGAGCTGCTGGCGGATGTCCCGCGCCGTTTGCTCTTGCCGCGCGAAGAATTCCTTGGCATCCATGGCCATGCCATCACCAGACAAGGGAAGTCCCCTACCCAGGGGGTCCCTGCCGAACAGAATCTGGTGAGGGGACAAACCGCCCGGAGTGGGGGTGTCATGATGGGCCTTCAGAGCAGGCCACATCTCCTCAAACCAGTTCCGCCGCGGATTGGTGATGTGGATCTTGCGCAGCTTCTCGAACAGCTGCCGTCCAGCCACTTCAGCACGGCCGTTAGACCGGCTGAGATAGGCGACGCTCTTGGCATGACGTATTCCCATGAGGGAACACATAGCCTTGAACCAGCCACCAGTAAACTGGGGCCCTCGGTCACTGCAAATGGTGCGGGGGATGCCAAAGACGGTCAGCCAATGACGAATCATCATGACTGCCACTTCCTTGGCAAGCAACCCCTTTTTGCGTGCCGGAACGGCTACAACGTAGCCGCTGTGGCGGTCCACACAGAGAACCACACAGTCAAAGGTCTCCTTGCCAATGTGCACTTCGGGCATGGAGAAGACGTCCATGGCCACGCTCTCCATGGGCTGATCAGGAACCGGGGTCCATTGGGGTTCCCCCTTGACGTTCCGGTTGTCGGGATTGCAGGCCTGACAGACCGAGCAACCCTTCCTGACCTTCTTGATGGCAGTGTAGAGAACGATATGGTCGATCTCGAATGGACGCTGCATGTCAAGGGCTTGCTTCTTGACCCCTGGGTGCAGCATGTGGTGGTGCCAAGCTTCACACAGCTCGAGCACCCGGGACTCTGGTACTAGCAGCTTACCATTCCGGTAGAGCTTGCCATCTTCCTCAGTCAGCCCCTTTGGCCACTTCTGCCCGTCATCAGGGTCGGTCACAGCCCTATACTCGGCCGCAAAGGCCTCAGACTTGGCGTAGTCGTCGGTCCAGTCGTCCTGGAGGCAAGACTCCGGGAAGAGGTGCTTGTCGGACTCAGCTCCCTCAGGGGCGAGTACTCTGACCGCTCTGCTCACCCTCGTTGCGAGGGGGGCATCCGCAGCCATGACGACGAAGCATTTTGCACCCTCCTCCTCCATCAGGCGCTCCATTTCAATGATCCTCTTGGCTTCAGCGGTCTCAGCCTCATCGCCATGGGCAGAGATATCCTGCATGCCCTTGCTGGCAGGATAGGCCCACCTACTGAGACAGTCCGCCACGGTGTTATCCTTTCCAGGAATATACACAACCGTGAGGTCGAACTTGGCCAAGGTCTCATGCCATCTTGCCCGTCGGGAGGCGGGACCTGAGGGGGTGTCCACGTGCTCCTTGTGCCACGACTGCAGACTCTGATGGTCGGTGCAGACGGTGACGGGATGGAGGGCTATGTACCCAGCCCATTTCCTGAGAGCCATTACAATGGCATACGCCTCCTTTTCACGGGGCGTCCAGGTCCGTCTCTGGCCTTCCGCCAGGACTCGGCTGCAGAAGGCCACGGGCACATGCCTCCCGTCGTCAAGCACTTGCTCCAACACAGCGCCAATGGCGTAGTCGGAAGCGTCGGTGCGCAGGACGAACCCTCGGTCGGGATCCACGAGGTGCAGACCCACTGCGGATAGCAGCGCCTGCTTCATCCCCTCAAAGGCACGGTCGGACTCAGCTGTCCAGACCAGAGCCTTCTTGGACCCCTTCTTGGTCTCCTCTCGGTTGCCCTTGAGCATGGTCGTCATGGGGGCTGCATACTCGGCATACATCTTGATATACCCCGAGTAGTAATTGCAGAACCCCAGATACGCCCGTAGCTCAGAGACCGTCTTGGGCTTTTCCCAGTGCTCAATCGCAGCCACCTTGCCAGGTATGGGCTTTCGCTGCCCGTTCCCGACTACGTGGCCAGCGAAGACCACCTCGCTTACCGCAATGGTGGCCTTGTCACTGCTGCCCGTGAGTTTGTGCCGAACCAGAAGGTCCAGCACTCGAGTGACGTCCCTCTCGTGTGCCTCCAGGAGCTCCTCGTAGCTCATACTGGGGTCCCCGGACGCGATGATCACGTCGTCCACGAAGGGGTCCGCACAGCCGCGCACCGGCTCAAGCAGGTTCTCCAGCATCCGCTGAAAAGCCGCATTGCCGTTGGTAACGCCCATGGGCATCACCTTCCACTGGAGAGGTCCAAGTGGGGTGCTCATGGCTGTGCAGGCACGGGACTCCTCGGCGAGAGGCATCTGATAATAACCATGTTTCAGGTCAATCACCGTGAAGATCCTCCGCCGGTGTTGCTTTTGCAGCATGTCCTCAATGAGGGGCAGCGTATAGCTGTCGTGCTGCGTTTGGGCGTTCAGGCCGCGGTAGTCGACCACGAGCCGCCACTCACCGGCAACCTTCTTGGGGACGACGAAGCAGGGAGAGGCCCACTCGGAGTGGCACGGCTCAAGCCAGCCTCTCTGGATGAAGTCACGGAGGATCTTCTCCATGGCCTCTTTCCTCTCGCCCCTCAGGGCAAACTCCCGGTGCCGGTACACACGGGGGTCCTGCTTCAGTCGTATCTTGGCCTCGCCATACGGTCCACGCACCGGTGGGGGAAACACAGGCTTACCGCTGAAGAAGGTATCACCATACTTCTGCTTCAGCCTGGCCCTCAATGCCTGGATCTTGGGGCAGTCATCGGACTCCGCCTTGGCTTTTCCGGGCACTTGAACCACGGAGCTTACTTGAGGGGTAGCTACTCCGCTCGCTTTTGGCTCAGGTGGTCTTCCCAGGTGGCCCAAAGGGCCATCTCTGGTCTTGCCTCGGAACAGATCGCCGTAGGTGGGTGGGTTACCGCCAGGCGGCTCGTCTTGGCTGGACATGTGATCCAGCACCCTCTGTACGAAGGTATTCCCGTCATAGGAACCAGAGACGATTGAGTCCACTTCCCACCAGGCTTTGTCCTGGCCCTTGCCCTCACGCTGGTTTCCCCAGTTGTGAAAGGGCTGATCCATATACCCCTGAACCAGATCCCATTCCTCCTCAGTGAGGGGGTCTTCCGATTCCGATTCTTCGATGTCAACAGGGGGAACCGCAAAGCATTGCCCGCAGGGCTCTGCTATGATGCGGTTGACACACACGAAGTCCGTGGTATCGGCCTGATCAAGGCCCCCATCCACATAGTGGAATTCCGTTGGCCATCTCTGGGGTGGCATGGGCTGTCCCTTAGCGTCCTGATAGACACTCTCTCCAGCCGGTAGGACGACCTTGTTTAAGGTCATGTTGGTCAATGAGGCTACCCAATGTCGGGTACTCTCCTCCTCGGTGCATCCCATAGGAACAACCAGCACTGCCTTGGAGCGGTCCTTGCGAATCTTCGCTATCGCTCTTGAAATGTCCCAACGGGGGCAATGGATCCACATCAATCCCTGATGCGGACCCCAGTGCTTCTTCCACGCGGAGTCCTGTGCGCTCCAGTACTTCTCACACACCCGCAGATGGGCAGAGGTTCCTGAAGAGAACGCATCCAGGGCCAGATCCGACGCTCCCAGGTCCGCGACCACTCGGTTCGCCACTTCCGGCCTTACGCCGTACTCCTGGTTTGCTGGCCCAGTGGGCTCAGTGTCCAGCGCGGCCACTTCAAGCTGGTTGCGTTCGGGGTGGATCCATTGGCATTCCACATGGTGCTCAGGTGACGAAAGCCACGAGAGTTGGTCGTCCTGGTACAGGGTCATGGAGGCCTGGGCCGGGAGGACGCCGGAGTCCGTCTCCATCATGAAGTCGTACCCGACGATCATGTCCCAGTCCATCTCGGCCTCGTAGAAGCGACCGTGCAGGAGGATTTCCTTGCCAAGGTCTGGGCGGCTCAGCTCACGATGGTTCACGAACTGCAGCCCAATGGCCGCTTCCTTCGTGCCTCCCACCATGTACTGGCCGTTCGCCACCTTCAGCCTGACAGGCTTCCGACTGTCGGTCAGACACTCTGGTGGAAGTAGGCCAGCCTTGACCAAGCTGACTTGAGCTCCCGTGTCGACCAACACGTCGAAAACCTTTTCCACTTCCCCGCATAGGGCACGGACCTTAAGATGCAACTGCCGCTCGCGACCGACACGGCGCACGGCGTGCAAACTCAGGATCTCCGGCCGTTCCAGAAGCTCTACAAGCGACTGGTGCAGGTCGTGGACAATGGGCTCAGGCTGCCCATCTGCAGCATCCAGCTGCGGTCCGGGTGATCCTCCGATACTCTCGGATAGATCCTGTAGTACATCAAACACATTCTTGGTCGCGAAGGACGGACGGGTGCAAGGGTTCGTGCCTTCACTTGCCCTCACCCCGCCTCCGCGACTGGGCGCCGGACCGGGCCTTCCGCCCGCGGCAGTCCCCTCGTGCTTATCGACTCCCGACTGGGATGGTTCGGCGCTTCCCACGTCACCATCCTGCGACCGCCCTAGCTGGGGCCCTTGGCTGCAGGGGCTCCGCTAGGGGGCGTCGGTTGTGGAAGAGGGGGTGTTCTCCTCGGCCTCAACGTCGTTGACGCCCTTCTTCCTCCTCTCACTGCGAGTAGGCTTCTTGTCCTTGTCCTTGTTCTGGTTGTTCTGGTTGTTCTCCTTGTTCTTGTTGTCCGATCTGGGGACCCAGTTCCGCTTGATCTCCTCGATCTCCTTCGCCAGTTCGGTCCCCACCGACGACATCAGCTTGGCCAGCTCGTCCTTGTCCACCTCCATCTTGGCTTCCCGGATACCCGCGGGCGCACGCTTCTTCGACCCGTGCGCCTTCTTGTAAGCCTCCGTGTCGGCCTTGTGGACGGGGCATGTTCGGTGGTCATGGTTGAAGCCTCGCTTCCTCCCATAACACACGAAACAGCCCTGAGGATGAGCTCGTATGAACTCCCCAAAGGACAGTGGAGGGTCGCCAATGCGGCGAGGGTCCCTCTTCTCCTGCTTCCTCCAACCCTGCTGCAGGGGCTTCCAGTTTGCTGGCTTGCTCCCCGCGCTCAGGTTCTTGGCCACGAAGGCACACACGGCCACTTCGGCGGGCTCATCGTCGTCGTCATCGTCGACGAGAGTCTCATCGCCGCCGGCTCCCGCTGGGTCCATGGCATCTTCCCCGCCAGGTCCCTCGCCAACGTAGTTGACGTCGCGGTCGCCGGGCCTCAACCCGCGGGTGTGGTGGAGGTTTCGGTACTCCTTGAGTACTTCCTCGCCAACCCACTCCAGGATCTCGTCGCAGCTCATCCGCGCCGGGATGGGCTGCAGACGGATGGTCTGGCCGCTCAACTCACAATCGTCAAGGCGCCACATCGCGGTCTTCTCGCGATCGCCCGAGACGGTGATGAGAAGAGCGTTCCGCAGGGACTGCCGTTTGACATCCCGGGCCACGTTCTTCTTCACCCAAGCCACCACGTTCGTATGATACTCCTTGGGGAGCATCATCTTGACCGTGTGGTTGGACTTGGCCCGCTTGGATTCCTCCTTGGTGACCCTCTTGATCCATGCTTCCGGCAGCATGGAGAGCAGGCGAGCCTGCTCGTCACCCTCGTTCCAATCCTCCACGTTGCGGCGGAAGAGGGTGTATTTCCCTCGGAAGTCTCGCCACTCTCGTAGGCGGATCTCCCGTCCATCATGCTCAAGCTTGATGGACTTCCAGCGCTTGGCCGCCACCTGCGGAGCGTCCACCCGCTCCTGCTCGTTGAGCCACTTCTTGGCTTCCTTGAGGGTCTTGATTTTCCCCTCCTTGGTCGCCATGAAGTATAGCTCTCCGAGCACTTCCGGCAGGCGGTACCTGAACCGTTTGAAGACATACTTCTCCGCATCAGCGGGAGGCAGGTCTTCAGTGACGGTCAGCCCCCAATCGTCCAGCTTCTCCAAGAAGCGGTCGAGGTTGAGGGGGTTGCCGTCGTACATGGGGGGCTTGATGTCCTTCAAGTCTTCCCACACGGCGGCATCCGCGGCCTTGGAGATCATGAATGCCGGCCGCGAGGTCGACCGAGGTTCCCATCGGCCTCGCCCACGGACTCCCACGGCCGCCACGTCCATCTCCTCCATGGAATCCCTGTGGCTACGCCGCGGTTCCTCCACGTACGCTGAACCGAAATGTTCACGCCGTACTGCATCCATGTACGCATCCTCATCACGGCGCCGGCGGCTGCGTTCAGCGGCCTCCCGTCGTACACCACGCGGCGGGCTGATGTCGAACTCCTCCAGGTCCAGGTCCAGGTCCTCACCTTCGCCGACATCCCACTCCACGTCTCCTCTGGGGACCTCATCCCTGAGTCCACCACAACGTCCTCCAGCCCTGGGGATTGGCACCGGGGCTGCTGGCGGGCGTCGGGGGCGTACAGGCGTCCGCGGTGGGGCACGGCGGTTGTGGTAGTCCGCGCTGAGCCACTCATCGCGCCATTCCTCACTGCCACTGCCGGGCGGCACGCGCTCGTTGCGGCGGCCCGCGCTGTGGTGAGAGGGGGCAGTGAGAGAGGGGGCACTGGCGCTGGGGCGACTCCTGGGGGCTCCGCCGGGGGCGTGGGGTCTGCCTGGACCTGGTCTGGGTCCCCAGCCGTTGTCCGACGAGCCAGACTCCAGGGGTGGGTGGTCGCTGCCGACGCTCCCACGGGCTTCCAGCGCATCCAGCCTCTCCTGCAGGCCGCTGACGACGTTGGTCAGCGACTTGGTCTCGGCCCTGGCGATGTCCAGCTACTTCCGCGCGCGCGCGGCGACCCCGGAGATGCGAGCCATCTCGACCTTGCCCGTGTCTACCTCGCACTCGAGGGAAAAGACCCTCCTGCGGAGGTAGACAATCCACCGCCAGGTGGTATCCGGGTCGCCGTTCCCTGGTGGGTCGTCGGGGTCCCCAGGGGGTCCTCCAGGAGGGCCTCCGCCGGGTCCGCCCGGTCCAGGGGGTCCTCCCCCGCCCGGTGCTCCGCCTCCAGGGGGTCCACTCGGTGGGCGTTCTCCAGGGGGTCCTGATGGTCCTCCGCCAGGGGGTCCCGGTGGGTCTCCGCCGGGTCGCCTCGGTGGGTCCGAGGATGGGCGCTTCCTCGTGATGCCGAAGTCCATGTCGTCATCCTCGCCCATGTCGCCCCACCTGGGCGTCTCGGTCTCGGAGGACTCCGAGCTCCGGTAGGGAGGAGGGAGATCCGCATCCTCACCTTCCGGTTCCATGGGGACGTCTCCGCCGCCTCCGCCCGTCCAAGCCACCACTTGGCGATGTCGACGGCCTCGTTCATCCCCGTCACTGGCGGTGAAGAAGGGGTCACTGTCGTGGGGGTGCCCACCCGCTGGCCTCCGCGGCCTCTCGGGGGTCTTCCCCTTGCCCTTCCTCCGTCGACGGGCGGTGGTGCCACCGCTCCCACTGCTGCCCCTGTCGGCCTCATCCAGCGCCATCCTGGAGGAGGCGTCCCCTTCGAAAAGCTTTCGAAGGGTCTCCACTCGTGATGCTCCCGGGGGAGTCTCGCGGCGGGGTTCGGCCTCTGCCTCCTCCATTGCGGCGGCGGTGGCTGCGGCAGCTCGCGCTTCGGCTTCCTCCCGAGCACGAGCCGCCTCGGCTTCCCGGGCCTGCTGCAGCCGCGCCTTCTGCGCTTCCAACGCTGCCAGCTCCGCCTCCGTCTTGGCCTTCTCCTCAGCGACCTTCCGTCGCGCGGCCTCGATGGCTTCCTTCTTGGCGGCGTCCTCCTGGGCCTTAGCTGTCGCTTCGGCGTGGGCCCTTTCCTCCGCCTCCTTCTTTGCCCTCTCTTGGGCAAGCGCCTCTTCCAGCGCCTTCACCTCGGCCTCCTTGCAGGCAATGGCCTCCTGCGTCAGGCGGGCTTCCTCGTCGGCTGCCGCCAACTCACCGTTGACCTGGGCAGTCGCTGCCCCATGGGCGGCTACGGCCGTGAGTCCGGCCGCAATGGGCGCCACGGCCTGGGCGTGGATGGCCATGCCATGCGCCCACTCCGCAGCCTCCTCCTGGGCGATGCCAACGGCGCCCTCCACGGCAGCGCTGTACTGCCTGGCCCGTTGCCGGGCAACCCGACGGTTGCAGGGCACCCCACAGGCGCGCTCACAGGCGCGCGCCACGTTCCTTTCGGGAGCGACGCTGCTGCTGGAGCTGGCCTGGTCGGCCGGCATCCTCCCGCGGTGGGCCGACTCCACGTCGCTGCTGGGGCCTGCTGGGGCCTGCCGGGCCCTCAGGAGCAGCGGACGGGGCTTGGCCTGGGACTGCTTGGCGACTTGGATGTAGTCGCCAAGGGTGGTGGAGCCGGGGTCGTGACCACCATTGGCCCGTTGGGGACTGGGGTCTGGGGTTCCGCCCTTGGCGCCTTGGGCGGCTTCGGCGGCCAGGGACTCCTGGTACTCCCGCCACCTCCGGTCCCTCTTCTTGTCCCCGGCGGACCGCTTCTCCTTCCCCGGAGACTCGCTGCTGCTGCCCTGCAGCCTGCGCTCGCTCCCCGGTTCCGGGAAGTTCTTCTCGATCACGTCCCACAAGAAGACGTTGATCGAGGCGCCTGACGGGTACACGTTGGGCTCCTCGTCCTCCTCAATCCCGTCGGGACGCAGGCCTTCGCCGGGCCTGTCCGGCCGGGTCCACGTCCTCCAGCGCCTCTGCTGGTGGCGGTACTCGTACCCTTCCGCCCGCAGCAAGTCCTCCACGGCCTGCAGGCGGTCGGGGGCGATGTCCGTGCGGAGCTCGAAGCTCCTGGGCATGCCGCCTTCGCACTGGGGGTGGCTGTGGCGGTAGTGCTGGTCCCAAACCAACCCACGCAGCAGGCGTGCTGCATGGGGGTGGGGCCGCGGCCACGTCCTGCCCGCTTCCTGCCAATTCACCATGGCAGCGGGGGCGTGCTTGGTCTTGAGGTCCTTGGTGTGCACCCGTTCTACTCAACGAACTTGTGGTGGTTGTTGAGGCGGGTGCTGCAGCACTGGGCTGGATGTGCGGCTGGTGCTAGTCAGCCGGTGGTTGTGGAGGTGGTTGACGCGGCCTTGCTGGTCGGCCGATGGGACTCCGGGTCGGCCGATGGGGCTGATGCAGGAGTCCGGGTCTGTGCACCTCTTTCACGGTTGCTGCGCGGTCAGGGCGATGCTCTGGACGGCGCTGCGGGCTCCGTGACGAACTCTGCGCTGTCGCTGAGTGGCGCTGCGAGCCGCTGCGCTGCGCTGCGAGACGCTGCGCTGCGCTGCGAGCTGCGAGCTGCGCCGCGCTGCTGCGACGCGCTGCTCGGGGTTGGTGGCCCCGAGTGGCACGCGAGGGTTGGGTAACCCCGCGGCGGTGAAACGCTTTTGACGCGTTCCCGTGGGGGGCCGGCCACGGGACGCTGCGGTGACACGCACAGGTGAGCAGGCAGGCAAGGCACTACGCTCACAAGGGCATCAATACGCTCGTGTCATGTGACAAAGCGTTTCAGAATCCTTGCCACTCTGCAAAGAGGGAACGAAAGTATGTACAGCAACACATCAGGATATGTACACATGAGGTTAAGACTGGACTGGGGTAAGGGCATCACAGAACAATAGACACTCTATCCTAACTTGTATCCCAATCCCAGGTCCGACCCTCTCAGTGGCTGGTGGGGGCGGGGGCTCAAACACAACCCATGCCCTGCTCAGTCCGGACCCTGAAACCCTGCCAATGGGGGAGGTGTCCCGCCTAGCCACAGGCGAGGTCCTGGAAACCAAGAATCTCCAAGGCCAACCAATGGTGGCTCCCCTTGCTCCCTTCACGGCAGGTCCCAACTACACTCTGAGCCAGAGATATGGCCCCGCCATTATCACCCAGGAGTTGGTAGCTGAAAATGGGCTGTTTCAGCCCAAACTGAAATTAACTCAAAAATCCCCAAAATTGACCCCTCGTCCAGACCTGCCAGAGGTAGGGACGAGGCAACTGACCCTATGCCCTTCGAGTACAAACTCCCTGGAGCCCTCACCCAACCTGGTTCTCTCTGAGGTTCCGGCATCAGGGCAACACGGATGAGTCAAGTGGGGTCATGATGCCAAAATCACCAAAATTGGCGTCATTCCCACGCGTGGCTCGCCCGGCCAAGGTAAGGCCAATGGCTCACAGGGTAGGAGGCAGGACCTAGGACCTATATCTGAGTGTACAACCTAAAATTAGGTCCGGGCCCAATATGGGCTTAGAGAAATGGGGCCGCCAATTGACCACACGGAAGGGGGAAATTGGGGTCCCAAAATGGGGTCATTTTGGCTGCTTGAAATGAGGCAAAATTCGGTGTGTCCCCAATAGTATATCTCCACGCCGGCTTAGAGATCGGATCCGCCATCGCATACACGATCCACCCGGAGTCAAATGGAGACTCCCATGCCCTTGGCTCTCAAAGAACTCCATGCCAGTCGGCGTGGTGACGATCCCAATTGGGTCCACAAATGTCAAAATTGCAAAATTGCCCACACTCACCTTGGGCTAGCGCCTTAACGAAGGTGGCTCTGCTTCGCCCACGTGGTGTGTGGACCATGGGGACCATTACCCGTAACACCCATGCCATACATGGTCCATTGATCCCTGCGTCCGGCGTGCACGAGGGTTAGAACATAGTGCACGGCGGGCAGCAAAAGTGGAAAATTGCTCAAAATGGCCAAAAATGCGCACACTCATGGTTGGGGCAAATGAGGCACATGCCCGACTCGGACCGGAGTGTGCTATAGGATTGGTATCAAGTCATATTGATCCAACATATCTTTTGGGCGTCGCCCAACTCCACCGATATTGGGAATGGCAGGGTCGCCAAGTGAGCCCATGATTTGGGATAGTCCCAAATTGCCAACATGGCGGCCATGGTATGCCAAGCCTAAGAGGAGTTATTCGCCGGGTCCAAGATATGTTGGGCACCGAAGTATGTACCCTCATATCATACTTGGGTCATGATGTCAATTGAGCGCAACGTTGAGATACACGGTCGCCACTTGACATCATGACGGGCCAAAAATGGCAAAATTGGCACAAGCACACACAAAAGTGCGTTGAAAGGTGCATAATTATATTATAATATCTTCGGCTTGGATCGTGCAATCACTTAATCCTTCTAAACACAATGACTTGACACCAATGACCTCTGATCCCACATATGTGCTCCACTTGGGGCGCCTTGAAAGGTTACGAGCGCTACTTCCCAAGTGGGCACATGAAAATATGGAAAATTGCAAAACACACACCCTGCTCCCAACGCATCGCTTCGGGATCACCACACAAGCTTCCCTTCACGAAGGTTAGGCTTGCAATTGACTGTAGGGAGTATGGAGAAGGGGCTTGCACAATATGAGGTCCATTGGCGGGCTTGGCTTGGAGTAATGGACCCGCCAAATGGGCACGCAACACAACACATGGCACATACCACATATTGCCCCAAAAGGTAGCTCCCACCACGATATGTCATGCCCCTCCAAGGGCATAACTTTGTGTCAATCGCTCATAGGAACTCAAGGAGAGTTCCTATGCAACACCAACACTTGCGCGCTACACTCGAAAGTTATCTTAACGCACGCAATGTCATGGCCATAGAGTTATAACGCAAACTCTACCCTCTTGACCATGATCCATTACACTAGCGCGCACGTGTGGAAACGCAAGGCATATAAAGCTTCCTAAATTACGTCGGGAGTATTGTGAATACATCCCACGTTTCCTTATTGTCAATACTCGCAAGCGGCACGAGATATGACCCTCACAAGTGGCCTCACGAATCAAATTTGTTTTGCCCATATCTCTGAGTCAAATGGAGGGCAAGATAAAAGGAAAGTTGATTCGTGCATAGGGAAGCACGTAGGTCCACTCGAAAGAGGTCGAATCAAGTGCGGGGATGTCGAAGTCGAAAATCCGATTTCGACATCCTGAAAAATTCGGATTAAGGTTGCGAGTATTAATTATGAAAATTGCGGAAGCGTCCATGCAGTTCCTGAAGGCTTTGGAGCCTTCGTGACGGAATGCGTTAAAATTTCCATTATAAACAGTTAAACTGGCGGTTACGGTAAAGTCGCGATCCAACCGCCAGCAGTCAAAACAGTGAATATCAGAACGGAAGTATAAAAATTGACGGAAACAATATGAAAATAAAACCCTGTTGATTCCTGATATTCTGATACACAAATCTCCGCTGGCGGTGCATCGGTTGCCGATGCGGGACGGAACGGAGCGTCAACGGGCGTCTTCCCTTCCGTACATGGGGTTAGTGGACCGGAGACCGGTTGTATGCCGTAACCTGGCCATGGGGTTCTGGGTACCGCTTCAATATGACATGGGTGTTACGGACATTGGTCCCCATGGTTCACACACCACGTGGGCGAGGCGGGGCAACCTTTGTCAAGGTGCTAGCCCAAAGTGAGTGTGGACAATTTTGCCATTTTGGCATTTGTGGACCCAATTGGGATTGTCACCACGCCAAGTGGCATGGAGATCTTTGAGAGGCAAGGGCATGGGAGTCTTGTTTGAACTCCTGGTGGATCGTGTGTGCAATGGCGAATCTGATCTCCAAGCCGGCGTGGAGATATACTATTGGGAGCACCCCCGAATTTTGGCTCATTTCGAGAAGCCAAAATGACCCCCTTTTGGGACCCCAATTTCACCCCCCCGTGTGGTCAATTGGCCGCCCCATATCTCTATGCCCACAAAGGGGCCCGGACCTAATTTTAAGTTGTACACTCAGATATAGGTCCTAGGTCCTGCCTCCTATCCTGTGAGCCATTGGCCTTGCCCTGGCCGGGCGAGCCACGCGTGGGAATGACGCCAATTTGGGTGATTATGCCATCATGACCCCACTTGACGAACCCGTGGTGCCCTGATGCCGGGACCTCAGAGAAAACCAGGTTGGGTGGGGGCTCCAGGGAGCTTATACTCGAAGGGCACAGGGTCAGCTGCTTCGTCCCTACCTCTGGTGGGTCCGGACGAGGGGTCCATTTCGGAGATTTTTGAGCTAATGTCAGTTTGGGCTGAAACAGCCCATTTTCAGCTACCAACTCCTAGGGGATAATGGCGGGGCGATATCTCTGATCCAGAGAAGAGTTGAGACCTGCCGTTGGAGGAGCATGGGAAGCGACTGTCGGTCGACTTTGGAGCATCTTGGTTACTAGGAACTCGCTTGTGGCTGGGCGGGACACCCCCCCTATTGGCAGGGTTTCAGGGTCCGGACTGAGCAGGGCATGGGTTGTGTTTGAGCCCCCGCCCCCACCAGCCACTGAGAGGGTCGGACATGGGATTGGGATATGAGTTGGGACTGAGAGTCTATTGTCCTGTGATGCCCTTACCCCAGGCCAGTCTTAACCCCATGTGTACATATCCTGATGTTTTGCTGTACATACCTTTGTTCCCTCGTTGCAGAGTGGCAAGGATTCTGAAACACTTTGTCACATGACACGAGCGCAATGATGCCCCTGTGAGCGTAGTGCTTTGCCTGCCTGCTCACTTGTGCGTGTCCACCGCAGCGTCCCGTGGCCAGGCCCCCCACGGGAACGCGTCACTGCTTCAGTTGAAGTACTGCCATTGCAGTACAGTTTTGTGACCGGTCACTTTCGTCTGGGTGTGTCCTGTATTGTGCCCGGTACCAGTTGTCTATCCACAGCACGCAACAGGACGAAAGCACCAGTGACCACGTCCCTTTAAGTGCTGCTGCTGCCTGCTCGTCCACTGTATCTGCGGCAGCGTCTGCTTGCCCAAGTCGTACTCTTGTTCGTCTTTCTGTTTGCGATAGGTACCCTGTTTTGTTTCCCGGTTTTTTCCTGTTTGGTACTGCCCGTTGACGCATCAACAGGTACAGGTTCCAGCCCTCCTGTCGCAAAATGCGCACCCAGTGCTTGTCCTCCTGCCTTTTAGCTGCTGGTAAACTGTGGCGCGTTCATTTGTTGAACCTGAGTCGCTGTGCAAATGTTGAAACCAGTTAGGCCGCCAGGTGGTTTCGTTTGAGTCCTTTCCACAGGTCGTCTGCTGTTTGGTATGCTGGTTCTGCCGCGCATGCCTCTCGTAGTGCTGCTGAACCTTTGCTTACTTCTGCTATCATTCGATGCGTTACGAATTTTCTGGCTCGAAGTGGCATTTTGCGTCTTTCTCTGTGGAATTAGATTGGCGCACATATTCTGGTTATCGTTTCGCACAGCGATCTTTAAAAAAAGTGTCTTTGAAAACATCTGGCCTTTTCCTGTCGTCATTTCTGGTGCGCGTGCTGCCGCCGCAGATTGTATTTGGTGTCTGCGTGCGCTCCGTTCCCAGTAACCGAAAACCGTTTTCGCAACCAGAATTTCCTATTCTCTTTCCGTCTTTAAACCCAGTTGGAAAAAAAAACCATATCTATCGGGCAGCGAAGGCTACGGCCGCTATTAGAACTGGACACGTCTGCCATTGAGTGGCTGTTGGAAAAAAGCAAATCATTCCCCTGATCCCCTGAAAAATATGACGAAGGTTACCGATGTATAATCGACTGTCACAGGTGGTAGCCGTGAAAGGGAATGTAAATACCGGCGTAGCCTGACCTGCCTGCTTTTTCATTTTCTTCCGTCGTTTAAGTGCGCGAGGCCTCGCGCACTGATTGTCTCCGTGGGACAATGTTCTATACCTTGTTATATCTGATCAACATGGTGTCTAGACACACATACACCGGAAAAATCAAATGTGTTTGTCCGTCTGGTACTGTACCTTCAATTGTAGGCGTTATTTCCACTCTGCAAATTCAATGCATAACGTGACCTGAGTGTGCGAGGCCTCGCACACTCCGGATGCCTAAATTTGTATTTTACTCTCACTTTACAGTACATGTGTTTCCCCTAACATGGGAAGTCCAACAGTCATACACTTCCAATGCTCCTTGGGCAGCACTATCATACTTTCAATACCATGTGGGAGCTGCGTATTTCCGCAAACGCCAGTCCTTACGGGTTTTTAGGTTTCGTGATAAACTCCACTTTGAATATCTTGAGTGTGCGAGGCCTCGCGCACTCAGAACGCCAGGGAAATGGACAAAACGTCACATTGAGGAACACTGAGTTGCACAACACTAAAAAAGCAATTTATTTCACTACGTCTAAAATCACGTTCATCAAATATCCCAAAAAATAGTTTTTTGCCCTGTTCCGAACCGGTCCTTTTCTGCGCGTTCGGCGTGCAAAACAGGGTGCAGTTTGCGTGGGCTAAGACAATATGTAGAACTGTTTTGGATTTCAGTTTTTGAAAAACTGCCCCTCTGAGGTTTAGGCCAGGATTTTAGAGCAGGACTTTGCTGAGGTTTTTTTTAGTGCTTTGTCAGGAATTTGTTTCCATTGTCAGCTGGGCTTTTAGGTGGCAGTGACCCCCCACTCAGGATAGTGGGCAGGATACCCGAGGGAAAGTAGAGGGACCTTATTTGAGGACTTCAGGTCTTGGGGGTAGGATATTGTACAATACCTCAGTCCATTTCCCAATGTTTTTCTGTAAAGTACTGGCTGTGCATACGCCTGGGTTGCTGTCAGCCCTTGGAAGTGGCGTAGTGGCTGCGGTAACGGCTTGGGGGGGGGTGTGACGGGTTATGCCCAGCAGGGGACTGCAAGTAGCCAGATCGCAATCGTGTAGCCTAGGATGCGTCGCGCGCGTGCAGAAATAAAGGATTTGCCGCTCATGAAAAGTTCTGTTTTATATTGATATTTCTGTTTGTATTTCAGGGTACCTCAGAACTATGGAAGATTCTAACGATCTATATAGGGAATATCGATTCCGCTTGTGCTGATGCTGAGTTCGCTGTGAGGATTGGATTTCGGAGGTTGTGGATTTTATCAAAAAGCAGTTTTGATAGCAAGCAGCAACCACCCAGCAGCAAGCAGGAAGCAGCAAGCACAAGCAGCAGCTAGCAGCCAGGGGCCAGCCACAGCAAGCAGCCAGCAGCCAGAAGCAAACAGCAAGCAGCAAGCAGCAAGCAGCAGCAGCAGCCAGCAGCTAGCAGCAAGCGGCAAACAGCAAGCAGCAGCAAACATCAAGCAGTAAGCAGTAGCAAGCAGCAGGCAGCCAGCAACCAGCAGCCAGCAGTCAACAGCCAGCAGCAAGCGTCAGCAAGAGGCAAGCAGCAAGCAGCAGCCAACAGCCAGCAGCAAGCAGCAGCCAGCAGCCAGCAGGCAGCAGCCCGAAGCGAGCAGCAAGCAGGAAGCAAGAAGCAGCAAGCAGCGAGCACCAAGCAGCAAGCAGCAGCCAGCAGGCAAGAGCCAGGGGCTAGCTGCAGCTAGCAGCAAGCAGGCAGCAGCAGCAGCAGCATAGCAGCAGCAACAGCAGGGAAGCAAGCAGCCGGCAGCCAGCAGCCAGCAGCCAGCAGCCAGCAGCCGGCAGCCAGCAGTCAGCAGCAAGCAACCAGCTTCCAGCATCAGCCAGCAGCAGGAAGTACCAAGCAGCAAGCAGCGAGCAGGAAGCAGCAACGAGCAAGCATCAGCAAGCAGCCAGCACAAACAGCCAGCCGCCAGCAGCCAGCAGCCAGCAGCACCCTACAAGGGACCTGCTGCAACCGTGTCATTTAAACCGACAGTATATTGATGTTGGTTAGAGGGGATCGCTGCATGGGTAGCTTGCTGCTTGCTGCTGGCTGCTGGCTGCTTGCTCCTTGCTTGCTTGCTGCTACTCCTGCTTATGCCGCTGCTGGCTGCTTGCTGCTGGCTGCGGGCTGCTTGCTGCTGCTTGCTCGTTGCCGCTTCCTGCTCGCTGCTTGCTGCTTGCTGCTTGCTACTGCTTGCTGCTGCTGGCTGCCGGCGGCTTGCTGCTGGCTGCTGGCTGCTGGTTGCTGGCTGCTGGCTGCTGGCTGCTGCTTGCATGCTTCCCTGCTGCTGCTGCCGCTGTTCTGCTGCTGCTGCTGCCTGCTTGCTGCTAGCTGCAGCTGGCTCCTGGCTCTTGGCTGCTGGCTGCTGTTTGCTGCTTGCTGCTAGCTGCTGCTTCCTGCTTGCTGCTCGCTGCTCGCTGCTCGCTGCTGGCTGCTTTTTGCTCGCTGCCTGCTGCTGCTGGCTGCTGCTGTCTGCTGGCCCGTTGCTGCTGGCTGCTGGCCTCCGGCTGCTCATTGCTGCTTGTGCTTGCTGCTTGCTGCTTGCTGCTACCTGATGCTTGCTGCTCGCTGCTGGCTTCTGCCTGCTGACTGCTGGCTGCTGCTTGCTGCTGGCTGCTGCCTGCTGCTTGCTGCTTGCTGCTTGCTGCTGCTTGCCGCTGGCTGCTGGCTGCTGGCTGCTGGCTGCTGACTGCTTGCTGGTTGCGGCTGCTTTCTGCTGGATGTTTGCTGCTGCTTAATGTCAGCTGGTTGCTGCTGGCTGCGGGCTGCTGCTGCTCCTTGCTGCTTGCTGCTTGCTGTTTGCTGCTGGCTGCTGGCTGCTGGTTGTGGCAGGCTCCTGGCTACTAGTTGCTGCTTGCTGCTTGCTGCTTGCTGCTTGCTGCTGCTTGCTGCTTGCTGCTTGCTGCTGGCTGCTTGCTGCTGCTGCTACTTGCAGCTTGCTGCTTGCTGCTTGCTGCTTCCTGCTGGCTGCTTGTACCTGGCTGCTGGTTGTGGCTGGCTCCTAGCTGGTGGCTGCTGCTTGTGCTTGCTGCTTACTGCTTGCTGCTGGCTGCTCCTTGCCGCTTGCTGCTGGCTGCTGCTTGCTGCTTGCTGCTGCTTACCGCTGGCTGCTGCTGCTTGCTGCTTGCTGCTGGCTGTTGGCTGCTTGCTGCTTGCTTGCTTCCTGCTGCTGCTGCTTCTGATGCTGCTGGCTGCTTGCGGCTTGTTGCTGCTTTCTACTTGCTGCTGATGTTTGCTGCTCGCTGTAGGCTGCAGGCTGTTTGTTGCGTGCTACTGTTTGCTGCTTGCTGGTTCCTCTTTCTGGTGCTGCGGGCTGCTGCTGCTGGAGCGGGCGGCGACATCCACTTCTCGATCCATGTAGCTTCAAGGTATGGGTACGTTAGAATGGCACAGTTGATCAACAGCCGCAGTCAATTCCGTCCATGACACACGCGCAATGCCATTTCACATGGCCGTCCATCTGAACCATAGCCTCAGCACTTGGAGTTCCCCATGCAGTATGCAAAGCGCATTATCTGTGGTCAGGGTGATCGCTTACTGATGCGGGCTGTTTGCTGATTGCTGCTGGCTGCTGGCTGCTGCTGCTGCTTGCTGCTTGCTGCTTGCTGTTTGCTTCTAGCTGCTGGCTGCTGGCTGCTGGTTGGGGCTGTGCCCTGGATGCTGGCTGCTGCTTGCTGCTTCCTGCTTGCTGCGGCTAGCCGCTGCTGGCTGCTGCTTGCTGCTTGCTGCTTGCTGCTGCTTGTTGCTTGCTGCTTGCTGCTGCTTGCTGCTGGCTGCTGGCTGCTGGCTGCTGGCTGCTTGCTGCTGGCTGCTGCTTGCTGCTTGCTGCTTGCTGCTGCTTGCTGCTTGCTGCTGGCTGCTGGCTGCTGGCTGCTGGCTGCTTGCTGGTTGCTGCTGCTTGCTGCTTGCTGGTTGCTGCGGCTTGCTGCTTTGCTACTTGCTGCTGGCTGCTGCTGGCTGCTGGCTCACAAGCAAGCAACGGCCAGGGGCAAGCAGCAAGCAGCAGACAGCAGCATGCAGCAAGCAGCAAGCACAAGCAGCAGCTAGCAGCCAGGAGCCAGCCACATCCCGCAGGCAGCAGCAAGCAGCCAGCAGCAAGCAGCAAGCAGCAAGCAGCAGGCAGCAAGCAGCAAGCAGCAATCAGTAAGCAGCAGCAGCAGCAGCTGCTGCCGCTTTCTGCTGGCTGGTGCTGCCTGCTGCTTGCTGCTGGCTGCTGGTTGCTTGCTGCTTGCTTGCTGCTTGCGTGCTTGCTGCTGCTGCCTCTGCTGCTGCTGGCTGCTTGGTGCTGGCTGCTGCGTGCTGCTCGCTGCTGCGGTTCGCTGCTCACTGTAGGCTGCAGGCTGCTTGCTGCTTGCTGCTGCTTGCTGCTTGCTGCTTGCTCTTGTTGCTGCTCTTGGCTGCTGCTGCTGTAGCGGGCCACGACATCCACTTCTCAATCCATGTAGCTTCAAAATACGGGTACTTTGAAATGGCACAGTGTATCAATAGCCCCAGTCAACTCTGTCCATTACACAATGCGCAATGGCATTTCACATCCGAGTCCATCTGACCCGTAGCCTCAGCACCTGGAGTACCCCATGCAGAAAGCAAAGCGCATTATCTGTGGTCTGGGTGATCAAGTTACACACGACCTGAACCCGAACTCAAACTCAGACTGGAGCTCAAAACTCAAACAGCAAACCAAACTCGAACCCAAAAACAGCCTTAACCTAGCAAACTCCCAGCTGGATATCAAACACGAACTGGAATCGTAACACCAACTCGAAACCCATCTCAAAACTCAACAACAAACTTGATCTGGAAAACAGACTCAAATTCTAACCCCCACTCGAACTGGAAACCCACCTCCAAAACAAACCAACAAAATCAAACCAACGGAAAAACTGTTCACTGTTGACATTTGCCGCACAGACCTCAACAATCTCCTCCACCTTCACTTCAAGGATCTTTTCGACTGGCTTCCCGATCATTCGATCAACAGGAAGCTGAATCATCTTTCTTTTTATCACAACAAGTTTCGTCACCTTCACCTCCACCGGAAGCTGTGTGTTATGTGTTGCGAGTGTGTGTGAGTTAGAGATGGGCTCAGAAGTCTTGGATGGGCTGAAACTGGGTTATCAGTGTGTCTGATTTACAGATGGTCTGTAGTGTGAGTTACTTGTGTGTGAGAGCTACGGTTAGGCTTAATTTTGAGTTACAAATGCGTGTGAGTTACAAATTGGCTCAAAACTGTGTTACCAGTGTGTCTGAGTTACGGTTGGTCTGAACAGTGACTTACTTTGGTTACGTATCAAAACCCAGGGCTTCAAACCCAGTTTTTGCATCTAGGTCTTGTGAGTGGGAATCTGCCCCAATCCATTTTCAAACTGGCAAAACAACAACAAAGGACAGGCGATCGCGATCCTAGATCGCAATCCTACCACCCACACGCGACAGTATCCAAAACTCGGCTGCTGAACCAAAGGTTCGTACCGGCCAGCAGTGCTTACTGAAAGTTACTGCTAGGGCAGGGCCTTTGGGCACTGCACAGCCATCAAGCGCACACAAGCACACCCACGCACCACCCAAAAAACTTTAGCTGGCGCTGTCGCGCAGTGCCTCTCCACCTGATGCTCTCCACGTTGGCGTCTACAGCGCTTGCAGCGCTCCCGTTGACAGCGATGGTTGCCCTCCCTTCTCCATAGAAGGCATCAACTCCATCCGCACCACAAATGAGACTGTGAATGGCGGCAGCAACGCTGGGAGTGTGGCCTCAAGAGACATGACACCACTCACTGTGCACAGCGACCGTAACACAGAAACACAGAAAACACTACCAGTAGCCGCCGCAGCACGGGTGACACAACTAACAGCGGCCGTAACACTGTCCACAGTGGCGGTAGCACAAATGAGGCTGTGAATAACGCAAATGACACCTGTGATCGCGGGTGTAACACAACAGACACTACAAATGGCGGTAGTCACACAAATGACAGTGGTGCGAGAGTACCATCCTAAAGGAAAACCGTTTGCGGTTACTGCAATTTGGCTGAAAGAGATGCTACCTGCTGGTCGCGGATGGTCACTAGCGAAACTTCAATCATACTGATCCGAGTCTGTGATAATATGTCTAGGTCGTGTGTGACACCCCTTCATGGCAGCAACATTTCCCATCGCGTACTCAGTGCTACACGGCTGCAAGAAAACACAAGGACCTGAGCACATTCACCTTAAAGTCCATGTGTCCCCTGCGAGAACATGACAACAGTGTATTCAGTGGACCATCAAGGATGAGACACAGAAGGATGCTGCTGGTGACAGATGGTCACTGTTCACCAAATAACAGAACATCGCTGTCAGTGTTCAGAAGGTCAGTGTTTGCGGAAATTCTTTCCAAAGCCGTTGAATAACGATATTACTCCAATCGTTTAGATAAGGTGCAGTGCTCCAGCGTTCTCCACACGATTTGCGCTTCGGTGTTTGATTTCACTGCTAAAATTGGTACATGGGCATTGATTCCATTGACACAGTATCTTCAGACAAGTCAGGTCTTGTCGCTTTCAGAGAAGTTTGTGTTCAACTGGCCTTTGGGAGAGCGCGCCCGTAAAACGCCAGATAGGGGTGGCCTGTGCCGTAGATAAAACAATTTCTGGTCACAATTTCGTTGCGTTTTGCGCCCTTGGCTTTGCTATAATACTCCTGGACAGTTCAACTTTACTAGCGCACCTTCGGATTGCATCCCTAGGTTATCAACAATTAGTGGATGGTGCATGTGGAATATGCAAATTTGTGGGGCTACTTACTTTCGAAAATGGAATCATTCTTGAAAACAAAGTTCCTTCATCAACACATCAAGGCATTTATTTTGAGGGGGTGCTTTGTACACTTTGGAGACGGCAGGGTACACTGTTGAGGTATGGTTCGTTTGGGCGCACGGATGATATCTAAGAGTATAAGGACTAGTTTTTAGCGCTTGGCTGGGCCCCATTCGCTGGCCTGCTAAACAAAAGGCCTCCCATGGCGGGGGATATGAACAAGATGGGAGCAGGTGGCTGAGCACTGACAGTACGTGCTGTTGCACTACACACTACATGAGGTGAAGATGATGTAGCCAACTTGTTGGGGTCACAACCTGCCACTAGACAAATGATGCACAAGAGGCATTCATTGAGGAGTAAGGCTAGAATGCCGTAGATTTTTCGACATGTCAAACGCGCCAACGTCTCTCCCCGTGTGCAGAGTGGTTCCCTTATGTTGATCACCATATGAAGGTATTTGGAAACAACATGATGTTATGCACAAACCTATGCATGCACTGAATACCTCAGGCGGGCAACAACAGCCGTCTTTGTGCAGCAAATACTTCGTGACAAGGAAGTCTGAGCAAGGAATTTGAACATTAGGAATAACCACACGGGTTGCAAAAGCTGTAGAAAATGAGCATATAATGCAGCAACGGTTGCGTTGGATCCAGGGTTCTCAGAAGTCCCTCGTTATGGCTGTCAAACGCTACAGCACATACATGTGTGTGGCGCAGTCCACTGCAAACGAAATGCAGACAGAAACCCGAGAAAAAAAACTTCCTAAGGTCTGAGGACAGAAACGGAAAGAATTTCAAAACTGCGATAAAAGAATCGATTTTTCAGCAATTAAAATTTTGACCGTGGAGTTCTCATGAGTTCAGCGCTATGGGTGTCCTGAACCACAGACACGTGGGTGCAGCAAGGCACCAAAGAGGAGCCTGAGCAGAAAGCATCCGGAATCTGGAATTTCAGCCTGATTTGGCAGACCGTCAAAGCTACAGAAAATGTGTATAGAATACGGCAACAGATGTGTGGGGATGCAGATGTCCCAGAGGCTGATGACTAAGGATGTCAAGCTTTACATGAGGGCCCATTAAGGTGAATGGCACCGCCCCAACGTACCCTAAGCCCTGAAGGCCCTAAGACAGGGGCACGACCCAGCCAGGGCTGCACGGCTCCCGCACGTGGGCACCAGGGGGGCACAAGGAGGTGTTGGGGAGCAAAAATCCCAGGACTCCGGGGGAGGGACGGGAGGAAAACGTCAGGCGTGAGACGACTTGAAGAAGCACGTGCTACGGGACTCGCATGCCGTGACCCGTACTCGCGCCTCCTCACTCGGTTGAGCTTGCGCTCCTCTGGCAGGGCGGGGGTTCGAAGTAGTTCGTTGCCGTTGCTTGGTTGGTTGTACAACGGTAGAGTTGTGGCGGTCTGTTGTGTCCGTGGGTGTGGTCGTCGGCGGGCGTGGCGCACCATGGTGTCGCCAAACCCTCGGACGCCGTTCTCGTTTGAACCCTTGCACGCCTGGCTGGTTTGGTGTTTGCCGGCTTGTGTGTGGTCCGTTTACGGTCGCATCGCTGTTTCTGTAGTAGTTTGGTTGGTGTTTGGTGGTGTTAGTCGCCGAATGGTCGGCTGGATCGCCCGTTGGGTCTGTTGTGCTGCCGCCGGCGTCAGCCTGTCTGTTTCAGTGAGTCTTTGGTGTTGGTAGTCAGTTTGTGTGCAGTCCGCTAGCAGTCGGGTTCCCGTAGCGGCGTGGTTTGCGTATGGTTGTTAAAGACGCCTGGCGGTCGGTGTGTTTGTTGATGAGCCCACCAAGTTGCAGCCAGTGGCTGCGTATGTGGCTGCGTTGGCTGGCCCCGGCTGTGGTTTTCACGTTGTATGTGGCGGTCCGCATATGGTGAACGGGGCGCTTCATGCTGTGGCCGGCCCATGCGAAGAAAGCAACGATCTGCCTGTTCCTGCCCACATGCCCTCGCCGCATGCACAAATCCTTATTCCGCTGCACTTGGTCTCTGTCGGCATCGCACCTCCCTTGTCCCTATGCGTTCGTAGCTTATGTACAACACCCTTGGTGGCAATCCCCCCCCGGTCGGTGTCCCGCCATGCTCTGCAGGGGAGTATCGGGGCCCCTAGTGCGCGTGGTGCCTGGTGCCCCGAGCGGGTGCCTGCACGACAAGGCCTCTGGCCTAGCACCTGGTCCCTGGGCCCTGAAGTCCGGGGGTTGATGAGGGGATGCGATGGGACCCACCCCCACACATTATCTGCCCAAAGGAGAGAGATGTGAGACCTCGGTCGAACATGGTTTACCTCTCTGGGCAGAACCCAATGGAGGGTACTGCTCGCGGCAACCGAGTTGTTCTCCCACATGGGGGAGCCGCCTTTTGGGGGCACGTGACGTAGGGCTGTGGGTGAGTGAGCCAAAGCCCCTTGGTAAGACCTTCTTCGGGGGCAACCCCAGTTCCGACATGACCTACATACCTACCTACCTGGGTAGCACGCTGCAGTGGAAAAAAAAAGCGAACAAATTCTGGCTCGATTACTTTGTATTTGAAAATAGTTTCCCATTCATCAAGCATGGCACATTACTTGTGAGTAAGAAAAAGTCACTGCCATGTCCTTCTTGGAGGGCTTGATCCAGGCCAAGCCCTCCTTAAAACCCTTTTGTTGATGCTAAGACTAACTTAAGTACTTTTATCTCTCTTTTGAAGCCTAAAGTACACTTTCTCAAAGTAACTAGGGTTGTAACCCTAGCCCCCCATGAAGTTCACCCCTAGCACTCAACTGAGCGGAGGTATCTTCCTTCATGGAGGATATAAAGAAATAAAATAGGCATTTCATGCTTTAGGCCTTGGAGGTTAAGCCCAGTGGTCTCCCGCCCCAAGACCCCTATACTCAATTGTTTCTACCACTTATTGTGGTTCTACTTTTTAACTGTTTCTGAATTCAGGTGCTTGGCCAAGTCACATTCTGTGTCTGGCCTGACACCTATGCCCCACATTCCTAACCAGCACCATTTCACCCAAAAGAGTGCACATGAAGTGCTTGATGCTATCTTGGAGGCTAGAGTCAGTCCAGTTTTCATATAAAATCTTTTGTATTATCCATTTGTGATTGAATCCTTGTGTCTATACCTGCTTTGTCTATCTGCAGCCCTTCTGTGTTACACTGGATTTCAAACTATTCATTGATTCGATCCACATCCTGTTCTTGCTCTACTTGCTCCTTTGGTTTTGGGATTCCACCATCAAAAACCTGCAGGATTTTGTCAAAATCTATAGGGCACTAATCAAGGACATCTTTCTGGTAGCAGAGGCAAACCCTGAGAACCTTTCGGACCGACTCTGAGTAGAAGCACAAGAAAAACACACTGAACATGTCCTACCGAACCTGGCTGATCAGAAGTGTACAAGTCCAACTATCTCACCCAGTGAGTGAACCGCCACTCAGAGCAGCATCTGGGTCTCAGGAAGATCCAGAGCACAGAAGGGCGGAACTAAATACGCCCGGAACAATCCCATTAACCATGGAAACCTTAGCGGCCCACGGGGAAGACAGCCTGCAAAGGGGCCGCAGGCGTGTCGAAGCCTCCATCGCCCGGTCGGCTTGTCCAGCTTCGTCTTATTCCGAAATTGGAGTTGGTCCGGAAGAACAAGAGGACCTTCGAAGGAGGATGGACGAGTTCATGCTCCACGAGAAGTACCACCTGTCCACCGTAGGAGTAGATGGAGAACTACCTCTTGATGCCCTAGGGTCGCCGCCCCAAACTAAGATGGGCTCCTCCCTCTATTCTGGGCCATCTACAGACATAGCGGACACAGTATCACTACCGAGACGACCGAGAGTACACGAACACCCGTGAGCAAGGCATCCAGACCTGCTGATAATGGATCCACCACGCCCAGAGCCCACCCATGGGGCTCTGGATCGTACGGCCGAACTATTGGCCAAACTTCTATCCGGATCGGAAGACCCGGATGTGACAGCTCTGTCGGAGGCTGTCAAGGCTAAATTGGGTATCACTGAACCCTTACCCAAGCCAGCGCCACTCTTACCTTCACCCGGATTGAGCACGTTGGCTGATGATCTCAAACGATCAAGGGTGTTAAGGTCACTTTCCCCAGCCCTTTTCATCCTCGCGCCAGGACAGTCCCTATTGCTGAACTACAGGACGTGCTGGTGACGGAGACTGAGAAAAGAGGGCTGTCAGCCCTGGCACCTCTTGCCGGCGTATCACTTTCTGGCCTAACTCCGGGGGGTGGGAAGACGGGCAGACCTATTGCCCTCCTGATCCAGAACTGGGAGAAGTTCACGCCCCATCATCCACGCCGGACGTTGATGTAATGTTCGGGGTCTCCCTGCTTGGGAAAATTCGGCACATTTCCTTGTTCAGCGCCCCCATGGCTAAGGTGCGAGTCTACCGAGTGAAATATGTTCATCACGAATCCGCGCTCCTTGCACAGGGCTTCACTGTGTACCAACTCGTATTTCACCCCGAATGCCCCGACACGGCGGCGCGCGACAACCTTTTGGGTCCCGCCAACCCCCTAGTTTCGGAAGCCCAGGATTTCCTATCACGTGTCATCGAGGCGGCGACTGCCTACGGCAGCGCGGAACAACTAAGTCTCGCGAGGGACCATTACTTGTCCACAAGCAAGCCCCTCTCCCTCACAGAAAAGATCGCACTGCTCCACCTCCAAGCAGAGAAAGTTTTTGACCCCATCCCGGAGATAGTGGGAGTCTTCATATCCAATGAATTTTTCGTAGAAGAAGAAGAAGCCCTGGTGATGTCCTTCAGTGCAGATGAAGATCACCAGTGGCTGTCCGAGGGGCACCGCACAATGCTTCATTTCGGATTCAGGTACAATCCAGAATCAAAAGAAGTTGAACCTTTTGAACCGACCCCTCCTGACTTTATTCAAGCGATCGGGCTGCGGGCATTCTCTGTCTGCGCCCGGGTCCTGCCTTCCCCTGTCTTATGCCCCAATATGTGGTCAGTGGCTCGATACGAGCCCGGCAGTGGCCTGAGGAGCCACGTAGACGTCTCTCAACTAGGCTCTTATGTCCTGGATGGTTCCTTTGGGTCAGGTGCGAAAATGGTTTTCGAACCGCGTCCCCTCCCCGGATCCACCGTCTTTAAGAAAAGGCAAAAAGTCTTCCTACAGCGCCGCAGCCTCCTCCTGATTTCTGGGGAAGCCCGCGACAAGTGGAAGCACCAGATCCCAGCTCGCGACCATGACACAGTGGAGAAGCGGCGCATTCCCCGAGACTCCAGGGTATCCCTTGTCTTCCGTCACACACGTGTAGGAACGGACCTCCATACGACATCATCAGAACCCTGACACAGGGCAAAATGAGACGAGTTAATGAACCTACGCTCGGCGTCACCCTTCTGTGCACACGAGACGTGGTCTTCGCTTTAAGACCATGAATACCCTCCATCACCATTATTGCATGTTCTCAGGCATGGCAAGGCCATCGCTCTACCACTCCCCCTGTGCTTGACATGAATTCCTTAACCCCTCTGACCGCTAGGTATACCCTGACCGGGCTGATCTGCGCTCACTGTGTACCAGACCACGAAATCCTGTGGTTCCCCTTGTGGAATGCTCTGATGAGTCTACCAAATGCTACCCGTCCCCATATTCCTTCTGCCCCCCTCCCACCTCGCCCGCGTGGGCGTGCACGGTGCCTCCCTCACCGCCACCGTCTCTTGCATCGCGGAGATTCTCCCTGTGGAGCAAGCACACGTCAACCCGAGAATATTAGTCCCAGACACAAGTGTCTCTACAGACCTGACTATACACCCCTCTCTTCCAACTGCCTGTGACACAGCCCTACACCACTCGCCCAAAGCATACACACAAGCGCTTCACTCGCGGATTTCTGCACTAGAACAGTGCGACCCCGACCCCTCAATACAGAATGAGGACCCTGCCTACATACCAACGCTCCTGACACCGGACTCCCCCCTGGATGCCCGCTATTCCTCCATTCAGACACCCTCCTTCCCCCCCCCCCCCCAAGTGCACAAGCCCTTCAAGCCTAAGCGCTTGCGCCGCCCCCCCCTTCTCTTCCCTCCGTCCCGGCCATCCGTGTCGTGTCCTTCAACACGGCAAAAAGACAGAACACGCCCGCGTCAATTTTGCGTCTCCTAAGGGAGGGATATGACATTATACTCCTACAGGAGCTAAACCCTCCCCCTCTCCTCCAAAAGCGGTACGCCTTCGGCAATGACTGCGCTAAAGTCTTCTCAAATGTCTGCGGCCACAAACACGGGGTGTCGGTCATTGCAGGCCCGCGCATCGCGAGATATACCAGCTGTGTCACGCCCAGAGACAGCGACGGCCTTATCTGTGGTGCCAAAATATCCCTTCCGGAAGCAACTCCCCTGCACGTCTTCTGCGTTTACTCCCCTCCGGTGCGCACGGGGGCCCCAGCTCTGTACCGTGACACCATACAGCGAGTTCTTGCTTCTTGTTTCAACGATCATCCCAATCACATCCTGGGGGGTGATTTTAACTGCGTTCTGGATCCCGAACTTGACCAGCACAGCTTGGTCGATCTACACGAGTGGCACTGGCTCACGGGGGAAGTGGAATACCTCCCATCTAGGTTGGTGGACACTTTCAGGTCAGGGCATCCCTTACTCAGGCAGTATACCCGCTACGCAAGCGACTGCTGGGACAGCGAAGCAAGACTGGACTCCATCTTTGCGCCCCCTCGCCTTGTGTCGCATTTTCCCCTTCTGGATGCGTCGGTCATCACCGACTACACCGTCTCTGACCACCACCCAGTGGTTGCGGTCTTCCAGTGCCCCCTCCCGATCCTTCTGTCTCACCCCCCGCCCCCCCCTTGCAATTTTCGGAACTTTTCTAGTGACGAAAAGCAACAATTCTCCAAAAGCGTACGGCTTATCTCCGACTGGTGCCGGGACCTCCAGGACGCCCCTGCCAGGGCCCCATTGAAAGAGATCATCGCCGCCACTGATTCTCTCCTTATGCAGGTTGGGTCTGCGTACCACAAAATCACGCGTCCAAAACCGCAGCGCAAGGACCAAGAGGGCTACGGCAAGCTCAGGAAATTATAACGCTCACCCCCGCCTCCTTCTTCCCCGGCATTTCCCGAGCACATTGCGGAAGTTCAGTTTGTGGTAAACACCTTACGCTCCTCGGACGAAACAAAAGCCGAGGGAAAGCTTCACAGTAGTCTGGTCCGGGGGGTCCAGATGAAAAGCACTGTTGCTCGAACGCTCTGCCCTAAGGACCTCGAGCCTCTCGTTGTCAGAGATCCAGCTACCAAGAAGCTCCTGAGTGACCCATCAGATGTAGCTAAAGTTTTTGGGGACACCCTGCTTCATCTTGGAGGGCATCCAGATTACGCCCCCCCCCCAGGACTTCGTCGAAGAGATCCTGTCCCACTCGCCCACATGCCCAGTTTCTGCCAAGAACGACCACATACCTCCTGTGACCTGGCAGGAGTTCCTGGACCACTTCAAACACAGTAAGCCATCAAAAGCCGGGGGACCGGACAAAACAAACAACTACATCCTGGCCCTCTGTCCGGACCCCATTCAACGTTTTTTTCACTCCATTTTAAACCGCTTCCCCCATTCACCGCTGCCGCCGCACTGGCTATGCGCAAAAATATGTTTACTTTATAAAAAAGGCGACCCTTTCTCCCCCTGAAACTACCGTCCTATTGCCCTCTTAAACTGTATTCACAAACTCTTGGCCACTTTTGCCTGCAAACACCTGCGCGCTCAGGCTTTTGCACGAAACGTCCTTTCAGAAATCCAGCACGGTGGCCTTCCCGGCCACCAATGCGCTGATCATCTGCATCATCTCAAAGCACTTTATGCAAAATCGAAGAAGAGCTACTCGCTCTTTATCGATTTCAATAAAGACTTTAATTCAGTGCCTCATGGCACACTCTGGACCGTCCTCGAACGGGCAAATTTTCCTACTTCCACAATTTCTCTCATAAAGCAACTGTACTCCTTCCCTCAAGACAGCCCCATCATCAATGGCCGCACTCCCCACGCTTACCTCCGAACCAGAGACCTCCGACAAGGACGTCCCCTCTCCCCCGTACTCTTCATTCTCTATCTCAACTCCCTCTTCCACCATTTCTTTGCCACTGTGCCCCCCCCCCCGGGCAAATGCCCACGGTGGCCACCACGCTTACATCGACGGGATACTGATCAGATGTGAGGACGTCGTCTACATCCAAAACAGTCTCAACTACTTCGATGGGCCAGCCAGGGACTGGGGTCTGGACATGAATGTGTCTGAAACCGAAGTCCACGCCAATGGCACAGCCCCCCAAGAAGAGCTTTTGATACCCAGGGGCTCGGAATTGCTCACGTACAACAAAGAAACGGGTCGCCCGCACACATGCTATAAGTACCTGGGGGTTTATCTTTTTACTTGCCACCAAGCAAGGGTGTAAAACTTAGGGCATAGCCATGTCAAGAATCCATGTTTGTTGCCCACTTCTCCTTTGCAAAATCATGTTGCTTCTTGTGTGCCATTTCAGGTGTTAATTCTTATGCGATCTCAGCATTTGATTCCAATCCCAGATTTCGATCCCAGAATTAATTCCGATTGCAGATTTCAGTTCTGTCTTTGCATTTTTGATGTTGCATTGATTTTTTTCAATTCTGCGGTTGGCCAGCATTTGTTCTAACATAATTTGGATTTCTGATTCGTCGATTGGCTGCTGCTGTGTGTGCGCGCGCGCCGTCTTTGGTCGCGCCGTAATGCAGGCCAGCCAATCGAATACCTTTCCAGTTTGGTGCTAATAGTGTTAGATCTATCATGTGGAAATTGGAATCACTTATCCAACCGGAGGAAGACTATGTGACAGCCATAGTACGTACGTTGATCGCTTCTGTGGGCAGTGTTGAGGGAGTACCTCCGGGGAAACCAAGACCGTCCTTATCTCTGCTTGGTGGTATTAGTAGTCACGGCAAAACCTACCAGTCACATGGGGTGTCTTCCGAAGGGGACGAGAGGTGAGACCAAGGGAAGCATAGGTAGGCGCACCGCTGGTTGTGGGATACATTGGTTGTTGCCTTGCAATTGGATTCCATTGAGGTGCCACACGATATTTGGTTTTGAGGTCTCATGCATTCATTCTAAGAGTTGACATTGCATTTGTCATTCTTGCAAGGTTCATTCATGGTGTGACTCAAACTTGGTGGTGCCCACGATTCCATGGTCAAGGTGAACATATAGTGTCTCCTCTCCCCAAGGTGGATTTGGTGCTTTCCCTCACTCTCCTGCTCTCTCCCAATTCATCATACTCCTCAAGAGGTAAATTGAGCATTTAATGCCATGTGACCGTTGTCTTTGATCCTTCGAGACTCTTGGGCTCTTTCACTTTTTTTCAAGTGCCCGTGGCTTGGGAGTTATCCAATTAAGACATGCCTTGGTTTTGCCGTCTTGTGGTTACACTCAAGGATAGGCATTGGTTGAGCTTTCGCCACCCTCTCTCCAAGTGCATGCATGCTCTCTTGGGTCAAGGCTAGGCGAAACTCTCTCCTCATGCATGCCTTCTCTCATGGTGGATAGGTAAATCTCTCTCAAGGGATTTGGTTGAGGAATATCTCTTCTTGGGCATGGTTAGGCGATGCATGTACTCTCTCCAGCTCTCCGGGATGAGACCAACTCTCCATGCACGTGCTCTCTTTGGGTGGGATCATCTCTCCATGCACGTGCTCTCTTTGGGTGGAGGGTAGGTCCCATGAGTAGCCCGGGAGGCCATTGGCCTATTGTCTGCTTCTTTGCCAAGAGGTGGATCTCCATGTCAATGGTGTATTGCTCATTTGCTAATTTTGCTTTAGATTAGTTGTTGATCCTAAGAGCTAACTGGGTCATGGTTTGGTGCCTTTGCTGGTGCGTTTACATGCCCCATGTGACCATGTATGTGCATGTGCACTTCCTTCCCTCATGTTGGTTCAGTCAAGGCGTCCGGAGACTCAAGTGTGACTCATTTGCTCTTTGGGGATGGCCCAACGGTGGTGTCGATCATTTCTTTCCTCTCCTCCACCCCCGGTGAGACCATCCATGTCGACGGGTAGAAGTAGGGTGAATTTTGGTTTACACTTTTGCAAGCATGACTCAAGTGCATAGGATAATGCCCGTGCCCATGAACTCTTCGTCTTTGCATTGCATGTGGTCCGACCGGAAGAGTAGGTTGAGTCTTACTCGCGCTTGTGAATTCTTTTCTTTTTCTTAAGGGTGGAACTTTCAGGAACCATTTGGACCTTTGCCCGTGCTCATCCCGTGTGGACTAGTGGCCCATTCGTACCTCATTTGTGGACCCGTGTTTGACCATTGTTGGACCGTGGCTCATTTGTGGATCATTTGTGGGTTTTTGTGGACCATTGGTAAACTCTTGGTTGGATCATTGTTGGACCTCATTAGATTCTTGGGTCATTTTGTCATTGGGCTTTCAATTGGAATTGTTTGTGTCATTGCCGTGCTCTGAGGGACTTGAGTGGGTTGTGAGCTTGGAAATCTCTGCTGGTTTTATTGGTTGGAAATTTGGTTTGTTGGAAATTGGCAAAAATGGAAGATTCACTCGGTTCAAGTCACCTTGAGGGCAAATTATTGGTAGCAGAGGCTTACCCGGGCGGATGTTTAGCCTACGGCTCTGACACGGGCAGCGGGATGACTCTCGGAGAGGGTACGACCACGATCAGGATGATCACAGCACGGCCAGAGGAATCGGGTTCCGACTATGCGACAGGGCATGAGTTGACAGTTGGGTCTCCTTTAGACTTGGCAGTTGGGCTTAGGCAGGGCCAGCCAGCCTACCCAGTTGAGGAAGACACCAACATGGAATCCGCACCATGGGGATACCGATCCTTTGAGAGGATTCGGATGGTGAATCAATCTGGTGAGGCAGCCGAAAGGATTTTGATTCATGAGTGGACACCGGAGACGCATGATTTAGCGACCTTGCCGGCGCAGGTTGAGCAGCTAATGGGTGCGTTGAACTATCTCCAAACCTTGAATTTTGAAGCGGTTTCTGCGATTTCCGAAATCCGCCAGGTCATCCAAGCCCTCTCCCGCGAGCTTGAACTCCATGCGCGGGGAGTACAAGTAGATGGGTCAGCTTTGAAGGCGCGGGTAGAGGCTTTGGGACAATTGTTCAACGAGGTAAACAACGAGGTGCAGGACCAGAGGTCCCGGTTGGACTTGAAGAGAGCGGAAATGCAATCGACTTTAGAACAAGCGACTGCAGCCGCTTTGGAATATCGCCAAGTTGCTGAAGCACTTAAGGCGAAGGTGGACAATTCTCGCCAAGGGTGTGAGCCAGCCACCAATGAGTTGAAACGGCAACTCGGGGGAGTGTTGAATGAAGTAACTGGGTTGATTTCACACCGGGCCCAATTGAACAAATCGGTTGAGGAATTGAAGAGTTTGGAAGGCAAGGTGTTGAATTGTGACCGGGTCACCACCAACATGGCCGAGGAAATCCGGCGGATAGGTCTCAACCTTTGGGGATGCCGAAAAACGGGTGCATGGTGTGGAAGCAATGGTGGAAAGCCACACTATGCCCAAGCCAGAATTGGCCAAGGTTGAAGCCCTGGAGTTACAGGTGCGATTGCTCATGACCCGGTTGGAACAAAGTGAGCATGAGGTACATGCGCTCAGGGAGGAGATCCGGACCCGACCCCATGGCGGTCCACCCGAAGGGATGCGGCCAGATTCTCATGTCATTGTCGAATTACAAAGAAAATTGGAGTCTTTGGAGAACAAATATCAATTGTTGAAGCATGCGGGTACACCATCGGTGAATCCAATTGGGATCCCAACACCGACACCGAAGCCCGAACCGCGAGTCCCAGTTTTTGGAGTGCCAGCGCGGGAAGAACGGGTTGCGGGAAGCCTACCGGGGTTTGGATTCCCCCTGGCCGAGGATGACTTGTCGTCCATGACGTCGGATGACCAGGGTTTCCCCGGAAGAGCCCCAAGGGGAGCGAGGAGTCGGACCCGCACCCACGAGGGACACACCCCGCCCGGCATGCGTGGTGATTGGCGGCATTGCGCCGGGTTGGACCTCCGCTACTTCCAGGCGGACGGTGATGGTTGGTTTATGCCACGGATGGTGTTTCGGTTGTTCAACCGACAAGAATGTCTCAAGGATGGGATTGGGCTTCCGAAACAAAAGCCCTCGGGAATTCTACGGGCAATGGCGTTTGATGAAGTTTGCTCTGAACGACTTTTGGATGCCTCGTTCGACTGGGAAGAGCCACAACTTGAAGGAACGGAACCGCGGTTAATTCCTCCCGGGGTCCATGGAAGGCTGGCAACCCCGGTGATGGACCCGCGAACTTTGGAAGACGTTCAAGGAATGTCCGTCGCCCCACGGTGGGACGGAAGTGAGACCACGGCCATTAAGTGGTTTTTGGATTTTCGTGCTTGGGAGCGCGATTGGATGTACGGGTGGACGGATGCCATGAGAAGAGCTGTTTTGCTTTCTCTTATTCCCGCCTCCCGGTCCAACCCACTGAAGGAATTGCTGAATGGGTACCAATTTCCGGTACCAAGACTTGTTGAGGGAAGTGACGGAGGAAGTCTTCACGGAGGCGAACGACGACGTGATCTTGGAGGCCTTCCACACCGTCAAACCGTCTTCACTAACTCCAACGCCACGTGAGTTCATCAATTCTGTTGAACAATTCTTAGCCTTGGGCCGCCGAGTTCGCGACGGAATCGCCCGACGGCAAGCAAAAGATCGACTACTTGATGTTATTGCGACAATGAAGGTGGATGGGTTGCTCAAGGAAATCATCAAGGAGCCGACCAAAGTTGGGTTGGAATTCAACTACCTCGAGACCATCGTCTACGTGATGAACCCCCTCATGTCCCGCCACAAATTGGCGATCAAGAAGGGGCACATCATGCGGCGGCTTGGGCAAGCCATCCCAGAAGCGCCGCAACCCAAGCCCCAAGTGCCTCCTCAACGGACGGGGAACAAGTATGGATCGGGCCGGGTGAGAGGCATGGAATGAGTCGAGGACATGGACAAAGCCGAGGATCCCGAAGGTCACCAAGATCAAGAACAAGCGGACCCGGAGTTGAGCATTGCGGAGATTCAAGAGATTTGTGAAGCCCAGGTGCTGGCTATGTCAGGACGAGCAGGCGCAGGTGCGAGCTCCATCCCGACGTGCCCTGCATGTGGCAAGAGAAGACATAGCCGTGAGGATTGTTGGGTCTTGCATCCTCACAAAGCACCCGAGTGGCTCCATGACAAACTCAGGTCCAAGAAAATTGGGAAGGGCGGCCAAGCGAAGCCCGCTGCGCAAGGAGGTGGCAAAGGAAAAGGACCACACAAAGGTGGGAAGTTTCCGCCTTGCAAGGGCTGCGGGAGCACGCTGCATCCGCCGGAGGATTGTTGGACGCTCCATCCGGAGTTGCGGGAGAAAGCCAAGGCCGAGGGGCGGCTCGGTAAGCGACACAATTGAGAAAGTCGCCGGCAACGCCGGAAATCCAAGAGGATGGACCAGGCTGGTAGGGATATGGGCCCCTCACCGGCGACTGTATGCCCCATTATGTGGGTAAACCAAGCCCAAGCATGGGATGACGGATATTGTACGCGTCCGGTTCTACGAATCAGTGGGGCCGAGGAGGAAATTTTGAGGGTGCCTCGACCTGGGCACGCCGAGGAGCTTCCGAAGGGCGTCATCGTTCCGGGGATATATATCCCTCACAAAGGGACCTCGGAACGAATAGAGGCACTATCGCTTGGGGACACCGGCAATGAGGTGATTGTGGTTGCTGGTTGGGAATTATTCCCCGAACAATTCCGGGAGGTGGCCACCCAACCATTCTGACTACTCGGAGTTGGTGAGAAGGAGTTGGAAGGTGGAAAATATGTGCCCCGGAGCGATATCATTGTGCCCGTGCAAAGAGGTTCCTAGGTCGTGATGGCGCGCTGCGCCGATTGCTTGGTTTATTTGGCCTCGGTTGGCCCGCGAGCCATTCTTGGTTTGCCTTTTTCTGCACGGTATGGACTTGTTGTCCTACCGGATCCGGGATGCTTTGCTTTGGTGGAGGACCTTTGTCAAGGCGGCCCATGGGACGAATTTAATTTAAAATGTCCCCCTCCAGAGGCACGGACATCGGTGCACATGGCGGGCAACCGGGAGCTTGAGCGGGATGTCAATGGTATGGAGCATGACAAGCTGTTGTGCCGCCCTATGCAAGGCTCGGCTACAATGTGTTGCGTGGATGACAAGAACTTGAACGCCACTGAGGTGCATCAAGAGTTGGTGACCATCGATATTTCGGATAGTTTGTTGCAACTACAGGAGTTGCAGCAATCCTCTTCCTTGCATGACCCACTTTTGGGTGTTTCTTCTCATGAATTGGCAACTTGTGAAGGTGCCGAGATGAATTTTTTTGAGCGAGGACACAATAATCCTCCTGAGGTTTGCCCAAGCGTTGTGGAGTGTTCAATACCACAAGTTATGGGTTTGATAGGAATAATGTTGGTTGGGTCACTGACGGCATTGAACAGCAGTGTTGTCCTCCCAGTGAAGAACTCACGTGGAGGTGCCCCTTCCCGATGGCTTTCTCTTAAGGTCATTGGACATGTGGATGGTTCTTTGCTCTCTCCCATTTGCTTATTTGCCATTTCTGGAATGTCAGCCATTGTGTTGCATGCGCATTTTCAGAAGTTGGGCCCTGGTGAGTGGCCTAAATTACCGGAACAGGATACGCCTCCTTTAAGTGCGTCACATAGTTGTAGGGCAACTCAAGGAACGAGCATTGAGTCCCTAATAGACCGGATACTGACAGTTCCAGAAATATTGCCTCCCGATGAATGTCCCAAAGATCGTGAGATCCCGGAGACTGTGATAGAGAGATGGGTTCAGCAACTTGCTGATCCCAACCTGGACTGTGCTGAATTGGACTCACAATGTGAGTCGAGCCGGTCATCTGATGCGGGCTCGGTCGGCCCTGACGTGCCACCCGACGAGTTTATGGGTCGGTATGGCTTTCTTAGGGACGACTAAGGTTTGGAGACAGTGGAAACCCTGCAGGTGCTTGCTAAGCAAGTTGAAACATCGTCTTCCATTTCGAATTCTAATTTACTAGGACAAGGTTTTGATTCCCAGGATTCCGGGAAATGCATGGAGTTGCGCCCAAGGGAGAATCCAAAGGATGGCAAGGAAAGGCGTCAGCTTTCTTGGCGTAAGGTGGCAGCCCTCAAGGGAACGTCGAGGCTGCCAACCAAGAGGACGTCCATACACCCACAAGTGTATAAGGAAGGACGATTCTCTTTGGATCCTCAATGGTTTCACCGCATTTTGGATTGGGCTGGAGATGAATTTCAACCCCAGCGCTACCCATTTGCAGATCCGCGCTCGACTACTAAGGTCAAGCGCCCGGGAAAGCGCGCCGGGGTATGGGTCAACACTCCTAAAGGTGGAGCTGCAGTCACGCAAGGTTTGAACAAGCCGTGGCATGATGACACCATATTTGTTATGTGCCCGCATAAATTTCTGCAACAAGTTGCAGAGAAAGCGATATGGGAAGGAAGTCGAGGGATCATGATTGTTCCCCGCCATAAAAACAAAGAATGGTTTTGGGGACTCGGTGAAGTGACGGTTGATTGGTGGGATTTCCCGCATGATGCATTGTGTTTCCGTGATGAGGGAGGTACGCCTCGTTCTCCTCGGAAATTAGATGCAAGAGTTATTATTTTTGATGCCTTGGGGGGTGATCAAGAAGGGTTGGGACAAACGGATTTCAAGAAATCACATGTTGATCCTCCTCCTCAAGATCATCGGAACCGGCCGGGTCGTCGCTCGACAGCTTGGTCCAAAAGTTTTTGGGAAGCCTCAACGAAAACCAAATCTCATGCGCCCCCATGTGTCACCTCCCCTCGCAGACCCGTAGGGATGAGTCGGAAAGCGTGGAAGGTCCAGCGTGTTTCAACTGCGGCTAGAGGGCTTATACCCTTGCTGCCCGATTCCATTCTAAATTCCATTCTCCCTCGCTCAGCAGTCATGTCTCAAGAACATGATTCCATTCTTGATTCCATTCTCCCTTGCTCACCAGTCATGTCTCAAGAAAATGATTCCATGACCGAGTTAAGGGCTCAGGAACAAGGGCAATCTCTGGATCGACTGGTTGAAAGAGTATGCATGGAACAAAATTGTGGTAATCCTCTCCCTTCCTCTGATCTTCCCGAAGTGTGTGAGCCTCGAATTTCAAAGGTCTCGTTTGTGCATCCGAGAACAAAAAAGGTCTCACTTCAAGACAGGATCTGTGATTGGAGTAAAGGTTTACAACATGCCCCTCCCAGCGAGTTGACTTCAGAGGAGTCTCAAACTTTGTCTCTCAAGGCGAATGATCGCCCTTTGCCTTCTTCAGGTATCTCAGGTGATCCAGTTACCATTTTCAGGACGAGGGATAGGTGTGTGCGTTCTGTGATTGAGGCGGATGCTGAACATCCACATTGCCAAGAGTATAGGGATTGGATTTACAACCGGTTCAAAGATACCGTGCTCAAGGAAGGAGGTAATCATTGGTCGGAGATTGAAAAAAACATGGACAAACGGGGTCCCAATGGGATTTGTGTCTTGGAGCCAATTCCGGATGCTAAGCCGAAGGCTGACAAGCCCATTCGTGCAGTTGGCCTTAGGGAAGAGGCCATGCGTGAAAAAATAAAAGAGTTTCAAGAAAAGGGCTGGATTGTGCCCAGCCAATCCCATTGGGTCAGCCGGGGGTTTCTTGTGCCAAAGCCTGGCACAAATAAATGGCGACTCGTCATTGATTATCGGTACGTGAACACGCAACTCCGCGGCTGCGAGTTCCCATTGCCGGTAATCGAGGACTTGTTTGTCAAACAGGCTGGAAACCAGCTCTGGACCCTCCTCGACCTCGAGGATGGGTTCCACCAAATGCCTCTTAGTGAGTGCAGTAGGCAATACACTGCCTTCTGTACTCCTTTTGGGGTATTTGAGTGGTGGGTCCTACCCATGGGGGTGAAGGTAGGACCCCAAGCTTTCCAGAGAATGGTGAGTGATTGTTTGAAGTCGCTACAGTCTCACACACACATTTACATCGATGATTTACTCACGGGGACACGACCCAAGCTTTGTGGTAAGGGCAAAATACTTGATTCAAAGGCATACCTCGAAGCCCACTTTCAAAACGTGGTAAAATTATTTGAGAAGTTAGAGGAATGCCATCTCAAAGTCCGCTTTGAGAAATGTCATCTTTTTATGGAGAGAATCAAGTATTGTGGGCATGTTTTGCATGGGGGAATGCGTAGTCCCGCCCCTGCCAAGGTGGATGCGGTACGCAATTGGCCCAAGCCCAAAACCCCAAAGCAGATGAAGGGCCTCTCCGGGGTTGAGGGTTGGTATTCGATTTACAAAAGAAAATTTTCCAATATTGCAGCTGAGTTGATGACGTCGCTGCAAGGTAAGTATGAGGGTGTCCTCAAGGTAGATGGTCGTAAGGGACGTTGTAGGCTACCAAGGGAGCGTAGTTGTATCCAGTGGACGCCCGAGATGGAGTCTGCTTTTGTTCAGTTGAAGAAAACGCTCAGTGCTGAGTGTGAGTTGTACATACCATCACCCGACGGTGAATATCGCATCCATGTGGATGCATGCGACCATGGAGTCGGTGCTGTCCTTGAACAACAAAACCCTGAAGGGGAGTGGATGCCTTGCGTTTTTTTCAGCCGCAAGCTTGAACGCAAGGATGGGAAGGGACAAAGAGCTTGGAGCACCCGCGAGCAAGAGACTTATGCATTAGTCTCTTGCTTGCTAAAATTTAAAAGTTGGATTGGGGGACGAAAAGTTACCGTGTACACCGACCACAAGTCCTTGGAGAGTTGGTACAAAGAAGATCTTTGTACCCTCTCGGGGCCTTTGGGGAGGCGTGGCCGGTGGCACGAATTTTTAAGCCGGTACCACATTGAAGTGGTGTACAAACCCAGCAAGGCCAACACCGTCGCCGATGGGTTGTCCCGGTGGGCATATCCGGCCGGACTGGCGGAGGACACCAATTTTCACGGCAGCGATGCCGATCAAAAGGGGGTCATGAAGCAAGAACGTGAACTCAAGAAAAGAGAAGAATACATTCTGGCCCAGCGGGCTAGAAACACACAAGTCCAGTTGGATTCAGGACTTCTCAACGCCATCACTGCCGTGGGGGCTGTCTTAACTCTCCAATGGCTTGGATATGCCACGGTGCAGGCTCTAAGTGCTCATCAAGCTTGGATACAACCTTGCCCCTCCATTCTTCAGTGTTTCCACGACAGTTCTCAGGACATTCAGGACACACAGGACAAAGAGATAAATGAGCTTGCTGCATCTATTGCTTCTGTAAAGAGATGTGCAGCTAATTGGTCCAGTGAGACTGTTTCTCGCTATGCGGCCCATCTTCAAGCTCGGATGAGTCATTTGTCGTATTGGCCGGAGTCGGAAGGACTCATTTGTGCCGTGTCCAAGGTGAACATACCACCTCAGTCCAAAATTCTCTATGAGGATTGGACTGAGCATTATCGAGATGAATTTCCTGACTGGGACTTTGAGTCTGATCCAGTCATCTCAAACCCGAATTATTGGGATTACGGTATGAGGTGGGACAATAACAAAAAAACGATTCGGTTCAAGGGAAAGATTGTGTGCCCCACAGCTCTTTTTGAAGACGTGGTGGTGGCAATACATTCCTATGGCCACCCTCGGGTGGAGAAGACTGTGGAGTTGTTTGATAGAAAATTTTGGTGCCTTGCCTACGACTTGCCAAGAGGTAGGCGTAATCTGTCACCCGACATTGCTAAAATCCTTGGGCGATGTCATGAGTGTCAAACCACGAAGGCAAGGCGTGGCAAGCAACCCGACACATGTGAATTTGCTCCTGTTCCGCAGTATCCCTTCACATCCCTTGCAATTGACTTTTGTAAATTGCCCGAGTGTTTGCAGAAGTCCACTGGAAAAAAGGTGGACTATCTCATGGTCATCGTCTGCCGTCAGACCAGGTATGTATTGGCAATCCCTTGTCAAGAAAAGGGATTGGACAGTAAGAGTGCTGCTTCTCTGTTTTTGGATCGATGCGTCCATTTGTTTGGGTTGCCCAAAGAGTTCATTTGTGACAATGCGTCCATTATCAACTCTGAATTTTTGAAGGATTTGTTTGCCATGAGTGGAGTTGAACAACACAGCTCGGTGGCCCACCGACCACAGAGCAACAGACGTGCTGAACGAGCTGTCCAAAGTATTGTAAACTCACTTAGGCAGTACCTTGAGCAGCGTGGGGGTTCCAGCAAGCACTCCTGGGTGGAAAGCTTGCCATTGGCCCTTTGGGCTTTGAACGATTTGCCGGGGGCAATCAGTGGGTATTCCCCACATCGACTTGTTTTTGGGAGAGATCCTGTAGGTTGGGGGGATTGTTTGCCCGTATCCCTACAGGATGGGGCTCAGGATGCAGGACAATTTTTCCGTCGTATGTTGGTGGAACGTGCTGAAGTCCGAAAGCGCCTTGAAGACCTCCATGCCAAGGAGTTTGCCAAATTTTTGGCCAAACATCCGGAGCAATCGTCCATGCCGGGGGACCGTGTATGGGTACGTAATCGTATTGTAGAACCTCCTGTGCATGGCAAGCTCGAAAGGGTTTGGCAAGGCCCTTGTGAAGTGTTGAGACGCATCTCACCGGGCACCTACCGTGTAAATATCCGAGGAAGAGAAGAGATCTTCACTTGTCGGCGATTGAAGCCCTATGTCCCTTACAAGGACGACAAGAAAGTGCCTTTGCACTATTATACGGATAGGGAAGGGTTGATTGAGACCGACGACTACGTGGTCGAGCGTGTTTTGGAGGATCGTGTCGTTAGGGGGAAGCGACAGTGGAGAGTCAAATTTCGGGGGTTCCCCAAACCTGAGTGGCATTATGCAGGCTCTTTCTTGCATAATATCAACGACACATGGGCTCGGTACAACCGTCGGAAAGGGATTGATGTGTCTTTGTCAGATTGGCGCTGAATTATTGTTGATTTTCTATTTTTTTACCAACTATTGGCAGGTTGGCCCTCCAGCAAGTTTTTTCATCGAACTTTCCCCGTTGGAGTGGAATGCCATCTCTTCACACTTTATTCAGGCAATTTTGCATTGATGCTTTGAACCCTTTGCCATATGATCCCTTTGCCATCATCCGTTGCCATTGATTGATGGTGGTTGTCTCTCTTACCCACATGTCTTTTCCACTTGTTTGACCTACTCCTCCCATTTGCATTGTGATGTCCTCCTCACACCTGCTTTGTATCTCCCCCCTATTTTTGGGTTGCCGGATGCAACCATGCCATTGTTTTGTATTGTTGTGGGTGTCTCTGTGCCTATTCCATGGTGTGCCCACCACTTTGGGCACTTGAGATAGATTTGAGCTTGACGCGTTAAATTCTTATGTTGTTTGAGCTCCCGCCCCTAATTTGACGTTGCTGGACGCGATGGAGGCCGCCAATTGTGGTTGGGGGGCGCCTATTCTTTCAAAAATGGGTGTTTCTATTTCTAGGTCACCACGTTCTATTTTTAGAATTTTTGTGCTATTTTCTAGTAACAAATTTTCCATTTTTAGAACTCCTCCCCAGCGGCCCCGTTTCGCGTTTCCTCAGCGTCCGCGACCATCTTTTGCAACGCTTGTCGCATTGGTTGGGTCCGTTTCCGTCCAGGGTTGCCCCATTTGGAGATCCAATTTTTCCGCTTCGCTATTTTTAGTAACAAATGTTACTATTTTTAGTAAAAATTTGATTTTTCATATCTCCGAACTGGCGGCACCTGGGGAGGTTCCGAACGGATCCTCGACCATTTTTTGGCATGCCTGACGCAGCTGTGGGGTCTGTTTGCAGTAAATTTGCACCAGCAGCCCCTGGTAGACCCTCCTCAAAAAGTTTTTAGGGTAGGGCTAGCTAGGGTCAAAAACCATGTTTTTGCCATATTGTTGACATATCGTTGAGTTGGATGATTTCGTGAGTACCTACCCACTTCGGAAACTCATTCTGGATGCAACCATGGCATCGTTTGCCTTCCCGCTTCCACCTGGGTCCCAAATGACATAATATTTGCTGGAAAAAAGAATTCGGAGATGAAAAATTTTTTTCTTTCAGAAAAAACTTTTTTTTTCTCCCCAATTCCTCCATTTATTGTCCTTTGTGACCTCAAGGTGCATTTCAGCATTGTATGGCTCTCATTCTGCTTGTTGATTCCCCTTCGCGCCATTGGGTGGCATTGTTTCGCTGCGGCTTGGCTTGTCGCCGGGAATTTGCAGCTAGGGAGGGGGGTGTCAATGGCACGTGTGGAGGCTTTGCATAGGTAGTTTATCGCCTAAACACCGGCATTTGAGCTATGCAGGGTGTTCAGGGCTAGGGAGGGGGGTGTTTATGCAATGCCCACACCCGTGTGGTTTTTGCACCCACCCGCCCGCCCTATGATGCTTGTTTGTGCTCGTTTCCATGGCTCTGATCCTCGTTTTCTGGCTTTGGCGTGTCACAGCATCAGGGATGTCTGAGTCAGGGGGGGGGGTGTAAAACTTAGGGCATAGCCATGTCAAGAATCCATGTTTGTTGCCAACTTCTCCTTTGCACAATCATGTTGCTTCTTGTGTGCCATTTCAGGTGTTAATTATTATGCGATCTCAGCATTTGATTCCAATCCCAGATTTCGATCTCAGAATTAATTCCGATTGCAGATTTCAGTTCTGTCTTTGCATTTTTGATATTGCATTGATTTTTTTCAATTCTGCGGTTGGCCAGCATTTGTTCTAACATTATTTGGATTTCTGATTCGTCGATTGGCTGCTGCTGTGTGTGCGCGCCCGTCGTCTTTGGTCGCGCCGTAATGCAGGCCAGCCAATCGAATACCTTTCCAGTTTGGTGCTAATAGTGTTAGATCTAACATGTGGAAATTGGAATCACTTATCCAACCGGAGGAAGACTATGTGACAGCCATAGTACGTACGTTGATCGCTTCTGTGGGCAGTGTTGAGGGAGTACCTCCGGGGAAACCAAGACCGTCCTTATCTCTGCTTGGTGGTATTAGTAGTCACGGCAAAACCTACCAGTCACATAGGGTGTCTTCCGAAGGGGACGAGAGGTGAGACCAAGGGAAGCATAGGTAGGCGCACCGCTGGTTGTGGGATACATTGGTTGTTGCCTTGCAATTGGATTCCATAGAGGTGCCACAACATATTTGGTTTTGAGGTCTCATGCATTCATTCTAAGAGTTGACATTGCATTTGTCATTCTTGCATGGTTCATTCATGGTGTGACTCAAACTTGGTGGTGCCCACGATTCCATGGTCAAGGTGAACATATAGTGTCTCCTCTCCCCAAGGTGGATTTGGTGCTTTCCCTCACTCTCCCGCTCTCTCCCAAATCATCATACTCCTCAAGAGGTAAATTGAGCATTTAATGCCATGTGACCGTTGTCTTTGAACTTTCGAGACTCTTGGGCTCTTTCACTTTTTTTCAAGTGCCCGTGGCTTGGGAGTTATCCAATTAAGACATGCCTTGGTTTTGCCGTCTTGTGGTTACACTCAAGGATAGGCATTGGTTGAGCTTTCGCCACCCTCTCTCCAAGTGCATGCATGCTCTCTTGGGTCAAGGCTAGGCGAAACTCTCTCCTCATGCATGCCTTCTCTCATGGTGGATAGGTAAATCTCTCTCAAGGGGATTGATTGAGGAATATCTCTTCTTGGGCATGGTTAGGCGATGCATGTACTCTCTCCGGCTCTCCGGGATGAGACCAACTCTCCATGCACGTGCTCTCTTTGGGTGGGATCATCTCTCCATGCACGTGCTCTCTTTGGGTGGAGGGTAGGTCCCATGAGTAGCCCGGGAGGCCATTGGCCTATTGTGTGCTTCTTTGCCAAGAGGTGGATCTCCATGTCAATGGTGTATTGCACATTTGCTAATTTTGCTTTAGATTAGCTGTTGATCCTAAGAGCTAACTGGGTCATGGTTTGGTGCCTTTGCTGGTGCGTTTGCATGCCCCATGTGACCATGTATGTGCATGTGCACTTCCTTCCCTCATGTTGGTGTAGTCAAGGTGTCCGGAGACTCAAGTGTGACTCATTTGCTCTTTGGGGATGGCCCAACGGTGGTGTCGATCATTTCTTTCCTCTCCTCCACCCCCGGTGAGACCATCCATGTCGACGGGTAGAAGTAGGGTGAATTTTGGTTTACACTTTTGCAAGCATGACTCAAGTGCATAGGATAATGCCCGTGCCCATGAACTCTTCGTCTTTGCATTGCATGTGGTCCGACCGGAAGAGTAGGTTGAGTCTTACTCGCGCTTGTGAGATCTTTTCTTTTTATTAAGGGTGGACCTTTCAGGAACCATTTGGACATTTGCCCGTGCTCATCCCGTGTGGACTAGTGGCCCATTCGTACCTCATTTTTGGACCCGTGTTTGACCATTGTTGGACCGTGGCTCATTTGTGGATCATTTGTGGGGTTCTGTGGACCATTGGTAAACTCTTGGTTGGATCATTGTTGGACCTCATTGGATTCTTGGGTCATTTCGTCATTGGGCTTTCAATTGGAATTGTTTGTGTCATTGCCGTGCTCTGAGGGACTTGAGTGGGTTGTGAGCTTGGAAATCTCTGCTGGTTTTATTGGTTGGAAATTTGGCTGGTTGGAAATTGGGAAAAATGGAAGATTCACTCGGTTCAAGTCACCTTGAGGGCGAATTCTTGTTTCTGCAATGCCCACACCCGTGTGGACTTTGCATAAACAAGGGGGCCTGTTTCACATGCTCAAGGCGGAGATCCAGAGTTATTTTGCCCGACTCTCTCCCTTGCCTCTTACACTTAGTGAGAAGGTCCGCCTGACGAACTCTCAGCTGGTCCCAGCACTCGCCTACCGCTCAATCACCCACTCTCCTTCCCCCAACCAGCTCGAAAAGCTTCAGTCACTCATCTGGACGGGAGTTGCGTCTCGAAGCATCACACGTCTAGTCTCCCCAAAACACCGTTTCGCGGCTCGCCCAAAGGGAGGGTTGGGAATGAAATTTCTACCGCACAGCGTCCACGTTGCCACCGTGAACTATGGATTACGGGCCCTTTGTGGCCGTGCCCCAAAGTCAGTTGGCCCCCTGTACGTCCAGTCTTTACTCAGCTCGAACCAGAGGGCCTTGGATCCGGTGCAAAACTATTTTATGGACTCCATCCATGCCCTAGGCATATCTTTCCACAGCATAGGCCCCTGGAGACCGACTGCTATTCGGAATCTAAAGCCTGGTACCCAGCTAACCGTTAGGTTCAAATCTGGACAGGCCACAGGAAGAGTGACGGAGGCCACCTCCAAACGGGCCAACGTCTTGTTCCACGACGGGGTCTACTCGGTGGATACCCACACGTCGTACACGATGCACATGCCATGCCACGCCGTCATGCATTACTCCCGCCCCTCTCACTTCCAGCTCGTCCCTGAATTTTTTGCGCCCTCAAGAGACCATCCCCGAGCCCCCAGCGCCACCGCACAATGCATACGCACTGGGAATCAGCCAACACAACCATCTCTTTGCTCTGCAGGCACAACACTACCTAGAGAAGAAGTCTCTCGACGAGTGGGGATGCCACGATGCCGCGGAGGCACTAACCAGGCCGCCGACCCCCGGCCTACAGCAGGTGTGGCTATATTCTGATGGCTTCTCCGGTGAGTCCGGTCATGCGGCCGCCGTCACGGCCTTTCTACCTGACGGTACAGCCAGAGTCCTATGCCTATCCTCACCGCATCCCTCTTCTCTGGGTTCGGAGTTCTGGGGGGCGGTAGCAGCCATTCGCTGGATCCACAGGGAACTTTCCCAATGCAAAGTATGTTTGTTGATTGACAACGAACAGGTGGTGTCCACCCTCCAGAAATGCCAAGTCTATAGGCCCAGCCCGTTCCAAGACGACACATGGACCGTCGCCGTACACAGCGCCCTACTTCTCATCACCAACCCCCTCCACATCATGTGGATTAAAGGTCACGCCTATTTTTTTGGCAACAAAATCTGCGACCATTTCTCTAAATGGGCGGCTCACAGCCTGACTTTTACCCCAGACCCCCCCCCCCCTGGGTTCAGTGGCGGTACACCACCTGCCTGTCCTCCACAAGTTTAAGGTGCAGCAATTCCGCCACCTATTGCCGCAGCATTCCCATAACAACATAGCGGTCGGCCCCAGCTTCATCCTGTACAATAAAGCTTCCTGGTTTTCGTCGCTGTTCTTCAAACTGGCGTCCGGGTGCTACAATGTGCACGGGTACCAGTGGAGCAACATGCTCCACGACTCCCACTGTTTCAGGTGCGGATGGCACCATCCCTTCGACCCTCTATCCTGCCTGGCCTTCTGCAAAGCGTTAGACCAGCACATCCAGGCATACGTCTCTTCCTTGGGGCCCCTTTTCAGCCCCACTGTCCTGCACTGGTGGCTCTCTGGACCCTCAAAGGCTGAGCGCAGGAACTTCATGAGAACTCTGGTACCTAAGTCCCTATGGTCCTGCCTCTCCCAGCCAATCCTGGGTCCCACTCGCGCCGAGCACAGGGCCATGCTTGGCCTTGCCCTGGAGGAACGCGTAAAGCACCTGGACAAGGCTGTCCACCAAGCACATGACTGGCTGTGTTCGAATCCTCTCCCTTTGGGACCCAATACTTTGGGCACACCCCTCCGACCCTCTCAACTCCTTCTCGGTTTCGCATGGTGCGTTCAGTACCTCCGTCCACATGCCCCCTCGGACCCGCCCCGTATACCAGCTCCCCCCACCTCTCCCCAAAACACGCCTTGAAAAAACTGTCCAAGCCAGCGTCAGCCAAAGCACAACCAGCCACTCGCCGCACGCCAAAAAACTCCAAACGCCCCTCCAGCCGCGCATCCGCACCACGCCCCCCCCCCCCTCGGCCATTGCCCGCCCTCCTCAGCACTCACGCCCACGGCCGGCACACAAAAACGCCATCGATCACCACAAACCCATCAGACCACAATCGTTTGGGCGCCCCCAGAGTGCGCCAAGACCGCTCTCCCTCCCCCACCCCCACGCTCCAAGGCACGCTACCGTCAAACACGCCTACCTCTCCCCTCTAGGCCCACCGCTACTAGGTGCCAAGGTCCGTCTGCCCCTGCCCCCCCCCCCCACTCCGTCGCCTCCCGGGACATCCAAAATTTTTTCCGCCCATCCAGCGACCTTCTGTCTCCTCCTCTCGACCCCTTCAGCGCTTCGCCCCTTCCTGAACCCCCCCCCTCCCCCACAGGGTAAATCAGCGTTCATCTAACCTTACCATCAGAGCAACCGTGTACGTATCATAATATGTTGTTGTAAATACTTTCATTGGGGGACGTCAGCCCCAGAACAAGTTGATGCGGTTAAGAACATTCAGAGAGACCTATTGCCCAGGCGAACATCCAGCTGGAACTGCCGGAGTTCGACCCCAAAAATCTGCCCGAATGGGCAGAAGAATTTGCTGAGTCTCTTTTACTGACTGGCGAATCCCATGTGGATATGGCCACCAAATGCGCACTGCTGAAACGCTCATGCAAAAAGAAAATTTTGCAAAAACAGGTGAAACAGATTGTGAAAACGCGTTCCACCTGGGCAGAGGTACTCCAAAGACTGGATAAAACATTCCCAGTCTATGAGACTGACCTCAGTGTACGCACACAGATAGAGGAGCTACCTCTGCTCCCTGAGCTTCGTTCCGCTGCGCGAGTTTCTGAATACGTGTGCGACCTGGAGTATCTGTTTTCACGAATGAACGTGGGCTCATACGGAGCCACTGAGCCCCACCTGTGGCTCATGAGTAAGATCCCCCAACGTACGTGGGATGATTGCCGCTCTACCTCTGAGAGGAAGAGTCGGACCCACTCGTACGATGAACTGGTGGACCTTCTGATTGAGCTAGCTCTTGAGAGGGAGAATGATTCCCACATGGAGAAATTCCTCAAGAAGCACTTCGGTCAACAGGGTAACCCTACCCCCGAACGTGGCGAAGGGAAAGGGCCTGAAAATCCCACAAACGCCAACCAGGGAGGTGGTGAAGGAAGGGGTCACCTACGTGCCATGAATAAGGTTAAACCTGATGCAGGTACACCCCCTCTGTTCTACTGCAAACCTGTCAATGATAAGGAGGGGCCTTGTCATGCCCCTGACTGCGATCACCGCAGTAGCTGTATGCTGCAGATGAAACGACAGCAGCATACCAAGGATTGGAAACCTGTGACCCATCAGGATCATTTCAGGTGTACCATCACCTGTGGCTATTGTGGCAAACGTCATCACTACGAGGACGAATGTCACATAAAGAAACGCGAGAGTGATAAACTCAAGCGGCAGGAGGCTGAACGCCAGAAGACCCAAACACCCACCAAAAACCCTCAGAATGGGGATAAAGGTGGTAAAGGAGGTGGCAAGGGGGCTGGCAAAGGTGGACCCCCTAATCCCCAGAGGCGCTCATCAGCGCCCGTTGCTACACCCCCTCCTGCTGCTACACCCCCTCCCGCCGCAGATGATCCCAAGAAGCGCCGACAGGGGAATAACGCTACCCCTGAGGGGAATAACTCCAAGAAGAGGCGATGGGCCTCGATGGCCAGGTCCCTCATAGCTGCAGGGGTGGATGTCAAGTTCCCTGATGACCAGTAGGGGGGCGGCTCCGAAGAGGAGGACTTGGTTTTCTGGATCCTTGTGAAAATCGGGGATCAAGTTCTTCGAGCGATGCTGTCTCTCCAGCGCCCCTATTCTTTGCACTGCGACTTTGGCAGAGGGCTGTTCTCCGTACCGTTGAAGCTGTCAGGACCAAAAGAGTCTGAGCTGCGCTACGCATCCAAGACTAACTATCGTACTGAAAACTACCAATTGGCCCGTCACCTTCTTGAAAATGGACTGGCAGCCCTTCAGGTAAACCACCATGAGATCCAGGTGGAATTGTTTGCGCGCCAACAACAGCACATCATGCAGTTGTACTGCTCGAAACAAGTGAACAATGCTTTCCGTTTCTTCTGGAAAGCAATGGGCCTAGCGTATGCTAACCCTCCCTTCTCCCTGCTCGCGAAGGTTCTAACCAAAATCGCTTATGAGCGAGGAAGGGTTGTCATGTGCACCTCTGACTGGGGCTGCTCTGGTGAACATGCTTAGTGGCGCCATATGCTAGATCCAATGACCGTGGGAAGAGTGCAACTCCCTGACGGCCCCATCTATGTGCCTGAGGACTCAGACACAGCTATGCAGGCCCCTGAGTGGGCCAGTTTCCTGTCCATCGTTGATGGATCTCTCAATCCTGTACCCCTGTGTGACCTAGACCAGGTGCTACTGAAAGAGGTCATGGCCGAAAATCGTGGCCTGGCCCTATCTGATCTCAAAAATCTATCGCCTGAGCAGATATTTGCCACACTTACAGGGTGTGAGTCTCCGGATTGCTATCTGGAACCTGCAGCTGTAAAGGCGGATGCTGACGACCAACTGTCTGAGATCGCCGGCACTATTCCTCCTGTTGATCCCAGCTGTGTTAACCTAAAACACAGTGCCTTCCTAGCCCAGCTGTTGCTGCAGGAGGTAGATCTAGAGTCAACCTCTGAGCCCGCTTCCCCTGTTGGGAAGCCAGTGCTACACATGCAGCGTATGCACACAGGTGAACCCGTGGCCCGGAATGCTGATGCTCTGGCGCGGCCTGCTTCTAATAACATGCCATTGTCTGAGGATGACACTCAGGAACTCCGGCGGCTGTTGTACCTGAAGGCTGAAGGTATTGAGCGCCAAGGGCGGCTGCAATACCTCAGACAGACCTGGAAATCCTCCATCTGGTCTGAGGAGGACAATGATTCCTATACGCTGCCTGATCCTGAGATACCGCTAGTGTATTCTCTGCACTTTGGGCAGCAATGTTCCCCTGAATGGGACGATGGTTCTGTGCCTGCCAAGACTGCTGATCGGCAGAAAGAGAAAGAACATGGAAAGAGCAACCTCCATGCTGAGGAGGATTTCTTGCGGAAACTTGAGAGTCTTAACCTTGACCCCCGACTAAAGAAACTCCTGATAACCTATGAGGAGGTATTCGGCGCCTTGCCGCCCCCCCTCTCTAGTAGAAAACTGGCCCAGATGGATCTGAAACTGAAACGTGAATTTGAAAAGACGCGAGTGAGGTGTCATCCCTATCCCGCTCCAAAGGAACAGGTTGAAGAAATCGAGCGCCAGATCCAGGAATGTATTGATGCTGGCCTTGCTGAAGAATATAAGAAGGGGGACTACCCCCATCACTGCATTCCCTGTTTCATGGTTGCCAAACCACGGTCGACTGCCCTACGACTGGTTGTTGAATATGGTGAGGTCAACAAGAAAACCCAGAACCACTCAGGGAGTATTCCTAACATGAAAAATACCCTGGAGCGTATTGCCAAATGCAGGTACAAGACCAAAATGGACAAACGCTCTGGTTTCTGGCAGGCCAACCTAACCGCCGCAGCTCAGGAGATACTGGCTTTTATAACCCCTAAAGGCCGTGTCTTTAAGTGGAAGGTTATGCCTTTATGGGGTGGCTAATGCCCCAGCGCTCTTCCAAGAGCTAATGAACAAAAGTTTGTACATACTGAGGCGCAGGCCTCTAGTACAGGAGTTGATTTCTCGGGGTGCAGAAATGGAGGCCCACATCAACGACGTGAGTTTGGGTGCTAATACCCAAGAGGACCATGTCCTTCTCCTCCGTGAATGTTTCATTGTTTGTCAAGAAAACCATCTCCAAATCAAACTCGAAAAATGTGAGTTTATGAAAGAGGAGATGGAATATTTGGGTTTCGATGTGGGGTATGGTTGGTGGAAACCAGCCGCGTCTAAGATGCAGCCCCTACAGGACATGCAGATTCGCGCTGACCCTAAGAAGGGTCTACACGACGTGAGGAGTTTTGTGGGCGCCTGTAATTTTCATCGGTGTCACATCCACAATTTTACTTACTCCTCTGCCCCCCTCACTGACCTGATCAAGAAGACTACTCCCTGGAGGAGGACAGCCAGAGAGGAAGAATGTTTCCAGGAGTTGAAGAAGAAAATTGCCGCCTCCAACTGCCTGGGAGTACCCCGCCCTAAGGGCGAGATAGTCCTGATCACTGATGCCAGTGATGTAGGGGGGGGTGGTAGGATCTACCAATGGCAGGAGCTTAACCCAGCTGAACTAACCCACTGCCATTTTCGTACTAGTGGACTGAACCGTGATGGGTTGTTGAAACATGACTATCCTACCAGTGAGTGGCGACTGGTGCCACTGGGACACTGGAATTGGAAATGGAACCAAGCGCGTTCCAATTACAGCACCTATGACCAGGAAGTCCTGGCTGGTATGTTGGTGCTTTTGTCACAATCCTGACTCCTGGGATCTAACCCTATTGTCTGGCTGTGTGACCAAGAACCTGTGAAGTCTTTTCAGAAGGGCCCACCACCAGAGAAAGCAAAGCTAAAGCGGTGGTGGACTTACCTGAGCTAGTTCAGGCTGACAGTTCATCATATCCCCGGAATAAAGAATGAACTGTCTGACTATATATCGCGCAACAACTTCGATGCGCTTATAGGTGAGAGCTCTGAGGCGCTTGCCAGAGAGGCTTTCCAGCGTATGGATGTCCAGCTTGACCTGTCCACGCGCACTGCTGGAATCCTGGAGGGTTGGAGTGTAACCGACTATCAGTCAGAGTATGAAGAAATTCCCCAAATCCTCAGCACTGGTCTCGAACCCCGTGTCATTGACGGGTACCAGTGGTATAAAAACAATCAGTACCTCTTCTACGAGGACCGAATTGTGGTGCCTGAGGCACGACCGGATGGGTGCCTACAGTGGTCCCATCTCAGTTCTGGTCACACTGGCGCTAAATGCTGAGTGGACTTCTTCCGTGAGTGTTTCTACTCTAGTCTAACCCTGACTGAACTGAGGTCGCGTATGCAGACCATTGTGGATGCTTGTGGCTGTCATGCCAGCAAGCAGAGCGACAGTAGAGATAGGGGCCTGATTTCCAGCTTACCCATACCCTATTGTGCTAACTCTCTTCTCTACGTGGTTTTCATCCACGGCCTACCACGCCTCGTCGGCTATGATAGTTGCCTAGTGGTCACCTGTGATCTATCTCGCTTCAGCCGTGTGTTCCCTTGCAAAATGAAAATCACAGGTGAACAGACTGTGAAAATGTTGGTCGAACAATGGTTCGAACCCTATGGAGCACCTAAGCAGGTGCACTCTGATGAGGATGTACACATCCGCACTGACACTGGGTGGTACAAACGAGTGCTAAATGCCCTCAATATGGAGGTAACCACAGGTGTGCCCTATACCCACACGCCTAACCCTCTCTGTGAGAGACAGAACCATGTGGTGGAGCAAAACCTAAGAATCCTGATGAAACAGGAGCGTACCAAGGACTGGGTCGCATAGTGCCCTGGGCGGTGCTGACCATGAACTCACAGCGGAGCTCCTCCACGGGTTTCACCCCCCGCGAACTGTTCCATGGAGGACAACCTGCATGGTTCTTCAAAACCCCCTTTCCTGAGCACTTCAAGAGCCCTGTGGGAGATTGGCTGGAACACAAGCAGTCCCTGGCTAACCAGGCTGGGACTAACCTGAGACACATTCGTGACCGTGAACTAATCGACGGAACCGCCTAGGGCGACCTGCCAGCTTCAAGGTTGGTGACCTTGTTTTGGTTCACCATTCACGCCTACCCTCCTGGCCACGTAACTGCCTACAGGACCCCTAATTGGGACCCTATTGTATCATCAGGATAGATGGATCCAGGATCCATGTCAGGTGCAGTCGACGTCTAGGTGGTGAACTGCTGTGTGCACCTAAAAGGTTGAGGCACTATCACTCCCCTGACGATTTGTCTTGGGATGAGTGGCGTCTCAGCGGCAGTGAGGTCGAGTGTATAGACCTAGAGAACGCTGCCAGTCCAGAGGAGGCAGACGAACTCGAAGAGATGACTGCCGATGAGATGGCAGTCGATGGTTACTACGTGGTTGCAGGTATTGCTCGCCACCAGTATAAACAGGGCTGGAAATTCCTAACCCTGTGGGATAGCTATGGGTTGTCTGAGGCGACCTGGGAACCTATGTCAGCCTTCATACAACCAGATGGGAGTGTCACCCCCATCTTCTGCTCCCAGGTCGTTGAGACCAACGAGAAGCAGCTACTAATCCGTGCTGAGACTATGTCCCAGCGTCGAAACCGAAACTAATTTGCCTGTGTCAGTCTACTGACTGTGTTCTAACCTCACAGGTGCAGTGAGCACTCTTGAGCAGACGTGCCTGTGTATGGGTGTAAGAGTAGTTGTCACAGTTTTCCCGCATTGCATCGCAGGACAGGACCGTTAGCCTCCCGTGACAACCACCCCCTGGCCGAAGGCCATTGGTTTTTCACAGACTACTGCTTACTGAGCACTGCACTGACCCTGTCTGTGCCCTGCAGACCCATGCCTATGGTTTCCAGCGTGGACCAGGTGGCCACTTATCAGGTTTGCAGCCAGCAAGCGAGTGTATGCCTTATTGACCATGTGTTGCATGGGGACTGCCCTGATGTAATGACCTTGGGGAGCCAACGAAGAACGGTGGCTTACTACACCAGGGGGGAATGACAAGCAAGGTGTTATGAGGCAAGGTTTGCCTTTCCTCCTTGGGGACAAGCGAGCCCACAGTTAGGACCCCTGACTGGTCCAGATCCGTGGGGTTCTACCCTTCCTTTCAGGGTTTACCATACCCCTAAGTGTGCTACGTATGTCTGTGTGTGTCTCACTTCTCTCTCCGGCGTGGCTCCCAACTCAATGGGCCTCGCTGATGTCGGACCGGAGGTCCTAGTCAGTTCAGTACCACTCCTATGGCGCCCAACTTCTGTGCTGGCGCCTATCCTTGGGGGAAGACGGCAAAAGTCCTACCTACTAGAGGGGAGGGGTGGCCAAGTGTGCTAAGGGCATACAAAACGCCCATTTCTGCTAAAGGCCAAAAGCTAACGCACTCCCCTGCCCACGTGGAAAAGCACGCGGGACAGGAGACACCACTACACTACACTCACTAACGCCAGCACCGGCCTTCGAAGGCAGGGTGAGCACTCATCACCTGCACTCAACTCCTGCCAGGCCTGCTGACCCTAACACCTACACACGCTACTTGGTGTTGCAGTCAATGAGGTCTCGGGTCCTATTAACCCCCTGTGAGAAAGCAAGAGAACACAGCGCTACTAAGCGGCTGTGGCCTAACAGGGACGCCAGCACGCATTTCCCTGTCTGGGCTTGGAGACAGGGAGTGCTCAGCGTGCCTGCACAACGTGGATGGCGGTGAAGTCGGACTGCACTCACCACTCCTGGTTGAGCTGCAGTTATTTGTTTTTGTGATCCGCGCAGCATATTTTAGCACTGCCAAGAGGGACTGCACCAATCGCCCTTACCTTACCACCTGTAAAGCAAAGGCCAATGACTGAGGTTCAAGACTGAGGAACCAAGACAGCCTCCACCTGTTATACGCTTCTCAGGCTGCCCTATAATACACTGTTCCTGAACCTCAGTACAAGCCAGCAAGCTTAAGGAACTCCAACCGTTCTCTTCAAGAACGTAGGGTGGAGCCCCTGGGTAACCTAAACAAGGTTTACCGTGCGCACTTCGCGTGGCCTATTCTTTGATGCGTCATATGCATGCACAGGTATGCACAATCTCTTCATTTCCTGTTGTTTGTACCTAGTTTAACCCAACATAACCAATCACAAGCGTGACACAACCAGGAGGTGAGCTCCTCCTGTGCTTACCTACCTTACTCACCACGCATCATGTGAATGCTGAGGAAAACACGAGCGCAAAACAACCCTACGAGCTCAAACAAACCTACGGCGAATTATAAACCACCCTAAGCGATTAATGCACCGTGTGTCATGCACGCTTCCCTTGTCTTGTTATCTGCAGAAAGAGGAAAGAAAGTGGCGCACTGCACAGCACAAAACAAGCCTAAGGGTATTGGGCAACCCTACTTTAGCGCTACGGCTACACACGAGCAAACACGAGCAAGCACTTTCTTTTCTTACCTGTGAAGAGAGAACAAGGGTGAATTGAGGTACAGGGAAAGCGCCACAGCGTGTGAATGCCTCAATTAGGCACATGCATCGCGAGCACAGCGCATATTCTAACCCTACGTGCGCGCTGCGCGCTCCTTTCGCATCGCATACCTTTCATTCCTGTTTTGACCTGTGTAGAGCAAGAGAGAGGAGAACCCGAACCCCGAACGAAAACAGCGTTGACAACCGTAACGTTTTGAAGAAGCAACCAGCACGAACGCAATGCATGCGTGTGAAATGACACTGGCATACCTGAGAGGTGGGTTGTCCACCTGCTCTGTGGTGTGGGCTGAGTTTGAATACTTTTGCCTAAAGTTTATAAAGATTTTGATGCAACTGTGCAAAAATTTCCTTTAGAACTTTAAAAACTACGGCTCATACCTTCTTTTTCAAAACCTTTTACGCTTGCGCAACCTTGTTTTTGAAGTCCGCTTCTGTTGCGCTTGTCTGTGACATTGAGTTTTGGTGTAAAAATGACGATTTCTGGCGTGATTTCGTCAATTTTTAGGGATTTGACTTCTTAAATTGCTACACCTTTCGCTAAACCGCAGGAATCACTCCCTGTTGGTTACATTTTCTATTTCTCTCAGCTCCTGGAGATTTGTGTCCTCCATTGGGAGTATTGTTCCGCCCTGGCCCTTGGTCAGGACGTTTACTCAGATGCTGTTTATGCAGCGATAGCCGTCCGCATTAGAGCGTTCGACTGTACCCTAGTGGGCAAGCATATATGCTCTAGGGAGGGAGTCCTGGTTTCAAGCCCCACTACCCCCAAATTTTTATTAAACGTTTTCGTCGCACGCTGGCAACTTTTGAGGAATGCCCCATCGGAGGGACATCATTCACGGTACATTACACTGTTTTTGGAGGGTACCTACAGTGTGATAGGCTCCTCTGAACTGATGAAGATGTTGTTGGTAAGTTTATTGCATTTTCTGAGGTAATTTTGGGAATATTTGAGCCTTTTTCCTTGGTCCTACTAGCTTAGCTAACTAGTACTCCAGGGGGGAGTAAGAAAAAGTCACTGCCATGTCTTTCTTGGACGGCTTGATCCAGGCCAAGCCCCCCTTAAAACCCTTTTGTTGATGGTAGGACTAACTTAGGTATTTTTATCTTTTTTTGAAGCCTAAAGTACACTTTCTCAAAGTAACTAGGGTTGTAACCCTAGCCCCCCATGAAGGTCACCCCTACCACTCAACTGAGCGGAGGTATCTTCCTTCATGGAGGTTATACCGAAATGAAATAGGCATTTCATTCTTTAGGCCTTGGAGGTTAAGCCTAGTGGTCTCCCACCCCAAGACCCCTATACTCAATTGTTTCTACCACTTATTGTGGTTCTACTTTTTCACTGTTTCTGAATTCAGTTGCTTGGCCAAGTCACATTCTGTGTCTGGCCTGACACGTATGCCCCACATTCCTAACCAGCACCATTTCACCCAAAAGAGTGCACATGAAGTGCTTAATGCTATCTTGGAGGCTAGAGTCAGTCCAGCTTTCATATAAAATCTTTTGTATTATCAATTTGTGATTGAATCTTTGTGTTTATACCTGCTTTGTCTATCTGCAGCCCTCCTGTGTTACACTGGATTTCAAACTATTCATTGATTCGACCCACATCCTGTTCTTGCTCTACTTGCTCCTTTGGTTTTGGGATTTCACCATCAAAAAACTGCAGGATTTTGTCAAAATCTATTGGGCACTAATCAAGGACATCTTTCTTTGTGTGGTCAGACAAGAAGTGTAGATCACTTCAATTGTTCCTGCATGTATTCACTACACAGCCACAGAAACGCACGCTGCTCTACGGAACACTACTGGCCTTCGAATTTTACAAACACCTTAACTTAAAAAACATCTCTTAGAAGTCCTGTGTCTGTCAGCAACAATGAATTTCCTCAAATTGGCACATTCTCTTTGGACATTAGGTGCTTACCAATGTACCCAAGGGGCACCTAGGTTGTGGAGTAGGCAGAGCCCCTTTCAGGACGATGTGAAAAATCTTGTTCAAGCAGTTAGCCACGGTGGATACATTGCAACAACAGGACATCGGAGGCCCTCGCCTTGTTCAGCAACTGCCATGATTGTATCTACCCCACAAGCACTCTTGTTCGGCATGAGCTGTAATCGCTGCAGTGAAAGGGAGATAGTCACTAGGCGTGGGTGCAAAACTCAACAAAGCAAGGGACATAGGTGGGGTAAGAGTAAGATCATCGAGCTCTGCTGCCATGATTCAGTTTCTTTCCCCATCTTGAGATGTTGTTTCCACGAACACCTTAAATCCTCCCCTTGGGCCCTAACCCACATGGCTGAGTACCCTACTTTACGCAATTAGGACAGTACCTATAATCTATGCAAAGGAGCTTTGTTTGAACAGCTTTCACTGATGAGGTTCTTGATGTGTTTGCTTCGTGTATTCTGGTCCTGCTTGCTCCTGCTGCTTCTTAGTGATGCCTTGCTTCCCCCCTGCCAATGGTGTTGGTAAAGGAAAAGGATAGTCCAAAGTCACCTGAGTACCCACACTGCAAAGGATGAAATTCAGGATCAAATCCACAACATGAAGGGCTGCAGTCACTGGAGAAGAGATGGACAGTGTATTTACACAACGGAACTCACAAAGACTACAGATTTAGAGAGAGGAATTGGAAAACTGCCCACATGGGCACTTTCTCCTTTTATAGTGCCATCTGGAGATTTGCACTCTTTGTTTTGGGTCCCATATGTGCTGAGGTTGCATGGCTTGTGGCACTGAGGCCACTGCCATGTCAATGGGGACATCCTACTCAGGCTAAGTGGGTATTGAACCCAGGACCTCTCAAAAAGAGGTACCCGAGCCCTCTAGGATGCGCACCACTAGGACAGGGAAGCATTCATGAGCAAAGCACCAATATCTCGGACTCTTCAGTGGGCCATAAGACTGTGAAACAGTGAAGGACGGATCGAGCGTGCTTAGTAACATACAAAGCATCATACACAGGATTGTATCTTTTACCGTAAACCACAGCCGTGCTTTTTCGTCCTCAAACAACTTGGCTTTGCCTTAACGATTCTTATGAACACAAACACAGTGAACGACTGGTGGATCATTCGAACGGAAGAAATGAATTTTGTGCGAGCAGGTGCGCGATCGCTCAGGCCATAAAACGGCGGTCAGTCAAAAAATAGCAAGATAAAATAGAAGCGAATAAAGAAATGGGATAACACAAGACAGGAAGAATTCCCAGCGGTAAAACCTCCCATCGACACAATCAAAGTGACGCCACGGCTGCTATCTCTGAACTGAGCCAGAGGTATTGGCGAGCGAAGGAGCCCGTCATGGGACCGCCTTTGGCCCGCCAGTAGTTGACCCACCTTGTGATCCATGGGCGTGTCTGGAGTTGCTTGGCACCGAGTTCTGTCAGGATTGTAAGGATGCTGGTGGATTTATCGCCTGCATTTTGGAGCCCAAAACTCGCATTTAGACGCCAGGCCTAAGCACAACGAAGATAGCACAGATGGCGCATAGGGTCACCAAGGGTCCGGCCATCGCTGTACATTGGACCGGGAGATGTTTGCCACTGATAGGACCTTAGAATGCAGGTGCAGATGTATGTTGTTTTTGGGGTGCAGACACAGGGACACTTCAAGCACGTGGATGCACGAACCCATCTGTTCAAACTGGACAGGCATGCCGTTAATCGAGGCGAGAGTGTGCTGAAATTCAGGAAGGCGCTGGAGCAACAGTGATTTCTGGCCAAACAAATAGATATTGTCACGGTAACGGCACGCAAGGATGTGAGGGGTAAAGAGAACAACCGCTGTATTCTTGGACTCCCGAACCGCCATATAAATACAAGCCAATTCGGCTGAATTTGGCCCCCCAATCGGCAGTCCCTGGACCTGGATTGGAATCCAGGCGCCGACATGGACCAGTCCATTTCTGGACAGTTCATAATCAATATAGTCCAGGAGGAGGTGCAGGGGTGCATTCACAAAATAGGTGCTGGCAGCTGAACCCAGCCGATCCTCTGACTTTACGTTTTTTGAGACAGCGAACCATGAAATTGGGCGTCAGGAGCATCAACCTTCCTGGACCTTGTACAGTTCGTAAACTAGAGCGTCACGGACATGGGGGCTGGGGATTTCTGTATACATGCTTACCATGTCTAGTTCCGCCCCACACCACCCCATGGGGTCATTGGTAGCTGAGTTGCAGGCCGTGGTGAAGCGCTGTTTTCACTCCTGCATGTTCCAGACCTCGAGGCTAGACGATAGTTCAGAGAAGGACTTGATGAGGAGGGACAAGCACCGGCCTACGAGCGAACCTGAATGGGAGGAGGGGCGGTGAAAAGGGGACACGATGAGGCAAACCTTCAGCAACCCCTCCCATTCTTTGCTTTTCTCTTTGAGGAGCATCATACCCGTTGGAGGTATGGATGTGAACCCAGGGAGGAGTTTGGTGTGTTTGTGCCAGTGGGTTGCTATGCCCAACTCGGTCCGTGCCTCTGCAATGAGGTCCATCAGTTCTGATTTTGCCTGGTCAACGGTGTCACACTGCCGTACTATTCCATACTGTGACGACATCAGGAACTGTTCAAGGAAACGTTGTGCCCTCAACACCTCACAAACTAGCCAGCATGTGCCGGTGTTTTTGTCAATTGTGACGCATCTCATACCTGGATGGAGTTTTTTCAGCATCTTGATGTGATTCAGCATACAGCGAGGATCCCCGAAGTTCATCCCTAGCGCTGTGTCGTCCCACGCCAAAGACGCAAGGTGTGTGGCATGGTCGACGATAGAAACCTGGTCCTCACCGAGAACGGACCTTAGAGCCCTGGTAACAGACAATGCCACAGTTTTATAGCACAAGTCGGGGGAGGGAAGGATCGCATTCAGCATGTATTGGTGCCACACCGGTAGTAGATCCTCCGGTACGAGGCGCGACACGAGGGGGTTGTGCGGTCTCATGATGACATGGTTCAACAGGTGGGGGCAACATGGGTTGGATGTGGAGCACCTACATCCTGTCGCAAACAACTTTTGGAGGGGGGAGGGGGTGTACTCAGCGGAATTATCCGCAAGCAGGTGACCCACAGTAGGGGTACCTGTCTGTACAACCTGAACTCAACAGCTGTAGTACTGTCATGCCATCTGGAGTCCTGTGCCGCTGGAGCATGCACTGGACAGGTATCGAGCCACGCTCTGGGGAAAAGAGGAGCGATGGTTGGGCACTCGGACTGTCAGAAACCTTTTCAGTCGTATGTTCCCTCCCTTTTTAGCCTGGTAGACACCTTAGTGAACAACCTGTTCCACTGGGTCCCCTCCACCCTGTCTCCGGAGCTGTGGAGGACCTGGATCTGGTCACAAATGGACAGGGAGGAAGGAAGGGATGCAACCTCGCGTGTAACAGCGGGTCTGAGGTCAGCCGCAAAAGTAGTGGTGGGGTATAGCCGAGACGGCCCAATTTCTTCGATCCGGAAGTACCTCGCTGAGGCAATTTGTTATTTATGGGACGATGTACGTGGCGGATTCAGAACCGTTCAGTTTGGAACAGTTGAGAGAGCCTGCACAACTCAATGGGGGTTCGACACCAGAGGTGTGCACCTACATTTGCCATGAATCCGTACATCGTATCCACACAACCCCGTTTCACACACAACTTCTTCGGGCAGACCGTCCGTTGGAGATTTTCCGCACCGCGTTCTTGCAGTGGATGTCCAACATTAGGTAGCTTCAGGAAAGCCCTCAGGCGCTTGCGGTGTCTCACGCCCAATCTTTGCATATGGAAAAAGAATTGGCCAACCATGACAACATAGATGTCACGGCACACAACACTCCACAGTAGGTACACCCCTATAAAACGGAGTTTGACGGAGTAGGGGGGCGTGTAGTCCGGGCTGTTCCGTATGGATGGAAAATGGCGTACCCATCGTAGGGGGCACATAGATATGACAGTGTTAACCTGGTTTCAGGAGTCTCTGATGGCATACCAATTAATTCGTTTGTGGTTGAGTATTTTGTGGCGTGTCTCAGACTCCGTAAACCAGGTGTGCCACCACACTTGCCGCACTTGGTAGCTACTCGTAGGTGAAGAGGAGCGCATAAAATTTGGTTGAAAAGAGGCAACGGATATGGGTTTTTTTTTTCCAAGAGTTGAGAGATGATGTGTGCATACACAGGGTGTTGGGTTTGGGCAAGGGCATTGTGTATGAGGTGAATGTGGATATCGCTAGGCTGAGCCAAGAAAACAGAGGTACCCACACAGCAGGGGTGATTGAGGGCGGGGACGGTACATAGCACGCTGTGTGTCAAGGGCATACTGGCGCGCCACGCCTCCATGATTGATACGGCATGTTGAGCCAAAGCGGGAATGAGCGTGATGCAGCGAAAAGCCATTTCTTGTCGTAGTTTTTGGAAGAGACTGGTCATTTGCACCCGGGTCTCGTGGTAGGAGAGGGTGCCATCACACCACATGACGCCTCCTTGCAATTTGGACGCGTCTTGCCCATAGATCCCCAGCACGGGACCGAGTTATGCCACACGCTGTATGAGTAGAAAGGTGTTAGTAGCGGATTGGAAAAACAGGAGTGGGGAAGCTTGAAGCTGGTGCTGCAAGTGAGGGCCAGGCCTCGCGGCGGACCCGTGCACCTTTCCGGGATGTGTGAGAGGCCACGCCATTGAGTAAGGAAAAGGCTTTTGGACACTAGGTCCAAATCACCCCATTTTTGGCGGTTATGTTTAACACACCACAAAGAAAAAGTGTTTAGCATGTGCGGGGACTCCCTGAGTTGTGTCTCAAACCAAATCCATTCGGGGTGGGTTGCCAAGGGTTTGGGCATAGGGTGACTGTAGGGAAAACAATTACGGGCATTCGGAGCACCGGATGACCGCCACCATGCGTCATCATCCGGCACAACGACTGGGTTTTCCAATTGGCAAAGCATTGCACGGGTGTTATCATGAGTGGTTTGCAACCTGGGTTGGAGGTTCGCTAGGTGTTCAGACTCAGTAGCAACGTGTGCTTCGGCGGCATCGTGGACCAAGGAGCTCGATGAGCGTGCACCTTTGTACCACGTTGTCAGAGACTTCGTGAGGTCGAGGGAAACGCCTTTGTCGTGTGACCCCACTCAGTGACCACCGTACGTGGGCCACGTGTTTTCCGCGTTGCTTGGGGGGCCGGTGCCGGGGAAGAGATGCAGTTACCGGCTTCATCAACCGCATCCAACTTTCGTCCAATAATTCTTCAAACGATATGGTCCGCCAAACTTTTTTAGTGGCGGGGCAGGTCCATGAGGTGGTTATCAAGTTTGCCCCCAAATTTCTTTTGTCATGCGCATATTCTCCTTCACATCTCTTTCCACTCCATCAATTCGGTGCGAGTGCGTTTCAATTTAGTTGCGGACTTGTGCCATAGCGTTACCCATCGTTTCATCGATAAACCTGTCCAAATGTTTCATGACGTGATTGATTTTTGTGGCGTCGGTGTCGCTGAGTTCAAGGGAATGGGAAGTGGACACGGATTTGTGTCTACTCTCTCCGTCAACATCCATGGCAATACAAACATGTTTGACACCATTCCTGGGCGCACCATTTTTGGCTTTCTTCTTGGGAGACTTGATAGGACCGGTATCCTGGGTGAGCTCTTCGCCTTCACTGACGAGGCGGCGTGCTTTTGCTTTGTGGACTTGTTGTGGGAAATGTTGTCATGATCATCGTCAGTTTTGCTTGCGGTGTCATTCTCGGATCGCGTTTTGTTGGCCTTTTTCCACCGTGTTTGCTTGTCATTGTCATCGGATTCACTTCCGGACTCATCGGAAGATGAGTTTTGAAACTTGGCCCATTCCTGGATAGAGATGTCACGGGAGGCATCATTGATGGCCACAATGGACGCAATGGTTCTTTTTTTGGGAATCCATGGCAACACCGGCTCACCATGTGACCATGAGTTACCCGAGGCGTGCTCATTCAAGTGGTTGGCGAATGCATTGGCCTAGGATTTTGTCTTGAAATCAAAGATGTTGGTAACAAAGATGAACACGGAGTCTTTGCAGGTGAAAGGAATAGCGCCAAAAAAGCCCCGAGATGGAGATGTAGCAAATGCAATGAGGTCCGCCGGGACCGTTGCCGGATCCCATCCCGTGGTGAGATCTGACTCTTTTGGGTCAAACGACGATTCATACCGTGAATGCTTGTAGCAACGGATTTTTTGCCAAACAGTCCTTCTTGCACGCAAAGTTCGGTCGACTCTCGTTCAAGCGCAATGCGCGATTTTTCAATCATCTCCTTCATGTAGGAAAAGTACGCGCGATTGTATGGGCATTGACAATCCTTCGTGAAATGGGATGCATCACCGCATTTAATGCAAAGGTAAGGACCGCTCGAAGAGTGGGAATTGCCATTGCCGTTACCATCGCTTTTGCCAACTTTTCAGGTCTTTCCTTTTGCGCCTTTGCCTTTTCCTTTGCCTGCTTTTCTTCTCCCTCATGGCCTTTGGAGCCGGGGTATGATTCATCCGAATTGCAAGAAGGGTAGTCACGGGCATACCAAGAATCGTGTTGCCAAGTGTCTCCCCAAGACTCGTTCCATGGGGAATCCAATTGTTGTCCCAGGCCATGAGATAGGTGAGTCAATATATCACGTGTTTGCACCTTGCTAAAGGGGTACAGTTACTCTAACGGAATAAGTCTGCGTGTGATTGGTTCCAGAGCAAAGCACAATCAAGCTGGACTCTTCAATCGGCCATAAGACTGTGAAACAGTGAAGGACGAATCGAGCGTGCTTAGTAACATACAAAGCATGATACACAGGATTGTATCTTTCACCGTAAACCACAGCTGTGCCTTTTCGTCCTCAAACAACTTGGCTTTGCCCTAACGCTTCTTACCAAACACAAACACAGTGAACAACTGTTTGATCATTCAAACGCAAGAAACGAATTTTGTGCTCGCAGATGCGCGATGCAAAGGCTCTGTACTCAGAGCAGCCCTTCAGTGGATCAGGAAAATGGTGCTTATGTCAAAACAGTTGGGCCGTCAGGGCTGCACAGAACATCCTTGGTAGAGTGTTTGGCTTTATAGGTCAAAATGCTTTGTCACCCTTTTTGATTAGGCCAATACTAACATAAAATGTACTCTGCCTTAAGGCATTTCTATAACTATCAACGCTTACCCCTAGGCATGGAAATACACTTTTTTCTACTCCTCCCTTGTGCTGTGGTGGCCACCACTGTCGCACGTTAAGAAAACAGGGGTATTTTTCTTGGCTTTCCCATTGTTTGAGCATGTTTTCTAAAATTACCTATAAGCTTGCACACACTGGAAAGGAGCGCTGCAGCAGGGCAGTTGCCAGTTTTAGTCTTGTCCTAACAATCACCTACTGCACCTACTGCGCCTAGTAGCGTTCCTGGGGCGGCTGTGATTTGGTAGGGGGTTAGAATGGGCATGCAAAGACATGTACTCATGCATCTCTCCCTCGAAGTGGCAAAACGCAACACTCAACGCAGGACACCGTCAGGGCTTGAGCCCTGGTACATGCAGGCTGTACCTGTCCTGTCGTTGAAGCGGGGGGGGGGGGTCTCAAAGTCTCTTTTCCCACTAATAGGGTCTCTGGAATCTGGACAGTCTTCCATGAGGCTGCGGTTCGACCAGAACGCAACATACTTCGCTTCAGCCATTCAGGGACATCTGAACAGAAGGGATGCAACGGATCAGGGCTTGATACGTATCAACGATCGACGATACATCAAAATCTGTCAGATGACCGCCAAGCAATCTTCTGAGCGCACATATCTGTCCAGAATCTCCATGTGCATTCAATCCACATTTTTACTGTTTTTGTCATCACAGCAATATTTAAATTTATGGACTCAAATTCCTGCGCTGCTTTGGGACTCGAGGCGGAGCGTACGACACCCAAGCACCTCGGAACCCGAATCCCAAGAACTTGCATGCATGCCTTGGGAACGGGATTCACCAAGAAGTCCGGTGAACCCCTAGGGTTCCGCCCAAAGGAGAGGACGTGTGCAAGCACAGGGATACACCCTCCCGGCGTGACAAGCACGTCACACTGGGGGCAATCAGCCCTCCCGGTGTTGCCCAAGGCCGCTTTTTTGGGAATCACCAGTCAGGTCTAGCGGGACGTAAGTGGCCTCCCCTCTTCATGCGGGGAGCCTCTTCCTGTCTGTCACAGCGGCAACGCCAGGGGGAACCTTGAAGCGCCTTTCCAGGACCGAGTGCACCTACCTACCTAGCTACCTGTATGCCTAATCAGCAAAAACACGAAGCAGGCACTGTGCAGGCAATACCAGTGACCATGAAGAACCGTTTGTTTTATTCTTTTCCTTGAATTCTTGAATTTTGGATTCTTGAAATTTCCTATGAGCAAGGCTGGAATCACTACCCTTATAACTTCGTGTGTGTCTTGTCATTTCTTTCTAACTACGTGACATACTGTTAAACTCTTTTTTTCTTTGTTTTTTCCAGGCGTGAATTAGGATGCGCCCCTGCACAGCCCCTTTCTCTGCGTTAGGATGCAGCCTTACCGCGGGTCTCCGGGTCACGTTTCTCCGGGTCACCTGCATGGCACGGGCTGCCTCAGTGCCCGGGCGATGGACACTGGGTTTCCTACCATTGTATGGCGCTTGTGTTCGGTTCTGGGTATCGCGGTAACCCCGCCTATCCTGGCTGGGGTCTAGGGTGTGTGTGTTTGGGTACAGGTTTTGGCTGTGCCCCGCCAGTACTGGCTGGCGTTTGTGGTGCCTGTGTTTGAATTTGGGTTTTGCCTGCAGCCCGCCAGTCCTGCCTGGGGTGTTGGGGAGTGAGCGTTCGTGCGCACGCTCCGCCCGTACCCCGCCATTCCTGGCTGGGGCGTGTGGTGCGTGTGTTCGGGCACCGGTGTACCCCACCACTTGTGGCTCGGGTGTTTGGTGCGGGTTTGCGTTTTGGCTTCAGCCCACCAATCCTGGCTGGGGTGTTGGGGTGTGTGTGTTTGTGTGCGCTCTCAGCCTGTACCCCGCCAATCCTGGCTGAAGTCGGCGGTGCCTGTGTGTGGCTTTCCGTTTTCAGCTTTCACCCCGCGAATCCTGGCTGGGGTGTTGGGGCGTGTGTTTTTGTGTGCACGCGCCGCCTGCACCCCGCCTGTCCTAGCTGGGGTGTGCGTTGTGGGTGTGTGTGCTCGGGTGCGGGTTTCGGCTGCGCCCCGCCATTCCTGGCTGGGCTGTTCGGGTTTCTGTCTGTGTGTGCCCGTCCCTCTTGACCCCGCCAATCCTGGCTGGGGTGTTGGGGCGTGTGTGACTTTGTGGGCGCTCCGCCCGTACCCCACCAATCATTGCTGGGGTTCGTGGTGCATTTGTGTGGGGCCTGGTCTTGGCTTGCACCCCGCCGATCCTGGCTGGGGTGTTGGGGTGTGTGTTTTTGTTTGCGTGCTCCCTTTGTACCCTGCCAAATCTGGCTGGGGTGTGCTGTGTGGGTGTCCGTGCTTGGGTTCAGGTTTCGGATGTTGGGGCGTTTGCGTTTGTGTGTGCGCTCCGCCTGTAGCCCGTCAATCCTAGCTGGGGTTTGTGATGCGTGTATGTGTGTTCAGGTTTCGGCCTTCACACCGCCCATCCTGGCTGGGGTGTTTGGGCGTGTTTGTTTGGGTGCGCGCTCCGCTTGTACCCCGCCTCTCCTGGCTGGGATGCGCGGTCTGGGTACGTGCGCTTGGATTCAGGTTTCGGCTACCACCCGCCAATCCTGGCTGGGGTGGTGGGGTGTGTGTGTTAAGGTGCGCGCTCCGCCTGTACCCCGCCAGTCCTGGCTGGGGTTTGCGGTGTGTGTGTGTCGGTTCGGGTTTCGGCGGCACCCCACCATTCCTGGCCGGGGTGTTGGGGTGTCCGTGTTTGTATGCGCGCTCCGCTTGTACCCCGCCACTCCTGGCTGGGGTATGTGGTGTTTGTGTGTGTGCGTGGGCTCGGGTTTCGGCCGTGCCCCGCCATTCCTGGCAGGGGTGTTGTCGTTTGTGTCTTTGTGTGTGCACTCCGCCTGTACCTCGCGATTCCTGGCTGGGGTGTGCGGTGTGGGTGCATGTTGCTGGGTTGGGGCTTGGGCTGCGCCCCGCCATTCCTGGCTGGGGTGTTGGCGTTTGTGTGTTTGTGTGCGCACTCCGCCTGTACCCCGCCAGTCCTGGCTGGGGTTTGTGCTATGTGCGTTGGGTGTTGCCTGGCACCTGCTCCCGTGCCGTGGTTCGTTCCGTGTCGTGCGCGCTTCCCGGGTTTTCGTCACCTGGTTGGCGTTGTTGCTTGGCACCTGTCCGTGTCTCTTGGTTGTGGCTGGCGGCATCCCTCTCTGGCGTGCCTTGTGGCCCCGCGTGCTGCGCAGCGCCTCGTCCGGTCTGGTCGGCTCTCCATGATCCAGTCGGCTTTCCTCACGCTGTGGTGCCTTTCCCCACCCCGAGGGCTTGCGCCCCCGGATTTACTGGGCGGCTGCCCGGGGCACGTGGATGCTGGCCAAGAACCGGGCTCTTTGTGCTTGCCGCTGGCCTTTGCCGAGGCAGGGACACTGGGCTAGCTCCGCGTCCCACCCGTGTGGGGCCCGGCGTTGGGGTTGTCCCTGGCGGGTCCCTCTGGCGTTGGTCTTGGGCTGCTTGCACTGCGGTGGGTTGGCGTGTGCGGACCCTGTCACTCACGCGGCCGGTTTCCCGTACCGTCCATCTTTCGACAGGGACCTTGGTCGGTGCTCCTGCGCTGTTTTGTGTGGACGCCGACACCTCCCCTTTTTGGGTCAAGGGACGCCATGCCCGGGTCCCGTGCGTGTGTGCGCGTGCGTGCTCTGCTTGGCCGGGTTGAGCGGGCCCGCCTCCCGGGAACGGTTTGGTGCGCCTCACCTTTCCTTTGGCCGTTCTGTCCTCCAGTTTTGCTCCGCCTACTCTGGACTGGGGTTGCTCTTTTCTTGTCCTCTTGTTTCCCTTCTTTCTTTTCTTGGTGTTGCTCTTTTTGCGCCCCCGCTGTCTCGTCCCTCTGTGGTCCCCCGCCACCGGTTTCCTGTGCATTTGCGCTCTGTGTTTCCCCCCCCCCTTATTTTCCCCCCGTGGTTTCCGCCTTGGGCCTCCGTTTCCTTGGCTTGCTGTCTGGTTTGCCCTGTTTGGCCTTGTGTGTTCGCCCCCCCCGCCGCCCCCTTTTTTTCTTTTGCCTTTGCTTTTGGTTTTGCTCCCTTGCTGTCACTTGGGTTATCTTTCTTTGTTTTCTTTGCCGGTTATGTGGTTGGTTACCCCCGCCCTTTTTTTTCCTCCGCGCCCCCGTTTGCCTCCCCCGTTCTTCTGCTGTTCCTGTTCTTTTTGCCCCCTCGTGTTGCTTCTGCCTGCTGTGTTTTTTCTTTCTGGGGGGGGGGGGCTGCCCTGTGCTTGTTTTGTGCCGTGCCTGCTTGCCCTGCCGTGCTGTGTGCCGTGCTGTTCCTTTTGGTGGCGTGTGTTTCCTTGTTGTGGTGCGCCGTGTGGTGGTGGTGGTGCTGCCCCCCCCTCCCCCCGGCCGTGGCCTTTTCTGTTTCTGGTGTGTTTCCTCCCGGCCGCTCCGTTGGTTTTTTCTTTTGCGTGCACCTGTTTCTGGTTGTGGCCTGCACCCGCTTGTGGTGTGGTCCGCTGTATGGTGTGTGTGCTGCCTTGCTGGCGTGCTGCGGTCCGGTGGTTCGTTGTGTGGTCTCATTGCTTGTTGTCCTGCGTTGTCGCTTGCTTTGCTCTTTCTTTTTTTGCGGTCCCTGTGTGCCGTCCTGTTTCATGCCGTGCTGTGCTTTCTTGTTGTCCGTTGTATGCGGTGCCGTTCTCGTGCCCTGCTGTCTGTTGTGTTGCTGGGCTGCGTCCTGTTGTGCTGTGGTGTTGTTTTGTGTTGTCGCGCGTCGTTGTGCGTTTCGCAGTGCCGGTCTGTGATGGTCTGGGCCGTTCTCGTATTGTGGTGTCTCGTGCTGTGGTCTGCCTCTCTGTGCTGTGTTGTGTGGTTCGTTTTGTTGGGGTGTCTCTGTTGTCCGCTGCCCTGTCTTCTGTGCTGGGGCGGCGTCCTTGGGTGAAGCGCTGTTGTGCCCTGTGGCGCTGCTTATGATGTGTTGAACTGTTCCTCCCTGTGTTGTCTTTGCTGGCGCATCTTGTGCGGTGCCGTGGTGTGCTTTGCTGGCGTGCCTGCTTTGTGTTGGCCTGCGGTGTGTTCCGCTGTCGTTTGGTCGCTGGTTGGTGTCCGGTGTTGCTCCCTGTTTTTCCCTGCCGTTCTGTGTTTGTCTGGGCTGCTTCTGTCCGTCTCTGCTGCGCGCTGTTGTCTTCTGGTGGCGTGTTTTGTCCCTGGTGTCCCTGTCTGGCCGCGTGGCCCGCTGGGCTGTTGTGTGTTGAGGTTTGTCCTGGTGCCCTCATTCCCTGCGCTGTGTCCTGTGGCGCCGTCTGTCTGTGTGGTGCCGTGCTGTGGCCTTTTGTCTCCTCTGCAAAATCCAGAAAAATTGCTTTCGTTCCTTCAGAATTCATAGAAATTATACAGGACGCAAGACACGCGCGAGCAACAAGACCACTAACGTTTTTCTGACTTACGTGTGACCCGTTGACCTCCATGGTGTTGTCGGCAGGGGTATTGTCGCTGTGTGCTCCGTACTTGAAATTGTTGTCCAACTGGTGGGCATTTGTTTTATTGCAAGGGGTTCACCGAGTATCCCCGAGGACCATCCACCTGTAGCGCGAAGGGACGCGAGAACAGGGAGGGTGGGGCGCGAACGGGAGGGGTAGGTACATGGTGAGTGAAAGAGAGTGAGAGGGAGTGTGTGCAGCGGCGCGGCGGCTTGGAAAGAAAATTTTCTGACTTCTACGCCCTGCTCGCGACGCGTTTTTCTTTGTGCAGACGGCTTACACTCTTGTTGGGCATGGGCTGCAGTGGAAGGCAGATGGTCACTAGGCATGGGTGTAAAAAGCAACAAAGGAAGGGAGGTAGGTGGCTGCTGCCATGATTTAGTTTCTTTCCCCATCTTGAGATGTTGTTTCCCCGAAAATATGAAATCATGCCCTTGGGCTCTAACCAATATGGCCGAGTACCCTACTTTACAAAATCAGGACATTACCTATTATCTTTTCAAAGGAGCTCTGTTTGAACAGCTTTCACTGATGAGGTTCTTGATGTGTTTGCTTCCTGTATTCTGGTCCTGCTTGCTCCTGCTGCTTCTTAGTGATGCCTTGCTGTCCCCTTGCCAATGTTTTTGGTATAATAGAAGGATAGTCCAAAGGCTCCCGAGTATCCACACTGCAGAGGATGAAATTCAGGATCAAATCCACAACATGAAGGGCTGCAGTCAATGGACAGGAGATAGACAGTGTATTTACAGAACAGAACTCACAAAGACTGCAGACTTGGCAAAAGATAATGGGTAAGCTGCCCACATGGGCACCATCTCCTTTTATAGTGCCATCTAGAGATTTGCACTCTTTGTTTTGGGTCCCGTAGGTGCCGAGGTGGCAGGGCTTCTGGCGCTGAGGTCACTGCCATGTCACATGGGAACATCCTACTTAGCTAGGCTAAGTGGGTATTGAGCCCAGGACCTCTCAAAAAGAGGTACCCGAGCCTTCTAGGGTGCGGACAACTAGGACAGGGAAGCATTCATTAGAAAATGTAGAAAAATGCAAAGGCTCTGAACCCAGTGCAGCCCCTCAGTTGATCAGGAAAATGGTGGTTGTGTCAAAACAGTTGGGCCGTCAGGGGTCCACACAACATCCTTGGTAGGGTGTTTTGCTTTATAGGTCAAAATGCTTTGTCACCCCTTTTCCGTTAGGCCAATAGTGAGAAGAAATGTACTATGCCTTAAGGCATTTCTATCACTATCAAGGCTTACCCCTAGGCATGGAAATACACTTTTATTTACGCCTCCCTTGTGCTGTGGTGGCCACCACTGTCGCATTTTAAGGGAGAAAGGGGTATTTCTCTTGGCCTCCCCATTGTTGGAGCATCTGTTCTACAATTACCTATAACCTCTCACACACAGAAAAGGGGCGCTGCAGCAGGGCGGTTGCCAGTTTTCGTCTTGTCCCAATAATCACCTCCTGCCCCTACTGCGCTTAGTAGCGTCCCTTGCGCGGCTGTGATTTGGTAGGGGGCTAGATTTGGCATGCAAAGTCATGTACTTATGCATCTTTCCCTCGAAGTGGCAAAACGGAACACCCAAAGCTGGACACGGTCAGGGCTTGTGCTCTGGTATATGCAGGCTGTACCTGTCCTGTCGTTAAAGCGGGGGGGGGGGTGGCCTAAGAGATTGTGTCCCCACTAATAGGGTCTTTGGATCCTGGACAGTCTTTCATGAGGCTGCGGTTCGGCCAGAACGCGACATACTTCGCTTCAGCCATTCAGGGACATCTGAAGAGAAGAGATGCAACAGATGAGGGCCTGGTTACGGAACAACGATCCACGATACATCAAAATCTGTCACATGACCGCTAGGCATTTCTCTGAGCGCTCATATCTGTCCAGAATCCCGACGTGCATTCAATGCACATTTGTACTCTTTTTGTCATCGCAGGAATATTTAAATTCATGGACTCAAACGCAGACAAAGGGGGTGTGCAGGGGCGCATCCTGGTTCACGCCCGGAAAAAACAAAGAAAATAAGAGTTTAACAGTATGTCACGTACTTATAAAGAAATGACGAGCCACACGAGAAAATTATGAGGGTAGCGATTCCACCCTTGCTCATAGGAAAAATCAAGAATCCAACATTCAGAAATTCAAGGAAAAGAATAAAACAAAAGGTTCTTCATGGTCACGGGTATTGCCTGCACAGTGCCTGCCTCGTGTTTTTGCTGATTAGGCATACACACTCGCGTCCAGTAGCGAACACGTAAGATAGAGGGATATATTGGAAGATCTCAGGGGATTAGAGGTTAGATCAGGGCAAAACAGATGGCCTTCCGCCAGGGAGTGGCTGTCATGGGGCGCTACCGGTCCTGCCCTGCGGTGCAAGGCGGGGCAATTGTGATGACTGCTCTTACACCACAACCTCCCCTTATTCTGTAGCTCTGATTAAAGCATACAAACAATTTCATACTCGCTTCGTTTTGTTGTGTTCATTTTGACTCTTCCTTGCTTTTGCTCTTCAGCGCTAGGTAAGGTGAGTAAGCCCAGGAGGGGCCACCCCTTGGTTGAGTCCGACTCCCCCGTGATGGTGAACCAAGATTGACTTGGGATTGATACAGGTGGGCGATTAGGACAAGTGCGGGGTTCCGCACAAAAAACGTATAGCCAAGGAAAAGTGCACGGAAGTGCACCAGAAACTCAACCCCGTGCATGCACATGACGCATTCAAGGATAGGCCACATGTGCTGCGCTCAGTATAAACTTTGCTTAGGTTTTTTTGGGGCTCTGCCGTACGTTCTTTAACAGAACGGGCGGAGTTCCATTAGCTTGCTTGCTTGATAGGGCAGTTTGTGAATAGGGTATCATTTTCCAGTCTGAGACCCGTATAATATGGCGAGGCTCGTTAGATTCCAGGCCCAAACTGTCTTGCATGTGCCCCTTTCAGGGGGGAAGGGTGTCACTGCAATGCCCTGCTAAACAGGACTGAATGTAAGCAAGTAGTATGAACGATATATTGTGGTGTTAGTCTGAGAGCACACCATACACATCTGTGCCTTCTAGAGTGACTGTGTCGTTGTGGCCTCAGTGGTGAGGTGCTACAGGTTTTATGGTTTGGTGTGAGTTGATTGCTGCTTAGAGTCTACTGTCTGTTTGTGTTATATTGCTTTTCTTCATCTCATTGTACAAGGAAAAAGCAAGGTATTGAGTTTGTTTGGCGTTTTCTTCATTCGCTGTGTATGGGGAGAGTGTAACAGATGGCAAGCAGGCAATTGATCGACTGGGCAAAGGGACATTTCAGCACTTAGGCTCGGGCCAAATAGGTACGACCACATAGGCCAGGGCCAATAAGGCAATGCCATATAGGCCAAGGCCAAAGTGGTCGAGCGAAAGGCTAACCAGCCAAGGCAGAAGAGTCCAAAGGCCTACCGTAAAAACGCCAGCTAGCTATCCAAACACCCATAATGTCTTTCTTCATTCTTGAGTACACGGGAAGGATTGAATTACGAGCAGGGAACACGGGTAGCACTCACACACCATAGAGTGGGCTAGGGCCACTGCTTTCGTACAGAACCTGCCTAGCGTAGCCAGGGAAGGCAGAAAACGAGCAGGATAGCAGATAGTGCAGGGTATAGAGCGGGCAGCATACAGACCATCACCACATATACAACCTGTACATACACAAGAGAGCACTTGGATCATTCAGATTCCGTGGGTGATGAATTGTATTATACAATAGTCTCGGACTGAATTGGTATTAAAAAGAAAGGCCCTGCTAAAAAGGTGCGCTGATCCCACAATCACAGGAGGGAAAGAAAACGTCTTTGTCATGGACAACACCTAGTCAGGCTGTGCATGCCAACAGAGCACTCCTTCCCTCCAAGCCCTAGCAGGGGAACGTGTAGGGAGATCCCTGTTAGGGCACAGCTGCTTAGTAGCGCTGTGTTCTCTTGGAGTTTCCCAGGTGGGCCATTAGGGTCTTAGTCCTCTTCGTGAACGCCACCTAGTAGCGTATGAGTGTAGGTGTGGCTCGCCTTGGTGAGGGCCAGAGCACGGCAGTGCTCGCTCATCCTTCGAGGGCTGGTGCCACCGTACACTGTGTAGGACCTGTAGTCGGCGTGTCACTGTCCCGCCTGTTTCCTGAAATTTTATCAGGCTTTTTGGTGCGCGGTGGCAGTGGTAGCCCAGGTTTTGGCCGCTTGGCAAACAGGGGTTTTCATGCCTCGTAGCTTTTGGCCACCCCCCCCTTGTAGTAGGTAGGTCGGAAGACCAAACCAATACCTTGGCGTTAGCGCTGGGTATTCCCTCAAAGCTTCCTGGTGCCGTCGCAGAAATTGGGCAGCTAGGGGCGGAGACACGTGAGGTGTAACCCATTGTACCGTGGAAAGACATCCGCCGGGTTCAACAAGGGTGCAGACCTGGGTTTACTTAGGACACCCCTTCTGCAGCTTGCTCTTGCGTCTTTAGGCTCAGCACAGTCACACATACATATGCAGGTATAGAGAGAGTTCAGTCCGTAGGCTTCTTCTGCGAGGCCAGCCTCTCAGGGAGCCTTAGCAACTCTCCTAGGTTGTTCTGGGACAGGTAGTAAACCAGAACGGAGTTTAGACATCCCTCAGGGAACAGAAGGGCAGAAAAGGGTACCCAGGTAGCTTCCTGCACTCGAAGCCCTTCCGAGAAAGTGAGGAATAGCAACCCTTGGCGGTAACGGTGTCGGAGGATAAATTTCACCATGTAGAAGCCTTCCTTGGTTATCTCCTCGGCGTCCATGTCCGTGATCTCAACTTCCACTTCCATGTGGGTAGCAGCACCCTGAAAAAAGTTTATAGTGGTTTCAACACTGTGTTTTTGTCTCTCCTGCTGCTTGCTGCTGGTGTAGGGTTTCCTGCTGCTTGTTTTTGGAGATGAAAAGCTCTTGTTTGTTGAAATACAGTAAATCCAGGATAGCCCAAGCCAGAGGTGTGCAAGGAGAGGAGAATCAGGATCAAAGCATGAAGGGCTGCAGTGTAAACAGTGAAAGATGAAAGGATATTCACAGAAACTGCAAGTCAGGTCAAATCGGAATGCATATTCACAAAGATAGCTGAAATGTTTTGGAAAAGAGTTTGAAAACTGCCCAATGGTCACTCCATCTCCATAGTGCCATCTCAGGAGATGTGCACTCTTTGTTTGGCTCCCATATGTGCTGAGGTGGCAGGGCATGTGGCGATGAGGTCACTGCCATGTCACATGGGATCTTCCTACTTAGCTAGGCTGACCAGGAATTGAACCCAGGACCTCTCAAAAAGAGGTGCGCAGCCCCCTAGGGTGCATACCACTAGGATAGCTAAGAATTCATGGAAAAAGATAGATAAATTCATAGGCTCTGCCCTGGATATGTCAGTGCTCAGTCAACTCAGGAAAAGATGATTTGACTCACATTGAAAGGGGATTAAGGGGTCCACTCCATATCCTGATTGGGTGTTTGGTTCCATAGGTCAAAATGTGTTATCACCAGTTTTGGTGGGACCAATACTAAGATAGAAATGCCTGGATGCTCAGTGCATCTCTAATACAACTAGAGTATGCCTCAAAGCAATGGAAAAGCACTTTTTCTTACTCCCCCCTTGTGCTGTGGTGGCCACCACTGTCGCATTTAATGAAAAAGGAATTTTTCTTGGCCTTTCCTTGGTTTCCACATCTACTTTAAAATACCTATAGCTTCCCTCACACAGAAAAATGGGCGCTCACCATGGCTGGCGCTCTTTTGCTGCTCTGTTTGTAACATTTCCTACAGAAGACTCAGCGCTCATGGCGCTGCAGGGGCGCCTGTGACTTGGTTGGGTTAGTTTGGGAGCATGCCAAAACATGTGCATGTGCATCCCTCCCTCCAAGACGCAGCGCGACACAAACCCAACGCAAAACACAATATACACACTCGCATGGGTTCTCGTAAACCTGCTGGCGACCTGTGACCTGTAATAGGGCGAAGGGAGTCGTGAAAAAATTAAATTGCCACTTGGTGGGGTCTTGGGTTCTGCTCAGTCTCTCCAGGCTGCTGCGTTTCGGCCCGAACACGGCCTACTCAGCGAGGCTGCGCGTGGGTATCTGCAGAGGCAGGAATGGGAGAATTATGGACGAATCCACGCAAAAACGAAGCGACGACACCAAAATCAAATGACGGCCTAGAATTTTTCTAAGACAACACACCTGAGCAGAATCCAATTGTGCATTAGAAGCACATTTTTATAAAAATTATAGTCATCTCTAGATTTTTTAAATCCAGAAATTCATACGCATAAAAAGGCGGCGCGCAGGAGCGGCTCCTAGCGAAGCGCCGGAAAATGGAGAAATAATGGAATTATAAACGTATGTCTCACGTAGTGTTGAAAATGACGAGACACACATTAAAAAATAAACATACACATTCCACCTACACTAATAGAAGTATCGAAAATTCAAGAATTCGAAAATCAACGAAAAGACTTCAATGAATCAGGTATAAACTACAGGTATGCTCGCCTCGTATGCCGCATACACATTGCTCGTGTCGTGTCTCCGTGAACGAGTCTTGTAGCAGCGCTAACAACGATAGGACGCGATAGAGGGATTGATTAGAAAGATTGCAGATGATTAGAGGTCAGATCAGGGTGATTAGACATACACACAAGTGCATAGCAACGTTCTTCGCGTGCGCCCCTCACGTGCCCACTTGTTCTCTCTCTCCAGCGGTAGGTAAGGTGAGTAAGCCCAGGTGGGGCCACCCCCTGGTGGAGTCGTGACTGAGGTTCAGATGGGCAGGTTTGCCCAACGCCGTCGTGCATGCTCACGCATTCACACACGCATTAAAGGGTAGGCCACGCAAAGTGCGCACGGTAAACCTTGTTTAGGCTACCCAGGGGCTCCTCGGTACGTTCTTTAAGAGAACCTGAGGAGTCCCTTAAAGCTTGCTTGTTTGACAGGGGTAGCTGATTCTTCAGCGTGTTTGCGGACAGTGTATTATAGGTCACACTGAGAAGGGTATAATACCTGGAGTGTGGCTTGGTTCCTCCGCCGCAAACGCCCCCTCATTTGCCTTTGTTTTACAGGTGGGCAGGTAGGGTGATTGGTGCAGCGGCATACCATTTTTTTATTGCCCTGCTAAACAAGTGCACAGATCACACAAACAAGTAACTCCGCCTCTGCCTGTGGCAGAGCAGGGAGTCCGACTCCATCGACATCTGCGCCGTGCACGCAAGAGCACCTCTTCCCTCCAAGCCCTAGCAGGGGAAACGCGTTGTGGCGTCCCCTGTTAGGCCACAGTTGCTTAGCAGCGCTGTTTTCTCTTGTCTTCTTCACAGGAGGGTCGCTAGGACCCACGACATATTCTTCAACAACACCCAGTAGAGTGTGCGTGTAGGAGTCGTAGTCCTGCGTGGGGGCTTGAGCCAGTTACCCCAGTGCTCGCCCACCAGGATGGTGCCACTGTAGGGTGTGTAGGACCTGTAGTGCGTGTGTCACTGTCCCACCCGTTTCCTGCAATTTTAGCAGGGTTGGTGGGCTGTGGCAGTGGTTAGGTCAGTGTTTTGGCCACTTAGCAAAACGGCGTTTTCATGCCTTCATAGCTTTTGGCCACCCCTTCCTGTAGTAGACCGATAGGTAGGGAAAACAATACGTTGATTAGTACGCTGGGTATTCCCCAAAGGTTTTGCGCCAGCACAGAAATTGGGCGCTTAGGGGAGGGGAGACCCGGGGCGTACCCCGTGGCATCAATAAGCCAACCCTCCAGGTTTAGCAAGCGTGCAGACTTGGGTATAATTAGGACACCACTTCTGCGGCTTGCTCTCAGGACCTTAGGAATAGCACACTCACACATACGCTTTGGCAGGTAAGGGTAAGGTTCAGTCCCTAGCTTTAGTCTTGGAGGCAAGCGTCTCAGCGAGCCTCAACAACTCACCAAGGTTGTTCTGGGACAAGTAGTCAACCAGAACTGAGTTTAGGTGTCCCTCAGGTAGAACAAATGCAGAGAAGGGCTCCCAGGTGGCCTCTTCGACTCCAAACCCTTCCCAGAGGGTGAGGAAGCGCCAACCCTGGCGATAACGGTGGCGTAGGACAGACTTCACCAGGTAGAAGCCCTCCTTAGCCATCTCCTCGGCGTTCATGTCGCGGAGTTCACCTTCAACTTCCATAGGGCTGGCAGCCCCTTGTAGGTCCAGAGCGGCGATTTCCTCGTCGTTCAGCTCCCACTCCTCCCCACAGAGGTCTTCAGGATCATGGTAGCGCTTCAGGTGTTGAGCAGCGCACACCAGGGTCCCCCCTAGACGGGGACAACACCGCACGGTGATACGGTGTCCATCCACTGATAGAATCTTGTACGGCCCGAAGTATGGGTCATCGCTGGTAGAGCGTGGCCAGGCGGGTAGTCGACTGTGGTGCACCAGCACCCAGTCTCCCTCTTGATAGGTGGCCGGTACTCGGTGCTTGTTCTTCTTGTTCCACTGACGCTCCCTCACTCTCTGGAGCATAGCCTTGGCCTTGTCCACCTTCGCTTGTTGCTCTTGGACCCATTCACTCACAGAAGAATGGGTGTCCTCTGGATAGGGGGCATGTAGGAACCATGCCGGGCGCCCTAGGAATAGCTCATGGGGCGAGTAGCCAGTAGCTGAACTCTCTTGGGAGTTCATCATCAAGGATATGACGGGGAGTAGTCTCACCCAGTCTCTGGTGCGTTCAGTTTTGCACCATATCCGTACATTCTCCTTCAGGACACGGATCTGTCGCTCACATAGGGGGTTGCTCGTGTGCGAGTAGGGAATCCCCGTAGACACCTGGACATTGAGGGATCTCAGGACCCTCTTGTACCAACCGGTATCTGAGCGTACTCGTACGTCCTCGTCGGAGTTGATCTCCTTGGGCGCCCCATAGACACAAAACCACTCCTCCAGGAGTATCTTGATAGTCTCCTCCCCGGTAATGTGCTTGGTACATGGGAACACCCTGGTAAACCTGGTCAGCCCACAGGTTACCACGAGGGCGAAGTCATAGCCCCCGAACTTCGGCATCTCCGTGTAGTCCACGTATAGAACACTGTTAGCACAGTGAGGGATGGGCAGGGTCGAGTAGAGACCTCTGTCCCTGATATCCCCTGGTTTACAGGACCTGCACGGGCACTTGTCCACGACAGGCTGGAGGGTTTTCCGCAGTTGGTTGTCAGTCCAAGTAGTGTGGAACCACTGCTTGAACAACCTCAGGGTACGGTCAGCACCCAAATGACCGCTGGACTCATGGGTCCACTTCAGCAGCGCTGGGACTCTGTCACTAGGCACCACGATACGGTCCCCGTGCCAGAGGTAGCTCTTGTCCCTCTTCCACTGGTCTTGGTTGACCAGGAGGGGTTCAAGGCGTTTCTCCAGGCGCTTAGAGATATCCCCAAAATCCTTCAGGTACTCAGATTGTTGGAGTCCATCCAGGGGGCGTATCATCGTCATGTTGAGGTCCAAGTGGACGTCCATACGGCTGAACGCCTCCTTAGCCAGCACTTCAGACCGGGCACCAACCAGGGCGTCGAAGTTGTTGCGGCTGATGTAGTCGGCACACTCGTTCTTCACTCCCTGGATATGGTGTACCGTCAGCCGTAGTTGACTGAGGTAGGTGCACCAGCGCCGTAGCTTGGCCTTCTCAGGGCGGGGACCCTTCGGAAACTGCGGACTGGTTCTTTGTCGCACAGCCAGACCACAGCGTTACTCCCCAACAGTCGTGCTTGTGAGGATAGCACCAGCATACCCGCGAGCAATTCCTGCTCATAGGTGGAGTAGTTCCCCCTGGCCTGGTTCCACTTCCAGTTCCAGTGGCCCAGAGGTACTAGGACCCACTTGTCGTCAGGGTAGCTGTGCTTGAGGGTTCCATCTCGGTTGAGACCTTCCGTCCCCCATTGGGAAATGGCCGAGTCGAACTCCTCCTTCTCTAGTGCTTGCCATTGGAACAACGTTCCACCACCGCCCACATTGCTGGCGTCGGTCACCAGGATAATCTCCCCTTGTGCTCTAGGCACGCCCAAGCACTTAGCGTTGGCTACCTTGTCTTTGAGCTCGTCAAACGCTTGTTGCTCTTGTGGGCCCCAGCGCCAAGTAGTACTCTTCTTGATCAAGTCCGTCAGTACGGCGCTGGTGTAGGTGAAGTTTTTGATGTGGCGGCGATAGAAGTTGCACGCCCCAATGAAACTGCGTACATCATGAAGTCCTTTCTTGGGGTCTTCGTGTCGTACCTTGGCATCCATCAGGGGTTTGTCCTTAGAGGCCGCTGGGGTCCACCACCCATAGCCAACGTCAAACCCCAAGTACTGCATGGTCTCCTGCATGAACTCACACTTCTCCAGCTTGAGTCGTGTGTGGTTCTCCTGGCAGACCGCAAAGAACTCACCGAAGAGGATTAGGTGATTCTCCTGGGTATTGGTCCCGAGGCATACATCGTCGATGTGAGCCTCCATCTGGGCACCCCGGGATATGAGCTCCTGCACCTTAGGTCTCCTTCGTAGGATGGACAAGATCTTGTTCATCAGCTCTTGGAATAGAGCGGGTGCGTTAGCCACGCCAAACGGCATGACCCTCCACTTGAACACCCTCCCCTGAGGGGTGATGAAGGCCAGTAGTTTCTGTGCGTTGGGCGTCAGGTCCACTTGCCAGAATCCGCTCCTCTTGTCCATTTTGGTCTTGTAGCGACAGGAGACTATCTTCTCCAGGGTAGACTCCATATTGGGAATGGACCCTGAGTGGTTCAGCGTTTTCTTGTTCAGCTCTCTGTAGTCCACTACCAGCCGTTTGGCTGTAGACCCAGGTTTAGCCACCAGGAAACAGGGGCTGCAGTGTAGGGGGTAGTCCCCGTCCTTGTACTCCAGGACTAGGCCAGCGTCGATACATTTTTGTATCTGTCGCTCAATCTCGTCGCCCTGCTCTTTAGGAGCTCGATAGGGTCTCCTCCGGATTATGTTGCCCACGAACTCGGGTTTCAGCTTGAGGTCCATCTGTACCAGCTTGTCACATGAGGCTGGAGGGGGTAGTTCTCCGAACACCTCCAGATAGGTCCTTATAAGCTTCTGTACCCACTGGTCCAATACCTTGATCTTGTCATCCATGTCCTCGTCAGAGTGTAAGTTGCTTGCTCCCTGAGTAATAGACACCGGGAGGTGGTCCTCCACCGACTCTTCGCCCGTGGTAGTATCCTTCAGCCCTTCGTAGGCATATAGAAGGTCTTGTTCAACCATCTCCGGTGGACGATGGCAACATAGACACGCTTGAGGGGGTTCACATACACATTCCTCCGAGAGGGCGTCCTCCTCTGGGGTTCTCACATGGGCGCCCCACACGCTCTTCATGAGCTTAAGATCTACCTCTCTTTGCCAGGTGGTGATCTTCTGTTCGAGGTCTTCCCATATGTCCTTGCTTCAGTGGCCATGAGCTGCGGGTAGGCTTCCTCTTGGAATCCACATAGTCCCTGAGCCTGGATCGAGGGTTCACCTCCTCGTCCACGGGGTCTTCCACCCTCATGGAGAGTAGGGGTTTCAGTGGGGCGACGTACTCGGCGTTCTCCACTTCCTCCACACAGGTCTGCACGAAGAAGGCGTCCTGCTCAGTTTCGTCATCTGAGTGGATAGAGCTAGGTAGCTCAGATAGTCCACACTCAGAGACTCCATTAGGAACAGGTACATGGCAAGGAGAGTTGGGGGTGTTGGTGTCAGTCACGACGTACTCATCTCCTCCGGGTGTAGTCTCAACAGCATCTTGAGGTCGTAGGCGATCCTTCAAGTCACCCAAGGCGAGTCCGTCGCTTTCTCGTTGTATAGCCTGGACCAGAGTCGGGTCCAGATCCTCCCAGGGGATGGAGGTAAGACCTCCGTCCACCACGCTCAGCATACTCCCCCATCCGGGTTTCCCAATAGGCGTCTTACGACCCAGAGGCACGTAGATGGCCTCATCAGGTAACCGAACAGAGCTGATAGTCAGCCTGTCCAGGAGGTTTCGCCAGTATTCGTTGCCCACATGGGCTTCCCAATCGGGGGAACACAAGACCATACGGGAACGTTCCAAAGCTACCTTGGTCAGCACCTTCCCAAGTTCACTGAACCTGGGGTTCCCGTAGGCCATCCCGAAAGAGGGCCAGTAAAATTTGTAGCTGCAGTTCTTCCCCTTGCTGCAGTAAAGGTCCAGTACGTGCTGCTTGTCGCTGGCGAACAACTCCACACTCAGGTCTTCTCGAGAGTAACCCAACTCCTTCAGACCTTGGTCTAGGACTTCCCCCAATAGTTGATAGTCCTCAGTTTTGGAGGCCGCCATCATGTTCGAGGGCTCCTCCTTCGATAGCCTCAGGTAACTCGAGGTATGTTCCGACTGCTCCAGTGGCACAGACTCTCTGCCACTGCCGTGGTCCACGTAGAGGAGGTAGGGCGCTTGCAGCGTCAGGGATTGTATCTGGGAATGCTGTACGAAGAAGTCAGTCCCCAGTACAAAGTCGAAGGCCTCAGTGTCCATCACATAGAACCGATGGGCGATAGTCCATGGGCCCATAGGTACCTCCACTTCACAGTCCCCGCAGCTGTGCACCACATGTCCATCCCCCATGAGTATAGCAGCGGTGGTCATGGTGTTCTTCAGGCTCCCACAAGGTAAAATTTTCTTGGCGACTATAGATATGGTGGCGCCAGTGTCCAATACCCCCAGGTATTCGCGTCCCCCTAGTCGGATACGTACCCAAAACACCAGGTCTTGGGTGCCACCAGAGCGTCCCCGTCAGAACTCCGCGGGACAGGTCACCTCGAACCCCTTGTTCCGCAGTTTGCGGGCCATCCTCATGAAACGGCTCCTCTTCTTAGCGTTGCCGTCATCACCGCCTTCATGCTCAAGCTTGTTCTTGCTGGGCCTGCGTTTCTGAGCGTGTGGTAGGACCAGACTGCCCTCCAGAGGGCCCGGAGTTCCCCCCTGGATGAGGGTTGGGGTTGCCTCTGTTCTTGTCCTTGTTCTTGTTGTCGGGCTGGCGGTTAGCGCCTCCTCCTCGTCCACCTTGACCCTTGTCTTGCCCTTGACCACGTCCTTTCAACTTGCCCTTGCCGGAGTCGTTGCCTTTGCCTTTGCCTCCACCTTTGCCTGAGCCTTTGCCAGGATCTTCACCCTTAAGCTTCGCCGATAAGCGTTGCTTATGGTAGCACTCATCCTCGTAGTGCTTCCGCTTCCCGCAGAATGCACACATGATGGTGCACCTGTAATGACCCGGCAGCTTCGCTTTGGCGCCGGTGTTCTTCTCCTGCTGCTTCCCCTGGACTACGAAGCAGTCTCGCTGCTCGCAGTCAGGGGCGTGCTGCAGGTGGCCCTGCCCGTCTCTGGCATAACACCAGAAAAGCTCCTTCACGTTCTCCATGATACGGGCGTGGGCGTGTTTGGGGGTAGTCCCCTGCCCAGGTCGGGACCCTTGGTACCCTTTGCCATGACCTCCAGAACCTCCTCCTCCAGGACGGTAATTGTTCAAGTGCTGGTCGCTCTCCTTCTCCAGCGCCAGCTCCAGGAGTAGCACGCATAGATCCTCGTAGCGGAGGGATCTAGCCTTGCGCTCCGCCGTGGAACGGCACTCGTCCCATAGCTCCCGAGGGAGCTTGGCCACCAACCAGAACAGCAGGTCGTCGCTGCTGTAGGAACCGGGCGTCAGTCGTCCGGCCCAGTGATCCAAATCAGCCAACAGCTCAGAGACCCTGCCAGGTTTGGGGTTGTTGGGCAGCACGGGCAGGTTCTGGATCTTGGCCCTGATGGAGAGGTCGGTTTCGTAGGTCGGGTACTGCCTCTCCAGGGCAACCAACACATCGGCAAAGGTGGCGGAGTTAGTCACGATCTGCCGGACCTGCTTCTCCAGGTACTTGGTCTTGCAGCACTGCAGGAGCAGATCGCACTTGACTCGCCCACTAGCGTGGGTTTGGCCGGTCAATCGGAGAAACAAGGCAAAACTCTCAGCGAACTCGCTGAGGTCCTTGCCTGTGAGCTCAGGCAGGTTCACCACGGTCTTGGAGGTGGCAATGGCCTTCGCCTCCTGAGACCTGCGTCCCTCAGGGCGTCGGGTCTTCTTCTTCTTCTTCTTCTTCTTCTTACCCTTTGGGTCCTCGGGGTCCTCCGGGTCATCGTCCTCCGAGGGCGAAGTTGAAGTCATCGACGGCAGCTCATCGTCAGAGGGGTCTCCGCCTAGATCACTAGAGCCATAAGGCTCCACGTCCACCATTGCCCTTAAGGCTGTAAGCCCCAGCCGGTCCAGCTCGGCCCTCGTAGAGTTTGTCACGTGGCTGTAGGGTGGCTGGGCTGTTCTCGGTACGAAAGGACTTCTCGGTATAGGTGCAGGGGTCGGCATCGGTCGACTCCTCAGGCTCCACAGGGTGTTTGTCAACCCTGCCGCCAGGTGGTTGGCCTGTACTCGGTGGAATGACATTCCGACAGTGGTAGCTGACGCTTGGGGCGGGATCATCAGGGGCTCCAGTTTCTCTCGAATCTCTTGAGTGAGGTCGCCCACGATTTTTGAAGTGGCTCCTCGGAGCACCTCGTTGATCTCCGACCGCGTCAGCGACCTGGTGGAGGATCCTCCCGATCCTCTACTCCTGCCACCAAGAGATTCAGGTCCTCTCCTCAACCCGGTTAAGGTTGCATAGCCAGGTGCATACCCAGGAACATCCACATAGGTTCCAGTAGCGGGTAGTGGATGGGGATATTCAGCCGCATACCATCGCGGCGCAGAGCTGGAAGCCACCGGCTCACTGGCAGTAGTTGCCTCAGGGAGCGCAGTGGTAGGTGGGCCCATACCATAGGCGGGGTAGGGAGGCATGCCAGTAAAGCCTGTGCCCTCTGCCATAGGCGGGTTGGTTATGGGAGTGGATGTTGCAGCGGCTGGGAGTGTGGTGGTCATAGGAGAGAGTGATGCGTGGAGGCCAGAAGCGCTTGGTGCGCCTTCGAAGGTAGGGTCGTTCGTCAGGTCTTGCCCTTGTTCCTCTCCTTCGTCTGCTTCGTCTCCAGCATCCTTCTCGCTCTCTCTCTGCCTCTTCACAGGCTGAGAGACCACCTCTTCGACTGACAGGGCCCCGAAGGCCGTCTGGAGTCCGTCCAGCGAGTCCTCAGCCGCTTCCACTGGCCCATGTAAGGGCTCCGAAGGTACAGCGCCAGGTGCTGGCCTTGCCAGTGCCTCAGGCGCTGTCTTCACGTCGGCGTCCTCCTTCCTTGTATCCATCTTAGTCCGCCCTTCAGCCTATATGTGCCTGTACTCGGTGCACTGGATGTACGGCGCGGGGTTGCTGCCGGTGCGCAGAGACAGACTGCCTCTGCTACCAGAAAAGTTTATAGTGGTTTCAACACTGTGTTTTTGTCTCTCCTGCTGCTTGCTGCTGGTGTAGGGCTTCCTGCTGCTTGTTTTTGGAGATGAAAAGCTTTTGTTTGTTAAAATACAGTAAATCCAGGATAGCCCAAGCCAGAGGTGTGCAAGGAGAAGAGAATCAGGATCAAGGCATGAAGGGCTGCAGTGTAAACAGTGAAAGATGAAAGGATATTCACAGAAACTGTAAGTCAGGTCAAATCGGAATGCATATTCACAAAGATAGCTGAAATGTTTTGGAAAAGAGTTGGAAAACTGCCCCATGGTCACTCCATCTCCATAGTGCCATCTCAGGAGATGTGCACTCTTTGTTTTGGGTCCCATATGTGCGGAGGTGGCAGGGCATGTGGCGATGAGGTCACTGCCATGTCACATGGGATCTTCCTACTTAGCTAGGCTGACCAGGAATTGAACCCAGGACCTCTCAAAAAGAGGTGCCCAGCCCCCTAGGGTGCATACCACTAGGATAGCTAAGAATTCATGGAAAAACATAGATAAATTCATAGGCTCTGCCCTGGATATGTCAGTGCTCAGTCAACTCAGGAAAAGATGATTTGCCTCACATTGAAAGGGGATTAAGGGGTCCACTCTATATCCTGATTGGGTGTTTGGTTCCATAGGTCAAAATGTGTTATCACCAGTTTTGGTGGGACCAATACTAAGATAGAAATGCCTGGATGCTCAGTGCATCTCTAATACAACTAGAGTATGCCTCAAAGCAATCGAAAAGCACTTTTTCTTACTCCCTGTAGGTCCCGAGCGGCGATCTCCTCGTCGTTCAGTTCCCACTCTTCCGCACAGAGGTACTCAGGGTCATAGTAGTGCTTCAGCTGCTGGGTTGCACACACCTGGGTCCCCGTGGTCGGGCAGAACACCGCACAGTGAGGCGGTTACCGTCTGCGGACGGGATTCTGTAGGGCCCAAAGCAGGGGTCATCAGTGGTGGAACGTAACCAGGCGGGTGGCTGACTGTGGTGCACCAGGCCCCAGTCTCCCTCTTGGTAGCAAGCAGGCAATCAGTGCCTGTTTTTCTTGGCCCACTGTTGCTCCCCCACTCGTTGGATCAATGCCTTGGCCCTGTCCAGCTTGTCTTGCTGCTCCTTTACCCATTTCCCCACGGTAGAGTACGAATCTTCAGGATAGGGAGCGTGCAGGAACCACGCCGGGCGCCCCATGAATAGTTCACGGGGTGAGTAGCCAGTTGCTGAACTCTCTTGAGAGTTCATCATCAGGGAAATGACGGGGAGTAGGCTCACCGAATCTTTGGTACGTTTAGTCTTGCACCATGTCCTGACATTCTCCTTGAGAAGTCCGATATGTCGCTCACATAGCGGGTTACTCGTAGGAGGGTAGGGAATCCCCGTGGACACTTGGACGTTGAGAGATCCCAGGACTGCCTTGTAGCAGCCAGTGTTTGAGCGTACTCTGACGTCCTCGTCGGAATGGATCTCTTTGGATGCCCCATTGACACGGAACCACTGTCCGAGGAATATCTTGATGGTTTCCTCCCCAGTGATGTGTTTGGTGCATGGGAACACTCTGGTAAACCTGGTCCGCACCTAGGTGACCACCAGGGAGGAGTCATATCTCCAAAACTTTGCCATCTCCATGTACTCCACATAGAGAACACTGTTGGCACAGTGTGGGATGAAAAGGGTCAAATAGAGACTTCTGTCCCTGACATTTCCGGGTTTACAGGACCTGCACAGGCACTTGTCCACGATAAGCTGGAGGGACTTCCGTAGTTGATCATCACTCCATGTAGAGTGGAACCACTTCTTGAACAGCTTCAAGGTACAATCAGCCCAAAATGACCACTAGACTCGTGGGTCCACTCATGGCTCCCATCCGCATGCCACAGATAGGTCTTGTCACACTTCCACTGCTCCTGGTTGACCAGGACAGGTTCCAGGCCTCCAGGCATTTGTAGATATGCCCAAAGTCCTTCAGGTACTCGACTTACTGGAGTCCATCTAGTGACTGATCATGGTCATGTTCAGGTCAACATGTGCATCCATATGGCTGAGCGCACCCTACGCTAGCTCCCCAGACCTAGCACCAATCATGTCGTCGAACTTCTTGCGGCTGTTGTCCTGGAGTACAAGGATCGGGACTAGCCCCAACATTGCAGCCGCTATTTCCTGGGGACTAAGCCTGGATCTACCGCCAAATGGCTGGTGGTGGACTATGGAGAGCTGAACAAGAAGACCTGGCACCACAGGTGGTCCGTTCCCAACATGGAGTCGACCCTAGAGAAGATAGCCTCCTGCTGCGACAAGACTAAGATAGACAACCGAAGAGGGTTCTGGCAGGCGGACTTGACGCCCAATGCCCAGGAGCTACGGGCATTCAGCACCCCTCAGGGGAGGGTGTTCAATTGGAAGGTCATGCCCTTTGGCGTGGCCAACGCACCGGCTCTCTTGCAAGAGCTGATGATCAAGCTCCTGTGGATCCTACTTTCCGGATCTGTGGTGCAAGAACTCATATCCCGGGGTGCCCAGATTGAAGGACACATCGATGATGTATGCTCCGGAACGAACACCCGGGAGGATCACCTAATCCTGTTGGGCAAGTTCTTTGTTGTCTGCTAGGAGAACCACACACGACATTCGGGAGCCCCCACCCGGATAGCTGGGAGGCAGAGTGCAAAAAAACCAGACACGACTCAAGCTGGAGAAGTGTGAGTTCTGCAGGAGACTAAGCAGTACTTGGGGTCCATCATCGGCTATGAGTGGTGGACCGAGGCAGCCTCTAAGGCCAAACCCCTGATGGATCCTAAGGTACGACATGAAGACGCCAAGAAAGGATTCCATGATGTACGCAGCTTCATTGGGGCGTGCAACTTCTACCGCCGCCACATAAAGAACTTCACCCTATACCAGGGCCAGCCTGAGGGACCTTATCAAGAAGAGCACTACTTGGCGCTGGAGCGCTCAACAGCGACAAGCGTTTGACGAGCTCAAGGACAAGTTCCCTGGCACTAAATGCTTGGGTGCGCCTAAGGCACAGGGTAAAATTACCTTGGTGACTGAGGCCAGCAATGTGGGTGGAGGCGGAGCGTTGTTCCAGTGCCAAGCATTAGAGAAGGAGAAGTGCCACTCGGCCATATCCCAATGAGGTACTGATGGACTAAACCAGGATGGAACCCTGAAGCACAGCTACCCTGAGAACAAATGGGTCCTGGTTCCCCTGGGCCATTGGAACCTGAAATCGAAACAGGGCGGGGGAAATTACTCTACTTATGAGCAAGAACTCCTTGCGGGTATGCTGGTGCTATCCTCTCAGTCCCGACTGTTGGGGAGCAACCCTGTGGTGTGGCTGTGTGACAAAGGACGAGTCCGCCTCTTCAAGGAGGGACTCCCGCCTGAGAACGCTAAGCTCAGACGCTGCTGGACCTACCTCAGCCTGCTACGGCTCTCAGTGCACCATATCCAGAGCGTCAAGACGGAGTGTGCGTCCATACACTCTTTTATCCGTCGCTCGATCTCATCAGACTGCTCTTTAGGAGCAGGGTAGGGCCTTCGACGTGTCTTGTGAACCACGACCCCGGGGTTCAGCTTGAGGTCCATCTGAACCAGCTTGTCACAGGAAGCTAGAGGGGTTAGTTCAACGAACACCTTCAGGTAAGTCCTGATCAGCTTCGGTACTCTCGGATCCAAGGGTTTGATCTTGTCCTCCCGGTCATCCTCGGAGCGTAGATTGCCTGCTTCTTGGTGGATGGTGGCAAGGAGGTGGACCTCAACTGGTGTTCTGACTTCGAACAGCAGCAGCGCAGCAAGCGCGAGTCGCAGTCGATATCGCACTGCAGACTGTGAATACTTAAGAAGCATCGAATGCCAGTTTTGTGAAGTAAGTGCTGTAAGATACTTCGATCTCTGGACAGGGTTTTTGTCTTCGAATTTGTGAAGTGTTTATGTATTGGTGCCCCGTCTGAAGATCCCGCGAGGTTTGTCGATTGGGGATTGGGGCTTTTCGAGAAACAAGGAGAACAGGAGTACAAGAGAATTCCCAAGAAACAAACCACAACAAGTGGTAGCCAGCTAGGTGGCGGGGAGATCAATATTCGAGATCAATCTTCGACGCCGTCAACTTGATTTGGATTTCGATTTACAATGGAGCCGCCCTTCTACGACGCAGCTACGCTGCATCTTATCAGAGACAGTCTGTTTCGAACCGATTCACTCTTGCATCACGAGTTTTCGATTTTGTTAGAAAAGTTCATCGCAGAGCGCATCGCAAGTCGAGAAAGTGAGTGGTTTCCATGCATTTCCCGTGATTTTCACAGCTTGTCGCAGAAGCTTGCAGATACTCAAGCCAAGGTCATCGCATTGGAACAGCGCATCCATGCGTTTTTTGGTGCATGGGGGTTGCCCCCCGGCGAGCATAACACAAAAGCGGCCTAACCACGGGCAAGTCAGCGTTCATGGCGAGCCGAAGTTCATCGAAGGACAGCAGCCATATGTACAGTAACTCAGGGAATGTGACCCTGCTCCAAAATGCGTTGCAGACAACAGCAGCAAGTGCTACTGCGGCAACTGATCACCGAGTCGACACTTTGCAGTCCTCAATGAAGAATGCAACTCAAGCTGCTGTAAGCGAACTCCGGCGCGTAGAGTATGAATTGTCGCAATGTTATGCCCTTCTCAACGCATTTGTGAGAGTTTCGAGTCAACCATCTTTGAATCACTTCCAGTTTCCACAACAACAACAACAGCTACAACCACAACCACAGCGACAGCCGTCTCCTTCGAACCATCTGCCGTATTCACCGCCGAGCAGTTCACCTCAGCCTCCGCAACAACCACCTCCACAAGCACCTGTCCTCGACCCACACCGGGCCGACCGGTTCGCGGTCCAGCGTGCTCCAACACTCGAGATTCTCGGACGTCGTGTCGAACGCTTGAATAAACCTTTTAAAAGATTCTCTGGGAGACCTGGATCCGGGGACTTTCGTACATTGAAGGAGGACCTGTTACGAGCTTTCACCCTGTCGGATATCACTTCACCCGTCGATCAGGTGACCACCATATCGTTCCTCCTTGAGAATGATGCTGCCGAGTATTATCATAGTTTGACAAAAGCTGTACAGGATGGTTCGAGCTCATGCGTGTGTTGGGCCAACGTCTCGATTGCTTATTACATGAGCCAGTGTACCTGTCAACAATGTTGAGCTTGAAAGAAAGTGAGTTTCCTCGACATGCGGACTACGTTAGGGAGTTCCGCACTTGTGTTATCAAGTCGAAGGTTACCACCAGTGATCTCCAGATGGGTTACCTCGTCAACTCCGAATTTGCTGAAGGTTTGTCGAATGAGGCAGTTCGTTGGCAGTACATCGTTGTGGTTCGTTCGAGATGGCGTTCTGGTAGACCATTTGCCTTCGATACCTACAGAGAGACCATCACAGAAGCCTACGTTGCGGCCGGATACCAGCTCGAAGAAGTACAGAACGCATCAAGAACGACTTCTGATACCATGGGTCCTGCGGTCTCAAGACCCCTGCCTATGATGGTTCCACCAACTTCGACTTCAACGTTTCCTTCCAACCCTATGCCAACACCGCACGTCAATGCCATGCCGAGTTCAGCTGCAGCCCCCATGGCTTTCACTGTGTCAGAGCCGATGAACCTCGATGCAATTACCAAGCTTCGAGAAGAACTACATGCCTACATTGGTGAACGTCAGAATGAACGGTTCGGACGCCAAGATGGTGGACACCAAGATGGTCGAGAAAGTAGGCGTTGCCACAACTGTGGCGAACAAGGCCACTTGGCCCGCGACTGTCCAAAACATCCACCGCCATCCCGAGGACGAGAGTGTCAGGAATTAAGGTCGAACACGCCGCGAAGGGATCAGAGGCGAGACAGTAAGGGACGGTTTCGATCCCGCTCCAAAAGCAGAGAAAGGCCCACAACGGCCTAGAAGACATTTGCGAAAGCCTGGTGGTGGACGTCCTGCAGAAGAGCTGAACACCACTGAAGCGGTAGGGTGGGGGCCCGCCGTGTTGGCCCTTGAAGACCCTGAAAATGCAACAGAGCACAAAAATCAGGCTTCAACCATGACTCCGGTCAGCAGTGTTATCTTCTCGATTTCGATCGCTTTGGGAGTCCAGTTGACCATTTTTTATACAAATCTTTCCAGGATTTTTGCCGCATGGCAGGATTAGTCCTGGCTACATGGTCTCTGGAAAGGCGCAGAAGGGAAATTGATTAAAGTATTGCGAAAATCTATAAAATTAACTATAAAAATCGCTATTTCCCAATCTGGGATTACGCCTCTGCTGAGGTCATTTTTGCGCCTGCGGAGACTTCTGCGGTCGCACTGGGGACACCCACCCGCTACCGCATCACCCCTCTCCTTGAAAGAGTTGCAACCCTCTAGGAGGCTTGCAACTCTGCACTGGAGTGCCCTGGAGGAAGTCTCCGCTGGGTGACCCTTCTTTATGGGATACCAAAAGGTTTGTTTATCTCCTAGGGGGAAAAACAAGTCCCAGGGGTGGTCCCTGCCCTAGGTGTCCGGTGGGGAGCACCAATACTACCCTCAGGCAGAAATCTGCCTACTTTGACACACTAGGAAACAGAAAAAGGCCTTGGGTGGCCTGCCCCGTTTGTTTTGAAAACCTGGCAAAAGCTTTCAGTTTCCCGAAAACCCCCATGCTTTCAAAAACCAAGCAACAGGACAGGCACGCACACAGCACTATAACACAGCATCAGTTCCATGGTGCTGTGCTAGTTCGTGCCTTACCCAGGCACCGTGCACTGTACTGTACAAGTGCGGGTGCGTGTGCCAGGGGCTAAGCTGCCCCATATATACATGGGTTTTAAGTCCCACATATATACCCGGTTGGTGGAGCTTGCCAAGACTGCGCCCAGCTAGTGGTGCTCCACCCAAGAAGGAAAACTGCGAGCACTCAAATCAGATATAATAATTACGCAGGTTCGTCCTGCTCTTCCGAAACCCCCTTTAAGAGGTGTCATCACGGCTTAACGCCGCCATCGGCGACTGCTCGGACCAGGCGTTTGACTGCTCATGGTCATCTGTTGCTTTGATGCCCATGTCGTTCGTCCTCCCGTTTGTTCTGTTTGAAACTTGAGGACGCCTTTCAGGAGTTCGACCTCCGCCTCCAGTGCGGGCACTCGAAGGAGGACCATCTCCTCTAGTCTCTTGATTCGCTCTTCCATTGGCTGCGCTGCCTGTTCATTCGGTGCCGCTTGAGCTGTCAAAAGATCATGCTGCTGGTTCCAGTGACTCCTCCACGACGCACTCCTGGTACCCTCTTGGCGCCCGTCACCATGGTGAGGTCGGTAGCCTCGTTGCTGCCCGGCTGTGGATCCCCTTACGGTCCTTTGCTCGAGCTGCGGTTGGTGTGCCGCTCTCAGCTGACCCTGGTGTCTGGCGCTCTCAAAGAGGAGTTGCCGCCTTGGTGAGTCTGCAGGCACTTGCTGCCGCGGACCCATGGCTGCATGTCTCTCCTTCTCCCGCAGATTTGCTTGCCTCTCTCGGGGCTCCTGCATTCCTCTGGTGGCACGCGGTTCTTCTCTTTGCTGCTGCCACGGGTCACTTGGACTTGGATACGCTGGTTGATACCACCGATCCTGCCCTCTGGCTGGCATCGTTGGGGTCTTGGCTTTTGTCCATCGTTCACTCGTGACAGGGGTTGAGGACTTGCTTGAGCTCCATTTCGTGCCGTCGGGAAACTTGATGTCATGATGATCTTCAGGCTCGCTGCTGCCCGAACTCCACGGCGAGTTTGCTTTTGGACTGGTAGGTCCCCAGTCCGATGAGCTGCTCACTGTAGCCTCTCTTCTTTTGACAAAGGGCTGTTGACCGTCCTCTCACTCCTTCACTGCGGGCAGCTGACGGCCGTCCTTTGACTCCTCCACCGCAAACGTCTGATGGCCGTCCTCCTCGGCGCAGACGGCTTGACGCTGTCTTGTCTTGAGCGGCGGGCGGCCGTCTCCTTCTCAACGGCTGGCAGCCGTCTCCACTTGAGCAGCTGACGGCTGTCTCCTTCTCAACGGCTGGAGGCCGTCAACTTCTCAATAGCTCGTGGCCGTCTCCTCTTGAGCGGCGTGCGGCAGTATTGTGGAAAGACTTTGAAGCGGTAGGGTGGGGGCCCGCCGTGTTGGCCCTTGAAGACCCTGAAAATGCAACAGAGCACAAAAATCAGGCTTCAACCATGACTCCGGTCAGCGGTGTTATCTTCTCGATTTCGATCGCTTTGGGAGTCCATTTGACCACTTTTTATACAAATCTTTCCAAGATTTTTGCCGCATGGCAGGATTAGTCTTGGCTACATGGTCTCTGGAAAGGCGCAGAAGGAAAATTGATTAAATCTTTGCGAAAATCTATAAAATTAACTATAAAAATCGCTATTTCCCAATCTGGGATTACGCCTCTGCTGAGGTCATTTTTGCGCCTGCGGAGACTTCTGCGGTTGCACTTGGGAGACCCACCCGCTACGGCATCACCACCATCAGCACCAATAAACCCGAAAGGAATTCGACACTTTGGGTTGTCAACGTCGAAGGAACCAAACCTGAGCATGCGTCTCTCTTCACGGCTTGAGGGCGCATTTGCGCATGTCGTGACGACTCCTTTGACTCCAGCATAGAATTGTTGGTCGACTGTGGTGCGACCAGTGACTTCATGTGAATGCAGACTGCAAACAGGGCGCGACTTGCCCCTCTATAAACTGAGAAACCCTGGACACGTCTTAACAGCCGGAGGTGTCCAAGTCGAAGTGGGGTACTACACGAGAGCCTATACTGCTTTACTCCAAAAAACATGTCTTGCAGGATTAGGGAGCCCGAAAATGGGTGATGCAGCGCCCCCCCCCCCCCCCGGAAAATGGCGTTTTTTTGTCCAAACATGGCCATTTTTCCGCCCAAAAATGGCCTAAAAATGCCATTTTTGGGCCAAAAACAGTGTTTTTTGGGCTCGGGTGGTCCATTCAACACCCCCCCACCCTATGTTTCAGTTGCCCCACAAACAGAAACATGTGTTCCAGGGTTAGAAACCTAGAAAATGGGTGATTCAGGGCCGCTCCCCCTAGAAAATGCCCATTTTTTGCCCAAAAATGGCCTAAAAACGCCAATTTTGGGCAAAAAAGCACTGTTTTTCTGGCTCGGATGGCCAGTACAAGCCCGCCCCACCCTTTTTTGCAGATGCCTGACGCAAAAGAAAATTGGTATTCAAAATTATTGGAGCCAGCAAATAGGTGTTTCAGGGCCTCTTCGACCTGAAAAAGGACATTATGTGTCAAAAAATGGCCTAACATTGCCAGTATTTGGCAAAAAATCTGTATGTTTTAGGCTTGGGGGCTCCTTTCAAGGCCCCCGCACCCTTTTTTGCAGGTACCCAACGCACCAAAATAGTTTTCGCACCATGTTTGGCATGATATTTCAGCTCCAAAACAAGTCACTCCACCATTTTCTTAGTTTTCGGAATAAACTAACACTTTTTCCTTTAAAAGACTATGTGATGTTTGAGTTGGGGATCTTGTATTTCGAGATCACTTCAAGTTCTTGGAAATTCTGCCGGATGTGGTACTTGGACCACCATGGCTTCGAAGCTATGATCCGACCGTCAACTGGCAGCAGCGGTACGCCAACATCCGACATGGTTTGAATTCGTACCGGTTGTCTTTTGGTGAATCAAGACATTCCACCAAGCTACAGTTTCAAGCCGCTTCGAAGCTGGACCTTCTTTCCATACTTTCATTCAGTGCCTCGGAAGCGAGTCTGGTTGGAAATCCTACCCCACATGCCAAGGAACGCCCCGACCTACACTCGTCGACACACATCCAGCACGGTGATGACATGTACGATGAGTCCCAAACGGAAGATGTTATCACCGATGAGGAGTGCAGCGAAATGGAGATTGAGTACATTTTGTTGCCCAAACTCAAAAGAGAGATCAGTCGAGCTGATCCCACGGGGGATCAAGTATTTCTGTGCTGCATGCCTCGACCCGCAGTCCCGGTCGATGAAATGTACAAGATGCAAGCCAGTGATGACAATGACGGCCTTGACCCGGTTCGACGCAAACTGCAGATTCGATTACACAATTGGGCAGGCCTCTACGACCGGGAGAAGGCGGAGTATGGAGACCTACCTCCGTATCGACCTGGTAGAGATCATCGAATACGCCTCGATTCGGAAGACAATCCACCGTGGGTGCACCCTTACAAAATGGACCCGAGTCAACTAGATGAACTACGACAACAATTGGACAAGTTACATCGATCTGGTCTCATCAGACCATTATCGAGTCCATGCGGAGCGGATTGCCTGCTGGTGAAGAAAGGGAATAGTAAACGGCGTATGTGCGTCGATTACCGAGCAAAGAAGACGCGAACTGTTCGAGATCGGTATCTCTTACCATCGATCCAATTCATCTTGAGTACACTGGGGGGTTCTGCCGTACTTTCGAACGTTGACCTTGTTAGTGGGTCCCACCAAATCAGAATCCACGACGAAGATATCGAGAAAACCGCCTTCAACAGACAATTTGGCGTCTTCGAGTGAGTTGTTACGCCCTTTCGCCTCTGTAATGTGCCATCAACGTTCCAACGCGTGGTGAAGGATGTCCTTCGAGACCACTTGGGCATCTTTGTATGGATGTACATCGACGACATCCTCGTCCTCTAGAAGGATGCGAATGAACACCAACAACATCTTGATTTGGTACATGAACTACTCCGTCAACACCAGCTCTTTCCCTACATCAATAAATTCACGTTCTTCCAGAGTCGAGTACCCTTCTGCGGATACATCATCGACAGAGATGGAGTACAAATGGACCCCGAAAAGATCAAGGTCATTCGAGGTTGGCCTCCGCCGACTACGGTTCATGAAGTTCGACAATTTATCTGCCTACGTGGATTTTACCAGCAGTTCGTCGAAGGGTTCCAAGCTGTCGCAGCCCCTCTGACCGCAATGTTTAAGGCAGACTTCGAGTGGGACCGGACAGCCGTACATCAAGCTTCATTCGACAAGCTGAAGCAAGCAATGATCAATGCGACACATCTCAGTGCTATCGACCCCCGACAACCGTATCACTTGTACACGGATGCTTTGAAGGATTGCGTGGGTGCTACGCTAGCGCAGCAACGTGCGCATGGGAAGTACAAGGGACATGTTCTACCTATTGCCTTCATGTCGCGGAAAATGCAACCTGCAGAAACTCGATACCCGGGTCGGGAGAAGAGCTGTGGGCCATTCTGTTAGCCTTGAAGCAGTGGTTTCATCTACTTCGAGGACGACAGCAGGTGCACGTGCACACTGACCACGAACTTCCTCCTTATCTCAAGATATGTCCTCGACCGCTGACACCCTGACAAGCACAGCCGTCCCAGTTCCTCGATAAATGCAACCTCACGTTGTGGTATGTACCGGGCCTCAGGAATCCAGCAGCGGACGTCTGTTCCCGCCTGACTTCACGACAGTTGATGGACATCGAAAATGCTACATGTACACGGGCCTTTGTAATACCCTTGGTCGAGAATTGGGCTTCACCGGAAGGAGTACCTGTCGATGAGTTCCTGCATGTACTTGAGGACTTGTTCTCACACGGCGAGGTGTGGCCCCAGCCGTACGACCACCTGTACGTTTCGCTTCGAAGCAGACGCTCCGTGGGGAAGGAACCAGATGCTGATGAACATGCAGAACCAGCTCCTCAATTCGACACCGAGCCCGCCGTCGAGCCGGAGAACCTGGAGCCAGTACCATCAGACGAGATCCTGGCTGAGGATTCACACCAACCAGAGGTACATCTTGATGATGCTGGCAACGAGCCAGACATGCCTCCCGACAGCGACGACCTTCCTGACGTAAGCATGTTACTTTTGGCAAAGAACTTCGATATGCTCCAGCCCTGGCGGAACTTATTCGCTGTTGACGTCACCGAGACGGCACATTACAATCAGTTCCCTTGCCTAAGGTTGGGCCGAACACGCCGTACCCGTCGAGTCCTAAATGTACACAGCGCCAAGTGCATCGACACTATCAGGGCAAGGACTTGACTTCGACAGCTGTGTGGGCAGCAGCCTATCGAGAAGATCCACGTACAAGGCACATCTACGAAGTCGCGGTTCGAAGCCCTGCGGCAGGACACCAACCCCGCGATGCCAAGTTGTCCTTCGATGATAGCAAATTGTTCCATTTGTCGATGGTGGGCAAATGTGTGCTTGTCCCTGGGACGCTCGTGACCTCGATTGTGGCTATGTATCACGAGTGGGAGTTCTATGGCCATTCGGGTGTACTTCGAATCATGGCACTTGGCAAGCCCGACTATGTTTGTTCGCATCTCTGACATCACGTCGAGCGATACGTCCCAAATTGCGATGTGTGTCAAGCAGCGAAGTCAAGGCGAGTCGACACCGCCAGAGTGCCCAGACCATTACTGGTGCCCGAAACTCAATGGCACAGTGTGTCCATCAATTGGGTTTCAGGATGGCCGCCAACCACTAGGGGCCGTGACGCCATCATGACTGTGGTCGACCGAATCTCCAAGCGTGAATGTTCATTTCTTGTCGCAAAGATATGACAGCCGACGACCTTATCTATGTGTTCCTGCGTGGAGTAATTCGACTGAAAGAGAGCCCTCCACAAATTGTTTCCGATCGAGACAAACTGTTTGAGTGCCAAGCGTGGAAGGGGTTGGCTCAGCGTTTCAAGATCGAGATGCACCAAACAGTAGCCAACCGTCCTCGAGGCAATGGCCTAGCGGAGCGCAGCAACCAGTCGATCCTCCAGTGCTTGCGTACACACGGCATGCTTAGTAACAACGAGTGGGATGTCGACCTTCTGTTCGCCGAGAATCAGTTTAACAACCTGACGTCCAATAGCCTTTGGCTATCCCCGTCCGAGATAGATGAGGGACGAACACCCCATTTGCCATTGGATTTTCCCGGGACGACTTCTCATGCACATGAGCCATCGACGGTGAATGATTACATGCAACGAGCTGAACGTACATTTGATTCTGTGCGTGCATTGCTTGCCGAGGAACGTCGACGCCAGATGCATGTGGTCCTACAAATGGACTGACGCGTTCGAGAGCCTGAAGCCGGTGAACGATGTTGGGTGTTGGTACCGGAATATCGACATAAAGGGAAACTCGATGTTGTTTGGTGTGGCACTTACAACGTTCTCGAGGTACTGAACAAGGGCGAGAATGTTAAACTGGACATCCCTGCCCCCTTTGATGGGTTGCGAGTTTTCAATCGAGACAGCATAAAGCCCTACATCCATCGAGAGGGACAGCCAGTGTGGAAGCTCCCGATGCCACCTGTCAGAACCGGGCAATCTCCTCAACTTGTCAACATCCTGGCTAGACGTTGAGTGGGATCTAAAAAGCGCCGCACATTCTTGTACCGTTGTGAATGGGATGACGACACATGGTTTTGGGAGTCAAGCAAAGCTCTAGAGGAGGATCCTGTGTACCTTGAGTTGCTTTGACTCACCCCGAGTAACCTCGCTCCTCTCTGCAGCGTGGTTTTCGGAAAAAACTCATGCGGGGTTCCAGGTCGACCGCCAGAGCCTCCGCCTACGGTACTACTTCCCGCACGCCCCGAACTTCCTCTCGACCTCCACCTTCTCGAGCATCACTGTCGAATGTCATCGATGTCGACGAGATTAACAACACTACCGGTGAAAATGGCGATGGTGCCGAAGCCCCAGCAACATCAACTTCAGCTCCCCGCTGTCGATCGGTAGCGTCAGCGCCAGCTCAACTGAGTGGACTGCTGGATCCATTCGCCGCGCCGAAGTACAGTCAGTCGGCATACGCTGGGAGCGAGAAAGGAAAAGGAGGCCCCTCGTCGAAAGGAGGCAAGGGAGGTGTGTTCTGTTGCGAGGAATTTGCAGGAATAGCACCGATTGGGCGAGTCATGATATCAGGAGCCACCACAGGCTTGGAAGTGCTTGAACGAGCCCTGGCCGACTGGCCTGTTCCGGAATCGACCAAGAGAGGGGGCCCCCCACCCCGCATGCACCCGAAACTTTGCAAGCTGTATGGGCCCCTGTCCCCGGTCGATGCAGAATACTATGGAGGACAGTGCTTGAGCCTCGAAGAGTCTGATACCCATTCCAATTCTGCGAATGAATGGGTTCTTGAGGAATGGTTCGATTCTGATGAAGATATGGCTTGCTATACGGGATACGACGACTGATCCCTTTCCTCTGTTCAGCGCCCGGATGGGACGACAGTTCTTGGACTTCGAGGCCGAACACCTGGACTTCAAGGCGATCCAGGGACGGACCGTCGTGCAGACCAAATACCGCAGAGCCGAATACCTCCAGCTATAACAACAACGACGACGCTGCCCCCAACGACTGGGTCCAGCAATCCTGGCAGTTGAATGCCCCGAGAACGCAAGCTACTACTCGAACGTACCAGTCCGACTCCTCCTACTACAATGGCGACGATGAAGACTACGGAGACCTACCCGATGCCTGGTCGGACGATGAGGAGGATTATGCGTACGCCACACAGAGTTGGTCGACACCACCGCCCAGTTACAATACTGTGCCGAAATCAGAACCGCTGTGGCAGCCAGATAACATGCCGCAATACCACCATGAAATCCAGACCATCGATCAACTCCGACACTTAGGCACGTTCAGAATAAAGCCACCCTATCGATTTGGGACGCGCGAGGACGATCTACTTGCGACGAAGTACATCAAGCTCGAACCATTGGTGCTCACTATTGCCTCGAGTGCCATGGCTGGTCAAGGAGCAATCCACGTATTCCTGAGTCGAACGCCATGCCGCAGTTGTGACGAAAACGGATGCCGCTATCAACGAATTGAGCACAATCATCAAGATCGACAGTTGGGGTCGAACCACGCTTTTTTCCGTACGAGACCATGCGAAGCGCGCCTAACACATCTGTCGATGAACATGGGAATGCCGGTGGCAAGCCGAGCTACCAGTGGTATACAAAGATTGAAGTGGCTTGCCAGAACTTTCCAAAGACCCTGGTGGACTGGCGACACTACAACGAAGAGCTCGACGGGGGATTCTGAAAAAACCTCCCCGAACATGACCTGCCGAATCCAATTGCTTGACTAAACCGCATGCATCAAGGGATCTCAGGAATCGACCATCTGATGCACGTCGCCGATGGAATCGACCTAATCTTCAGCTACTGACGCCTCTGGACCGAGGATAAGATGGAACGAGTAGCACCCGTTGCTGTTTCGATCCTTGGAGTTGTTCGAGACCTCCAGAGGGTTTGCCAGAGGAACGACTGGCTGTTCGAGGATGGAGCCCCCTCTCTTGCGTACAAAGTCGATTTGCTTCTTCGCCGAAAACAACTGCGAGGCCTACGAGGTACCTCTTGACTTGGGTACAAACGATATGGGTGCGCTCCACATCGAACACAGGACCTTGTAGTCCAACTCCAGGAGTACTATCGACTCGGAGGAAAGACTGGACTCTATGCGTACAACGCCTTCACACCAGGTGCCCTCCTCGACCTTGTCCAGCTGGCGACCATTTACCAGACTGGACCTGGACGACTCGGATAGCACGATTTCGGTAAGGAAATCAGACAAGCTGCTCGCCTTCCCTCGGCCAGTGAGGGGTACGTTAACCTCTCTCCTTTCGTGGACGCCGCCGATTTGATTCGACGCATGGGTACCTCGAAATACCTCATGTACCCCTTCGAAGGCAGATATATATACGAAGCTGAACGACGTTGGCGTCGAGCGGTCAAGTTCTGAAGGGATGTCTACGCGGATGAATCGGAAGAGATCAAGTCCAACGACTCGCCTGCGAGCGACCTGTTCCACCCAGACCCTGTCGACTACGGGTTTTTTCCGGCTGAGTCGAACGTCTATCAGCACCACTTCGACATCCCGTTCTTCAAGTAACTCACGCCGATCCATGATGACTTCAAGGCTGCCCATCGACGCAAGGTCAGCTGCCGAGGGGTCATTGTGGACACGTCTTCAAGCCTTGTGACTGCAGAAGCGGTTGGATTCGCTCTGCAGAGTGCTCTCGCTGATGCACAGTATGTACATCAACACCTGGGTCAACTCTAAGAAAAACGTTCTCGAACCGACATGCTTGAGGTCACTGACCGATATGCCCTAGGCCCTGGAGTCAATGACGTCAGTGCCATCATCGTTGTTCGAAGAGTTTCAATTGCTGATACACCGTGGTGGCGATTGGATACGTGAACTGGTCAGTTCTACCACAGCATGCCCGCTGGTACTGGTTCAAAGCAAACCTAGCGATGGTCCACCGGTCGACATGACGCGTTCTCCTTCGAAGTCACCAATCTAACAGATTTGTGGAACGAGGACGTTTGGAAGCCGTCGAATCTCTGAGATTTCCATGCGACCAAGGCACAAACATTGGGACCAAACAATTTCAAGCGCTTGCCCGTGAACATGTCTTCTCATTCCAGTACAAGTGTCCTGTCGACGGTCGACCTGGTGATCCCAACCTTTGATTGCTCAATAATCGATCTGGTCCCCTGGTCCAGAAGCGGGCCCTCGAAAGTTACACTCGTCGACACTACACGGGTCATGACACCTTCAAGTTCATGGCTGGCGTCGAGACGCTGAAGGAAGTGCACAAAGTGTGTCGACTCCAGGTTGATCGCTCATCCACGTTCGAGTGGGGCACGGACTGCTGATTCGACAGTCGGGATACCAAATAAATGGCTGATTCGACAGTCTGGATGCCAAGTAATGGCTGATTCGACAGTCAGGACGCCATTAATGGTGTCGACTGCCTTATTTAGTCCTGTCAAATTGACAGATGTATAGGCCTGTTGGTTGTTTGTCTGCTGGGCACCCAGCTCCGATAGCTGTGCCCAATGATATGGTGTTTCGACGTGCACACAGCCTTGCTGTGGGTACAGCGCCCGTGCAGTGTGCCTGGCGAAGATGTCTTCTGCAGCTTCCGCCAAGAAACAACTGCGGCAGAGTCGAACATATCGTATGAATGAGGCGCTGACGACAGGTATACCATGAACTGTACCTCAGTGTGTGACGTTCGACCACTATTATGCTTCCGTAGCCAGGACATGTCGAGGTCGAAAACTTTTTTTACTGGACCCGTCCTTCGGGTACGACCCTTGTGACGCCCACCCAGAGGGATGAGACCCCTTCGAGGTCTCAAAAGGGGGGGTAGTGTTATGGCTTCGAACAGCAGCAGCGCAGCAAGCGCGCGAGTCGCAGTCGCAACTGCACTGCAGCCTGTGAACACTTAAGAAGCATCGAATGCCAGTTTTGTGAAGTAAGTGCTGTAAGATACTTCGATCCCTGGACAAGGCTTTTGTCTTCGAATTTGTGAGGTGTCTATGTATTGGTGCCCCGTCTGAAGATCCCGCGAGGTTTGTCAATTTGTGATTTCGGATTTTCGAGAAACAAGAGGAACAGGAGTACAGGAGGGTTCCCAAGAGACAAACCACAACACCGGCTCAGAGTCCTTAGCGGGCTCCTTCAGCCCTTGATATGTATATAGTAGGTCCCTGTCAACCGTCTCTGGTGGTCGGTTGCAGCATAGGCACGTTCGAGGGGGTTCACATTTCTCTGAGAGTTCATCTTCTTTGGGGGGTCCTCAGAAAGGCCTCCCACACGCTCTTGGTGAGCTTCAAATCCACCTCGCGTTGCCAGGGGGTTATCTTGTGTTCCAGGTTGCCCTTCAGCTGGTCAATATCTCCCATAGATCCTTGTCTCAACGGCCATGAGCTGCGGGTAGGTCTGGCGTTACATGGCCTTCTCGCCGCTGCTCTCTTGTTGGAGTCCACAAACCCTCTCAGTCTGAATCAGGGTCCAACTCCACGTCCAATGGCTCCTCTCTCCTCATGGAGAATAGGGGCTGTTGTGGGGAAATGTAGTCGGCGTTCTCCACCTCCTCCACGCAACTCTGGACAAAGAAAGCGTCATGGTCGGCTTTGTCATCTCGATGTATTGAGCTGAGTAGCTCAGATAGCCACCACCCTGAGACTACATCAGAATAAGGTACATTGCAGGGGGTGTTGGGGGCAACAGCGTCTGACACAACCTGCTTGTCTCCCCCAGGAGAAGTCTCCACCACGTGTCGACACCAGAGTCTGTCTTTCAGGACGTCCAGGGTGTAGCTGCTACTCACACGTTGAATCTCCTGGACCAGAGCAGGGTCCAGATCTTCCCACCATACTGAGGCCAGGCTCACATCCATGACGCTTAGCATACTTCCCCATCCTGGTTTCCTGATAGGCATCTTCCCGTCCAGAGGCACGTAGATGGCGTCGTCAGGCAGCTGGTTGGAGGTCAGCGTCAGCTTCCCCAATAGAGTACGCCAGTAGTCACGTCCCCTATGGGGTCCCGAATCGGGGGCCCCCTGCTGCAGTAGAGGTCAAGGACCTGCTGCTTGTCAATGCAAAACAACTGCGCGTTCAGGTCTTCCCTGGACTATTGTGATGGTTTCGAGCAACAGCAGTGCAGCGAGCGCGCGAACGCGCGATTGCACTGCAATCTGCGAATACGTATGAATCATCCAGATGCCAGTTGCTGTGAACAAAATGGTGTATAATACTTCGATATCTTTGAACAGGGTTTTTATCGTCGAATTTCTGAATTGGCTACGATTTAGTGCTGCGCCTAAAGTTCCTGCGCAAAGAGGGGTTCGTCGTATTTTGGGATTTACGAGAAACAAGACAGTTTCCAAGTCAAACCACAACAAGTAGTAGCCAGTGCTGCACTTTACTCGAGATTGCCTGTTTCGATCCGACTCGCCGTTGCACCACGAGTTCTCGAGTTCGCTAGAAAAATTCATCGCAGAGGGTATTGCGAGTCGAGAAAGCGAGTGGTTGCCATGCATATCTCGTGATGTCCACAGGTTTTCGCAGAAGCTCGCAGAGGTTCAAGCTAAGCACATCGAATTGGCGCAGCGCATTGATGAGTTGGAGATATCAGCAGCAAACGCCACTGCGGCGACTCACCACAGAGTTGACGCTTTGCAGTCTTCAACGGAGAACGCCACATGAACAGCAGTGGGTGAACTACAACAACTGGAACATGACCTTTGGCAGTGGTATATTTTCCCTAATGAGTTTGCGCAATTTGGGAACCAGCAGCAGTCTCTGAGCCAGCAACATCCGAATCAACAGCCGTTGTTCCAGCACTCCCCGCTTCTACCGCAACACCCTGACCGAAAACCACCGCATGCACCATCGATCAATCAGCCGCCACATCATTTCCCACCGCAACAGCCACCTCTACAAGCCTCCCTTTGACCCATCGATGAAGCAGGTCAATCCGATGAATGCCATGAATCCTCACGCTCCAACGTCCGAGACCTTGGGTCGCCGAGTTGAATGTCTACGCAAATTGATTCAAATATTTTCTGGGAAGCCAGGATCAAGAGAGTTTCGGAATTGGATGGAGGACCTTATGCGAGCTTTTGTTCTGTCGGACATCACTTCACCTCTCGATCAAGTCACCACCATACCGTTTCTCCTCGAAGGCGACGCCGTCGAGTATTATCACAGCTTGATAAAACAGGTACAAGATGACTGGTTTGAGCTCATGCGTGTGTTGGGCCAGCGCTTCGATTGCATATCCCACGAGCAAGTGTACCTGTCGAGAATGTTTGCGCTGCAAGAAAGTGAATTCCCTCGACATACGGAGTACTTTGAAGAATTTTGAACCTGTGTCATCAAGTCGAAGGTTAACACCAGTGACGTCCAGATGGCTTACCTCGTCAACTCTCAATTTGTTGAAGGATTGTCGCATCACGCGATGCGCCGACAGTACATCGTCGAGGTTTGTTCAAAATGGCGCTCAGGCAGACCATCTGGCTTCCACACGCTTCTGGAGACCATTTTCCAAGCTTACATGGCAGCCGGTTATCAACTTGAGGAGGTTCAGAACGCGTCCACACCGATGGGAGACAGCACGGGGGCTGCAGTTTCGAGACCTCTGCCTATGATGGTCCCGCCAACTTCCACTTCAAAAATGTTCCCTTCAAATCCTTTGCCAAGGCCGCAGGTGAATCCTATGCTGACTCTGAATGCAGCTCCAATGGCCTTGACTGTGCCAAGGCCCATGAATCTCGATACAGTCGCCAAGCTCTGAGAAGAGCTACAAAACATTGGTGAACGTCAGGATGATCGGTCGAATCCACAGGAGATTCGAGAAATCTGGCTTTGGTACAACTGTGGCGAGCAAGGGCCCTTGGCCCGCGACTGTTAGAAGAATGGACCACCATCTCGAGGAAGAGAACACCGATGGTCAAGATCAGGCAAGCCTCGGAGACATCTAAGTCGAGACAGTGAGGGACGATTTTGATCACGCTCCAAGAGCAGAGAAAAGCCCATGTCGGCCTAAAAAGCATCTTCAAGGACCTGGTAGCAGACGTCCTCGAGAAGAGCTGAACTCCACCATCAGTATCAACAAACCCGAAAAGAATTCGACACTTGGGAGTGTCAACGTCGAAGGAACCGAACCTCTACATCTGACTCTGTTCACGGTTCGAGGGCGCATTTGCGCACGCCGAGACGACTCATTCAACTCCAGCCTGGAATTATTGGTGGACTGTGAAGCCACGAGTGACTTCATGTTGATGCAGACTGCAATGAGGACCCGACTTCCCCTGTATAAACTGACCAACCCCGGACACGTCCCAACCGCTGGAGATGTCCAAGTCGAAGTGCGATACTACACGAGAGCTTATGCTCGAGTTGGAGAGTTGGTATTTCGACATCACTTCAAGGTTTTGGAGATTCTACGGGATGTGATGCTTGGGTTACCATGGCTTCGAAGCTATAACCTTACTGTGGACAGGAAGGAACGGGATGCAGACCCACAGCACGGTTCGAGTTCATACCGATTATCCTTTGAGGAGTCCAGGCATTCCACCCAGCTACAGTTCTGGGCCCCTTTGAAGTTGGATCTTCTTTCAACGCTTTCATCCAGTTCCTCATCAGTAAGCCCGGTTGGAAGCAGCACACAACCTGCCAAAGAACATCCTGACCTACACTCGCCGACACATGCCAAGAGCGATGCTGATGCACTCGATGTGCCGGAAACGGAAGATGGTACCACCGATGAGGAGTGCAGCGACATGGAAATCGAGTACATCTTGTTGCCGAAGCCTAAATGGGAGATCCGTTGTGCTGATCTCACCGGGGATCAAGTGTTTCTGCGCTGCATGCCTCGACCAGCAGTGGCGGTTGATCAAATGTACAACATGCAAGATAGCAGTGACAATGACGGGCTTGAGCCCGTTCGACGCAAGTCTATCGGGATACATAAATCGGCAGGTCGCTACGATCGGGAGAGAGCGGGCTTCGGAGGCTGACCTCCGCACCGACCTAGGAAAGACCACCGAATACGCCTCGATACTGAGGACAATCCACCGTGGGTACCCCTTACAAAATGAACCTGAGCCAATGGGATGAGTTTCGACGACAACTGGTCAAGTTCCACCGATCTGGCCGAATTCGACCATCCCGAAGTCCATATGGAGCGATTTGCCTGCTGGTGAGAAAAGCATATGGTAAATGGCGTATGTGTGTCGACTACCGAGCCCTGAATACCCGAACTGTTCGACACCGATACCCCTTGCCTTCGATCCAATCCATACTGAGTACATTGAGGGTTACCACCGTCTTTTGGAAGATAGATCTTGTCAGTGGGTTCCACCAGATTCGAATCCATGACTACGATATCGAAAAAACCGCCTTCAACACGCAGTCAGGGGCCTTCGAATGGGTTGTTATTTGCTTTGGCCTCTGCAATGCACCATCGACATTGCTGCGTGTGGTGAATGACGTTCCTGAAGACCACACTTGGATTTTTGTATGGGTGTACATCGACGACATTCTCGTTCTCTCTAAGGACGCTGAGGAAAAGCAACGACACCTCCATTTGGTACATGAACTATTACAGCTACATCAGCTATTTCCCTGCATTGATACATCAACGTTCTTCCAGACTGGAGTCCCCTTTTCACGGGTACATCATCGATGAAGATTGAGTACACATGGACCCCGAAAAGATCAAGGTCATTTGAGGATGGCCTCCGCTGACCACCGTCCATGAAGTTCAACAACTTATTGGGTTGTGTGGATTTTACCGGCAGTTTGTCGAAGCCTTTCAGGCTGTAGCGGCCCTTCTGACCGCGATGTTTACAGCAGACTTCGAGTGGGAGTGGACAGGTGTACACCAGACTGCCTTCAGCAAGCTGAAGCAAACAATGATCAATGCAACACATCTGAGTGCCATCGACCCCTGACAGCCGTATCACCTGTACACAGATGCGTCGAAAGACTGCGTGGGAGCCACGCTAGAACAACGATGTGCGCATGGGAAGTACAAGGGACATTTTCGATTTTCCTGCTTATATGTCGCGGAAGATGCAATCTGCTGAAACTCGATACCTGATCGGAGAACAGGAGTTGTCGGCCATCCTGCTAGCCTTGAAGCAGTGGTTCCATCTTCTTCGAGGACCACAACAGCTAAATGTGCACACAGACCACAAAAGCCTTCGGTACCTTAAGACATGTCCTCGACCGCTGACACCACGACAAGCACGCTGGTCCCAGTTCCTCGAGGAATACAGCCTCACATTGTGGTATGTACCGGGTCTTGAGAATCCAGCAGCGGACGCCTGTTCCCGCCTGACTTCGCGACAATTGATGCATATCGAAAATGGGACACGTATACGGGCCCTTGTGGTACCTTTGGTCGAGAACTGGGTTTCACCCGAAGGGGAACCTGTCGTTGCGTTTCTCCACGTGCCCCAGCCATAACATCACTTGTACGTGTCACTCAGAATGTATTGGCACTGTGGGGACTGCGTTCGCATGTTCTGTGTATGGGTGTGCGCGTCTTGGAATGTGCGTAAATTGTAAATTACTGAATCAGGATTTTCCGTAGCTTTGTACTATGTGTTTTTATTGTACAGATCAAATGAATGAAATTACGTTATCTTGGGTTGTGAGGTCTTGATGCATGTGGATGGGGAACTCAGCAACAGCCGGAGGAAACACCAATTAGAATAAACGATTTTGAGGACCACGGAATAGTTTGATAAGAATCCATTTGATGCATTTGGTGCGTTTCTCCGTTTTTGCCGTCAGCTATTGGTTCCAGTGGAAGTTTGAGTACGCCGTCAACGCTCAGCACGGCGTTGCAAAAAACAACTTGGCCAAGTACTATCAGGCGCATCGAGTTACCGAAGCGCGCAAGGCGATGGGATCTAGCTGTGGAGGTCTGGTGTGTGCTTTGCGCGCTACAGCAAGTGCAGAACGAAAATGAAGAGCTTCGCAATTCTTTGAGAAGGCAGCGCCGTGAGATGGATCAAGCTTGCAATAAATTCCATGCACGCTACCAGAAGGAGGGACTGATGATGGCCAAAAAGCTGAGCAGCACAGAGGAGATGGCCGCGTTGCAGGAGCGGGTGCCGCTGCTTACTGAGGAACTGCTGCAGCTGGGTAAGCGACCGTCAGAAGGAGAACGAAAACGCGACATCAAGCGTGTGCAGCTTGCACGGCCTGCTGCAGAGCGCTCGCGTGGCGTTGGTGCAATGTTGGAACAGAAAGTGAACAACAGGTTGAGGGTGACACTTCAGGAAGAGTAAGCTTGGGGACAGAAAAGTCAAGGTGTCTTGCTCTATCGGCAGCGCCTTGCCTATTTTTCTGGCGCTTCGTGTGCTATTCGTTTCGTTGCTCGCTTCGTGGTTTTTTTTCGTTGTTTTCTGCTTCGCTTCGTTTCGTTTCCTCTTTGCCTTATCGGCAGATGCGACAAATTTGTATGTGTTGTTGTTTGTGTCATTGCATTTCGTTTGTCATGCTTCATTTCGCTTTGTTTTGCTTCGTTTTGCTTCGTTTGTTTCTCTTTTTTTTTTTTTGTGTCTTGTTTGTTTCAGTTCTCTCTTTCCTGTCATTGTTTTCTCTAATTTCAGGCGATGGGTTTCATTTCTATGGGTTTGGACTACGACACCAGAGCCGGACAGCCAGTTATGGTATGTCCGTGCTTGTGCCTTGGTGTCGTTGTTCGCTTCGTTTTGTTTCACTTGCTTTTTGTTTTTGTCTTTCGTGCTTGTTACTTTTGATTGTAGATTTAAAATTTTACAGCTTGGTTGGTGAGGTTATTTTTGATTAGCTCGAACAGGTCTACGCGTGTGTACGCGCGTGTGTTTGCGCGCAGTGTAATGGCGCTGACGGCCTTGCTTATTTCTTTTTGGCCATGTTGCCCCAAGTCAGATAAAGGGGCTAGATCTTTGTTCCTCAGGATCTGAAGCTCCTGGATGTGAATTTTGACTTCGGTGTTAGAGTAGCGTACGTCAGTTTTAACCTTCTAGGTGTGTTTGTTTTTCGTTTATGTGTATGTAGGCTTGTCTTTGTTTTTCGTGTTTGGTTGATTTTTTAGTAGTTTTGAGTGCCAGTTACTTTTACCTCTTTGTTTGGCTGTTTGGTTGGCAGGGAGTTCATGTTGAGCGCCGACAAGTTTGGTTGGCTAGGTGGTTACCTGTGGGTGACAGTGGCGTGGAACAGCCTCCGGCTGTATAGTGGGGTAGGGTGAAACCTCCACCCTCGTTTAGGCCCTGACCCAGCTGGGCTTCTTGGGGAGCTCTTTTTCTTGGGTGCTGGTGCCCCCTCTCCCCGTCATTTTTGGGTGTGGAGCCTTTACCCCTCCCCCTGTTAGTACAGCGCGTGGCGCTGCAGGGAGGAGTCCCTCACTAGGTGGGACTGCACAGTGCATGCAACACCCTGGCCAGTTTTTGGCCTGATCTTTCCACGTCAACAGCGCCTTCGCCGTGGGGACATGTGGACCCCAGCCAGTCGGTTTGGCTTTTTTTGAGCCTCAAAGAACTTGTTTTGTTTGGCATTAGCCGCTTTTGTTTGGCAGCGCCGCAGCTGCCTGCATATTTGCTTTTTTCCCCTTACTATATATCCACGTGGCCATGTGTGTGTGTGCATGTGTCTGTGGGGTGTTGCGTTTGTTTGTCTTAGATTTGATTTGGATTATTTTGAAGTGTTTCTTTGGGTATTGAGGGAAGCCGCACTAACACACGCGTTCAGGTGTACAGTACTGCTTGCGTGCTTCTCGTTTTAGTATCGTTTATTTGCTTTCCTCGCTTCTTGTTTTGTTTTTCGAATTTCCGCTTCTGCCTTGCACTGTTCTCAGCGATCAGTGCGATCAGTCCTGGTATGTTCTTGTTTTGCTTTGAATATTTGTTTCCCGCTGTCTTTGCCTTGCCGCCCCCTGTCTATGCAGTTTCCGAGCCCTTTAACTATCTGCAAGTATGGAAAGTTGCTTATTAACTCAATTTTATATATTCTGTTGACTTGGAGGAGTAATGAAGCGGTACCCAGAACCCCATTGCTAGGTTAGGGCATACAACCGATCTCCGGTCCACTAACCCCATGTACGGAAGGGAAGACCGGTCTCAGCCCCGCATCGGCAACTGATGCACCGCCAGCGGAGATTTGTATATCAGAATATCAGGAATCAACAGGGTCTTATTTTCATATTGTTTCCGTCAATTTTTACGCTTCCGTTCTGATATTCACTGTTTTGACTGCTGGCGGTTGGATCGCGACTTTACCGTAACCGCCAGTTTAACTGTTTATAACCGAAATTTTAACGCTATCCGTGACGAAGGCTCTAAAGTCTTCAGGAATTGCGTTGATGCATCCGCAATTTTCACATTCTACACTCGCAACCTTAATCCGAATTTTTGAGGATGTCGAAATCGGATGTTCGACTTCGACATCCCCGCACTTGATTTGACCTCTTTCGAGTGGACCTACGTGCTTCCCTATGCACGAATCAACTTTCCTTTTATCCTGCCCTCCATTTGTCTTAAAGATATGGGCAAAACAAAGTTGATTCGTGAGGCCACTTGTGAGGGTCATATCTCGTGCCGCTTGCGAGGAATGACGATAAGGAAACGTGGGATGTATTCACAATACTCCCGACGTAATTGAGGAAGCATTATATGCCTTGCGTCTCCACACGTGCGCGCTAGTGTAATGGATCATGGTCAAGAGGGTAGAGTTTGCGTTATAACTCTTGGGCCATGATATTGCGTGCGTTAAGATAATGTTCGAGTGTAGCACGCGAGTGCTGGTGTTGCATAGGAACTCTCCTTGAGTTCCTATGAGCGATTAACACAAAGTTATGCCCTTGGAGGGGCATGACATATCGTGGGGGGAGCTACCTTTTTGGGCAATATGTGGTATGTGCCATGTGTTGTGTTGCGTGCCCATTTGGCGGGTCCATCATATTGTGCAAGCTCCTTCTTTATACTCCCCAGGATCAATTGCGAGCCTAACCCTCGTGAAGGGAAGCTTGTGTGGCGATCCCAAAGCGATGCGTTGGGAGCAAGGTGTGTGTTTTGCAATTTTCCATATTTTCATGTGCCCACTTGGAAGGCAGCGCTCGTAACCTTTCAAAGCGCCCCAAGTGGAGCACATATGTGGGATCGGAGGTCATTGGTGTCAAGTCATTATGTTTGAAAGGATTAGTTGATTGCACGATCCAAGCCGAAGATATTATAATATAATTGTGCACCTTTCAATACACTTTTGTGTGTCTTTGTGCCAATTTTGCCGTTTTTGGCCCGTCATGAGGTCAAGTGGCGACCGTGTATCTCAACGTTGCGCTCAATTGACATCATGACCCAATAGGTTCTGAGGGTACATACTTCAATGCCCAACATATCTTGGACCCGGCGAATAAATCCTCTTGGGCTTGGCATACCGTGGCCGCCATGTTGGCAATTTCGGACTATCCCAAATCATGGGCTCACTTGGTGACCCTGCCATTCCCAAAACCGGAGGAGTTGGGCGACGCCCAAAAGATATGTTGGACACATATGACTTGATACCAATCGTATGGCACACTCCGGTCCAAGTCGGGCATGTGCCGCATTTGCCCCAACCATGAGTGTGCGCATTTTTGGCCATTTGGTGCAATTTTCCACTTTTGCTGCTCGCCGTGCACTATGTTGAGCCCACCCGTGCACGCCGGACGCACGGACCAATGGACCATATATGACATGGGTGTTATGTATATTGGTCCCCATGGTTCACACACCACGTGGGCGAAGCGGAGCAACCTTCGTTAAGGCGCTAGCCCAAAGTGACCGTGGGCAATTTTGCCATTTTGGCATTTGTGGACCCAATTGGGATTGTCACCACGCCCAGTGGCATGGAGATCTTTGGCAGCCAGGGGCATGGGAGTCTCTGTGGGACTCCTTGTGGATCGCGTATGGAATGGCGGATTTGATCTCCAAGCCGGCGTGGAGATACACTATTGGGAGCACCCCGACTTTTGGCTCATTTCAGGCAGCCAAAATGACCCCATTTTGGGACCCCAATTTCCCCTTTCCGTGTGGTCAATTGGCGGCCCCATTTCTCTAAGCCCCTGGGGAGCCCGGACCGAACTCCAAGTTGTACACTCAGATATGAGTCTCAGGTCCCACCTCCTACCCTGTGGGCCATTGGCCTTACCTTGGCCGGGCGAGCCACGCGTGGGAATGACGCCAACTTTGGTGATCTTGGCATCATGACCCCACTTGACTCATCTGTGTTGCCCTGATGCCGGGACCTCAGAGGGAACCAGGTTGGGTGAGGGCTCCAGAGAGTTCGTACTCGAAGGTCATAGGGTCAGTTGTCTCGTCCCCGCCTCTGGCGGGTCCGGACGAGGGGTCAATTTTGGGGATATTTGAGTTAATTTCAGTTTGGGCTGAAACAGCCCATTTTCAGCTACGGACTCCTGGGTGAAAATGGCGGGGCCATATCTCTCGCTCAGATGGGGGGTTGGGACCTGCCGTTGGGGTAGCATGGGGTGCCACAGTCTGTGGGCCTTGGAGTCCCTTGGTTCCCAGGAACTCGCCTGTGGCTGGGCGGAACACTTTTCCCATTGGCAGGGTTTCAGGGTCCGGACTGAGCAGGGCATGGGTTGTGTTTGAGCCCCCGCCCTCACCAGCCACTGAGAGGGTCGGACCTGGGATTGGGGTACAGGTTAGGATAGAGTGTTTCTTGTCCTGTGATGCCCTTACCCCAGTCCAGTCTTAACCCCATGTGTACATATCCTGATGTGTTGCTGTACATACTTTCGTTCCCTTGTTGCAGAGTGGCAAGGATCCTGAAACGCTTTGTCACATGACATGAGCGCATTGATGCCCTTGTGAGCGTAGTGCTTTGCCTGCCTGCTCACTTGCGCGTGTCCACCGCAGCGTCCCGGGGCCGGCCCCCCACGGGAACGCGTCAAAAGGGTTTCACTGCCGCGGGGTTACCCAGCCCTCGCGTGCCACTCGGGGCCACCAACCCCGAGCAGCGCGGCGCAGCAGCTCGCAGCTCGCAGCTCGCAGCGCAGCGCAGCAGCTCGCAGCGCAGCGCAGCGGCTCGCAGCGCCGCCCAGCGACAGCGCTGAGTTCGTCACGGAGCCATCAGCGCCGTCCAGAGCATCGCCCTGACCGCGCAGCGCAGCGCAGCGCAGCGCAGCGGTGCACAGACCAGACCCATCGGCCGACCAGCAAGGCCGCGTCAACCACCTCCACAACCACCGGCTGACCAGCACCAGCCGCACTTCCAATCCAGTGCTGCAGCACCCGCCTCAACAACCACCACCAGTTCGTTGAGTGGAACGAGTGCACACCAAGGACCTCAAGACCAACTACGCCCCCGCTGCCATGGTGAATCGGCAGGAAGCGGGCAGGATGTGGCCGCGGCCCCACCCCCATGCGGCACGCCTGCTGCGTGGGTTGGTTTGGGACCAGCACTACCGCCACAGCCACCTCCAGTGCGAAGGCGGCATGCCCGGGAGCTTCGAGCTCCGCACAGACATCGCCCCCGACCACCTGCAGGCCGTGGAGGACTGGCTGCGGGCGGAAGGGTTCGCCTTCCGCTTCCAGCAGAGGCGCTGGAGGACGTGGACCCGGCCGGACAGGCCTGGCGAAGGCCTGCGCCCCGACGGGATTGAGGAGGACGAGGAGCCCAACGTGTACCCGTCGGGCGCCTCGATCAATGTCTCCATGTGGGACATGATCGAGAAGAACTTCCCGGAACTGGGGAGCGAGCGCAGGCTGCAGGGCAGCAGCAGCGCGTCTCCGGGGAAGGAGAAGCGGTCCGCCGGGGACAGGAAGCGGGACCGGAAGTGGCGGGAGTACCAGGAGTCCCTGGCCGCCGAAGCCGCCCAAGGCGCCAAGGGCGGAACCCCAGCCCCCAGTCCCCAACGGGCCAATGGCGGTCACCCCCCCGGCTCCACGGCCCTTGGCGACTACATCCGAGTCGCCAAGCAGACCAAGGCAAAGCCCTGTCCGCTGCTCCTGAGGCCCCAGTAGGCCCCAGCAGGCCCCAGCAGCGACGTGGAGTCAGCCCACCGCGGGAGGATGCCAGCCGACCAGGCCAGCTCCAGCAGCGGCGCCGCTCCCGCCCAAAGGGACGTGGCGCGCGCCTGTGAGCGCGTCTGTGGGGTGCCCTGCAACCTTCGAGTTGCCCGGCAACGGGCCACGCAGCGGAACGCCGCCGTGGAGGGCGCCGTCGGCATCACCCATGAGGAGGCCACCGAGTGGGGCAGAGGCATGGACTACCACGCCTCGAAAGTGGCAGCCATCGCGGCCGGTCTCACGGCTGCGGCCGCCCATGAGGCAGTGGCTGCCCGGATCAGGGCAACCGACGAGGAGGCCCGCCGGACGCAGGAGGCCATTGCCTGCAAGGAGGCCGAGGTGAAGGCGTTGGAAGAGGCGCTTGCCCAAGGGAGGGCAAAGAAGGAGGCGGAGGAAAGGGCCCACGCCGAAGCGACGGCTAAGGCCCAGGAGGACGCCGCCAAGAAGGACACCATCGAGGCCGCGCGACGGAAGGTCGCTGAGGAGAGGGCCAAGACGGAGGCGGAGCTGGCGACGTTGGAAGCGGAGAAGGCTCGGCCGCAGCGGACCCGGGAAGCCGAAGCGGCTCGTGCTCGGGAAGAAGCTGAAGCGCGACCTGCCGCAGCCACGGCCGCCGCAATGGAGGAGGCAGAGGCCAAACTCCGCCGCGAGACTCCCCCGGGAGGATCACGAGTGGAGACCCTTCGAAAGCTTTTCGAAGGGGACGCCTCCTCCAAGATGACGCTGGACGAGGCCGACACGGGCAGCAGTGGGAGCAGTGGCCCCACCGCCTACCGACGGAGGAAGGGTAAGGGGAAGACCCCCGAGAGGCCACGAAGGCCAGCGGGCGGACACCCCCACGACAGTGACCCCTTCTTCACTGCCAGCGACGGGGACGAACGAGGCCGCCGACATCGCCAAGTGGTGGCTTGGACGGGCAGAGGAGGCGGAGACGTCCCCATGGAACCGGAAGGTGAGGATGAGGATCTCCCTCCTCCCTACCGGAGCTCGGAGTCTTCCGAGACCAAGACGCCCAGGTGGGGCGACATGGACAAGGATGACGACATGGACTTCGGCATCACGAAGAAGCGCCCATCCTCGGACCCACCGAGGCGACCCGGCGGAGGCCCACCGGGACCCCCTGGCGGAGGACCGTCAGGACCCCCTGGAGGACGCCCACCAAGTGGACCCCCTGGAGGCTGACCACCGGGCGGGGGAGGACGCCCTGGACCGGGCGGACCCGGCGGAGGCCCTCCTGGAGGACCCCCTGGGGACCCCGACGACCCACCAGGGAACGGCGACCCGGATACCACCTGGCGGTGGATTGTCTACCTCCGCAGGAGGGTCTTTTCCCTCGAGTGCGAGGTAGACACGGGCAAGGGCGAGATGTCACGCATCTCCAAGGTCGCCGCGCGCGCGCAGAAAGAGCTGGACATCGCCAGGGCCGAGATCAGACAGCTGAACACGGTCATCAGCGGCCTGCAGCAGAGGCTGGACGCGCTGGAGGCCCGTGGGAGCGTCGGCAGCGACCGCCCACCCCTGGAGTCTGGCTCGTCGGACGACGGCTGGGGACCCGGACCAGGTCCAGGCAGACCCCACGCCCCCGGCGGAGCCCCCAGGAGTCGCCCCGGCGCCAGCGCCCCCTCTCTCACCGCCCCCTCTCACCACAGCGCGGGCCGCCGCAACGAGCGCGTGCCGCCCGGCAGTGGCAGTGAGGATTGGCGTGATGAGTGGCTCAGCTCGGACTACCACAACCGCCGTGCTCCACCGCGGACGCCTGTACGCCCCCGACGCCCGGCACCAGCCCCGGTGCCAATCCCAATGGCTGGAGGACGTTATGGTGGACTCAGGGATGAGGTCCCCAGAGGAGACGTGCAGTGGGATGTCGGCGAAGGTGAGGATCTGGACCTGGACCTGGAGGAGTTGGACATCAGCCCGCCGCGTGGTGTACGACGGGAGGCCGCTGAACGCAGCCGCCAGCGCCGTGATGAGAATGCGTACATGGAAGCAGTACGGCGTGAACATCTAGGTTCAGCGTACATGGAGGAACCGCGGCGTAGCCACAGGGATTCCATGGAGGAGATGGACGTGGCGGCCGTGGGAGTCCGTGGGCGAGGCCGATGGGAACCTCGGTCGACCTCGCGGCCGGCGTTCATGGTCTCTAAGGCCGCGGACGCCGCCGTGTGGGAAGACTTGAAGGACATCAAGCCCCCCATGTACGACGGCAACCCCCTCAACCTCGACCGCTTCTTGGAGAAGCTGGACGATTGGGGGCTGACCGTCACTGAAGACATGCCTCACGCGGATGCGGAGAGATATGTCTTCAGACGGTTCAGGTACCGCCTGCCGGAAGTGCTCGGAGAGCTATACTTCGTGGCGACCAAGGAGGGGAGAATCAAGACCCTCAAGGAAGCCAAGAAGTGGCTCAACGAGCAGGAGCGGGTGGACGCTCCGCAGGTGGCGGCCAAGAGCTGGAAGTCCATCAAGCTTGAGCATGATGGACGGGAGATCCCCCTACGAGATTGGCGAGACTTATGAGGGAAATACACCCTCTTCCGCCGCAACGTGGAGGACTGGAACGAGGGTGACGAGCAGGCTCGCCTGCTCTCCATGCTGCCGGAAGCATGGATCAAGAGGGTCACCAAGGAGGAATCCAAGCGGGCCAAGTACAACCACACGGTCAAGATCATGCTCCCCAAAGAGTATCATACGAACGTGGTGGCTTGGGCGAAGAAGAACGTGGCCCGGGATGTCAAACGGCACTCCCTGCGGAACGCTCTTCTCATCACCGTCTCGGGCGATCGCGAGAAGACCGCGATGTGGCGCCTTGACGAGTGTAGGTTGAGCGGCCAGACCATCCGTCTGCAGGCCATCCCGGCGCGGATGAGCTGCGACGAGATCCTGGAGTGGGTTGGCGAGGAAGTACTCAAGGAGTACCGAAACCTCCACCACGGCCGCGGGTTGAGGCCCGGCGACCACGACGTCAACTACGTTGGCGAGGGACCTGGCGGGGAAGCTGCCATGGACCCAGCGGGAGCCGGCGGCGATGAGACTCTCGTCGACGATTACGACGACCATGAGCCCGCTGAGGTGGCCGTCTGTGCCTTCATGGCCAAGAACCTGAGCGCGGGGAGCAAACCGGGAAACTGGAAGCCCCTGCAGCAGGGTTGGAGGAAGCAGGAGAAGAGGGACCCTCGCCGCATTGGCGACTCTCCGCTGTCCTTTGGGGAGTTCATACGAGCTCACCCTCAGGGCTGTTTCGTGTGTTATGGGAGGAAGCGAGGCTTCAACCATGACCACCGAACATGCCCCGTCCACAAGGCCGACACGGAGGCTTACAAGAAGGCGCACGGGTCGAAAGGGCTTTCGCCCGCGGGTTTCTGGGAAGCCAAGGTGGAGGTGGACAGGGACGAGCTCTCCAAGCTGGTGTCGCAGGGGACCGAGTTGGCAAAGGAGATCCAGGAGATCAAGAGGAACTGGGTCCCCAGGTCGGACAACAAGAACAAGGAGAACAACCAGAATGACCAGAACAAGGACAAAGACAAGAACAAGGGTAAGAAAGGGGGAAGGAAGAAGGGCGTCAACGAGGTTGATGCAGAGGAGAACACCCCTTCCTCCACAACTGACGCCCCCTAGCGGAGCCCCTGCAGCCAAGGGCCCCAGCTAGGGCGGTCGCAGGATGGTGACGTGGGAAGCGCCGAACCATCCCAGTCCGGAGTCGATAAGCACAAAGGGACTGCCGCGGCCGGAAAGCCCGGTCCGGCACCCAGTCGCGGAGGCGGGGTGAGGGCAAGTGAAGGCACGAACCCTTGCACCCGTCCGTCCTTCGCGACCAAGAATGTGTTTGATGTACTACAGGATCTTTCCGAGAGTATCGGAGGATCACCCGGACCGCAGCTGGATGCTGCAGATGGGCAGCCTGAGCCCATTGTCCACGACCTGCACCAGTCGCTTGTTGAGCTTCTGGAACAGCCGGAGATCCTGAGTTTGCACGCCGTGCGCCGTGTCGGTCGCGAGCGGCAGTTGCATCTTAAGGTCCGTGCCTTATGCGGGGAAGTGGAAAAAGTTTTCCACGTGTTGGTCGACACGGGAGCTAAGGTCAGCTTGGTCAAGGCTGGCCTACTTCCACCAGAGTGTCTGACTGACAGTCGGAAACCTGTCAGGCTGAAGGTGGCGAACGGCCAGTACATGGTGGGAGGCACGAAGGAAGCGGCCATTGGGCTGCAGTTCGTGAACCATCGTGAGCTGAGCCGCCCAGACCTCGGCAAGGAAATCCTCCTGCACGGTCGCTTCTACGAGGCCGAAATGGACTGGGACATGATCGTCGGGTACGACTTCATGATGGACACGGACTCCAGCGTCCTCCCGGCCCAGGCCTCCATGACCCTGTACCAGGACGACCAGCTCTCGTGGCTTTCGTCACCTGAGCACCATGTGGAATGCCAATGGATCCGACCCGAACGCAATCAGCTCAAAGTGGCCGCGCTGGACACTGAGCCCACTGGGCCAGCAAACCAGGAGTACGGCGTAAGGCCGGAAGTTGCGAACCGAGTGGTCGCGGACCTGGGAGCGTCGGATCTGGCCCTGGATGCGTTCTCTTCAGGAACTTCCGCCCATCTTCGGGTTTGTGAGAAGTACTGGAGCGCCCAGGACTCCGCGTGGAAGAAGCACTGGGGTCCGCATCAGGGATTGATGTGGATCCATTGCCCCCGTTGGGACATTCCAAGAGCGATAGCGAAGATTCACAAGGACCGCTCCAAGGCAATGCTGGTTGTTCCTATGGGATGCACCGAGGAGGAAAGTACCTTGGGTAGCCTCATTGACCAACATGACCTTAAACAAGGTCGTCCTACCGGCTGGAGGAAGAGTGTCTATCAGGACGCTAAGGGACAGCCCATGCCACCCCAGAGATGGCCAACAGAATTCCACTATGTGGATGGGGGCCTTGATCAGGCCGACGCCACGGACTTCGTGTGTGTCAACCGCATCATAGCAGAGCCCTGGCGACAATGCTTTGCGGTTCCCCCTGTTGACATCGAAGAATCGGATTCGGAAGACCCCCTCACTGAAGAGGAGTGGGATCTGGTTCAGGGGTATATGGATCAGCCCTTTCACGACTGGGGAAACCAGCGTGAGGGCAAAGGCCAGGACAAAGCCTGGTGGGAAGTGGACTCGATCGTCTCTGGTTCCTATGACGGGAACACCTTCGTGCAGAGGACGCTGGACCACCTATCCAGCCAGGACGAGCCAATCAGGGGTAACCCACCCACCTAAGGCGATCTACTCCGAGGCAAGACCAGAGATGGCCCTTTGGGCCACCTGGGAAGACCGCCTGAGCCGAAAACGAGCGGAGTAGCTACCCCTCAAGTAAGCTCCGTGGTTCAAGTGCCCGGAAAAGCCAAGGCGGAGTCCGATGACTGCCCCAAGATCCAGGCATTGAGGGCCAGGCTGAAGCAGAAGTATGGTGATACCTTCTTCAGCGGTAAGCCTGTGTTTCCCCCACCGGTGCGGGGACCGTATGGCGAGGCCAAGATACGACTGAAGCAGGACCCCCGTGTGTATCGGCACCGGGAGTTTGCCCTGAGGGGCGAGAGGAAAGAGGCCATGGGGAAGATCCTCCGTGACTTCATCCAAAGAGGCTGGCTTGAGCCGTGCCACTCCAAGTGGGCCTCTCCCTGCTTCGTCGTCCCCAAGAAGGTTGCCGGTGAGTGGCGGCTCGTGGTCCACTACCGCGGCCTGAACGCCCAAACGCAGCACGACAGCTATACGCTGCCCCTCATTGAGGACATGCTGCAAAAGCAACACCGGCGGAGGATCTTCACGGTGATTGACCTGAAACATGGTTATCATCAGATGCCTCTCGCCGAGGAGTCCCGTGCCTGCACAGCCATGAGCACCCCACTTGGACCTCTCCAGTGGAAGGTGATGCCCATGGGCGTTACCAACGGCAATGCGGCTTTTCAGCGGATGCTGGAGAACCTGCTTGAGCCGGTGCGTGACTGCGCGGACCCCTTCGTGGACGACGTGATCATCGCGTCCGGGGACCCCAGTATGAGCTACGAGGAGCTCCTGGAGGCACATGAAAGGGACGTCACTCGAGTGCTGGACCTTCTGGTTCGGCACAAACTCACGGGCAGCAGTGACAAGGCCACCATTGCGGTAAGCGAGGTGGTCTTCGCTGGCCACGTGGTCGGGAATGGGCAGCGAAAGCCCATACCTGGCCAGGTGGCTGCGATTGGGCACTGGGAAAAGCCCAAGACGGTCTCTGAGCTACGGGCGTATCTGGGGTTCTGCAACTACTACTCGGGGTATATCAAAATGTATGCCGAGTATGCAGCCCCCATGACGACCATGCTCAAGGGCAACCGAGAGGAGACCAAGAAGGGGTCCAAGAAGGATCTGGTCTGGACAGCTGAGTCCGACCGTGCCTTTGAGGGGATGAAGCAGGCGCTGCTATCCGCAGTGGGTCTGCACCCCGTGGATCCCGACCGAGGGTTCGTCCTGCGCACCGACGCTTCGGACTACGCCATTGGCGCTGTGTTGGAGCAAGTGCTTGACGACGGGAGGCACGTGCCCGTGGCCTTCTGGAGCCGAGTCCTGGCGGAAGGCCAGAGACGGACGTGGACGCCCCGTGAAAAGGAGGCGTATGCCATCGTCATGGCTCTCAGAAAATGGGCTGGGTACATAGCCCTCCATCCCGTCACCGTCTGCACCGACCATCAGAGTCTGCAGTCGTGGCACAAGGAGCACGTGGACACCCGCTCAGGTCCCGCCTCCCGCCGGGCAAGATGGCATGAGACCTTGGCCAAGTTCGACCTCACGGTTGTGTATATTCCTGAAAAGGATAACACCGTGGCGGACTGTCTCAGTAGGTGGGCCTATCCCGCCAGCAAGGGCATGACGGATATCTCTGCCCATGGCGATGAGGCTGAGACCGCTGAAGCCAAGAAGATCATCGAAATGGAGCGCCTGATGGAGGAGGAGGGTGCTAAATGCTTCGTCGTCATGGCTGCAGATGCCCCCCTCGCGTCGGGGGTGAGCAGAGCGGTCAGAGTACTCGCCCCTGATGGAGCTGAGTCCGACAAGCACCTCTTCCCGGAGTCTTGCCTCCAGGACGACTGGACCGACGACTACGCCAAGTCTGAGGCCTTTGCGGCCGAGTATAGGGCTGTGACCGACCCTGATGACGGGCAGAAGTGGCCAAAGGGGCTGACTGAGGAAGATGGCAAGCTCTACCGGAATGGTAAGCTGCTAGTACCAGAGTCCCGGGTGCTCGAGCTGTGTGAAGCTTGGCACCACCACATGCTGCACCCAGGGGTCAAGAAGCAAGCTCTTGACATGCCGCGTCGGTTCGAAAGCGACCATATCGTTCTCTACACCACCATCAAGAAGGTCAGGAAGGGTTGCTCGGTCTGTCAGGCCTGCAATCCCGATAACCGGAACGTCAAGGGGGAAGCCCAATGGACCCCGGTTCCTGACCAGCCCATGGAGAGCGTGGTCATGGACGTCTTCTCCATGCCGGAAGTACACATTGGCAAGGAGACCTTTGACTGTGTGGTTCTCTGTGTGGATCGCCACAGTGGCTACGTAGTAGCCGTTCCGGCACGCAAAAAGGGGTTGCTTGCCAAGGAAGTGGCAGTCATGATGATTCGTCATTGGCTGACCGTCTTTGACATCCCCCGCACCATTTGCAGTGACCGAGGGCCCCAGTTTACTGGTGGCTGGTTCAAGGCTATGTGTTCCCTCATGGGAATACGTCACGCCAAGAGCGTCGCCTATCTCAGCCGGTCTAACGGCCGTGCTGAAGTGGCTGGACGGCAGCTGTTCGAGAAGCTGCGCAAGATCCACATCACCAATCCACGTCGGAACTGGTTTGAGGAGATGTGGCCTGCTCTGAAGGCCCATCATGACACCCCCACTCCGGGCGTTTTGTCCCCTCACCAGATTCTGTTCGGCAGGGACCCCCTTGGTAGGGGACTTCCCTTGTCTGGTGATGGCATGGCCATGGATGCCAAGGAGTTCTTCGCGCGGCAAGAGCAAACGGCGCGGGACATCCGCCAGCAGCTCGAGAAGGAGCATGCTGAGCGTCAGAAGTCCGCCCCGAGCTCGACAGCGCAGAAGTTCAGGGTTGGAGACCCGGTGTGGGTGATCAGACCCCGCCCTATGGGCACCCACCGCACCAAGACCTGGTTCACACCCGGCGAGGTGGTTCGCAGGATTGGTGAGGACACCTACCGCATCAAGGTGGGTCACGGACAGTTCCGGGAGCGCCACGAGAGTCAGCTCCGTGTGCGGGAACCCGACCTCCGTGGCCGACATGTGTCCCTGAGCTACGCCGCACATGAGGCCGATTCGGACGACGACTCTGCTGAGCAGGACGACTATACAGTCGAGAAGATCCTGGCTCAGCGTCCGAAGGCCTTGGCACCCGGAGGTGTGGAGTTCAAGGTTCGTTGGCGAGGCTATGGGCCGTCCCACGATACCTGAGAACCCGTCTCCTCGTTCGTGCCGCGGGTCAATACTCCCTTCATGGAGTACATCCGCAAGCACAAGACCAAGATCCACGTCTCGGACTTGGCAGCACTCACCCGGGCGATTGCAGCCAGGGGTGCCTGATCAGCGCCCCGGGCACTCCCCTGATGCGTTTTGAGCTTCTGTGAGGCCGACGGATCGTCCCTTACTTGCTTGCTCTCTTTCATCTTCCGGTGACCTGCCATCGAGTGGCCATATACCCCCCTCTGCTGAATCCTGAGGAGGATGGCCCCTCTCTTCTTCTTCTCGTCACTCACCCCCCTGCTGAATCCTTGGGAATCCAGGTAGGGCGACTGACCTTCATCTTTCTGAGCTCTTGGGGCCTTGAAGCCCATACGACGTTGCGCAACGGATGCCGCTGTCATCGGCATTGCGAATTTTTGGTGTGTGGTCTGGTTCCATGGCACTTGCGAGATCCAGACCAGTCGACGTGTGTCTCGAGACTATATATGGCCTGAACTCAGGCGTTTTCCTGTCCACCCTCCTGCATTTGCCTTATCCTGACCGTGGCGTGGTTTGGCGCTCTGTCCAGAGCGTGTTTACACGCCTATTTACCCCGCTTGTTTTGTCTTTCTGTTCCACAGGATATGTGCATTGTGTGTTGCGATTGTGATGAGTTTCTATGAGCGATTGACACAAAGTTATGCCCTTGGAGGGGCATGACATATCGTGGGGGGAGCTACCTTTTTGGGCAATATGTGGTATGTGCCATGTGTTGTGTTGCGTGCCCATTTGGCGGGTCCATCGCTCCAAGCCAAACCCGCCAATGGAACTCATATTGTGCAAGCCTCTTTTTTATACTCCCCACGATCAATTGCGAGCCTAACCTTCGTGAAGGGAAGCTTGTGTGGCGATCCCAAAGCGATGCGTTGGGAGCAAGGTGTGTGTCTTGCAATTTTCCATATTTTCATGTGCCCACTTGGAAGGCAGCGCTCGTAACCTTTCAAAGCGCCCAAAGTGGAGCACATATGTGGGATCCAAGGTCATTGGTGTCAAGTCATTATGTTTAGAAGGATTGGTTGATTGCACGATCCAAGCCGAAGATATTATAATCTAATTGTGCACCTTTCAATGCACTTTTGTGTGTCTTTGTGCCAATTTTGCCGTTTTTGGCCCGTCATGAGGTCAAGTGGCGACCGTGTATCTCAACGTTGCGCTCAATTGACATCATGACCCAAGTCGGTTATGAGGGTACATACTTCGGTGCCCAACATATCTTGAACCCGGCGAATAACTCCCCTTGGGCTTGGCATACCGTGGCCGCCATGTTGGCGATTTGGGACTATCTGAAATCATGGGCTCACTTGGCCACCCTGCCATTCCCAAAACCGGAGGCGTTGGGCGACGCCGAAAAGATATGTTGGACACATATGACTTGATACCAATCCTGTGGCACACTCCGGTCCAAGTCGGGCATGTGCCGCATTTGCCCCAACCATGAGTGTGCGCATTTTTGGCCATTTGGTGCAATTTTCCACTTTTGCTGCTCGCGGTGCAATATGTTGAGCCCACCCGTGCACGCCGGACGCATGGACCAATGGACCCTATATGACATGGGTGTTATGTAGATTGGTCCCAATGGCTCACACACCACGACCAAAGTGAGTGTGGGCAATTTTGCCATTTTCGCACTTGTGGACCCAATTGGGATTGTCACCACGCCGAGTGGCATGGAGATCTTTGAGGGCCAAGGGCATGGGAGTCTCTGTTGGACTCCTGGTGGATCGCGTATGGAATGGCGGATTTGATCTCCAAGCCGGCGTGGAGATACAATATTGGGAGCACGCCGACTTTTGGCTCATTTCAGGCAGCCAAAATGACCCCATTTTGGGATCCCAATTTCCCCCTTCCGTGTGGTCAATTGGCGGCCCCATTCCTCTAAGCCCCTGGGGAGCCCAGACCCAACTCAAGGTTGTACACTCAGATAGAAGTCCTAGGTCCTGTCTCCTACCCTGTGAGCCATTGGCCTTACCTTGGCCGGACGAGCCACGCGTGGGAATGACGCCAACTTTGGTGATCTTGGCATCATGACCCCACTTGACTCATCCGTGTTGCCCTGATGCCGAGACCTCAGAGGGAACCAGGTTGGGTGAGGGCTCCAGGGAGTTGGTACTCGAAGGGCATAGGGTCAGTTGCCTCGTCCCTACCTCTGGCGGGTCTGGACGAGGGGTCAATTTTGGGGATATTTTAGTTAATTTCAGTTTGGGCTGAAACAGCCCATTTTCAGCTACCAACTCCTGGGTGATAATGGCGGGGCCATATCTCTGGCTCAAAGGCGAGTTGGGACCTGCTGTTGGGGTAGCATGGGCGGCCATTGTCAGTCGGCCTTGGAGTCCCTTGGTTTTTCTAGGAACTCGCTTGTGGCTGGGCGGGACAGGTCTCCCATTGGCAGGGTTTCAGGGTCCGGACTGAGCAGGGCATGGGTTGTGTTTGAGCCCCCGCCCCCACCAGCCACTGAGAGGGTCGGACCTGGGATTGGGATACAGGTTAGGATAGAGTGTCTATTGTCCTGTGATGCCCTTACCGCAGTCCAGTCTTAACCCCATGTGTACATATCCGGATGTGTTGCTGTACATACTTTCGTTCCCTTGTTGCAGAGTGGCAAGGATCCTGAAACGCTTTGTCACATGACATGAGCGCATTGATGCCCTTGTGAGCGTACTGCTTTGCCTGCCTGCTCACTTGCGCGTGTCCACCGCAGCGTCCCGTGGCCGGCCCCTAACGGGAACGCGTCAGTCATCGGGTTTGTATATCACTTTAACGTTGGTCAGCGAAGACTCTTACGTAATCACAATCAGTCTGTGGCTCTGTGCAGTTGCTTTGGGGATTTTTGTGCGATGGCTTCATTTCACATTTCGGATTTCTTTTCAACTTTTCAATATTTTGTCTGATTCTCTTTTGTTAGTGTTTGCATTACAGTGAACATGCAGGTTTGTATGGTTTTAAGTCTTTCTAACCTCTCTTTGGTTGTTTTCCATTTTTTAAAAAATTGTTAAAGGTTTTCTGTTCCCTTTCCACCCCATCCAGCACCCCTTTTCCCTTGCGGTGCGTCACAGTAAGGTGTTTTCGGCTGGATGGTGCAGTAGCACCAATCAACACCACGCGCACCCCCCAGAAATTGTCTCTATTTTTGCTGTTACTTGTTTTTGGGACAGCTTTCTCGGTAAGAAACCCCCTGTGTAGAGGTGGGTAGCAGATGTCAGGTTTTTCTGACACTGCAGGGTGCAGGCAGTCAGTTGTCAGGGCGTCAGTGCATGCTGTGTTGGTGTTAGAGAAACAGAGTTGGTACCAAGGGACCCCAGGGACACCCCTTCAGGACAGGTACTCCCCCCTGGGTAGATAACCCAGGGTTCGGGTAAGGCGCACGCCAGGTAGGTGTGCACTAAAGGGCTAACCTAGCTCTGCAGCCCCCCTGCCCCCCAGGCACAATGACTGCGCTCAGCCCCCCCTATGCCGGGTCCCTCAAAAGAAAGCCGGGTAGGGTCCGTAGGGCAGTGGGTATTTTTCTGAGTGTCTTTTTTTTTTCCCTCATCAGAACATGAATGGTCTTGGAAGGGGAGTGTATTGGGACTCCGGGGACTGCGTGCGCGTGTTCTGTGTATGGGTGCGCGTGTTTTCACAGAGAACCAGCCGTCAAATCGGAGGAACTGAAGCCACTGTCAACGGACGAGGCGCTAGCCAAAGATTCACACCAGCCTGCAGCAGGCCTCGAGGACGCTGGTAATGAGACACCAGACATGTCGACTGACACCGATGACCTGCCCGAGATGGACATGGACCGTCCCCTACCAGTCACCCTTGGCAAAGACCGACCTTGGTGGAGCTGATTTGCTGTCGACGCCACCGAGACAGTACACTACAGCCTGTTCCCTTACCAAAGATAGGCCCGAACACGCCATACCCCTCGAGTCTTAAGGGTACACACCGTTGAGTACACCCACACTATCAATGCAAGGATTTGACTTCCAGAGCTGTGTGGGCAGCAGCATATCGAGAAGATCTACGTACAAGGCACATCTAGGAGATCGCTGTTCGAAGCCCTACGGTACAACACCAACTCCGAGCCGCCAAGCGGTCCTTCGATGACGGTAAGTTCTTCCACTTGTCAGCAATGGGCAAGTGTGTCCTTCTACCTCGAACGCTCGTCACCTCCATTGTGGCCATGTACCATGAGTCCGAGCTTTACGGCCATTCGGGAGTACTTCGCACCATGACGCTGATAAAACGCGATAGCGTCTGTTCCAATCTTCGACATTACGTGAAGCGTTACATCCTGAGTTGCGATGTGTGTCAAGCGGCTAAGTCACGGCGTGTTGACAGTGCCAGACAGCGCAGACCCTTGCCAGTGCCCAACATCAAGTGGCATAGCTTGTCCGTGGATTGGATTTCAGGACTCCCCCAACCACGCGAGGCCACGATGCCATCATGACTGTGGTCGACCGGTTTTGGAAACGTGGAATGTTCGTCCCGTGCCGCAAGGATATGACAGCCCATGACCTCGTTTACGTGTTTCTACGCGAAATGATCCGACTCAAAGGATGCCCTCAAGACAAGCTGCCCAAGTACCAGGTGTGAAAAGAGTGGGCACAGCGTTTCAAAAGTGAAAAGCATCAGACGGTGGCCAACCGCACTCGAGGCAACAGCCTGGCGAAGCGCAGCAATCAGTCGATCCTTCAACGCTTGCGGACACACGGCATCTTCGGCAACAACAAGTGGGATGTCGATCTTGGGTTCGCTGAGATTCAGAGCAACACCCTGACATGCAACAGTCTTTGACTGTCTCCGTTCGGGATTGATGAGGGAAGTACAGCCCATTTTTCGTTGGCTTTTCCCCGAATGACTTCTCATGCACATGAGCCTTCGACAATGAATGATTGCATGCATCGAGCTGAACGTACCTTCCATTCTGTGCGTGATGGTCGCTGAGGAAGGTTGACGCCAAATGCATGTGGTTCTGCAAGTGGACCGACACGTTCGAGTGCCTGAGGTGGGAGTGCGATGGTGGGTGTTAGTACCGAAAAATGGACACAAGGTGAAACTCGATGTTGTTTGGTGTAGCCCATATAAAGTTCATGAGGTGCTCAAACAAGGGCGAGAACGTTGAACTGGACATCCCTGCCCACTTCCATGGGTTGCGCGTTTTAAATGGCGACAGTAGAAAGCACTCCATCCACCGGGAGTCACAGCCAGTGTGGGAATTTGCGATGCCACCTGTCAAGACTGGAGCTTCCCCTCGGCTTGTTAACATTCTGGCTAGACGTCGAGTGGGATCCAAAAAGCGCCGCACATTCCTGTATCGCTGTGAATGGGAAAACAACACGTGGTCTTGGGAATCGATTAGAGCTCTAGAGGAGGATCCAGTGTACCTTGAGTTTCTTCGACTCCACCCTGAGTAACTCCACCTCTCCGCAGGGTGAAATTTGGAAAACTCATGCGGGGTAGCAGATCGACTACTGGACCCTCAGAGACACAGTTATCCTACGGTTCTACCGCCGGGACATCCCGACCTTCCCCTCGACCTCCATCCTCTCGGTCATCACCGTCAAACATCATCAATGTTGACGAGGACAACGGCAATGGCGACAACGATGGCAACGCTGCCAGAGCCCAAGTGACATTCATCTCAGCTCGCCGCTGTCGATCAGTTGTGTCAGCGCCAGCCCAACCGAGCCGATCACTGACACTGTTCCCGGCGCTGAACTACAGTCAGCTGGCCTACACAGGCAGCTGCAAAGACAAGGGAGACAACCCCTCGTTGAAGGGGGTAAAGGAGCTTCGAACCGGCTCAAAGGTATGTCCTCCCCAGGGACAGTTGCTGGAATCGCACCAAGTGGTCGCATCATCATGTCAGGAGGCAGGACAGGCTTGGAGATGCTCGAACGGGCCCTGGCCAACTGGCATAACCTGGAATCGACCTGGGAAGGGGGTCCCCCGACGGACATTGAATACAAACTCTATAAGGTGCCAGGGTGTCCTACCCCGGATGACGCCAAATACCATCAACAGCAGTGCAAAAACGTTTAGGAGCCTGACGCTCAGTCCAATATCTCGGGGGAATGGTTTGATCCACGCACGGAAGGGTTCAATGCAGAGGAAAACGAGGATCTCCCTTGCTATACCGGATACAACTTATCCCCTTTGTTCTGTTCAGTGTCCGGATGGAAGCAATCATCATGGGTTGACAATTCGTGGAAGGAACGGCTGAACACCCCCGGGAAAAAATCATGAGTCGATGAATCATGGGAGTCAAACGCTCCCAAAATACAAGCTTCCACTGGAAGAAACCAATCAACTTCCTACTTCGAAGAAAAAGAAGGAGCCTACGACGATGACATCTACGATGACGGTACCTACGATGATGGCAGCGAGGACAATTTGTACGCCATGCAGAGTTGGTCGAGCCCACCGCCCAGCAACAATTAGGTTCGTCGACCAGAACCGCTGTGGCTCGAGACTGTCGACGAACTCCAGATGATCCGCTCGCTCGAGAATATCGCAAAATCGACCCGAACGTGCTTGTCATCGCAATGAGTCTCGTGCCTGCATCTACGATCTGCCGGACGTTGTTGACGTAGACGGCTGGAGCAAGACAGCGCCCTTTCCCTATGAGACAATGCAAACCGCGCCTGACACATTCTTCAATGAGAGCAGAACCCCTGGCAGCGCACCAAGCTACTAATTGTACGCGAAGATCAAAGTGGCTTGCCAGAACATTGGAAAGGCCCTTGTCGGCTGGCAACAATGCCACGAAGAACTCGACTGGGGGTACAGGAACAGTCTCGTGGAGACTGACCTGCCCAACCCAATAGCACGCCTGAACGGCATGCATCGACGATCTGATCCATGTCGCTGATGGAATCGACCCGTTCTGCGAATACCGACATTTCTGGACAGCAGCGAAAAACCGCCGATCGGCTCCATCTGCTATCTCGGTTCTTGGACTCATTTGAGACGTCAAGAAGATCTGCGGAAACGAATGACTGGTTATTCAAAGACCGAGCACCCTTCGTTGCGTATAAGGTTTACTTGCTCCTTCGACGATACCAACTTCGAGGCCTTTGAGCTACCACTCAACTCGGGTACAAGGGGTACCAATGTGCCTCAGTTCGAGCCCAGGATCTCATGTTCCGGCTTCAAGAGTATCATCGACTGGGACAGTCGACTGGTCTGTACGCCTGCAATGCGCTTACAGCAGGGGCCCAAATGGATCTGATTCAGCTGGCGACAATTTACCAGACCGGCCCTGGGCACATCAGGTACTACGACTTCGACAAGGAAATTCGGAGTGTCGCACGTCTTCAAGCAACCATCGAACGGTACCTCAACCTTTTTTCTTTCGAAGACTCCACCGATCTGACGGGACGCTTGGGAACTTTGAAGTATCTCATGTCCTCGTGGGGGAGCGGATTTGAAAACGGAGAGTACTGGCGTCGAAAAGCTCCTTTTTGAAGAGATGTTAATGTCGATTAACAGGAAGGGCTCGAGTCCAGCGTTTCGGCTGCAAGCGACCCATTTCGTCTGGATCCTGTCGACCAGCGATTGTTGTTGGCCGATTCAAACGCCTATCGACATCACTTCGATGTGCCGATGTTCAAGTACCTCATGCAGATTCAGACCAACTCCCAAGCTGCCCATCCACGCACAGTCCACTGCCCAGAGGAAGTTTTGGACGCTGTTATTGTCAACATCGCCTCAAACCTTGTGAATGCAGAGGCCGTTCAATTTGCCGTACAGAGGACTCTCGCCGATGGACAGTATGTGCATCAACACCTCGGCCGGCTTCAAGCCAAATCTCGAACGGACTGTCTCGAGATCATTCACCGATACGCTGTCTGTCCTGGGGTCAACAACATCAGCGCAATCATCGTGGCCCAGAGGGTTTCGATCGCGGACGACCCGTGGTGGCGAGTGGACACGCGAACTGGTCAGTTGTACCACAGCGATGCCGCTGGTACTGGTTCTCTTCTGAAATATCGATGGACCACTGGTCGACACGACGCGCTGTCCTTGCAAACCACCCACCGAGCGGATTTGTCGGACATTGCTCTCTGGAAGCAGTCGAACCTTTGGGCTGTCTTTGCGACCAAGTCGCAGACACTCGGACCGGGACAGTTTTGAGCTCCTGCCTCTGAGCATGTCTGCGTACTCCAGTACAAATGCCCTGTCAACGGCCGGCCTGGCGATCCCACCCTTCCATTGATCAACCATCGATCTGGTATCCTGATTCAGAAACGTACCTTTGATAGCGATATCTCTTGACACTACACCAGCCATGACACCTTCAAGCTAATGGCTAGCGTCCAAACGCTGAAGGAGGTGCACGAAGTATGTCGACTTCAGGTTAAGGATTCGTCCACGTTCCTGTGGGGCACAGACTGCTGATTCGACAGTCGGAATGTGAGGTAATGGCGTCGACTGACTTAATATGCCGTGTCGATCCGACAGATGTACCGCACCCACCCTTTAGCTTGGGCCTTGGTTTCGGCTGCGTCCTGCCACTCCTGGCTGGGGTGTTGGGGTCTGTGTGTGTTGGTGTGCGCGCTGCTCCTGTACCCCGCCTCTCCTGGGTGGGTGTGCGGTGTTCGTGTGTGTGCTTGGGCTCCGATTTTGGCGGCGCCCCGCCACTCGTGGCTGGGCTGATGGGGTTTGTGTGTGTTTGTGTGCGCGCTCCACTTGTACACCGCCACTCCTGGCTGCGGCGTGTGGCGTGGGGATGTGTGCTTGGGCTCGGGTCTCGGCTGCGCCCCGCCACTCCTGGCTGGGGTGTTGTGGTGTGTGTGTGTCGGTGTGCTCCCCCTGCTTGTACCCCGCCTTTCCGGGCTGGCGTTTGTGGTATGTGGGTTGCATGTTGCCTGGCACCTGTTCCTGTGACGTGGTTCGCTGCGGGTTGTGTGCACTGCCTGGGTTTGCGGCACCCGGTGGCTGATTTTGCTTGGCACCTGTCCGTGTGCCTTGGTTGTGGCCTGCGGGGTGCCTATCTGGCGTGCCTCGTGGCCCCGCGTGGTGTGCCGCACCTTGTCCGGTCTGGTCGCTCTTGGTGCTACGGCCGGCTTTCCTGACGCCGTGGTGCCTTTCCCCACCCCAGGAACTTGCGCCCCCAAATGTACTGGGCGGCTGCACGTGCACGTGGTGGCCGGCCCAGAACCGGGCTCTTTGTGCCTGCCGCTGGCCGCTGCCGAGGCAGCGGCGCTGGGCACGCCCCGCGATGGGGTTGTTCCTGGCGGGTCCCTCTGGCGTCGGTCTTGGACTGTGTGCGCTGCGCTGGTTTGCGTGTGTGGACCCAGTCACTGACGCGTCCGGTTTCCTGTACTGCTCGTTCTTCGACAGGGGACTCGGTCGGTGCACCGGGGCTGTTTGATGTGGACACCGACACCGCCTCTTTCGGGTCGGAAGACGCCAAGCCCGGGTCCTGCGCGTGTGTGCGTGTGCTTGCCCCTCTTGGCCAGGTGGGGCGGGCCGGCTTTCTGGGCGCGTTTTTGTGTGCCTCACTCTGTGGCCTGTCTCGATGCTCTGTTTGTTTGCTCGGCCCCCTCCAGGCTTGGGTTCCCCCCTTGGTGTTGTTGCTGTGTTTTTTTTTTGTTTTTTTCTCTTATGTGCGCCCCCGTTGTCTCTGGCGTTCCGTTTTATCCAGCCCGGGGTGCCTTGGGCCTTGGCGTCTTGTGCGCCCCCCCCCACGTTTTTCCTGGGCTGTGGAGTGGGTTGTCGTGTGTTGCTGTGGGCGTTTTGTCCCGGCGGGGGCCGGTTTGCGCTTGCGCTGTGTCGCTCTGTGCCCCCTGGTTGTGCCTGTTCTCTGTGTGTTGTTGCCTGTCGTCTTGCGTGTGTTCGGTGGCGCCGTGCTGGCGCCGTTTCTATTCCCCGTGCTGCCTCCAGTGTCCTGCTTGTGTGCTTTGTCTTCTGGTCTTGTTCTGCGGTGCTTGCGGCCTGTCGTTGCCCTTGGGTGCTGTGCTCGGGGTGCCCTGTTGCGCGGGGTCTCCTTGTGCTGTTTTGCCTTGCGTTGGTGTCTGTTGTGTTGGCCTCTTTGGTGTGGTGTCTTGCCCCGTTTTGGGGTGCCATGTGGTGTTGCCCGCCTCGCCCTCGTGTGCTGTGCGCTGTTGTTTGTTTTTCGTCGGGTGTGTGCTGGTTGTGCTGCCCCCCCCGCCCCCCCGCCCGCCTGGTTGTGATGCCCTGTGTTGTGTGTTGTCGTGCGTCGCGTCGTGTCGTGCTGCGGTCTGTGATGTGCTTTGTGTATGGCTGGGTTTGTGTGCCGTGCTGTCCGGCGCGGTGTTGTGCTGTGTCTTGTTGTGCTGTTTTTTTTTGCTCTGCTGTCGTGTGCTGCTGTGCTCTCTGCTGTTTTTTTTTTGCTTTGTTCCTTGCCTGTCTGTGGTGCACCGGGCAGTTTCTGTCTGTTTTGGGCTCTGCCGTGTTGCGTCCTGCTGTTGGGCGTGGCCCTGTCGCGTTGCGTTCTTGTGCTGGTATCTCCTGCGCTGTGCCCTGTCGTGCTCTGTTGTGCTGGGGTGCGTCTCTCGGTTCTGTGCTGTATTCTTTGTTTCGTTGTGGTGACTCGGTCGTGTCTTGCCTCGTCCGCTGCTGTGGTGGGTTGTTGTACTCTGTCTGTCCTTGGGCGCAGTGCTGTGTCGTCCTGCTGTGCCACCTGTGGTCCAGGTGCTGTCTTTCCTTGTGCCGTGTTTCTGGGTTGGTGTGCCTGCGCCGTTGCTCTCTGTGCGGTGCTCTCTCGCCCCTGTGGCGCTGGCGGGTGTTGTGTGTTGTTGCCTCTTGTGTTTGGGCGTTTGCTGTTGGCCCTGGCTCTCCTCTGTTGTCTCCTGGTGGGTCCTGGTGGCTCCTGGTGTCGTGTTTCGGTGGTGCTGTCCCTGTCTGGTTGCGTGGCCCGCCGCCCCGTGGTTTTGTGTGGTGGGTCTTGGTGCTCCGCTACCCTGTGTTGAGTTCTGTGGTGCTGTGCTGTCGTGTGGTGGTGTGCTGGTGTGCTCTGCTGTTTGTTTGCGTCGTTGCCTGTGACTGTGGTTTGTTTCCTGCTGCTGTGCTGCCGCTGCGCTGTGCCGTGTGGTCCTGCTGCCTGTCGTGTTGTGCTGCGGCCTTCGGCGTGGGTGTCCCTGTCTGGCGCGTGGCTGGCTGCCCTCTTCTGTGGTGCGGGATGCTGTGCGGCCTTGCTCTCTCTTGGTACCCTGCTCGCCTGTGCTGTGCCCCCATGTGCTGTGCTTCCCTGTGGTGCTGTGGTGTCCTGTCTTGCTGCCTTTTGTGGCTTCTTGCTTGTGTTTGTTTGCGTGCCCCTACTTTGAAAACCACTGCAAAATTTGTTTAATCACCTTTGGGCCTTTGACAGTAAAACAAAACTTTTGACTCACTTGAAATTTGACCCTACCCAACGCACGTACGCAGGCAGGTGGCAAGACCATTGGTATACTCCTGACTTACTTGCTACCGCGCGGCCTCGGCGGTGATGGCGTTCGCGACCTCGACAGCGGTGTTGGCGTTCGAGTTTTTGTCTTGTTGTTGGTGTCCTTGTTGGTGGTGGTGGTGTTTTTGGTTTTGCTAGGGGATTACCGCATTTCCCCCAAGTCCGCTCGCCGAAACTGACGGGAGGGAGGAGAGGGGGGGTTACAAGGAAGGGAAGGGGGTACATGGAGAAAAAAGAAAAGAACAGGGAATGAGGTGTGGAAACACGGCGACTTAGAATAAATATTTTTTCAACTCTTACGCGCTGCTCGTGACACGTTTTTCTTTACACACACGGCACGTAGTACGGAGAACGACTCAGCGTTATGTTTGTATTAACGTTACAGTGCTGACGGCACGTTTCGTTAGTCTACTTAGGCCGGACATTTTCGTATCGTGTTTTAACGCGTTTCTCCGCGTGCCTTTTTGCCAAGTCTTTTTCTATGGGTTTTCAGCTTTCATTTAAGGTACTTAGAACGTTTTTTCGTCGCGTTTTACCCAACTTTTTACTTTCTTCTACCGAATGGCACCAGCGTGCGCGACAAAAGAGTCCAGGCATTGCTCCCAGGTCCGCACTGCTGCGTCTCGCATGACCCGCCGCGCCCACCTCGACTCCGGGGGAGCGCCATATCCCCTTCTGTGAGCGCCCTGCGCACCTTGTCCGCCGCCGCTTGTTCACCCTTCCCTCCTACTGCGTTTGGTGCCCAATAGAGGCATTTGCCATCCCCCGGAATGACCTGTCGCCGTGCACTGTTCGGCTTTCTTTCAGGCCAGTTGTGCCCCTCTTGCGGACTTGCCAGCACTCGTTGCACCGCCGCCGCCACTTCATCTGCTTCATTCTTGGGACCCCTGACTCTTCACAGTACCGCGTAGACCCTTTTCTGGTGCATGGGGGTTGCCCCCCGGCGAGCATAACACAAAAGCGGCCTAACCACGGGCAACTGAGCGTTCATGGCGAGCCGAAGTTCATCAAAGGACAGCAGCCATATGTACAGTAGCTCAGGGGGTGTGACCCTGCTCCAAAATGCACCAAAGGCCTGGTTACTGTGGGCTGTGGCTTCGCCATTAGCCCTGTGGTTGGTGTTATGACGCTAGACGAATCGAAAATAAAAGGGACTCTATACATATTTATATATATATATATATATAAGTCAGAAACAAACAAATACTCCCGGCCTTAGAACATCTGGGGTATCATAAAAGACCACTGACTTCAGAAGCGTTCGGAAAGCTCTGAGAATCGAGTGATGGCAGAGGTGTTCTTATCGTAGTAATTGAGCTGTTGCCGTTTTCAAATTGACCTCAAAGGCTCAGGGACTCACAGGCCAACTTCAACGTTCAAGGAGACGGGAACGAGGATCTCAGGGTACTTTATCAATCTGTTGGCATGCAGCGTAAGGGCAAACGCCGTATGTGAGCGGGCTCGGAGCACTGGAATGCTGCGTTCTTTTAATTCAGGTACCACAGGACTTCTGGGGACGTCTCGCGGGGTTCCGGTATCCAGAACCAGCAATGGTAGTATCCAAAACCTTCTGGTTCATACCACCAGTGAATGCCGAGGTACCACATGACAGCAGTGGACGGGGAAAAAGGCTGTAAATTGGATGATTGACTGGAAGGTGAGCGAAACGGAGCTGGAAGAGAGCATCAAAAATGTGCTGACACAAACGTGGTCCCATCTCATCGATCTGTCGACTGGTGTCAGGAAATAGGGGGGGGGGGGGGTTGCAGATCGCAGGTGGTGAAGATGAGGAGGACGGAAAGAAAGACAAAAAAGAAAAAAGAAAAGAGGGGGGGAGAAACTCGTCACCCGGAGACCAAAGCGGGGCAGAAACCCCCCAGTCGCTTGCGGAGCTTAGTTTCTTTTCGCGATGGCTTATTTAGGGTAACGTGTTCCTAAGTGGGTAGTTACTGTAAATTAAGTAGTTGGGATCTGGTTTTTTTGTTTTTGCTGTGAACGTGTCTGTGTTTGTGGGGGTGTTTATTGGTGACTGTTGTGTTTGTCCTTTTTGGGTAGGTCAACAAGGTGGGGTTGTGAGACGAAGTGCTGTAGATGGAGTATTGGTTGTTCCATGGGTTGTCTTCGGAATCTGGTTGGAGTAAGTGCAGATCGTTAATTGGGTTTTGTCTGAGCCAGGTTTGTGTCTCTTGCAGTGCTGTTTTGAGTCGTTTTCTTCTGTGTTTAAAGGCTGTTTTTAGGTTTTGTAGGTGTTGGAAGTAGGGAGTGTTGGGTGGGATTGCTCTTAGTGAATTACTGAGTGAGCTGGGAATGAGCGTGCGGATGTAGTTTCTTCTTTCTCCTTTGGATGCATGTAGCCACCAGTCGATGACTGTTTGTTGGAAGGGTTGTTGCCAGACCTCAAAAAAGAGGTCACGAACAGGTTTCGCTGTGTCGCATTCGGTCACCGTTGTTATGGGGTCCAGGGGGTGATGAGTGTGGCATTTGGGGCAATGATATGTGTTGAGTTTGTAATGGGGAACAAAACCAGTGCAACAGTACAGTCCGTTTGTCCATTTAAGAGGTAATCTGGAAAACCATGATGTGTGGGCGTAGAAGTCGGTGCTAGAAGGTAGGTGTATGTTGTTGTGTTTATGGCTTGGAAGTAGGTGTTTGACAGTTTTGCGTGTAATGCGTCCTGGCAGTGGTGTATGATTGTGGTATATGAAGTGAAAAGTGTCGGGGTTGTGGTTTTCTGGGTGTTGGTGGAGGTTGAGTGATACCCATTTAGAAATTTTGTCAGAGTGCTCATTGCCATCGAAGTCAGCGTGTCCTTTGATCCAGGTGAAAATTATGTGAAGGTGGGTGTTGTGAAGAAAATCCGAAATATAGTTGTACCAAAGAGCGAAGCAATTAGCGTTAGAAGCGAAGGGTTTAGTTTTTAATTGTTGTATTTGGTGGAGTGTGAAGCAAACCGACAGGTTGTCAATGGCAAAAATGATTGGTTGAGAGAGAGTGTCGAGGTGTTGGAGGTAGGTAAACAGTATAATGGCATAAATTTCTGCTGGGTAAGATCCTTTTACTGGTGATGTGTTGCAGATGGTTGTTGGCGGTGTAGTGTTGAAGGTGATGGCGGCGCCCGATGGCGTGTTCACTGTGGGGTCATCCGACCTGTCGGTGTAGGCAATCGTAGCGTTAGGGTAGGCGTCAAGTGCGTCTAAAAGGTCGTGGCACCCCCAGTAGTGCAGGTGTTGAGGGTTTGGGGGAGAAAGATTGTTTTTCAGGGTAAATTGAATGAAACTTTGAGTGGCTGTGGTGCCTGTGAAAGAAAAAGGGAAGTTGGCCGTGTCGGGTATGGAGAGAGACTTGGTAGGCTTGGAAATATCTTGGAATGTGGGAAGAGTAAGGAAGCGAAACTGGTGGTTGGGAGTGAGGATTGTAGACATGTCAGGGAAAGTAACTGTGGTTTTCTGAGGCGTGGGGTGGTCGACTGTGCCTCGGAACCACTGGGTCGTTTTTGTGGTGTGTGTGGTATTTTTCGTAATGGAATATGTTGGTGGGTGGCTGTTGGATTGGTAGTAGAGAAAGGCAACTTCGATTGTTGTGTGTGTAGGGATTTGAGAAGGGAGACATGGGTTGACTGTGGGTATGTTGTGTGTTTGGAAACCTAAAAAGCTAGCAGAGTGGGCAGTCATGCGTTGCATGGTGTTGGGGTTCGTGGACTTGTAGCGCAAGGTGTACTTGACTCTTTCGTTGGTGTGGGAAGGTCCGTCGTCGTGTGTGTAGCGCAGTATATGGTTGATGGCTTGGATGTTGGTTACGATAGAAATTTTCGTGATGTTTAAACCTAGTGTGTGTGGGGGGGAGTATTTGGTTTTATTGGGGGTACGAAAGGATAGTTTGCCTAACTCTGAGATATGACTCCAAATTGTGGTGTCCAGTTTGTCGAGGTCCTGTTGCGGGAGTGAGTTGTAGATTAAACGGTAGGTGAGGGTAGGAATCCGTTGTATGTTGGATAGTTTTATGACTTCGTTGTGTGTGAGAGGGGGGGTGGCTATGTTGGCGAAAAAGGCGTGAATGGTGTTAAGTAGAAGTTGGAGCATGCTGGGTTTTTGTTGTTTGTTGAAACAGTAGGTGCCCGGGTATTTATAAAAAACCCTGGGGTCGCCGTCATCGGTAAAGGTACTGAAATGTTGGGTAGGACTAATACGAATGGTGATGTGGGTGGGGTTGTTGAGGGCGTGGAGTTCTGATTTCGTCTTGTTAAAAGAAAGGCCGTATCGAGGCCCTTGGACAAAGAGGAAGTGAAGCACTTTGTGTAGAGTGGCATGGGAGGTTGTTTGGAGGGCGATGTCGTCGATGAAGGAGAAAAGGTCGTTGAATTCGTGTTTAGGTAGGAGAGATTGTATGTGATTAATGATGGGGTCGACAAAGAGGTTAAAGAGTATGGGGGACATGGGGCATCCTTGTCTAAGTCCCCTTATGCAGTGGGCTGCAAAGAGGGCGAAGCCGTTGACGACGGGGAAGTCGTGGGGGCAGGCGTAGAGGTTTTGGATGAGGTTCATGATGGAGTGAGGTATGTTGTAGTTGGAGAGTATTTGCCATAAGGCTCGGTGAGGAACCGAGTTAAATGCTTGATTTAAATCAAGATACAAGTGGTACATGTCTGGGTGCAGTGATAGGTTGGCAATCATAGTGTATATGTGGTCTGTGGTTCTGTGGTTAGGAAGTCCGCCGTACTGTGTGTCGTTGGTGAGGTGGTGTGTTGTGGCGTAGTAAGTGAGGGTGTGTGCACCGTAAGAAGCTATGATTTTGTAAAGTGTGTTAAGTAGTGCTATTGGTCTGTAGTTTGTAGGATTATGGGGGTCACCTTTTTTGAAAAGTAGAAAAGTCTTTGCTTTAAGCCAGTGAAAAGGTATGTGGTCGGCGATAAGGAGGGAACACAGGCTGTAAATGTAGGTTTGTATATCAGGGGGAAAGATGGAGAAAAGGTAGAGAGATTGGTCGTCGAAACCAGGTGCGGTGTGTGGTTTAGCGTTCGACAAAAGAAGGTTGAAGAAGTCTCTGGTAAAGTGCGGTAGTGGTGCGTCGTTGGGTATTTTTGGGGAGTTAGTCATGAGTGTGTCGATGAAGGCTGGGTCTGTGTCGAAATCTGGGGGGCCTCCAAGGGAAGAGAGAGCGTGTCCCATAGATTTGCACATTTCGTAAGGATCGGTGGTGAGTTGACCAGTTTGGTCAAAGAGAGAGATGGGAGTGGTGTTTCTGGGGTTGAGAATGTTGTTGATTGTCTTTTTTATGCGCTTGTGAGAAATGAGGGAGTGGTGGAGTTTCTTGTGCGCTTGTGCTTGTTTTTTTGAGGTCCAGTCATTGAGTAGTGTTTGAAGTTTTTTTGTTTTCTGTGCACTGGAGGTAGTAGCAGGTAGATTATTTACCGCGTAGACCTCTTGTTTGGTCCACAGGATACCCGTGTCCAGTGGGCATCCGTCCCCATATCTCACCAGTTTCCTGTACCCCTCTCCTCTTTCGGTCTCCCTGTATGCCGCTACCTTGTATTCTCCCTCCGCTGCCCATGCTTCCACCTGAGGTGGTCCTCCCATCCGTTTCCCTTGTGTCGTTCTCCCGATGTACTTCTGCCATGACACTTCCTCGAGTGGCAGGCATTCCTCAAACGTACCCGCCTTGTGTCTACTCTCCACTCTGGTCACCACCCCTTGCCGTATCATAGCCAACTCCTCTTTACCATTTGGCCTGCCCTCCAGCACACATAATACTCCCCATAGGGAGTCAATATCCTTCCTGTACATCTACTCCAGGACCATGGGTTTCCCAGTCCGTTCTGGTGTCCCATTGCCGGCATCTTATCGCCTTTGCCATGCCCACGCCGCCCTGTGCTGCTGCTCCGCGTCATTCCCCGCCGCACTCCCCACACTCCCCGCGCCACACCTTGATGGCCTACTGTCACTGGACGCCACATATTGTTCCCTGTCGCTGTCCACCCCAATTGCCCGAGCGGGGGCCCACCTTCCGTCTTCCTTGTTGCCTTCCTCCCTTGCTTCACCCGCTCCCACTTTGCCTTCTTTCTCCCACATCACCGCGTACATCCTCTTCTTCATCAACAGACTTCCTGCCCTTTTTCTGTTCTCCTCTCCGTATTTCTTTATCTTCCTGTAGCCTGCTCCGCCCTTTGCCTCTGTGTACACCGTCACCCTGTGCCCTCCTCCCACTGCCCATGTCTCCACCTCCGGTGGCCCCCCCATCCGTCTCCCTTGTACAATCTTCTGTATGTACTTCTGCCACCCGGCTTCCCCTGGTGGCAGCTGCTCCTCCAGCTGCCCTGCTGTCCACCTCTCTTCAACGGTGGCAAACACCCTGTCCCTTACCTTTTTCGCCTTCTGCTGGCTACCGTGGCCCCCTTTGATCCCACTCAGCACCCTCCAAAGGGAGTCCATTCTGTCGCCCTCCATACGCTGTACCACGACACCTGCACTGATCCTTTTCTTGCGCTCCCTCCATTGCCTGCTCTCTCCCTGCCCGTGCGCATGCTGTTTTTCTGCGCTGTGCCTCATCAACTTCGCCTTCAGCACTCACCATGTCACTCATTGTCAGCTGGCTGCGGACAGATTCCCTGCTCGGTATGCCGGCTTCATCTTCTTTCTTGCTCATTGTGTGTCTCCTGCGTACACATGAGCAGGTCCTGCCCCAACTGCTCCCCACCTCTGGCTCCCTTCCTGATTTGCCTCCAGTCGCTGTCCACACCTGTGCGCTGCGCTGCCAGATCTCCGCCTAAGTCGAAAACCATCCAGGGCCGGTGGTGCTTGTGTACCTAGGCGGTCCCTCCAGGACCTGTAGCAAGTGTACGGTCTCCATGACCCTGGAACGAAGCTGGTCTTCAAGTCTACCCCGCTGATGCTGCTAGTGGAAATCGAACCCACAACTACAGCTCCTTCAGCGGGGTGTCTAGCCGCTGGGGTACTCCTCAGCTGGTCGCCTCTGTTGCGTCTTTCTTCTCCTCCTTTGCGCCATGCCCCTTTCTCTCCGCCTTTTCTTCTCCTTCTTGGTCCCCCCCTCGCCTCTTGCCCTTTGTCCCCTTTCCCACCGTGTCCCCCGCCCTGTACGCCTTCTTCCCCGGATGTTCCAGTCCAGGGGGCTGCCTTCTAGACTTCACACGCCTCGCCGGATGCTCCAGTCCGACGGTACCTCTCGACCTCTTTCTTCTTTAGCCCCAGGCCTGTGTCCGCTTTGTGTTGCCCCAGACGTTCTAGTCTGTAACCTCCGGTCACCCTCCTTACCGTACACCTCAGTCCGGGCGGGGGTTCCCCCTTCTTGCTCCCCCCCTGGCGTTCTTGCTGTCTCTTCTCTGTCAGCTCCTCCTTCCTGCCCAGCCCCGGTTGGTCCTGCCAGGGGCTGCTCCCCTTCCTTCCGAGATGCTCCAGTCCGGTGCTTACGCCTTGTCCTTGTCTTGGCCATCATCCGTCATCCCCCTCCTCACTTGTTGTTGTTGTTCTGGTCCTGCTGCTCTTGCCCTTGACCTTGTCCCCGGTCTCCCCAGGATGATCTTGTGTTGGCTAGATCCTCCTTCGTGACCCACCAGTGATGACCCCCATCCCTTGGGTTCTTGTTCCTGGTTGCGCTGCTGATCAGTTGATCTCTTGCTTGTTCAGCCCCTTATGATCCAGTCCGGGGCTGCTCCCCTTCGTCCTCGGATGATCCAGTCCGGGGCTGCGTTCTGCAGCCCCCAAGATGCTCCAGTCCTGGGGGCCCACCTTTATGCTGCCTTGGTCTCTCCCAGATGACGCAGTCCGCGCTGTTGGCTCCTTTTGGCTCTGCGGCCCTCCGAATGATACAGTCCTGGGGGCCCCCTTTCTGCTCCTTGGCCTCACCCCTGTTGCCTCAGTCTGGGGTGTTTGACTCTGTCCTCGGGCTGACCCTTCATTCGTTGTGTCCTGTCTTCCTTGCTCTGCCCGGCTGACCTTGTTCAGGCCGCTCTTTTGTCCCCATACTCTCCTCTCTTGTCTTGGTGTTCATCCCCCTGCTAACTGATGGTGTTGTTCGGTCCCTGATCTTGTCCCCGGTTGCCCTGGATGATCTTGTGCTGGCTTGCTCTCCCCTGATGACCCTCCATTCCTTGGGGTCTTGTTCTTGCTTCCGCTGTTGATTAGTTGATCTCCGCTTTTGGCCCCTCCTTCGTGTTCCGCTCTTGATGATCCAGTCCGGAGCGGTTCGCTTTCCTCCCCAGATGATCCAGTCCGGTGTTTCGGCCTGCATCCGCCTTGGTTCTTCCCGGATGATCCAGTCTTATTGGTTCCGCGGCCCTCTGAATGGTCCGCCTTCTTGCTTCCTGGCCCCGTCCCGGATGATCCAGTCCGGGGCTCGCGGCTCCGCGGCCCTCCGGACGTTCCAGTCGTGGTGGCCGCCATGTTGATTCTTGGCCCCTGCCCCGTATGTTCGCGTCCATGGCGTTTCGCCCTCTGCCCCGGCCCGTTTATCATTCAGTGTGTCTTCTCCTTCTCGCCCTGCCCGGCCAACCCTGCCCGGGCTGCTCTTTCATCCCCTTACTCTCTTGTCTTGGCCATCATCTCATCCTCACTTGTTGTTGTTGTTCTGGTCCTGCTGCTCTTGCCCTTGCACTTGTCCCCGGGCGCCCCAGGATCATCTTGTGTTCGCTGGCTCCTCTTTCGTGACTCATCACTGCTGACCCCCCACCCCATTGCTGTTCTTGCTTCCCTCGCTGATTAGTTGATCTCCCCTTTAGACCCCTGCTTCTAGCTCAGTCCCGGACGATCCAGTCCGGGGACTCCCACCCTCTTCCCCGGATGTTCCAGTCCGGGGCTTCTGTCTGCAGCCCCCCGGATGTTCTAGTCGAGGGGGCCCGCCTTCTTGCCGCTTTGAGCTCTCCTGGATGATCCAGTCCGGGCTGTTGGCTCCTGTTGGCTCCGTGGCTCTCTGGTTGGCCCGGTCCTGGTGGCCGCCATTGTGCTTCTTGGCCTCGCCCCTGATGTTCCAGTCCGGGGCGTTTGTGTCTCGCCTCCGGCTCATCCGTCAATCGATGTGTCTCCTCCATCTTACTCCTCCCGGCTGACCTTGTCCGTGCCGCTCTTTAGTCCGCATACTCTCCTCTCTTATCGTTGTCATCATCCCTCTCCTCACTTCATGGTGATGTTTGAGTCCTGCTGCTCTTGTCCTTGTTGTTGTCCTGGGATGATCTTATGCTGTTTCGATCTATCTTCTTGACCCACCCCTGATGACCTCCCATTCCTTGGGGTCTTGTTCTTGATTCCGCTGCCGATTAGTTGACTTCCGCTTTCGGCTCCTCATTCGTGTTCTGCCGCTATTGGTCCAGTCCGGGGCTTCGGTCCGCAGCCACCTTGGTCTTTCCCAGATGATCCAGTCCGGGTTGGCGGCTCTTCTTGGCTGCTCCTCGACCCTCCAGATGATCTGCTTTCTTGCTTCTTGGCCCCGGCCCGGATGTTCCAGTCCAGGGCGTTTGGCTCTCTCCCCGTGCTGATCCTTCTTTCGGCGCGGCTTCCCCTTCATGCCCTGCCTGGCTGTCCCTGTCCGGGCCGTTCTTACCTCCCCCTAGTCTGTTGGCTTGGTCTTCATCCCCTTCCCCTCTTGATGTTGTCGTTCTGGCCCTTCTGCCCTTGCCTTTGATCTTGTCCCTGGTCGCTCCTGGATGTTGACCTTGTGTTGTTTGGCTCCTCCTTCTTGACCCACTCACCCCTGTCTCCGGCTGCTCGACTTCCTTCCCAGATGTTCCAGTCCGGGGCTTATGCCTAGTCCTCGTCTTTGCCATCATCCCCCTCCTCACTTGTTGTTGTGGTTCTGGGCCTGCTGCTCTTGCCCTTAGTATTGTCCCCGGTCTCCCCAGGATGATCTTGTGTTGGTTGGCTCCTTCTTCCTGACGCACTGCTGTTGACCCTCCACCCCTTGGGGTCGTGTTCTCTCTTCCGCTGCTGATATGTTGATCTCTGTTCTCCGCCCCTCCTTCTTGTTCAGCCCCGGATGATCTAGTCCGGGGCTGCTCGCCTTCCTCCTCAGATGTTGCAGTCCGGGGCTTCGGTCCGTAGCCCCCCGGATGCTCCAGTCCGGGGGGCCACCTTTTTGCCGCCTTGATCTCTCGCGGATGATCCAGTCTGGGCTGCTGGCTCCTGTTGGCTCTGCGGCCCTCTGCATGGTCCAGTCCTGGGGGCCGCCATCTTGTTTCTTGGCCCTCATGTCCCAGTCCGGGGTGTTTGGCTTTTTCCTCCGGTTGATCCTTCATTTGGTGCGCCTTCTTTTTCTTGCTCTGCCTGGCTGACTTCGTCCGGGCTGCTCCTTTGTCCCCATAGTCTCCTCTCTTGTCTTGGTCTTCATTCCCCTCCTGACTTGATGGTGTTGTTGGGAGAAAGGTCAAATGGGTTTCAACTCCTTGGATATAACTCAAAATTATGTTTCTTGTGTTTCTCATTCAACTAATCAAACAAAAGCAAAACAAAAAGGAAAACTATCTGAAAAATATCATAAAACAAAGTTTGGAAAAGGGGCTCATAAAACTATACAGATTTGGGGAGGGGTGCACACGAGCAAACATTTACCTAAAATAATTCATGTGTTTGTTGGCTGGGAAGATATTTCGATACAAAAATTTCCTAGGGTAGTCCCTCTGAACAAAACGTAAACAAACAAGAGCAAAGGCAAAGCAAGGGAAAACACAAAGAACGTCACCACGAGGCAATGCACTCCACAGTACGGCATAACTGCATCTTTATTCTCTATGCCAAACCTGGTTGAACCCCGGCCGGGCTCACCTCGGCATCATGTCTAAGAAGAAAGGAAGCCATGCATGCAAATAAGGAAAGGCATGCATGGAAACTTGGGAATTATGGTCTTACCTACATGCCATGCTCAGAAGCTTAACTACCATGCACGACTGTAACGAATGCATGCAAAAAATGTCTGTTGCTACGTGTGCTCCCAGTGATCTAAACTAACAATAACAAACAACGCATGCATAAATACAATGAGTGCATGAATATACACCACACACACATGTATCTAGCCCCAATTAGATGCACGTACAAGTGTAATCAATGCGGGAAACGATCTTTTGAACGCCACGCCGTTATTCACATTCTTTCTAATGAACCTGACGCTCAATCTGCATGGCGGCGTGTTTAACGTCGATTGATGATCACGAGATAACTCAAAACTATTTACTCCGAATCTGCTTGCAGAGAATTGCAAAGAAATCACACTAAAAGTGACGACATTGTTCAAAGCACTGGCGACGCGGTCCTGGTGCATCAGGATACTGCAGACTACAGAAACCTGGATACATCTGTATACATACACCTGGATACATCTGGCCCTGTAGCGTCCTGATAGAAAACAGTTTTTCTTATTCCCCCCCAAGACCCAACACTGAGAATTGGGGTTGTGTCAGGGGACGTTGCATACAAAAACAAAGAAAACATGTCAACATGCAGCACAATCTTTGTACCTCCACCAGGGAACTCCACCAGTCGCAGCTCAGAGTATTCCCTAACTCAGAGATCTGTGGATTAGCTCTGTCTTCCTTGTACTAACATGCAGAAAAAAAAGAGGGTATCTTTGGAACCTCGTCTGAATTCTTCGCTCCTTTCATCCGAGTTTGCACCGAGTGTGTCCATTAGTGAGTGTGTTGCATCTAAGCCTCTAGGTGCCCTTCCCCTTGACAATAAGGTCAGTACCTACCATCACCTTGCCAGTGATCATCACGCTCCCATTCAGTCCCATGGGCCACCAAATACCAGTTTATTTGCATGCTCTACGCAAACATCTTTCCCAGATGTCTCTTCGGCATCTATCGCTTGTTCTCAAAACTTTGAGGCCATGTTAGACCAAATGACAGACCGTTTGCTGAAAGGTAGTGGATATCATAGGTCACCAAAACAGATCCCCCCGAAGAACATCCCAAAGGACACACACAAGAACGTAGGCAGCCACAAGGAAAAAGTCATGGCCACACCTACGTGGATATCAACGACTCAGTGCAAACACTCACAGGCTGCCCTGACTCCGACTCGATGGGATCCTGCGTGGCACAAGCAAAAGATTGAGCGTCACATGCAAGCCACTCAGTCCACTCCGGATATTTTGCCTGCACATCATATTTCTGTGGCAGCAACACAGATCCCACAAGACGTTTTTGTATCCTACATTGGGGTCAACCAAGCACAGTTCTCAATGAAAGTGCCCGTGCGGTTTTCGAGTGGAGTTGAGAAACTGGCACATGTGTTGGTGGACACAGGTGCAAAAATATAATTCATACGTTCAGGTTTTCTGCCTAGCCCAAAGCTTTTTGAAACTCCACATCACAAAATCAACCTTATGGTTGCCAACAAGCAATCCATGAAAGGAGGTGACCAGGCATCTACTGTAGGCCGTCGATTCTACAGGGAATACATCAATCGTAAAATCCACAATAAGACTACTCACACAACCATATCCATATGAACATTTGAAGGAGATATACAGAATGATGTTTCATAGGAAACCTATGGTTGTTCGACGACCACGTTGCTCCTTCTGCTCATCGTGCTTGCCTCTTTATGGGGGATGCTGATGAACACGAAGAGTCTGCTAGTTGGTTGTATTCATAGTTCAAAACCATACCTGAACAGTTGGATAAGCATGTCAAAGAGTATTTACCCCCATGCGTCCAAGAGATGGCGCGCAATGAGAACGTCAATTCTAGTAACACGCTGACTCACCAAGGTGATTTGGAGCCTTTTGACTTGCAATCTTTTGATCCCTCTCCATCCTGCAAAACGTTGTTGAAGTTGACTCAATGTGAAAAGGCAATGCTCCCCCCAAAAGCATGATTCATTTGACTACGTGGTGAAGAGAGATTTCTATGCTATTGTATGCAAGAAGTTTTCTTCAACGATGCCTGAAGTAGATGTTTTCAACGGCAGTGGAGATCCCAATGCTCAACGACTTTACTGACCCGTACTGCAGTGATTGGAGTGCATTTGATTGCTTCATAATCACAAAGTATGGAGACGTGCACCGGGTCATAAACAAATAGTCCACGAAAAGATACGGGCTATTCTCATCGTTCCTGCCAGGCATCATAGGCATAATTAGATGGACCCACTGAGGCTGTTTTGTTTTGCGAAAAAGCACATTTATGTGAGCATTCAGTTATTAAGCTGAACTCTGGTCGACCTTGTATTGAAAGTCCTACATTAATGCACATGATGCACCAAAATCCCAGATTGCACATGCATGATGCACCAAATCCCAGATTGCACAGCATGGATAGTGAAGATGGACAGTAAATCTGACGAATGACTGAGGATGATGGTGACAGGCAGATTTGCAGGGGTCCAATTGTACACAATCAGATGTTGATGCAGAAATGACATGATGGGCCACATGGGGGATCCGTGGTGGCCAGTATTGTTGGGTGGGCAGTTGAAGAACAAAAGGTCAGAACTGAACTAAGGTGATAGTAAAAAGGCCCAGGCACCACAGAAATATACCTTTTCTTGTATTTTACACGCATGAGGAATGTACATATTTTTTGGTCATTTGTTAAGCCTTCTATGCCATGGACCTAGATTCAATGGTGGACTTTCATCAGCAAGTTTCATCCTGAACTTTTGCTTTGCGCTAGGGTGTAAGGCAGAAATCTTTCTGGTAGCAGAGGCCAGAGTTGTAGCAACTCCAGGACCCTGCCTGGCGGACTTTTGAATATTTTGAAATCTGAGATTTACATCATCTCCATCATCATCACATTTCATCAAGTAGGTAGGTAGGTAGGTAGTTGCACTCGGTCGTGGAGAGGTGCCCCATGGTTCCCCCTGGCGTCGCCCCTGTGACGAACAGGAAGAGGCTCCGCGCGTGAAGAGGGGGGGCGGCTTACATCCCGCTAGACCTGACTGTTGGCCCCCAACAAAGCGGCCCCGGGCAACACCGGGAGGGCTGTTCGCCGCCAGCTTGACGTGCTTGTCTCGCCGGGAGGGTGTGCCCCCGTGCTTGCGCACTTCCCCTCCTTTGGGCGGAACCCTAGGGGTTCACCGGACTTCCTGGCGTATCCCGTTCCCAAGGCATCCATGCATGTTCTTGGTACTAGGGTTCCGAGGAGCTTGGGTGTCGCACGCTCCGCCTCGAGTCCCAAAGCAGCGCAGGCCTTAGGATGCAGCCTTACCCCTGGTCTCCGGATCTCGTTTGGCCGGGTCACCTGCAGGGCACGGGCTGCCTCAGTGCCCTGGCTGTGGGCACTGGGTTTCCTACTGTTGTGCGGCGTTTGTGTTTGGGTCCGGTTTGCGGTTGGGTGTGGGTTATGTTAACCCCGCCAGTCCTGGCTGGGGTCTTGGTTGGGTGTGTGTGGACACTTCATCAACCCCAAGTTGGCCCTCCAGTTCTAAAACCCAGCTGTTTGACATGGCTCCACCTAAGGGTTCTAAGGCAAAAAGGCGAGAAGATAAGACACTCGGGAGGGTACGCATGCGTCCAGGGATCAGATTAAAAGCAAGCGCCGAACGAGAGAGAGAGTCAGTGCAATGAAAGCAAGGGATGCAAGGTTGAGTGAGTCAGAGAAGTCAACATCACACGGCACTATCATTCCAACTGAAAGACACGACGTGAAACCAGTACCAACTCCCTCGCCTTCTTCTGGCTGCGCGCACAAAAGGTAGGTAGGTAGGTAGGTATCTTCGGGAGCTCCGGATGCCTCCTTTGACATTGCAGGAAGAAGGTCTTACCAAGAGGACGTCCTGTCCCTCCCACTGCCCTATGTCAGGTGCCTCTTGAGCCGCTCCCGCATGTGCTTGGGAAGGCATTGTCGCGGCCGGCCGGTCCATGTGTCCCAGGTTGGAGGGTGTCCCCAGATGTGTCCATGGGTAGGGCCACATGCCCCCTCATTTGGGCGGCAGCTCTGGGGGCTGCCCAGCCGTGTGGAGTATCTCTCACCACAAGGGATATTGCTCCCGCTCTTGTGGCTTGAGTTGCGGGGCCACTCTGCTTGGCAGGCAACCCCCTCCTGGACTGTGTACCGGCTCGCCTGTCACTGGTTGCTTCCATGGCTCCCGGTGACGTTTGCCATGGTCCCCGATGCAGCCTGGCCGGGCTCGGACCAGTGGCCTTGGAGTACCGCTCCTGCCACTGGCCCGGTGGGTCCGCTGGGTCGCCCCAGTGCGTCCGACCCATGGGGTGTTGGTTCTTTCCTGTCCCTCGGCCGCCCTGCGTGTGTGCAGCGTCCTGGGCCGCTTGGCTCCTGTTCACCGGTGTGCCCGCGCGGTTTGCTGTGTTGTGTCTGCGGTGTCCTGGGCCACTTGGCTCCTGTTCACCGGTGTGCTCGCTCGGTGTGTTGTGTTGCGTGTGCGGTGTCCTGGGCCACTTTGCTCCCGTTCACCGGTGCGCCCGCTGGGTGTGTCGTGTTGCGCGTGCGGCGTCCTGGGCCACTTGGCTCCTGTTCACCGGTGCGCCCGCTCGGTGTGTTGCTTTGCGTGTGCGGTGTCCTGGGCCACTTGGCTCCTGTTCACCGGTGTGCCCGCTCGGTGTGTTGTGTTGCGTGTGCGGTGTCCTGGGCCACTTGGCTCCTGTTCACCGGTGTGCCCGCGCGGTTTGTTGTGTTGTGTCTGCGGTGTCCTGGGCCACATGGCTTCTGTTCACAGGTGTGTCCGCTCGGTGTGTTGTGTTGCGTGTGCGGTGTCCTGGGCCACTTGGCTCCTGCTCACCGGTGCGCTCGCTTGGTGTGTTGCTTTGCGTGCGCGGTGTCCCGGGCCTCTTGGCTCATGTTCACCGGTGTGCCAGGCCGTGGTGTCTCGTCCCTTTGTTGCCCTCGGTGCATGCACGTGTGCGTGTCCTGGCCCTCGTGGCGTCCGTTCACCGGTGTGCGCGCTGTCCGCGGTGTGCGTGTGCCATTGGTGGTTGTGTCCCTCCTCCTCCCCCCCTAATTTTTGTTTTTTTTATTTTTGGATGGAAAAAGTAAAAAAAAGAAAGAAAAACAGGGGCGCGCGTACACTGCAGGCACAGGCACGGGCAGCTGGTGCGGCGGTGCAACAGTGTTGTGTCCTCTGGCGTGTGTCGTCGGTGCTGTGGCGGTGGTCGCGCCCCAGGGGTGCGGCTCGCGCGTCCTGATGTACACTGGTATGGGCCAGGGTGGGTTTGGTTAGGTGTCTCTTTGCTTCTGGAGCTGACCAGTTAGGCGGCTGTGTGGGCTGTGGGTGTGGGCTGTGGCTACGTTGTTCCCTCGGCGGGCCTGGTTAGGAGTCAAGAGTTAGCGGTTTTGGGGTGTGGCTCGGGTTTGATTTGTGTTTGGGTTTTTGGCTCGGTTAGGCTGTTGCGACGGTAGCGGGCCCGGGTTCGGTGCCTTTCGGCGTAGTGGTGCCCGTTGTCGTGTGCGCTGGCCGGGGGGTCAGGCGCGTCATGTTGTGTGGTGGGCAGGGCTCCTGGGGTGCTGTGGGTGCCGCCGGTGTCGGTGCGCCGACACTTGTGGCGTGGTGAGGGGGTGTGTGTGTGCGGGGCTGGGCTTTGGGTGATGTCCCACAGGCAGATGCCGTCTAGCTGTGTCTCCTGGAGGGTCTCCTGCAGGCGCCTGAGGACATACGGGTGGTCCTGGGGCGCGGGGAGGTTGCGGGGGTGGACTCCCAGGGGGTGGAGCGCATCGGCCAGCATGGCTTCCCATGCGGCCTGCGGCATCCAGCCCCCCGCTGGCCGGAGGCGGCAGTTCTCCAGTGACCCCTTGCGGGGCCGGTGGACCAGGCCCTCGAGCGGTCTTGGGAGGAGAAGTGGGCGTGGGTGGTTGTGACGGGGTCGTGGGGACCGGGGGCCAGGGGGATTCCTCGTAGTGCTGTACCGTGGGGGTGCGCGGGGAGTGGGGGCGCGAGCGGATGTGGACCCGCGGGTGTGCGCCCACGGTCTCCGCCTCGGGGTTGGGCGGGGACTCGCGGCGGCGGCGGTAGCGGGGCATGCGCTGTATGTGGGCTGTCATCGAGGGTTGGTAGGGGGGCGGGGACGCTGCTGGCGGACCCTGGCGTCATTCTGGCCTGGTCAGGGGCGGTTTGTGGGCCTGGGGTGCAGGCTTTGAGAGGTGGCGGGACGAGGTGCGTCGTGCTTCGGCCGCAGCGCGCTCCGCTATGGAGGTGGTGGCGGCGGTGTCGGTGACGGTGGGGGGGCGCCGCGCTGGGCGCTGCTGCCTCCGGGCCTGGTACGGCTGGGGCCGAATGTCATAGAGGACGTCCTCGGGAAGTCGGGCTCGCGCTGCTGTCGTGGCGCCAGGTTTGGACTTGGGTTTGCGCGCACAAAAGTACTCAGGGGGATGGAGAGAGAGTAAGGCTCGCGCACGAAGCAGGTCCTGCGCGCGGGGCTAAGCCTGCGCGAGAAACCATGAACCCATTCAGGACTGGTCCGGCTGCCAAGCAAGACCCACGCGTGAAGCAATGCATGCGCCAGAAACTGGTTATGCGGACGAAGGATGGACAGTAAGAAAACGTCACTGCCATGTCTTTCTTGGAGGGCTTGTTCCAGGCCAAGCCCTTCTTAAAACCTTTTTGTTGATGCTAAGACTGACTTAAGTATTTTCATCACTCTTTTGAAGCTTATAGTACACTTTCTCAAAGTAACTAGGGTTATAACCCTAGCCCCCCATGAGGTTCACCCCTACCACTCAACTGAGCGGAGGTATCTTCCTTCATGGAGGTTATACCGAAAAGAAATAGGCATTTCATGCTTTAGGCCTTGGACGTTAAGCTTAGTGGTCTCCCACCCCAAGACCCCTATACTCAATTGTTGCTACCACTTATTGTGGTTCTACTTTTTAACTGTTTCTGAATTCAGTTGCTTGGCCAAGTCATAATCTGTGTCTGGCCTAACCTCTATGCCCCGCATTCCTAACCAGCTCCATTTCATCCAGAAGAGTGCATATGAAGTGCTTGATGCTAACGTGGAGGCTAGAGTCGGGTCAGGTTTCACATAAAAACTTTTGTACTATCCATTTGTGATTGAATCTTTGTATCTATACCTGCTTTGTCTATCTGCAGTTCTTCTGTGTTATACTGGATTTCAAACTATTCATTGATTCGATGCACATCCTGTTCTTGCTCCACTTGCTCCTTTGGTTTTGGGATTTCACCATCAAAAACCTGCAGGATTTCATCAAAATCTATGGGGCACCAATCATTGACATCTTTCCGGTAGCAGAGGCAAACCCTGAGTACCTTTTGAACCGACTCTGAGCAGAAACACAGGAAGAGCACACTGAAAAGCACATTGAACATGTCAACTCAACTGTCCTCCCGAACCTGGCCGATCAGAAGTGTACAAGTACAACTTGGCACTGTAGCCCACCCAAAAAGTGAACTGCCACTCAGAGCAGCATCTGGGTCTCAGAAAGATCCAGAGCACAGAAGGGCGAAGCTGAATCCGCCCAGAACAACCCCATTAACCATGGAAACCATAGCGGCCCATGGTGAAGACAGCCTGCAAAGGCTCCGCAGCCGTGTCGAAGCCTCAATCGCCCGATCGGCCTGTCCGGCCTCGTCTTCTACCGTTTTTGGAGGTGGTCCTGGAGAAGAAGAGGACCTACGAAGGAGGATGGACGAGTTCATGCTCCGCGAAGAGTACCACAAGTCCACCGTAGGAGAAGATTGAGAAATACCTCTTGATACCCTCGGGTCGCCACCCCAAACTGGGAGGGGCTCCTTCCTTTCATCTCGCCCATCTACAGACATGGCAGACACAGTATCACTACCGAGACGACCAAGAGTACACGAGCACCCGAGAGCATGGCATCCAGACCTGCCGATAACTTCAATTGCTCCTGAAAAGAGTCTGGATCCTCTTCGCCCAGAGCCCACCCATGGGGCTCTGGATCGTACTGCCGAACCTTTGGCCAAACTTCCATCCGGATCGGAAGACCCGGATGTGACAGCTCTGTCAGAGGCTGTCAGGGTTAAATTGGGTATCACTGAACCCTTACCCAAGCCAGCGCCACTCTCACCTTCACCCGGATTGAGCACGTTGGCTGAGGATCTCAAACGACCAAGGGTGTCCAGGGTGCTACCCAAGGTCACTTGCCCAAGCCCTTTTCATCCTCGCGCCAGGACAGTCCCAATTGCTGAACTACAGGACGTGTTGATGACGGAGAATGAGAAAAGAGGGCTGTCAGCCCTAGGCATGGCACCTCTTGCCGGCGTATCTCCTTCTCCTTCTGGCCTAGCCCCGGGGGCTGGGAGGATGGGCAGACCTATCGCCCAGGCGAACATCCAGCTAGGACTGCCGGAGTTTGACCCGAAACATCTGCCCAAATGGGCAGAAGAATTTGCTGAGTTTCTTTCGCTCACTGGCCAATCCCTATCGGATGTGGCCACCAAATGCTCCCTGCTGAAATGCTCCTGCAAAAAGAAAATTTTTGCAAAAACAGGTGAAACGAATGGCGAACACCTGTTCAACCTGGGTAGAGGTACTCCAAAGATTGGACGAAACATTCCCAGTCTATGAGACTGACCTCAGTGTGCGCACACAGATAGAGGAGCTACCTATGCTCCCTGAGTTTCCATCCGCTGCGCGAGTCTCTGAATATGTGTGCGACTCAGAGTATCTGTTTTGACGGATGAGCGTGGGCTCCTATGGAGCCACTGAGCCCCACCTGTGGCTCATGAGTAGGATCCCCGGACGTACGTGGGATGATTGCCGCGCTACCTCTGATAGGAAGAGCCGGACCCACTCGTACGATGAACTGGTGGAGCTGCTGATTGAGCTAGCTCATGAGAGAAAGAATGACTCCCACAGGGATAAATTCCTCAAGAAGCACTTGGGCCGAGGTGGTACCCCTACCCCCGAACTTGGCGAAGAGACAGGGCCTAAAAATCCCACTAACGCCAACCAAGGAGGTTGTAAAGGGAGGGGTAACCTACGTGACATGAATGAGGTGAAACCTGATACAGATACACCCCCTCTGTTCTACTGCAAACCTGTCAATGACAAGGGGGGACCTTGTCATGCCCCTGACTGCGATCACCGCAGTACCTGTATGCTGCAGATGAAACGACAGCAGCATTCCATGGATGGGAAAACTGTGACCCATCAGGATCATTTCAGGTGCACCATCACCTGTGGCTATTGTGGCAAACGTCGTCACTACGAACACGAATGTCACATAAAGAAACACGAGAGTGATAAACTCAAGCGGCAAGAAGCTGAACGCCAGAAGACCCAACCACCCACCACAAACCCCCAGAATGAAGATAAAGGTGGTAAAGAAGGTGGCAAGGGGGGTGGCAAAGGTGGACCCCCTGACCCACCTCATCAGCGCCTGCTGCTACTCCCATTCCTGCCGCAGGTGACCCCAAGAAGCGCCCACAGGGAGATAATGCTTCCCCTGAGGGGAATAACTCCATTAAGAGGCGACTGGCCTGGATGGCCAAGTCCTTCATGGCTGCAGGGGTGGATGTCAAGTTCCCTGATGAGGAGTAGGGGGGCGGCTCCAAAGAGGAGGACTTGGTTTTCTGGATCCTCGTGAAAATCAGAGATTAAGTTTTTCGAGCGATGCTTGACACCGGTGCAACACTTTCCATAATGGCCCAGCGCCTGCTAAAGACATTCAAGAAAACTAAGACCCTGGCATAAGAGTAGGGGATGCGCGTACCATCCATTCTTCGGGGGGGGTCGATGTGACTATATCCCTGGGCGACGAAACTGTGACCCAACACTGCAGAGTGCTGGACACCGACGCCTTTGACATTGTCATTGGTACCGACTTCCTACGAAGAAACCCCCAAGTCAAAATGCTGTCTCTCCAGCGCCCGTATTCTTTGCACTGCGACTTCGGCAGTGGGCTCTTCTCCGTACCTTTGGAGCTGTCAGGACCAAAAGAGTCTGGGCTGCGCTACGCATCCAACACTAACTATCGTACTGAAAACTACCAAATGGCCCGTCACGTTGTTCAAAATGGACTACGGGCCCTTCAGGTAAACCTGGATGAGATCCAGGTGGAATTGTTTGCGAGCGGACAACAGCACATCATGCAGTTGTACTGCTCGAAACATTGAAACAACGCTTTCCGTTTCTTCTGGAAAGCCTTGGGCCTAGCGTATGTTAACCCTCCCTTCTCCCTGCTCGCGAAGGTTCTAACCAAAATCGCTTATGAGGGAGGAAGGGTTATCATGTGCACCCCTGACTGGGGCTGCTCTGGTGAACACGCTTACTGGCGCCGCATGCTAGATCGAATGACCCTGGGAAGAGTGCAACTCCCCGAGGGTCCCATCTATGTGCCTGAGGACTCAGGCACAGCTATGCAGGCCCCTGAGTGGGCCAGTTTCCTGTCCATCATTGATGCATCTCTCAATCCTGTACCCCTGTGTGACCAAGACCAGGTGCTACTTAAAGAGGTCATGGCCGAAAATCGTGGCCTGACCCTTTCTGATCTCAAAAATTGATCTTCTGAGCACCTATCTGCCACAATTACAGGGTGTGAATCCCCCGATGGCTATCTGGAACCTGCGGCTGTTAAGGAGGATGCTGACGACCAACTGTCTGAGATCGCCAGCACTATCTCTCCTGTTGATCCCAGCTGTGTTGAGCTAAAACACAGTGCGTTCCTAGCCCAGCTGTTGCTGGAGGAGGCAGATCTAGAGTCGACGTCAGAACCCTGTTCTCCTGTTGGGAAGCAAGTTCTACACATGCAGCCTATGCACACAGGTGAACCCGTGGCCCGGAGTCATGATGCTCTAGCGCGACCTGCTTCTAATAACATGCCACTGCCTGAGCATGACACTCAAGAACTCCGACGGCTGTTGTACCTGATAGCCGAAGGTATTGAGCGCCAAGAGCGGTTGCAATACCTCAGACAGACCTGGAAATCCTCCATCTGGTCTGAGGAGGACGATGAGTCCTATACTCTGCCTGATCCTGAGATACCGCTAGTGTATTCTTTGCACCATGGGCAGCAATGTTCCCCTGAGTGGGACGGTGGTTCTGTGCCTGCCGAAACTGCTGATTGGCAGAAGAAGAAGGAACATGGAAAGAGCAACTTCGATGCTTAGGAGGATTTCCTGCAGAAACTCGAGAGTCTTAACCTTGACCCCCGACTGAAGAAACTGCTATTAACCTATGAGGAGGTGTTCACCGCCTTGCTGCCCCCCCTCTCTCGTAGAAAACTGGTCGCGATGGACCTGAAACTGAACCCTGAATTTGAAAAGACGCGAGTGAGGCGTCGTCCCTATCCCACTCCACAGGAACAGGTGGAAGAAATCGAGCACCAGATCCAGGAATGTATTGATGCTGGCCTCGTAGAGGAATGTAAGAAGGGGGACTACCCCCATCACTGCAGTCCCTGTTTCCTGGTTGCTAAACCAGGGTCGACTGCCCTACGACTGGTTGTTGACTATGGTGAGGTCAACAAGAAAACTCAGAACCACTCAGGGAGTATTCCTAACATGGAAAATACCCTGGAGCGTATTGCCAAATGCAGGTACAAGACCAAAATGGACAAGCGCTCTGGTTTCTGGCAGGTGGACCTAACGGCCGCAGCTCAGGAGCTGCTGGCTTTTATAACCCCTAAGGGTTGTGTCTTTAAGTGGAAGGTCATGCCTTTCGGGGTGGCTAATGCCCCAGCGCTCTTCCAGGAACTAATGAACAAAATTTTGTACATACTGAGGCGCAGGCCTCTAGTACAGGAGTTGATTTCTCGGGGTGCAGAAATGGAGGCCCACATCGACGACGTGAGTTTGGGTACTAATACCCAAGAGGACCATGTCCTTCTCCTCCGTGAATGTTTCATTGTTTGTCAAGAAAGCCATCTCCGAATCAAACTCGAAAATTGTGAGTTTATGAAAGAAGAGATGGAATATTTGGGTTTTGACGTGGGGTATGGCTGGTGGAAACCAGCCATTTCTAAGATGCAGCCCCTACAGGACATGCAGATTCGCGATGACCCTAAGAAGGGTCTACAGGACGTGAGGAGTTTTGTGGGTGCCTGTAATTTCTATCGGCGTCACATCGACAATTTTACCAACCTTTCTGCCCCCCACACTGACCTAATCAAGAAAACTACTCCCTGGAGGTGGGCCGCCAGAGAGGAGGAATGTTTCCAGGAGTTGAAGAAGAAAATTGCCTCCTCCAACTGCCTTGGAGTGCCCCGCCCTAAGGGCGAGATAGTCCTGATCACTGATGCCAGTGATGTAGGTGGAGGTGGCACGATCTACCAATGGCAGGAGCTTAACCCAGCTGAACTAACCCACTGCCGTTATCTTACTAGTGGACTGAACCGTGATGGTTCGTTGAATCATGACCATCCTACCAGTGAGTGGCCGCTGGGGCCACTGGGAAACTGGAATTGGAAATGGAACCAAGCGCGTTTCAATTACAGCACCTATGATCAGGAACTCCTGGCCGGTATGTTGCTGCTTTCGTCACAATTCCGACTCCTGGGATCTAACCCTATTGTCTGGCTATGTGACCAGGAACCTGTGAAGTCTTTTCCGAAGGGCCCACCACCAGAGAAAGCAAAACTAAAGCGGTGGTGGACTTACCTGAGCCAGTTCAGGCTGACAGTTCATCATATCCCCGGTATAAAAAAAGAACTGTCTGACTATATATCGCGCAATAACTTCGATGCGCTTATAGGTGAGAGCTCTGAGGCGCTCGCCAAAGAGGCTTTCCAGCGCATGGATGTCCAACTTGACCTGTCGATGCCTACTGCTGGAATTGTGGAGGGTTGGAGTCTAACCGACTATCAGTCAGAGTATAAAGAAGTTCTCCAAAACCCTCAGCACTGGTCTTGAACCCCGTGTCATTGACGGGCCCCAGTGGTAGAAAAACAATCAGTACCTCTCCTACGAGGACTGTATTGTTGTGCCTGAGGCAGGGCTGGATGGGTGCCCTCAGTGGTCCGATCTGAGTTCTGGTCACACTGGCGTTAATCGCTCAGTGGACTTCTTCCGTGAGTGTTTCTACTCTAGTCTAACCCTGACTGAACTGAGGTCTCGTATGCAGACCATTGTGGATGCTTGTGGCTGTCATGCCAGCAAGCAGAGCAACAGTAGGGATAGGGGCCTGATTTCCAGCTTACCCGTACCCTATTGTGCTAACTCTCTTCTCTAAGTGCATTTCATCCACGTCCTACCACGCTTCGGCAGCTATAATAGTTGCCTAGTGGTCACCTGTGGCCTATGTCGCTTCACCGGTGTGTTCCCTTGCAATAAGAAAATCACAGGTGAGCATACTGTGAAAATGTTGGTCGAACAATGGTTCGAACGCTATGGAGCACCTAAGCAGGTGCACTCTGATGAAGATGTACACATCCGCACATTCCGGCAGAGTCGAACGTCTATCAGCACCACTTCGACATCCTGTTCTTCAAGTAACTCACGCCGATCCATGATGACTTCAAGGCTGCCCATCGACGCAAGGTCAGCTGCCGAGGGGTCATTGTGGACACGGCTTCGAGCCTTGTTACTGCAGAAGCGGTTCGATTCGCTCTGCAGAGTGCTCTCGCTGATGCACAGTATGTACATCAACACCTGGGTCAACTCTAAGAAAAAAGTTCTCGAACCGACATGCTTGAGGTCATTGACCGATACGCCCTAGGCCCTGGAGTCAATGACGTCAGTGCCATCATCGTTGTTCGAAGAGTTTCAATTGCTGATACACCGTGGTGGCGAGTGGATACGTGAACTGGTCAGTTCTACCACAGCATGGCCGCTGGTACTGGTTCAAAGCAAACCTAGCGATGGTCCACCGGTCGACATGACGCGTTCTCCTTCGAAGTCACCAATCTAACAGATTTGTGGAACGAGGACGTTTGGAAGCCGTCGAATCTCTGAGATTTCCATGCGACCAAGGCACAAACATTGGGACCAAACAATTTGAAGTGCTTGCCCGTGAACATGTCTTCTCATTCCAGTACAAGTGCCCTGTCGACGGTCGACCTGGTGATCCCAACCTTTGATTGCTCAATAATCGATCTGGTATCCTGGTCCAGAAGCGGGCCCTCAAAAGTTACACTCGTTGACTCTACACGGGTCATGACACCTTCAAGTTCATGGCTGGCGTCGAGACGCTGAAGGAAGTGCACAAACTGTGTCGACTCCAGGTGGATCGCTCATCCACGTTCGAGTGGGGCACGGACTGCTGATTCCACAGTCGGGATACCAAAAAGATGGCTGATTCGACAGTCTGGATGCCAAGTAATGGCTGATTCGACAGTCAGGACGCCATTAATGGTGTCGACTGCCTTAATTAGTCCTGTCAAACTGACAGATGTATAGGCCTGTTGGTTGTTTGTCCGCTGGGCACCCAGCTCCGATGGCTGTGCCCAATGATATGGTGTTTCGACGTGCACACAGCCTTGCTGTGGGTACAGCGCCCGTGCAGTGTGCCTGGCGAAGATGTCTTCTGCAGCTTCCGCCAAGAAACAACTGTGGCAGAGTCGAACATATCGTATGAATGAGGCGCTGACGACAGGTATACCATGAACTGTACCTCAGTGTGTGACGTTCGACCACTATTATCCTTCTGTAGCCAGCACATGTCGAGGTCGAAAACTTTTTTTACTGGACCCGTCCTTCGGGTACGACCCTTGTGACGCCCACCCAGAGGGATGAGACCCCTTCGAGGTCTCAAAAAGGGGGGTAGTGTTATGGCTTCGAACAGCAGCAGCGCAGCAAGCGCGCGAGTCGCAGTCGCAACTGCACTGCAGCCTGTGAACACTTAAGAAGCATCGAATGCCAGTTTTGTGAAGTAAGTGCTGTAAGATACTTCGATCCCTGGACAAGGCTTTTGTCTTCGAATTTGTGAGGTGTCTATGTATTGGTGCCCTGTCTGAAGATCCCGCGAGGTTTGTCAATTTGTGATTTCGATTTTTCGAGAAACAAGAGGAACAGGAGTACAGGAGGGTTCCCAAGAAACAAACCACAACACCGGCTCAGAGTCCTTAGCGGGGTCCTTCAGCCCTTGATATGTATATAGTAGGTCCCTCTCAACCGTCTCTGGTGGTCGGTTGCAGCATAGGCACGTTCGAGGGGGTTCAGATTTCTCTGAGAGTTCATCTTCTTTGGGGGTCCTCAGAAAGGCCTCCCACACGCTCTTGGTGAGCTTCAAATCCACCTCGCGTTGCCAGGGGGTTATCTTGTGTTCCAGGTCGCCCTTCAGCTGGTCAATATCTCCCATAGATCCTTGTTTCAACGGCCATGAGCTGCGGGTAGGTCTGGCGTTACATAGCCTTTTCGCCGCTGCTCTCTTGTTGGAGTCCACAAACCCTCTCAGTCTGAATCCGGGTCCAACTCCACGTCCAATGGCTCCTCTCTCCTCATGGAGAATAGGGGCTGTTGTGGGGAAATGTAGTCGGCGTTCTCCACCTCCTCCACGCAACTCTGGACGAAGAAAGCGTCATGGTCGGCTTTGTCATCTCGATGTATTGAGCAGAGTAGCTCAGATAGCCACCACCTTGAGACTACATCAGAATAAGGTACATGGCAGGGGGTGTTGGGGGCAACAGCGTCTGACACAACCTACTTGTCTCCCCCAGGAGAAGTCTCCACCACGTGTCGACACCAGAGTCTGTCTTTCAGGACGTCCAGGGTGTAGCTGCTACTCACACGTTGAATCTCCTGGACCAGAGCAGGGTCCAGATCTTCCCACCATACTGAGGCCAGGCTCACATCCATGACGCTTAGCATACTTCCCCATCCTGGTTTCCTGATAGGCATCTTCCCGTCCAGAGGCACGTGGATGGCGTCGTCAGGCAGCTGGTTGGAGGTCAGCGTCAGCTTCCCCAATAGAGTACGCCAGTAGTCACGTCCCCTATGGGGTCCCGAATCGGGGGCCCCCTGCTGCAGTAGAGGTCAAGGACCTGCTGCTTGTCAATGCAAAACAACTGCGCGTTCAGGTCTTCCCTGGACTATTGTGATGGTTTCGAGCAACAGCAGTGCAGCGAGCGCGCGAACGCGCGATTGCACTGCAATCTGCGAATACGTATGAATCATCCGGATGCCAGTTGCTGTGAACAAAATGGTCTATAATACTTCGATATCTTTCAACAGGGTTTTTATCTTCGAATTTCTGAATTGGCTACGATTTGGTGCTGCGCCTAAAGTTCCTGCGCAAAGAGGGGTTCGTCGTATTTTGGGATTTACGAGAGACAAGACAGTTTCCAAGTCAAACCACAACAAGTGGTAGCCAGTGCTGCACTTTACTCGAGATTGCCTGTTTCGATCCGACTCGCCGTTGCACCACGAGTTCTCGAGTTCGCTAGAAAAATTCATCGCAGAGGGCATTGCGAGTCGAGAAAGCGAGTGGTTGCCATGCATATCTCGTGATCTCCACAGGTTTTTGCCGAAGCACGCAGAGGTTCAAGCCAAGCACATCGAATTGGCGCCGCGCATTGATGAGTTGGAGATATCAGCAGCAAACGCCACTGCGGCGACTCACCACAGAGTTGACGCTTTGCAGTCTTCAACGGAGAACGCCACATGAACAGCAGAGGGTGAACTACAACGACTGGAACATGAACTTTGGCAGTGGTATATTTTCCCTAATGAGTTTGCGCAATTTGGGAACCAGCAGCAGTCTCTGAGCCAGCAACATCCGAATCAACAGCCGTTGTTCCAGCACTCCCCGCTTCTACCGCAACACCCTGACCGAAAACCACCGCATGCACCATCGATCAATCAGCCGCCACATCATTTCCCACCGCAACAGCCACCTCTACAAGCCTCCCTTTGACCCATCGATGAAGCAGGTCAATCCGATGAATGCCATGAATCCTCGCGCTCCAACTCCCGAGACCTTGGGTCGCCGAGTTGAATGTCTACGCAAATTGATTCAAATATTTTCTGGGACGCCAGGATCAGGAGAGTTTCGGAATTGGATGGAGGACCTTATGCGAGCTTTTGTTCTGTCGGACATCACTCCACCTCTCGATCAAGTCACCACCATACCGTTTCTCCTCGAAGGCGACGCCGTCGAGTATTATCACAGCTTGATGAAACAGGTACAAGATGACTGGTTTGAGCTCATGCGTGTGTTGGGCCAGCGCTTCGATTGCATATCCCACGAACAAGTGTACCTGTCGAGAATGTTTGCGCTGCAAGGAAGTGAATTCCCTCGACATACGGAGTACTTTGAAGAATTTTGAACCTGTGTCATCAAGTCGAAGGTTAACACCAGTGACGTCCAGATGGCTTACCTCGTTAACTCTCAATTTGTTGAAGGATTGTCGCATCACCCGATGCGCCGACAGTACATCGTCGAGGTTTGTTCAAAATGGCGCTCAGGCAGACCATCTGGCTTCGACACGCTTTTGCGGACCATTGTCCAAGCTTACATGGCAGCCGGTTATCAACTTGAGGAGGTTCAGAACGCGTCCACACCAATGGGAGACAGCACGGGGGCTGCAGTTTCGAGACCTCTGCCTATGATGGTCCCGCCAACTTCCACTTCAAAAATGTTCCCTTCAAATCCTTTGCCAAGGCCGCAGGTGAATCCTATGCCGACTCTGAATGCAGCTCCAATGGCTTTGACTGTGCCGAGGCCCATGAATCTCGATACAGTCGCCAAGCTCTGAGAAGAGCTACAAAACATTGGTGAACGTCAGGATGATTGGTCGAATCCACAGGAAATTCGAGAAATCTGGCGTTCGTACAACTGTGGCGAGCAAGGGCCCTTGGCCCGCGACTGTTAGAACAATGGACCACCATCTCGAGGAAGAGAACACCGATGGTCAAGATCAGGCAAGCCTCGGGGACATCTAAGTCGAGACAGTGAAGGACGATTTCGATCACGCTCCAAGAGCAGAGAAAAGCCCACGTCGGCCTAAAAAGCATCTTCAAGGACCTGGTAGCAGACGTCCTCGAGAAGAGCTGAACTCCACCATCAGTATCAACAAACCCAAAAAGAATTCGACACTTGGGAGTGTCAACGTCGAAGGAACCGAACCTCCACATCTGACTCTGTTCACGGTTCGAGGGCGCATTTGCGCACGCCGAGACAACTCATTCAACTCCAGCGTGGAACTATTGGTGGACTGTGGAGCCACGAGTGACTTCATGTTGATGCAGACTGCAATGACGACCCGACTTCCCCTGTATAAACTGACCAACCCCGGACACGTCCCAACCGCTGGAGATGTCCACGTCGAAGTGCGATACTACACGAGAGCTTATGCTCGAGTTGGAGAGTTGGTATTTCGACATCACTTCAAGGTTTTGGAGATTCTACGGGATGTGGTGCTTGGGTTACCATGGCTTCGAAGCTATAACCTTACTGTGGACAGGAAGGAACGGGATGCAGACCCACAGCACGGTTCGAGTTCATACCGACTATCCTTTGAGGGGTCCAGGCATTCCACCCAGCTACAGTTCTGGGCCCCTTTGAAGTTGGATCTTCTTTCAACGCTTTCATCCAGTTCCTCAAAAGTAAGCCCGGTTGGAAGCAGCACACAACCTCCCAAAGAACATCCTGACCTACACTCGCCAACACGTGCCAAGAGCGATGCTGATGCACTCGATGTGTCGGAAACGGAGGATGGTACCACCGATGAGGAGTGCAGCGACATGGAAATCGAGTACATCTCGTTGCCGAAGCCTAAATGGGAGATCCGTTGTGCTGATCTCACCGGGGATCAAGTGTTTCTGTGCTGCATGCCTCGACCAGCAGTGCCGGTCGATCAAATGTACAACATGCAAGATAGCAGTGACAATGACAGGCTTGAGCCCGTTTGACGCAAGTTGCCTATCGGGATACATAAATCGGCAGGTCGCTACGATCGGGAGAGAGCGGGCTTCGGAGGCTGACCTCCGCACCGACCTAGGAGAGACCACCGAATACGCCTCGATACTGAGGACAATCAACCGTGGGTACCCCTTACAAAATGAACCTGAGCCAATGGGATGAGTTTCGACGACAACTGGTCAAGTTCCACCGATCTGGCCGAATCCGACCATCCCGAAGTCCATATGGAGCGAGTTACCTGCTGGTGAGAAAAGCATATGGTAAATGGCGTATGTGTCTCGACTACCGAGCCTTGAATACCCGAACTGTTCGACAGCCATACCCCTTGCCTTCGATCCAATCCATACTGAGTACATTGAGGGTGACCACCGTCTTTTCGAAGATAGATCTTGTCAGTGGGTTCCACCACATTCGAATCCATGACTACGATATCGAAAAAACCGCCTTCAACACGCAGTCAGGGGCCTTCGAACGGGTTGTTATTTGCTTTGGCCTCTGCAATGCACCATCGACATTGCTGCGTGTGGTGAATGACGTTCCTGAAGACCACTCTTGGATTTTTGTATGGGTGTACATCGACGACATTCTCGTTCTCTCTAAGGACGCTGAGGAACAGCAACGACACCTCCATTTGGTACATGAACTACTACAGCTACATCAGCTATTTCCCTGCATTGATACATCAACGTTCTTCCAGACTGGAGTCCCCTTTTCGCGGCCACAACATCGATGAAGATTGAGTACACATGGACCCCGAAAAGATCAAGGTCATTTGAGGATGGCCTCCGCTGACCACCGTCCATGAAGTTCAACAACTTATTGGGTTGTGTGGATTTTACCGGCAGTTTGTCGAAGCCTTTCAGGCTGTAGCGGCCCTTCTGACCGCGATGTTTACAGCAGACTTCAAGTGGGAGTGGACAGGTGTACAGCAAGCTGCCTTCAGCAAGCTGAAGCAAACAATGATCAATGCAACACATCTGAGTGCCATCGACCCCTGACAGCCGTATCACCTGTACACAGATGCGTCGAAAGATTGCGTGGGGGCCACGCTAGAACAACGATCTGCGCATGGGAAGTACAAGGGACATTTTCGATTTTCCTGCTTATATGTCGCGGAAGATGCAATCTGCTGAAACTCGATACCCGATCGGAGAACAGGAGTTGTCGGCCATCCTGCTAGCCTTGAAGCAGTGGTTCCATCTTCTCCGAGGACCACAACAGGTAAATGTGCACACAGACCACAAAGACCTTCGGTACCTTAAGACATGTCCTCGACCGCTGACACCACGACAAGCACGCTGGTCCCAGTTCCTCGAGGAATACAGCCTCACATTGTGGTATGTACCGGGTCTTGAGAATCCAGCATCGGACGCCTGTTTCCGCCTGACTTCGCGACAATTTATGCATATCGAAAATGGGACACGTATACGGGCCCTTGTGGTACCTTTGGTCGAGAACAGGGTTTCACCCGAAGGGGAACCTGTCGTTGCGTTTCTCCACGTGCTTGACGACTTGTTCTCAAACCATGAAGTGTGGCCCCAGCCATAACATCACTTGTACGTGTCACTCAGAATGTATTGGGACTGTGGGGACTGCGTGCGCATGTTCTGTGTATGGGTGTGCGCGTCTTGCGACGTGCGTAAATTGTAAATTACTGAATCAGGATTTTCCGTAGCTTTGTACTATGTGTTTTTCTTGTACAGATCAAATGAATGAAATTACGTTATCTTGGGTTCTGAGGTCTTGATGCATGTGGATGGGGAACTCAGCACCAGCCGGAGGAAACACCAATTAGAATAAACGATTTTGAAGACCACGGAATAGTTTGATAAGAATCCATTTGATGCATTTGGTGTGTTTCTCCGTTTTTGCCGTCTGCTATTGGTTCCAGTGGAAGTTTGAGTACGCCGTCAACGCTCAGCACGGCGTTGCAAAAAACAACTTGGCCAAGTACTATCAGGCGCATCGAGTTACCGAAGCGCGCAAGGCGATGGGATCTAGCTGTGGAGGTCTGGTGTGTGCTTTGCGCGCTACAGCAAGTGCAGAACGAAAATGAAGAGCTTCGCAATTCTTTGAGAAGGCAGCGCCGTGAGATGGATCATGCTTGCAAGAAATTCCATGCACGCTACCAGAAGGAGGGACTGATGATGGCCAAAAAGATGAGCAGCACAGAGGAGATGGCCGCGTTGCAGGAGCGGGTGCCGCTGCTTACTGAGGAACTGCTGCAGCTGGGTAAGCTACCGTCAGAAGGAGAACGAAAACGCGACATCAAGCGTGTGCAGCTTGCACGGCCTGCTGCAGAGCGCTCGCGTGGCGTTGATGCAAAGTTGGAACAGAAAGTGAACAACAGGTTGAAGGTGACACTTCAGGAGGAGTAAGCTTGGGGACAGAATAGTCAAGGTGTCTTGCTCTATCGGCAGCGCCTTGCCTATTTTTCTGGCGCTTCGTGTCCTCTTCGTTTCGTTGCTCGCTTCGTGGTTTTTTTTCGTTGTTTTTTGCTTCGCTTCGTTTCGTTTCCTCTTTGCCTTGTTGGCAGATGCGACAAATTTGTATGTGTTGTTGTTTGTGTCAGTGCATTTCGTTTGTCATGCTTCATTTCGCTTTGTTTTGCTTTGTTTTGCTTCGTTTGCTTCTCTTTGTTTTTTTTTGTGTCTTGTTTGTTTCAGTTCTCTCTTTCGTGTCATTGTTTTCTCTAATTTCAGGCGATGGGTTTCATTTCTATGGGTTTGGACTACGACACCAGAGCCGGACAGCCAGTTATGGTATGTCCGTGCTTGTCCCTTGGTGTCGTTGTTCGCTTCGTTTTGTTTCACTTGCTTTTTGTTTGTGTCTTTCGTGCTTGTTACTTTTGATTGTAGATTTAAAATTTCACAGTTTGGTTGGTGAGGTTATTTTGGATTAGCTCGAACAGGTCTACGCGTGTGTACGCGCGTGTGTTTGCGCGCAGTGTACTGGCGCTGACGGCCTTGGTTATTTTTTTTGGCCCTGTTGCCCCAAGTCAGATAAAGGGGCTAGATCTTTGTTCCCAGGGATCTGAAGATCCTGGATGTGAATTTTGACTTCGGTGTTAGAGTAGCGTACGTCAGTTTTAACCTTCTAGGTGTGTTTGTTTTTCGTTTATGTGTATGTAGGCTTGTCTTTGTTTTTCGTGTTTGGTTGATTTTTTAGTAGTTTTGAGTGCCAGTTGGTTTTACCTCTTTGTTTGGCTGTTTGGTTGGCAGGGAGTGCATTTTGAGCGCCGACAAGTTTGGTTGGCTAGGTGGTTACCTGTGGGTGACAGTGGCGTGGAACAGCCTTCGGCTGTTTAGTGAGGTAGGGTGAAACCTCCACCCTCGTTAGGGCCCTGACCCAGCTGGGCTTCTTGGGGAGCTCTTTTTCTTGGGTGCCGGTCCCCCCTCTCCCCGTCATTTTTGGGTGTGGAGCCTTTACCCCTCCCCCTGTTGGTACAGCGCGTGGCGCTGCAGGGAGGAGTCCCTCACTAGGTGGGACTGCACAGTGCATGCAACACCCTGGCCAGTTTTTGGCCTGATCTTTCCACGTCAACAGCGCCTTCGCCGTGGGGACATGTGGACCCCAGCCTGTCGGTTTGGCTCTTTTTGAGCCTCAAAGAACTTATTTTGTTCGGCATTAGCTGCTTTTGTTTGGCAGCGCCGCAGCTGCCTGCATATTTGCTTTTTTCCCCCTACTATATATCCACGTGCCGGTGTGTGTGTGCATGTGTCTGTGGGGTGTTGCGTTTGTTTGTCTTAGATTTGATTTGGATTATTTTGAAGTGTTTCTTTGGTTATTGAGCGAAGCCGCACTAACACACACGTTCAGGTGTACAGTACTGCTTGCGTGCTTCTTGTTTTAGTATCGTTTATTTGCTTTCCTCGCTTCTTGTTTTGTTTTTCGAATTTCCGCTTCTGCTTTGCACTGTTCCCAGCGATCAGTGCGATCAGTCCTGGTATGTTCTTGTTTTGCTTTGAATATTTGTTTCCCGCTGTCTTTGCCTTGCCGCCCCCTGTCTCTGCAGTTTCCGAGACCTTCAACTATCTGGAAGTATGGAAAGTTGCTTATTCATTCAATTTTATATATTCTGTTGACTTGGAGGAGTCATCGGGTTTGTATATCACTTTAACGTTGGTCAGCGAAGACTCTTACGTAATCACAATCAGTCTGTGGCTCTGTGCAGTTGCTTTGGGGATTTTTGTGCGATGGCTTCATTTCACATTTCAGATTTCTTTTTCAACTTTTCAATATTTTGTCTGATTTTCGTTTGTTAGTGTTTGCATTAGAGTGAACATGCAGGTTTGTATGGTTGTATGTCTTTCTAACCTCTCTTTGGTTGTTTTTCATTTTTCAGAAAACTGTTAAAGGTTTTCTGTTCCCTTTCCACCCCATCCAGCACCCCTTTTCCCTTGCGGTGCGTCACGGTAAGGTGTTTCTGGCTGGATGGTGCAGTAGCACCAATCAACACCACACGCACCCCCCAGAAATTGTCTCTATTTTTGCTGTTACTTGTTTTTGGGACAGCTTTCTCGGTAATAAACCCCCTGTGTAGAAGTGGGTAGCAGATGTCAGGTTTTTCTGACACTGCAGGGTGCAGGCAGTCAGTTGTCAGGGCGTCGGTACCAAGGGACCCCAGGGACACCCCTTCAGGACAGGTACTCCCCCCTGGGTAGATAACCCAGGGTTCGGGTATGGCGCACGTCAGGTGGGTGGGCACTAAAGGGCTAACCTAGCTCTGCAGCCCCCCCGCCCCCCAGGCACAATGACTGCGCTCAGCCCCCCCTGTGCCGGGTCCCTCAAAAGAAAGCCGGGTAGGGTCCATAGGGCAGTGGGTATTTTTCTGAGTGTCTTTTTTTTTTCCCTCATCAGAACATGAATAGTCTTGGAAGGGGAGTGTATTGGGACTCCGGGGACTGCGTGCGCGTGTTCTGTGTATGGGTGCGCGCGTGTTGCGATGTGCGTAAATTGCAAATTACTGAATCAGGATTTTCAGTAGTTTTGTACTATGTGTTTTTATTGTACAGATCAAATGGATGAAATTACGTTATCTTGGGTTCTGAGGTCTTGATGCATGTGGATGGGGAACTCAGCACCAGCCGGATAAAACATCAATTAAAATATACGATTTTAAAGACCACAGAATAGTTTGATAACAAGAAGTGGACGCTCCAGAGGGAGGGATCCTGATGTTGACATTGGCTCTGAACCAGCCCTGCAATTCCACACAGAACCAGCCGTCAAATCGGAGGAACTGAAGCCACTGTCAACAGACGAGGTGCTAGCCGAAGATTCACACCAGCCTGCAGCAGGCCTCGAGGACGCTGGTAATGAGACACCAGACATGTCGACTGACACCGATGACCTGCCCAAGATGGACATGGACCGTCCCCTACCAGTCACCCTTGGCAAAGACCGACCTTGGTGGAGCTGATTTGCTGTCGACGCCACCGAGACGGTACACTACAGCCTGTTCCCTTACCAAAGATAGGCCCGAACACGCCATACCCCTCGAGTCTTAAGGGTACACACCGTTGAGTAAACCCACACTATCAATGCAAGGATTTGACTTCCAGAGCCGTGTGGGCAGCAGCATATCGAGAAGATCTACGTACAAGGCACATCTGGGAGATCGCTGTTCGAAGCCCTACGGTACAACACCAACTCCGAGCCGCCAAGCGGTCCTTCGATGACGGTAAGTTCTTCCACTTGTCAGCAATGGGCAAGTGTGTCCTTCTACCTCGAACGCTCGTCACCTCCATTGTGGCCATGTACCATGAGTCCGAGCTTTACGGCCATTCGGGAGTACTTCGCACCATGACGCTGATAAAACGCGATAGCGTCTGTTCCCATCTTCGACATTACGTGAAGCGTTACATCCTGAGTTGCGATGTGTGTCAAGCGGCTAAGTCACGGCGTGTTGACAGTGCCAGACAGCGCAGACCCTTGCCAGTGCCGAACATCAAGTGGCATAGCTTGTCCGTGGATTAGATTTCAGGACTCCCCCAACCACGCGAGGCCACGATGCCATCATGACTGTGGTCGACCGGTTTTCGAAACGTGGAATGTTCGTCCCGTGCCGCAAGGATATGACAGCCCATGACCTCGTTTACGTGTTTCTACGCGAAATGATCCGACTCAAAGGATGCCTCCAAGACAAGCTGCCCAAGTACCAGGTGTGAAAAGAGTGGGCGCAGCGTTTCAAAGGTGAAAAGCATCAGACGGTGGCCAACCGCACTCGAGGCAACAGCCTGGCGGAGCACAGCAATCAGTCGATCCTTCAACGCTTGCAGACACACGGCATCTTCGGCAACAACAAGTGGGATGTCGATCTTGGGTTCGCTGAGATTCAGAGCAACACCCTGACATGCAACAGTCTTTGACTGTCTCCGTTCGGGATTGATGAGGGACGTACAGCCCATTTTTCGTTGGCTTTTCCCCGAATGACTTCTCATGCACATGAGCCTTCGACAATGAATGATTGCATGCATTGAGCTGAACGTACCTTCCATTCTGTGCGTGATGCTCGCTGAGGAAGGTTGACGCCAAATGCATGTGGTTCTGCAAGTGGACCGACACGTTCGAGTGCCTGAGGTGGCAGTGCGATGGTGGGTGTTAGTACCGAAATATGGACACAAGGTGAAACTCGATGTTGTTTGGTGTAGCCCATATAAAGTTCATGAGGTGCTCAAACAAGGGCGAGAACGTTGAACTGGACATCCCTGCCCCCTTCCATGGGTTGCGCGTTTTAAATGGCGACAGTAGAAAGCACTCCATCCACCAGGAGTCACGGCCAGTGTGGGAATTCGCGATGCCACCTTTCAAGACTGGAGCTTCCCCTCGGCTTGTTAACATTCTGGCTAGACGTCGAGTGGGATCCAAAAAGCGCCGCACATTCCTGTATCGCTGTGAATGGGAAAACGACACGTGGTCTTGGGAATCGAGTAGAGCTCTAGAGGAGGATCCAGTGTACCTTGAGTTTCTTCGACTCCACCCTGAGTAACTCCACCTCTCCGCAGGGTGAAATTTGGAAAACTCATGCAGGGTAGCAGATCGACTACTGGACCGTCAGAGACACATTCATCCTACGGTTCTACTGCCGGGACATCCCGACCTTCCTCTCGACCTCCATCCTCTCGGTCATCACCGTCGAACATCATCAATGTTGACGAGGACAACGGCAATGGCGACAACGATGGCAACGCTGCCAGAGCCCAAGTGACATTCATCTCAGCTCGCCGCTGTCGATCAGTTGTGTCAGCGCCAGCCCAACCGAGCCGATCACTGACACCGTTCCCGGCGCTGAACTACAGTCAGCTGGCCTACACAGGCAGCTGCAAAGACAAGGGAGACAACCCCTCGTTGAAGGGGGTAAAGGAGCTTCCAACCGGCTCAAAGGTATGTCCTCCCCAGGGACAGTTGCTGGGATCGCACCAAGTGGTCGCATCATCATGTCAGGAGGCAGGACAGGCTTGGAGATGCTCGAACGGGCCCTGGCCAACTGGCATAACCTGGAATGGACCTGGGAAGGGGGTCCCCCGACGGACATTGAATACAAACTCTATAAGGTGCCACGGTGTCCTACCCCGGATGACGCCAAATACCATCAACAGCAGTGCAAAAACCTTTAGGAGCCTGACGCTCAGTCCAATATCTCGGGGGAATGGTTTGATCCACGCACGGAAGGGTTCAATGCAGAGGAAAACCAGGATCTCCCTTGCTATACCGGATACAACTTATCCCCTTTGTTCTGTTCAGTGTCCGGATGGAAGCAATCATCATGGGCTGACAATTCGTGAAAGGAACGACTGAACACCCCTAAGAAGAAATCATGAGTCGATGAATCATGGGAGTCAAACGCTCCAAAAATACAAGCTTCCACTCGAACAAACCAATCAACTTCCTACTTCGAAGAAAAAGAAGGAGCCTACGACGATGACATTTACGATGACGGTACCTACGATGATGGCAGCGAGGACAATTCATACGCCATGCAGAGTTGGTTGAGCCCACCGCCCAGCATCAATTAGGTTCGTCGACCAGAACCGCTGTGGCTCGAGACTGTCGACGAACTCCAGATGATCCGCTCGCTCGAGAATATCGCAAAATCGACCCGAACGTGCTTGTCATCGCAATGAGTCTCGTGCCTGCATCTACGATCTGCCGGACGTTGTTGACGTAGACGGCTGGAGCAAGACAGCGCCCTTTCCCTATGAGACAATGCAAACCGCGCCTGACACATTCTTCGATGAGAGCGGAACCCCTGGCAGCGCACCAAGCTACTAATTGTACGCGAAGATCAGAGTGGCTTGCCAGAACATTCGAAAGGCCCTTGTCGGCTGGCAAAAATGCCACGAGGAACTCGACTGGGGGTACAGGAACAGTCTCGTGGAGACTGACCTGCCCAACCCAATCGCACGCCTGAACCGCATGCATCGAGAGATTTGCGGGATCGACGATCTGATCCATGTCGCTGATGGGATCGACCCGTTCTGCAAATACCGACATTTCTGGACAGCAGCGAAAAACCGCCGATCGGCTCCATCTGCTATCTCGGTTCTTGGACTCATTTGAGACGGAAAGAAGATCTGCCAAACGAATGACTGGTTATTCAAAGACCGAGCACCCTTCGTTGCGTATAAGGTTGACTTGCTCCTTCGACGATACCAACTTCGAGGCCTTTGAGCTACCACTCGACTCGGGTACAAGGGGTACCAATGTGCCTCAGTTCGAGCCCAGGATCTCATGTTCCAGCTTCAAGAATATCATCGACTGGGACAGTCCACTGGTCTGTACGCCTGCAATGCGCTTGCAGCAGGGGCCCAAATGGATCTGATTCAGCTGGCCACAATTTACCAGACCGGCCCTGGGCACATCAGGTACTACGACTTCGACAAGGAAATTCGGAGTGTCGCACGTCTTCAAGCAACCATCGAACGGTACCTCAACCTTTTTTCTTTCGAAGACTCCACCAATCTGACGGGACGCTTGGGAACTTTGAAGTATCTCATGTCCTCGTGGGGGGGCGGATATGAAAACGGAGAGTACCGGCGTCGAAAAGCTCCTTTTTGAAGAGATGTTAATGTCGATTAACAGGAAGGGCTCGAGTCCAGCGTTTCGGCTGCAAGCGACCCATTTCGTCTGGATCCTGTCGACCAGCGATTGTTGTTGGCCGATTCAAACGCCTATCGACATCACTTCGATGTGCCGATGTTCAAGTACCTCATGCAGATTCAGACCAACTCCAAAGCTGCCCATCGACGCACAGTCCACTGCTGAGAGGAAGTTTCGGACGCTGTTATTGTCAACATCGCCCCAAACCTTGTGAATGCAGAGGCCGTTCAATTTGCCCTACAGAGCACTCTCGCCGATGGACAGTATGTGCATCAACACCTCGGCCGGCTTCAAGCCAAATCTCGAACGGACTGTCTCGAGATCATTCACCGATACGCTGTCGGTCCTGGGGTCAACAACATCAGCGCAATCATCGTGGCTCAGAGGGTTTCGATCGCGGACGACCCGTGGTGGCGAGTGGACACGCGAGCTGGTCAGTTGTACCACAGCGATGCCGCTGGTACTGGTTCTCTTCTGAAATATCGACTGACCACTGGTCGACACGACGCGCTGTCCTTCCAAACCACCCACCGAGCAGATTTGTGGGACCCTGCTCTCCGGAAGCAGTCGAACCTTTGGGCTGTCTTTGCGACCAAGTCGCAGACACGCGGACCGGGACAGTTTTGAGCTCCTGCCTCTGAGCATGTCTGCGTACTCCAGTACAAATGCCCTGTCAACGGCCGGCCTGGCGATCCCACCCTTCCATTGATCAACCATCGATCTGGTATCCTAATTCAGAAACGTACCTTTGATAGCGATATCTCTTGACACTACACCAGCCATGACACCTTCAAGCTCATGGCTAGCGTCCAAACGCTGAAGGAGGTGCACGAAGTATGTCGACTTCAGGTTAAGGATTCTTTCACGTTCCTGTGGGGCACAGACTGCTGATTCGACAGTCGGAATGTGAGGTAATGGCGTCGACTGACTTAATATGCCCTGTCGATCCGACAGATGTACCGCACCCACTCTTCTTCTTGGGCCTTGGTTTCGGCTGCGTCCTGCCACTCCTGGCGCGGGTGTTGGGGTCTGTGTGTGTTGGTGTGCGCGCTGCTCCTGTACCCCGCCTCTCCTGGGTGGGTGTGCAGTGTTGGTGTGTGTGCTTGGGCTCCGATTTTGGCTGCGCCCCGCCACTCGTGGCTGGGGTGATGGCATTTGTTTGTGTTTGTGTGCGCGCTCCGCTTGTACACCGCCACTCCTGGCTGCGGCGTGTGGCGTGGGGATGTGTGCTTGGGCTCGGGTTTGGGCGCGCCCCACCACTCCTGGCTGGGGTGTTGTGGTGTGTGTGTGTCGGTGTGCTCCCTCTGCTTGTACCCCGCCTTTCCGGGCTGGCGTTTGTGGTATGTGGGTTGCATGTTGCCTGGCACTCCTGGCACTCCTGTGACGTGGTTCGCTGCGGGTTGTGCGCACTGCCTGGGTTTGCGGCACCCGGTGGCTGATTTTGCTTGGCACCTGTCCGTCTGCCTTGGTTGTGGCCTGCGTCGTGCCTCTCCGGCGTGCCTCGTCGCCCCGCGTGGTGTGCCGCACCTTGTCCGGTCTGGTCGCTCTTGGTGCTACGGCCGGCTTTCCTGACGCCGTGGTGCCTTTCCCCGAGCTGGGAACTTGCGCCCCCAAATGTACTTGGCGGCTGCACGTGCACGTGGTGGCCGGCCCAGAATCGGGCTCTTTGTGCCTGCCGCTGGCCGCTGCCGAGGCAGCGGCGCAGGGCACGCCCCGCGATGGGGTTGTCCCTGGCGGGTCCCTCTGGCGTCGGTCTTGGACTGTGTGCGCTGCGCTGGTTTGCGTGTGTGGACCCAGTCACTGACGCGTCCGGTTTCCCGTACTGCTCGTCTTTCGACGGGGGACTCGGTCGGTGCACCGGGGCTGTTTGATGTGGACACCGACACCGCCTCTTTCGGGTCGGAAGACGCCAAGCCCGGGTCCTGCGCGTGTGTGCGTGTGCTTGCCCCTCTTGGCCGGGTGGGGCGGGCCGGCCTTCCGGGCGCGTTTTTGTGTGCCTCACCCTGTGGCCTGTCTCGGTGCTCCGTTTGTATGCTGGGCCCCCTCCGGGCTGGGGTTCCCCCCTTGGTGTTGGTGCTGTGTTTTTTCTTTGTTTTTTTCTCTTATGTGCGCCCCTGTTGTCTCTGGCGTTCCGTTTCATCCAGCCCGGGGTTCCTTGGGCCTCCGGCGTCTTGTGCCCCCCCCCCCCACGTTTTTTTCGTTCCTTCTCCCCTCCTCCCCCCATGTGTTTTGTTTTTTTGCCTGCCTTTCTTTGTTTTTTCTTTGTTTGTTTGTTTTCAGCTTTCTTTTTTTTCTTCCTGCTGTGCTGTTCCAGTTGTGCGGTGCTCGGGTTGTTTGTGTGTCCTGGGCTGTGGAGTGGGTTGTCGTGTGTTGCTGTGGGCGTTTTGTCCCGGCGGGGGCCGGTTTGCGCTTGCGCTGTGTCGCTCCGTGCTCCCTGGTTGTGCCTGTTCTCTGTGTGTTGTTGCCTGTCGTCTTGCGTGTGTTCAGTGGCGCCGTGCTGGCGCCGTTTCTCTTCCCCGTGCTGCCTCCAGTGTCCTGCTTGTGTGCTTCGTCTTCTGGTCTTGTTCTGCGGTGCTTGCGGCCTGTCGTTGCCCTTGGGTGCTGTGCTGGGGGTGCCCTGTTGCGCGGGGTCTCCTGGTGCTGTTTTGCCCTGCGTTGGTGTCTGTTGTGTTGGCCTCTTTGGTGTGGTGTCTTGCCCCGTTTTGGGGTGCCATGTGGTGTTGCCTGCCTCGCCCTCGTCTGCTGTGCCCTGTTGTTTGTTTTTGGTCGGGTGTGTGCTGGTTGTGCTGGCCCCCCCGCCCCCCCGCCCGCCTGGTTGTGATGCCCTGTGTTGTGTGTTGTCGTGCGTCGCGTCCTGTCGTGCTGCGGTCTGTGATGTGCTTTGTGTTGGGCTGCGTTTGTGTGCCGTGCTGTCCGGCGCGGTGTTGTGCTGTGTCTTGTTGTGCTGTTTTTTTTTGCTCTGCTGTCGTGTGCTGCTGTGCTCTCTGCTGTTTCTTTTTTTGCGTTGTTCCTTGCCTGTCTGTAGTGCACCGGGCAGTTTCTGTCTGTTTTGGGCTCTGCCGTGGTGCGTCCTGCTGTTGGGCGTGGCCCTGTCGCGTTGCGTTCTTGTGCTGATATTTCCTGCGCTGTGCCCTGTCGTGCTCTGTTGTGCTGGGGTGCGTCTCTCGGTTCTGTGCTGTATTCTTTGTTTCGTTGCGGTGACTGGGTCGTGTCTTGCCTCGTCCGCTGCTGTGGTGGGTTGTTGTACTCTGTCTGTCCTTGGGCGCAGTGCTGTGTCGTCCTGCTGTGCCACTTGTGGTCCAGGTGCTGTTTTTCCTTGTGCCGTGTTTCTGGGTTGGTGTGCCTGCGCCGTTGCTCTCTGTGCGGTGCTCTCTCGCCCCTGTGGCGCTGGCTGGTGTTGTGTGTTGTTGCCTCTTGTGTTTGGGCGTTTGCTGTTGGCCCTGGCTCTCCTCTGTTGTCTCCTGGTGGGTCCTGGTGGCTCCTGGCGTCGTGTTTCGGTGGTGCTGTCCCTGTCTGGCTGCGTGGCCCGCCGCCCCGTGGTTTTGTGTGGTGGGTCTTGGTGCTCCGCTACCCTGTGTTGAGTTCTGTGGTGCTGTGCTGTCGTGTGGTGGTGTGCTGGTGTGCTCTGCTGTTTGTTTGCGTCGTTGCCTGTGACTGTGGTTTGTTTCCTGCTGCTGTGCTGCCGCTGCGCTGTGCCGTGTGGTCCTGCTGCCTGTCGTGTTGTGCTGCGGCCTTCGGCGTGGGTGTCCCTGTCTGGCGCGTGGCTGGCTGCCCTCTTATGTGGTGCGGGATGCTGTGCGGCCTTGCTCTCTCTTGGTACCCTGCTTGCCTGTGCTGCTATCTCTTGTGCTGTGCTTCCCTGTGGTGCTGTGGTGTCCTGTCTTGCTGCCTTTTGTGGCTTGTTGCTTGTGTTTGTTTGCGTGCCCCTACTTTGAAAACCACTGCAAAATTTGTTTAATCACCTTTGGGCCTTTGACAGTAAAACAAAACTTTTCACTCACTTGAAATTTGACCCTACCCAACGCACGTACGCAGGCAGGTGGCAAGACCATTGGTATACTCCTGACTTACTTGCTACCGCGCGGCCTCGGCGGTGATGGCGTTCGCGACCTCGACAGCGGTGTTGGCGTTCGAGTTTTTGTCTTGTTGTTGGTGTCTTTGTTGGTGGTGGTGGTGTTCTTGGTTTTGCTAGGGGATGACCGCATTTCCCGCAAGTCCGCTCGCCGAAACTGACGGGAGGGAGGAGAGGGGGGGTTACAAGGAAGGGAAGGGAGGTACGTGGAGAAAAAGAAAAAGAACAGGGAATGAGGTGTGGAAACGCGGCGACTTAGAATAAATATTTTCTCAACTCTTACGCGCTGCTCGTGACACGTTTTTCTTTACACACACGGCACGTAGTACGAAGATCGACTCAGCGTTATGTTTGTATTAACGTTACAGTGCTGACAGCACGTTTCGTTAGTCTACTTAGGCCGGACATTTTCTATTCGTTTTCTAACGCGTTTCTCCGCGAGCCTTTTTGCCAAGTCTTTTTCTATGGGTTTTAGCTTTCATTTAAGGTACTCCGAAAATTTTTTCGTCGCGTTTTACCCAACTTTTTACTTTCTTCTACCGAATGGCACCAGCGCGCGTGACAAAAGAGGCCAGGCATTGCTCCCAGATCCGCACTGCTGTGTCTCGCATGACCTGCCGCGCCCACCTCGACTCCGGGGGAGCGCCATATCCCCTTCTGTGAGCGCCCTGCGCACCTTGTCCGCCGCCGCTTGTTCACCCTTCCCTCCTACCGCGTTTGGTGCCCAATAGAGGCATGTGCCATCCCCTCGAATGACCTGTCGCCGTGCACTGTTCGGCATTCTTTCAGGCCAGTTGTGCCCCTCTTGCGGACTTGCCAGCACTCGTTGCACCGCCGCCGCCACTTCATCTGCTTCATTCTTGGGACCCCTGACTCTTCACAGTACCGCGTAGACCCTTTTCTGGTGCATGGGGGTTGCCCCCCGGCGAGCATAACACAAAAGCGGCCTAACCACGGGCAAGTGAGCGTTCATGGCGAGCCGAAGTTCATCGAAGGACAGCAGCCATATGTACAGTAACTCAGGGGGTGTGACCCTGCTCCAAAATGCATCAAAGGCCTGGTTACTGTGGGCTGTGGCTTCGCCATTAGCCCTGTGCTTGGTGTTATGACGCTGGACGAATCGAAAATAAAAGGGACTCTATACATATTTATATATATATATATATAGAAGTCAGAAACAAACAAATACTCCCGGCTTTAGAACATCTGGGGTATCATAAAAGACCACTGACTTCAGAAGCGTTCGGAAAGCTCTGAGAATCGAGTGATGGCAGAGGTGTTCTTTTCGTAGTAATTGAGCTGTTGCCGGTTTCAAATTGACCTCAAAGGCTAAGGGACTCACAGACCAACTTCAACGTTCAAGGAGACGGGAACGAGGATCTCAGGGTACTTTATCAATCTGTTGGCATGCAGCGTAAGGGCAAACACCGTATGTGAGCGGGCTCGGAGCACTGGAATGCTGCGTTCTTTCCATTCAGGTACCACAGGACTTCTGGGGACGTCTCGCGGGGTTCCGGTATCCAGAACCAGCAATGGTAGTATCCAAAACCTTCTGGTTCATACCACCAGTGAATGCCGATGTACCACATGACAGCAGTGGATGGGGAAAAAGGCTGTAAATTGGATGATTGACTGGAAGGTGAGCGAAACGGAGCTGGAAGAGAGCATCAAAAATGTGCTGACACAAACGTGGTACCATCTCATCGATCTGTCGACTGGTGTCAGGAAAAAGGGGGGGGGGGGTGCAGATCGCACGTGGTGAAGATGAGGAGGACGGAAAGAAAGACAAAAAAGAAAAAAGAAAAGAGGGGGGGAGAAACTCGTCACCCGGAGACCAAAGCGGGGCAGAAACCCCCCAGTCGCTTGCGGAGCTTAGTTTCTTTTCGCGATGGCTTTTTTAGGGTAACGTGTTCCTAAGTGGGTAGTTACTGTAAATTAAGTAGTTGGGATTTGGTTTTTTTGTTTTTGCTGTGAACGTGTCTGTGTTTGTGGGGGTGTTTATTGGTGACTGTTGTGTTTGTCCTTTTTGGGTAGGTCAACAAGGTGGGGTTGTGAGACGAAGTGCTGTAGATGGAGTATTGGTTGTTCCATGGGTTGTCTTCGGAATCTGGTTGGAGTAAGTGCAGATCGTTCATTGGGTTTTGTCTGAGCCAGGTTTGTGTCTCTTGCAGTGCTGTTTTGAGTCGTTTTCTTCTGTATTTAAAGGCTGTTTTTAGGTTTTATAGGTGTTGGAAGTAGGGAGTGTTGGGTGGGATTGCTCTTAGTGAATTACTGAGTGAGTTGGGAATGAGCGTGCGGATGTAGTTTCTTCTTTCTCCTTTGGATGCATGTAGCCACCAGTCGATGACTGTTTGTTGGAAGGGTTGTTGCCAGACCTCAAAAAAGAGGTCACGAACAGGTTTCGCTGTGTCGCATTCCGTCACTGTTGTTATGGGGTCGAGGGGGTGATGAGTGTGGCATTTGGGGCATTGATTTGTGTTGAGTTTGTAATGGGGAAGAAAACCAGTGCAACAGTACAGTCCGTTTGTCCATTTAAAAGGTAATCTGGAAAACCATGATGTGTGGGCGTAGAAGTCGGTGCTAGAAGGTAGGTGTATGTTGTTGTGTTTATGGCTTGGAAGTAGGTGTTTGACAGTTTTGCGTGTAATGCGTCCTGGCAGTGGTGTATGATTGTGGTATATGAAGTGAAAAGTGTCGGGGTTGTGGTGTTCTGGGTGTTGGTGGAGGTTGAGTGATACCCATTTAGAAATTTTGTCAGAGTGCTCATTGCCATCGAAGTCAGCGTGTCCTTTGATCCAGGTGAAAATTATGTGAAGGTGGGTGTTGTGAAGAAAATCCCAAATATAGTTGTACCAAAGAGCGAAGCAATTAGCGTTAGAAGCGAAGGGTTTAGTTTTTAATTGTTGTATTTGGTGGAGTGTGGAGCAAACCGACAGGTTGTCAATGGCAAAAATGATTGGTTGAGAGAGAGTGTCGAGGTGTTGGAGGTAGGTAAACAGTATAATGGCATAAATCTCTGCTGGGTAAGATCCTTTTACTGGTGATGTGTTGCAGATGGTTGTTGGCGGTGTAGTGTTGAAGGTGATGGCGGCGCCCGATGGCGTGTTCACTGTGGGGTCATCCGACCCGTCGGTGTAGGCAATCGTAGCGTTAGGGTAGGCGTCAAGTGCGTCGGAAAGGTCGTGGCACCCCCAGTAGTGCAGGTGTTGAGGGTTTGGGGGAGAAAGATTGTTTTTCAGGGTAAATTGAATGAAACTTTGAGTGGCTGTGGTGCCTGTGAAAGAAAAAGGGAAGTTGGCCGTGTCGGGTATGGAGAGAGACTTGGTAGGCTTGGAAATATCTTGGGATGTGGGAAGAGTAAGGAAGCGAAACTGGTGGTTGGGAGTGAGGATTGTAGACATGTCAGGGAAAGTAACTGTGGTTTTCTGAGGCGTGGGGTGGTCGACTGTGCCTCAGAACCACTGGGTCGTTTTTGTGATGTGGGTGGTATTTTTCGTAATGGAATATGTTGGTGGGTGGCTGTTGGATTGGTAGTAGAGAAAGGCGACTTCGATTGTTGTGTGTGTAGGGATTCGAGAAGGGAGACATGGGTTGACTGTGGGTATGTTGTGTGTGTGGAAACCTAAAAAGCTAGCAGAGTGGGCAGTCATGCGTTGCATGGTGTTGGGGTTCGTGGACTTGTAGCGCAAGGTGTACTTGACTCTTTCGTTGGTGTGGGAAGGTCCGTCGTCGTGTGTGTAGCGCAGTATATGGTTGATGGCTTGGATGTGGGTTACGATAGAAATTTTCGTGATGTTTAAACCTAGTGTGTGTGGGGGGGAGTATTTGGTTTTTTTGTACGGGTACGAAAGGATAGTTTGCCTAACTTGGAGATATGACTCCAAATTGTGGTGTCCAGTTTGTCGAGGTCCTGTTGCGGGAGTGAGTTGTAGATTAAACGGTAGGTGAGGGTAGGAATCAGTTGTATGTTGGATAGTTTTATGACTTCGTTGTGTGTGAGAGGGAGGGTGGCTATGTTGGCGAAAAAGGCGTGAATGGTGTTAAGTAGAAGTTGGAGCATGCTGGGGTTTTGTTGTTTGTTGAAAAAGTAGGGGCCCAGGTATTTATAAAAAACCCTGGGGTCGCCGTCATCGGTAAACGTACTGAAATGTTGGGTAGGACTAATACGAATGGTGATGTGGGTGGCGTAGTTGAGGGCGTGGTGTTCGGATTTCGTCGTGTTAAAAGAAAGGCCGTATCGAGGCCCTTGGACAAAGAGGAAGTGAAGCACTTTGTGTAGAGTGGCATGGGAGGTTGTTTGGAGGGCGATGTCGTCGATGAAGGAGAAAAGGTCGTTGAATTCGTGTTTAGGTAGGAGAGATTGTATGTGGTTAATGATGGGGTCAACAAAGAGGTTAAAGAGTATGGGGGACATGGGGCATCCTTGTCTAAGTCCCCTTATGCAGTGGGCTGCAAAGAGGGCGAAGCCGTTGACGACAGGGAAGTCGTGGGGGCAGGCGTAGATGTTTTGGATGAGGTTGATGATGGAGTGAGGTATGTTGTAGTTGGAGAGTATTTGCCATAAGGCTCGGTGAGGAACCGAGTTAAATGCTTTATTTAAATCAAGATACAAGTGGTACATGTCTGGGTGCAGTGATAGGTTGGCAATCATAGTGTATATGTGGTCTGTGGTTCTGTGGTTAGGAAGTCCGCCGTACTGTGTGTTGTTGGTGAGGTGGTGTGTTGTGTCGTAGTAAGTGAGGGTGTGTGCACCGTGAGAAGCTATGATTTTGTAAAGTGTGTTAAGTAGTGCTATTGGTCTGTAGTTTGTAGGATTATGGGGGTCGCCTTTTTTGAAAAGTAAAAATTTTTTTGCTTTAAGCCAGTGAAAAGGTATGTGGTCGGCGATAAGGAGGGAACACAGGCTGTAAATGTAGGTTTGTATATCAGGGGGACAGATGGAGAAAAGGTAGAGAGATGTGTCGTCAAAACCAGGTGCGGTGTGTGGTTTAGCGTTCGACAAAAGAAGGTTGAAGAAGTCTCTGGTAAAGTGCGGTAGTGGAGCGTCGTTGGGTATTTTTGGGGAGTTAGTCATGAGTGTGTCGATGAAGGCTGGGTCTGTGTCGAAATCTGGGGGGCCTCCCAGGGAAGAGAGAGCGTGTCCCATAGATTTGCACATTTCGTAAGGGTCGGTGGTGAGTTGACCAGTTTGGTCAAAGAGAGAGATGGGAGTGGTGTTTCTGGGGTTGAGAATGTTGTTGATTGTCTTTTTTATGCTTCCACCTCAGGAGGTCCTCCCATCTGTTTCCCTTGTGTCGTTCTCTGGATGTACTTCTGCCATGACACTTCCTCCAGTGGCAGGCATTCCTCAAACGTACCCGCCTTGTGTCTACTCTCCACTCTGGTCACCACCCCTTGCCGTATCATAGCCAACTCCTCTTTACCATTTGGCCTGCCCTCCAGAACACATAATACTCCCCATAGGGAGTCAATATCCTTCCCGTACATCTACTCCAGGAGCATGGCGTTCCCAGTCCGTTCTGGTGTCCCATTGCCGGCATCTTATCGCCTTTGCCATGCCCACGCCGCCCTGTGCTTCTGCTCCGCGTCATTCTCCGCCGCACTCCCCACACTCCCCACGCCACACCTTGATGGCCTACTGTCACTGGACGCCACATATTGTTCCCTGTCGCTGTCCACCCCAACTGCCCGAGCGGGGGCCCACCTTCCGTCTTCCTTGTTGCCTTCTTCCCTTGCTTCACCCGCTCCCACTTCGCCTTCTTTCTCCCACATCACCGCGTACATCCTCTTCTTCATCAACAGACTTCCTGCCCTTTCTCTGTTCTCCTCTCCGTATTTCTTTATCTTCCTGTAGCCCCCTCCGCCCTTTGCCTCTGTGTACACCGTCACCCTGTGCCCTCCTCCCACTGCACATGCCTCCACCTCCGGTGGCCCCCCCATCCGTCTCCCTTGTACAATCTTCTGTATGTACTTCTGCCACCCGGCTTCCCCTGGTGGCAGCTGCTCCTCCAGCTGCCCTGCTGTCCACCTCTCTTCAACGGTGGCAAACACCCTGTCCCTTACCTTTTTCGCCTTCTGCTGGCTACCGTGGCCCCCTTTGATCACACTCAGCACCCTCCAAAGGGAGTCCACTCTGTCGCCCTCCATACGCTGTACCACGACACCTGCACTGATCCTTTTCTTGCGCTCCCTCCATTGCCTGCTCTCTCCTTGCCCGTGCGCATGCTGTTTTTCTGCGCTGTGCCTCATCAACTTCGCCTTCAGCACTCACAATGTCACTCATTGTCAGCTGGCTGCGGACAGATTCCCTGCTCGGTATGCCGGCTTCATCTTCCTTTTTGCTCATTGTGTGTCTCCTGCGTACACATGAGCAGGTCCTGCCCCGACTGCTCCCCACCTCTGGCTCCCTTCCTGATTTGCCTCCAGTCGCTGTCCACACCTGTGCGCTGCGCTGCCAGATCTCCGCCTAAGTGGAAAACCATCCAGGGCCGGTGGTGCTTGTGTACCTAGGCGGTCCCTCCAGGACCTGTAGCAAGTGTACGGTCTCCATGACCCTGGGACGAAGCTGGTCTTCAAGTCTACCCCGCTGATGCTGCTAGTGGAAATCGAACCCACAACTACAGCTCCTTCAGCGGGGTGTCTAGCCGCTGGGGTACTCCTCAGCTGGTCGCCTCTGTTGCGTCTTTCTTCTCCTCCTTTGCGCCATGCCCCTTTCTCTCAGCCTTTTCTTCTCCTTCTTGGTCCCCCCCTCGCCTCTTGCCCTTTGTCCCCTTTCCCCCCGTGTCCCCCGCCCTGTACGCCTTCTTCCCCGGATGTTCCAGTCCAGGGGGCTGCCTTCTAGACTTCACACGCCTCGCCGGATGCTCCAGTCCGACGGTACCTCTCGACCTCTTTCTTCTTTAGCCCCAGGCCTGTGTCCGCTTTGTGTTGCCCCAGACGTTCTAGTCTGTAACCTCCGGTCACCCTCTTTACCGTACACCCCAGTCCGGGCGGGGGTTCCCCCTTCTTGCTCCCCCCCTGGCGTTCTTGCTGTCTCTTCTCTGTCAGCTCCTCCTTCCTGCCCAGCCCCGGTTGGTCCTGCCAGGGGCTGCTCCCCTTCCTCCCGAGATGCTCCAGTCCGGTGCTTACGCCTTGTCCATCATCTGTCATCCCCCTCCTCACTTGTTGTTGTTGTTCTGGTCCTGCTGCTCTTGCCCTTGACCTTGTCCCCGGTCTCCCCAGGATGATCTTGTGTTGGCTAGATCCTCCTTCGTGACCCACCAGTGATGACCCCCATCCCTTGGGTTCTTGTTCCTGGTTGCGCTGCTGATCAGTTGATCTTCTGCTTGTTCAGCCCCGTATGATCCAGTCCGGGGCTGCTCCCCTTCGTCCTCGGATGTTCCAGTCCGGGGCTGCGTTCTGCAGCCCCCAAGATGCTCCAGTCCAGGGGGCCCACCTTCTTGCTGCCTTGGTCTCTCCCAGATGACGCAGTCCGCGCTGTTGGCTCCTTTTGGCTCTGCGGCCCTCCGAATGATACAGTCCTGGGGGCCCCCTTTCTGCTCTTTGGCCTCACCCCTGTTGCTCCAGTCTGGGGCGTTTGACTCTGTCCTCGGGCTGACCCTTCATTCGTTGTGTCCTGTCCTCCTTGCTCTGCCCGGCTGACCTTGTTCAGGCCGCTCTTTTGTCCCCATACTCTCCTCTCTTGTCTTGGTGTTCATCCCCCTGCTAACTGATGGTGTTGTTCGGTCCCTGATCTTGTCCCCGGTTGCCCTGGATGATCTTGTGCTGGCTTGCTCTCCCCTGATGACCCTCCATTCCTTGTGGTCTTGTTCTGGCTTCCGCTGTTGATTAGTTGATCTCCGCTTTTGGCCCCTCTATCGTGTTCCGCTCTTGATGATCCAGTCCAGAGCGGTTCGCTTTCCTCCCCAGATGATCCAGTCCGGTGTTTCGGCCTGCATCCGCCTTGGTTCTTCCCGGATCATCCAGTCTTATTGGTTCCGCGGCCCTCTGAATGGTCCGCCTTCTTGCTTCCTGGCCCCGCCCCGGATGATCCAGTCCGGGGCTCGCGGCTCCGCGGCCCTCCGGACGTTCCAGTCGTGGTGGCCGCCATGTTGATTCTTGGCCCCGCCCCGTATGTTCGCGTCCATGGCGTTTCGCCCTCTGCCCCGGCCGGTTTATCATTCAGTGTGTCTTCTCCTTCTCGCCCTGCCCGGCCAACCCTGCCCGGGCTGCTCTTTCATCCCCTTACTCTCTTGTCTTGGCCATCATCCCATCCTCACTTGTTGTTGTTGTTCTGGTCCTGCTGCTCTTGCCCTTGCACTTGTCCCCGGGCGCCCCAGGATCATCTTGTGTTCGCTGGCTCCTCTTTCGTGACTCATCACTGCTGACACCCCACCCCATTGCTGTTCTTGCTTCCACTGCTGATTAGTTGATCTCCCCTTTAGACCCCTGCTTCTAGCTCAGTCCCGGACGATCCAGTCCGGGGACTCCCACCCTCCTCCCCGGATGTTCCAGTCCGGGGCTTCTGTCTGCAGCCCCCCGGATGTTCTAGTCGAGGGGGCCCGCCTTCTTGCCGCTTTGAGCTCTCCTGGATGATCCAGTCCGGGCTGTTGGCTCCTGTTAGCTCCGTGGCCCTCTGGTTGGCCCGGGCCTGGTGGCCGCCATTGTGCTTCTTGGCCTCGCCCCTGATGTTCCAGTCCGGGGCGTTTGTCTCTCGCCTCCGGCTCATCCGTCAATCGATGTGTCTCCTCCATCTTACTCCTCCCGGCTGACCTTGTCCGTGCCGCTCTTTAGTCCGCATACTCTCCTCTCTTATCGTCGTCATCATCCCTCTCCTCACTTCATGGTGATGTTTGAGTCCTGCTGCTCCTGTCCTTGTTGTTGTCCCGGGATGATCTTATGCTGTTTGGATCCATCTTCTTGACCCACCCCTGATGACCCTCCATTCCTTGGGGTCTTGTTCTTGTTTCCGCTGCCGATTAGTTGACTTCCGCTTTCGGCTCCTCATTCGTGTTCTGCCGCTATTGGTCCAGTCCGGGGCTTCGGTCTGCAGCCACCTTGGTCTTTCCCAGATGATCGGGTCCGGGTTGGCGGCTCTTCTTGGCTGCTCCTCGACCCTCCGGATGATCTGCTTTCTTGCTTCTTGGCCCCGGCCCGGATGTTCCAGTCCAGGGCGTTTGGCTCTCTCCCCCTGCTGATCCTTCTTTCGGCGCGGCCTCCCCTTCATGCCCAGCCTGGCTGTCCTTGTCCGGGCCGTTCTTACCTCCCCCTAGTCTGTTGGCTTGGTCTTCATCCCCTTCCCCTCTTGATGTTGTCGTTCTGGCCCTTCTGCCCTTGCCTTTGATCTTGTCCCTGGTCGCTCCTGAATATTGACCTTGTGTTGTTTGGCTCCTCCTTCTTGACCCACGCACCCCTGTCTCGGGCTGCTCGACTTCCTTCCCAGATGTTCCAGTCCGGGGCTTATGCCTAGTCCTCGTCTTTGCCATCATCCCCCTCCTCACTTGTTGTTGTGGTTCTGGGCCTGCTGCTCTTGCCCTTGATATTGTCCCCGGTCTCCCCAGGATGATCTTGTGGTGGTTGGCTCCTTCTTCCTGACGCACTGCTGTTGACCCTCCGAAGCTTGGGGTCGTGTTCTTTCTTCCGCTGCTGATTAGTTGATCTCTGTTTTCCGCCCCTCCTTCTTGTTCAGCCCCGGATGATCCAGTCCGGGGCTGCTCGCCTTCCTCCTCAGATGTTGCAGTCCGGGGCTTCGGTCCGTAGCCCCCCGGATGCTCCAGTCCGGGGGGCCACCTTTTTGCCGCCTTGATCTCTCGCGGATGATCCAGTCTGGGCTGCTGGCTCCTGTTGGCTCTGTGGCCCTCTGCATGGTCCAGTCCTGGGGGCCGCCATCTTGTTTCTTGGCCCTGATGTTCCAGTCCGGGCTGTTTGGCTTTTTCCTCCGGTTGATCCTTCATTTGGTGCGTCTCCCCTTTCTTGCTCTGCCTGGCTGACTTTGTCCGGGCTGCTCCTTTGTCCCCATAGTCTCCTCTCTTGTCCTGGTCTTCATTCCCCTCCAGACTTGATGGTGTTGTTGGGAGAAAGGTCAAATGGGTTTCAACTCCTTGGATATAACTCAAAATTATGTTTCTCGTGTTTCTCAATCCCCAATATGATTACATTTCAACTAATCAAACAAAAGCAAAACAAAAAGGAAAACTATCTGAAAAATATCATAAAACAAAGTTTGGAAAAGGGGCTCATAAAACTATACAGATTTGAGGAGGGGTGCACACGAGCAAACATTTACCTAAAAAAATTCATGTGTTTGTTGGTGGGAAGATATTTCGATACAAAAATTTCCTAGGGTAGTCCCTCTGAACAAAACGTAAACAAACAACAGCAAAGGCAAAGCAAGGGAAAACACAAAGAACGTCACCACGAGGCAATGCACTCCACAGTACGGCATAAGTGCATCTTTATTCTCTATGCCAAACCTGGTTGAACCCGGGCCGGGCTCACCTCGGCATCATGTCTAAGAAGAAAGGAAGCCATGCATGCAAATAAGGAAAGGCATGCATGGAAACTTGGGAATTATGGTCTTACCTACATGCCATGCTCAGAAGCTTAACTACCATGCACGACTGTAACGAATGCATGCAAAAAATGTCTGTTGCTACGTGTGCTCCCAGTGATCTAAACTAACAATAACAAACAACGCATGCATAAATACAATGAGTGCATGAATATACACCACACACACATGTATCTGGCCCCAATTAGATGCACGTACAAGTGTAATCAATGCGGGAAACGATCTTTTGAACGCCACGCCGTTATTCACATTCTTTCTAATGAACCTGACGCTCAATCTGCATGGCGGCGTGTTTAACCTCGATTGATGATCACGAGATAACTCAAAACTATTTACTCCGAATCTGCTTGCAGAGAATTGCAAAGAAATCACACTAAAAGTGACGACATTGTTCAAAGCACCGGCGACGCGGTCTCGTTGCATCAGGATACTGCAGACTACAGAAACCTGGATACATCTGTATACATACACCTGGATACATCTGGCCCTGTAGCGTCCTGATAGAAACCAGTTTTTCCTATTCCCCCCCAAGACCCAACACTGAGAAGTGGGGTTGTGTCAGGGGACGTTGCATACAAAAACAAAGAAAACATGTCAACATGCAGCACAATCTTCGTACCTCCACCAGGGAACTCCACCAGTCGCAGCTCAGAGTATTCCCTAACTCAGAGATCTGTCGATTGGCTCTGTCTTCCTTGTACTAACATGCAGAAAAAAAACAGGGTATCTTTGGAACCTCGTCTGAATTCTTCGCTCCTTTCATCCGAGTTTGCACCGAGTGTGTCCATTAGTGAGTGTGTTGCATCTAAGCCAGTAGGTGCCCCTCCCCTTGACAATAAGGTGAGTACCTACCATTACCTTGCAAGTGATCATCACGCTCCCATTCAGTCCCATGGGCCACCAAATACCAGTTTATTTGCATGCTCTACGCAAACATCTTTCCCAGATGTCTCTTCGGCATCTATCGCTTGTTCTCAAAGCTTTGAGGCCATGTTAGACAAAATGACAGACCGTTTGCTGAAAGGTAGTGGATATCATAGGTCACCAAAACAGATCCCCCCGAAGAACATCCCAAAGGACACACACAAGAACGTAGGCAGCCACAAAGAAAAAGTCATGGCCACACCTACGTGGATATCAACGACTCAGTGCAAACACTCACAGGCTGCCCTGACTCCGACTCGATGGGATCCTGCGTGGCACAAGCAAAAGATTGAGCGTCACATGCAAGCCACTCAGTCCACTCCGGATATTCTGCCTGCACATCATATTTCTGTGGCAGCAACACAGATCCCACAAGACGTTTTTGTATCCTACATTGAGGTCAACCAAGCACAGTCCTCAATGAAAGTGCCCGTGCGGTTTTCGAGTGGAGTTGAGAAACTGGCACATGTGTTGGTGGACACAGGTGCAAAAATATAATTCATACGTTCAGGTTTTCTGCCTAGCCCAAAGCTTTTTGAAACTCCACATCACAAAATCAACCTTATGGTTGCCAACAAGCAATCCATGAAAGGAGGTGACCAGGCATCTAGTGTAGGCCATCGATTCTACAGGGAATACATCAATCGTAAAATCCACCATAAGACTACTCACACAACCATACCCATATGAACATTTGAAGGAGATATACAGTATGATGTTTGATAGGAAACCTATGGTTGTTCGACGACCACGTTGCTCCTTCTGCTCATCGTGCTTGCCTCCTTATGGGGGATGCTGATGAACACGAAGAGTCTGCTAGTCGGTTGTATTCATAGTTCAAAACCATACCTGAACAGTTGGATAAGCATGTCAAAGAGTATTTACCCCCATGCGTCCAAGAGATGGCGCGCAATGAGAACGTCAATTCTAGTAACACGCTGACTCACCCAGGTGATTTGGAGCCTTCTGACTTGCAATCTTTTGATCCCTCTTCATCCTGCAAAACGTTGTTGAAGTTGACTCAATGTGAAAAGGCAATGCTCCCCCCAAAAGCATGATTCATTTGACTACGTGGTGAAGAGAGATTTCTATGCTATTGTATGCAAGAAGTTTTCTTCAACGATGCCTGAAGTAGATGTTTTCGACGGCAGTGGAGATCCCAATGCTCAACGACTTTACTGACCCGTACTGCAGTGATTGGAGTGCATTTCATTGCTTCATAATCACAAAGTATGAAGACGTGCACCGGGTCATAAACAAATAGTCCATGAAAAGATACGGGCTTTTCTCATCGTTCCTGCCGGGCATCATAGGCATAATTAGATGGACCCACTGAGGCTGTTTTGTTTTGCGAAAAAGCACATTTATATGAGCATTCGATTATTAAGCTGAACTCTGGTCGACCTTGTATTGAAAGTCCTACATTAATGCACATGATGCACGAATATCCCATATTGCACATGCATGATGCACCAAATCCAAGATTGCACAGCATGGATAGTGAAGATGGACAGTAAATCTGACGAATGACTGAGGATGATGGTGACAGGCAGATTTGCAGGGGTCAAATTGTACACAATCAGATCTTGATGCAGAAATGACATGATGGGCCACATGGGGGATCCGTGGTGGCCAGTATTGATGGGTGGGCAGTTGAAGAACAAAAGGTCAGAACTGAACTAAGGTGATAGTAAAAAGGCCCAGGCACCACAGAAACATACCTTTTCTTGTATTTTACACGCATGAGGAATGTACATATTTTTTGGTCATTTGTTAAGCCTTCTATGCCATGGACCTAGATTCAATGGTGGACTTTCATAAGCAAGTTTCATCCTGAACTTTTGCTTTGCGCCAGGGTGTAAGGCAGAAATCTTTCTGGTAGCAGAGGCCAGAGTTGTAGCAACTCCAGGACCCTGCCTGGCGGACTTTTGAACATTATGAAATCTGAGATTTACATCATCTCCATCATCATCACATTTCATCAAGTAGGTAGGTAGGTAGGTAGTTGCACTCGGTCGTGGAGAGGCACTCCATGGTTCCCCCTGGCGTCGCCCCTGTAACGAACAGGAAGAGGCTCCGCGCGTGAAGAGGGGAGGCGGCTTACATCCCGCTAGACCTGACTGTTGGCCCCCAACAAAGCGGCCCCGGGCAACACCGGGAGGGCTGTTCGCCGCCAGCGTGACGTGCTTGTCTCGCCGGGAGGGTGTGCCCCCGTGCTTGCGCATTTCCCCTCCTTTGGGCGGAACCCTAGGGGTTCACCGGATCTCCTGGCGTATCCCGTTCCCAAGGCATCCATGCATGTTCTTGGTACTAGGGTTCCGAGGAGCTTGGGTGTCACACGCTCCGCCTCGAGTCCCAAAGCAGCGCAGGCCTTAGGATGCAGCCTTACCCCTGGTCTCCGGATCTCGTTTGGCGGGGTCACCTGCAGGGCACGGGCTGCCTCAGTGCCCTGGCTGTGGGCACTGGGTTTCCTACTGTTGTGCGGCGTTTGTGTTTGGGTCCGGTTTGCGGTTGGGTGTGGGTTTTTTTAACCCCGCCAGTCCTGGCTGGGGTCTTGGGTGGCTGTGTGTGGACACTTCATCAACCCCAAGTTGGCCCTCCAGTTCTAAAACCCAGCTGTTTGACATGGCTCCACCTAATAGTTCTAAGGCAAAAAGGCGAGAAGATAAGACACTCGGGAGGGTACGCATGCGTCCAGAGATCAGGTTAAAAGCAAGCGCCGAACGAGAGAGAGAGTCAGTGCAATCAAAGCAAGGGATGCAAGGTTGAGTAAGTCAGAGAAGTCAACATCACTTGGCACTAGCATTCCAACTGAAAGACGCGACGTGAAACCAGTACCAACTCCCTCGCCTTCTTCTGGCTGCGCGCACAAAAGGTAGGTAGGTAGGTAGGTATCTTCGGGAGCTCCGGATGCCTCCTTTGACATTGCAGGAAGAAGGTCTTACCAAGCGGACGTCCTGTCCCTCCCACTGCCCTATGTCAGGTGCCTCTCGAGCCGCTCCCGCATGTGCTTGCGAAGGCATTGTCGCGGCCACCCGGTCCATGTGTCCCAGGTGGGAGGGTGTCCCCAGATGTGTCCATGGGTAGGGCCACATGCCCCCTCCTTTGGGCGGCAGCTCTGGGGGCTGCCCAGCTGTGTGGAGTATCCCTCACCACAAGGGATATTGCTCCCGTTAGTCTACGGTACGACCGCCTCACTCTTGTGGCCTGAAGTGCGGGGCCACTCTGCTTGGCAGGCAACCCCCTCCTGGACTGTGTACCGGCTCGCCTGTCACCGGTTGCTTCCATGGCTCCGGGTGACGTTTGCCATGGTCCCCGATGCAGCCTGGCCGGGCTCGGACCAGTGGCCTTGGAGTACCCCTCCTGCCACCCACCCGGTGGGTCGGCTGGGTCGCCCCAGTGCGTCCGACCCATGGGGTGTTGGTTCTTTCCTGTCCCTCGGCCGCCCTGCGTGTGTGTAGTGTCCTGGGCCGCTTGGCTCCTGTTCACCGGTGTGCCCGCGCGGTTTGCTGTGTTGCGTCTGCGGTGTCCTGGGCCACTTGGCTCCTGTTCACCGGTGTGCTCGCTCGGTGTGTTGTGTTGCGTGTGCGGTGTCCTGGGCCACTTGGCTCCCGTTCACCGGTGCGCCCGCTGGGTGTGTCCTGTTGCGCGTGCGGCGTCCCGGGCCACTTGGCTCCTGTTCACCGGTGCGCCCGCTCGGTGTGTTGCTTTGCGTGTGCGGTGTCTTGGGCCACTTAGCTCCTGTTCACCGGTGTGCCCGCTCGGTGTGTTGTGTTGCGTGTGCGGTGTCCTGGGCCACTTGGCTCCTGTTCACCGGTGTGCCCGCGCGGTTTGTTGTTTTATGTCTGCGGTGTCCTGGGCCACTTGGCTCCTGTTCACCGGTGTGTCCGCTCGGTCTGTTGTGTTGGATGTGTGGTGTCCTGGGCCACTTGGCTCCTGTTCACCGGTGCGCTCGCTGGGTGTGTTGCTTTGCGTGCACGGTGTCCCGGGCCTCTTGGCTCATGTTCACCAGTGTGCCAGGCCGTGGTGTCTCGTCCCTTTGTTGCCCTCGGTGCACGCACGTGTGCGGGGTCCTGGCCCTCGTGGCGCCCGTTCACCGGTGTGCGCGCTGTGTGCGGTGTGCGTGTGCCATTGGTGGTTGTGTCCCTCCTCCTCCCCCCCTAATTTTTTTTTTTTCATTTTAGGATGGAAATAGAAAAAAAAAGAAAGAAGAACAGGGGCGCGCGTACACTGCAGGCACAGGCACGGGCAGCTGGTGCGGCGGTGCAACAGTGTTGTGTCCTCTGGCGTGTGTCGTCGGTGCTGTGGCGGTGGTCGCGCCCCAGGGGTGCGGCTCGCGCGTCCTGATGTACATATGTATACACTGGTATGGGCCAGGGTGGGTTTGGTTAGGTGTGTCTTTGCTTCTGAAGCTGACCGGTTAGGCGGCTGTGTGGGCTGTGGGTGTGGGCTGTGGCTACGTTGTTCCCTCGGCGGGCCTGGTTAGGAGTCAAGGGTTAGCGGTTTTGGGGTGTGGCTCGGGTTTGATTTGTGTTTGGGTTTTGGCTCGGTTAGGCGGTTGCGACGGTAGCGGGCCTGGGTTCGGTGCCTTTGGGCGTAGTGGTGCCCGTTGTCGTGTGCGTTGACGTCCTTCGGCGTCCGGTTCGTTTGGTGACTTCTGGGCGGGGCCTGGCGTGCTGCCCCGTGGTGGTGGTTTGCTGGGTAAAGGGGTAAGGTGGCGGCGCCGCTGGCCGGGGGGTCAGGCGCGTCATGTTGTGTGGTGGGCAGGGCTCCTGGGTGCTGTGGCTGCCGCCGGTGTCGGTGCGCCGACACTTGTGGTGTGGTGAGGGGGTGTGTGTGTGCGGGGCTGGGCTTTGGGTGATGTCCCACAGGCGGATGCCGTCTAGCTGTGTCTCCTGGAGGGTCTCCTGCAGGCCCCTGAGGACATACGGGTGGTCCTGGGGCGCGGGGAGGTTGCAGGGTTGGACTCCCAGGGGGTGGAGCGCATCGGCCAGCATGGCTTCCCATGCGACCTGCGGCATCCAACCCCCCGCTGGCCGGAGGCGGCAGTTCTCCAGTGACCCCTTGCAGGGCCGGTGGACCAGGCCCTCGAGGGAGGGCTCTCCCCGGGCCCACTTTCGCAGCTTCCAGAGCTGTGTGTTGGTCCAGCGCTGCCACCACTGCTCTGGGCGGGGCCGCGGTCTTGGGAGGAGAAGTGGGCGTGGGTGGTTGTGACGGGGTCGTGGGGACCGGGGGCCAGGGGGATTCCTCGTAGTCCTGTACCGTGGGGGTGCGCGGGGAGTGGGGGCGCGAGCGGATGTGGACGCCGCGGGTGTGCGCGCACGGTCTCCGCCTCGGGGTTGGGCGGGGACTCGCGGCGGCGGCGATAGCGGGGCATGCGCTGTTTGTGGGCTGTCATCGAGGGTTGGTAGGGGGGCGGGGACGCTGCTGGCGGACCCTGGCGTCATTCTGGCCTCGTCAGGGGCGGTTTGTGGGCCTGGGGTGCAGGCTTTGAGAGGTCGCGGGACGAGGTGTGTCGTGCTTCAGCCGCAGCGCGCTCCGCTATGAAGGTGGTGGCGGCGGTGTCGGTGACGGTGGGGGGGCGCCGTGCTGGGCGCTGCTGCCTCCGGGCCTGGTACGGCTGGGGCCAAATGTCATAGAGGACGTCCTCGGGAAGTCGGGCCCGCGCTGCTGTCGTGGCGCCGGGTTTGGACCTGGGTTTGCGCGCACAAAAGTACTCAGGGGGATGAGAGAGAGTAAGGCTCGCGCACGACGCAGGTCCTGCGCGCGGGGCTACGCCTGCGCGAGAAACCATGAACCCATTCAGGACTGGTCCGGCTGCCAAGCAAGACCCACGCGTGAAGCAATGCATGCGCCAGAAACTGGTTATGCGGACAAAGGATGGACAGTAAGAAAACATCACTGCCATGTCTTTCTTGGAGGGCTTGTTCCAGGCCAAGCCCTCCTTAAAACCTTTTTGTTTATGCTAAGACTAACTTAAGTATTTTCATCACTCTTTTGAAGCTTATAGTACACTTTCTCAAAGTAACTAGGGTTATAACCCTAGCCCCCCATGAGGTTCACCCCTACCACTCAACTGAGCGGAGGTATCTTCCTTCATGGAGGTTATACAGAAAAGAAATAGGCATTTCATGCTTTAGGCCTTGGACGTTAAGCCTAGTGGTCTCCCACCCCAAGACCCCTATAATCAATTGTTGCTACCACTTATTGTGGTTCTACTTTTTAACTGTTTCTGAATTCAGTTGCTTGGCCAAGTCATAATCTGTGTCTGGCCTAACCTCTATGCCCCACATTCCTAACCAGCTCCATTTCATCCGGAAGAGTGCATATGAAGTGCTTGATGCTAATGTGGAGGCTAGAGTCAGGTCAGGTTTCACATAAAAACTTTTGTACTATCCATTTGTGATTGAATCTTTTTATCTATACCTGCTTTGTCTATCTGCAGTTCTTCTGTGTTATACTGGATTTCAAAGTATTCATTGATTGGATCCACATCCTGTTCTTGCTCTACTTGCTCCTTTGGTTTTGGGACTTCACCATCAAAAACCTGCAGGAATTAATCAAAATCTATAGGGCACCAATCAAGGACATCTTTCCGGTAGCAGAGGCAAACCCTGAGTACCTTTTGAACCGACTCTGAGCAGAAACACAAGAAGAGCACACTGAAAAGCACATTGAACATGTCAACTCAACTGTCCTCCCGAACCTGGCCGATCAGAAGTGTACAAGTACAACTTGGCACTGTAGCCCACCGGAAAAGTGAACTGCCACTCAGAGCAGCTTCTGGGTCTCAGAATGATCCAGAGCACAGAAGGGCGAAGCTGAATCCGCCCAGAACAACCCCATGAACCATGGAAACCATAGCGGCCCATGGTGAAGACAGCTTGCAAAGGCTCCGCAGCCGTGTCGAAGCCTCAATCGCCCGGTCGGCCTGTCCGGCCTCGTCTTCTACCGTTTTTGGAGGTGGTCCTGGAGAAGAAGAGGACCTACGAAGGAGGATGGACGAGTTCATGCTCCGCGAAGAGTACCACAAGTCCACCGTAGGAGAAGATTGAGAAATACCTCTTGATGCCCTCGGGTCGCCACCCCAAACTGGGATGGGCTCCTTCCTTTAATCTGGCCCATCTACAGACATGGCAGACACAGTATCACTACCGAGACGACCAAGAGTACACGAGCACCCGAGAGCATGGCATCCAGACCTGCCGATAACTTCAATTGCTCCTGAAAAGAGTCTGGATCCTCTTCGCCCAGAGCTCACCCATGGGGCTCTGGATCGTACGGCCGAACCTTTGGCCAAACTTCAATCCGGATCGGAAGACCCGGATGTGACAGCTCTGTCAGAGGCTGTCGGGGTTAAATTGGGTATCACTGAACCCTTACCCTAGCCAGCGCCACTCTCACCTTCACCCGGATTGAGCACGTTGGCTGAGGATCTCAAACGACCAAGGGTGTCCAGGGTACTACCCAAGGTCACTTGCCCAAGCCCTTTTCATCCTCGCGCCAGGACAGTCCCAATTCCTGAACTACAGGACGTGTCGATGACGGAGACTGAGAAAAGAGGGCTGTCAGCCCTGGCACCTCTTGCCGGCGTATCTCCTTCTCCTTCTGGCCTAGCCCCGGGGGCTGGGAAGATGGGCAGACCTATAGCCCAGGCGAACATCCAGCTAGAACTGCCGGAGTTTGACCCGAAACATCTGCCCAAATGGGCAGAATAGTTTGCTGAGTTTCTTTCGCTCACTGTCCAATCCCTATCGGATGTGGCCACCAAATGCTCCCTGCTGAAATGCTCCTGCAAAAAGAAATTTTTGCAAAAACAGGTGAAACAGATGGTGAAAACCTGTTCAACCTGGGTAGAGGTACTCCAAAGATTGGACGAAACATTCCCAGTCTATGAGACTGACCTCAGTGTGCGCACACAGATAGAGGAGCTACCTATGCTCCCTGAGTGTCCATCCGCTGCGCGAGTCTCTGAATATGTGTGCGACTCAGAGTATCTGTTTTGACGGATGAGCGTGGGCTCCTATGGAGCCACTGAGCCCCACCTGTGGCTCATGAGTAGGATCCCCCAACGTACGCGGGATGATTGCCGCGCTACCTCTGAGAGGAAGAGCCGGACCCACTCCTACCATGAACTGGTGGAACTGCTGATTGAGCTAGCTCATGAGAGAAAGAATGACTCCCACATGGATAAATTCCTCAAGAAGCACTTGGGCCGAGGTGGTACCCCTACCCCCGAACTTGGCGAAGGGAAAGGGCCTGGAAATCCCACTAACGCCAACCAAGGAGGTGGTAAAAGGAGGGGTAACCTACGTGACATGAATGAGGTGAAACCTGATGCAGATACACCCCCTCTGTTCTACTGCAAACCTGTCAATGACAAGGGGGGACCTTGTCATGCCCCTGACTGCGATCACCGCAGTACCTGTATGCTGCAGATGAAACGACAGCAGCATTCCAAGGATGGGAAAACTGTGACCCATCAGGATCATTTCAGGTGCACCATCACCTGTTGCTATTGTGGCAAACATCGTCACTACGAACACGAATGTCACATAAAGAAACACGAGAGTGATAAACTCAAGCGGCAAGAAGCTGAACGCCAGAAGACCCAACCACCCACCACAAACCCCCAGAATGAAGATAAAGGTGGTAAAGAAGGTGGCAAGGGGGGTGGCAAAGGTGGACCCCCTGACCCACCTCATCAGCGCCTGCTGCTACACCCATTCCTGCCGCAGGTGACCCCAAGAAGCGCCCACAGGGGGATAACGCTTCCCCTGAGGGGAATAACTCCAAGAAGAGGCGACTGGCCTGGATGGCCAAGTCTTTCATGGCTGCAGGGGTGGATGTCAAGTTCCCTGATGAGGAGTAGGGGGGCGGCTCCAAAGAGGAGGACTTGGTCTTCTGGATCCTCGTGAAAATCGGAGATTAAGTTTTTCGAGCGATGCTTGACACCGTTGCAACACTTTCCATAATGGCCCAGCGCCTGCTAAAGACATTCAAGAAAACTAAGACCGTGGCATAAGAGTAGGGGATGGGCGTACCATCCATTCTTCGGGGGGGGGTCGGTGTGACTATATCCCTGGGCGACGAAACTGTGACGCAACACTGCAGAGTGCTGGACACCGACGCCTTTGACATTGTCATTGGTACCGACTTCCTACGAAGAAACCCCCAAGTCAAAATGCTGTCTCTCCAGCGCCCGTATTCTTTGCACTGCGACTTCGGCAGTGGGCTCTTCTCCGTACCTTTGGAGCTGTCAGGACCAAAAGAGTCTGGGCTGCGCTACACATCCAACACTAACTATCGTACTGAAAACTACCAATTGGCCCGTCACGTTGTTCAAAATGGACTACGGGCCCTTCAGGTAAACCTGGATGAGATCCAGGTGGAATTGTTTGCGAGCGGACAACAGCACATCATGCAGTTGTACTGCTCGAAACATTTAAACAACGCTTTCCGTTTCTTCTGGAAAGCCTTGGGCCTAGCGTATGTTAACCCTCCCTTCTCCCTGCTCGCGAAGGTTCTAACCAAAATCGCTTATGAGGGAGGAAGGGTTATCATGTGCACCCCTGACTGGGGCTGCTCTGGTGAACACGCTTACTGGCGCCGTATGCTAGATCGAATGACCCTGGGAAGAGTGCAACTCCCCGAGGGTCCCATCTATGTGCCTGAGGACTCAGGCACAGCTATGCAGGCCCCTGAGTGGGCCAGTTTCCTGTCCATCGTTGATGCATCTCAAAATCCTGTACCCCTGTGTGACCAAGACCAGGTGCTACTTAAAGAGGTCATGGCCGAAAATCGTGGCCTGACCCTTTCTGATCTCAAAAATTGATCTCCTGAGCACCTATCTGCCACACTTACAGGGTGTGAATCCCCCGATGGCTATCTGGATCCTGCGGCTGTTAAGGAGGATGCTGACGACCAACTGTCTGAGATCGCCAGCACTATCCCTCCTGTTGATCCCAGCTGTGTTGAGCTAAAACACAGTGCGTTCCTAGCACAGCTGTTGCTGGAGGGGGTAGATGTAGAGTCGACCTCAGAACCCTCTTCTCCTGTTGGGAAGCAAGTGCTACACATGCAGCCTATGCACACAGGTGAACCCGTGGCCCGGAGTCCTGATGCTCTAGCGCGACCTGCTTCTAATAACATGCCACTGTCTGAGCATGACACCCAAGAACTCCGACGGCTGTTGTACCTGATAGCCGAAGGTATTGAGCGCCAAGAGCGGCTGCAATACCTCAGACAGACCTGGAAATCCTCCATCAGGTCTGAGGAGGACGATGATTCCTATACTCTGCCTGATCCTGAGATACCGCTAGTGTATTCTTTGCACTATGGGCAGCAATGTTCCCCTGAGTGGGACGGTGGTTCTGTGCCTGCCGAAACTGCTGATTGGCAGAAGAAGAAAGAATATGGAAAGAGCAACTTCGATGCTTAGGAGGATTTCCTGCAGAAACTCGAGAGTCTTAACCTTGACCCCCGACTGAAGAAACTGCTATTAACCTATGAGGAGGTGTTCACCGCCTTGCTGCCCCCCCTCTCTCGTAAAAAACTGGTCCAGATGGACCTCAAACTGAACCCTGAATTTGAAAAGACGCGAGTGAGGCGTCGTCCCTATCCCACTCCACAGGAACAGGTGGAAGAAATCGAGCACCAGATCCAGGAATGTATTGATGCTGGCCTCGTAGAGGAATGTAAGAAGGGGGACTACCCCCATCACTGCAGTCCCTGTTTCCTGGTTGCTAAACCAGGGTCGACCGCCCTACGACTGGTTGTTGACTATGGTGAGGTCAACAAGAAAACCCAGAACCACTCAGGGAGTATTCCTAACATGGAAAATACACTGGAGCGTATTGCCAAATGCAGGTACAAGACCAAAATGGACAAGCGCTCTGGTTTCTGGCAGGTGGACCTAACGGCCGCAGATCAGGAGCTGCTGGCTTTTATAACCCCTAAGGGTTGTGTCTTTAAGTGGAAGGTCATGCCTTTCGGGGTGGCTAATGCCCCAGCGCTCTTCCAGGAACTAATGAACAAAATTTTGTACATACTGAGGCGCAGGCCTCTAGTACAGGAGTTGATTTCTCGGGGTGCAGAAATGGAGGCCCACATCGTCGACGTGAGTTTGGGTACTAATACCCAAGAGGACCATGTCCTTCTCCTCCGTGAATGTTTCATTGTTTGTCAAGAAAGCCATCGCCGAATCAAACTCGAAAATTGTGAGTTTATGAAAGAAGAGATGTAATATTTGGGTTTTGACGTGGGGTATGGCTGGTGGAAACCAGCCATTTCTAAGATGCAGCCCCTACAGGACATGCAGATTCGCGATGACCCTATGAAGGGTCTACAGGACGTGAGGAGTTTTGTGGGCGCCTGTAATTTCTATCGGCGTCACATCGACAATTTTACCAACCTTTCTGCCCCCCACACTGACCTAATCAAGAAAACTACTCCCTGGACCTGGGCCGCCAGAGAAGAGGAATGTTTCCAGGAGTTGAAGAAGAAAATTGCCTCCTCCAACTGCCTTGGAGTGCCCCGCCCTAAGGGCGAGATAGTCCTGATCACTGATGCCAGTGATGTAGGTGGAGGTGGCACGATCTACCAATGGCAGGAGCTTAACCCAGCTGAACTAACCCACTGCCGTTATCTTACTAGTGGACTGAACCGTGATGGCTGGTTGAAACATGACCATCCTACCACTGAGTGGCCGCTGGGGCCACTGGGACACTGGAATTGGAAAAAGAACCAAGCGCGTTCCAATTACAGCACCTATGATCAGGAACTCCTGGCCGGTATGTTGCTGCTTTCGTCACAATTCCGACTCCTGGGATCTAACCCTATTGTCTGGCTATGTGACCAGGAACCTGTGAAGTCTTTTCCGAAAGGGCCCACCACCAGAGAAAGCAAAACTAAAGCGGTGGTGGACTTACCTGAGCCAGTTCAGGCTGACAGTTCATCATATCCCCGGTATAAGAAAAGAACTGTCTGACTATATATCGCGCAATAACTTCGATGCGCTTATAGGTGAGAGCTCTGAGGCGCTCGCCAAAGAGGCTTTCCAGCGCATGGATGTCCAACTTGACCTGTCCATGCGCACTGCTGGAATTGTGGAGGGTTTGAGTCTAACCCACTATCAGTCAGGGTATAAATAGGTTCTCCAAAACCCTCAGCACTGGTCTTGAACCCCGTGTCATTGACGGGCCCCAGTGGTATAAAAACAATCAGTACCTCTTCTACGAGGACTGTATTGTTGTGCCTGAGGCACGGCTGGATGGGTGCCCTCAGTGGTCTGATCTCAGTTCTGGTCACACTGGCGTTAATCGCTCAGTGGACTTCTTCCGTGAGTGTTTCCACTCTAGTCTAACCCTGACTGAACTGAGGTCTAGTATGCAGACCATTGTGGATGCTTGTGGCTGTCATACCAGCAAGCAGAGCAACAGTAGGGATAGGGGCCTGATTTCCAGCTTACCCATACCCTATTGTGCTAACTCTCTTCTCTATGTGCATTTCATCCACGTCCTACCACGCTTCGGCAGCTATGATAGTTGCCTAGTGGTCACCTGTGGCCTATGTCGCTTCACCGGTGTGTTCCCTTGCAATAAGAAAATCACAGGTGAGCATACTGTGAAAATGTTGGTCGAACAATGGTTCGAACGCTATGGAGCACCTAAGCAGGTGCACTCTGATGAAGATGTACACATCCGCAGTGACACTGGGTGGTACAAACGAGTGCTAAATGCCCTCAACGTGGAGGTAACCACAGGTGTGCCCTATACCCACATGTCTAACCCTCTCTGTGAGAGACAGAACCGTGTGGTGGAGTGAAACCTAAGAATCCTGATGAAACAGGAGCGTACCAAGGACTGGGTACGCCTAGTGCCCTGGGCAGTGCTGACCATGAACTCACAGCGGAGCTCTTCTACGGGTTTCACCCACCACGAACTGTTCCATGGGGGACAAATCGCTTGGTTCTTCAAAACTCCCTTTCCTGAGGACTTCAAGAGCCCTGTGGGAGATTGGCTGAAACACAAGCAGTCTCTGGCTCACCAGGCCGGGACTAACCTGAGACACATTCCTGACCGTGAACTAAGCCGACAGAACCGCCTACGGCAACCTGTCAGCTTCAAGGTTGGTGACCTCGTTTTGTTTCACCATTTACGCCTACCCTCCTGGCCACGTAACTGCCTACAAGCCCCTTGTTTTGGACCCTATCGTATCATCAGGATAGATGGATCCAGGATCCATGTCAGGTGCAGTCCACATCTAGGTGGTGAACTGCTGTGTGCACCTAAGCAGTTGAGGCACTATCACTCCCCTGACGATTTGTCCTGGGATGAGTGGCGCCTCAGCGACAGTGAGGTCGAGCGTATGGACCTAGAGAACGCTGCCAGTCCAGAGGAGGCAGACGAACTCGAACAGATGACTGCCGATGAGATGGAAGTCGATGGTTACTACGTGGTTGCAGGTATTGCTCGCCACGAGTATAAACAGGGCTGGAAATTTCCTAACCCTGTGGGATGGCTATGGGTTATCTGAGTGGACCTGGGAACCTATGTCAGCCTTCATACAACCAGATGGGAGTATCAACCCCATCTTTGGCTCCTACCTCGTTGAGAGCAACGAGGAGCAGCTACTAACCCGTGGTGAGACTCTGTCCCAGCTGAAAAAGAAACACTAACTTCCCTGTGTCAGTCTACTGACTGTGCTCTAGCCTTACAGGTGCAGTGAGCACTCTTGTGCAGACGTGCCTGTGTATGGGTGTAAGAGCAGTTGTCACAGTTGCCCCGCATCGCTTCGCAAGACAGGACCGTTAGCCCCCGTGTCAACCACTCCCTGGCCGAAGGCCATTGGTTTTTCACAGACCACTGCATACTGAGCACTGCACTGACCCTGTCCGTGCCCTGCAGTCCCATGCCTATGGTTTCCAGCGTGGACCAGGTGACCGCTTATCAGGTTTGCAGCCACCCAGCGAGTGTGTGCCTTGTTGACCATGTGTTGCATAGGGACTGCCCTGATTTAATGACCTTGGGGAGCCAACGAAGAACGGTGGCTTACTACACCAGGGGGGAATGACAAACAAGGTGTTATAAGGCAAGGTGTGCCTTCCCTCCTTGCAGACAAGCGAGCCCACAGTTAGGACCTCTGATTGGTCCAGACCCATGGGGTTCTACCCTTCCTTACAGGGTTTACCTTACCCCTAAGTGTGCTAGGTATGTCTGTGTGTCTCTCACTTCTCTCCCAGGCGTGGATCCCGGAGACCGGGCTTCGCTGATGTCGGACAGAAGGTCCTAATCAGTTACTATTACCACTCCTATGGCGCCCAATTTCTGTGCTGGCGCCTATCCTTGGGGGAAGACGGCAAAAGCCCTACCTACTACGGCAACACAAACACGAGCAAGCACTTTCTTACCTGTGAAGAGAGAACAAGGTTGAATTGGGGTACAGGAGAAGCGCCACAGCGTGTGAATGCCTCAATTAGGCACATGCATCGCGAGCACAACGCATATTCTAACCCTACGTGCGCGCTGCGCGCTCCATTCGCATTGCATACCTTTCATTCCTGTGTTGAGCTGTGCAGAACAACGGAGAGGCGCACCTGAAGCCCAAGGGAACACAGCGTTGACAACCCTAACGTTTTAACGAAGCAACCAATACGAACGCAATGCATGCGTGTGAAATGACACTGGCATATCTGAGAGGTGGTTTGTCCACTTGCTCTGTGGTGTTGGTTGACTTTGCATACTTTTTCCCAAAGTTTCTAAAAATTGTGATGCAACTGTGCAAAAATTTCCCTCAGAACTTGGAAAAATTCGGCTGATACGTTCTTTTTCAAGAGACCTTTACGCTTGTGCAACCCTGTTTTTGAAGTCTGCCCCTGTTGCGCTTATCTGCAACTTTGAGTTGTTTGTAACAATGACGATTTCTCGCGTGATTTCTTCAATTTTTAGCCATTTGACTTCTTAAATCGCTAAACCTTTTGCTAAACCACAGGATTCACCCCCTGTTGGTTTCATTTACTCTTTTCTTCAGCTCCTGGAGATTTGTATCCTCCATTGGGAGTGCTGCTCTGCCCTGGCCCTTGGTCAGGACGTTTACTAAAGTGCTGTTTATGCAGCGATAGCCGTCCGCATTAGAGCGTTCGACTGTACCCTAGTGGGCAAGCATATGTGCTGTAGGGAGGGAGTCCTGGGTTCAGACCCCACTACCTGCAAAAATTTACCAAAGGTTTTCGTCGCACGCTGGCGACTTTTGAGGAATGCCCCATCAAAGGGACATTCTTCACGGTACATTACACTGTTTTTCAAGGGTACCTACAGTGTGATAAGCTTCTATGAACTAATGCGAATGTTATTTGTAGGTTTAATGCATTTACTGAGGTAAGTTTGGGAATATTTGAGCCTTTTTCCTTGATCCTACTAGCTTAGCTAACTAGTACTCCAGGGGGGAGTAAGAAAACGTCACTGCCATGTCCTTCTTGGGGAGTCTGATCCAGGCCAAGCCCCCCTTGAAACCCTTTTGTTGATGCTAAGACTAACTTAAGTATTTGTATCACTCTTTTGAAGCTTATACTACACCTTCTCAAAGTAACTAGGGTTAAAACACTAGCCCCCCATGGGGTTCACCCCTACCACTCAAATGAGCGGAGGTATCTTCCTTCATGGAGGTTATACCGAAATAAAATAGGCATTTCATGCTTTAGGCCTTGGACGTTAAGCCTAGTGGTCTCCCACCCCACGACCCCTATACTCAATTGTTGCTACCACTTATTGTGGTTCTACGTTTTAACTGTTTCTGAATTCAGTTGCTTGGCCAAGTCATAATCTGTGTCTGGCGTAACTGCTATGTCCCGTATTCCTAACCAGCTCCATTTCATCCAAGCGAGTGCACATGAAGTGCTTGATGCTAACTTGGAGGCAGAAACGTTTATAGTGGTTTCAACACTGTGTTTTTGTCTCTCCTGCTGCTTGCTGCTGGTGTAGGGTTTCCTGCTGCTTGTTTTTGGAGATGCAAACCTTTTGTTTGCTGAAATACAGTCAATCCAGGATAACCCAAGCCAGAGGTGTGCAAGGAGAAGAGAATCAGGATCAAAGCATGAAGGGCTGCAGTGTAAACAGTAAAAGATGAAAGGATATTCACAGAAACTGCAACTCAGGTCAAATCGGATTGCATATTCACAAAGATAGCTGAAGTGTTTTGGAAAAGAGTTGGAAAACTGCCCCATGGTCACTCTATCTCCATAGTGCCATCTCAGGAGATGTGCACTCTTTGTTTTGGGTCCCATATGTGCTGAGGTGGCAGGGCATGTGGCGATGAGGTCACTGCCATGTCACATGGGATCTTCCTACTTAGCTAGGCTGACCAGGAATTGAACCCAGGACCTCTGAAAAAGAGGTGCCCAGCCCCCTAGGATGCATACCACTAGGATAGCTAGTAATTCATGGAAAAACATAGTTAAATTCATAGTCTCTGCCTTGGATATGTCAGTTCTCAGTCAACTCAGGAAAAGATGATTTGCCTCACATTGAAAGGGGATTAAGGGGTCCACTCCATATCCTGATTGGGTGTTTGGTTTCATAGGTCAAAATGTGTTATCACAAGTTTTGGTGGGACCAATACTAAGATAGAAATGCCTGGATGCTCAGTGCATCTCTAATACAACTAGAGTAAGCCTCAAAGCATTGGAAAAGCACTTTTTCTTACTCCCCCCTTGTGCTGTGGTGGCCACCACTGTCACATTTTAGGAAAAAGGGATTTTTCCTTGGCCTTTCCTTGGTTTCCACATCTACTTTAAAATACCTACAGTTTCCCTCACACAGAAAAATGGGCGCTCACCATTGCTGGCGCTCTTTTGCTGCTCTGTTTGTAACATTTCCTACAGAAGACTCAGCGCTCATGGCGCTGCCGGGGCTCCTGTGGCTTGGTTGGGTTAGTTTGGGAGCATGCCAAAACATATGCATCTGCATCCCCCCCTCCAAGACGCAGCGCGACAGAAACCCAACGCAAGACACAATATACAAACTCGCATGGGTTCTCGTAAACCTGCTGGCGACCTGTGACCTGTCTTAGGGCGAAGGGAGTCTTAAAGAAATTAAATTGCCCCTTGGTGGGGTCTTGGGTTCTGCTCAGTCTCTCCAGGCTGCTGCGTTTCGGACGAGAATGGGAGAATTATGGACGAATCCACGCAAAAGCGAAGCGACGACACCAAAATCCGTCAAATGACGGCCTAGAATTTTTCTAAGACAACACATCTGAGCAGAATCCAATTGTGCATCAGAAGCACATTTCTATAAAAATTACAGTCATCTCTAGATTTTTTAAATCCAGAACCTCATACGCATAAAAAGGCGGCGCGCAGGAGTGGCTCCTAGCGAAGCGCCGGAAAATGAAGAAATAATGGAATTATAAACGTATGTCTCACGTAGTCTTGAAAATGACGAGACACACATTAATAAATAAACATACAGATTCCACCCACACTAATAGAAGTATCGAAAATTCAAGAATTCGAAAATCAACGAAAAGACTTCAATGAATCAGGTATAAACTACAGGTATGCTCGTCTCGTATGCCGCATACACATTGCTCGTCTCATGTCTCCGTGAACGAGTCTTGTAGCAGCGCTAACAACAATAGAACGCGATAGAGGGATTGATTAGAAAGATTGCAGATGATTAGAGGTCAGATCAGGGTGATTAGACATACACACAAGTGCATAGCAACGTTCTTCGCGTGCGCCCCGTTTTTCTCCTCACCTTGCTTCACTCCCCAGCGGTAGGTAAGGTAGGTACGCCCAGGTGGGGCCACCCCCTGGCCGAGTTCGAGATTGCGGTAAGAATGGGCAGGTTTGCCCAACACAGTCGTGCATGCTCGCGCATTCACACACGCATTAGAGGGTAGGCCACGCGAGGTGCGCACGGTAAACCTTGTTTAGGCTACCCAGGGGCTCCTCGGTACGTTCTTTAAGAGAACCTGAGGAGTCGCTTAACGCTTGCTTGCTTGACAGGGGAGCTGATCTTTCAGCGCGTTTGCGGACAGTGTATTATAGGTCACACTGAGAACCGTATAATACGGGGAGTGTGGCTTGGTTCCTCCGCCGCAAACACCCCTTCATTTGCCTTTGTTTTACAGGTGGGCAGGTAGGGTGATTGGTGCAGCAGCATACCATTTTTTTCATGCCCTGCTAAACAAGGGCGCAGATCACACAAACAAGTAACTCCCCTCTTCCTGTGGCAGAGCAGGGAGTCCGACTTCATCGACATCTGCGCCGTGCACGCAAAAAAAGCACCCCTTCCCTCCAAGACCTAGCAGGGGAAACGCGTTGTGGCGTCCCCTGTTAGGCCACAGTTGCTTAGCAGCGCTGTGTTCCCTTGTCTTCTTCACAGGGGGGTCTCTAGGACCCACGACATTGTTCTTCAACAACACCCAGTAGAGTGTGCGTGTAGGAGTGGTAGTCCTGAGTGGGGGCTTGAGCCAGTTGCGCAGTGCTCGCCCACCAGGATGGTGCCACTGTAGGGTGTGTAGGACTTGTAGTGCGTGTGTCACCGTCCCACCCGTTTCCTGCAATTTTAGCAGGGTTGGTGGGCTGTGGCAGTGGTTAGGTCAGTGTTTTGGCCACTTAGCAAAACGGCGTTTTCATGCCTTCATAGCTTTTGGCCACCCCTCCCTGTAGTACACAGATAGGTAGGGAAAACAATACCTGGATTAGTACGCTGGGTATTCCCCAAAGGTTTTGCGCCAGCACAGAAATTGGGCGCTTAGGGGAGGGGAGACCCGGGGCGTACCCCGTCGCATCACTAAGCCAACCCTCCAGGTTTAGCAAGCGTGCAGACTTGGGTATAATTAGGACACCACTTCTGCGGCTTGCTCTCAGGACCTTAGGAATAGCACACTCACACATACGCTTTGGCAGGTAAGGGTAAGGTTCAGTCCCTAGCTTTAGTCTTGGAGGCAAGCGTCTCAGCGAGCCTCAGCAACTCATGAAGGTTGTTCTGGGACAAGTAGTCAACCAGAACTGAGTTTAGGCGTCCCTCAGGTAGAACAAATGCAGAGAAGGGCACCCAGGTGGCCTCTTCGACTCCAAACCCTTCCCAGAGGGTGAGGAAGCGCCAACCTTGGCGATAGCGGTGGCGTAGGACAGACTTCACGAGGTAGAAGCCCTCCTTAGCCATCTCCTCGGCGTTCATGTCGGGGAGTTCACCTTCAACTTCCATAGGGCTGGCAGCCCCTTGTAGGTCCAGAGCGGCGATTTCCTCGTCGTTCAGCGCCCACTCCTCCCCACAGAGGTCTTCAGGATCATAGTAGCGCTTCGGGTGTTGAGCAGCGCACACCAGGGTCCCCCCTAGACGGGGGGGACACCGCACGGTGATACGGTGTCCATCCACTGATAGAATCTTGTACTGCCGGAAGTATGGGTCATCGCTGGTAGAGCGTGGCCAGGTGGGTAGTCGACTGTGGTGCACCAGCACCCAGTCCCCCTCTTGATAGGTGGCCGGTACTCGGTGCTTGTTCTTCTTGTTCCACTGACGCTCCCTCACTCTCTGGAGCATAGCCTTGGCCTTGTCCACCTTCGCTTGTTGCTCTTGGACCCATTCACCCACAGAAGAATGGGTGTCCTCTGGATAGGGGGCATGTAGGAACCATGCCGGGCGCCCTAGGAATAGCTCATGGGGCGAGTAGCCAGTAGCTGAACTCTCTTGGGAGTTCATCATCAAGGATATGACGGGGGGTAGTCTCACCCAGTCTCTGGTGCGTTCAGTTTTGCACCATATCCTTACATTCTCCTTGAGGACACGGATCTGTCGCTCACATAGGGGGTTGCTCGTGTGAGAGTAGGGAATCCCCGTAGACACCTGGACACTGAGGGATCTCAGGACCCTCTTGTACCAGCCAGTATCTGAGCGTACTCGCACGTCCTCATCGGAGTTGATCTCCTTGGGCGCCCCATAGACACAAAACCACTCCTCCAGGAGTATCTTGATAGTCTCCTCCCCGGTAATGTGCTTGGTACATGGGAACACCCTGGTAAACCTGGTCAACCCACAGGTTACCACGAGGGCGAAGTCATAGCCCCCGAACTTCGGCATCTCGGTGTAGTCCACGTATAGAACACTGTTAGCACAGTGAGGGATGGGCAGGGTCGAGTAGAGACCTCTGTCCCTGATATCCCCTGGTTTACAGGACCTGCATGCGCACTTGTCCACGATAGGCTGGAGGGTTTTCCGCAGTTGGTCGTCAGTCCACGTAGTGTGGAACCACTGCTTGAACAGCCTCAGGGTACGGTCAGCACCCACATGACAGCTGGACTCATGGGTCCACTTAAGCAGCGCTGGGACTCGGTCACTAGGCACCACGATGCGGTCCTCGTGCCAGAGGTAGCTCTTGTCCCTCTTCCACTGGTCTTGGTTGACCAGGAGGGGTTCGAAACGTTTCTCCAGGCGCTTGTGGATATCCTCAAACTCCTTCAGGTACTCCGATTGTTGGAGTCCAACCAGGGGGCGTATCATCGTCATGTTGAGGTCCAAGTGGACGTCCATGCGGCTGAACGCCTCCTTAGCCAGCGCTTCAGATCGGGCACCAATCAGGGCGTCGAAGTTGTTGCGGCTGATGTAGTCGGCACACTCGTTCCTCACTCCCTGGATATGGTGTACTGTCAGCCGTAGTTGACTGAGGTAGGTCCACCAGCGCCGTAGCTTGGCCTTCTCAGGTGGGGGACCCTTCTGGAAACTGCGGACCGGTTCTTGGTCGCACAGCCAGACCACAGGGTTACTCCCCAACAGTCGTGCTTGTGAGGATAGCACCAGCATACCCGCGAGCAATTCCTGTTCATAGGTGGAGTAGTTCCCCCTGGCCTGGTTCCACTTCCAGTTCCAGTGGCCCAGAGGTACTAGGACCCACTTGTTGTCAGGGTAGCTGTGCTTGAGGGTTCCATCTCGGTTGAGACCTTCCGTCCCCCATTGGGAAATGGCCGAGTCGAACTCCTCCTTCTCTAGTGCTTGCCATTGGAACAACGTTCCACCACCGCCCACATTGCTGGCGTCGGTCACCAGGATAATCTCCCCCTGTGCCCTAGGCACGCCCAAGCACTTAGCGTTGGCTACCTTGTCTTTGAGCTCGTCAAACGCTTGTTGCTCTTGTGGGCCCCAGCGCCAAGTAGTACTCTTCTTGATCAAGTCCGTGAGAACGGCGCTGGTGTAGGTGAAGTTTTTGATGTGGCGGCGATGGAAGTTGCACGCCCCAATGAAAATGCGTACATCATGAAGTCTTTTCTTGGGGCCTTCGTGTCGTACCTTGGCATCCATCAGGGGTTTGGCCTTAGAGGCCGCTGGGGTCCACCACCCATAGCCAACGTCAAACCCCAGGTACTGCATGGTCTCCTGCATGAACTCACACTTCTCCAGCTTGAGTCGTGTGTGGTTCTCCTGGCAGACCGCAAAGAACTCACCCAAGAGGATTAGGTGATCCTCCTGGGTATTGGTTCCGAGGCATACATCGTCGATTTGAGCCTCCATCTGGGCACCATGGGATATGACCTCCTGCACCTTACGTCTCCTTCGTAGGATGGACAAGATCTTGTTCATCAGCTCTTGGAATGGAGCGGGTGCGTTAGCCACGCCAAACGGCATGACCTTCCACTTGAACACCCTCCCCTGAGGGGTGATGAAGGCCAGTAGTTCCTGTGCGTTGGGCGTCAGGTCCACTTGCCACAATCCGCTCCTCTTGTCCATTTTGGTCTTGTAGCGACAGGAGGCTATCTTCTCCAGGGTACACTCCATATTGGGAATGAACCCTGAGTGGTTCAGCGTCTTCTTGTTCAGCTCTCCGTAGTCCACTACCAGCCGTTTGGCTGTGGACCCAGGTTTGGCCACCAAGAAACAGGGGCTGCAGTGTAGGGGGTAGTCCCCGTCCTTGTACTCCAGGACTAGGCCAGCGTCGATACATTCTTGTATCTGTCGCTCAATCTCGTCGGCCTGCTCTTTAGGAGCTGGATAGGGTATCCTCCGGATCTTGTGACCCACGAACTCGGGTTTCAGCTTGAGGTCCATCTGTACCAGCTTCTCACATGAGGCTGGAGGGGGTAGTTCTCCGAACTCCTCCAGATAGGTCCTTATAAGCTTCTGTACCAGCGGGTCCAATACCTTGATCTTGTCCTCCATGTCCTCGTCAGAGTGTAAGTTGCTTGCCCCCTGAGTAATAGACGTCGGGATGTGGTCCTCCACCGACTCTTCGCCTGTGGTAGTGTCCTTCAGCCCTTGGTAGGCATATAGAAGGTCTGTTCGACCATCTCCGGTGGACGATGGCAACATAGGCACGCTCGAGGGGGTTCACATACACATTCCTCTGAGAGGTCGTCCTCCTCTGGGGTCCTCACATGGGCGCCCCACACGCTCTTCATGAGCTTAAGATCTACCTCCCTTTGCCAGGTGGTGATCTTCTGTTCGAGGTCCTCCTTCAATTGGGATAGGTCTCCCATACGTCCTTGCTTCGGTGGCCATGAGCTGCAGGTAGGCTTCGCGTAGCATAGCTTTTTCGCCACCAAATTCCTCTTGGAATCCACATACTCCCTTAGCCTGGATCGAGGGTCCAGCTCCTCGTCCACAGGATCTTCCACCCTCATGGAGAGTAGGGGTTTCAGTGGGGCGACGTACTCGGCGTTCTCCACTTCCTCCACACAGGTCTGCACGAAGAAGGCATCGTGCTCAGTTTCGTCATCTGAGTGGATAGAGCTAGGTAGCTCAGATAGTCCACACTCAGTGACTCCATCAGGAACAGGTACATGACAGGGAGAGTTGGGGGCGTTGGTGTCAGTCACGACGTACTCATCTCCTCCGGGTGTAGTCTCAACAGCATCTTGAGGTCGTAGGCGATCCTTCAAGTCACCCAAGGCGAGTCCGTCGCTTTCTCGTTGTATAGCCTGGACCAGAGTCGGGTCCAGATCCTCCCAGGGAATGGAGGTTAGACTTCCGTCCACCACGCTGAGCATACTCCCCCATCCGGGCTTCCCAATAGGCGTCTTGCGTCCCAGAGGCACGTAGATGGCCTCATCAGGCAAACGAACACAGCTGATAGTCAGCCTGTCCAGGAGGTTTCGCCAGTACTCGTTGCCCCCATGGGCTCCCAGATTGGGGGAACACAGGACCATACGGGAACGTTCCAAAGCCACCTTGGTCAGCACCTTCCCCAGTTCACTGAACCTGGGGTTCCCGTAGGGCATCCCGAAAGAGGGCAAGTAAAATTTGTAGCTGCAGTTCTTCCCCTTGCTGCAGTAAAGGTCCAGTACATGCTGCTTGTCGCTGGCGAACAACTCCACACTCAGGTCTTCTCGAGAGTAACCCAACTCCTTCAGACCTTGGTCTAGGACTTCCCCCAATAGTTGATAGTCCTCAGTATTGGAGGCCGCCATCATGTTCGAGGGCTCCTCCTTTGATAGCCTCAGGTAACTCCAGGTATGTTCCGACTGCTTTAGTGGCACAGACTCTCTGCCACTGCCGTGGTCCACGTAGAGGAGGTAGGGCGCTTGCAGCGTCAGGGATTGTATCTGGGAGTGCTGTACGAAGAAGTCAGTCCCCAGTACAAAGTCGAAGGCCTCAATGTCCATCACATAGAACCGATGGGCGATAGTCCGGGTTCCCATAGGTACCTCCACTTCACAGTCCCCGCAGCTGTGCACCACATGTCCATCCCCCATGCGTATAGCAGCGGTGGTCATGGTGTTCTTCAGGCTCCCACAAGGTAAAATTTTCTAGGCCACTATAGATATGGTGGCGCCAGTGTCCAATACCCCCAGGTATTCGCGTCCCCCTAGTCGGATACGTACCCAAAACACCAGGTGTTGGGTGCCACCAGAGCGTCCCCGTCAGAACTCCGCGGGACAGGTCACCTCGAACCCCTTGTTCCGCAATTTGCGGGCCATCCTCATCAAACGGCTCCTCTTCTTAGCGTTGCCGTCATCACCACCTTCATGCTCACACTTGGCTCCTTGTTCTTGCTGGGCCTGCGTTTGTGAGCGTGTGGTAGGACCAGACTGCCCTCCAGAGGGCTCGGAGTTCCTCCCTGGATTAGGGTTGGGGTTGCCTCCGTTCTTGTCCTTGTTCTTGTTGTCGGGCTGGCGGTTAGCGCCTTCTCCTCGTCCACCTTGACCCTTGTTATGCCCTTGACCACGTCCTTTCGACTTGCCCTTGCCGGAGTCGTTGCCTTTGCCTTTGCCTCCACTCTTGCCTGAGCCTTTGCCAGGATCTTCACCCCTAAGCTTCGCCGATAGGCGTTGCTTATGGTAGCACTCATCCTCGTAGTGCTTCCGCTTCCCGCAGAATGCACACGTGATGGTGCACCTGTAATGATCCGGCAGCTTCGCTTTGGCGCCGGTTTTCTTCTCCTGCTGCTTCCCCTGGACTACGAAGCAGTCTCGCTGCTCGCAGTCAGGGGTGTGCTGCAGGTGGCCCTGCTCGTCTCTGGCATCACACCAGAATAGCTCCTTCACGTTCTCCATGATACGGGCGTGGGCGTGTTTGGGGGTAGTCCCCTGCCCAGGTCGGGACCCTTGGTATCCTTTGCCATGGCCTCCAGAACCTCCACCACCAGGACGGTAGTTGTTCAAGTGCTGGTCGCTGTCCTTCTCAAGCGCCAGCTCCAGGAGTAGCAAGCATAGATCCTCATAGCGGAGGGATCCAGCCTTGCGCTCCGCCGTCGAACGGCACTCGTCCCATAGCTCTCGAGGGAGCTTGGCCACCAACCAGAACAGCAGGTCGTCGCTCCTGTAGGAACCGGGCGTCAGTCGTCCAGCCCAGTGATCCGGGTCAGCCAACAGCTCAGAGACCCTGCCAGGTTTGGGGTTGTTTGGCAGCACGGGCAGGTTCTGGATCTCGGCCCTGATGGAGAGGTCGTTTTCGTAGGTCGGGTACTGCCTCTCCAGGGCAACCAACACATCGGCAAAGGTGGCGGAGTTAGTCACGATCTGCCTGACCTGCTTCTCCAGTTACTTGGTCTTGCAGCACTGCAGGAGCAGATCGCACTTGACTCGCCCACTAGCGTGGGTTTGGCCGGTCAATTGGAGAAACCTGCCAAAATTCTCAGCGAACTCGCTGAGGTCCTTGCCTGTGAACTCAGGCAGGTTCACCACGATCTTGGAGGTGGCGATAGCCTTCACCTCCTGAGGCCTGCGTCCTTCAGGGCGTCGGGTCTTCTTCTTCTTCTTCTTCTTCTTCTTCCCCTTTGGGTCCTCGGGGTCCTCCGGGTCATCGTCCTCCGAGGGCGAAGTTGAAGTCATCGACGGCGGCTCATCATCGGAGGGGTCTTCGCCTACATCACTAGAGCCATAAGGCTCCACGTCCACCATCGCCCTCAAGGCTGTCAGCCCCAGCCGGTCTAGCTCGGCCCTCGTAGATTTCGTCACGTGGCTGTAGGGCGGCTGGGCTGTTCTCGGTACGAAAGGACTTCTCGGTATAGGTGCTGGAGTCGGCATCGGTCGGCTCCTCAGGCTCCCCAGGGTGTTTGTCAACTATGCCGCCAGGTGGTTGGCCTGTACTCGATGGGGTGACATTCCCACCGTGGTAGGTGACGCTTGGGGCGGGATCATCAGGGGCTCCATTTTTTCTCTCGAATCTCTTGAGTGAGGTCGCCAACAATTTTTGAAGTGGCTCCTCGGAGCACCTCGTTGATCTCCGACCGCGTCAGGGACCTGTTGGAGGATCTTCCCGATCCTCTACTCCTGCCACCAAGAGATTCAGGTCCTCTCCTCAACCCACTCAAGGTTGCATACCCAGGTGCATACCCAGGAACATCCACATAGGTTCCAGTAGCGGGTAGTGGATGGGGATATTCAGCCGCATACCATCGCGGCGCAGAGCTGGAAGCCACCGGCTCACTGGCAGTAGTTGCCTCAGGGAGCGCAGCGGTAGGTGGGCCCATACCATAGGCGGGGTAGGGAGGTATGCCAGTAAAGCCTGTGCCCTCTGCCATAGGCGGGTTGGTTATGGGAGTGGATGTTGCAGCGGCTTGTTCTGGAATTGGGAGTGTGGTGGTTAAAGGAGAGGGTGATGCGCCGAGGCCAGAAGCGCTAGGTGCGCCTTCGAAGGTAGGGACATTCGTCAGGTCTTGCCCTTGCTCCTCTCCTTCGTCTGCTTCGTCTCCAGCATCCTTCTCGCTCTCCCTCTTCCTCTTCACAGGCTGAGTGACCTCCTCTTCGACTGTGAGGGCCCTGAAGGCCGTCTGGAGTCCATCCAACGCGTCCTCAGCCACTTCCACTCGCCCATGTAAGGGCTCCGAAGGTACAGCGCCGCTAGGTCCAGGTCCAGGTTCACCTGGTGCTGGCCTTGCCGGTGCCTCAGGCGCTGGCGCTTTCTTCACGTCGGCGTCCTCCTTCCTTGTGTCCATCTTCGTTCGCCCTTCTGCTTATATGTGCCTGTACTCGCCGCACTGGATGTACGGCGCGGCGTTGCTGCCGGTGCGCAGAGACAGACTGCCTCCTGCTACCAGAAAAGTTTATAGTGGTTTCAACACTGTGTTTTTGTCTCTCCTGCTGCTTGCTGCTGGTGTAGGGTTTCCTGCTGCCTGTTTTTGGAGGTGAAAACCTTTTGTTTGCTGAAATACAGTCAATCCAGGATAACCCAAGCCAGAGGTGTGCAAGGAGAAGAGAATCAGGATCAGAGCATGAAGGGCAGCAGTGTAAACAGTGAAAGATGAAAGGATATTCACAGAAACTGCAACTCAGGTCAAATCGGATTGCATATTCACAAAGATAGCTAAATTGTTTTGGAAAAGAGTTGGAAAACTGCCCCATGGTCACTCTATCTCCATAGTGCCATCTCAGGAGATGTGCACTCTTTGTTTTGGGTCCCATATGTGCTGGGGTGGCAGGGCATGTGGCGATGAGGTCACTGCCATGTCACATGGGATCTTCCTACTTAGCTAGGCTGACCAGGAATTGAACCCAGGACCTCTCAAAAAGAGGTGCCCAGCCCCCTAGGGTGCATACCACTAGGATAGCTAAGAATTCATGGAAAAACATAGATAAATTCATAGGCTCTGCCTTGGATATGTCAGTTCTCAGTCAACTCAGGAAAAGATGATTTGCCTCACATCGAAAGGGGATTAAGGGGTCCACTCCATATCCTGATTGGGTGTTTGGTTCCATAGGTCAAAATGTGTTATCACCAGTTTTGGTGGGACCAATACTAAGATAGAAATGCCTGGATGCTCAGTGCATCTCTAATACAACTAGAGTATGCCTCAAAGCATTCGAAAAGCACTTTTTCTTACTGAGGCTAGCGTCAGGCCAGTTTTCACATAAAATCTTTTTTACTATCCATTTGTGATTGAATCTTTGTATCTATACCTGCTTTGTCTATCTGCAGCCCTTCTGTGTTTTACTGGATTTCAAACTATTCATTGATTCGATCCAGATCCTGTTCTTCCTGTACTTGCTCCTTTGGTTTTGAGATTTCACCATCAAAAACCTGCAGGATTTCATCAGAATTTATAGGGCAATAATCAAGGACATCTTTCTAACTGGTTATGCGGACGAAAAATCTACAGGGCGTTGAACATCACGCACGTGCCAGGCTGGTCCTTTGCGCGCAAGTGGAGGAACGCGTGAGATTGATGCGGAGTTCTAATGGTTTGACGATCTCGCAGAAAACCTGAAAACAATGGGCAAAGACAAGATGTTGAGAGACCTATTGGCGCGCGACGATGAGAAGAAAAGCAAAGCGCTGCACAATCTACACACTGAATCAGCTGAAGGATGGCAGCAAGTTGACGGATGTACACACCACCATCACCAGGTTGTCGTACCTAGGCGACAAGCGCTCGCCCTTTGTCCCACGACAAACCTATGGTAAGTCGACGCCATTATTCAAGAAGTCAGTACCAATCAAGACACTACACGAAGGACACGTTCACGGGCTCTCAAATTCTTGCGTGTTTGGTAGTTCCAACGGAGCTCGAAACCGAAGATTCTGAAGAAGAAGCAGAATGAAGGAAAGAAAGGAACGGCGTCGCCACAGCGAAGATCGAAACACCACTGCCTGTATTCACTGGAAGGAACATTGTCTTTTGGGCAAAGGACTTCGTGCGCTTTCCAAGACTCAAAGGCCAAACTAAGGTGTCAGACATGATCAAAGCCGACCTCATGGTGACTGGATGCAAGACAGACTGGTTGCTCGAACTCCTAGCAGACCTATTCTCCGAATCGAACACCTTCGTGGAGTTCCTTGCTAAGTTTGAGGAGACCTTTCCTGTGTTCCCGACTGATATGCACATTGGCCAACAACTCTTAGACCTCTCCAAGTTGAAGGGGTCCTTCAAACTGGACGAGATCAATCAGATGGAGGCAAGAATCAGAAAGCGGGTGGCAAGGCTCCCGTGTGGCTACTCTCAGTACGACAAACTGATTCTGTTGCGCAGGAACGTCCCAGCGAAGACATGGTCAGAGTGCAAGGAGACGCCTGCATGCAAGGCCCTCACCCACAGCTACTCCGATCTGTTAAGACTGCTCAAAGCCTGATCTATGGAGAGAGGGTCTGATCAAGCCGCCGACCGCTACGCGCATCTCAACTAAGCGCAGTACAACGCTGAGGCCGAACTATTAACCGGCGAAGGGAAGGGGAAATGCAAAGGCTGTGGCAAAGGAAACGGAAAAGGTCGAGGACGAGGTATCTGCAAAGGTAAACGTGGAAGAGGCTGGCAATGGACGGAAGAACATCCACCACCTGCTTTCAAAGTCACCATCTACTGTGAATACTGCGGAGAAAGAAACCACGCAGCTTTGAATTGCTTGAAGAAGCAAAATGATGACAAGAAGCAACAAGAGGACTGGAATGCACAACAGTAAGGACAACCTGTCAAGCCTAAGCCCAGTGCGCAGCCAATTTCGAAGCCTGCGCCGAAGCCAGCAACTGCGCAGAAACCAGCAGCGAATTTCCTGCCTGTGGCAGCACCTGAAGAGTAAGGAAGCTACAAAAAGAAGAGGAAGCTGTTTTCCATGGAGAAGTATCTTCTCAACCAATATGAGAAGCACGGGATTCCACTCAAGACCCTTCAGGCCACGCAGAAGTAGAGGGGTGGGTCCTCGGGAAAGGGACTCTACGTGTGCCTGGTCTCACTGGGGGAGCAAAGGTATCATGGGTGCCACGACACGGGCGTCAGTAACAGCTTAGTAGCAGAGAGACTAATGGAGCAAGGGCAGACGCAAATGGGTGAAATTTTCGGAGTCAAGGTTGGCAACGGAGCAGTACCGTTGACAAGTGGGGAGACAGAAGGAGTTGTTCACGTTGGAGAAGAGGACATCTCTTTCTCGTTCGCCACCTTCGACACCGACGCCTTTGACGTGATCCTGGGAAACGACTTCTTTGAAGCCAACCCGCACATCAAATACGACTCCCTGCAAGCGCCCCACCATTCACTGGTACGGAAACACGGGCAACTAGTGGAAGTCCCACTGAGCGAGGACACCACACCAAACCCCTCTGTGCAAATCATTCAAAGTGTGTTGCTCAACCTAGGGGCAGACATGAAGCTAGAAGGAATGGAGAAAGATGTCCTTGATTAGTGACCTAATACCTTTGATGAAATCCTGTTGGAAAACCAAACCAAAGCAGCAGGTAGAGCAAGAACAGGATGTGGATCGAATCAATGAATAGTGTGAAATCCAGTATAACACAGAAGGGCTGCAGATAGACAAAGCAGGCTTAAGTACAAACATTCAATCACAAATGGAGAAAACAAATGATTTTTATGTGAAACCTGGCATGCCTCTTGCGTCCCAACTAGCCTCAAGCACTTCATGTGCACCCTCTTGGATGAAATAGAGTTGGTTAGGAATATGGGGCAAAGGAGTGAGGCCAGACACGGAATATGACTTGGCCAAGCAACTGAATTCAGAAACAGTTAAAAGGTAGAACCACAAGAGGTGGTAGAAACAGGTGAGTATAGGGGTCTTGGGCCGGGGGACCACTAGGCTTAACCTCCAAGGCCTTAGGCATGAAATGCCTACTTTGTTTCGGTATAACCTCAATGAAAGAAGATACCTCCGCTCAGTTGCGTGGTAGGGGTAAATTTCATGGGGGGCTAGGGTTCGGACCCTAGTCACTTTGAGTAAGTGTACTTTGAGCTCTAAAAGAGAAAGAAAAATGCTTAAGTAAGTCTTAGCATCAACAAACGGGTTTTAAGGGGGGCTTGGCCTGGATCAAGCCCTTCAAGAAGGACATGGCAGTGAATATTTCTTACTCCCCCCTGGAGTACTAGTTGATCAAGCTAGTAGGACCAAGGAAAAAGGCTCAAATGTCCCGTAAATTACCTCGGTATTTGCATTGAAACAAACAAAAACATTCCCATCAGTTCAGAGAAGCCTATCACACTGTAGGCACCCTCGAAATACAGGGTAATGTACCGTGAATGATGTCCCTTTATAGGGGCATTCCTCGAAAGTCGCCAGCATGCGAGTAAAACCTTTGGTGACAATTTGGGCAGAGTGTGGTCCCTGGAGTCCCTAGAGCACAAATGCTTGCCCACTGGGGTACAGTCGAACGCTCTAATGCGGACGGCCATCGTTGTATAAACAGCGGTTTAGTAAACGTCCGGACCAAGGGCCAGGGCGAAGCAATACTCCTAATCGAGGACACAAATCTCCAGGAGCTGAAGAAGTAGAAAATGGAACCAACAGGGAGTGAATGCTGTGCTTGAACGAAAGGGGTAGCGATTTAAGAAGTCAAATCGCTAAACCCTGACGAAACGACGTAAGAAATCGTCATTTTTAAACTAAAACCTAAATTCGCAGAGAAGCGCAACAGAAGCGGACTCCAACAAAAGGGTTGCGCAATCAAGAACGGCTCTGGAAAGAGAAGGTATGAGCAGTAGTTTTTAAAGTTTCAAAAGAAATTTTTGCACAGTTGCATCAAAGGTTTCATAAACTTTAGGAAAAAGCATGGAACAGAAGCCCAGTCCACAGAGCAGGTGGAGAACCCACCTCTCAGGTATGTCAGTGTCATTTCACACGCATGCATTGCGTTCGTGTTGGTTGCTTTGTTAAAACGCTATGGTTGTCACCACTGTGTTCGTTGGGGGTTCCGGTGCTCAGTTCCTTCGCTCTGCACAGGCAAAACGGAGATGAAAGGTATGCAAAGCGAATGGAGCACACAGGGCGCACGTAGGGTTACTGTATGCTCTCTGCTTGCGATGCATGTGCCTAATTACAGGCATTGACACGTTGTGTCGCTTTCCCTGTGCCCCAATCCACCCTTCTCTTCTCTTCAAAGGACAGAAAAGAAAGTGCTTGCTTGTGTTCCTGTTGCCGCAGCGTTAAAATAGGGTTGCTGAAAATGCTTAGGCTGGTTTTGCGCTGTGCAGTGCGCCATTCCATCTCCTTATTTTGCAGGAAACAAGATAAGAAAAGCATGCATGACACGTAGTGCATTAATCGATTAGGGCTTTTTATACTTCGCCATAGGGTTGTTCAAACGCTTAGGGTTGTTTTGCGTTTGTGTTACCTTCGGCATTCACATGATGCTTGGTGAGTAGGATAGGTAAGCCCAGGAGGAGCTCAACTCCTGGTTGAGTAACGTTATGATTTGTTATGGTGGGTTAGATTAGGTAAAACGGTGGTGGATTGGAAAACTGGTGCATACCTGTGCATGCATACGACGCATTAAAGGGTAGGCCACACGTATTGCGCACCGTACAACTCTTGTTTAGGTTACCCAGGGAATCCACCCTACGTTCCTTAAGCTTGCTTACTTGTAACAGGGTAAGTGGACAGCGTATTATAGGGCAGCCCAAGGAGCGTATAATACGTGGAGGCTGTCTTGGTTCCTCAGCCACTTACTATGTTCATTGACTTTTACTCTGCAGGTGGGGAGGTGAGGGTGATTGGTGCAGTCGCTTACCGCGCTAAAACATGCGGCGCTGATCACAACACAAAGAAACTGTGCCTCCACCTGGAGTTTCGAGGGCAGTCCCACTTGCTCAACATACACGCTGTGCACGCAGAAAGAGCACTCCTGCCCTCTAACCCCTAACAGGGAAAGGGATAGTGGCGTCCCTGTTAGGCCGCAGTCGCTTAGTAGGGCTGTTTTCTTTTGTTTTTTCACAGAAGGGTCAATAGTGCCCGAGACCTCAGTGGCATGGACACCCAGTAGCGTCTGTAGGTGTTATGGTCAGCAAGTCTGGCAGATGTTGAGTGCAAGTGCTGAGTGCTCACCCTGCCTTCGAAGGCAGGTGCCCGCGTTAGTGAGTGTAGTGTAGTGGTGTCTCCTGTCCCGCGTGCTTTTCCACGTTGGCAGGGGAGTGCGTTAGCTTTTGGCCTTTAGAAAAATTGGCGTTTTGTATGCCCTTAGCACACTTGGCCACCCCTCCCCTCTAGTAGGTAGGGCGTTTGCCGTCCTCCCCCAAGGATAGGCGCCAGCACAGAAACTGGGCGCCATAGGAATGGTAATAGTACCTGATGCGGACCTTCGGTCCAACATCAGCGAAGCCCGGTCTTCCGGAGACCGGGCGGGGGGAGAAGTGAGACACAAACAGATATACGTAGCACACTTAGAGGTATGGTAAACCCTGTAAGGAAAGGTAGAACCACATGAGTCTGGACCAGTCAGGGGTCCTAACTCTGGGCACGCTTGTCCCCAAGGAGGGTGGACACACCTTGCTTCACAGCACGTTGCTTGTCATTCCCCCCTGGAGTAGAAAGCCACCGCTCTTCGTTGGCTCCCTAAGGTTATTACATCAGGGCAGTTCCCATGCGCCACATGGTCAACAAGGCACACACTCGCTGGGTGGCTGCAAACCTGATAAGCGGCCATCTGGCTCACGCTGGTAACCATAGGCATGGGACTGCAGGGCACAGCCATGGCAGGACCAGTACTCCGCAAGCAGCAGATGTGTAGGTTTTTGGAGTTCCGCACCCGACTGAGGGTGAGAGGTAGTACATTCAGCGTAACTGGAGTTCTACAGGAGTCCTGAACCTGTCCTGGCACACACTGAGTAGGCCTAGCTATCAGCACAAGAGTGCTCACCGCCCCTGGGAGGTTAGAAAACAGAGGGGGTTGCGAGTAAAGGGCCTCAACTGTGAGTGTCAATCAGAGGGGAATCTGTTCACGTAGGCGAGCGTGTTCAGGTGATCCGGAGTTGAGGTGGTCGTATGGAGGTTGGCACCCTAGACGTAACCAACCCCACGGCCACCTAGTCCAGCGTGTGGGCGCGTTCTTGGTACTACACTGCGCGGAGAATGTGTGGTTGGGGGCTTGGGCAGTAGGACGCACCGACCATTGGGCTGTAAACAAGATAAGCGTCCCGGTGGTGTTCCGACGACCCTCAGTGTTGCTTCTCCCTTGGTGCGGGTGCAATGTACCTCCGGGGGGAGCCAATACTCCTGCAGGAGTAGCCCGAAGGAGACTGCCAACTGAATCAGGGGATGTCTGGGGTATATCACCGCCTCCTGAAGCTTGCAACATCCTCAGTTCGGTTAGGTACAGTAAACAGATAGGCACAAGGAAATTAGTTTTTCGTCTTTTGTTGGGACAGAGTCTCAGCACGGTTTAGTAGCTGTACCTTTTTGTTGTCAACTTGGTAGGAGCGAAAGATGGGGTTGATACTCCCATCTGGCCGTATAAAGGCGGACATGGGCTCTCAGGTCGCCTCAGATAGCCCATAGCCATCCCACAGGGTTAGAAATTTCCAGCCCTGTTTATACTCGTGGCGGGCAATACCTGCAACCACGTAGTAGCCATCGACTGCAATCTCATCGGCACTCATTTCTTTGAGTTCGCCCACCCCTTTGGGCTGGCAGCGTTCTCTAGGTCGATACGCTCGACCTCACTGTCGCTGAGGCGCCACTCATTCCAGGACAAATCGTCAGGGGGGTGATAGTGCCTCAACTGCTTAGGTGCAGAAAGTAGTCCACCACCTAGACGTGGACTGCACCTGACATGGATCCTAGATTCATCTATCCTGATGATACGATAGGGGCCAAAAAAAGGGTCCTGTGGGCAGTTACGAGGCCAGGAGGGTAGTCCTGAATGCTGGACTAATACAGGGTCACCAACTTTGAAGCTGGCAGGTCGCTGCAGGCGATTTCGTCGGCTTAGTTCACGGTCACGGATATGTCTCAGGTCAGTCCCAGCCAGGTCAGCCATAGACTGCTTGTGTTCAAGCCAATCTCTAACAGGGCTCTTGAAGTCCTCAAGAAAGGGGGTTTTGAGGAACCAAGCCGGTCATCCTTCATGAAACAGCTTGTGGGGGGCGAAACCCGTAGAAGAGCTCCTCTGGGAGTTCATGGTCAGCACTGCCAAGGGCACTAGGCGTACCCAGTCTTTGGTACGTTCCTGTTTCATCAGGATTCTCAGGTTCTGTTCCACCACACGGTTTTGTCTCTCACAAAGAGGGTTAGATGTGTGGGTATAGGTGGTTACTCCAACGTCGAGGGCATTCAGCACTCCTTTGTGCCATCCAGTGTCACTGCGGATGCGTATATCCTCATCAGAGTGTACCTGCTTAGGTGCTCCATATGGTTGGAACCATTGTTCGACCAACATTTTCACAGTCTGCTCACCTGTGACTTTCTTATTGCAAGGAAACACACGGGTGAAGCGGGACAGGCCACGGTTGACCGCTAGGCAACTATCATAGCCGCCAAAGCGAGGTAGGCCGTGGATGAAATCCACGTAGAGAAGAGACTTAGTACAATAGCTTTGGGACTCGAGGCGGAGCGTGCGACACCCAAGCGCCTCGGAACCCTAGTACCAAGAACATGCATGCATGCCTTGGGAACGGGATACGCCAGGAAGTCCGGTGAACCCCTAGGGTTCCGCCCAAAGGAGGGGACATGCGCGAGCACGGGGGCCCACCCTCCTGGTGAGACAAGCACGTCACGCTGGCAGCGATCAGCCCTCCCGCTGTAGCCCGGGGCCGCTTTGTTGGGGGCCAACAGTCAGGTCTAGCGGGATGTAAGCCGCCTCCCCTCTTCACGCGCGGAGCCTCTTCCTGTTCGTCACAGGGGCGACGCCAGAGGGAACCACCGGGCGCCTCTCCACGACCGAGTGCACCTACCTACCTACCTACCTACCTTAGTACAATAGGGTATGGGGAAGCTGGAAAGCAGTCCCCTATCCCTACTGCCGCTCTGCTTGCTGGCATGACAGCCACAAGCATCCACAATGGTCTGCATACGGGACCTCAGTTCAGTCAGGGTTAGACCAGAGTAGAAACACTCACGGAAGAAGTCCAGCGAGCGGTTAGCGCCAGTGTGACCTGAGCTGAGATGGGACCACTGTGGGCACCCATCAAGTCGGGCCTGAGGCACGACTATACGGTCCTCGTAGAAGAGGTACTGATTGTTTTTATACTACTGGGGCCCGTCAATGACACGGGGTTCGAGACCAGTGCTGAGGGTCTGGACAATTTCTTTATAATCCGACTGATAGTCAGTTAGGCTGCAACCCTGGAGGATTCCAGCAGTCCGCATGGACAGGTCAAGCTGGACATCCATACGCTGGTAAGCCTCTTTGGTGAGTGCTTCAGAGCTCTCACCAATAAGCGCATCGAAGTTGTTGCGCGATATATAGTCAGACAGTTCATTTTTTATACCAGGGATATGATGGACTGTCAGCTCGAAGTGGCTCAGGTAAGTCCAACAACGTTTCAGTTTCGCTTTCTCCGGTGGTCGGCCCTTCTGAAAAGACTTCATCGGTTCCTGGTCGGAGAGCCAGACAATAGGGCTAGATCCCATAGTCGGGAGAGCATCAACATACCGGCCAGGAGTTCCACGTCGTAGGTGCTGTAATCGGAACGCGCTTGGTTCCATTTCCAGTTCCAGTGTCCCAGTGGCACACGCCGCCAATCACTGGAAGGATAGTCGTGCTTAAAGGAGCCATCACGGCTCAGTTCGCTAATACAATAATGGCAGTGGGTTAGTTCAGCTCCTGCGGTTGATATATTGTTCCAGCCCCCCCTACATCACTGGCATCAGTGATCAGGACTATCTCACCCTTAGGGCGGGGTACGCCCAGGCAGTTAGAGGAGGCAATTTTCTTCTTCAACTCCTGGAAACACTCCTCCTCTCTGGCGGTCCACCTCCAGGGAGTAGTTTTCTAGATTAGGTCAGTGAGAGGGGCAGAGGAGCAGGTAAAATTCTGGATGTGGCGCCTAAAGAAGTTACAGGCGCCCACAAAACTCCTCACGTCGTGTAGACCCTTCTTAGGGTCATCGCGAATTTGCATGTCCTATGAGGGCTGCATCTTAGACACGGCTGGTTTCCACCAGCCATACCTCACGTTGAAACCCAAATACTCCATCTCCTCTTTCATGAACTCGCATTCGTCAAGTTTGACTCGGAGATGGTTTTCCTGACAAACAATGAAACATTCACGGGGACAAGGACATGTTCCTCTTGGGTATTGGTACGCAAACTCAAGTCATCGATGTGGGCCGCCATTTCTGCCCCTCGGGAAATCACCTCCTGTACTAGAGGTCTGCGCCTCAGTATGTGGAAAGTTTTGTTCATCAGTTCTTGGAAGAGTCCCGGGGCGTTGGCCACGCCAAAAGGCACGACCTTCAATTCAGCCACACGGCCCTTAGGGGTTTTAAAAGGCAGCAGCTCCTGACCTGCGGCTGTTAGGTCAACCTGCCAGAAACCACTGCGTTTGTCCATTTTGGTCTTGTACCGGCACTTGGCAATACGCTCCAGGGTGTTTGCCATGTTGGGAATACTCCCTGAGTGTTTTCGGGTTTTCTTGTTGACCTCACCATAGTCAACAATCAATCGCAGGGCAGTTGATCCTGGTTTAGCAACCAGGAAACAGGGACTGCAGTGATGGGGGTAGTCCCCCTTCTTATATTCCTCCAAGAGGCCAGCATCAATACATTCCTGGATCTGGCGCTCGATTTCTTCAACCTGTTTCTGAGGAGCGGGGTAGGGACGACGCCTCACTCGCGTCTTCTGGAATTCAGGTTTCAGTTTCAGGTCCATCTGGACCAGTTTTTTACAGGACAGCGGAGGCCGCAGGGCGCCGAACACCTCCTCATAGGTTAGGAGCAGTTCCTTCATTTGGGGGTTAAGGTTTAGACTCTTGATTTTCTGCAAGAAATCCTCCTCAGCATGGATGTTGCTCTTACCATGCTATTTCATTTTCTGCCGATCAGCAGTTTCGGCAGGCACTGAGCCATCATCCCACTCAGGGGGGCATTGCTGCCCATAGTGCAGAGAATACACTAGCAGTATTTCAGGATCAGGCAGCGTATAGGAATCATTGTCCTCCTCCAACCACATGGAGGATTTCCAGATCCGCCTGACGTTCTTGCCGCTCAATACCTTCGGCCTTCAGTTACAACAGCCGTCGGAGTTCCTCAGTGTCATGCTCAAACAGTGGCATGTTATTAGAAGCATGCCGCGCTAGAGCATCAGGGCTCTGAGCCACGGGTTCACCTGAGTGAGTACCCTGCATGTGCAGCACCGGTTTTCCAACAGGGGAAGTTGGTTCTGAGGTGGACTCTAGGTCTACCTCTTCCAGCAACAGCTTGGCCAAGAAGGCACTGTGTTTGAGTTCAACACAGCTGGGATCTACAGGAGGGATAGTGCTGGCGATTTCAGACAGTTGATCGTCAGCATCCTTCTTCACAGCTGCAGGTTCCATATAGCCATAGGGGGATTTCTACCCTGTAAGTGTGGCAGATAAGTGCTGAGGAGATCGTTTTTTGAGATCAGAAAGGGTCAAGCCACAATTTTGAGCCATGACCTCTGTCAGTAGCACCTGGTCCAGATCACACAGGGATACAGGGTTGAGGGATCCATCGACAATGGATAAGAAACTGGCCCACTCAGGGGCCTGCATAGCTGTGTCTGAGTGCTCAGACACATAGATGGGACCGTCGGGGAGTTGCACTCTTCCCACAGTCATTCGGTCCAGCATACGCCGCCAGTAAGCGTGTTCACCTGAGCAACCCCAGTCAGGGGTGCACGTAACACCCCTTCCTCCCTCATAAGCGATTTTGGTTAGATCCTTCGCAAGCAGGGCGAAGGGAGGGTTAGCATACGCTAGGCCCATTGCTTTCCAGAAGAGAACGACAGCGTTTTTCAAATGTTTCGAGCAATACAACTGCATGATGTGCTGTTGTTCGGTCGCGAACAATTCTACCTGAATCTCATCCAAGGATACCTGCAGGGCCGTCAATCCATTACCAAGAACGTGACGGGCCAATTGTTAGTTTTCAGTACGATAGTTAGTTATGGCTGCGTAGCGCAGGCCAGACTCTTTTCGTCCTCACAGCTCGAAAGGTACGGAGAAGAGCCCACTGCCAAAGTCGCAGTGCAGAGAGTAGGGGCGTTGGAGAGACAGCATTTTGACTTGGGGGTTTCTTCGTAGGAAGTCGGTGCCAATGACGATGTCAAAGGCGTCCTTGTCCAACACTCTGCAGTGTTGGGTCACAGTTTCGTCGCCAAGACAAATTGTCACATCGACACCCCCCAAAGGAATGGATGGTACGCCCATCCCCTACTCTTATGGCCACTGTCTTAGTTTTCTTGACAGTCTTCAGCAGGCGTCGGGCCACTATAGAGAGTGTTGCGCTGGTGTCAAGCACTGCTCGAAAACCTTGATCCCAGGTTTTCACGAGGATCCACAAAACCAAGTCCTCCTCTTGAGAACTGCCCCCCTACTCCTCGGCAGGGAATTTTACATCCACCCCTGCAGCCACCAGAGACTTGGCCATCCAGGTCAGTCGCCTCTTCTTGGAGTTATTCCCCTCAGGGGAGGCGTTATCCCCCTGTGGGCGCTTCTTGGGGTCAACACCGTCAGGAGAGGGAGAAATAGCGTGCGCCGATGAGCGCCTCTGGGGATTGGGGTTTCCACCCTTGCGACCCCCCTTGCCTCCTCCTTTACCACCCTTATCCCCATTCTGGGGAGTTCTGGAGGGTGTTTGGGTCTTCTGGCGTTCAGCCTCCTGCCGTTTGCGTTTGTCACTCTCACGCTTTTTTCTCTGACATTCGTCCTCGTAGTGAGAACGTTTGCCACAGTAATCACAGGTGATGGTACACCTGAAATGGTCCTGATGGGTCACTGTTTTTCCATCTTTGCTGTGCTGCTGTTGTTTCATTTGCAGCATACAACCACTGCGGAGGTGGCAGTCAGGGGCATGACAAGGTCACCCCTTGTCATTGACAGGCTTAAAGAAGAAGAATGGGGGTGTACCAGTTTCAGGTTTAACCTCATTCATGGCACGCAGGTTACACCTTCCTTTACCACCACCCTGGTTGGCGTTAATGGGATTTTCAGGCCATTTCCCTTTGCCACGTTCGGGCGTAGGGGTACCAGCTCGCCCCAGGTGCTTCTTGAGGAATTTCTCCATGTGGGAGTCATTCTCCCTCTCAAGGGCCAGCTCGATCAGCAGGTCCACAAGGTCGTCGTACGTGTAGGTCGCACTCTTCTTCTCAGAGGTAGTGCGGCAATCGTCCCACGTACGTGTAGGAAGGGTTGAGTTCCGTGGCTCCATAGCAACCCACGTTCATTCGTGAAAACCGATACTCCAGGTATTCAGACACTCGCGCAGCGGAAGGAAATTCAGGGAGCATAGGAAGCTCCCCAATCTGTGTGCGCACACTGAGGTCTGTCTCATAGACCTGAAAGGTTTTCTCCAATCTTTGGAGAACCTCAGCCCAAGTAGACCAGATTTTCACAATCTGCTTCACCTGTTTTTGCAAAAATTTCTCCTTGCATGAGCGTTTCAACAGTGAACATTTAGTGGCCACATTCACATGGGATTGGCCAGCGAGCAGAAGAAACTCAGCAAATTCTTCTGCCCATTCAGGCAGATTTTTCGGGTCGAACTCCGGCAATTCCAGCTGGATCTTCGCCCGGGCAATTGGTCTGCCACTCTTCCCACCCCCTGGGGCTAGGCCTGAAGGTGGGGGAGGTACACCGGCGAGGGCCGCCAGAGCTATTAGCCCCCTCTTCTCAGTATCTGTCACAGGCATGTTCTGTAGTTCAGCGATAGGGACTGTCCTGGCACGAGGATGAAAAAGGCTGGGGCAAGTGACCTTGGGTAAAAAACCTTGACACCCTGGATCGTTTGAGATCCCCAGCAAGTGTGCTCAATCCGAGAGAGGGTGAGGCTAGCTCTGGCTTGGGTAAGGGTTCAGTGATACCCAACTTAGCCTTAAGAGTCTCCAGAAAGGGCTGTCACATCTGGGTCTTTGGACCCAGACAGTAGCTTGGCCAGTAGTTCGGCCCAATGATCCAGGGCCCCATAAGTTGGCTGTGGGAGATGGGGATCTTTCACATAAGCGGGGCAGAATTCAGGGCGCCTGCTAGTGATTGGCAGCTCCGGTCGCCATACTGGCCCTCTTGGTTACCTGGGTAGAGACACAGTGTCGGCCAGGTCCGTAGGTGGGCCGGAGTAAGGGCAGGACCCCATGTCTGTGTATGGTGGGGATCCCAAGGCTTCCAGTGGCTCTTCTCCATCCTCCCCTCTGACGGAGTTGTAGTACTCCTTGTGGAGAAGATATTCGTCCATTCTCCTTCTAAATTCGCCTTGTTTTTCAGGTCCTCCAGCTGCCGTAGCCGTAGACGAAGAAGCAGGGCAAGCAGAACGGGGGATGGATACAGCAACCCTTCGGCGAAGGTGCTGCAGGCTGTCACCACGGGCCGCTAAGGCCTCAGTAGTTAGGGGTATTGGTATTTCTTCTCTGAGCGCTTCTTGTTCCGCCCTGCTGTGAACTGGATCCTCTTGAGACCGAGATGCAGCTACGAGCTTGGGCTCACTCATTGAGATGGGCCCAGTATTGCCAATTTGAACTTGTACACTCCGAATTGGCCAGGTCCTGGCAGACGGTTGTACTGATGGTGTGGACATATTGTTTCTGTTTTTGGCTTGTGTACTTCCCAGAGTCGGTTCCAAAGATTCTCAAAGGTTGCCTCTGCTACTGGAAGGATGTCCTTGATTAGTGCCCTAATAGGGCTGATATAATCCTGCAGGTTTTGATGTTGGAAAACCAATCCAAAGCAGCAAGTAGAGCAAGAACAGGATGTGGACCACACCAATGAATAGCTTTGAAATCCAGTGTATCACAAAGGGGCTGCAGATAGACAAAGCAGGCTTAAGTACAAAGATTCAATCACAAATGGATAAAACAAATGATTTTTATGTGAAAGCTGGCATGACTCTTGCCTCCCAATTAGCCTCAAGCACTTCATGTGCACTCTTTTGGATGAAAGAGAGTTGGTTAGGAATATGGGGCAAAGGAGTTAGGCCAGACACAGAATATGACTTGGCCAAGCAACTGGATTCAGAAACAGTTAAAAGGTAGAACCACAATAAGTGGTAGAAACAGTTGAGTATAGGGGTCTTGGGGTGGGCGACCACTAGGCTTAACCTCCAAGGCCTTACGCATAAATGCCTACTTCTTTTCGGGTTAACCTCCATGAAGGAAGATACCTCCGCTCAGTTGAGTGGTAGAGGTGAACTTCAAGGGGGGCTAGGGCTATAGCCCTAGTTACTTTGAGTAAGTGTACTTCAAGCTCTAAAAGAGAATAAAAACTGCTTAAGTAAGTCTTAGCATCAACATGAGGGTTTTCAGGGGGGCCAGGCCTGGATCAAGCCCTCCAAGAAAGACATGGCAGTGACTTTTTCTTACTTATTCTGGCCCTCCAAGCGCAGCTCGGCTCGTCCTGAGAACTGCAAACTTCCGACAGAGTTGAAGAGAAAAGGGTTTGCGGACTTGTCTCTGGAAGAAGACCCCACAGGCTCGGACTTCATTGAGCTGTTCGCTTTGAAGCAGCACGCGGACTCACAATTTTACTGCAACCGCAAGGACAACTCCGCCTTTTGGTAGAATCGGGGGTTGTTACAAAGGGGGAAGGAGCAGTACGCAAATCCAAGGTTCTCCCAGCTTTTGACAGATCTGGTCAAGGTGGCGATCGACCGAGCGCGCTTAGTTTTAGTAGTACCGGAAAGGAAAAAGTGGGAAAGTAAAAAAACGAAGTGCAAAGAACTCCCCCAAAGACTGAGTGTCTCGAAGATCATCCTACTCGACCTGCCGATGTACAGCCAAGATGGGAGTGAAGAAATTTACCGAAGCCTTCCTGGCAGACGTGTCTCTATCTACCAGACGGGGATACCAAACCTGTACCGATGGAAGAACTCGACCATGAGGAGGTACAGTGGGTCACAAGGCTGAACAGAGGTTGGGGAAAAGCAAAGATGCCAAGGAAATCCCTGATCACCCTGAAGTCAAATGGGAAGAACGAGAACGAGTCTTCAACGCTCCGACTCCGGACGTGGAAAGTGATAGCCAAGGAGAAGAGGAGACCTGCAGAGCGAACACGGGACACCACATCAGGAATCTGAGCGTGTCGACGATCCCGATTTACGACTCCGAGGGGTACAAGTCTGTGAAATGGGATGATCTGGTGGACACACTACTACTCGAAACTGAACCAGGCATACCTCCGCAACGAGGAGAAGTCGATAAACAAGCCAAGTGCTTCTTCGCCTTTGCGTGCATGGCGGCCGACAAGACGACCCGCTCCGAGAAAGCACCTCCTTAGTCGGCGAAGCCCAGCAACGACAGTTGGCCCATCGGAAAGCACGAGAAGGAGGACCTCAAACAACTTCTCTTTCTACATCTACAAGAAAATCAGAAGGGAGAGCAACGGCGACAAAAGCAACTGAAGCTTAAGATGAAATGGGCTACGAGTGTCTATGTCCCTGAATACGACGATGACCCGTCAGCCTGAAATCTGCGAGTATCAAGGACCGTGGCAAATGTCCCACATGTGTCACTGCCACCAAGCAAGTACTCTAACTCTATGAGAGGTGCGTGAACTACTGCAGGAATACGGCGATCAGAGCGTGAAGGAACAAACCCACTGTGCAACGAGTGTCACGGAAGTCTCCATCTCTGTCAATTTCATCAAGTGGATCCTGACCAGATCAAAGAGGTACTCAGACTCCAGCAGCAGTTTGGGCAAAGCAATCTGGCGGCTTCTGAGGATTTCAAGATGAAGATCTGAGAACACGATCCCCGGGTCGCCGAAGTCCTCGCAAGGTACGAAGAAGTCTTCGGGCCTTTACAACCGCCAGATCAAGCAAGAAACTGGTCAGGATGGACTTAGAGCTGAAACCCGAGTTCCAAGATCAGCGGATTACTTCTGGGCATTACCCCTGCTCTAAAGAGGACCAGGATGAGATCATGACACAAGTCCTAGAGCTGGTGGAAGCGGGGGTGTGCAAAGCCTGCAAGGACACGGAAATCTCTGAGCACTGCTCGCCGTGTTTCTTGGTGGCCGAACCTGGATCGACAGCGAAAAGGCTTGTCGCCGACTACCGCAAGTTAGACAAGATGATCAAGCTGCACGCTGGCAGTCTCCTCTTGATGGAAAGCACCATCAAAAACGCCGCGTCGTGCAAGTTCAAGTCCAAGATCAACAAAGGATCAGGGTTCTGGCAAGTCGACTTGCCAGAGCGTGCCAAGGAGTTGATGGCGTTTCGGACACCAAACAGAAGGGTGTTCCGATTGCTGGTCATGCCCTTTGGCATCGCCAACGCCCCGGCGCTGTTGCAGGAGTTGAGCAACCAGGTGCTCACCCTCCCCAAACAACAACCCGCAGTCCAGGCGTTGCTCGAACGAGGAGCGGTTGCTGAAGCTCAGATGGACAACGTGCTGCTAGGCACAAATTTGATCGAGGACTATCTGCTGTTGCCGTTCTGAGTTCTTCAACATGTGCGTGGAGCAGAATCTCCGTATCAAGCTTGAGAAATGCGAGTTCCTCAAAACTGAGCTAGAGTACCTTGGGTTCCGAGTTGGAGACGGTCATTGGGGACCGTGTGAGGACAAACTGAAGCCACTGATGGATTTTACAATCCACGGAGTCAAAGGGAAAGCAGAATAAGTCAAGAAGATGAGGCAATTTCTTGGGCTTTGCAACTTCTACAGGCGACACGTCAGGAATTTAAGTGAGTCCTCGGCTATATTGACAGACCTCATTAAAGACAACACCTGATGAAAATGGACAGACGAGGAGAAAAACAAGTTGGAGGAACTGAAGAATCAAGATCTGCAAAGCAATACTTCTGGGAGTGCCGCGTCCAAAAGGAGAGATTGTCTTCGTCTCGGACGGTTCGAACGTGGGCGGAGGCGATACTCTCTTTCAAGGGCAAGCCCTCCAACCTGAACAGTGTCAAGAAATCGATGAGAGGCTCAGGACACAAGGAGTAAATCGAGACAGCAGCCTGAAGCACTCGTACAACGAACAAGAATGACAACTTGTTCCACTCGGACATTAGAATTGGAAATGGAATGCGGCTCGCACCAAGTATCACACGTACGAGCACGAACTACTAGGAGGAGTACTGGTCCTCTCTAGTCAACAGAGGATCATTGGTAACAATCCAATCACCTGGCTCTGTGATCAGGATTTGGTCAAGTACTTTATGGACTCATGGCCTGCGAACAAAAGAGACTACGGCGATGGTTGGTATTCATGTCCCAACCACGACTGGCCGTTCATCACATCCAAGGACTCAAGAACGAGCTAAGCGATTACCTGAGCGGCAACTCATTCGACGAGCGATTGGGACAATCATCCGAGGAACTGGCAAAGGACGCATTCACCAAGATGGATGTGCAACTCGACCTGTTAATGAACACCGCACAACCGCAGAAGAAGTGGGGAGAGGAGGAATTCTCGAAGGATTACGCTGCAATTATGAAGCAACTGGAACCAGGGCAGGTCAAGCTGATTGCTGGCGAACAGTGGGCAATGACGAGGAACACGCTGTACAAGGAAGATCGAGTCTGTGTACCTGAATCCCATCTCCGAGAAACGCTACAATGATGCCACACAGTCAATGGTCATCCAGCGGTACAAAGGTCCTTGTGGTTCTTTGACCGCCACTTCCACTGCAACAAAAACAAGTCGGAGAAAAAGAAATTTATGACCGCGGTTACGAAAGACTGCCACTGCATCCTGGGAAAAGCCAACAGTCAAGTCGATCGCGGAGAAATGGGAAACCTGCCCATACCTCATATGGTGAACTCTGTCAGGTACCTCGACTTCATGCACTTGCCGCACTACGCGGCACGCAACTTAGTGTTGCTGGTCACCTGCGAGCTCTTCAGATTTGTAAGGGTGTTCCCAATGAACAAGAAGGCCGACAGCGAGACCGTGATGAAGAGGTTGTTTGAAGAATGGGTACAAGTGTATGGTTTACCGAAGGTCATCCACTGCGATCAGGACGTGCGCTTAAGAGCAGCAGACAACTGGTACTGTGGCGTACTAGAGACACTTGGTTGGGAGATTCAATTCGATACACCCTATCTGCGCACAAAGAACACCTCTGCGAGAGGCAAATCCACTCCTTCAAAACAGTGATATGGATCCTCATGGCGCAGGAGAAGGGGAGGAACTCGCTGAGAGTGCTGCCGTACGCAATATACCTGATGAACAATCAGGTGTCCACGCATACTGGTTACTCACCGCACAAGCTCTTCTTCGGTCGTCCTGGTTTCCACATTGAGTTCCCAACGCCGCAAGACGCGAATCCTAAGGTGAAGGAGTGGGTACAAAAACAAGCTGCGCTAGAAAGTAAAGCCAAGGACCTGCTTCAAAGAATCACCGAACGTGAGAACACTCGCAGCAAACGTGGACGCAAAGCCTTCGAATAGCAGATCAGAGACATGGTACTCGTGCACCACAAAAGGTTACCGTGCTGGAGAAAGAACGACCTAGATCTACCCTACTATGGTCCTTTTATGGTCACGGATGTGGGTCCTAGTTCAGTTAAAGTACGCGCAAGTCCGAGGTTTGGGGGAGAAATTTAGGTTGGCTTCCCTTTACCAAAGAGGTACACCCTAATGGGGGAGTACGACCTGGAGTTGGAGGGTTTCGACAACGAAATGGCGGCTGAGGAGGATCAGCTCATGGACGATCAAGACGAGGACATGACGTCGGAGCTCGGGAGCGCGGGAGATTCTGAAGGAGAAGGACAGTTGCCGGACAGGAACACGGAGGAGATGCAGGCAAAAGGTTCTTACAAGGTGGAAGCAATACTGCGTTCCAAGTACAGACATGGCTGGAGATTCTTGGTCAAGTTGGAGGGTTACTCTATGGAAGAGGCAACGTGGCAACCCTACGCAGCGTTTATCTTGGACCAAGGGAACGTGAGTTCAGTATTTCAAGATTATTGCAATACTGATGAACTGCAGAAGGTGCTCAAGCTGGCGGAAACAAGAAGTAAGAACCAGCATGACAACCACAGCAAATAAGAACCTGCAGACTGCAAGCCGAGACATTCCTTGTCCAACAACTCAAGCTCCACGCCCGACAGTAAGTCCACTGATTCCTCGTCCGACAAATCAAGCTCCACACCCGACAGCAAGTCCAACGATTCCTCGTTCGAGGACTCAGACTCCAGCAACGTCTCCAGGTCGGAAGACTCCTCGCTCACCTCCAACCCCGGATCGACGGCTCCAGGGATCCAGCGTGGCTCGTGCAGCTGGATGCTGTCCAGTGTTGCCTCCGCCCAACGCAGCCGCAGCTTGCCAGTGCCGGGGATCACCTCCCAGGGCCCAACGGGCTCCAACTGGCGTGGGGGCCCGAAGAGGGAGTGGACAGGCAGGTGGGAGCGGGCGAGGGGGATGTGGGTGTAGGTGATTGGAGGAGGAGTTCGAGGAGGCGGAGTTCCTGAAAAGGAAGGAGAAAGGGGAGCGGGAGAAATCCGGGGAGGTGAGGATTGAAAGAAAACCGGAGAAGGAGGAGCTGAAGTTGAAGGCGATGGAAGAGGCTGTGGCGCCAAGGCTGCAGGAAGCGAAGCCCGGGCCAGTTAGGGAGGAGTAGCCACTGGCCGTGGTAGAGGAGCGGGCAGAGGCAGAAGAGGCAGGATAGCAACAGGGACGGACAGATTACCACTGGGCACCACAAGAAAGATATCCTTGATTTACTCCCTAATAGTTTTGATGAAATCCCCCAAGTTCTGGTGTTGCAAAACAGGACCAAAGCAGCAAGTAGAGCAAGAACAGGATGTGGATTGAATCAATGAATAGTTTTGAAATCCAGTGTATCACAGAAGTGCTGCAGATAGACAAAGCAGGCTTAAGTACAAGGATTCAATCACAAATGGATAACACAAATGGTTTTTATCCAAAACCTGGCATGACTCAGGCATCCAAGGTAGCACCAAGCACTTCATGTGCACTCTTTTGGATAAGATGGTGTTGGTTAGGAATCTAGGGCATAGGAGATAGGCCAGACACAGGATATGGCTTGGCCAGCATGGCCAGGAAACTGATTTCCGAATCAGTTAAAACGTAGAACCACAATACGTGGTAGAATCAGTTGAGTATAGGCGTCCTAAGGTGCGGGGCCAATAGGCTTAACCTACAAGGCCTTAGGCATGAAGTGCCCCCTTTTCTTTTGGTGTTACCTCCATGAAGGAAGATACCTCCCCTCAGGTGATTGGTAGGGGTGAACTTCATGGGGGGCTAGGTTTGTAACCCTAGTTGCTTTCAGAATGTGTGCTGTAAACTTCAAAAGGGTGATAAAGATGATTAAATTAGTCTCAACATAAACAAAACTCGCTTTTAGGGGGTGCTTGGCCTGGATCACGTCCCCCAGGGAAGACATGGTAGTGACTTTTTCTTACTCCCCCCTGGAGTAATAGTTCATCAAGCTAGTAGGACCAAGGAGAAAGGCTCCAATTTCCCCACAGGTACCTCAGAAAATGCATTAAACCAGCCAAAGACACTCCCATCACTTCATAAAAGCCTATCACAATGTAGGTACCCTTGAAGAACAGTGTAATGTACCCTGAATAATGTCCCTTCGTAGGAACGTTCCTCAAAATTCGCGAGCGTGAGGCGAAACGTTTGGTAAAAATTTGGGGGAAGTGGGGTTTGAACCCAGGACTCCCTCGCTAGAGCACACATGCTTGCCCCCTAGGGTACAGTCGAACGCTCTAATGCGGACGACGATCGCTGTATAAACAGCGTTTTTGTCAATGTCCTGACCAAGGGCCAGGGCGGAACAATACTCCCAACGGAGGGCACAAAGCTCCAGGAGCTGAAAAAGATGGAGAATGGAACCAACAGGGAGTGAATCCTGTGGTTTAGTGATTTAGGAAGTCGAATCGCTAAAAGCTGACGAAACAACGTTAGAAATTGTCATTTTTAGGCCAAGACCTAAATTTGCAGACCAGCGCAACAGGAGCGCACTCCCAAAAAGGGTTGCGCAAGCGTAAACCACTCATGAAAAAAAAAGGTATGAGCCGTGGTTTTTAAAGCTTTTAAAAGAAATTTTTGCACAGTTGCATCACAAATTTTATAAACTTTAGGAAAAAGTATTCAACAGAAACCCACACCACAGAGCAGGCGGACAAGCCACCTCTTAGGTATGTAAGTGTCATGTCGCACTCATCCATTGCGCTTGTGATCATAGTTTCTTCCAAACGCTAGGATTGTCACCGTTGCGTTCCTTGGGGGCTCCGGCGTCTACTTCCTTTGCTCTGCACAGGTCAAAACTGAAATGAAAGGTATGTGACACCAATGGAGCACGCAGCGCAAACGTAGGGTTAGTGTATGCGTTGTGCTCGCCATGCATGTGCATAATCTAAGCATTCACACGTTGTGGCGCTTTTGCTGAGCACCCATCCACCCGTTACTCCTCCTCGAGGTCAGAAAGGAAAGTGCTTGCTCCTGCTTGTGTTGCCATAGCGCTAAAATAGGGTTGCTTAAAACGCTCAGGCTTGTTTTGCGCTCTGCAGTTGCTCGCCATTCTCTCTCCTTCTTCTGCAGGAAACAAGGTAAGAAGGGCATGCATGACACACGATGCATTAATTCTTTAGGGTTGTTTATAAATCGCTGTAGGGTTGTTGAAACCCTTAGGGTTGTCTCTGCGTTCGTGTTCCCTTCGACATTCACATCTTGCGTGGTGAGTAAGGTACGTAAGCCGAGGAGGAGCTCACCTCCTGGTTGAGTTGTGCGTTCTATGGTCAGATGTGGTTACCATTGGGTAAACCAATCGTTGTAACTCGTCTCCCTTCCCTGCATACACATGATGCATCAAAGGGCTGTAGGCCATGCGCTGTGCACGCGGTATAACCCTTGTATAGGTTATGCAGGCCTCCGCCCTAAGTTCTATAAGAGAATGGGCGGAGTCCTTAAGTTTGCTTGCTTGCAGCTCGGTTAGAGCACAGTGTATTTTTTTCGACCCGCAGACCTGTATAACACAACGAGGGTAGTTGGGTTCGTCAGCTGCTAACCGAACCTCACCTGCCTTTGCTCTCAGGTAAAAAGCTCAGGGTGATTGATGCAGTAGCATTTTCCTGCCTAAGCTAAAAAGGGCGCAGATCACAGAAACAAATCGGGTCAGTGAACGACATATTCATGGACAACCCTTACTACACGCTGTGCACACGTCACTCCTTCCCTCCAAGCCCTGTCAGGGAAACACGTGAGGGCGTTCCTGGCAGGCCACATTTGCCTAGAGGGCCGGTGTTATCTTGTAATCTGTCATGGGGGGCCATAGGGCTCAAGACCCCTTTCTCAGGGCCACCCAGTAGTGTGTGTAGGGGTTAGGCTCAGCAAGCCGGGCAGGGACTGACTGCGGCTGTGCTCACCCTGCCTTCGAAGGCTGGTGCTGGCATTAGTGAGTGTAGTGTAGTTGTGTCTCCTGGTTCTGCATGGTTTTCCTCGCGGGTAGGGGAGTGTGTTAGCTTTTTGCCATTAGAAAAATGGGCGTTTTGTATGCCCTTAGGATACTTGGCCACCCCATTCCTCTATTAGGTAGGGCTTTTGCCGTCTTCCCCCAAGGGTGGGCGCCAGGAGTAGTAGCCATCGACTGCCATCTCATCTGCAGTCACTTCTTCGAGTTTGTCTGCCTCCTCAGGGCTGGCAGCATTCTCTAGGTGGAAGCGCTCGATCTCAGCGTCGCTGAGGCGCCACTCATCCCAAGACAGATCATTAGGGGAGTGATAGTGCCTCAACTGCTTAGGAGCACAAAGCAGTTGACCACGTAGACGTCGACTGCACCTGACATGGATTCTACATCCATCTATCCTGATGATACGATAGGGCGGCGAATAAGGGTCCTGTAGGCAGTTACGAGGCCAGGAGGGTAGTCGTCAATGGTGAATGAAAACAAGGTCACCAACCTCCAAAGTGTCGGGTCGCCGTATGCGATTTTGTTGGCTCAGTTCACGGTCACGGATGTGTCTCACGTTGATCCCAGCCTGGTTAGCCATTGACTGCTTGTGTTCAAGCCAATCCCCAACGGGGCTCTTGAAGTCCTCAGGAAAGGGGGTTTTGAAGAACCAAGAAGGTCGTCCTCCATGAGACAGCTCGTGGGGGGTGAAACCTGTAGAAGAGTTTCTCTGAAGGTTCATGGTCAGCACTGCCCAGGGCACCGGGCGTACCAAATCTTTGTCACGCTCCTGTTTCATCAGGATTCTCAGGTTCTGTTCCACCACATTGTTTTGTCTCTCGCAAAGAGGATTAGACCCGTTGTTCTCGGGCACATCTGTGGTTACCTCAACATTGAGGGCGTTCAGCACTCGCTTGTACCAACCTGTATCACTGCGGATGTGTATATCCTCGTCAGAGGGCAACTGTTCAGGTGCTCTGTATGGTTCGAACCATTGTTCGACCAACATTTTCACAGTCTGCTCACCTGTGATTTTCTCATTGCAGGGGAACACACGGGTGGCCAGAGGTGACCACTAGGCAACTATCATAGCCTCCGAAGCGAGTAAGGCCGTGGATGAAATCCCCGTAGAGATGAGACTTAGTACAATAGGGTATGCGTAGGCTGGAAAGGAGTCCCCTATCCCTACTATCGCCCTGCTTGCTGGCATGACAGCCACAAGCATCAACAATGGTCTGCATTCAACACGTCAGTTCTGTCAGGGTTAGACCAGAGTAGAAACGCGCAGGAAAGAGGTCCACTGAGCGATTAGCGCCAGTGTGACCTCAGCTGAGATGGGACCACTGTACACGGCCATCAAGTTATGCCTCAGGCACCACTCTACGGTCCTCAAAGAGGGGGTACTGGTTATTTTGATACCACTGGTGGCCGTCGATGACATGGGGTTCGAGACCAGTGCTTAGGGTCTGGAGAATATCCTCATATTCTGACTGATAGTCAGTTAGGCTCCCCCCTTCGAGGATTCCAGCTGTGCACATAGACAGGTCCAGCTGGACGTCCATACGCTCGAAAGCCTCTTCCGCAAGGGCCTCAGAGCTCCCACTAATTAGCGCATCGACGTTTTTGCGCGATATGTAGTCAGACAGTTCATTTTTCATACCAGGGATATGATGTACTGTCAGCCTGAACTGACTGAGGTGAGTCCACCACCGTCGCTTTCTCCTGTGGTGGGCCCTTCTAAAAGGACTTCACCGGTTCCTGGCCACAGAGCCAGACAAAAGGGTTAGATCCCCATGGTCAGGACCGCGATGAGGGCACCAGCATACCAGCCAGGAGCTCCTGGTCGTAGGTCCTGTAATTGGAACCCGCCTGGTTCCAGTTCCAGTTCCAGTGTCCCAGTGGTACAGCTCGCCACTCACTGGAGGGATAGCTTTGCTTCAGAGAACCATTACGGTTCAGTCCTGTGGTGCGATAATGGCAATGAGTTAGTTCAGCTGGGTTAAGCTCTTGCCATTGGTATATCGTTCCAGCGCCGCCTACATCACTGGCATCAATGATCAGGACTATCTCACTCTTAGGGCGGGGTACCCCCCGGCAGTTGGAGGAGGCAAGTTTCTTCTTCAACTCCTGAAAACACTCCTCCTCTCTGGCGTTCCACCTCCAGGGAGTAGTTTTCTTGATTAGGTCAGTGAGAGGGGCAGAAGAGTAAGTAAAATTGTGGATGTATCGCCTATAGAAATTACAGGCGCCCACAAAACTCCTCACGTCGTGTAGACCCTTGCTAGGGTCATCGCGAATCTGCATGTCCTGTAGGGTCTGCATTTTAGACAGCGCTGGTTTCCACTAGCCATACCCTACATCGAAACCAAAATACTCCATCTCCTCCTTCATGAACTCGCATTATTCGAGTTTGATTCCGAGATGCTTCTTCCTCAAAAACGATGAAAAGCTCACGGAGGACAAGGACATGGTCCGCTTGGGTATTGGTACCCAAACTCACGTCATCGATGTCGGCCTCCATTTCTGCCCCTCGGGAAACCAGCTCCTGTACAAGAGGTCTGCGCCTCAGTATGTAGAAAATTTTGTTCATCAGTTCTTGGAAGGGTGCCGGGACGTTGGCTACCCCAAAAAGCATGACCTTCAATTTAAACACACCACCCTTAGGGGTTATAAAGACCAGCAGTTCCTGAGCTGCGGCTGTTAGGTCAACCTGCCAGAAACCACTGCGTTTGTCCATGTTGGTTTTGTACCGGCATTTGGCAATAAGCTCCAGGGTGTTCTCCATGTTGGGAATACTCCCCGAGTGGTATTTTGGGTTTTCTCGCTGACTTCACCATAGTCAACAACCCGTCGCAGGGCAGTCGACCCAGGTTTAGCAACCAGGAAGCAGGAAGTGCAGTAATGGGGGTAGTTCCCCATCTTATATTCTCCAACGAGGCCAGCATCAATGCATTGCTGGATCTGGCGCTCGATTTGCTCAACCTGTTCCTGAGGAGCGGGGTAGGGACGACGTCTCACTCGGGCCTTCTCAAATTCAGGTATCCGTTTCAGGTCCATCTGGACCAGTTTTTCACAGGACAGCGGAGGCGACAGGGCACCGAAAACTCCCTCATAGGTCAGGAGCAGTTTCTTCAGTCGAGGGTCAAGATTCAGACTCTCGATTTTCTGCCGGAAATCCTCCTCAGCATGGAGGTTGCTCTTACCGTGCTCTTTGTTTTTCTGCCGATCAGCAGTTTCGGCTGGTACTGAGCCATCATTGTTGCCTATAGGTAGGTAGGTAGGTATGTTCGGGAGCTCGGGATGCCTCCTTTGACAATGCAGGCAGGAGGTCTTACCAAGGGGACGTCCTGTCCCTCCCACTGACCTATGTCAGGTGCCTCTTAAGCCGCTCCCGCATGTGCTGGGGAAGGCATTGTCGCGGCCACCCGGTCCAGGTGTCCCAGGTCGGGGGGTGTTCCCACATGTGTCCATGGGTAGGGCCACATGCCCCCTCCTTTGGGCAGCAGCTCTGGGGGCTGCCCAGCAGTGTGGAGTATCTGTCACCACAAGGGGTACTGCTCCCGCCTGTCTACGGTACGACCGCCTCAACCTTGTGGCTAGAGTTGCGGGACCACTCTGCTTGGCAGGCGACTCCCTCCTGGACTGTCTACCGGCTCGCCTGTCACCCGTTGCTTCCATGGCTTCGGGGGACGTTTGCCATGGTCCCCGGTGCAGCCTGGCCGGGCTCGGACAAGTGGCCTTGGAGTACCGCTCCTGCCACTGGACCGGTGGGTCGGCTGGGTCGCCCTACGTGTGTGCCGTCTCCTGGGCGACTTTGCCCCTGTTCACCGGTGCGCCCGCTGGGTGCGTTGCGTTGCGTCTGCGGTGTCCTGGGCCACTTGGCTCCTGTTCGCCGGTGCGCCCACTCGGTGCGTTGCTTTGCTTGTGCGGTGTCTTGGGCCACTTGGCTCCTGTTCACCGACGTGCCCGCGTGGTTTGTTGTGTTGCGTCTGCGGTGTCCTGGGCCACTTGGCTCCTGTTCACCGTTGCGCCCGCTCGGTGTGTTGTGTTGCTTGTGGGGTATCCCGGGCCACTTGGCTGCCCTTCACCGGTGTACCCGCTGGGTGTGTTGTGTTGCTTGTGCGGTGTCCTGGGCCACGTGGCTCCTGATCACCGGTGTGCCTCCTCGGTGTGTTGCTTTGCATATGTGGTGTCCTGGGCCACTTGGCTTGTGTTCACTGGTTTGCCCGCTCGGTGTGTTGTGTTGGGTGTGCGGTGTCTTGGGTCACTTGGCTCCTGTTCACCGGTGTGCCCCCTCGGTTTGTTGTGTTGCGTCTGCGGTGTCCTGGGCCACTTGGTACCTGTTCACCAGTGCCTCCGCTCGGTGTGTTGTGTTGCGTGTGCGTGGTCCCGGGCCACTTGGCTCCCGTTCACCGGTGTGCCCTCTGGGTGTGTTGTGTTGCTTGTGCGGTGTCCTGGGACACGTGGCTCCTGTTCACCGGTGTGCCCCCTCGGTGTGTTGCTTTGCATGTGTGGTGTCCTGGGCCACTTGGCTCCTCTTCACCGGTGTGCCAGCTCAGTGTGTTGTGTTGCGTGTGCGGTGTCCTGGGTCACTTGGCTCCTGTTCACCGCTGTGCCTGCGTGGTTTGTCGTCTTGCGTCTGCCGTGTCCCCGGCCACTTGGCACCTGTTCACCGGTGCCCCCTTCGATGTCTTCAGTTGCATGTGCGGCGTCCTGGGCCACCTGGCTCCCGTTCAGCGGTGTGCCCGCTCCGTCTTTTGTTGGGCATGTGCGTCGTCCTGGGCCACTTGGCTCCTGTACACCAGTGTGCCTGCTCGGTGTGCTGTCTTGTGTGTGCGGTGTTCTGGGCCTCCTGGCTCCTGTTCACCGATGTGCCAGGTCGTGGTGTCCCGTCACTTTGTTGCCCTTGGTGCATGTGCATGTGCGGTGTCCTGGCCCACGTGGTTGTGTCGCTCTCCCCCCCCCCCCCCAATTTTTTTTGCGGTTTTTTTTTCTTTGTGTCCTCTTCATTTGGTTTTTTTAATGGACATAATGGGGCGCGCGTACACTGCAGGCACAGGCATGGGCAACTGGTGCAGCGGTGCAATAGTGTTGTGTTCTCTGGCGTGTGTCGTCGGTCCCTTGGTGGCTGTTGCGCCCCAGGGGCGCGGCTCGCGCGTCCTGATGTACACGCGCACGGGTCAGGGCGGGTTTGGTTATTTGCCTCTTAGCTTTTCATGCTGGCTGGTTAGGCGGGTGTGTGGGCTGTGGGTGTGGGCTGTGGCTACGTTGCTCCCTCGGCGGGCGTGGTTAGGAGTCAAGGGTTAGCAGTCATGGGGTACGGCTTGGGTTTGACACGTGTTTGGGCTTCGGCTGGGTTAGGCAGTTTTGACGGCTGCGGGCTTGGGATCGGTGCCGTTGGGCGTAGCGGTGCCCGTTGGCGTGTGCGTTGGCGTCCTTCGGCTTCCGGTTTGCTTGGTGTCTTCTGGGCGAGGACTGGCGTGGCGCCCCGTGGCGGTGGCTGGCTGGGGAACGGGGGAAGGTCATGGTGCCGCTGGCTGGGGGGTCAGGCGCGTCGTGCTGTGTGGCGCGCAGGGCTCCTGGGGTGCTGTGGGTGGAGCCGGTGTCGGTGCGCCGACGCCTGTGGGGTGGCGAGGGGGTGTGTGTCTGCAGGGGTCGGGCTTTGGGTGATGTCCTACAGGCGTAGGCCGTCTCGTTGCGTCTCCTGGAGGGTCTCCGCAAGCGCCTGAGGACAGACGGGTAGTCCTGGGTCGCCGGGAGGTTGCGGGGGTCTACGTCCAGGGGGTGGAGCGCATCGGCCAGTATGGCTTCCCATGCGGCCTCTGGCATCCCCCTCCCCGCCGGCTGGAGGCCGCGGTTCTCTGCCGACCCCTTGCGGGGCCGGTGGACCAGGCCTCTCGAGAGAGAGCTCTGCCCGGGCCCACTTTCGCAGCTCCCAGAGCTGCGTGTGGGTCCAGCGCTGCCACCACTGTCCCTGGGCGGGGCCGTGGCCTCCGGCGGAAGAGTGGGCGTGGGTGGGGGTGATGTGGTCGCGGGGACTGGTGGCGGTGGCAGGCCTGGGGGATTCCTCGTAGTCCTGTGCCGTAGGGGTGCGCGGGGAGTGGGGGTGCGGGAGGATTTGGACTCGCGGGTATGCGCGTACGGTCTCCCCCTCGGGGTTGGGTTGGGACTCGCTATGGGGGCGGTGGTGGGGCATTTGCTGTATGTTGGCTGACATTGATGGTTGGTAGGGGGGCGGGGCTGCTGTTGGTGGACCCTGGCGCCGTTCTGGTCTGGTCGGAGGTTGTCCGTTGGCCTGGGGTGGAGGCTTTGAGAGGTGGCGGAATGAAGTGCGTCGCGCTTCGACCGCGGCGCGCACTGCCATGACGGTGGTAGCGGCGGCGTCGGTGACGGTGGGGGGGCGCCGTGCTGGGCGCTGCTGCCTCTGGGCCTGGGATGGCTTGGGCTGAATGTCGTAGAGGACGTCCTTGAGGGGTCGGGCCTGCGCTGCTGTCGCGGCGCAGGGTTTGGGCTTGGGCTTTGGTTTGGCTGCTTGGCGGCGGTCTTGGGTTTCGGCCCAGCTGCGAACGCGGGCTTCGTCGGGGCGTGGGCCTTGGCGGCCGCGGGGTTGCTCGCGGTGGGGACGGGTTTGGGGGCCTGTTTGGGAGGTTTCCTCCGCGGCTTGGGGGGTCGAGTGCTGGACGAGGACGTGGTGTTGGTGGCGGATGAGGTGGTTGTGGTGGTGGGGGTTGTGGGGTCGGAGGCGGCGGAGAGGGCTGTGGGGGACGGCGGGGGGCCCTGGGCTGCGGTGGCGGGTGTAGGATGCTGGGGCCTGTGAGTAATGAGGACGAGGGTGCGGGTTTGGGCACCGGGGGTGTGGGCGCGCTTTACTTTGTGGCCCGTGCGTGCTGGTGCCGGTGTAGGTGCATGTGGCGGTGTGGTGGCGTTGTCTTGGCTGTGCGGGCACGTGGCTTATCCGGGAGGGGTCCATATCTGCTCCAGGACGTCCGGGTGCGTTTGCTGGTGGTAGTCGAGGGTGCTGAAGACGCATCGCTGGATGCCGGGCATGTCCTCCTCCGAGAGGTGGGGGTAGTTCTGGGTGGGGATGTCAAGGCCTGGCCACAGCAGCGCCATGAGGCGGGCTGCCAGCATGTACGGGCAGAGCTGCAGGGTGGTGGGGCGTGGGTGGGTTGGCCCCCTGCGGTGAGGGGGGGCCTCCCTCTGCTGGGGGCGCAGCGTGACCTTCCACAGCCACCGGTCCGTGGGGACTCCCCAGGTCCGTTGAGTCCACTTGACAAGGCAGTACATCGCCCTACCACGGCCCTGGTTGCCGGTGCGGATGGAGAGCAGCGTGTCCAGGGACTTGCGTTCCCAAGTGCCCCAGAGGTGGTGGTTGTCCGGCTCATCCTCCCTGGTATACGTGTCGGGGCCTGGGTTGTGTGGAGGGGGGGCGTAGTCGGCGGGGAGGAGGGAGTCAGTGCCGTGCACCACCCAGTGGCCAGTTGGTGCGTGGTAGTGGGTCGTGGAGAGGGTGTAGTGCAGATTGTACATGAGGGTCATGTACGTGGAGGGGGCTGGCTGCTGGTCGTTTCGGGTGGGGCCGTCCCCCAGGACGTGGTGCCTGAAGTTGCTCAGGGGGGCTGTCCGGGCGACCCATGTTTCCCTTTCCCACTCTTTGGTGTCGATGGGGGTGGCGCTGGGTGGGGGCCGGGCCATGTTGGGCTGGTGGTAGCGGGTGCGGCCCTTGGTGTCCACCCGCCCCGGCATGGGGTGTCTGACTAGGTGTCGCCCTCAGTCGATGGGGGGCACCGGGATTCGGTCCCCCGTGGGGGGCGGGCTCTCGCCGTCGAGGGTGACGAGTGGCGCGCGGTCGTGTCGGGCGACGTGGAGGAAGGCGTCGAAGAGGAAGTCTCGGACTCCCTCCCCCAGGGTGGCCGCCCTGACCAGGGTGGTCGCCCGGATGGGCTTGGTGATGCCGAAGGTGCGAAGGCGTAGCACCTCCTGGTCCCCGAGTCCCCAGAGGTGCTGCTGTACCGCTTCAGGGTTGTGTAGGGCGTAGGGGCGGTGCGGCGGCTGGTGTTGCGGGGTGTGCCGAAGGCGCTGTTACCACGGGTAAAGGTAAACGGGCTGGGCTGTGTGTGTTGTGTGCGCGCCGTGCGTAAGTGTGTAGGCCTCGGCAGGGGAAGGGGGGGTCGGGGAGACCTGGTGAGTTCGCCTCTGGCGACCGCGCTTATTCCAGGAGCTCCCGCTGCACCCCTTCCCTTTCTGCTTGCTGGTGCAGGCGCAGCTCCTGCCCATGCCATCGTGCTGCCCGGGCCCAGGCGGGCCTTCAGCAGTGTGGCAAGCGCCTTGGCTTGGGCGTACCAGATCCGTATGGACTCCTCCACGACGTGGCGGAGGAACTCCGTGCCCAGCGAGTGGGGCCCCGTACAGTCCAGGTCGGCCAGCTGCATGGAGGGGGGCCGCAGGGCTGCCGCCCACTGCTCCAGCACAGTCAGTTCCCACAGCTGGTGACGCACTGGGGCCGCCCGTGGCCCCACCTTCTGGTCGAGCCAGGCTGCGAGGCGCCGGCGGGCTGGCCCCCACTCGTGCGATTGAGCCGAGCAGGCCCACAGGTGGGGCGCCGTCTCGGGCTGTGTCCCGCACAGGAGGCACGTTGTATCCAGCACCGTGCCCCAGTGGGAGGAACGGTGGGCCAGGACGGCCATGGTCGGGACGTTGTCCATGCGATGCGCCGTGATGTGGCGCTGCTGGTCGTGGTCGAACCAGTCCAGGGGGAGGCCCCCCCCTGGCATGAAATTTACCCCCCAGCGGGCCTCGTAGATGGTTTGCGCCGGTATGGAGGCCCAGTCCTGCAACCAGTCACTCAGCGCCGTCGGGGAGAGCTGGCACTGGTCGCGGAAGGGCACTGGGGGGAAAAATGAGTAGGGGCGCCTGAGGAGCCACGTGAGGTCTACCTCCGGCGGCTCCCGCGTCGCTGCGTCCACACGGACGTTGAGGTCCGTGATCCAGTGTGACGGTGTGATCACCACATTGATGGCAGACCTCGGGGAGAGGCGCTGCCCCCCCTGGACAGTGGCATAGAGGTGGTGGATGCCATCACCGCAGTGCCCTCCTTCCTGGTCCGTGCAGAGGGCCCCCACTGCTGCCTCCGAGTCCGGCACCAGCCAGTAAACCCCCTGCTGTGTCGCCAGCCGGCGGGCATACGAGAGGAGGGCCATCGCTTCCCCTTCCTGGGAGGTGCCCACTCCTGAGGCCACCTGGGCCTGATACTCCCCAGGCCCGCTCTGGACGACCCCGGCCATGGCCATACCCGCCTGCGTCGCCCCTGCATCCACCGCAACGACACTGCCTCGGAGGGTCGCCGGCGCAGGCAGGTCATGGAACCAGACGCCTGGGCGAGTCTCAGGGGCCAACACTCACGGGGGGTCCGTTGCCCGGCCGTGGGTTGCCAGGAGGGCCATGTCCCCATGGTGCTCCCTGAGGTGGGTGCGCAGGGCCTGGTGTAGCTCCGCTGGCACTGTCCCCACCGTATCGAGAGAGTAATAGAGGGGTCCCTTGTGCGGGTGCCCCGGGCCTTTGTGCGCCATGCACTCCGCTGGATATTGGAAGCGCGCCACCGCCGCCTGGGCTATGGCGATCCACGGAAACGGCGGCAGCGTCGAGGTGATCGTCACAAGAGGGGCCTGCGATGTGCTGTCCCAGTTCCAGTAGGCGGCAGTCGGGGGGGCTGTCGTCCACACGACGGTGGGCGCCCTGACCGCAGTGCGCTGGAGCTGGGCCAGGGACTCCTGCCGGTGGTCGCCCCACAGCTGGGCGTGCAGTGGCCCATCCACCTGCACTTGGATATCCAGGAGGGCCACCAGGAGGCGGTGGAGCCTGGTGTCGCTAGGCAGGGTGCCTGGGGGCTGCTGGCACAACCGGGGTTCTGACGCCCAGCCCGCGGTCTCCATGGTGTCCTGCAGGGCCGCTGTCTTCCGGAGGGGCTGTCCCCTATGGTATATCGTCTCCATTTGTGTGCTTTTGGCCGCCCGGCCCCCCACGATGACTTCTGCCTGATAGGTGGGCACGGCCCTCGGAATCCAGTCCTTGGGCGCCGCCTGCCATCGCGGCGTGGGTTCCCTCAAGAGCAGGACCAGTACAGCAGCGTGGCAGGCCAGCCACGCCCGTAGCCCCAGGATCCCCTTGCGGGCTAGCGCTCGTCTCCTCAGGGCTCGCTTCGGCAGCACCTGGTGATTCTCTGTGTACAGGTCGCCGAGGTGATGGTAGCCCAGAACCTGTACCGTTTTGTACACCGTCGGGGGGACGACCACCTGCGCGACGGCGCCATACAGAGTTGTGTACACCTCCACCCGAGGGGCAGGGGCCGCCGCTGCCGCCGATCGCGGCCGACCGGGACCTCGGACCAGGATGGGGGTGGTCCCTGAGCACTGGCCCGGCATCCAAATGGGCATTGGGTGTTGCGGGGTGTGAAGGGGGGACTCGTGTGAGTTGGGGGGGCACGTAGTTGTTGTCGCGTGTGGGGTCTGGTGATGGGGTTTCTCTTGGTGGCCGCTGGAGGGGGCACTCGCGGTGGTTTGTGGTGGCGGGGGCATCGCAATCAGTCCGCTGGTCGGGGCCGCCGCGTTTTGCGTCTGTGGCCTGGTCTCGGGGGGGGGGGTGGTGTGGCACTGCTGGGGGTGGGGGGGGGCGGGGATGGGTGTTGCGCTGGCTGGGGCTCCGGGTGTCCCTCCGGGTCGTGTGGATGTTGCGTGTGCGCGCTGTGCGGTCCTTGCGGTCCCTGGCTGGTTGCGGTGCCAAGGTGCGGGTGGGAGGCGGCCGCATGGGCGTCCGGGCGGGGCTGTGGTCCATAGGTAATTGGTGGCTGCCGGTTGATGGTGCTCGTTGGTATGGGGTGTGGGCCGGGGGGCTGCTGGTGGTGATGGGGTGCTCCTACTAGGCCCTGGTGTTGGTGGTGTGCAAGCGCGGCTCCCCGCGGGTCCATGGGAGTGTACGCTGGTACATTTGCCGTGAGCCTGTGTAGTGGTGGCGGTAGGTTGTGCTGGATGGCGTGGTCGTGGTGTTGAGGGTGTGTTGCTTGTGTGTGGTACGCTGGCTTTAGCGGGTGCGGTTCGGCGTTGCCCATAGTGCAGAGAGAACACTAGGGGTATCTCAGAGTCAGGTAGCGTGTAGGACTCATCGTCCTCCTCAGACCAGATGGAGAATTTCCAGGTCTGTCTGAGGTATTGAAGCCGTTCCTGGCGCTGAATACTTCCGGCCCTCAGGTACAACAGTCATCGGAGTTCCTGAGTGTCATGCTCTGACAATGGCATGTTATTAGAAGCAGGCCGTCCTAGAACGTCAGGACTCTGAGACACGGTTTCACATGACGTAGTATGCTGCATGTGTAGCACAGGTTTCCCAACAGGGGAAGTTGGTTCTGAGGTTGACTCCAATTCCACCTCCTCCAGCAGCAGCTGGGCCAAGAAGACACTGTTTTTGAGTTCAACACAGCTGGGATCAACAGGGGGAATAGAGCTGGCAATTTCAGACAGTTGGTTGTCAGCATCCTCCTTCACAGAGGCAGGTTCCAAATCGTCATCATGGGATTCACACCCTGTAAGTGTGGCTGAAAGGTGCTCAGGAGATCGTTTTTCGACATCAAAAAAGGTAAAGCCACGATTTTCGGCCATGACGTCTTTCAGTAGCACCTGGTCCAGATCACACGGGGGTACAGGGTTGACGGGTTCCATTGACAATGGAAAGGAAACTAGCCCATTCAGGGGCCTGGATTGCTGTGTCTGAATCCTCAGGCACATAGATGGGACTGTTGGGTATTTGCACTCTTCCCATTTTTTTTTGGTCCAGTAGTTGGCGCCAATAAGCCTGTTCACCTGAACAACTCCACTCAGGGGTACACATGACAGCCCTGCCTCCGTCATAAGTGATCTTGGTTAGAACATTTGCGCGCAGGGAGAAGGGAGGGTTAGCATACGCTAGGCCCATAGCTTTCCAGAAGAAACGGAAAGTGTTATTCATATGTTTCGAGCAATACAACTGCTTGATGTGCTGTTTTTGGGCGCGAACAATTCCACCTGGATCTCATCCAGGGATACCTGCAGGCCCGCCAATCCATTACCAAGAAAGTGACGGGTCAATTGGTAGTTTTCAGTACGATGATTAGTCTTTGCGGCGTAGCGCAGCCCAGACTGTTTTCGTCCTGACAGCTCGAAAGGTACGGAGAAGAGCCCACTGCCAAAGTCGCAGTGTAGCAAATAGGGGCGTTGAAGAGATAACATTTTAACCTTGGGGTTTCTTCGCAGGAAGTCGGTGCCAATGACGATGTCAAAGGCGTCAGTGTCGAAGACTCTGCACTGTTGCGTCACAGTTTGATCGCCAAGACAAATAGACACATTGACACCCCCCCAAGGAATGAATGGTCCGCCGATCCCCTACTCTTATGGCCACTGTCTTAGTTTTCTTGGAAGTCTTTAGCAGGCGCCAAATGACCACAGAGAGTGTTGCAGCGGTGTCAAGCACTGCCCGAAGAACTTAGTCCCCCAGTTTCACGAGGATCCAGAAAACCAAGTCCTCCTCTTCAGGGACGTCCCCCTACTCCTCAGCAGGGAATTTCACATCAACGCCAGCAGCCATGAGAGACTTGGCCATCCAGGCCAGTTGCCTCTTCTTGGAGTTAGACCCCTCAGGGGAGCAGCGGCAGGAGAGAGAGAAGTTTTGGGCGCTGATGAGCGCCTCTGGGGGTTGGGGGTTCCACCCTTACCACCCCCCCTGCCTTCTCCTTTACCACCCTTGTCCCCAGTCTGGAGAGTTCTGGTGGGTGTTTGGGGTTTCTGGCGTTCAGCCTCCTGCCGTTCGTGTTTGTCACTCTCACGTTTTTTGATGTGACATTTGTCCTCGTAGTGAGGACGTTTGCCATAGTACCCAGAGGTGATATTGCACCTGAAGTGATCTTGATGGGTCAGCGTTTTTCCATCTTTGGTGTGCTGCTGTCTTTTCAGTTGCAGCACACAACCACTGTGATGGTCGCAGTCAGGGGCATGACAGGGTCCTCCCTTGTCATTGATGGGTTTAGAGTAGAAGAGTGGGGGTGTACCAGTTTCAGGTTTAACCTCACTCATGGCACGCAGGTTAGCCCCCCCTTTACCACCACCCTTGTTGGCGTTATTGGGATTTTCAGGCCCTCTCCCTTCGCCACATTCAGCTGTAGGGGTGGCACCTCTACCCAGGTGTCTCTTGTTGCTTTCCTCCATATGGGAGTCATTCTCCCTCTCAAGGGCCAGTTCGATGAGCAGGTCCACAAGATCATCCTACGTATGGGTCCGACTCTTCCTCTCTGAGGTGGAGCGGCAATCGTCCCACGTACGTGTAGGGATTTTACTCACGAGCCACAGGTGAGGTTCCGTGGTTCCATAGGAACCCACTTTCATTCGTGAGAACAGATACTCCAGGTCGCACACATATTCAGAGACTCGCGCAGCGGAAGGAAATTCAGGGAGCATAGGGAGCTCCTCAATCTGTGTGCCAACACTGAGGTCTGTCTCGTAGACCGGGAACATTTTCTCCAATCTTTGGAGATCCTCAGCCCAAGTAGAGCAGGTCTTTACAATCTGCTTCACATATTTTTGCAAAAATTTCTTTTGGCATGAGCATTTCAAAAGAGAACATTTCGTGCCCACATCCACATGAGATTGGCCGGTGAGTAAAAGAAACTCAGCCAATTTTTCTGCCCATTCGGGAAGTTTCTTAGGGTCGAACTCTGGCAGCTCCAGCTGGAGGTTCGCCTGGGCAATTGGTTTGCCACTCTTCCCACCCCCTCAGGTTGGGTCTGAAGGGGGCGGTGATCTGCCAGCGAGAGGTGCCAGAGCTGTCAGCCTCTTTTTTTCCGTCTCTGTCACGGGCACGTCCTGTAGCTCAGCGATGGGGCCTGTTCTGGCACGGGGATGAAGGGGGCTGGCGCATGCGACCTTCGGTAGTGACCTTGAAACCCCTGATCGTTTGAGATCATCAGCGAGCGTGCTCAATCCGGGGGAGAGTGAGGCCAACACCGGCTTGGGTAAGGCTTCAGTGATACAATTTTTGCGCCGACAGCCCCAGACAGGGCTGTCACATCTGGATCTTCGGACCCAGATAGCAGCTTGGCCATTAGTTCTGCCGTACGGTCCAGGGCACCATAGGTTGGCCCTGGGAGATTGGAATCCTTCACATACGATGGACACACTTCGGGTGTCCCGATGGTTGTTGGCTGCTCTGGACGCCAAGCAGACCCTCTCGGTCGCCTGCATAGGGATACGGTGTCAGCCAGGTCCGTAGGTGGGCCGGAGTAATGATAGGAACCCATGTCTGTATGCGGTCGGGACCCCAAGGCTTCGAGTGGTTCCTCTCCATCTTCCCCTGGGAGGGACTTGTAATACTCTTCGTGGGGCAGGTACTCTTCCATCCTTTTTCTCAGTTGGTCTTGTTCTTCGAAGCCTTCCACTGCCGTAGACGAAGATGCAGGGCAGGCTGAGCGAGAGATGGAGACAGCAACTCGCCTGCGGAGGTGCTGCAGGCTGTCACCACGGGCCGCTAAACCCTCAGTGGTTAAGGGTATTTCTCTGGGCGCTTCTTGTTCTACCCTTCTGTGACCGCGATCTTCTTGAGACCCAGATGCAACTCTGAGCTTCTTAGGCGGCTCAAGTTGCATGGTTAAAACCCACACGAAATGCACGCAATTTGGACCATGCAAAAAAATAGTTTTTCACAGGCTCTGTTTTTTGAAGACAGAATATTAGTCCAAAGAAAGTATCTTTCTTACCATTTGTGCCATTTTGTGCCTTTTTTCGGACAGCCGAAAACAAAAAAAACTATAAAAAGAATAAATAAATCTTATGATTTCAGTGGAAAATGATGTGCTTTTAGCGGAAATTGGCCAATAAATACATTTTGTGTTCCCCTTGTTATTTGGATGAACATGGTCTGCAGAAGAAATTATTGCAACATCATTTTCTGTTCTGCATGTTCATTGCATACCTGAAAAAATGATTTATTGATCGAATTCTATGTGCGAGGCCTCGCGCAATCAAGACCAAGGATCATTAAAACAGAAGCATGACGGATTAAATATCAACGCAAAACATTTGCAACATGTGGTTCAAGGGCTGCCCCATGCGCGAGGCCTCGCGCATAACTTACTAAACCAAAAACCTCACCCGATTCATTTTCCTTTCGAAAGACGGCTTCAGGGTCGAGTCGTCTTATTACCCACCCCACGGTTTGATCTTTGATTTGCACTGCCTGAAAAAAGGGGTTTGGATTGTGACCTTCAAGTTCTGAGACTGCATTGCAGTCCTCATTGCGCGAGGCCTCGCGCAAAAAAAGGCCGAGAAAATATATTCTTTGTACTATTGTGATGGGTTCTCATCTGATGGCGCTTGTGTACAACCTTTACTGAAACAACGAGTACCTACATTGTCCTTGAGTCATTGAAATTTAACAGAAGCTTGCCCCACCACGGAGGCGGAAAAAAATTTTTTTTTCGGCTTGGTCAGCCCCTCCATTTGGCAGAGTGCTTCCCCCAGGGCACCTTCTTTCTCCAGGTATCGAACATCATCTTGATAATTGGTGTCCTTTGCACTACATTGCATTTTACTCTCCACAAAATCAGTTTTTTTGGCCCAAACAAATGCTCAAAAAAGTGCCACGCATGGCAAATTCATATTTTCTTTGCACATTTTACTTTGGTCTATAGTCACCAACAGAAGGATCAATTTCTCCTCAGGCAAAGCTACAAGGGGGGTCCCTGTCCAGCTCAGCGTCATCTGTTGAGTGGACATCCTTCATGTGTTACCAGTGATACTCTTTTTTTTGCTTGACACTCCCCATAACTTGTGGCAGGTGGCAGGCTCCTTTTGTGGGGAATTCAACAACATTAGAAATGATTTCTTGAGTCATCAATTAGATTTGCAGGGCTTGTTTAGAGCGCTGAATGTCCGCCCGCGTAAACATATTGTACAATGTGATCAAGTCAAGGGTGCCTGTAATGTCACTCCAGTGTAGGCGCCTGCTTGATTCCTCAATTCTACAATCATTACCTGACTTTGGAGGGGCAATGGACTGCTCCTTGCGCAAGGCCTCGCGCACGGAACAGTCCATTGCCCCAAAAGAAGCATTTTTTGGACCCATCAGGACCAAGAAAAGGCCAAAATTCCTTACATAAGAGTTCTCTTGGTGTTTCAAAAACGGCTTGATTTTTTGCAAGCCAAAGAATGGTTCTTTTGATGTTTTTTGAGGCCGTGTATTTTGGGCGCTTTCTGTCGTTTTATACCATGCAACTTGAGCCGCCTAAGAGCTTGGGCTCACTTCTTGAGATGGGCCCACTGCTTCCCAGTTGTACTTGTACACTCCGAATTGGCGAAGTCCAGGAAGACAGTTGCACTGATCATGTGGACATTTTCTTTACTTGGTTTGGCTTGTGTACTTCGCAGAGTCGGTTCGAAAGGTTCTGCAGGGATGCCTCTGCTACAGGAAAATATCCTTGATTTATGCACTAATAGTTTTGATGAAATCCTGCTAGTTTTGGTGTTGCAAAACAGGACCAAAGCAGCCAGTAGAGCAAGCACAGGATGTGGGTCGAATCAATGAATATTTTTGAAACTCAGTGTCTCACAGAAGGGCTGCAGATAGACCAAGCAGGCTTAAGTACAAAAATTCAATCACAAATGGTTAAAGCAAATGCTTTCTATGTGACAACTGGCATAATTCAGGACTCCAAGGTAGCACCAAGCACTTGATGTGCACTCGTTTGGACAAAATGGTGTTGGTTAGGAATCTGGGGCATAGGAGTTAGGCCCAACACAGGATATGGCTTGGCCAGCATGGCCAAGCAACTGAATGCAGAATCCGTTAAAACGTAGAACCACGATATGTGGTAGAATCAGTTGAGTATAGGCGTCCTAAGGTGCGGGACCAATAGGCGTAACCTACAAGGCCTTAGGCATGAAGTTCCTACTTCATTTCAGTATTACCTCCATTAAGGAAGATACCTCCGCTCTGTTGAGTGGTAGGGGTGAACTTCATGGGGGGCTAGGGTTCTAACCCTAGTTTCTTTGAGAAAGTGTACTTTAAACTTCAAGGGAGTGATAAAAATGATCAAGTTAGTCTCAACATCAGCGAAAGGCTTTTAGGGGGGGCTTGGGCTGGATCAAGTCCCCCAAGGAGGACCTGGTAGTGACTTTTTCTTACTCCACAGGGGCAGGAGGTAACTAGGGGTAGGGCTTGGGCTTGAGCTTGGGCTTGGGCTTGGCACCAGGCCTGCTACAAACCATTGTAAATGTTCTGTTAAGCCACACAAGATCCTGCAGACACGTGTAACAGTCCCCAGAAAGGTACAGGTTAAAGTGCCAGAACAGGAGTTCGTGGTTCCTGGAACCAGCTGTTGCGCGCAAACTCGACGACCCAAACCAACAGAAAGGCCAGAAGAGAGAGGGAGCAAGACAGAGAAGGGAGGAGGGAAAGAGTGTAAGAGACTGGGGGGGAGGAAATATGACAGCAAAAACTTTATGAAACCCACGCTGAAGACAGCGAGCACCCCCGGCGAGAATTCGGGTAGCTAGGACGCAAGGCAACTGTGACCAGGGGTAGATGCCTACGCACCCAGGTACTGAGCGAACGATGACCGCCGGGTGGGAATGGTGTACAGTGACATCCCTTTCTCCTTGTGCGAATCAATCATTTCATCCGCTTCCCACCAATTAATGAACCAAGATGTGCACGCTGACATTCCGGAGCAGTACAATGGCCATCACGGCAGTGCGGTGACTACATCCCGCTGAGTGGATTGAAGGACGCTCGCAGGATTGCAGTGATTTTATTGAACAAACACGCAAATCCACGACGCGGTCTGTGCGATAAAAACGAAGGTCCACCCCAGCAACTTGCTGGTACCAGTACCTTTACCACGAGAGTAGCGGAGTAACGGAGAGAGAGTACCATGAAGTACCACTACCACAGCTACTTGCAGACTGACGACAGTGAGATCAACCTGACTGCCTGCAGCAGCAACGACACTGGGATTGACGCGTGGAAGCCAAGGTACATGCTACGGAAAGCTGCGAAAGAACGTGTCAGCCGCTCGCACGCCTAACTGACGAACAGATCATTTCGATGAGGGACGACCCGCGCAAGCAGCTTCACTGAGCAGGGCCCGCAACGACACGCGAAACTCTCATGCGAGCTTCCAGAGCAGCTAAGTTCTGACCACAATCACAAAATGGGTGTTCAAACATTAAGCATGCATTTTGTGAGCCCATCTAAGGATTATATATTTGCGACCCACGCAAAGGACCTGCAGCGCTGCGGGGGGGGGGGGTTAGATGGACCTACTGAGGCTGTTTCCTTTTGCGAACAAGCCTATTTATATGAGCATTCAGTTTTTTAGCTGAACCCTGGGCCACCATGTATTGAATTTCCTACATTAATGCACATGATGCACCAAATCCGCGATGGTACATGCATGTTGCATCAAATCCCAGATTGCACAGCATGAACATTGCAGATAAACAGTAAATCTGACGGATGACTGAAGATGATGGTGACAGGTAGATTTGCAGGGGTCCAATTATACAAAATCAGATCTTGATGCAGAAATGACATGATGGGCCACATCGGGGATCCGTGGTGGCCAGTATTACTGAGTGGGCAGTTGAGAAAAAAAGGCTAGAGCTGAACTAAGGAGATAGTAAAAAGGCCCAGAAAACACAGAAACATACCTTTATTTGTATTTTACACGCATGAGGAATGTACATTTTTTTGGGTCATTTGTTGAGCCTTTGATGCCGTGGACCTACAATCAATGGTGGACTTTCATCAGCACCTTTGATCCTGAGTTTTTGTTTTCTGCTAAGGTGTAAGGCAGAAGTCCTTCTGGCATTGGTTTCCCACACTCACTAGGATTACCACAACCGCCTACTGTCTGCCATTGCAGGCGCTACAAATGCGTAATGGTGCTAGCAGCCCCCTCCCTCGTGTTTTTCCCCAGCTTGCTTGCTCGGTGGATGGCTCATTGATGCCCGTTCTACACTTGGATGGTGAAGCAAAGAACAGTTTGAACAATGGTACAACATCCCAATTGTGTAATATCGTCAATGACTTCACGGGCTGTTCCTTATTTGGCAGTGACAAAGCATGTGCAGCAACCATTGTTGTTCAACCTCGACAAATTATCCCACAGTCATGTGCAATTCGGCACATCTGTGATGTTGCTCATTACACACCTCCTGTAGTGCATCATTCCCTTGATCGTGATGACCTCACGGATATTGAGTACCCCTCAAGTGAGGGTGACAACACTTCAGATTGGGGATCCAACAGTAGTAGCAATAACACTTGTCTATCGGACCTTTCGGATCAAGCACTGCCACAAGTGAGTGTCAAAGAGTTGTCTAAATCAGCGGTTTTACCAACGAGGTGAATAATCGGCTCGGCCGGGATAGACCTTTGCGCAGGCACCTCTATAAATATACCTGCAAGCGGACAAGTGCGTGTCCCCACTGATTTTGCTTTCGCGACTCCGCATGGTCTTTACATGCAATTGGCTTCCCGATCAGGGTTGGCTGCACACCACCGTGTACAAGTAATAAGTGGTGTCATTGACAAGGACTACAGGGGAATAGTGGGGATAATTTTAGCAAATTTCGGGAGTAGTGATTTCCCTGTCAAATGCGGTGACCGCATTGCACAGATGTTAGTACTTCCCACACAAGACTTTAGTTTGGTGGAAGTGGATACTTTACCAGCCACACAAAGGTCCACATTGGGTTTTGGGAGTACAGGAGTGGCTTCAGCAAAGGCTACTACAAACAATGTCGGAGGGGAACATCCTGGTGGTGAGCAGATCCCCACAATCAACGTTCGGTCTATTAGCGGTCCTACAGACGATGTCACACAATACATATCTAGTGACATTTGTTTTTGTCGTCTTAAAGGTTGCCGTTGTCATTTCCGACGTAATGCAAGGTCAGTCTTCAAACGCTTGCGCTCTAACGATATGAAACCAGAAGACACATGCTTGCTATTTCAATCAAGGCAACACTCTCCACATGTGTCCAGGGTCCAGCACATTCTATGTCCCGGCAAGGTTCATCAAGTCTCGTTAACACATGATGGCGACAAGGCCACACACAGCGCAAACATTTTCCAACTAGTTGACAATGGGCCTAAGATTGAGGATCCTAAGTACTCCGATTACTTGCAGTTTTGCTAGGATGAGTATTCCAAGGATGCCCTTAGCGGAAATGTCTCAAAGACAGCTGAAGACATTGTGCGTGGACCTTTCGGCTATGCGCGTATATTCAAAATACCTGAAGCAGTTCCAAAACACCAGAGAAGTTTTCCTCATTTAGGTGAGCGAGTTGGAGCCCCCGGTGAGATAATAAAACGAAATTTGCGTGTAAGAGGATGGTTGGAAGAGATATCTGGCGGCAGTGATTGGAGCTCCCCACCCTTTACTGTTCCCAAGCCCGAGCCTGCGGATAAGTGAAGGTTGGTCATTGACTTCGGATACCTGAATTCGCAGACAAGTGAAGATCAGGCTCCATTACCCCTCATTGAGGATATGGTTGAAAAATATGAGTCTCACCAAATTTTTCCGGTCCTTGATTTGAAGCACGGCTTTCACCAGATGCCGTTGCATCCAGATGAGAGGTACCCACAGCCATGCCCACACAGTTTAGTACGTTGCAATGGAACGCTTTGCCAATGGGCGTCCAAAATGGACCTCCACAGTTCCAACACCTCATGGATTGGATTGTGCAACATAGGCGGTTGGATGAAAAAGACGAAGATCGCAACTGGAAATTTGTGTACGACCACCTAAAAAATGTTTCCATCTACATTGATGACCTCATCATTGGGTCACCAGACATTCCCAGCCATTTTTAGGACCTCCCCGAACGTTTGGAAAGGTTGAGAAATTGGTTCATTGTTTGCGGGGGTCAAGCAAAAGAAAAGAACCAATTGATTCCTACACAAGTGGAGTTGTGTGGACAGATCCTCACCAATGGAACGTGGAGGCCTTCTCCTGGTGCCTTCATGGCCATTGAAAAGTGGCCTCGACCCGAAACAGTCACTCAGCTCTGTAGGTTTCTTGGCGTCTGTATATATTACCATGTGTATATCCGCAACTATGCTCATTTGGCCGCCTGCCTTCAAGATCTTTTGAAGGTCGGCATGCGAGCAGGCCGCAAGGGCAGTAAAGTGAAGGTAAACTAGTGTACAGAGCATGATGCCTCATTTCAAGCGCTATCAGATGCAGTTTGTGGTATTCGCCACTTGCGCTTGTAGAAACCCCACCATCCTTTTTACCTTCGTTGTGATGCCAGCGATGTAGCGGTAGGAGCAGCACTGGATCGATACGATCCTGTAGCTGGAAAACATTTTCCCATTTGTTTTTGGTCCCGGAAACTGACTGAGGGTCAACGGAAATGGACTCCTTGGGAAAAAGAGGCATATGCGATTGTATCCGCTCTTCGCAATTTTGAGACATGGATTGGAAACAATCCCCTTTCCGTCATCACAGACCACAAGAGCCTGGATGAGTGGGTCTCTGAGCACCTCGACACACCCAGTGGCCCACGTAGACGACGAGCCGTTGGCACGAGGCCTTTTCGAAGTTTAACTTGTCTGTTGTGTATGTTCCCGGGAAGGACAATGAAGTTGCTGAAGGCTTGTCGCGTTGTGCCAATCCGGCATGTCATGCATGGCAGGATGTTAGTAGTCATGGTTCACTTCAACACAAGTTGGAACACAAGGCTATGGTGGTGCAAAAAAACAAGCACAAGCCACATACCTATACACCATATCGGGGACTGAACCACACCCGGTATATGAGTGCTCCACCCTATCACAAGTGCTGGAATCATTGCCTCCCCAAAAACATGGTTCTTGAGGAACATTGCGACCAGTGCAGTGCATCGAATGATGTCGTGTTGCAATGTAATTCGTGTTTCATCAACACTGTTATCACAAGACGCCAAAAACGGATTGATACCAACACAGTGGCCTTAGCTGCGGCTGTAGCTTTGATTGCAGGGCAAATGGCAGCACTGTCCTAACCACCCCCCTCCCCCTCAAATAATCATCTTTCAACAGAAGTACATTCCCCCTCTATGTCCTGATCCCACAACCACCCCGGATCATCAAATAAGATTCCCAAAACATTTCCTTTTCGGTCAGGGAAGGCTAAACCGCCTGCCGATGGTGAAAATATTGCAGCAGCTAGCTTGGCCACCGCAGTTGCTCTTGCAATTGGCTCCGCCGCAAGCTTGACAGCACCTAGGCCCCCTATTCATATTTAGGAACCTCTTCTTGTTCCTGCATATCCCGAATGATCTCCGAACATCCTATCGGATCCTTGCGATGGATGTTATGAGGCGGATACCCGATTTCAGGGTATTTATCGGGCACTCAAATATAACACCCCTCTAAAACCGACGTTTGCGGACTTTCGCTTGAAAGATGGTCGGCTATTCTACAAATCATACTGTGTTGTTCCGGGAAAAACTACACATCCCAGTAGTTCAGGCATGGCATGGTGAAAGTGTCCACGCTTGAGCTGCATCCCTTTATGCCGACCTGCGCCAACGTTTTTGGATAGGGTGCCTTTCGGAAAATTGCAAACAAGTCAGCCGTCACTGCCCGATATGTCAAGCGGTCCAATATCCAAACCAAGCAAAAGAGTTTTTCCTTTTACCCCATCCAGTACCCGACCGGATCATGACCAGCATCCCATTGGATACCTTTCACATAGGACCCGCCAAGGATGACCTTGCACGTCTTTTTGATGGTGTTCTCCTGTGTGTTTGCCGATTATCTGGAGCTGTTATATGCGAGCCTCTTCTTTTAAATGGGTTCACTGGGTAAAAGGCAGGAAAAGGGTTAGTGAAGCAATGGCTTTCGTTGTATGATGTCCCAACAGAAATCACAACGGACCATGATCCCAAATTTACCAGTGCATGGTTCAACACACTTTGCCCAGGTTTGGGGATTTCCATAGCATACACGGAAGTTTTTAGATCCCAGATAAATAGCAGAGCTGAGGTTGCTGGTCATCAAATGTCAGAAATCCTCCAGAAGAGCCATGCAGATTCAACCCCGCAGGGCAATGACCCTAGCCCGGTTTTGCAACTACCCTCAGTGGTCCGGGGTTACTTCAAGAAGCCGGGTAATCTAGGCCTTGGCCCTCATCAAATTTTGTTTGGTCGAGACAAAATAGGATCGGCGCGATGCCTGCCTCCAACCCGCGAAGCAGCATGCACCACACAATGCTTGCAAGAAATGAGGGATATGGACCGCCTTGTTAAGAGTCTCCAAGTACAACAACTAAAGGCTTGTGAGGTCCGTTACAACAAACATCATCAGGGATCCACTGAATATTTTCTTGGCAACCTTGTTTGGGTACGTATGCAGCGCCCCCCCGGCACGGGTCCCTTGGAGCCTTCTCAGATAGGTCTGTGTGATCTCATCTCTGGAAAGGGTGGTGACATATACATCATTGGATCCGATGATCATATAACACACGAAAAGCATGTTTCCGAATTAAAGATTTACAAGAAACCATGGTTGGGACCCTCGGTTCCAGTATATTGGAGCATGACACTGTGTGAAGCCAAACAACCTGATCCAAGTATGGCATACTTGCTCCACAAAATCAGGGATCACAAGGTGGTGCGCAAGAACGGTGTCGACAAGCTCTATTTTCTTGTCAACTGGCAAGATTATAGTAAAGAGGTTGACACATGGGAATCGGCCGAGTTATGTTTCCCAGGGTACAACCTACCATTGGTACGATATTGCATAGACAAAAAGGTAGCATTGGATGTTAAACAACTTCTACCTGTCACCAAATGAAGCATGAAATGTGAAAAAGGTTTCGTTTATTCACTGCCCCCCCCCTGTCCTCACACCACTTCTTTGTTGTGCTCTGCAGCTTGATTTTGTGCCAGTCCTCACTCTCTCCCCCACCCTCTCCACTCCGCTTCTTTGCATTGGCCTGCAGTCAGTTTTCTTGACAACAAGAATGTCACCTCAGACGCACAACCGATATATCATCAAAAGCGCGCGGGCGCGCAGACTAAGTGCGTATGCCGGCTACGCACCGCCCTCCTACACATGCCCTCATGGCAACCGGGTGACAAAAAGGGCATGAAACGCCACGAAGACGACTTGGACCTGTTTGTTGAACGGGACGCAGAGTGTCGAGACGAACCTCGATTTGCAGGCTATCAAGAGCTTGTCGTTGACTACGGCCAGTCCGAAGGCTGCGAGTTCGTGGCGGGCCGAGCACCGCCTTACCTGAAATTGGGGTTCGCCAAGAAGATGTGCTTGGTGTTCACGCCGAACATGTGGCATGCCGCTCAAAGCCTCCAGAACCAGGTGGGCACTCGCGGCAGCTCCAACATCCAAGGCCTTGCCGGTCCCGGGTTTTGGCAAGCCTGGAGGAGCATGCCGTACACAACGTACGTGCGGCTCCAAGAGGGCGAGGTCCTCACCAGGACTGCCGAGGAGCTTCTCACGGGTGGTATCTTCCTTTTCAGCAGGCCGGATGGCATGCTGTTGATGGTGTTCCCAAGTAAACACCACCAGTTGAAGGCGGATCTGCGCCATGTGTGTGCTTTGGCGATGCGGGTTTTGCCCATGTCTGAGGATAACCCTGGGCCTACGCTTTGCGTGGCAAAGCGGGCCTTGCTTCTCTTATGCCAAACGAGAGGTCTTGAGGCTCAATGACATCCTTCAGGAGCTTTTGGTCTTCCTCTCCAAGCGGGTCAAGTGGTTCAAGCTATCATTCCATGGGACGCAGGTCATCTATACGCTGTATCCGGGAGCCGACCATCCACAGGGCCCCAATTGTTGGCCCACATTGCTCTTGGCGCCCGTGGAATCTATGTCCCAGGCCACCAAGCGCCGCAAGCGCGAGAAGGGTCCGGATTCTACGGCGGCCGTCAGGAGCAGGGCGGTACAACACTACGGGACACCCGCGCGTCCAACGGAGTACGTTGAAAACTCAGACGACAAGGGGTCAATCGGCCGCCCGATTCAGATTCAGTAGGAAAAAGTGCTTTTCCAATGCTTTAGGGTATGCTCTAGTAGTATTAGACGTACTCCAAGCACACAGGCATTTCTATCTTAGTATTGGCCCAACCAAAAGTGGTGATAACATATTTTGACATATGGAACCAAACACTAAATCAGGATATGGAGTGGACCGCTTATTCCCCTACCAATGTGAGGCAATTCATCTTTCCTGAGTCGACTGAGAACTGACATATCGGGGGCAGAGCCTATGAATTTATCTATGTTTTCTCATGAATCCTGAGAGTGACCATGGGGCAGTTTTCTAACTCTTTTTCCAAAGCATTTCAGCTATCTTAGTGAATATGCAATCCAATGTGCCCTGAGTTGCAGTTTCTGTGAATATCCTTTCATCTTTCACTGTTTACACTGCAGCCCTTCATGCTTTGATCCTGATTCTCTTCTACTTGCTTATCTCTGGCTTGGGCTATCCTGGATTGGTTGTATTTCAGCTAATGAAACATTTTACTCATCAAAAACAAGCAGCAGGAAACCCTACACCAGCAGCAAGCAGCAGGAGAGGCACAAACACAGTGTTTAAATCACTATAAAACCTTCTGGTAGCAAGAGGCAGACCGTCTCTGCGTACCGGCACCAACCCCGTGCCATACATCCAGTGCGCCGAGATCAGTCACATATAAGCAGAAGGGCGAACGAAAATTGACAAAAAGAAAGAGGACACCGACATGAAGACAGCGCCTGAGGAACCAGCAATGCCAGCACCTGGTGCACCTGGACCTGGATCTAGCGCTGTACCTTCGGAGCCCTTACATGGGCCAGTGGACGTGGCGGAGGATTCGTTGGAAGGACTCCAGTCGGCCTTCCGGGGCCTCTCAGTCGAGGAGGTGGACACCCAACCTGTGAAGAGGAAGAGAGAGAGAGGTAAGGATGCTGGAGACGAAGCAGACGAAGGAGCAGACTCAGGGCATCACCCGATGAATGATCTTACCTTTGAAGGCGCACCAAGCGCTTCTGGCCTCCACGCATCACCCTCTTCTATAACCACCACACACCCAATTCCAGACCCAGCCGCTGCAACATCCACACCAATAACCAACCCGCCAATGACTGAGGGCACAGGCTTTACTGGTATGCCTACCTACCCTGCCTATGGTTTGGGCCCACCTACCACTGCGTTTCCCGAGGCAACTACTACCAGTGAGTCGGTGGCCTCCAGTTCTGCGCCGCGATGGTATGCAGCTGACTATCACCATCCTCTACCCGCTACGGGAACCTATGTGGATGTTCCTGGGTATGCAACCTTGAGTGGGTTGAGGAGAGGACCTGGGAGATCCTCCAACAGGTCTCTGACGCGGTTGGAGATCAACTGAGGAGAGGATCAGGGAGATCCTCCAACAGGTCTCTGACGCGGTTGGAGATCAACAAGGTGCTCCGAGGAGCCACCTCTAAAATTGTTGGCGACCTCACTCAAGAGATTCGAGAGAAACTCGAGCCCCTGATGATACCGCCCCAAGTGTCACCTACCACGGTGGGAGTGTCACCCCATCGAGTACAGGCCAACCACCTGGTGGCAGGGCTGACAAACACCCTGGGGAGCCTGAGGAGCGGACCGATGCCGACCCCTGCAGCGATACCGAGAAGCCCTTTCCTACCGAGAATGGCTTAGCCGCCCTACAGCCATGTGACGAATTCTACGAGAGCCGAGCTGGACAGGCTGGGGCTGACAGCCTTGAGGGCAATGGTTGACGTGGAGCCCTATGGCTCTAGTGATCTAGGCGGAGACCCCTCTGATGATGAGGGATGTACGTCGCGATACGTCTAGCGGAACATTATAATGTTACATCTGGTACGGTTATAATATTCCGCTAGACGTAACACCTATTCCGCTAGACGTAAGCAGAATTTTGTACGTCTACCGGAACATTATAGGGTGCCATTAGACGTAAGTAACAGTGCATGATGTTCCAGTAGACGTAAGTATCCACACCATCCTATTTGTTGCATAGAAACCTCAAAATCAAATGTTTCTTCATGTCGTTGGGCCAAATGATAGCACATCCCCTAAATTATCCAATAAATCCTAATTTGGCATTCCAGTCATCCTATGCTTCTTTTAGGTGCCTTGTGAAAAAACCACCAAATCTACCTTGATCTTTGCCATCACGGCACACATGCAACAGTGAAGTTTGAATGTCGTTAACACTCTTCGACAAACAATGCGCATATGCGAGCCACCTTATCAATATTTTTCATCTTGGATCGGGAAGACACCTCTTCTCAAATGATGATCTTAAAGTTATCTTTACCCCAATGCTTCTTCGGAACACTGACAAATCCAAGAAAACATTGACCACAACAACACGATAATCCCATTTAGGGAGAAAATGTGCCACTTTTCGCCAACGAATTTTTAGGTTGTTTGTGTTATTTGCCCTAATGCATTCATGTGCACATTTAGTGCTATATTTTTATGGCGTATTTGCTGATGGACGGTGAATGCAACAAAAGGGAAAAAAATGATGTACTGCTTCGATGTTTGGTCAACAAGTGTTTTGATGGCTACCAACCGGTAAGTGACCATTCATGGAGAAACAAAGAAAGCATGGATTTAGCAAAACTACATTCTCCATTCAAAACCCCTCATTTTCAAAACAAATGCACAAAAGCATTATGAAACAGGAAAACACTACTTTATCAAAAACCTTGTATTGCATTTTAAGCAAATACGACACAATTTGAAACGATGTCGGAAAGAAAGGTTTTTCTAATTCGATTATCGGAATCACAATTGTCACCTTGTCCAACTTCTTGAAAATGCTGCAAAGTTGAAAGCTGGGGTTTTGGCATTTTGCCGAACAATTTATACAGGTGACCATTTCTTGGTGCCAGTTGGCCATTTCAATCGGAAATACAATGGTGCAAAGATGAATTGCAGCACATTCCAGCAGGAATTGCTTGCTGGGTGTCTGGTGATGTCTGTTGAGCAAGCATAAAATTATCCGGACTTGTGATGCCTAGGAATCCTAGACATTTCTGGACAAAGAACCACCGGAGAATCCAAAACCCACAGATGGTTTGCATTCCTCTCACAGATGCCTATTGCTGCTTATCATGGTTCAGGCGCCCAGAGCAGATTATTTGACTCCTCATCACGGAACAAGTTTGATGAAGCCGTTCAATGTGGAAGAAGCTACCAAAAGTGCTTTCCAAAGAATGGATGTATTACTGAGCACACAAATATGTCACTCAGATTTCAATAAATCCGCTGCTGCCTTGTGGAAGAATTCCCCTTCGATGACTCTGTACTCCTTCACTTGAAGGTTCATTAAATCTGGCAAATCTTTCTTATAATCTTCCCATCTCCACTTCGGCATTATCGTGCATGTATCAACCTTGAGAAATAAGTGCAAATGCTAAGTTATTTCTTCCTAAGAGATGGACTCGTGGACAACATCTTCGAAGCCTATTGCAAAGCTAACGGCGTCTTAGCCGTGACACAAACAACGAAAACTAAACTTGCAAAGAAATCCTTTACCTGTGAGACCATGGAGAACTTGCCAAAAAAAAAGTCCCATGACTATGAATCAAACACCATTGAGCACCGCTTACCCTTGATTGAGACTGAAATTGCTTGTGAAGTGTTGAGATCGCATCATCTGCAGGCTAACTGAACACTCGATGACCACATCTTGACCGTTGTCGCGCACATTTTGGTCTCATTCACTGAAGAATCACGTTGATGTGCACTTTGTTGCTTGTGTGGTTGTTGGACTGGGCTGCATTGTAAAGCCACTGCGATATTAGGTCAAAACACATCCTGTTTCGTCTCGACACCGCACTCTAGTGTTTGTGCCCACTGGTGCACACGAATTTCCTAAATATTTGAAGCGGATCCGTCAAATGAAGTTCAAAGTTTAAAGATGGCAAAATGATTCATTAATTCAAGACCTTGCCAGGTAAGTCACTATGGGTACAACATTCGGACGAGACCATTGAACCCCGGACCGATATCTAGCCACAACGGAGAAGTGCTTAAGCCCCACTTGGTGTCCTCAAGAATGTGTCCTGTCTGGCATCTCTGGGATCTCTGGCATCCAGCAAAGCAGCCCAATTTGTGGTGGGAGGATTGAAATTGGGATGGGGCTTCCAGCAGAAAGATGGATGGCTGGGCGCATGCAGTCCGACACAGAAAACAGAAAAAAAGCCTCTTGGCTGCAGTCAACAGTTCAATGAAAAACGTACGATCTGTATTGCAGATGCTTAGCGAATCGAAATATTGCCCAAATATTATACCCGTTGTTTATCGTTTCCAGTCGCGTTTTGCATACTTGAAGCAGCGGAGCCGCTGAGCAGCTGCGGTACTTCACATCACAGGCCATCATAGGATGGAAAGCGTGCTACTTTCAGCAAGAAATCACACCCTTTCTTCGTTTGGCCCTGTCAATCCTTTCTCCTTCGTTTTGCAAAACTGTGGGTGCGCATTCTGGATTCTTTCAGTCATCACCGAAGGATGCAACTCACAGGGGGTGCCAAACTCCATAACCAAACAGGAACGGAAAATACATGCCCTACGTTCCTGGTTTCGTCGCATGTGGGCAGGGGAAAGCCATAGAAATCAGTCGGACTTGTCTTGCATGGGCAAACACAGCATTACTGGTTGAGGAAGAAGTTTCGCCTCAGCCTTTGGGGCAAAGGGAGAAGGAGGCACTTCAGCGATACAGAGTGTTGACCAGGTGAGCAGAGATTTCAAGTCCGGGTACTGCCCACTGTGCTGACTTGGTATTCTGCTGCAGTCTCGAGAAGTGGTGTCCCTAGTGTAGCTGTCGCGTGCCACTCGCACCTACTTTCTGGAGGATGGATACCAATGTTTTGCATGGCACCCAATGCATACCTTGGTGTGTGCTTTATACAGCATGCTCCCGTATAGAGTGAAGGAAAATCTGTGTTAACTGTACATTTAGTTACAGTGTGCTTTGAGCTCAAACACACAGCCGAGTTCTAAGTGTGCACAAGAACTGTTGCCTCAGCCTTCCACTTCATGATTATGCCCACCTTTTATAGTGCTATCCTCCACGTCCCACAAACAAAGTATGAGCACGTGTAATTATCAGAGGGCTTCGCTGTTCACAGATGCAAAACACATCAAAACACATTTCACCCGGCGCCAACACCCGAAACCCCCTTTTCACCTGCCCCCATGCCCTCAAAACACATTTCACCCAGTGCCAACACCTCAAACCCCCTTTGCAACTGCCCCCATGCCCTCACAACACATTTCACCCAGTGCCAACACCTCAAACCCCCTTTTCAACTGCCCCCATGCCCTGAAAACACATTTCACCCAGTGCCAACACGTGAAACCCCCTTTTCACCTGCCCCCATGCCCTGAAAACACATTACACCCAGTGCCAACACCTCAAACCCCCTTTTCAACTGCCCCCATGCCCTCAAAACACATTTCACCCAGTGCCAACACCTCAAACCCCCTTTTCAACTGCCTCCATGCCCTGAAAACACATTTCACCCAGTGCCAACACCTCAAACCCCCTTTTCACCTGCCCCCATGCCCTCAAAACACATTTCACCCAGTGCCAACACCTCAAACCCCCCTTTCACCTGCCCCCATGCCCTGAAAACACATTTCACCTAGTGCCAACACCTCAAACCCCCTTTGCAACTGCCCCAATGCCCTCAAAACACATTTCACCCAGTGCCAACACCTCAAACCCCCTTTTCAACTGCCCCCATGCCCTGAAAACACATTTCACCCAGTGCCAACACCTCAAACCCCCTTTTCACCTGCCCCCATGCCCTCAGAACACATTTCACCCGGCGCCAACACCTGACACCGCTTTTTCACCTGCCCCCATGCCCTCAAAACACATTTCACCCAGTGCCAACACCTCAAACCCCCTTTGCAACTGCCCCCATGCCCTCAAGACACATTTCACCCAGTGCCAACACCTGAAACCCCCTTTGCAACTGACCCCATGCCCTCAAAACATATTTCACCCAGTGCCAACATCTCAAACCCCCTTTCCAACTGCCCGCATGCCCTCAAACCACACTTCACCCAGTACCAACACCTCAAACCCCTTTGCAACTGCCCCCATGCCCTCAAAACATATTTCACCCAGTGCCAACACCTCAAACCCCCTTTTCAACTGCCCCCATGCCCTCAAAACATATTTCACCCAGTGCCAACACCTCAAACCCCCTTTTCAACTGCCCCCATGCCCTCAAAACACATTTCACCCAGTGCGAACACCTCAAACCCCCTTTTCATCTGCTCCCATGCCGGCAAAACACATTTCACCCAGCGCCAACACCTGAAACCCCCTTTGCAACTGCCCCCATGTCCTCAAAACAGATTTCACCCAGTGCCAACACCTCAAACCCCCTTTTCAACTGCCCTCATGCCCCAAAAACCCTTTTCACCCAGTGCCAACATCTCAAACCCCCTTTCCACCTGCCCCCATGCCCTCAAAACACATTTCACCCAGTGCCAACACCTCAAACCCCCTTTTCACCTGCCCGCATGCCCTGAAAACACATTTCACCCAGTGCCAACACGTGAAACCCCCTTTGCAACTGCCCCCATGCCCTCAAAACACATTTCACCCAGTGCCAACACCTCAAACCCCCTTTTCAACTGCCCCCATGCCCTCAAAACACATTTCACCCAGTGCCAACACGTGAAACCCCCTTTTCAACTGCCCCCATGCCCTCAAAACACATTTCACCCAGTGCCAACGCCTGAAACCCCCTTTTCAACTGCCCCGATGCCCTCAAAACACATTTCACCCAGTGCCAACACCTCAAACCCCCTTTTCAACTGCCCCCATGCCCTCAAAAATCATTTCACCCAGTTCCAACACGTGAAACCCCCTTTTCAACTGCCTCCATGCCCCGAAAACACATTTCACCCAGTGCCAACACCTCAAACCCCCTTTTCAACTGCCCCCATGCCGGCAAAACACATTTCACCCAGTGCCAACACCTCAAACCCCCTTTTCAACTGCCCCCATGCCCTCAAAACACATTTCACCCAGTGCCAACGCCTGAAACCCCCTTTTCAACTGCCCCCATGCCCTCAAAAATCATTTCACCCAGTTCCAACACGTGAAACCCCCTTTTCAACTGCCTCCATGCCCCGAAAACACATTTCACCCAGTGCCAACACCTCAAACCCCCTTTTCAACTGCCCCCATGCCGGCAAAACACATTTCACCCAGTGCCAACACCTGAAACCCCCTTTGCAACTGCCCCAATGCCCTCAAAACACATTTCACCCAGTGCCAACACCTCAAACCACCTTTTCACCTGCCCCCATGCCCTGAAAACACATTTCACCCAGTGCCAACACCTCAAACCCCCTTTTCAACTGCCCCCATGCCCTCAAAACACATTACACCCAGTGCCAACACCTCAAACCCCCTTTTCAACTGCCCCCATGCCCTCAAAACACATTTCACCCAGTGCCAACACGTGAAACCCCCTTTTCAAATGCCCCCATGCCCTCAAAACACATTTCACCCAGTGCCAACACCTGAAACCTCCTTTTCACCTGCCCCCATGCCCTCAAAACACATTACACCCAGTGCCAACACCTGAAACCGCCTTTTCAACTGCCTCCATGCCCTCAAAACACATTTCACCCAGTGCCAACAACTCAAACCCCTTTTCCAACTGCCTCCATGCCCCGAAAACACATTTCACCCAGTGCCAACACCTCAAACCCCCTTTTCAACTGCCCCCATGCCTCGAAAACACATTTCACCCAGTGCCAACACCTCAAACCCCCTTTTCATCTGCCCCCATGCCCTCAAAACACATTTCACCCAGTGCCAACACGTGAAACCCCCTTTGCAACTGCCCCCATGCCCTCAAAACACATTTCACCCAGTGCCAACACCTCAGAACCCCCTTTTCACCTGCCCCCATGCCCTGAAAACACATTTCACCCAGTGCCAACACCTCAAACCCCCTTTTCAACTGCCCCCATGCCCTCAAAACACATTACACCCAGTGCCAACACCTCAAACCCCCTTTTCAACTGCCCCCATGCCCTCAAAACACATTTCACCCAGTGCCAACACGTGAAACCCCCTTTTCAAATGCCCCCATGCCCTCAAAACACATTTCACCCAGTGCCAACACCTGAAACCCCCTTTTCAACTGCCCCTATGCCCTCAAAACACATTTCACCCAGTGCCAACACCTCAAACCCCCTTTTCAACTCCCCCCATGCCCTCAGAACACATTTCACCCGGCGCCAACACCTGAAACCGCCTTTTCACCTGCCCCCATGCCCTCAAAACACATTTCACCCAGTGCCAACACCTCAAACCCCCTTTTCACCTGCCCCCATGCCCTCAAAAAATATTTCACCCAGTGCCAACATCTCAAACCCCCTTTTCAACTGCCCCCATGCCCTCAAACCACACTTCACCCAGTACCAACACCTCAAGCCCCTTTGCAACTGCCCCCATGCCCTCAAAACATATTTCACCCAGTGCCAACACCTCAAACCCCCTTTGCAACTGCCCCCATGCCCTCAAAACATATTTCACCCAGTGCCAACACCTCAAACCCCCTTTTCAACTGCCCCCCTGCCTCGAAAACACATTTCACCCGGTGCCAACACCTCAAACCCCCTTTTCATCTGCTCCCATGCCGGCAAAACACATTTCACCCAGCCCCAACACCTGAAACCCCCTTTGCAACTGCCCCCATGCCCTCAGAACAGATTTCACCCAGTGCCAACAGCTCAAACCCCCTTTTCAACTGCCCCCATGCCCTGAAAACACATTTCACCCAGTGCCAACATCTCAAACCCCCTTTTCACCTGCCCCCATGCCCTCAAAACACATTTCACCCAGTGCCAACACCTCAAACCCCCTTTTCAACTGCCCCCATGCCTTCAAAACACATTTCAGCCAGTGCCAACACGTGAAACCCCCTTTCCAACTGCCCCCATGCCCTCAAAACACATTTCACCCAGTGCCAACACCTGAAACCCCCTTTTCAACTGCCCCCATGCCCTCAAAACACATTTCACCCAGTGCCAACACCTCAAACCCCCTTTTCAACTGCCCCCATGCCCTCAAAACACATTTCACCCAGTGCCAACACGTGAAACCCCTTTTTCAACTGCCCCCATGCCCCAGAAACACATTTCACCCAGTGCCAACACCTCAAACCCCCTTTTCAACTGCCCCCATGCCCCAGAAACACATTTCACCCAGTGCCGACACCTCAAACCCCCTTTTCATCTGCCCCCATGCCGGCAAAACACATTTCACCCAGTGCCAACACGTGAAACCCCCTTTTCAACTGCCCCCATGCCCTCAAACCACACTTCACCCAGTACCAACACCTCAAGCCCCTTTGCAACTGCCCCCATGCCCTCAAAACATATTTCACCCAGTGCCAACACCTCAAACCCCCTTTGCAACTGCCCCCATGCCCTCAAAACATATTTCACCCAGTGCCAACACCTCAAACCCCCTTTTCAACTGCCCCCCTGCCTCGAAAACACATTTCACCCGGTGCCAACACCTCAAACCCCCTTTTCATCTGCTCCCATGCCGGCAAAACACATTTCACCCAGCCCCAACACCTGAAACCCCCTTTGCAACTGCCCCCATGCCCTCAGAACAGATTTCACCCAGTGCCAACAGCTCAAACCCCCTTTTCAACTGCCCCCATGCCCTGAAAACACATTTCACCCAGTGCCAACATCTCAAACCCCCTTTTCACCTGCCCCCATGCCCTCAAAACACATTTCACCCAGTGCCAACACCTCAAACCCCCTTTTCAACTGCCCCCATGCCTTCAAAACACATTTCAGCCAGTGCCAACACGTGAAACCCCCTTTCCAACTGCCCCCATGCCCTCAAAACACATTTCACCCAGTGCCAACACCTGAAACCCCCTTTTCAACTGCCCCCATGCCCTCAAAACACATTTCACCCAGTGCCAACACCTCAAACCCCCTTTTCAACTGCCCCCATGCCCTCAAAACACATTTCACCCAGTGCCAACACGTGAAACCCCTTTTTCAACTGCCCCCATGCCCCAGAAACACATTTCACCCAGTGCCAACACCTCAAACCCCCTTTTCAACTGCCCCCATGCCCCAGAAACACATTTCACCCAGTGCCGACACCTCAAACCCCCTTTTCATCTGCCCCCATGCCGGCAAAACACATTTCACCCAGTGCCAACACGTGAAACCCCCTTTGCAACTGCCCCCATGCCCTCAAAACACATTTCACCCAGTGCCAACACCTCAAACCCCCTTTTCACCTGCCCCCATGCCCTGGAAACACATTTCACCCAGTGCCAACAGCTCAAACCCCCTTTTCAACTGCCCCCATGCCCTCAAAACACATTTCACCCAGTGCCAACACCTCAAACCCCCTTTTCAACTGCCCCAATGCCCTCAAAACACATTTCACCCAGTGCCAACACGTGAAACCCCCTTTTCAAATGCCCCCATGCCCTCAAAACACATTTCACCCAGTGCCAACACCTGAAACCCCCTTTTCAACTGCCCCCATGCCCTCAAAACACATTTCACCCAGTGCCAACACCTCAAACCCCCTTTTCAACTGCCCCCATGCCCTCAAAGACACATTTCACCCAGTGCCAACACGTGAAACCCCTTCTTTTGACTGCCTCCATGCCCCGAAAACACATTTCACCCGGTGCCAACACCTCAAACCCCCTTTTCATCTGCCCCCATGCCCCGAAAACACATTTCACCCAGTGCCAACACGTGAAACCCCCTTTGCAACTGCCCCCATGCCCTCAAAACACATTTCACCCGGCGCCAACACCTGAAACCCCCTTTTCACCTGCCCCCATGCCCTCAAAAAATATTTCACCCAGTGCCAACACCTCAAACCCCCTTTTCAACTGCCTCCATGCCCTGGAAACACATTTCACCCAGTGCCAACACCTCAAACCCCCTTTTCACCTGCCCCCATGCCCTCAAAACACATTTCACCCAGTGCCAACACCTCAAACCCCCTTTTCACCTGCCCCCATGCCCTGAAAACACATTTCACCCAGTGCCAACACCTCAAACCCCCTTTGCAACTGCCCCAATGCCCTCAAAACACATTTCACCCAGTGCCAGCACCTCAAACCCCCTTTTCAACTGCCTCCATGCCCTGAAAACACATTTCACCCAGTGCCAACACCTCAAACCACCTTTTCACCTGCCCCCATGCCCTCAAAACACATTTCACCCAGTGCCAACACCTCAAACCCCCTTTTCACCTGCCCCCATGCCCTGGAAACACATTTCACCCAGTGCCAACACCTCAAACCCCCTTTGCAACTGCCCCAATGCCCTCAAAACACATTTCACCCAGTGCCAACACCTCAAACCCCCTTTTCAACTGCCCCCATGCCCTGAAAACACATTTCACCCAGTGCCAACACCTCAAACCCCCTTTTCACCTGCCCCCATGCCCTCAGAACACATTTCACCCGGCGCCAACACCTGAAACCGCTTTTTCACCTGCCCCCATGCCCTCAAAACACATTTCACCCAGTGCAAACACCTCAAACCCCCTTTTCAACTGCCCCCATGCCCTCAAAACACATTTCACCCAGTGCCAACACCTGAAACCCCCTTTGCAACTGACCCCATGCCCTCAAAACATATTTCACCCAGTGCCAACATCTCAAACCCCCTTTCCAACTGCCCCCATGCCCTCAAACCACACTTCACCCAGTACCAACACCTCAAGCCCCTTTGCAACTGCCCCCATGCCCTCAAAACATATTTCACCCAGTGCCAACACCTCAAACCCCCTTCTCAACTGCCCCCATGCCCTCAAAACATATTTCACCCAGTGCCAACACCTCAAACCCCCTTTTCAACTGCCCCCATGCCCTGAAAACACATTTCACCCAGTGCGAACACCTCAAACCCCCTTTTCATCTGCTCCCATGCCGGCAAAACACATTTCACCCAGCGCCAACACCTGAAACCCCCTTTGCAACTGCCCCCATGCCCTCAAAACAGATTTCACCCAGTGCCAACACCTCAAACCCCCTTTTCAACTGCCCTCATGCCCCAAAAACCCTTTTCACCCAGTGCCAACATCTCAAACCCCCTTTCCACCTGCCCCCATGCCCTCAAAACACATTTCACCCAGTGCCAACACCTCAAACCCCCTTTTCACCTGCCCGCATGCCCTGAAAACACATTTCACCCAGTGCCAACACGTGAAACCCCCTTTGCAACTGCCCCCATGCCCTCAAAACAAATTTCACCCAGTGCCAACACCTCAAACCCCCTTTTCAACTGCCCCCATGCCCTCAAAACACATTTCACCCAGTGCCAACACGTGAAACCCCCTTTTCAACTGCCCCCATGCCCTCAAAACACATTTCACCCAGTGCCAACACCTGAAACCCCCTTTTCAACTGCCCCCATGCCCTCAAAACACATTTCACCCAGTGCCAACACCTCAAACCCCCTTTTCAACTGCCCCCATGCCCTCAAAACACATTTCACCCAGTGCCAACACGTGAAACCCCCTTTTCAACTGCCTCCATGCCCCGAAAACACATTTCACCCAGTGCCAACACCTCAAACCCCCTTTCCAACTGCCCCCATGCCGGCAAACACATTTCACCCAGTGCCAACACGTGAAACCCCCTTTGCAACTGCCCCCATGCCCTCAAAACACATTTCACCCAGTGCCAACACCTCAAACCACCTTTTCACCTGCCCCCATGCCCTGAAAACACATTTCACCCAGTGCAAACACCTCAAACCCCCTTTTCAACTGCCCCCATGCCCTCAAAACACATTACACCCAGTGCCAACACCTCAAACCCCCTTTTCAACTGCCCCCATGCCCTCAAAACACATTTCACCCAGTGCCAACACGTGAAACCCCCTTTTCAAATGCCCCCATGCCCTCAAAACACATTTCACCCAGTGCCAACACCTGAAACCTCCTTTTCAACTGCCCCCATGCCCTCAAAACACATTTCACCCACTGCCAAAACCTCAAACCCCCTTTTCAACTGCCCCCATGCCCTCAAATCACATTTCACCCAGTGCCAACACCTCAAACCCCCTTTTCAACTGCCTACAAGCACCCCAGGTGGAACATAATGAAATTCGTAGCCACCATTTTCTTGAGCATTTTTTGCAGAGAAGTGGCTACATAGTAATGTGTGTGTATGTGTGAGGTTTAACACATCATGATTGGTAGGTGCCTAGAAGCTTTTTCGAGGGTAGGGAAGCAACCGGTGGGTGTTTCTATTGGTCCACGGGTAGTCACTGGCTTCAAAACTAAAACAACCACCACCTACCATTTGTTTTACCACATGTTAACAACATATGATATTTGCGCTTCTTGATGTGTAGACAATATTGCAAGCTGCAACGGCAATTTTCTTATTTTCCACCTTGTCCAACTTCTTGAAATTGGTGCAAAGTTGAAAGCTGGGGTTTTGGCATTTTGCCGAACAATTTATACAAGTGACCATTTCTTGGTGCCAGTTGGCCATTTCAATCGGAAATACAATGGTGCAAAGATGAATTGCAGCACATTCCAGCAGGAATTGCTTGCTGGGTGTCTGGTGATGTCTGTTGAGCAAGCATAAAATTATCCGGACTTGTGATGCCTAGGAATCCTAGACATTTCTGGACAAAGAACCACCGGAGAATCCAAAACCCACAGATGGTTTGCATTCCTCTCACAGATGCCTATTGCTGTTTATCATTGTTCAGGCGCCCAGAGCAGATTATTTGACTCCTCATCACGGAACAAGTTTGATGAAGCCGTTCAATGTGGAAGAAGCTACCAAAAGTGCTTTCCAAAGAATGGATGTATTACTGAGCACACAAATATGTCGCTCAGATTTCAATAAATCCGCTGCTGCCTTGTGGAAGAATTCCCCTTCGATGATTCTGTACTCCTTCACTTGAAGGTTCATTAACTCTGGCAAATCTTTCTTATAATCTTCCCATCTCCACTTCGGCATTATCGTGCATGTATCAACCTTGAGAAATAAGTGCAAATGCTGAGTTATTTCTTCCTAAGAGATGGACTCGTGGACGACATCCTCGAAGCCTATTGCAAAGCTAACGGCGTCTTAGCCGTGACACAAACAACGAACACTAAACTTGCAAAGAAATCATTTGCTTGTGAGACCACGGAGAACTTGCCAAAAAAAAAGTCCCATGACTATGAATCAAACACGATTGAGCACTGCTTACCCTTGATTGAGACTGAAATTGCTTGTGAAGTGTTGAGATCGCATCATCTGCACACTAACTGAACACTCGATGACCACATCCTGACCGTTGTCGCGCACATTTTGGTCTCATTCACTGAAGAATCACGTTAATGTGCACTTTGTTGCTTGTGTGGTTGTTGGACTGGGCTGCATTGTAGAGCCACTGCGATATTAGGTCAAAACACATCCTGTTTCGTCTCGACACCGCACTCTAGTGTTTGTGCCCACTGGTGCACACGAACTTCCTAAATATTTGAAGCGGATCCGTCAAATGAAGTTCAAAGTTTAAAGATGGCAAAATGATTCATTAATTCAAGACCTTGCCAGGTAAGTCACTATGGGTACAACATTCGGACGAGACCATTGAACCCCGGACCGATATCTAGCCACAACGGAGAAGTGCTTAAGCCCCACTTGGTGTCCTCAAGAATGTGTCCTGTCTGGCATCTCTGGGATCTCTGGGATCGAGCAAAGCAGCCCAATTTGTGGTGGTGGAGTTGAAATTGGGATGGGGCTTCCAGCAGAAAGATGGATGGCTGGGCGCATGCAGTCCGACACAGCAAACAGAAAAAAAGCCTCTTGGCTGCAGTCAACAGTTCAATGAAAAACGTACGATCTGTATTGCAGATGCTTAGCGAATCGAAATATTGTTCAATTATTATACCCGTTGTTTATCGTTTCCAGTCGCGTTTTGCATACCTGAAGCAGCGGAGCCGCTGAGCAGCTGCGGTACTTCACATCACAGGCCATCATAGGATGGAAAGCGTGCTTCTTTCAGCAAGAAATCACACCCTTTCTTCGTTTGGCCCTGTCAATCCTTTCTCCTTCGTTTTGCGAAACTGTGGGTGCGCATTCTGGATTCTTTCAGTCATCACCGAAGGATGCAACTCACAGGGGGTGCCAAACTCCATAACCAGACAGGAACGGAAAATACATGCCTTACGTTCCTGGTTTCGTCGCATGTGGGCAGGGGAAAGCCATAGAAATCAGTCGGACTTGTCTTGCATGGGCAAACACAGCATTACTGGTTGAGGAAGAAGTTTCGCCTCAGCCTTTGGGGCAAAGGGAGAAGGAGGCACTTCAGCGATACAGAGTGTTGACCAGGCGAGCAGAGATTTCAAGTCCGGGTACTGCCCACTGTGCTGACTTGGTATTCTGCTGCAGTCTCGAGAAGTGGTGTCCCTAGTGTAGCAGTCGCGTGCCACTCGCACCTACTTTCTGGAGGATGGATACCAATGTTTTGCATGGCACCCAATGCATACCTTGGTGTGTGCTTCATACAGCATGCTCGTGTATAGAGTGAAGGAAAATCTGTGTTAACTGTACATTTAGTTACAGTGTGCTTTGAGCTCAAACACACAGCCGAGTTCTAGGTGTGCACAAGAACTGTTGCCTCAGCCTTCCACTTCATGATTATGCCCACCTTTTATAGTGCTATCCTCCACGTCCCACAAACAAAGTATGAGCACGTGTAATTATCGAGAGGCTTCGCTGTTCACAGATGCTGCACTGTGTGAGGTCGTTACACCAGGTTGAGCAATGGGGGCATGACCATGACAGCCCTTGGCCAACGGCTGTTCCCCCAGGATGAAGGGGCCTCTGGCTGGATCGGTAGGTCACGTGTACAAAAATTCGGACGCCACACAGCAGAGCTGGGTTTGGATAAGGCTCTTGTGAAGGGAAGGTTTCGAGGGTTCAGCTGGTTGCGGATGATCAGACTGGTTGAGACCGGATTCCCGTTGGGAATCGCAAACCCATTGACACTGAGGTTTCACAGAAGAACTCCCGTTGCCTTCGGCAAGGCACCTGAGAAAACCGACCGGGGGTGGGGGGCTGGGGGCGGGCGAATGGACCCCGGGAGGGGCGGTTGGGACGCATGGCACCCGAGATAGGAACACATCGAGCAACAAGATAACTTTCGTGACTCAAAAAAAAAATGTCCCATGACAAAGAACGTCCGCTGACCGCCAAACGCTGGCGGTTGACGTTTCACGACGAACCATCAACCACCGACAGGTAACCGCCAGTTGCTGTGCCACGCGTCTTGAATGTCCTCAATTTGCATAAAAAAATCGTCCCTCTCGTGGCAAGCCCTGATTAGGCCTGACTGGCTCGATCACCTCCAAGTCACTCAGTCTAATTATGGGTGTCCGCCGACCCGCCGAACACGTGGTCAACATCGTCGGTCGCTGCCGCCTGCCACGCAACCTCCTCCCCCGGCCTCATAAACGTCCCCGACATTCTTCAACTCGAGATGCCCCAGCTACGAGGCCGAAACTGAGGGGGAAGTCATGTCGACAACGCCTCTGTCCGAGCAACACTACGCATCGTCTCGGCAACCCCCCGCGTCTTCTGCCGGCGTTTGCGCAACTCGACGCTGCACCGAACGACTTCACCAGAACAGCAGGTCCCGCAGAATACACAGCGCCGCCTGCTTGTCCAGCCCGTCGTTGTAGCAGTCGCACTTCGGGGAGTGAATGCACGAGAGGCAGCCGTTCTCGCAGCCGCAGTTGGCGATGACCTCGTAGCAGTGGTGGAGGATGGCGGGGGTCCGCCAGAACGCCTGCTCGCAGATCCTGATCCCCCCCGGCACCTGGTCAGACACGCACAGCACCGCCCCGCGCCGCTGCGGGTGGCGGTCGGAGCAGATGCCGAACACTTTTTAGGGGTCGACCACGACGTGCAGGGGCAGCAGCTGCAGAACCGTGTGCAGGACCGAGTGGAGCCCGGCGAAGAAGTTGAGCCCGGGTGCCGCACCACCGCGTCCTGCACCGTGACGGGGATGTCCAGCGAAGAACCCGGAGGTTCCGTACTCCTGCGGCGGGTACGACAGGGGGTGGGTCTCGAAGATCCGGCCCGTGGCGGTCCAGCACTTGTGGTAGCCGTAGACCCGCTTGCGCACCCGCAGCCACCCGTAGTGGATGCACGCGTTGTGCAGCGCCGTCCCGGTGACGGCGGTGCCCATGGCGCTGCCGAGGTTCGTGTGGGTGCGGTGCCGCCGGAAGCCGGGGGAGGGGGCGTCCTCGGCCTTGCCGCAGTCGACGGGGCGGTGCGGTGGCGTGGAGGGCAGGGGCGGCGCCGCCGCGGGCCGCGCGAGGGGGGCGGAGGGGGGGCGGGGCGCCGCCACCTCGGCTTTGAGCGCCTGCAGCCGCGGCGGCGTGAAGGGCAGGGGGGACCCGGGCTCCCCCTTGAGCGCCTGGAGCTGCGGCGGCGTCAACAGCAGCGGAGACCCCGGCTCGGCCTTCATCGCCGGGACCCGCGGGGGCGTTGCGGGTAACTCCAGCGCCCGTTTGGCCCCCTGGGCCCGTGGGGGCGTACCGGGGCGGGGGGAGGGGCACACGGCATCCGCCTGGACTGCCGGGGTCTGCCGCCGCGGTGGTGTGGCGTGCCGGGACTCGGGTGGCAGTGCTGCGGCGGGGAGGTCCTGCGCGGGCCCTGCGTCGCAGGGTCCCGGGGGGTGTGGGTGGGCCTCGGGGGAGGCGGAGGAATGGCGGTCCGGCAGTCCGCCGGGATGCGGCGACGGCTCCGGCCCACAGCACGCGCAGTGGGCGGACCGCTGCAGCCGCTCGACGGGGGCGCGGGGCGCGGACTCCTCCGCGTGCTCTTGCCGTGACAGATACCCCGACCCGAGGCACGACGTGAAGTACACTTCCGTCAGGTCTTGGACGGACGTGTGGTAGTTCAGGGAGGCGGGCGTCAAGTGCGCAATCTGTGTGGTAAGGCACGGATTGGTGACCTGACACCACGTGGGCGTGCGGCGGAGCGCAAAGGCGGGATACAGGGCGTCCACACGGGGACGCAGGCGCATTCAGGGACCACAGGCGGAGCACAGGGGATGGCAGCGAGGGCTGGCAGACACCTGGGTAGAACTGGCAAACAGGGGCCACACAAAGGGGGCTGCCCCATAGGGCTGGCTGGTTACGGTATGGTACAACCAGTGTCCAATGCCACACTGGGGCAGGGGGAACTTCGGGTGGAGAAATTCCCCGTAGCCCCAAGTTTGGGAGATTTAAAGAAAATAGGGCTTAATGAGCAGACCAAAGGCACAACAATTGTTTTCAAAAAATGCATTGTGCTTTCTTTACAAAATTACATGATTTTGCAAGTGTCCATTTGGGGCCACTGAGGCCAAAGAACATGTGCAGCAGCAAGGGGGAAAAGGAAGGGAAAAAAAAAGAAAGAAAGGGCATCTAAAAGTGGAGTGAAAAGGGGCGCAAGAAGGTAAAACACAAGAAAATGGTGACAAAGAAAACAGCTTGTTTCGTGTGAAACAAACAGTTGTTTTTTTTTGGCAAACAGTTTGTTTCACAAAAGCGCAGAAGCACAAAACCCCCTTTTGTGTTTCGTGACGAAACACGGTTTTGTTTCGATGAAGACTCCTGCTCGCATCAGCATGTACCTGCAAATCAGCAGTCACTAAAGAAAAGGGCAAGGCCTGAGGTCGGCTTCCCATATTGAGGGGGGTACTGAATCGGAGGAGAGGGTGTGATGAGGGTCCAGTCTCCTTCGGCACGTGCTGGCCTCAGGCATGGCGCCCACACAGGGCCTTGCCAGGGGCACACAACGAGGCTGGGAGGGCAAAAGAGAGGTACTTCAGGCGCACAGGGGGCGGTTCGCATGGTGCTGGGGCGCACCTCGAAGGTTTGCCCGTGGTACATGTACGCGGCCCCGTCATGGACGGTCAGCAGGGCCACCACCCCTGTGATCTCCTCGAGCTTCTCTCTGGTGTCCTCCCGCACGACGCTGTACACCAGATCCGAGATGCTCCGGAGCGAGACCTGCCCATGCGGCCCTTTGCTGGCTTTCAGTTCGGCACCTGCGGAATGCACCAGCTGCCGCTCGGCGTCCTTTATCTGCCACTTCAGGTCCCCGCCCTTCAGCAGGTCCTCTACCGCGGCCTCGTAGCCGGGGCCCCACAACATCTGCCCCTCGTCGTGCTCCGCGTCCGGCACCGGGTGCTCCGCGGCGGCACGCTGCAAGTAAGAGATTCGCGTTGTTCTGGTCCACCACGGTCTGCTCAGACCTGTTCCAGGCGCAGATGCGCGGGGGAGGGGCGGGGCGGATGCGGAGGTAATCACCGGGGGTACGGCTGAGGGGAGGGGCGGGCATGTCTGGGCGACCCTCAATGACACGGATGCCGATCAAGACGACGGCAGAACTCTGGCTGCTTCCAGCCCCCGACAACACTGCCAGCCCCCAGTGACCCAACGGCTGTCGCAGAACCGCCAACTGCCATCAGTTGACCATTGACCGACCATTTGCGAATCATTTCACCAGCACCCAACGTCAGCCCACCACCAGCCCCCAGTGCCCATTCACGCCTCTGCGTCAGCGGCGGTCCTGATCGGTTGTTTTTTTTCCTTTGACATGAAAAACACTTGTGAGCCCCACCGTCGATGTTGGGCTGACAGCGGTTGACGCCCCACCGACGGCCGCTGGTGACGGACGGGGCAGTGCAGGTGCAGGGGCAAGGGGAGGGGCAGATAACAGGGGCAGAGGCAGGGGCAGGGGCAGGGCAGGCCAGTCCGCTCAAGAGCCTGTCAGCGTTACAGCCTTCTGGATTCTTTCTTAGTGCCTGCTTTTATCCCAGGCGGAATCACCGATCACAATTGCTGCAATTTTACTCACCGAGGGACAAGCACGATCAGGTTGATGATGGAGAGATCGATCGAGGTGTTGATGCCAAAATACTAGAAATGTAATGCTGTAATTTGCCAAAAATGCAGCGATCATCCATCCAAGTACCACGGGCAATTAGTTTGCCCAATGGCCAACTTTTCCCCAATATTCCTACATGATTCAACTTCAGGATCCAAAATTTGGGTAAAGAATGGGAGTATGGAGGTAGATGGAGGTAGAATCCAACCAAAGGAAAATAGGCCGCAACTTGGTCGACTGTGCACCCATGCACTTGGCTCCAGCCGCCCCTGCCACACCACTGGAACATTGTGTTCGGCACAGACTCGAGCCGCTTGGAAGCCCAACTCTCCTTAATTGAGCAATGGGTTCGGTTGTGAGGGTCGGGCATTACCCTCTGTTTTCTGGCTCACCTTCGGTCTTTTCAGAGGCCTTGGCTGAGAAATGGACGGAGCAGACTGAGGACTCGCTGCTTCACTGCGATCGTCACCTCCAGTCGAGGGTTCAATCTTGACTGCACCTTCCACCTTCACTGGGCAAGTCTGGACAGTCAAACCACAGCGTGTCGTCTGATCAGCTGATCCTGTTTGCAGACTGCGCACCTTGTGGGTGTTGGCTCCGTCCGCCAGCTTCATGAATTGTGTGTAGTTCTGGGCCGATTCCCAGGTGACGCCGACAAACTCGAACTCGTCATCGATGATGCGGAACTCAGGCTGCACGTCTTCCCGAAAATTGAGCAGATCTCTGGGTTTACCCAGGCGAAATACTTGGTGAAACTCCCGCACATACTGCCTGTTGAGTTTCTCAGCGCAGCACTATCCCTTGCCAAACGACTGTGGTCGAGGCACTGGTTGGGGCTGAGTTTTTGCGACCCAAGGTTGCCTAGATCCCAAGATTGGATGGATCTGGCACATTTGATACCGCTGTTGCGCGAACAGTTCTCGCTTAACATAGGAAGTACACAACAGTAACTAGCCACTCAAATGCCTTGTCTACATTAGTGGTGTCCAAGGCAGATGTTTCCAGGAACAGCAAGCGCTTCTCTTCTGCAAACTTGTGTGCATTCTTCTTCTTGACAGCCCGCAGGTGCTCAGGATCGCACTTGTTGCCTGGAACACCCAAGAGCATAAAGCAACGACAGAGTTCTTGGACACGAACACACCGACGAAAGCAGGGAGAGCTCGCAGGAGTTTTAGCAACCAGAGAGGTTTAACGAACAGGGGAGCAACGAATATGTGGCAAACGTTGACGTTGCGGACTGATGCAAGTTTTGCTGTCAGCTCAAGGGAAACCCTCAACAGGCCGGGCAGTCACGGCACACCGATCAACATGATCACCGTGCTCGGAGATACATGCGAGACAAGTTCATTCAGCCACTTCGGAATATTGTCGAATGATTGCTTGTTTGTGATATCGTGCACGAGCATCGCTCCCTTGGCGCCATGGTAGATCCTGTGCGGCAGGCGCAACGAAAAATATGCATGACACTTTCTGCACCCAGTGCGCCTCGTGCAGGAAGGAAGCTGCTTTTTTGAGTGGTCACACACGTTGGCTTGCTTGTCGAAAAAGGCAGGCCAAGGGATGAAATCACTACGTTGCCCAACACGGTTTCCACGTATTCTGCAGATAGTGGGGAGCACTTTGGGAGACAGAAAATCGCTAATAAATCGGTCACGCTTCTTTGAGTTTCGATTCAATGTCTAGAGCCATGTTACTCATCAGGTTGAGATAAGCCTTGACGAGCTGGTGATATTCGGTGAGTGTAATTTCACCGCGGACTCTCCCATTTCGACCGAAGGCACCGCACGTTTCCTCGCGACTACAAGTCCCTGCCTCTGTGAGAAGACCCTGGAACACTTCACCAAATTGCAGCAGGTGCAACATGCCCAATGCGGCCATCTCGAACCGCCGCAGTTTTTAAGATCTGATCCTGCACCTTCAAAAATTTAAAACAAAACTTGATGTAATTATTACGAATAGGTGAAAATCTTAAGAATCAAAACCCCTCTTTAAAATACTACACATGGAAACTCCATATAGCACTAATATCAATCAAATACTTGAATAACAAAAATTTCACTCACTTACTGAAACAAAAGATTTTAAAACAGTCTCTCGCGTTCCTTATATTTTCAATTTAAATATTTTTGAATATGGACTTCAGATATTTCTATATGCACAGCCGACGCAGTGGCGAAATTTCCTTGGCTATGTCACGGCTCATTACCACACCGCATTTCATCCGCGCGACAGTTTACGCGAAGAAGCGTTTTGCCGTAATTTCAAGCTTTGAAAATTCCGGAAATCTTCAGGACGAGACTGTTTGAAAAAATCTTTGAATTTGATACCCCGCGCCTAGTTCTTGCTCCTAAAGGCAGGACTTAGCATGTTCTACTTGTTGATACCTGTGCATGAATGGTGAATGCCTACTTCCAAATGTCATCATGGTACTTCTTAGCTACAAACAATATGTTTTGGCTTCCCCTAATGGACCTTCATTCTGCCCGCTTTGTCCAGGGTTGACATTAACATCCAATTGCTAACTCCTTAGTGAAGCTAAATTGTTTTGTCCTTCTCATTTATTGATATTTTGTCATAGTTAAGTTGTTAGCATTAAGCCACTTGAAATGGACATGGACTGAATTGCTGCACTTTTGCAACTTTTTCTATTGTAGGCCCATTTGCTTTTGAGGGCAGTGATGTTGTTGAAAAGCTCAGAAATTAGTATTTCTTTTGAAAAATATAGAAATTGGTTTTCTATACATGCATACGTCTTGCGGAATAGATAAGATTGGTTCTTACGTCTAATGGCCCATATAACATTCCGGTAGACGTACAAAATTTGACTTACGTCTTCTGGAACAAGTGTTACGTCTACGGGAACATTATAATGGACCGGATTTAACATTATAATATTCCATTAGACGTATCGCGACGTACACTCGATGATGAGCCGCCGTCGATGACTCCTGCTTCGCCCTCTGGAGACGACGACCCGGAGGACCCCGAGAACCCAAGTGGGAAGAGGAAGAGGAAGAAGAGAAAGACCCGACGCCCTGAGGGACGCAGGTCTCAGGAGGCTAAGGCTATTGCCACCTCCAAGATCGTGGTGAACCTGCCTGAGTTCACAGGCAAGGACCTCAGCGAGTTCGCTGAGAATTTAGGCCAGTTTCTCCTATTGACTGGCCAAACCCACGCTAGTGGACGGGTCAAGTGCGATCTGCTCCTGCAGTGGTGCAAGACCAAGTACCTGGAGAAGCAGGTCAGACAGATCGTGACTAATTCCGCCACCTTCGCCGATGTGTTGGTTGCCTTGGGGAGGCAGTACCCGACCTCCGAAACAGACCTCTCCATCAGGGCCGAGATCCGGAACCTGGCCGTGCTGCCCAACAACCCCAAACCTGGCAGGGTCTCTGAGCTGTTTGCTGACTTGGATCAATGGCCTGGTGGATTGACGCCCGGTTCCTACAGCAGGGACAACCTGCTTTTCTGGTTGGTGGCTAACCTCCCTCGAGAGCTGTGGGACGAGTGCCGTTCAACGGCAGAACGCAAGGCTAGATCCCTCCGCTACGAGGATCTATGTGTGCTACTCCTGGAGCTGGCGCTGGAGAAAGAAAGCAACCAGCACCTGAACAACTACCGTCCTGGAGGAGGAGGCTCTGGAAGCCATGGCAAAGGGTACCAAGGATCCAGACCTGGGCAGGGGACTACCCCCAAACACGCCCACGCCGGTATCATGGAAAACGTCAAGGAGCTCTTCTGGTGTGATGCCAGAGACGAGCAGGGCCACCTGCAGCAGGCCCCTGACTGCGAGCAGTGAGACTGCTTTGTAGTCCAAGGGAAGCAGCAGGAGAAGAACACCGGCGCCAAAGCGAGGCTGCCGGATCATTACAGGTGCAGCATCACGTGTGCTCTCTGTGGGAAGAGGAAGCACTACGAGGATGGGTGCTACCATAAGCAACGCCTATCGGCGAAGCTTAAGGGTGAAGATCCTGGCAAAGGCTCAGGCAAAGGTGGAGGCAAAGGCAAAGGCAAAGGCCACGACTCCGGCAAGGGCAAGTCGAAAGGACGTGGACAAGGGCAAGACAAGAGTCAAGGTGGACGAGGGGGAGGCGCTAACCGCCAGCCAGACAAGGACAACAAGAACACTGACAAGAACGGAAGCAACCCCAACCCTTATCCAGGGGGGAACTCCGAGCCCTCTGGAGGGCAGTCTGGTCCTACCACACGCTCCCAGACGCAGGCTCAGAAAGAACAAGGGCCCAGGCGGGGGCACGAAGGTGGTGACGACGGCAGCGCTAAAAAGAGAAGCCGTTTCATGAGGATGGCCCGCAAATTGCGGACCAAGGGGTTCGAGGTGACCTGTCCCGCGGAGTTCTGACAGGGACGCTCCGGTGGCACCCAGGACTGCAATAAGACCTTTCGTAAATGATCCTATTCTTCTTGAAATCTTAAAATAATCAAGGAAAAGAAAACCCAAAGGATAATTGAATGATACAAACCCAAAAATCAAATGTAAACTCCAATGCTCTTCCCAAAAGACAACCGCCCTCAAGTCACCCAACACCAAGCTGCAAGGCAACAAAACAAACAACACGAAACTGTGTATGAACCTGAAGTGAGGGTCTCCGTGAGGCTGCTTCACTTATTGAGTCTCCATATTATTGACTCTCCATGTTATGTAATTTGATTCCCAAATATTCAATCCGCAAGACCCTGAGAGAGGGCGAGAAAGAAGCATGCCAAAAGAAGATGCAAAATGATGTATGCATATGTGCATGTTCGAAACCAAACATGTGTGCATGAATGCACGGACGAGTGACATTTACCGACGCATGAACCATTGACTCTCTCTTCTTTCTATAATACCACACCACACATATGTTCTCCCTACTTTAATTATGTTCACATAATCGCAACAAGGACATGGAAATAAAATGGTATGTACATTCCAAGTATGTACATATATGTGGCGAAGGCAAACAAAAGAATCAATAGCAACTGGGCAAAGTGGCGACATTCAATGAGCAATTTCCATAAATCCCCAGAGACAAGGCAATGAGGACACATGTGATATGAGATGCAAAAAGGAAAGTCGAAAATTGTAAAAACGACTCACTAAATCAGAGTGGACCCCTGTACGAGTGAAACACATGTAGCCAGGGAGTCGCTCGCATCGTCCAATATCACATGCAGTGAAACTATATTAATGCACGGCGCTGACTACGAAGCAAAGCCATGTTGCAGTGCAACAACCAATTTTCCTCCACCCGTAGTGCGCCTATCTATGCTTTCGCATGACAGATCTAACACTATTAGCACTACGGTGGTACTCTGTTGGCTGGCCTGCATTACAGCGCGACCCAACAGACAGCGCACGCACAGCCAGCTTGATAATTCCTCCTGTAAGATGTCACAATATCACCACAGACAAACCTGTTCTGTGTATTCTTGTGTACAGAGATTCGACATATGTACAGGCCTCACTAACAGGTCTGGTGTGCCTAGGGCCACATCCCTCCTGTGTTTACCCTTGGTCTGTCGTCGCTCTGTGGTCCTATTACACTCCCCTCCCAAGCTTGATGCCACCTGAAAGGGCGTCAGGCTGACAAAAGATTTAATGGACAACAGAGTGGATCATCAGTAGTAGACTGATAGAATTGCTCACCATGCTGGCCAAAAACCATCAGGCTGTACCTGTAAAATACCTACTTACTACTGTAAAACATTGTAAAAAAAATGTAGCATGGGTAGGACGTACCCAGATCACAATGAGGATTTGTAACAGACCAGTCTGGTATCACAGTGGAGATGAGAAGTGCTGCCAAAGGTCACCACTGGCATCCCAACGGCTTACACACTGAGATAATACATATGCAATGCAGTACTTACCTGCAGCAATGAGCCGAACTGCGCGATATCCACAGATGCAGTTCACAGCCTTGACAAATTGCTACTCACCTGAGATGGAGGGGGGAAAAAATAGGAACGCACAAATCACGGCAAGTGGGGGGGGGGGTCTGCTGACACTGACAGCTGTGCTCCCCGTGCCCCCTGCAACGGCGTAGGAGAGAGCGTATGCTGAACACACTGCACCCACTGTGCGTCAGCTACGGGGAAAAGGCAAATGCCACAAGGCGAGAAATCTCAGCAGACCTCAGACCATTAACCTGGTCCAACCGTAGCCTATCCAGAAGCTTATGGCGCTTATTGTAAGCCATCCAATCCTCATTGATGTTGTGGAGGAATGCCCTGGCATTCTGCCACTCAGGCTCCTCATATCCCTGATACTTCACAAGCCATTTGGTTCCCCTGTTCTTCCCCCGGCCCTTAGGCTTGTGATCCAGGATCTCCTCTACAATATACCGGTCCGACTCAACCATCTCCTCCGCATCCGTGTAAAAATGGAGCGGTGGCTGATTACCACTGATGGGTGCCTGGTAAGGCTTAAGTCTGACACTCTCCAATATTTGTTCCCCTTTGTGTGTATATACCCTGTATCTGCCTGTACCCACGCGCTCCAACACCTCAGTCGGACCCGTCCAAATCCGATCCAACTTGGTAGTGTTGCTGTTGTTATTCAAATCTTTATGGATACGCACCCAAACCCGATCCCCCGGACTGGACACCTGCAAAGGGTGTTTTTGTGAAAAATTCTGTGTCGCCGCTTGTGGATCTGACACAACTTTTTCTGGACCTGGCGTCGCTCAGAAATGAGTCTATTGAAGAAGGATGCAGCGTCCTCACTGCCATCCTTGGGGATAATGGGGGGACAATCCCCAAAACCCATGGGGTCCCTCCCAAAGACAAGTCTATGGGGGGAATAACCCGAAACAGCCCCTGGCAAATCATTGAGGGCCCACGTGGCCAATGGGAGCAAGTGAAACGAGTCTTTAGAAATTTTTTGCTCCATGATTTGACGCAGGGACTGAATAATAGACTGCACTGCTCGCTCCGCCCTCCCATTGGCTTTTGGGTTGTAGACAGTGGACTTATGGTCCTCAACCCCTGACAGTTTCATCAAGGTATCAAAAAAACTGGCCTTGAGAATACTGTCATGCCCGGAAAAAATTTCATGAGGGAGTCCCATAAAGGAGACTACCCTCTCCAAAAAAAGCGATGCCAATGCCTAACTGCTAAGAGTATTGCTGCAGGGCACAGCAATAATGTAACCCGTCAATCTACATACAACCGCCATGATACTATTGTACAGCTGATGTCCAACTTTCAGTTCTGGAACCGAAACAAAATCAATACAAATGGACGAGAAAGGAAACTGTGGAATGGGGAAAAACTCCAGAGTATCCAGTTGCGCACCCCGTCCTGGCTTGGTGGCCTGACATACATTACACTGCGTAGCAACCTGCGAAACCGCCTTTAAAAATTCAGCCCGCTTCATTCGCGCTGAAAATTTTCTAGCGAAAAGCTGACGGAGTTTGTCAGTGCCAGGGTGAGAAAAATAGTGCAGGCCATTCAGGACCTGCTTCACTATGGCGACAGGAACACAAATTCTACCCTTACTGTGCACCTTGCCATTACTGAAGAAATATTTGCCAACAGCCCTATCCTTGACAAGCTGCGGCCAAATGTCCTGAAATTCTGGATCTGTCTTGTAAAATTCAGACCAGTCCTGCTGTAAAATACTGATGGCTGGCGGAACCTTAACAGACTCTAACCCAGAAACGGCGTACTGTGCTGCCCCTGGCATGTGCCACGACAGATCATTCAAAGCAGAAACATATTCAAGAGGAGGGGGGGAAGAAGCAGAGCATACATGAGAAAGGGAGCGAGACACAAGTTGTTCGAACTCAGTGTGCAATTGAATCAAATCAACATCTGCAAGAGAGGACACAAAACATTCAGGCGCAAGAGGGAAAATATGAGCAGACACAGATGCAAGTGCAGCAGGATCCAGAAATTCCCCTGGGTATTCACGCTGCAAAAAATCCCGCGTTCTGGCCTGTTCCCCTTGTTCATCCCGATCCCACCCTCGGCATCCAGGGTTGAACCATGGAAGGTGGTATCCTGAAAATCCCCTGCAGGATACGCCCACCTGGACAGGGTATCCCCCACCTCATTCTGTTCCCCCGGCAGGTACTCAATGTGCAGATTGAATCTGCTCAAAAATTCATGCCATCGCCCCCGCCTCCCCAACAAGCTTGAAATGGTACAAAGGTCTTCTTTGTACCATTGCAGGATGCTGCCGTGGTCTGTGCGCACTGAAACTTCCTGACCCCCAATCCAGGCTTGAAATTTCAGGAGAGCACATACCAAAGCATATGTCCCCTTTTCACGCACAGTCCACCCCATCTGCCCCCGCCCAGAACGAGCTGTTTTCTCAAACTCAGGGCTGTTTTTCTCAGCATAATCATAGTCTTGTTTACCACTGCTGCCCTGCAGTTTCCTAGAAAAAAACGCGACAGGGTGCCATCCCCCATCAGTACCCTGTTGCTCCAGTACCCCTCCGACGGCATAATCACAAGCATCAGTTGTGATTTTCCATTTGCCCTTGGGGGTGGGCAAATACAGGTCAACTGCACTCCTGAGCCCCTCCTTGATGGCATTGAAGCCACGTATCATGGGCTCAGTCCAGTGGACTTGGGCCTCAGCCGCACTCAACTTGACCCGTTTCCTTTTTTTCGCTGGCATGCCATCTTTGGTGATGGATGGACCTGTTTGCTGTTCATACAGATACTTACCCTTAAGGGCATCCATCAGCGGGGCGGCGTGTGTTACATATTTGGGTATGTATATACTATACCAATTAGCCAACCCAAGGAAACCCTTAAGCGCCTTCGGCGTTTTTATGGTATTATGATCCCAATTACGTATGGCCTCTGTCTTAGCAGGAGATGGGCATCTCCTCCCTTCCCTGAGTATATGCCCACAATACTGTACCTGTAACTGAAACAGATGACATTTCTCTGGCTTCACATACAGTTGGGCCTTAGCCAAATTTGTAAACAAATGATGCAAAGCCGCATAATGATCCTGAAGGTATTCCTGCCGCTTGTCAGGGTCCTTCATGATATGCTGTATGTGTCTGTGGTCTGTGACCTGGCCCTGACATGCATATTTCTTCCCTGTCCCTGTCAGAACGTCGTCAATATATGGCCTACTATCTGGACAATCTTTCAAACAGTAGGCCACCATCCTTTGAAAGGCTTGTGGACCCACTTTTACCCCCATTGGTAATACGTTCCATTCATAAACACCAAAGGGTGTAATGAAGGAAGTATAATGCCAATGCTCCCTGGCCAAGTGCATTTGGTGGAACCCGTCCTCCAAATCCACCAGTGACCACAACAAATTCCCATTTTGGTTGGCAAGCTGGTCCTCAATTACCGGCAAAGGAAAATTTTGACCCTTTAATTGGGTATTTAAATGCCGATAATCAATTACCAGTCGCCATTTACCATTGGGCTTGGGGACCAAAAAGGTCCGACTGACCCACTCAGGACCGTCCTCCTCCGATTTCTGAATAAAACCCTTTTTGAGAAAAGAGTCTATTTTCTTCAGCAAGGCACCTTCGCGTACCCCCACAGAACGAATCGCCTTAAAATTCATTGGCTGTGGATTGTCCACCACGTCCAGACGCAGAATCGCATTAGGGCCTCGATGCTCATTCGCATCCTCTTCATAGCCCCTTGGTGTGAATAAAGTATCTTTGAAGCTGGAGAGTAACTGCTCTCGATACATCTGGCAATCAGGATGTTCTAGATCTGTCTGAATTACAGACTGCACTGAGCAAGGGGAACACAAATTCTGCACCTGGACCCCGGTTTCCTGATGTCCACAGGCAGTTGGCGCTGATCGACTGTCAAAGTCGTTCTTGTACCCATATTTACAATATTCGGGCTCAGACTCCGACTCTGATGTCATGCCACATTCAGTGGTAGAGCCACAGCACTCTGAAGCAGAACAATCTGTATCAGTCTGGGGAGAAGGAGAAACAATGTCAGAAGTGTGCATACCAGATTGCCCTCGGCGTTGTCTCCTCTTCTGAGATATTTTCTGGCGTGCCTTGGCTCGTTTCTGGTCCTGAGATGAGGGGAGGAGCAAAAAATCTGCGCCACTGATGGGCAAAGCAGAGGGGGGACAAGAGGGAGCGGTAGGGCTGGGGACAGTGCCAGTAGACTTATTGACAGGCCTGCGCTTGCGGAATATGTTTCGCACTGGTTCCCAGTCATCTGTCTGGCTTCCCCCACGCTGTGGATCAGCGAATTGATTTGGGGAAGGAGATCCACCGCGCTCCCTATCCGCTCCCATGGCATCAAAGAAAATCAGTCGATATGGGATCTTCAAATCCCTGGTGACACTGCTGGGTTCAAAAATCTGAGTGTGATCTGAAAAATCAACCCAGTCAACCGCAAATTCTCCCAAGACCCACCACCACCGTTCATGTTTCATGGTGGGTACGAGGGCTAATCCGCATGCCTGATCACCCATGATCTTAGTGACACAATCCTCCCAAAGTCGATTGGGACGGTGCAACCATAGGTGTTCATCCAACCAGGACTGCTGAAAAGCATCCTGATTGCGAGTCCAGAATCGCTTGACACCTGAATGGGTCACAAGACAGTCAGACTTACTTCTACAAAAGGCATCTACAGTGGGACGGAACCCATATTCGGATGCCCACTGTTCGGCAGCCGCAAAAAGAACACTGCGAAACTGCAAATCATCACCGGTACTCCGTGGCTTCTTCTGACGCACCCTGGGTTGCCTATCCTGCACTGCCCCGGGGGGCTCACGCATAGCAGAGCTTTCAGAGCCGCTCCCCGCATCCTGTAAAGCTGAAATGGAATACTCATATATGTACTCTGACAAAGGGGGGTGTATCCGCCCTGCCAATTGTAACGCCTCATCCACCAATGGGGCGTCCTCACTCGCTGACATTTGTGCCAGTAAGACACTATCGGTGGGACTCCGTGAATGGCCAAAGCCATCCATGAAGTTGTCTGGATACAAGGCTTCAGGGTGATCAGTCCTGTCGCCTTGAACCTCACTGGCCCTACCGGAACCGCAGTCTGGGATTTCAGTCTCCCATTGCTGGAGATAATGGATGTGAAATATATCAGCTTCCCCACTTGGATCTTCGGAACACACCAAATTATCCAAGAGCTGTTGTGCCTCTGCCTCAAACAGTGCCATTGGCCTCTGTTCGGGTTGGACTCGGTATCCCACCATAATCCGTCCTGATTGAGGGGGTAGAGACACAGCACAGGATGGTAGTGAGGCAGTACTAGAACACCCTGGGTCTGCCCTATCACTTTGGTTGCTACAGTCAGCCCTGGAACACCCAGGACCAGACGGGACAGTGCTATATAAAAACAATGATGCCATCTGCGGCAGAAACCCTGTCCACAGAGAAGCCAACTGCGACAGAAGACTCCCATCAAGCACCGGAAATGTTGCAGAGTTAATGGGCTCATGTACCTCCAAAGGCTGTACTTGTACAGCCGTGATACCTGTACTGCCAAAGCCAGAGTTGCCTCTAAGTGTAGTCCCCAATTCAGAAACCTCGGTGGGGACTGGCACAGCAATGCACTCACAAATCAGTTGGGCAATGCGGTGTCCCAACTGCACTGACAGTGTGGCAGTGCCAATGTTACCAAGGATCACCCCTACATTACCAGTATAATCACGGTCCACTACACCTCCTAACACCACAATCCCCTTGGATGCAAACCCACTTCGTGGGGCAATTCGCCCATAAGTACCAGCAGGCACTGTGATGGCCAAATCTGTAGGCACCACCGCAATCTCACCAGGCTGCAGCTCCAACGCTGTGGCTGAACACAAATCCAGTCCCGCAGCACCTGGTGATCCTCGGATCGGGGCGGACGCGCTGGAACTGAGTTTCTTGTAACACAACCGATTCTCAGGCTGGGGTGTATGCGTTGAACAACAAGCAAGCATCGAAAAAACCATGAAAAAAACGAACCATTCTGCTGAACTGTGTTCAGCTGTGACTGGCTGTGACCGTGAAAGGATGCAACTGACTCCTGGCTGTGACTGTGACAGGCTGTCACTGGCCTCTGGCTCTGACTGACCGCACTGGACGTCTCCACAGGAAACCCCTGTGATGCTGTCCCTAATGCGAGCTCTCACGCGACTTAACGTTAAAGGCTCAGCTCGCAAAGTGCAAACCACACCAGAGCGGCATACCGTGACAGAATTCGGGCGCTTGCGCCTCATTCGACTTCTGATTCTCCCGACCTCATGCCTCCAATCCTCAAAGGAATTCTGCAGGCGACGGGCAAACAAATGATGTACACAGGGATGGGATGGACGGCACAAAGCACATGAAACGTCCTCCTCCAGTGCCGAAACAAATCTCAAATACTTATTCGGAACCTCACCAGGTACAAGATACTCACACTGAGGCACAATCATTAAATTGTAGCGTATAAGAAAAGGAAATCCAATAATAACCCTAGGCCCCACATCGGCCAGGTAAATAAAAACGTCAGCACACTGAAACAACTGCAAACCATCAACATTCAAAACCGCCAACTCCATATAATTCACATTCACTCCCACTGCACCACCAGCAAGGGGCGAGTTCTGTCCCACACCCTTCAGACATAAGCGACGAGGCGCACCCTCGTGTAGCTTGTTCGGAAAAACCTCAAAACCAGCGACCACGATCACTTGGTTCCCTGAATCAACCATGCACGGCATCCTCATGTACGGCACGTCATGGCCTGCAAAATGGAATCGTACAGATACTTGCAGTTCACGTTTTTCTTCCAATGATCTGCTTGCCACCTGAGGCCGTCGCTGCAACACCGGCAGGCTGTCAAAGTTAACTTCCGCAAAACTTGCCGAAGACTGCAACCTCCCAATGCTATACGGTACTCCTTCGGAATCCTATGGAGGTTGTGAAATCAAACAGGGCCTGCGTGCTGGGGTATGCCCTTCAGTCAGGAGGGGGGGAGCAAGCTGCCTGGGACACCACGCCGCTGCCAACTGTCGTAGTCGGTGTGTAACGTGGCCCTCCCCAAGAAACTGCCCTCCTTGACAATTTTAGTATTTGGGACTGGACTTGGGACTGGGACTGCCCCGATGTGCACTGCTGGTCCCCGTCCACGTTGTGATGCAGAACTGGGCCTCCTCTCAGGAGTGTTACCGCGTTGCGAACGCACGGTGTGCTGAGACGTCACGCTAGGGCGTCGTTCAGGTGTGAAGCCACTTCGTTGTTGTTCTCGTTGCTGAGATGGCCCGCGTTGCTGTGATCGATCCCTGGGCTGAGACCCAGGCCTGTCACGTGATTGACTGCGAGACCTTGGTTTGGGGCATTCCGCAGCCCGATGCGGTCCACCGCAATGATAACATTGCAATTTCTTTGGCTCTCGACAGTCACGAGCGAAGTGTCTAGAGTTGCCGCAGTTGTGACAGACTCGCTTCTGGTCCGACTGCCCTGCCTGTTCAGGACGCCTGTTCCTGGGACAATCCGGCTTAATGTGATCAGGACTGCCGCAAGTAGAACAGTGCCGAGATACCGCAGACACAGAATGTGCTGCACCCAGAAAATGACGTTTGGCTCGACGTGCGTCCTCTGTCTGTGTGAGGAACTCCATCACCATGACATACAGCTCCAGGTAATTGTAAGCGAATCTGCGTTGTGCTGGGTCATCAAAAAGCTTTTCCCCTATGCGCCTCCATGGCATGTCTTCCCGTACTTCACAATACTGGGTCAACACCAAAAGCAACTGAGAATGGGCTTGCATTTTGGTCACTCCCCCGATAACCTGGCTGCCTTTTTCAAGCCACGCGGTGAACCAATTGCACCACTTCATGGGACCCACTGAGCCTTCCAGACGTAATCCTTTCCAGACCGGCTCAGTTCTGTAAATGTTCCGGAATCGACGCCCATACCTGAAAATCTCTTTCCACAGAGTAAACAGGTCGAGGTCCTCACGCATCGTACGCTCGAAGAAGTGGTCATGAATAGCCTTCGGAATAGAGACAAGCAAGCACCCCACCAGAGTACGACCATCAACCACTTCCAGCCGCACCCCTACCCATCGACTCCACTGTTTCTCCCATTTTTCGCGCTCCTCCTGGTCCTCGAGGTTTTTCCACACTGGCATTGCATATTCCATCTGCAGCAGTTGCACTGTCGAGGCGTCAATCATGGGGTGGCCATCCTTCTTGAAGAACGCCATGGGCATGTGTGCACCTGACTGCTCATGGGGCAGGGCCTGTAGCTCCATCACAGGGACCATAAAAGGTCGTACTTCATGAAAAGCAAAGCCCTCACCAATACCCGTGGGCCTGATCTTTTTTCGTTGTCCATTAGGAGGCGGGTCAACAGCCCTGCAAGGAATGAACCATGGACCATCGAAATAAGGAGCAAGCTGGCAAAGATCATCCTCCTTGCGCATGTACTCGACATATTGATGGGCCTGTGGGAATGTGGCAGCTGCTGGTGGTCTCCAATGGCCCCCAGGATGGTCCCCAGGGTCATTGCCATTTCCATCACCACGGCCTTCGCGGTAACCATGACCTCCACCATATCCAGCCCCAGTTGGCTGTGGAGGCGGTGGCGGCGGTGGCGGTGACGATGAATGTGACTCCGGACCTGTCCTGGTCCTCATATCATCATGCATGCCCTTGCACCGGGCAACCAGGTCGTCAACTGCCCTGCGCTGATCCTGGGCAAACCCTGCATGCCCTTCAGAAACAGACTCAAGGTCCGCAACACGATCAGCATGTGTCTTTACTTGTGTCAGTACTCCATGTACATCTCGTTGTACACCTTCCAAATGGGTGGTGAACAGGGCAGTGTCGGGGCCAGACCTCAAGTTGTTTTCAACAGCCCTAAGACGTTGCTCCATTGAGCTGTGTGTGGTATCAGCGGCACCCCGACGTGTCCGTTCAGCCGCTGATTTCAGCTCAGCCAGCATGGCATTGGCCTGGCCGAGCATGTCCCGGACCCCGCTGAGTGTCCCAGTTTCAGGCACAATTCCCCACGTACCATTAGCGGACTCCAACTGCTTGATTTTCTGGTCCACCAGTTGTATGTTGGACTGCACAACGACCATCTCATCAGATGTGCTCTGTGCGGCAGACTGCGCTGCTGCAGAGGTGGCATGGGCAGCCCTGGCAACCTCAACCGAGCGTTGTACCTCAGTAGAAATCGCCGCGCCCGCGCCACGTACTTCTTGGATCTCCACCCGTAACTGCTGCACAGCAGTGTGAGTTTGCTGTGATAGACGTTGTGCAGCCGTTGAGGCATTTTGTGCCTGTTGCGCCACCAACAAGGCTTGCTGTGCATCCAACACCGCTTGTTGCACCTGGTTGACGGTTGTTTGGGGTACTCGTGGTGGGCCATTCGGGTCTTGCGGCGGGCCCTGACTCACTGTACCCTGCAACCCCTCAACTTGCCCTGTCAGACGGGCAAGGAGCTGATCAACCTGCAATTCCCTTTGATGATGCGCATGTTCATTATCTCGTACTCGTACTTGAAGTCGTTGCAATTCATGTTCAAGCCGCACCACCTTTTCACTTAAAGTATTCACCTGCTGGTCCGACTTGGCATTTTTATCCTGTAGTTGTCGAATTTCAGCTTCGGCTCGTTCGAATTGTTTGTGAATTTGCTCGTTATCCACATTGTTCTTGTCCTGCAGTTGTCGCACTGCATGATTGGTGGTCTCGAATTGCTTCTTCATGGTTTCATGTTCCGCGGAAGCCGCCCGTGTGATAGAAGTCTTGAATGACTCGAACTTTACGATAGTTTCATCAACACCTTGACGATGGGTGGCCATGGACTCGCCTAATGATTGCTGCATGGCATCTAATCCTTTGAGACGTTCATCATGGACGCCCAAGCCTCCTTTTAGTCCACGAATAGCTTGTTGTGTTTCTTCAAATGCACGCGCATATGGCCGAATGTGGAGTTCTACCTCCCCAACATTGGCCTTTTGGAGCAAAGAGCCCTCCAACCGTCTCGTGCACTCCTCTACATAACGGGCATCCACTGATGTATCCTCCAAAATTTCAACCCGCGCAGTGAAATCCCGAAGTCCCTCATGTCCTCGTGCTTTGGCCGCTGCACGTTCCCGTGTATCATATGGCCCCGGACGTGTCTTATGCGGAATTGAAATTTCCAAGGAAGTTGGTTGTTCACCCGACCTCCGCGAGAACGCTTTGACAACCCCTTTCATATGAGCAATACCTCGCTGCACCGGGCTTCTTTTGCCAATGAGGGGTTTTTCGTCATATTCCGTTGGCGTATGAATTTCCGGTCCATCATAATCCATGTCCATCACTAATCCCGACTTGACCGGCGTAGCAAAATGCTCAGGCTTCATCGGAATTGTTGTGTGCGATGATGAGGATGGCTCCTGGCCATGCGAGACACGATGTTCATATTCGTCTTCACCAATTGTTGACGCCATTCGCAAAACCGAACCGAACGAACCAACAAACAAACCACAAAAATAACAAGACGAGTAATGAAATAAGAATTAAAATGTATCACTCAAGCAAGATACGTATACACAAAACGATGCTACCATGCAATAAGACCTTTCGTAAATGATCCTATTCTTCTTGAAATCTTAAAAAAAATCAAGGAAAAGAAAACCCAAAGGATAATTGAATGATACAAACCCAAAAAATCAAATGTAAACTCCAATGCTTTTCCCAAAAGACAACCGCCCTCAAGTCACCCAACACCAAGCTGCAAGGCAACAAAACAAACAACACGAAACTGTGTATGAACCTGAAGTGAGGGTCTCCGTGAGGCTGCTTCACTCATTGAATCTCCATATTATTGAATCTCCATGTTATGTAATTTGATTCCCAAATATTCAATCCGCAAGACCCTGAGAGAGGGCGAGAAAGAAGCATGCCAAAAGAAGATGCAAAATGATGTATGCATATGTGCATGTTCGAAACCAAACATGTGTGCATGAATGCACGGACGAGTGACATTTACCGACGCATGAACCATTGACTCTCTCTTCTTTCTATAATATCACACCACACATATGTTCTCCCAACTTTAATTATGTTCACATAATCGCAACAAGGACATGCAAATAAAATGGTATGTACATTCCAAGTATGTACATATATGTGGCGAAGGCAAACAAAAGAATCAATAGCAATTTGGCAAAGTGGCGACATTCAATGAGAAATTTCCATAAATCCATAGAGACAAGGCAATGAGGACACATGTGATATGAGATGCAAAAAAGAAAGTCGAAAATTGTAAAAACGACTGACTAAATCAGAGTGGACCCCTGTACGAGTGAAACACATGTAGCCAGGGAGTCGCTCGCATCGTCCAATATCACATGCAGTGAAACTATATTAATGCACGGCGCTGACTACGAAGCAAAGCCATGTTGCAGTGCAACAACCAATTTTCCTCCACCCGTAGTGCGCCTATCTATGCTTTCGCATGACAGATCTAACACTATTAGCACTACGGTGGTACTCTGTTGGCTGGCCTGCATTACAGCGCGACCCAACAGACAGCGCACGCACAGCCAGCTTGATAATCCCTCCTGTAGGATGTCACAATATCACCACAGACAAACCTGTTCTGTGTATTATTGTGTACAGACATTCGACATATGTACAGGCCTCACTAACAGGTCTGGTGTGCCTAAGGCCACATCCCTCCTGTGTTTACCCTTGGTCTGTCGTCGCTCTGTGGTGGAATGGGGGATGGACATGTGGTGCACAGCTGCGGGGACTGTGAAGTGGAAGTACCTATGGGCTCCTCGACTATCGCCCATCGGTTTTTTGGTGCATGGGGGTTGCCCCCCGGCGAGCATAACACAAAAGCGGCCTAACCACGAGCAAGTGAGCGTTCATGGCGAGTTGAAGTTCATCGAAGGCGAGCAGCCATATGTACAATAACTCAGGGGGTGTGACCCTGCTCCAAAATGCACCAAAGGCCTGGTTACTGCGGGCTGTGGCTTCGCCATTGGCCCTGTGGTTGGTGTTATGCCGCCAGACGAATCGAAAATAAAATGGACTATATATATATTTATATATATATATAGAAATCAGAAACGAACAAGTAACTCCGAACAAAGATCTCATGGGGTACCATAAAAGACCTCCAGTTAAGTGGAAACCACTGACTTCTCCATACGTCTGGGGAGAGTCCGGAAAGAATCTGAAAATCAAGGAAACGTCCTCACACTTCCACCATCATAATGGAGTCACCACGCTATATAGGATTCCATACTCCAAAGTCCTGAATGGTGTACGAAAAGGAGCTGGAAGAGAGCATAAAAAATTCGCTGACACGAACGTGGTCCCATCTCGTCGATCTGTCAAAGGGTATCCAGAAGTTAGGGGGGGGGGGTTGCAGATCGCAGGTGGTGAAGATGAGGAGGACAGTGAAAAACGAGAAAGACATAGAGAAAAAAGGAAAAGAGGGGGGGGAGAAACTCGTCATCCGGAGACCAAAGCGGGGCAGAAACCCCCCAGTCGCTTGGGGAGCTTAGTTTCTCTTCGCGATGGCTTTTTTAGGGTAACGTATTTCCATGTGGGTAGTTACGGTAGATTAAGTAGTCGGGATTTGGTTTTCTTGTTGTTGCTGTGAACATGTCTGTGTTTGTGAGGGTGTTTATTGGTCTATCGCCCATCGGTTCTATGTGATGGACACTGAGGCCTTCGACTTTGTATTGGGGACTGACTTCTTCGTGCAGCACTCCCGGATACAATCCCTGACGCTGCAAGCGCCCTACCTCCTCTACGTGGACCACGCCAGTGGCAGAGAGTCTGTGCCACTGGAGCAGTCGGAACATACCTCGAGCTACCTGAGGCTATCGAAGGAGGAGCCTTCGAACATGATGGCGGCCTCGAGAACTGAGGACCATCAACTATTGGGGGAAGTCCTAGACCAAGATCTGAAGGAGTTGGGTTACTCTAGAGAAGACCTGAATGTGGAGTTGTTCGCCAGCGACAAGCAGCATGTACTGGACCTTTACTGCAGCAAGGATAAGAACTGCAGCTACAAATTTTACTGGCCCTCTTTCGGGATGGCCTACGGGAACCCCAGGTTCAGTGAACTGGGGAAGGTCCTGACCAAGGTGGCCTTGGAACGTTCCCGCATGGTCCTTCGTTCCCCCGATTGGGGAGCCCATGGGGGCAACGAGTACTGGCGAAACCCCCTGGACAGGCTGACTATCAGCTCTATTCGGTTACCTGATGAGGCCATCTACGTGCCTCTGGGGCGTAAGACGCCTATTGGAAAACCGGGATGGGAGAGTATGCTCAGCGTGGTGGACGGAGGATCTGGACCCGACTCTGGTCCAGGCTATACAACGAGAAAGCGATGGACTCGCCTTGGGTGACTTGAAGGATCGACTACGACCTCAAGATGCTATTGAGACTATACCCGGAGGAGAAGAGTACGTCGTGACTGACACCAACGCCCCCAACTCTCCCTGCCATGTACCTGTTCCTGATGGAGTCTCTGAGTGTGGACTATCTGAGCTACCTAGCTCTATCCACTCAGATGACGAAACTGAGCACGACGCCTTCTTCGTGCAGACCTGTATGGAGGAAGTGGAGAACGCCGAGTACGTCGCCCCACTGAAACCCCTACTCTCCATGAGGGTGGAAGACCCCGTGGACGAGGAGCTGGACCCTGGATCCAGGCTAAGGGAGTATCTGGACTCCAAGAGGAGGTTGGTGGCGAAGAAGCTATGCTACGCTAAGCCTACCCGCAGCTCATGGCCAATGAAGCAAGGACAGATGGGAGATCTATCCCAATTGAAGGAGGACCTCGAACAGAAGATCACCACCTGGCATAGGGAGGTAGATCTTAAGCTCATGAAGAGCCTGTGGGGCGCCCATGTGAGGACCCCAGAGGAGGACGACCTCTCGGAGGAATGTGTATGTGAACCCCCTCGAGCCTGCCTATGTTGCCATCGTCCACCGGAGATGGTTGAACAAGACCTTCTATATGCCTACCAAGGGTTGAAGGACACTACCAAGGGCGAAGAGTCGCCAGAGGATCACCTCCCGACGTCTATTACTCAGGGGGCAAGCAACTTAGGGCGTTCAAGTGGAAGGTCATGCCATTTGTCGTGGCCAACTCACCCGCTCTATTCCAAGAGCTGATGAACAACATCTTGTCCATCCTACGAAGGAGACCTAAGGTGCAGGAGCTTATATCCCGTGGGGCCCAGATGGAAGCTCACATCGACGATGTATGCCTCCGGACCAATACCCAGGAGGACCACCCAATCCTCCTGGGTGAGTTCTTTGCGGTCTGCCAGGAGAACCACAAAGGACTCAAGCTGGAGAAGTGTGAGTTCATGCAGGAGACCATGCAGTACCTGGGGTTTGACGTTGGCTATGGGTGGTGGACCCGAGCGGCCTCTAAGGCCAAACCCCTGATGGATGCTAAGGTACGACACGGAGACCCCAAGAAAGGACTTCATGATGTACGCAGTTTCATTGGGGCGTGCAACTTCTATCGCCGCCACATCAAAAACTTCACCTACACCAGCGCCATTCTGACGGACTTGATCAAGAAGAGTACTACTTGGCGCTGGGGCCCACAAGAGCAACAAGCGTTTGAGGAGCTCAAAAACAAGGTGGCCAACGCTAAGTGCTTGGGCGTGCCTAGGGCAGAAGGGGAGATTCCCCTAGTGACCGACGCCAGCAATGTGGGCGGTGGTGGAACGTTGTTCCAATGGCAAGCACTTCAGAAGGAGGAGTGCGACTCGCCCATTTCCCAATGGGGGACGGAAGGTCTCAACCGAGATGGAACCCTCAAGCACACCTACCCTGAAGACAAGTGGGTCCTAGTACCTCTGGTCCACTGGAACTGGAAATGGAACCAGGCCAGGGGGAACTACTCCACTTATGAGCAGGAATTGCTCGCGGGTATGCTAGTGCTATCCTCACAAGCACGACTGTTGGGGAGTAACCCTGTGGTCTGGCTGTGCGACCAAGAACCAGCCCGCAGTTTCCAGAAGGGCCCCCCACCTGAAAAGGCCAAGCCACGGCGCTGACGGACCTACCTCAGTCAACTACGGCTGACAGTACACCATATCCAGGGAGTGAAGAACGAGTGTGCAGACTACATCAGCCGCAACAACTTTGACGCCCTGATTGGTGCCCGGTCTGAAGCGCTGGCTAAGGAGGCGTTCAGCCGTATGGACGTCCACTTGGACCTCAACATGACGATGATACGCCCCGTGGATGGACTCCAACAATCAGAGTACCTGAAAAGTTTCAGGATATCTACAAGCGCCTGGAGAAACGCCTTGAACCCCTCCTGGTCAACCAAGATCAGTGGAAGAGGGACAAGAGCTACCTCTGGCAGGAGGACCGTATCGTGGTGCCTAGGGACAGAGTCCCAGCGCTGCTTAAGTGGACCCATGAGTCCAGCGGTAGTAAGAAAAAGTGCTTTTCGAATGCTTCGAGGCATACTCTAGTTGTATTGAAGATGCACTGAGCACACAGGCATTTCTTTCTTAGTCTTGGCCCAACCAAAAGTGGTGATAACACATTTTGACCTATGGAACCAAACACCCAATCAGGATATGGAGTGGACCCCTTAATCCCCTATCAATGTGAGGCAATTCATCTTTTCCTGAGTTGACTAAGAACTGACATATCCAGGACAGAGCCTATGAATTTATCTATGTTTTCTCATGAATTCTTAGCTGTCCTAGTGGTATGCACCCTAGGGGGCTGGGCACCTCTTTTTGAGAGGTCCTGGGTTCAATTCCCGGTCAGCCTAGCTAAGTAGGAAGATCCCATGTGACATGGCAGTGACCTCGTCGCCACATGCCCTGCCACCTCAGCACATATGGGACCAAAAACAAAGAGTGCACATGTCCTGAGATGGCACGATGGAGATTGAGTGACCATGGGGCAGTTTTCCAGCTCTTTTCCTAAACATTTCAGCTATATTTGTGAATATGCAATCCAATGTGCTCTGAGTTGCAGTTTCTGTGAATATCCTTTCATCTTTCTGAGTGTCTACCTTTTTTCGCCCTTAATGCCTTGATCCTGATTCTCTTCTACTTGCTTATCTTTGGCTTGGGCTATCCTGGATTGATTGTATTTCAGCAACTAAAACATTTTCATCTTCAAAAACAAGCAGCAGGAAACCCTACACCAGCAGCAAGCAGCAGGAGAGGCACAAACACAGTGTTGAAACCACTATAAAACCTTCTGGTAGCAAGAGGCAGACTGTCTCTGCGTACCGGCAGCAACCCCGCGCCGTACAACCAGTGCGCCGAGATCAGTCACATATAAGCAGAAGGGCGAACGAAGATGGATACCAGGAAGGAGGACGCCGACGTGAAGACAGCGCCTGAGGCACCAGCAAGGCCAGCACCTGGTGAACCTGGACCTGGACCTAGCGCTGTACCTTCGGAGCCCTTACATGGGCCAGTGGACGTGGCGGAGGACTCGTTGGAAGGACTGCAGTCGGCATTCCGGGCCCTCTCAGTCGAGGAGGTGGTCACTCATCCTGTGAAGAGGAAGAGAGAGAGCGAGAAGGATGCTGGAGAAGGCATAGCAGACGAAGGAGACGACCAAGGGCAAGACCTGACGAATGAGCCTACCTTCGAAGGCGCATCAAGCGCTTCTGGCCTCCACGCATCACCCTCTCCTATAACCACCACACTCTCAATTCCAGACCCAGCCGCTGCAACATCCACACCCATAACCAACCCGCCTATGGCAGAGGCCACAGGCTTTACTGGTATGCCTACCGACCCTGCCGAGGGTATGGGCCCACCTACCACTGCGTTTCCTGAGGCAACTACTACCAGTGAGCCGGTGGCCTCCAGTTCTGCGCCGTGATGGTATGCGGCTGACTATCACCATCCTCTACCCGCTACGGGAACCTATGTGGATGTTCCTGGGTATGCACCTGGGTATGCAACCTTGATTGAGTTGAGGAGAGGACCTGAGTCTCTTGGAGGCAGGAGTAGAGGATCGGGGAGATCCTCCAGCAGGTCCCTGAGGCGGTCGGAGATCAATGAGGTGCTCCGAGGAGCCACCTCTAAAATTGTGGGCGACCTCACTCAAGAGATTCGAGAGAAACTGGAGCCCCTGATGATACCGCCCCAAGCGTCACCTACCACGGTGGGAGTGTCACTCCATCGAGTACAGGCCAACCACCTGGCTGCAGGGGTGACAAACACCCTGGGGAGCCTGAGGAGCGGACCGATGCCGACCCCGGCAGCGATACCGAGAAGCCCTTTCGTACCGAGAACGGCCCAGCCGCCCTACAGCCACGTGACGAACTCTACGAGAGGCGAGCTGGACCGGCTGGGGCTGACAGCCTTGAGGGCAATGGTGGACGTGGGGCCTTATGGCTCTAGTGATCTAGGCGGAGACCCCTCCGATGATGCGCCGCCGTCTATGACATCTGCTTTGTTCTCGGAGGACGATGACCCTGAGGACCCCAAGAACCCAAGTGGGAAGAAGAAGAAGAAGAAGAGGAAGACCCGACGCCCTGAGGGACGCAGGTCTCAGGAGGCGAAGGCTATTGCCACCTCCAAGATCGTGGTGAACCTGCCTGAGTTCACAGGCAAGGACCTCAGCGAGTTCGCTGAGAATTTTGGCCGGTTTCTCCGATTGACCGGCCAAACCCACGCTAGTGGGCGGGTCAAGTGCGATCTTCTCCTGCAGTGCTGCAAGACCAAGTACGTGGAGAAGTAGGTCAGACAGATCGTGACTAACTCCGCCACCTTTGCTGATGTGTTGGTCGCCTTGGAGAGGCAGTACCCGACCTACGAAAACGACCTCTCCATCAGGGCCGAGATCCAGAACCTGCCCGTGCTGCCCAACAACCCCAAACCTGGCAGGGTCTCTGAGCTGTTGGCTGACCTGGATCACTGGGCTGGACGATTGACGCCCGGTTCCTACAGCAGCGACGACCTGCTCTTCTGGTTGGTGGCTAAGCTCCCTCGGGAGCAGTGGGACGATTGCCGTTCGACGGCTGAGCGCAAGGCTAGATCCCTCCGCTACGAGGATCTATGCGTGCTACTCCTGGAGCTGGCGTTGGTGAAGGAAAGCGACCAGCACTTGAACAACTACCATCCTGGTGGAGGAGGCTCTGGAGGCCATGGCAAAGGGTACCAAGGATCCAGGCCTGGGCAGGGGACTACCCCCAAACACGCCCACGCCCGTATCATGGAGAACGTCAAGGAGCTCTTCTGGTGTGATGCCAGAGACAAGCAGGGACACCTGCAGCACGCCCCTGACTGCGAGCAGCGAGACTGCTTCGTAGTCCAGGGGAAGCAGCAGGAGAAGAACACCGGCGCCAAAGCAAAGCTTCCGGATCGTTACAGGTGCACCATCACGTGTGCCTTCTGCGGGAAGGAGAAGCACTACGAGGATGAGTGCTACCATAAGCAACGCCTATCGGCGAAGCTTAAGGGTGAAGATCCTGGCAAAGGCTCAGGCAAAGGTGGAGGCAAAGGCAAAGGCAACGACTCCGGCAAGGGCAAGTGGAAAGGACGTGGACAAGAGCAAGACAAGAGTCAAGGTGGACGAGGAGGAGGCGCTAACCGCCAGCCCGACAAGGACAACAAGAACACCGACAAGAACGGAGGCAACCCCAAACCTAATCCAGGGCAGAACTCGGAGCCCTCTGGAGGGCAGTCGGGTCCTACCACACGCTCACAGACGCAGGCCCAGAAAGAACAAGGGGCCAAGCGGAAGCACGAAGGTGGTGACTACGACAACGCTAAGAAGAGAAGCTGTTTCATGAGGATGGCCCGCAAGCTGCGGAACAAGGGGTTTGAGGTGACCTGTCCCGCGGAGTTCTGACGGGGACGCTCCGGTGGCACCCAAGACCTGGTTTTTTGGGTACGTATCCGACTAGGGGAACGTGAATACCTTGGGGTATTGGATACTGGTGCCACCATATCTATAGTGGCCAAGAAGACTTTACCTTGTGGGAGCCAGAAGAACACCATGACCACCGCGGTTATACAAATGGGGGATGGACATGTGGTGCACAGCTGCGGGGACTGTGAAGTGGAGGTACCTATGGGCTCTCGGACTATCGCCCATCGGTTCTATGTGATGGACACTGAGGCCTTCGGCTTTCTATTGGGGACTGACTTCTTCGTGCAGCACTCCCAGATACAATCCCTGACGCTGCAAGCGCCCTACCTCCTCTACGTTGACCACGGCAATGGCAGAGAGTCTGTGCCACTGGAGCAGTTGGAACATACCTCGAGTTACCTGAGGCTATTGAAGGAGGAGCCCTCAAACATGATGGAGGCCTCCAAAAATGGGGACTATCAACTTTTGGGGGAAGTCCTAGACCAAGGTCTGAAGAAGTTTGTTTACTCTAGAGAAGACCTGAATGTGGAGTTGTTCGCGAGCGACAAGCAGCATGTACTGGACCTTTACTGCAGCAAGGGGAAGAGCTGCAGGTACAAATTTTACTGGCCCTCTTTCGGGATGGCCTACGGGAACCCCAGGTTCAGTGAACTGGGGAGGGTCCTGACCAAGGTGGCCTTGGAACTTTCCCGTATGTTCCTGTGTTCTCCCGATTGGGGAGCCCATGGGGGCAACGAGTACTGGCGAAACCTCCTGGACAGGCTGACTATCAGCTCTGTTCGGTTACCTGATGAGCCGATCTACGTGCCTCTGGGGCGTAGGACGCCTATTGGAAAACCCAGATGGGGAAGTGTGCTCAGCCTGGGAGGATCTGGACCCGACTCTGGTCCAGGCTATACAACGAGAAAGCGATGGACTCGCCTTGGGTGACCTGAAGGATCGACTACGACCTCAAGATGTTATTGAGACTATACCCGGAGGAGATGAGTACGTCGTGACCAACACCAACGCCCCCAACTCTCCCTGTCATGTACCTGTTCCTGATGGAGTCTCTGAGTGTGGACTATCTGAGCTACCTAGCTCTATCTACTCAGATGACGAAACTGAGCACGACGCCTTCTTCGTGCAGACCTGTGTGGAGGAAGTGGAGAACGCCGAGTACGTCGCCCCACTGAAACCCCTACTCTCCATGAGGGTGGAAGACCCCGTGGACGAGAAGCTGGTCCCTCGATCCAGGCTAAGGGAGTATGTGGACTCCAAGAGGAAGTTGGTGGCGAAAAAGCTATGCTACGCTAAGCCTACCTGCAGCTGATGGCCACTGAAGCAAGGACGTATGGGAGATCTATCCCAATTGAAGGAGGACCTCGAACAGAAGATCAGCACCTGGCAAAGGGACGTAGATCTTAAGCTCATGAAGAGCGTGTGGGGTGCCCATGTGAGGACCCCAGAGGAGGACGACCTCTCGGAGGAATGTGTATGTGAACCCCCCCGAGCGTGCCTGTGTTGCCATCGTCCACCGGAGATGGTTGAACAAGACCTTCTATATGCCTACCAAGGGTTGAAGGACACGACCAAGGGCGAAGAGTCGCCGGAGGATCACCTCCCGACGTCTTTTACTCAGGGGGCAAGCAACTTACACTCTGACGAGGACATGGAGGACAAGATCAAGCTATTCGACCCGCGGGTGCAGAAGCTTATAAGGACCTATCTGGAGGTGTTCGGAGAACTACCCTCTCCAGCCTCATGTGACAAGCTGGTACAGATGGACCTCAAGCTGAAAATCGAGTTCGTGGGTCACAAGATCCGGAGGATACCCTATCCAGCTCCTAATAAGCAGGGCGGCGAGATTGAGCGACAGATACAAGAATGTATCGACGCTGGCCTAGTCCTGGAGTACAAGGACGGGAACTACCCCCTACACTGCAGCCCCTGTTTCCTGGTGGCTAAACCTGGGTCTACAGCCAAACGGCTGGTAGTGGACTACGGAGAGCTGAACAAGAAAACGTTATACCACTCAGGGTCCATTCCCAATATGGAGTCTACCCTGGAGAAGATAGCCTTCTGTCGCTACAAGACCAAGATGAACAAGAGGAGCGGATTCTGGCAAGTGGACCTGACGCCCAACGCTCAGGAACTACTGGCCTTCATCACCCCTCAGAGGAGGGTGTTCAAGTAGAAGGTCATGCCGTTTGGCGTGGCTAACGCACCCGCTCTATTCCAAGAGCTGATGAACAAGATCTTGTCCATCCTACGAAGGAGACGTAAGGTGCAGGAGATCATATCCCGTAGGGCCCAGATGGAAGCTCACATCGACGATGTATGCCTCCGGACCAATACCCAGGAGGACCACCTAATCCTCTTGGGTGAGTTCTTTGCGGTTTGCCAGGAGAACCACACACGACTCAAGCTGGAGAAGTGTGAGTTCATGCAGGAGACCATGCAGTACCTGGGGTTTGACGTTGGCTATGGGTGGTGGACCCCAGCGGCCTCTAAGGTCAAACCCCTGATGGACGCCAAGGTACGACACGAAGACCCCAAGAAAGGACTTCATGATGTACGCAGCTTCATTGGGGCGTGCAACTTCTATCGCCGCCACATCAAATACTTCATCTACACCAGCGCCGTTCTGACAGACTTGATCAAGAAGAGGACTACTTGGCACTGGGGCCCACAAGAGCAACAAGCGTTTGACGAGCTCAAAGACAAGGTGGCCAACGCTAAGTGCTTGGGCGTGCCTAGGGCACAAGGGGAGATTATCCTGGTGACCGACGCCAGCAATGTGGGCTGTGGTCGAACGTTGTTTTCAATGGCAAGCACTAGAGAAGGAGGAGTTCGACTCGGCCATTTCCCAATGGGGGACGGAAGGTCTCAACCGAGATGGAACCCTCAAGCACAGCAACCCTGACGACAAGTGGGTCCTAGTACCTCTGGGCCACTGGAACTGGAAGTGGAACCAGGCCAGGGGGAACTACCCCACCTATGAGCAGGAATTGCTCGCGGGTATGCTAGTGCTATCCTCACAAGCACGACTGTTGGGGAGTAACCCTGTGGTCTGGCTGTGCGACCAGGAACCGGTCCGCAGTTTTCAGAAGGGTCCCCCACCTGAGAAGGCCAAGCTACGGCGCTGGTGGACCTACCTCAGTCAACTACGGCTGACGGTACACCATATCCAGGGAGTGAAGAACGAGTGTGCAGACTACATCAGCCGCAACAACTTTGACGCCCTGATTGGTGCCCGGTCTGAAGCGCTGGCTAAGGAGACGTTCAGCCGTATGGACGTCCACTTGGACCTCAACATGACAATGATACGCCCCCTGGATGGACTCCAACAATCGGAGTACCTGAAGGAGTTTGGGGATATCTACAAGCGCCTGGAGAAACGCCTTGAACCCCTCCTGGTCAACCAAGATCAGTGGAAGAGGGACAAGAGCCACCTCTGGCACGAGGACTGCATCGTTGTGCCTAGTGACCGAGTCCCAGCGCTGCTGAAGTGGACCCATGAGTCCAGCGGTCATGTGGGTGCTGACCGCACCCTGAGGCTGTTCAAGCAGTGTTTCAACACTACGTGGACTGACGACCAACTGCGGAAAACCCTCCAGCCTATCGTGGACAAGTGCCCGTGCAGGTCCTGCAAACCAGGGGATATTAGGGACAGAGGTCTCTACTCGACCCTGCCCATCCCGCACTGTGCTAACAGTGTTCTATACGTGGACTACACGGAGATGCCGAAGTTCGGGGGCTATGACTTCGCCCTCGTGGTAACCTGTGGGTTGACCAGGTTTACAAGGGTGTTCCCATGTACCAAGCACATTACCGGGGAGGAGACTATCAAGATACTCCTGGAGGAGTGGTTCTGTGTCTATGGGGGGCCCAAAGAGATAAACTCCGATGAGGATGTACGAGTACGCTCAGATACTGGCTGGTACAAGAGGGTCCTGAGATCCCTCATTGTCCAGATGTCTACGGGGATTCCCTACTCGCACACGAGCAACCCCCTGTGTGAGCGACAGATCCGTGTCCTCAAGGAGAATGTAAGGATATGGTGCAAGACTGAACGCACCAGAGACTGGGTGAGACTACTCCACGTCATATCCTTGATGATGAACTCCCAAGAGAGTTCGGCTACTGGCTACTCGCTCCACGAGCTATTTCTAGGGCGCTCGGCATGGTTCCTACATGCCCCCTATCCAGGGGACACCCATTCTTCTGTGCGTGAATCGGTCCAAGAGCAACAAGCGAAGGTGGACAAGGCCAAGGCTATGCTCCAGAGAGTGAGGGAGCGTCAGTGGAACAAGAACAACAAGCACCGAGTACCGGCCACCTACCAGGAGGGGGACTGGGTGCTGGTGCACCACAGTCGACTACCCGCCTGGCCACGCTCTACCAGCGATGACCGATACTTCTGGCCGTACAACATTCTATCGGTGGATGGACACCGTATCACCGTGCGGTATTCTTCCGGTCTAGGGGGGACCCTGGTGTGCGCTGCTCAACACGCGAAGCGCTACTATGATCCTGAAGCCCTCTCTGGGGAGGAGTGGGAGCTGAACGACGAGGAAATTGCCGCCCTAGACCTGCAAGGGGCTGCCAGCCCTATGGAAGTTGAAGGGGAGCTCCCCGACATGAACGCCGAGGAGATGGCTAAGGAGGGCTTCTACCTGGTGAAGTCCGTCCTACGCCACCGCTATCGCCAGGGTTGGCGCTTTCTCACGCTCTGGGAATGGTTTGGAGTCGAAGAGGCCACCTGGGAGCCCTTCTCTGCGTTTGTTCTACCTGAGGGACGCCTAAACTCAGTTCTGGTTGACTACTTGTCGCAGAACATCCCTTGTGAGTTGCTGAGGCTCGCTGAGACGCTTGCCTACAAGACTAAAGCTAGGGACTGAACCTTACCTTACCCCTAAGTGTGCTACGTATGTCTGTGTGTGTCCCACTTCTCTCCCGAGCGTGGCTCCCAGAGACCGGGACCCGCTGATGTCGGACCGAAGGGCCTAGTCAGGTACTGGTACCACTCCTATGGCGCCCAACTTCTGTGCTGGCGCCTATCCTTTGGGGAAGACGGCAAAAGCCCTACCTACTACAGGGGAGGGGTGGCCAAGTGTGCTAAGGCTTTCAAAACGCCAAAAGCTAACGCACTCCCCTGCCCACGAGGAAAAGCACGCGGGACAGGAGACACCACTACACTACACACCCTACCTACAGTGGCACCATCCTGGTGGGCGAGCACTTCTGCAACTGGCTCAAGCCCCCACTCAGGACTGCCACTCCTACACGCACACTCTACTGGGTGTGGTTGAAGATCATGTCGTGGGCCCTAATGACCCTCTTGTGAAGAGGACAAGAGAACACAGCGCTGATGACTAACTGTGGCCTAACAGGGGACGCCACAACGCGTTTCCCCTGCTAGGGCTTGGAGGGAAGGGGTGCTCTGGTTGCGTGCACAGCGTGGATGTCGATGGAGTCGAACTGCCCTCGCTACTCCTGGCGGAGGTGCAGTCAATTGTTTGTGTGATCAGCGCCCTTGTTTGGCAGGGCAGGAAAAGAATGGTATGCTGCTGCACCAATCACCCTACCTGCCCACCTGTAAAGCAAAGACCAATGAGGGGGTGTTTGCGGCGGAGGAACCAAGCCAGATTCCACGTATTATACGCTTCTCAGTGTGACCCATAATACACTGTCCGCAAACACGCCCCGTCAAGCAAGCAAGCGTTAAGAGACTCCTCAGGTTCTCTTAAAGAACATACCGAGGAGCCCCCGGGTTACCTAAACAAGGCTTACCGTGCGCATTTCGCGTGGCCTACCTTTTAATGCGTGTGTGAATGCACGAGCATGCACGAGTCTGGGGCAAACCTGCCCATCTGAACCCCAATCACGGACTCCAGCATTGGGTGGCCCCTCCTGGGTTTACTCACCTTACCTACCGCTGGAGAGAGAGAGCAAGTGGTAACGTGTTACGAGGCGCAAGCAAAAAACGTCGCTCTGCACTTGTGTGTATGTCTAATCACCCTGATCTGACCTCTAATCATCTGCAATCTTTCTAATCTTGCCCTCTATCGTTTGTTAGCGCAGCTACAAGACTCGTTCACGGAGACACGAGACGAGCAATGTGCATGCTGCATACGAGACGAGCACACCTGTAGTTTATACCTGATTCATTGAAGTTTTTTTGTTGATTTTCGAATTCTTGAATTTTGACTTTTACTGTCAGTGTGGGTGGAATCTGTATGTTTATTTATTAATGTGTGTCTCGTCATTTCCCAGTCTACGTGAGACATACGTTTATAATCTCATTATTTCTGCACTTTCTGGCGCTTCGCTAGGAGCCGCTCCTGCGCGCCGCTTTTTTATGCGTAAGAATTTCTTGATTTGAAAAATCGAGAGATGATTATAATTTTCATAAAAATGTGCTTCTGATGCACAATTGGATTCTGCTCAGGTGTGTTGTCTTAGAAAAATTCTAGGCCGTCATTTGACGGATTTTGGTGTTGTCAGCAGCAAGCAGCAGAAGAGGCACAAACACAGTGTTGAAACCACTATAAAACTTTCTGCGGTCATGTGGGTGCTGACCGTACCCTGAGGCTGTTCAAGCAGTGGTTCCACACTACGTGGACTGACGACCAACTGCGGAAAACCCTCCAGCCTATCGTGGACAAGTGCCCGTGCAGGTCCTGCAAACCAGGGGATATCAGGGACAGAGGTCTCTACTCGACCCTGCCCATCCCTCACTGTGCTAACAGTGTTCTATACGTGGACTACACGGAGATGCCGAAGTTCGGGGACTATGACATTGCCCTCATGGTAACCTGTGGGCTGACCAGGTTCACCAGGGTGTTCCCATGTACCAAGCACATTACTGGGGAGGAGACTATCACGATACTCCTGGAGGAGTGGTTTTGTGTCTATGGGGCGCCCAAGGAGATCAACTCCGATGAGGACGCACGAGTACGCTCAGATACCGGTTGGTAGAAGAGGGTCCTGAGATCCCTCAATGTCCAGTTGTCTACAGGGATCCCCTACACGCACACGAGCAACCCCCTATGTGAGCGACAGATCCGTGTCCTCAAGGAGAATGTAAGGATATGGTGCAAAACTGAACGCACCAGAGACTGGGTGAGACTACTCCCCATCATATCCTTGATGATGAACTCCCAAGAGAGGTCAGCTACTGGCTACTTGCCCCATGAGCTATTCCTAGGGTGCCCGGCATGGTTCCTACATGCCCCCTATCCAGAGGACACCCATTCTTCTGTGGGTGAATGGGTCCAAGAGCAACAAGCGAAGGTGGACAAGGCCAAGGCTATGCTCCAGAGAGTGAGGGAGCGTCAGTGGAACAAGAAGAACAAGCACCGAGTACAAGCCACCTACCAAGAGGGGGACTGGGTGCTGGTGCACCACAGTCGACTACCCGCCTGGCCACGATCTACCAGCGATGACCCATACTTCGGGCCGTACAACATTCTATCGGTGGATGGACACCGTATCACCGTGCGGTGTTCTTCTGGTCTAGGGGGGTCCCTCGTGTGCGCTGCTCAACACCTGAAGCGCTACTATTATCCTGAAGACCTCTGTGGGGAGGAGTGGGAGCTGAACGACGAGGAAATCGCCGCCCTAGACCTACAAGGGGCTGCCAGCCCTATGGAAGTTGAAGGGGAACTCCCCGACATGAACGCCGAGGAGATGGCTAAGGAGGGCTTCTACCTGGTGAAGGCTGTCCTACGCCACCGCTATTGCCAAGGTTGGCGCTTCTTCACCCTCTGGGAAGGGTTTGGAGTCGAAGAGGCCACCTTGGAGCCCTTCTCTGTGTTTGTACTACCTGAGGGACGCCTAAACTCAGTTCTGGTTGACTACTTGCCGCAGAACAACATTGGGGAGTTGCTGAGGCTCGCTGAGACGCTTGCCTCCAAGACTAAAGCTAGGGACTGAACCTTACCCCTAGGTGTGCTACGTATGTCTGTGTGTGTCTCACTTCTCTCCCGGGCGTGGCTCCCGGAGACCGGGTTTCGCTGATGTCGGACCGAAGGTCCTAGTCAGGTACTGGTACCACTCCTATTGCGCCCAATTTCTGTGCTGGCGCCTATCCTTGGGGGAAGACGGCAAAAGTCCTACCTACTAGAGGCGAGGGGTGGCCAAGTGTGCTAAGGGCATACCAAACGCCCATTTTTGCTAAAGGCCAAAAGCTAACGCACTCCCCTGCCCACGAGGAAAAGCACGCGGGACAGGAGACACCACTACACTACACACCCTACCTACAGTGGCACCATCCTGGTGGGCGAGCACTTCTGCAACTGGCTCAAGCCCCCACTCAGGACTACCACTCCTACACTCACGCTCTACTGGGTGTTGTTGGAGCTCAAGTCGTGAGTCCTAATGACCCTCCTGTGAAGAAGTCAAGAGAACACAGCGCTGCTAAGCAACTGTGGCCTAACAGGGGACGCCACAACGCGTTTCCCCTGCTAGGGTTTTGAGGGAAGGGGTGTTCTTGTTGCGTGCACAGCGTGGATGTCGATAAAGTCGAACTGCCCTCGCCACTCCTGGCTGAGGTGCAGTCAATTGTTTGTGTGATCAGCGCCCTTGTTTAGCAGGGCAAAAAAAATGGGACGCTGCTGCACCCATCACTCTACCTGCCCACCTGTAAAGCAAAGGCGGATGAAGGGGTGTTTGCGGCTGGGGAACCAAGCCACACTCCACGTATTATACACTTCTCAGTGTGACCTATAATACACTGTCCTCAAACACGCCCTGTCAAGCAAGCAAGCGTTAAGAGACTCCTCAGGTTCTCTTAAAGAACGTACCGAGGAGCCCCTTGGTAACCTAAACAAGGTTTATCGTGCGCATTTCGCGTGGCCTACCCTTTAATGCGTGTGTGAATGCACGAGCATGCACGAGTTTGCGAACAACCTGTTCCGATCACTGTTTTTCCTACAAATCTAACCCATGATCACGAACTCCACCAGGGGGTGGCCCCATCTGGGCTTACCTACCTTACCTACCGCTGGAGAGAGAGAGCAAGTGGGAACGTGAAACGAGGCGCAAGCGAAAGAAGTCGCTATGCACTTGTGTGTATATCTAATCACCCTGATCTGACCTCTAATTATCTGCAATCCTTCTAATCTAGCCCTCTATCGTTTGTTATTGCTGCTACAAGACTCGTTCACGGGGACACGAGACGAACAATGTGCATGCTGCATACGAGACGAGCACATCTGTGGTTTATACCTGATTCATTGAAGTTCTTTCGTTTATTTTGGAATTCTTGGATATTTGATTCTTACTGTCAGTGTGGGTGGAATCTGTATGTTTATTTATTAATGTGTGTCTCGTCCTTTTCCAGTATACGTGAGACATACGTTTATAATCTCATTCCTTCTGCATTTTCCGGCGCTTCGCTAGGAGCCGCTCCTGCGCGCCGCCTTTTCATGCGTAGGAATTTCTTGATTTAAAAAATCAAAAGATGACTACAATGTTTATAAAAATGTGCTTCTGATGCACAATTGGATCCTGCTCAGGTGTGTTGTCTTAGAAAGATTCTAGGGCGTCATTTGACGAATTTAGGTGTTGTCGCTTCGCGCTTGCGTGGATTGGTCCATAATTTCCCCATTCCTGCCTCTGCAGATATCCTCGCGAAAGCGTCGCTGAGTAGGCCACTTTCTGGGCCGAAAAGCAGCAGCCAGGAGACTGAGCAGAACCGAAGACCCCACCAAGGGGCAATTTAGCTTCTTGACAACTCCCTTCGCCCTAAGATCAGGACAGCAGGTTGCCAGCAGGTTTTGACAACCGGAGCGGATGTCCATACAGAGTCTGGCGTTGGGTTAGTGTCGCGCTGCGTCTTGGAGGGATGGATGCACATGCACATTTTTATGGCATGCCCCCAACCTAACCCAAACAAGCCACAGGAACCCCGGCAGCGCCATGAGCGCTGAGCTTCCTGTAAGAAATGTTACGAACAAAGAAGCAAAAAGGCACTGTGTGAGGGAAACTATAGGTATTTTAAAGTAGATGTTGAAATCAAGGAAGGGCAAGAAAAAATCTTTTTTCCTGGAGGTGCGACAGTGGTGGCCACCACAGCACAAGGGAGGAGTAAGAAAAAGTGCTTTTCCAATGCTTTAGGGTATACTCTAGTTGCATTAGAGGTGCTCCAAGCACACAGGCATTTCTATCTTAGTATTGGCCCAGCCAAAAGTGGTGATAACACATTTTGACCTATGGAACCAAACACTAAATCAGGATATCGAGTGGACCCCTTAATCCCCTACCAATGTGAGGCAATTAATCGTTCCTGAGTCGACCGAGAACTGACATATCCAGGGCAGAGCCTAGGAATTTATCTATGTTTTCTCATGAATTCCTAGCTGTCCTAGTTGTATGCACCCTAGGGGGCTGGGCACCTCTTTTTGAGAGGTCCTGGGTTCAATTCCCGGTCAGCCTAGCTAAGTAGGAAGATCCCATGTGACATGGCAGTGACCTCATCGCAACATGCCCTGCCACCTCAGCACATATGGGACCCAAAACAAAGAGTGCACATCTCCTGAGATGGCACTATGGAGATTGAGTGACCATGGGGCAGTTTTCCAACTCTTTTTCCAAAACATTTCAGCTATTCTTGTGAATATGCAATCCAATGTGCCCTGAGCTGCAGTTTCTGTGAATATCCTTTCATCTTTGACTGTTTACACTGCAGCCCTTCATGCTTTGATCCTGATTCTCTTCTACTTGCTTATCTCTGGCTTGGGCTATCCTGGATTGGTTGTATTTCAGCAAATAAAACATTTTACTCATCAAACACAAGCAGCAGGAAACCCTACACCAGCAGCAAGCAGCAGGAGAGGCACAAACACAGTGTTGAAATCACTATAAAACTTTCTGATTCCCCACTACAATGCTATCAACCCTTTCCTGCAGCGGAGCTCCAGACCCTACGCCCGAGGTCCAGCAGCAGTCTCGTCTGGCGGCTATGGCGCCGCGGCCCCAGCGGCGGCCCCACTCGACGGCTACTCGGCTGCCCACCCCTGCCCCTCTGGCCGCCGTCCGTGGAATCTGCCGAAGCGACCATAAGCATGGGCCACGTTTGGGTGCAACAACCTGAGCTGCCCCAGGACGTGACCAAATTCTACGGGCAAGGTGCTGGACCCTTCCAGGGGACCATTGTCCGCAAGTAAGCCTGGTAGAATAATGTGGTATGAAATCTCCTCCCCTATGCCCGGACACATGGTGTACGTCAATGCCCCCCCCCCTCGCGCTCAGCACCTCCACTGTATGAACAAATTTGACACCATTTACAGATTAGTGGGCTGATTCTTCGGGGCTTGCCATGTGCTTCATGTGAACACAGTGCAAGCAACATTATGTTTCGAACATCACGGAGGTCTCGAAGAAGCCCCAAAAATTTACAACGTCAATGTCTGATCCGTATACACATTTTCATCCAATTGCTGGTTGCTATCACGACTCCAGCCAGCCAGCCCCAGCCCCCCCCCCGCCTGGTGGTTGCGAAACGTCACCCTAGACCTCAAGACGGTCCTGGTTGACACCACAACCATCCACAACGTACAAATTGCATGACGAAACTCCGAGTGAAGTCTTGCTTTCATCTTTTTGCATTCATAGTTGTTTTTGGTGCGCTAGACCTAACCATGGTTCTCAGCATGTGTTAGTGACATTTGAGTGCTAGGGAATCTGGAAGAGTCCTAAACAAAAGAAAATAAGAAAGCCCGCGCACATAGACACACCCCTCACATTACTCCCTTCCCTTCCCTCCCCTCCCCTTCCCTTCTTCTCATGTGCTTTGCGATTTGTGCTCGTGTTCCAAGGAACGGGTTAATGCTAGGTCAAGGTAGGTCTTGTAAAATGATCATGATTCTCTGGGCCTTCAGATGACCTGGAACAATGTCTTCTCTCCTTCCCCCTCATCACACAGGTAAAGCTAGGCCAAGTGCCTTGCAAAGCAGTGTGTTGAGAATCTAGGCCTTGATGGCTGGGAGGTTCAGGGGTGTACCTCCAGGCTCCAATTGTAGCCTTGACAAAAAACCCTACACCTAGGTCCTCTCAAGTGACCTTGGTTGTTCCTCTTTCCCTCCCTCTCCTTAGTCCTCTCCGACCTCAGCCGTCCCACTCTTCCTAGTCCTCCAATAGGTCCGTCTGGTGTTGCTTCCCTTCCCTTAGGTGGGGCTGATCGCAGCGGCACCATCAGCGACATCGACATCGTCAGCAACAACAACATCATCAGAGCAGTTACGGTCGCGGCAATCAATCAGGACCTCCGCTATCGACACCACCATCGAAGTCTTCTTCGCAACCGGTGTTCTCACGGTCTACGGCAGCCGCTCGACCATCGCCGCGGCTATTACATCTGCAGGTCAGCAGCGAGTTCATGCCGCGCTAGGGCCTCTTCGGCAACTGGTTAGCTAAAAGCTCCCCCCCCCATCAGAACTTCGGGTTTAGGTCAAACTCAGTTTCAGATCAGCGTCAGTGCTCTGCCATCAGTGGCACACATCAATTTTTTTCTTATCTTTGCCGGCGTTCTCAGCCCTTCCCTCGTTATTTCAAGCATGGGCCTCGACTACCAAAGTCTTGGCCATAATTCATGGTTTGTCTCCGCTTACATGACCCGGACGAAGCAATTTTCCATCACAACTTCCGGTTACGTGTCGCTCCCGAGTTTCAGGTCGATTCTGGTGTATGTGTACATAGATTTCAGTGGTTTCACATTGCAGTGCTGCCCGTTTACAGTGTTCACCGCCAAGGCCAAGTTTCCTGTGCGTGCAGGGCTTCCATGAGTTCAATAAGATTTCATTACCGCCTGAGCTTGATCACCAACGCCGTCGGAGTGCACTTGCGCTCACGGTGGCGGTTAGGGATGACAGAATTGGACAGAAGTTAGCTCTGCCCCTCCCCCCCGGCCCCAGGGGTCAATTCAGCACCGCCTCCCCCTCCCCCCCGAAAAATGCCGAAAAATGGCGTTTTGCCTAAAAATGGCTCAATGAAGCATTTCTTTGAATGGACCCCCATATTTCGAGGTCACTCAACTCAATGGCGAACCTGGTTGAGAGCCATATGACAGTCATATGCCACCGCAGGCTGCAGAAGGTATCCAGATTGCAAGAATTCTGAAATTCCGTCATGTTTACGCCATCTTTTGGCTGAAGATAGCCTTTTTGAGAAAATTGGCCAAAAGGGGCGCAAAACACCTTTCTTTATTTGTGCATGGGGGTTGCGCCCCGGCGAGCATAACACAAAAGCAGCCTAACCACGGGCAAGTGAGCGTTCATGGCCAGCCGAAGTTCGTCAAAGGACAACAGCCATATGTACAGTAACTCAGGGGGTGTGACCCTGCTCCAAAATGCACCAGAGGCCTGGTTACTGTGGGCTGTGGCTTCCCCATTGGCCCTGTGGTTGGTGTTATGGCGCGAGACGAATCGAAAAAGAAGTGGACTATATATATATATATATATATATATATAGAGAAATCAGAAACAAACAAGTAACTCCGGCCAAAGATCTCCTGGGGTACCATAAGAGACCCCCAGTTAAGTGGAATCCACTGGCATCGCTCCACTAGGCTCCAGTCCAGTGCGGAAAGTCAAATCTGGGATTGGGCATTAGTGACCTCATTGGAAGGGAAAGGATTGGAAACCACTGATCTCCATTCACACAAATTCAGTGACTTCTATTCGTCTGGGGGAAAATCGGATATAAATCAGAGACTGAGGATAGCCTCGGGCATCACTGATCTCCATACATCTGGCGAAAAACACCTTTAGCCCCCCTATTTCGGGGATGGCAAATTCAAATACACTGTCCGTTTTGCGTCATTTTCTGTCCTGATGCGGTAGCGGGAGCGTCGCCCCAGCGCGACCGCAGAAGTCTCCGCAGGCGCAAAAATGACCTCAGCAGAGGCGTAATCCCAGATTGGGAAATAGCCATTTTTATAGTTATTTTTATAGATTTTCGCAGTAATTTAATCAATTTTCCTTCTTCGCCTCTCCAGAGACCATGTAGCCAGGACTAATCCTGCCATGCGGCAAAAGTCCTGGAAAGATTTGTATAAAAAGTGGTCAAATGGACTCCCAAAGCGATCGAAATCGAGAAGATAACACCGCTGACCGGAGTCATGGTTGAAGCCTGATTTTTGTGCTCTGTTGCATTTTCAGGGTCTTCAAGGGCCAACGCGGCGGGCCCCCACCCTACCGCTTGAAAATTCTTCCACAATACTGCCGCACGCCGCGCAGCAGAGAGAGAGAGCAGGCCGCCAGCCGCTGAAGAGGAGACGGCCGCCAGCCGTTCAAAAGGAGACGGCCAACAGCCGCTCAAGAAGCGACGGCCACCAGCCGTTGAGAAGTTGACGGCCTCCAGCCGTTGAGAAGGAGACAGCCGCCAGCTGCTCAAGTGGAGACGGCCGCCAGCCGTTGAGAAGGAGACAGCCGCCAGCTGGTCAAGTGGAGACGGCCGCAAGCCGTTGAGAAGGAGACGGCCGCCCGCCGCTCAAGACAAGACAGCGTCAAGCCGTCTGCGCCGAGGAGGACGACCATCAGCCGTTTGCGGTGGAGGAGTCAAGGGACGGCCGTCAGCTGCCCGCAGTGAAAGAGTGAGAGGACGGTCAACAGCTGTTTGTTAAAAGAAGAGAGGCTACAATGAGCAGCTCATCGGACTGGGGATCTACAAGTCAGAAAGCAAACTCGCCGTGGAGCTCGGGCAGCACCGAGCCTGAAGCGCATCATGACATCAAGTTTCCCGACGGCACGAAATGGAGCTCAAGCAAGTCCTCAACCCCTGTCATGAGTGAATGATGGACAAAAGCCAAGACCCCAACGATGCCAGCCAGAGAGCAAGATCGGTGGTACCAACCGGCGTATCCAAGTCCAAGTGACCCGTGGCAGCAGCAAAAAGAAGAACCGCGTGCCACCAGAGGAATGCAGGAGCCCCGAGCAAGGCAAGCGAATCTGCGGGAGAAGGAGAGACATGCAGCCATGAGTCCGCGGCAGCAAGTGCCTGCAGACTCACCAAGGCGGCAACTCCTCTTTGAGAGCGCCAGACACCAGGGTCAGCGAAGAGCGGCACATCAACCGCAACTCGAGCAAAGGACCGTAAGGGGATCCACAGCCGGGCAGCAACGAGGCTACTGACCTCACCATGGTGACGGGCGCCAAGATGGTACCAGGAGTGCGTCGTGGAGGAGTCAAACAAACCAGCAGCATGATGCTTTGACAGCACGAGCGGCACCGAATGAACAGGCAGCGCAGCCAATCGAGGAGCGAATCAAGAGACTAGAGGAGATGGTCCTCCTTCGAGTACCCGCGCTGGAGGCGGAAGTCGAACGCCTGAAGGGCGTTCTCAAGCTTCAAACAGAACGAACGGGAGGACCAACGACATGGGCATCCAAGCAACAGATGACCATGAGCAGTCAAACGCCTAGTCCGAGCAGTCGCCGATGGTGGCGTTAAGCCGTGATGACACCTCTTAAAGGGGGTATCGGAAGAGCAGGACGAGCGTGCGTATTTATTATTATATTTTATTTGAGTGCTCGCAGTTTTCTTCCTTTGGTGGAGCACCACTAGCTGGGCGCAGTCTTGGCAGGCTCCACCAACCGGGTATATATGTGGGACTTAAAACCCATGTATATATGGGGCAGCTAAGCCCCTGGCACACGCACCCGCACTTGTACAGTACAGTGCACGGTGCCTGGGTAAGGCACGAACTGACACAGCACCTTGGATTTGATGCTGAGTTACAATGCTGTGTGCGTGCCTGTCCTGTTGTATGGTTTTTGAAAGCATGGAGGTTTTCGGGAAACCAGGGCCAACCCTGGAACTTGTTTTTCCCCCTGGGGGATAAAGAAACCTTTTTGTGTCCCATAAAGGAGGGTCAGCTAGCGGAGACTTCCTCCAGGGCACTCCAGTGCGGAGTTGCAAGCCTCCTAGAGGGTTGCAACTCTTTTAAGGAGACAGGTGATGCGGTAGCGGGAGCGTCGCCCGAGCGCGACCGCAGAAGTCTCCGCAGGCGCAAAAATGACCTCAGCAGAGGCGTAATCCCAGATTGGGAAATAGCGATTTTTATAGTCAATTTTATAGATTTTCGCAGTAATTTAATCACTTTTCCATCTGCGCCTCTCCAGAGACCATGTAGCCAGGACTAATCCTGCCACGCGGCCAAAATCCTGGAAAGATTTGTATAAAAAGTGGTCAAATGGACTCCCAAAGCGATCGAAATCGAGAAGATAACACTGCTGACCGGAGTCATGGATGAAGCCTGATTTTTGTGCACTGTTGCATTCTCAGGGTCTTCAAGGGCCAACGCAGCGGGCCCCCACCCTACTGCTTCAGTCCAATCCATTGTGCAGGCTCAACAAGAGGTCCATATTGACAGATTTCCACTTGATCAGAGCAGACACCAAATTGTGTTGTCAAAAATGTGGTTTTTGCATTTTCTGCTCATTTTTGACTATTCCAGTGTCTACCCCCCCTGATTTGAGGGTCAGAAGCTCAGTGGACAGGCTTTTTTTTGTCACCAGGACCCCTGTTCACCAAAAACTGCACTTCCTTGGTTGCAGAACTTGCCCACAGTGCTATTTTTCACTGATTTTTTGGCGTTTTGGGTAAGAAATCGCCAAATACGCATCAGAGACCCCCCCCCCCCTTAATTTGACGGTGCCGGTTTCAGCAGCGATACCTTCTCTCAGCTGGTTTGACAGCATTGTCAGTCAATTCTGTGCTGCAGTGCAGAAGTTTTTTTAGGATCAGATAAAAGAATTTTTTTTTCTACCTTGCCATAGTCTGATAAGGCCGGATAAAGTGGCAATGTCTGTTTTCCAGGTAGGTAGGTAGGTGCACTCGGTCGTGGAGAGGCGCCCCATGGTTCCCCCTGGCGTCGCCCCTGTGACGAAGAGGAAGAGGCTCCGCGCGTGAAGAGGGGAGGCGGCTTACATCCCGCTAGACCTGACTGTTGGTCCCCAAAATAGCGGCCCCGGGCAACACCGGGAGGGCTGATCGCCACCAGCGTGACGTGCTTGTCTTGCCGGGAGGGTGTGCCCCCGTGCTTGCGCACGTCCCCTCCTTTGGGCGGAACCCTAGAGGTTTACCGGACTTCCTGGCGTATCCCGTTCCCAAGGCATGCATGCACGTTCTTGGTACTAGGGTTTCGAGGCGCTTGGTTGTCGCACGCTCTGCCTCGAGTCCCAAAGCAGCGCAGGCCTTAGGATGCAGCCTTACCCCCGGTCTCCGGATCTCGTTTGGCCGGGTCACCTGCATGGCACAGGCTGCCTCAGTGCCCGGGCTGTGGGCACTGGTTTTCCTACTGTTGTGCGGCGTTTGTGTTTGGGTCCGGGTTGCGGTTGGGTGTGGGTTTTATTAACCCCGCCAGTCCTGGCTGGGGTCTTGGGTGGGTGTGTTTGGGCACCGTTTGTGGTGTTGTCCCTCTTTTGCCGGTCGTTTGTGGTGTTCGTGGTTGGGCTTAGGTTTCGGCCTGCTTATGGGACATGTGTGGTTGCGTGCGCGCTCTGCTTGCCCCCCGCCGTTTCCGGTTCCGGTGTGCGGTGTGGGCGTGCGTGCTGGGCCCGGGTCTCCGCTGTGCCCCGCCCTTCTTGGCTGGGTTGTCGGGGTGTGTTTTTTGCGCTTTTTTTTTTTGGCCTTGTGGTGTCGGTTGCTGGGTGTCCCTGTCCAGGGCCTTGTGGTCCCTGTCCCCCCCTCCCCTTTTCTTTCAGGCTGGGCTGCTGGCTCTTTTTTTTTCTTCCGTGGTGTGTGTCTGCATGTTTCGGTGTCCCTTTTCCCGGTGGGCCGCTGTTCCGGGCTTGGTGTTGCCGGTTTTGGCTGGATGGTCCCCCTGTGCCTCTTTGGGAGTCCTGTCTTCGGTGCCTTCTGGGTTGGGGGTTTGGCCGCCTCTTGTGGTGTTGGCGGGCGGTTTGGTGGCTGTGGGCTGTTGTCGCCCCCCCCCCCCTGTTTTTTTTTGGGGGGGGGGCCTGCCTGTTCCTCCCTCTGCCTTCCCTGGGCTGGCGCATGCACTGGCCCGCATTCAGTGTGGTCTTCCGGGCTGCTGTTGGCGGTTGCGTTCTGTTTTGCCGTGTTCCGGCCCCATGGGTCGGGTGGGCAATGTCTGTTTTCCACCATATGCCACCCATCTGGACTGTTTTTGCCCAACAACGTGGCATGAGATCAGGCCCTACAATGGCGTTGACTTCAACTCTGTGTCACTCCAAGTATCAGTCTAGGCCCCAGATGGCCCTGATTGATCACATCACACATGCATGACCGCGAGTACACCAAGGCATCAATCTAGGCCCAATGTGGCGTTGATTAATCATATGCCAATTGCTGCGCCCCAATATGCCAGCTTATCAGTCTATGCCGGAAAACGGCCCTGACTGATATAGAAATACACAAGACCATCAGTCTAGGTCTTATAGCGGCCCTGATTGATAGTACAACCTGAAATTGAGTTCTTGCATGACAGTTTGGCCCGAGTCTAGGCCTCAATGGCCCTGACAGGGTGGATCACATTGCTACATTATGTGCCGTTGTTACTTCTCCCAGCATCTCCTGCTCCAGGTTTACACGCCTTCATCCAAGTGCAATACCAGTTTTTGTGGTGGACGCGGATGAGGTCGATTTTGGGCAATGCCCTCTCCTACTTGCACGGGTTCCTTGCTGTCTATTCCAGCTCGTCTGCGAAACAAGGAAATTTGCCCACACTGAAAACAAAAAAAAAGAAAAAAATGTCCTCCTGCGGAAAAAAAATTGTTACCGAGAGGAAGGGAGTGTACCAGACTTGAGCACAGAAGCATACGAGCTGCAGAAATTTGCGGAAATTTCTGCTGATGATCGAGCATTGGACTCGGCGCCAACAGCGCAATCGTTGCCCGTGCCAGAAATTCACGATCTATGAACGTCGTCATTTTCACAGTTTTTGGATATGAAATCACGCTTTTCAGCTGGATCCACATCCAATGAATCCAAAATGAGCCGATGCTGAGAAGTTTTCAGCTTACCCCAAAATGGGATTAAAAAAGCACATTCTCTCATTTTGGATATGCGAATGATGTATGTTTTGCCACGCTTGTGCTCTCGTCTGCCCGATTCTCCTCAAATCTGTCGGTTTCTTGAGAGATTGGTATGTATTACCTCATTCATGGGCAACATTCATGGTTATAGTTAGGGATCATGGGTAAAGGTTTGAAGAGATGTCACCATGAACTTTCGAGATGCATATTCAATCAGAATTTGATGATGGTTCAGGGTAAGAGACATCTTCGCAACAAGGTCTTAACCCAATCCTCAAGAGTGCACTTGCCGATGTTTGTTTCACAGACTTGAGCCAGCCCAAGAGTTTGTATTTGTGCAGTTTTGTTGTGCTTGTGTTTGTACGTGTTGTCAAGTGCCTTGTGCATTGTGGAGTGCTAGTGTTCGCCTCGGGTAGGTCCTAGCAAAGCACAGCAAGGTAAACAAGAGGTTCCACAATCAGTCGAACTGGATTTTATAACTTTAGGTCAAAAAAGGTTTGTAAATGAAATGCATATAAGGATTTCCTTAGATAAATATCCTGAGCCCAGTAGTAGCCATGCGTACTCGGTACACAAGAAACCCCACAGTGCAAAACATACTTTCTGAAATCAGGATTCAATGTTCGGAAGCACCTTTCTCTGAAACAACTGAAACTGATAGAAGCAGACAGACATTACTATTGGCCATGCAGAGGTCGTGCTATGATACAGTAAAAGAGCACAACGCCCGAGGCAAATCAAAGACACTCTCTCTGTGTTTTACTATACACACGAAACAGCAGAATAAGCACAGCTATGCACGAATAGCGGAACAGGTAACAGAACATGGGCTCAGGATTTCTGCTACTGTACACACCTCATTGCTTTGAAACTCAGAAGACAGCAAGTACCCCATTACTGCCACGCAATGTCTCATACCATCACGTGTGGTCGACGATGGTGTGCCTGCATGCACAAGATACAGGGGCACCAGCCGCTGGTGTTCCTGATGAGAAAATTGCAGTGAGTGAGACAATGCAGTAGATGTTGCCAGCTCAACTAACACACAGACACCTCAGTGAATCAGCCAATTCAGGTAATTTGAAAAAGACAATGTTCTGCACATCTGTAATGCTTGAATGTAAGCAATTGAACAGGGGCTACACCAGAGATTCGGCGTGCAGGGCAACCAGGGCAAAACAGGGATGCGATTGGAAAGACCTATATAGAAGGAACAAAAGTGGGACAGCAAAGGAATCTTCTCGTTCCCAGGAAGGGCTTTTTGGACCCTGGTGCATGGTAGGAGACATCCCCCCCCAGGGGGAACTCCAAGGATAATGTCAACTCTCTAAGCAGGGAACGAAATTCGACAAAATCAGTCACAGCAAAATCTCCAGGCATATCTCACCTACCATCACCTATACCATTGAGGTCAAGTCAATTCAGCTCTGGAGCGCCGGTCAGCATTACCCTAACGCAAATGAGAGCAAAGCCAGCACCAATAGACAGATTACAGGGGAGGAAATACAGCACAACAATACTGAACCAACTTCCGGATACAAGCAAAGCTTATTCCCCCTTAAGTTCCTGGTGCTCAGCCAGCCGCAGGGCAAAGGAAACAGTTTCTCCTGCTGGTCTTGGTTGGCATTGTACTCACTTTACTGTCCCCTGGCCTCCTGGTCTCTTTTCCCATTGAAGCGAGCCTGCCAATTGACAGCAAGGCTCTCAGTACCCAGAATATCACTGAAAAAGCAAACGGGAAGCTGCATAAGTAGCTGTGCTCCGGTGCAACTTAGTTCAGAAAATTACAGGGCTTATGGACGGCTAACTCATGGGTGGTCCATGCGGCAAACTTGCTGCTGGGTACACTGAGGTTTATCCCGCATCCAGAGGATACTAGCCATTGGCTGTTCCTGTGACATGTGCACCTAATGAGGTCTACTACGTCCTTTTCGGAGACACAGATGCAACTGACAGCAACACCCATGTATTCTGTGTTCTGTCTGCTCTGTCTGAGGTTACGTCCTGGCATAGCACTACAATAAGCAAAGACAAGCTCGACTCCAACCACAGAGTATGCTCTGCTTGCTGTAGAGGTACCTGTAAGCAACAACGGGCCATAGTGGTGTGCCATTCAGAGGTTCTTTTCTGTAGGGGAACCAGTGAGCGAGGGTCGGAAAGAGCGAGCGAGCCAGTGAACGATGGGCGAGGCGTAGTGTGAGCCCGAGTGAGTGAGAGAGCGAGCGAGGAAAGCCAGAGCGAGCACACGCGCGAAGCGCACAGCGCATGCACACAGAAGAGGAGATCGGATCGACCAGAAATTTTGCGACTTTCGTTGTTCTGTTGTGTGATTTATGTATACTTGACTATAGCTCTGCAATGTACTTTATGTCTCCTATTCTATTAGGGTATGATACGAGCCTGAATCGGCTCTTGCCAAGGGCTCCTGTCACAAGGGCTTTCTTGCCCCTTTGGAGTTCTGGACTCTGGGATACATGGACCTCTCAACAACTGGGTATTCGAGTTCTTTGCCATGTCCGTGCCGTGCTTGTTTGCTATTGAGTTCGAAGTTCTAGAGTTTTGGCTTTGCCGATCAGTCCTCAAACATTCCATAAACAAGAGGAATCAAAGTCAAGCTCTACCCATAGACATCTCAGTGCAGTTACAAGCCTGTTTCTGCAGTTACAATCTCATGGATTTATCCTGAGAGGGTCGCACCATACAGTTGTCAGCTGCTCATATACGCCAATTGCCAAGTACCGGCATATTGGACACTGTCTTCAGGGCTATCTGGGCTTGGTTCTGACTGACAGTCCATTCAGTAGCGCACCCAGAGGTCAACACGACTCGGGAGATACTAAGAAGATACAGGGAGAGGACTTCGGTCGTGCTTGCTCCAGACATCTGGGGTCTTCACCTGCTTGTACATGGGAAAATGTTCCCAAAGAAAACCTTCATGTCATCACACACGCAGGATCTAGGCCTACGATTCAGGTACCTTAACCCGTCAGGGGACTCGAGGTTACCTGGGATAGATTCTCTGGCCGTATCAAGGCCCAGACCTTAAGAAAAGCGGCTTGCAGCCATGTCATCGTTGGAGTCGGGAGGCAAGGTGAGGCCCCTGTACAAGGAGGGGGATCACCTACCCCAGCCCCCCGGGGATTGAGGGAATGCACAGTGCAAAAAAGGAGGGGGATCACCTAAGGCTGGAGAACTGGAGGCCCGTATGCTGTGCCGTCACAAAGGCAAAGCTGGTGTGGATTGTGGTCTTCGGGAGGATACAGCGGGGGCTTTATGCGGCGGGAGTTGTACCAGACGTCATGTGGGGGTCCCGGCGGGCAGGTCCACACAGGAAACAAGCTTCCTGCATGACATATACCTGGATGCTGAGGACCTGTAGGCGGTCATGGCGTCCGTTGAGGTGAAGGAGGCGTTCCCCAACACGCTGCACAGACTCATAGAGGAGGTGTGGAGGCAGTTGGGGCTCCTGTACGGTGACTTTGTTGGGGAGTACCTGAGCACTAGAAGGTACATCGTCGCCACGGGGAAGGGCTGTACAGAGTAGGTGACGCCAGGTAGCGGGGTGCCACAGGGCGGAGTGCAGGGCACATTCCTGTACATGCTTGCCATGCTCCCACTGATGTGATGGATAGCGCAGGAGTATCCACAACTGGCGAGGACGCCACACACGTCGCCCGCACAAGCATAGGTGGAAGATGCAGTGCCCATGACCCGGGACGAAAGAGCCCAGAAGGTGGTGCAAAACTGATGCAGAGCTACGGGCGGGATAACCACCTGGTCTGGAGCACGGAGAAGTGGGCCGTCCTGAGGAGGTGTGTCGAGGGTTGTATGGCGCTAGATGTCGCAGACAGGGTGGTATGGCTGGAGAGGGCGGAGGAAGCGGTGGTACTGGGGCACGTCGTGGCCATGGGGGCAGGGGGTATCAGGCTGCCAGACAAGCTGCTCAGGGGCTTCTGGGCAATGTTGGTGGTCCTCTAGCATCAGGCCCCGTCAGTACAGACGACTCTGTACTACCTCGGAGCGGTGCTCAATGCAGCGAAAGGGTACCAGGGGATGCACCTCTCCTACTGGAGGGGAGAGCTCGAGGAGGTGGAGAGCGCGGTGCGAAGGCTCATCAGGGGGTATGAGGGGATACCCACGGAGGTGCCACGATGCGTGTTGCAAGCGCCGACAGCATATTATGGGGAGGGGATGCCCGCGGCTGGGGAGGAGTATAGGGTGCATACAGTGGGGGCGCTGAACAGGATGTGCCGTCGACCAGTAGGAGTTGGTGCGCCGGTTGTGCTGTTGCGAAACCATGCGGTTGCAGAAGTACACAGGGAGGATAACATGTGCCCACAGTTTGTGTGGTACAGAACGTGGCAGTTGACGGCAGGGAAGAGAGAGCGCTTGTGGCGCCTCCTGCAGGCGTTGTTGCCGGGAGAGGAGCACATGTTGGCAACCAACAGGAAGTGCGGCAGACGTGGACCGATCCTGGTGCTGGGCACAGACTTCGGAGGAGCGGAACAAGTAGGAAACCGTAAAGGAGCAAGTAGAGCAAGAACAGGATATGGATCGAATCAATGAACAATTTGAAATCCAGTGTAGCACAGAAGGACTGCAGATAGACAAAGCAGGTATAAATACAAGGATTCAATCACAAATGGATAAAACAAAAAATTTTATGTGAAAACTGGCGTGACTCTAGCCTCCAAGTTAGCATCAAGCACTTCATGTGCACTCTTTTGGAGGAAATGGAGTTGGTTAGGAATATGGGGCAAAGGAGTTAGGCCAGACACAGATTATGATTTGGCCAAGCAACTGAATTCAGAAACAGTTAAAAAGTAGAACCACAATAAGTGGTAGAAACAATTGAGTATAGGGGTCTTGGGGTGGGAGACCACCAGGCTTAACCTCCAAGGCCTAAAGCATGAAATGCCTATTTTATTTCGGTATATCCTCCATGAAGGAAGATACCTCCGCTCAGTTGAGTGGTAGGGGTGAACTTCATGGAGGACTAGGCTTATAACCCTAGTTACTTTCAGAAGGTATACTAAAAGCTTCAAAAGAGTAATAGCATCAACAAAAGGGTTTTAAGGGGGGCTTAACCTGGATCAAGCCCTCCAAGAAGTGGCAGTGACTGTTTCTTACTCCCTCCTGGAGTACTAGTTGATCAGGCTAGTAGGACCAGGAACAAAGGCTCAAATATTCCCAAAATTACCTCAGCAAATGCATCAAACCTACCAAAAACATTCTCATCAGTTCATACAAGCCTATCACACTGTAGCTACCCTTTAAAAACAGTGTAATGTACCGTGAATGATATCTCTTCGATGGGGCATTCGTCAAAAGTCGGCAGCATGCGAAGAAAGGTTTTGCAAACAATTTGGGGGTAGTGGGGTTTGAACCCAGGACTCTGCCCCTAGAGCACACATGCTTGCCAAATAGGGTACAGTCAAACTCTAATGCGGACAGCTATCGCTGCATAAACAGCAATTTAGTAAACTTCCTGACCAAGGGCCAGGGCGGAGCAATACTCCCAATGGAGGACACAAATCACCAGGAGCTGAAGAAAATAGGAAAGAAAACCAACAGGGAGTGAATCCTGTGGTTTAGCGAAAGGTGTAGCGATTTAAGAAGTGAAATCGCTAAAAATCGACGAAACAACGCGAGAAATCGTCATTTTTACACCACAACTCAAAATCGCAAACAAGCGCAACAGAAGCGGACTCCAGAAAAAGGGTTGCGCAAACGTAAACAGCTCTTGAAAAAAAAGGTATGAGACATAGTTTTGAAAGATCTAAAGGGAAATTTTGCACAGTTGCATCAAAGGTCTTATAAATGTTAGGGAAAAGTATCGAAAATCAACCCACACCACAGAACAAGTGGACAACCCACCTCTCAGGTATGCCAGTGTCATTCCGCACGCATACATTGCATTCGTCTTGGGTGCTTCGTTAAAACGTTAGGGTTGTCAAAGCTGTGTTCGTTGGGGGTTTGGGTGCTCCTCTCCTTCTCTCTCCACAGGTCAAAACAGGAATGAAAGGTATGCGATGCGAGTGGAGCGCGCAGCGTGCAGGTAGGGTGAGAATGTGCGCTCTGCTCGCGATGCATGTGCCTAACTGAGGCATTCAGACGCTGTGTCGCTTTCCCTGTGCCCGAATTCACCCTTGTTCTCTCTTCACAGGTAAGAAAAGAAAGTGCTTGCTCTTGTTCGTGTTGCCGTAGCGTTAAAGTAGGGTTGCTTAAAACGCTTAGGCTTGTTTTGCGCTGTGCAGTGCGCCACTCTCTCTCCTCTTTCTGCAGGAAACAAGACAAGGAAAGTATGCATGACACACAGTGCATTAATCGCTTAGGGTGGTTTATAATTCGCCGTTAGATTGTTCAAGCGCGTAGCGCTGTTTTGCGCTCGTGTGTTCCTCGGCATTCATACGATGCGTGGCGAGTTAGGTAGGTAAGCCCAGGAGGAGTTAACCTCCTGGTTGAGTCACGCTTTGATTGGTTATGTTGTGTATAATTAGGTAAGAACAGGAGGAAATCGAGAAATTGTGCATACCTGTGCATGCATATGACGCATCAATGGGTAGGCCACGCGTATTGCGCACGGTAAAACTCTTGTTTAGGTTACCCAGGGGCTCCACCCTACGTTCTTCAAGAGAACGGGTGGAGTTCCTTAAGCTTGCTCGCTTGTACTGAGGTTCAGGAACATCGTATTATAGGGCAGCCTGAGAAGCGTATAATACGTGGAGGCTGTCTTGGTTCCTCCTTGGTCATCCGCCTTTGCTTTACAGGTGGGAAGGTAAGGGCGATTGGTGCTGTCCCCTTTGGCAGCTCTAAAATTTGCTGCGTGGATCACAAAAACATTTAACTGCAGCTCAACCAGGAGTGGTGAGTGCAGTCCGACTTCGCCGCCATGCACGTTGTGCACACACACTGAGCACTCCCTTCCTCCAAGTCCTGACAGGGAAACACGTAGTGGCGTCCCTGCTAGGCCATAGCCGCTTAGTAGCGCTGTGTTCTGTTGCTCCTTTACAGGAGAGTCAGTAGGACCGGTGACAACTTCAACAGCATCTCCAAGTAGCGTGTGTAGATGTTAGGGTCAGTAGGCCTGGCAGGAGTTGAGTGCAAGTGATGAGTGCTCACCCTGCCTTCGAAGGCCGGTGCTGGCGTTAGTGTGTGTAGTGTAGTGGAGTCTCCTGTCCCGCGTGCTTTTTCACATGGGCAGCGGGGTGCGTTAGCTTTTGGCCTTCAGCAAAAATGGGCGTTGTGTATGCCCTTAGCACAGTTGGCCACCCCTCCCCTCCAGTAGGTAGGGCTTTTGCCGTCTTCCCCCTAGGAGAGGCGCCAGCACAGGAATTGGGCGCTATAGGAGTGGTAATAGTACCTGACTAGGACCTTCGGTCGGACATCAGCGAAGCCCGGTCTCCGGGAGCCACGCCGGGGAGAGAAGTGAGGCACACACAGACATACGTAGCACACTCAGGGGTATGGTAAACCCTGTAAGGAAGGGTAGAACCCCATGGATCTGGACCAGTCAGGGGTCCCAACTGACGGCTCACTTGTCCCCAAGGAGGGAGGACACACCTTGCCTCATAACACCTTGCTTGTCTATCCCCCCTGGTGTAGTAAGCCACCGTTCTTTGTTGGCTCCCGAAGGTCATTCCCTGGCCAAAGGCCATTGGTTTTTCACAGACCACTGCTTACTGAGCACTGCACTGACCCTGTCTGTGCCCTGCAGTCCCATGCCTAGGGTTTGCAGCGTGGACCAGGTGGCCGCTTATCAGGTTTGCAGCCACCCAGCGAGTGTATGCCTTGTTGACGGTCCTGTCCTACGGTGCAATGCAGGGCAGCGGTGACAACTGCTCTTACACCCATACAGAGGCACGTCTGCACAAGAGTGCTCACTGCACCTGTAAGGTTAGAACACAGTCAGTAGACTGACACAGGGAAATTAGTTTTTTCTTTTTAAGCTGGGACAGAGTGTCAGCACGGGTTAGTAGCTGCCCCTCGTTGTTCTCAACGAGGTACGAGCGGAAGATGGGGTTGATACTCCCATCTGGTTTAATGAAGGCTGACATAGGTTCCCAGGTTGCCTCAGATAACCCCTAGCCATCTCACAGGGTTAGGAATTTCCAGCCCCGTTTATACTCGTGGCAAGCAATACCTGCAACCACGTAGTAACCATCGACTACCATCTCATCGGCAGTGATCTGTTCGAGTTCGTCTGCCTCCTCTGGGCTGGCAGACCTCTCTAGGTCAATACTCTCGACCTCACTGTCGCCGAGGCGCCACTCATCCCAGGAAAATAAGGGTCCTGTAGGCAGTTACGTGGCCAGGAGGGAAGGCGTGAATGGTGAACCAAAACAAGGTCACCAACCTTGAAGCCGGCAGGTCGCCGTAGGCGGTTTTGCCGGCTCAGTTCACGGTCACGAGTGTCTCTCAGGTTAGTCCCCGCCTGGTGAGCCATGGAATGCCTGTGTTCCAACCAATCTCCCACAGGGCTCTTTAAATCCTCAGGAAAGGGGGTTTTGTAGAACCAAGCAGGTCGTCCTCCATGGAACAGTTCGTAGGGGGTGAAACCTGTAGAAGAGCTTCGCTGTGAGTTCATGGTCAGCACTGCCCAGGGCACTAGACGTACCCAGTCTTTGGTACACTCCTGTTGCATCAAGATTCTTAGGTTTTGCTCCTCCAAACGCTTCTGTCTCTCACAAAGAGGGTTGGACGTGTGGGTATAGGGCAAATCTGTGGTCACCTCCAAGTTGAGGGCATTTAGCACCCGTCTGTACCACCCAGTGTCACTGCGGATGCGTACATCTTCATCAGAGTGCACCTGTTTAGGTGCCCCATAGGGTTCGAACCATGGTTCGACTAACATTTTCACAGTCTGCTCACCCGTGATTTTCTTATTGCAGGGGAACACACAGGTGAAGCGGGATAGGCCACAGGTGACCACTAGGCAACTATCATAGCCGCCGAAGCGAGGTAGGCGGTGGATGAAATCCACATAGACAAGAGAGTTAGCACAAAAGGGTATGGGTAAGCTGGAAAGCAGTCCCCTATCCCTACTGTCGCTCTGCTTGCTGGCATGACAGCCACAAGCATCCACAATGGTCTGCATACAGGACCTGAGTTCAGTCAGGGTTAGACTAGAGTAGAAGCACTCGCGGAAGAAGTCCACTGAGCGATTAGCGCCAGTGTGTCCAGAGCTGAGATGGGACCACTGTAGGCACCCATCCAGTCGTGCCTCAGGCACAACAAATCAGTCCTCATAGAAGAGGTACTGGTTGTTTTTATACCACTGGTGCCCGTCAATAACACGGGGTTCAAGACCAGTGCTGAGGGTCTGGAGAATTTCTTTATACTCTGACTGATAGTTGGTTAGGCTCCACCCCTCCAGGATTCCAGCAGTGCGCATGGACAGGTCAAGCTGGACATCCATACTGGAATGCCTCTTTGGCGAGCGCCTCAGAGCTCTCACCTATAAGCGCAATACAGTTATTGCGCGATATATAGTCAGACAGTTCATTTTTTATACCGGGGATATGATGAACTGTCAGCCTGAACTGGCTCAGGTAAGTCCACCACCGCTTTAGTTTTGCTTTCTCTGGTGGTGGGCCCTTCTGGAAAGACTTCACTGGTTCCTGGTCACAGAGCCAGACAATAGCGTTGGATCCCAGGAGTCGGGATTGTGACGAAAGCACCAACATACCGGCCAGGAGTTCCTGGTCATAGGTGCTGTAATTGGAACGCGCTTGGTTCCATTTCCAATTCCAGTGTCCCAGTCGCACCAGCCGCCAGTCACTGGTAGGATAGTCATGTTTGAAGGAGCCATCACCGTTCAGGCCACTAGTACGATAATGGCAGCGGGTTAGTCCGCTGGGTTAAGCTCCTGCCATTGGTAGATCGTACCACCCCCCCCTACATCACTGGCATCAGTGATGAGGACTATCTCGCCCTCAGGGCCGGGTACTCCCAGGGAAGTTGGAGGAGGCAATTTTCTTCTTCAACTCTTGGAAACACTCCTCCTCTCTGGAGGTCCACCTCCAGGGAGTAGTTTTCTTGATTAGGTCAGTGAGGGGGCAGAGGAGTAGGTAAAACTGTGGATGTGATGCCTATAGAAGTTACAGGCGCCCACGAAACTCCTCACGTCGTGTAGACCCTTCTTAGGGTCATCGCGAATCTGCATGTCCCGTACGGGCTGCATCTTAGACGCGGCTGGTTTCGGGGAGCCATACCCCACGTCGAAACCCAAATATTCCATCTCCTCTTTCATAAACTCACATTTTTCGAGTTTGATTCCGAGATGGTTTTCTTGACAAATAATGGAAAATTCACAGAGGCGAATGACATGATTTTCTTGGGTATTAGTACCCAAACTCACGTCGTCCATGTGAGTCTCCATTTCTGCACCCCGAGAAATCGACTCCTGTACTAGAGGTCTGCGCCTGAGTATGTACAAAATTTTGTTCCTTAGCTCTTGGAAGAGCGCTGGGGCATTAGCCACCCCGAAGGGCATGACCTTCCACTTAAACACACGACCCTGGGGGGTTATAAATGCAAGCAGCTCCTCAGCTGCGGCGGTTAGGTCTACCTACCAGAAACCATTGTGTTTGTCCATTTTGGTTTTGTACCGGCATTTGGCAATACGCTCCAGGGTATTTTCCATGTTAAGAACACTCCCTGAGTGGTTGTGGGCTTTCTTGTTGACCTCACCATAGTCAACAACCAGTCGTAGGGCAGTGGACCCTGGTTTAGCAACCAGGAAACAGGGACTGCAGTGATGGGGGTAGTCCCCCTTCTTATATTCCTCCCGGAGGCCAGCATCAATACATTCCTGGATCTGGCGCTCGATTTCTTCAACCTGTTCCTGTTGAGCGGGATAGGGACGACACCTCACGCGCGTCTTTTCAAATTCTGGTTTCAGTTTCAGGTCCATCTGGACCAGTTTTTTACAAGAGAGGGGGGGCGGCAAGGCGCCGAACACCTCCTCATAGGTTGGCAGCAGCTTCTTCAGTCGGGGGTCAAGGTTAAGACTCTCGATTTTCTGCAGGAAATCCTCCTCAGCATGGAGGGTGCTCTTTCCATGTTCTTTCTTATTCTGCCGATCAGCAGTTTCGGCAGGTACAGAACCATCGTCCCACTCAGGGGAACATTGCTGCACATAGTGCAAAGAATACACTAGCAGTATTTCAGGATCAGGCAGCGTATAGGAATCATTGTCCTCTTCAGACCAGATGGAGGATTTCCAGGTCTGTCTCAGGTATTGCAGCCGCTCTTGGCGCTCAAAACCTTCGGCTTTCAGGTGCAACGGCCGTCAGAGTTCCTGAGTGTCATGCTCAGACAGTGGCATGTTATTAGAAGCAGGCCGCGCTAGAGCATCAGGACTCCGGGCCACTGGTTCACCTGTGTGCACAGGCTGCATGTGTAGCACCGGCTTCCCAACAGGGGAAGTGGGTTCTGAGGTTGACTCTAGATCTACCTCTTCCAGCAACAGCTGGGCTAGGAAGGCACTGTGTTTTAGCTCAACACAGCTGGGATCAACAGGAGGGATAGTGCTGGCGATCTCAGACAGTTGGTGGTCAGCATCCTCCTTAACAGCCGCAGGTTCCAGATAGCCATCGGGGGATTCACACCCTGTAAGTGTGGCAGATAGTTGCTCAGGAGATTGATTTTTGAGATCAGAAAGGGTCAGGCCATGATTTTCGGCCAAGACCTGTTTCAGTAACACCTGGTCTAGGTCACACAGGGGTACAGGATTGAGAGATCCATCGACGATGGATAAGAAACTGGCCCACTCAGGGGCCTGCATAGCTGTGTCTGAGTCCTCAGGCACATAGATGGGACCGTCGGGGAGTTCCACTCTTCCCACGGTTATTCGATCTAGCATACGGCGCCAGTAAGCGTGTTCACCAGAGCAGCCTCAGTCAGGGGTGCACATGACAAACCTTCCTGCCTCATAAGCGATTTTGGTTAGAACATTTGGGAGCAGGGAGAAGGAAGGGTTAGCATACGCTAGCCCCATTGCTTTCCAGAAGAAACGGAAAGCTTTGTTCAAATGTTTTGAGCACTACAACTGCATGATGTGCTGTTGTTGGCTCGCAAACAATTCCACCTGGATCGCATCCAGGTTTACCTGAAGGGCCGCCAGTCCATTTTCAAGAAGGTGGCAGGCCAATTAGTAGTTTTTAGTACGATAGTTAGTCTTGGATGTGTAGCGCACCCCAGACTCTTTTTGTCCTGACATCTCCAAAGATACGGAGAAGAGCCCACTACCAAAGTTGCAGTGCAAAGAATAGGGGCGCTGGAGAGACAGGTTTCTTCGTAGGAAGTCGGTACAAATGACGATATCAAAGGCGTCTGTGTCCAGCACTCTGCAGTGTTGGGTCACAGTTTCGCCGCCCAGGCATATAGTCACATCAACCCCCCCCAAGGAATGGATGGTACGCCCATCCCCTACCCTTATGGCCACGGTCTCAGTTTTCTTGAAAGTTTTTAGCAGGCGCCGGGCCACTATGGAAAGCGTTGCACCGTTATCAAGCACCGCTCGAAAAACTTGATCCCTGATTTTCACGAGGATCCAGAAAACCAAGTCCTCCTCTTCTGAGCTGCCCCCCTACTCCTCAGCAGGGAACTTGACATCCACCCCTGCAGCCATGAGGGACTTGGCCGTCCAGGCCAATCGCCTCTTCTTGGAGTTCTTCCCCTCAGGAGAAGCGTTATTCCCCTGTTGACGCTTCTTGGAATCACCTTCGGCAGGAAGGGAAGTAGCAGAGGGCGCTGAGGGGCACCTCTGGGGGTTAGAGGGTCCACCTTTGCCACCCCCCTTGCCACCTCCTTTACCACCTTTATCCCCATTCTGGGGGTTTCTGGTGGGTGTTTGGTTCTTCTGTCGTTCAGCCTCCTGCCGCTTGAGTTTATCACTCTCGTGTTTCTTCATGTGACATTTGTCCTCGTAGTGACGACGTTTGCGACAGTAGCCACAGATGATGGTACACCTGAAATGATCTTGATGGGTCACAGTTTTCTTATCCTTGGAACGCTACTGTCGTTTCATCTGCAGCATACAACTACTGCGGTGGTAGCAGTCAGGGGCATGACAAGGTCCCCCCTTGTCATGGACAGGTTTACAGTAGAACAGGGGGGGTGTACCTGCATCAGGTTTATCCCCATTCATGACCCGTAGGTTACCCCTTCCTTTACCACCTCCCTGGTTGGCGTTAGTGGGATTTTTAGGCTCTTTCCCTTTGCCACGTGCGGGGGTAGAGGTACCACCTCGACCCAAGTGCTTCTTGAGGAATTTCTCCATGTGGGAGTCATTCTCCCTCTCAAGAGGCAGCTCAATCAGCAGGTCCACCAGTTCGTCCTACAAGTGGGTCCGGCTCTTCCTCTCAGAGGTAGCGCGGCAGTCATCCCACGTACGTTGGGGGATCTTACTCATGAGCCACAGGTGGGGCTCAGTCGCTCCATAGAAGCCCACGTTCATCCGTGAAAACAGATACTCTAGGTCGCAAACGTATTCAGAGACTCGCGCAGCGGAAGGAAACTCAGGGGGCATAGGTAGCTCCTCTATCTGTGTGCGCACACTGAGGTCAGTCTCATAGACTGGGAATGTTTTGTCCAGTCTTTGGAGTACCTCTGCCCAGGTTGAACACCTTTTTCACAATCGGTTTCACCTGTTTTTGCAAAAATTTCCTTTTGCGTGAGTGTTTCAGCAGTGAGCATTTGGTGGCCACATCCACATGGGATTGGCCAGCTAGCAAAAGAAACTCAGCAAATTCTTCTGCCCATTTGGACAGGTTTTTCGGGTCGAACTCCGGTAGCTCCAGCTGGATGTTGGCCTGGGCAATCGGTCTGCCCATCTTCCCAGCCCCCGGGGTTAGGCCAGAAGGGGGAGGAGATACGCCGGCAAGAGGTGCCAGGGCTGACAGCCCTCTTTTCTCAGTCTCCCTCACCGGCACGTCCTGTAGTTTGGCAATTGGGACTGTCCTGGCGCGAGGGTGAAAAGGGCTGGGGCAAATGACCTTGGGTAGCAATCTGGACACCCTTGATTCTTTGAGGTCATCAGCCAACGTGCTCAATCCGGGTGAAGGTGAGAGTAGCACTGGCTTGGGTAAGGGTTCAGTGATACCCAATTTAGCCTTGACAGCCTCTGACAGAGCTGTCACATCCGGATCTTCCGATCCGGATGGAAGTTTGGCCAAAGGTTCAGCCGTGCGATCCAGAGCCCCATAGGTGGGCTCTGGCCGAAGAGGATCCAGACTCATTTCAGGAGCCATTGAAGTTATCGGCAGGTCTGGATGCCATGCTCTCGGGTGCTCGTGTAGTCTTGGTTGTCTCAGCAGTGATACTGTGTCCGCCATGTCTGTAGATGGCCCCAAATAAGGGAAGGAGCCCATCTCGGTTTGGGGCGGTGACCCGAGGGCATCAAGAGGTATTTCTCCATCTTCTCCTACGGTGGACTTGTGGTACTCCTCGTGGAGCATAAACTCGTCCATCCCCCCTCGTTGGTCCTCTTGTTCTTCAGGACCACCTCCAAGAACAGTAGAAGAAGAGGCCGGACAGGCCGACCGGGCTATGGAGGCTTCGACACGCCTGCGGAGCCTTTGCAGGCTGTCCTCACCATGGGCCGCTAAGGTCTCCACGGTTAATGGTGTTGTTCTGGGCGGATTTAGATTCGCCCTTCTGTGCTCTGAATCTTCCTGAGATCCAGATGCTGGTCTGAGTGGCGGTTCACTCTTTGGGTGGGCTACACTGCCAAGTTGTACTTGTTCACTTCTGATCGGCCAGGTTTGGGAGGACAGTTGAGTGGACATGTTCCATGTGCTTTTCAGTGTGCTCTTCTTGTGTTTCTGCTCAGAGTCGGTTCAAAAGGTACTCAGGGTTTGTCTCTGCTACCAGAAAGATGTCCTCGATTAGTGCCATATAGGTTTTTTAATGAAATCCTGCAGGTTTTTGGTGTTGAAATCTCAAAACCAAAGGAGCAAGTAGAGCAAGAACAGGATATGGATCGAATCAATGAAGAGTTTGAAATCCAGTGTAACACAGAAGGGCTGCAGATAGACAAAGCAGGTATAAATACAAAGATTCAGTCACAAATGGATAAAACGGAAGATTTTATGTGAAAACTGGCCTGACTCTAGCCTCCAAGTTAGCATCAAGCACTTCATGTGCACTCTCTTGGATGAAATTGATTTGGTTAGGAATATGGGGCAAAGGAGTTAGGCCAGACACAGATTATGACTTCGCCAAGCGAGTGAATTCAGAAACAGTTAAAAGGTAGAACCACAATAAGTGGTAGAAGCAATTGAGTATAGGGGTCTTAAGGTCCGATACCACTAGGCTTAACCTCCAAGCCCAAAGCATGAAATGCCTATTTTATTTGGGTATATCCTTAATGAAGGAAGATACCTCCGCTCAGTTGAGTGGTAGGGGTGAACCTCATGGAGGACTAGGCTTATAACCCTAGTTGCGTTTAGAGTGTACTAAAGGCTTCAAAAGAGTACTAAAAATACTTAAGTTACTCTTAGCATCAACAAAAGGGTTTTAAGGGGGGCTTTGCCTGGATCACGCCCTCCAAGAAATACATGGCAGTGACTTTTTCTTACTGAAGATGGAAGAATGCGGTGGGTGATGAAGGGGGGAGTCAGTTTGGAAGTGATGCACGTGCGCAGCAAAGATATAAAGGAGTACCAGAGAGCAGTGCTCCACCGCGGGGAGTTTTTTAAAGAAAAGGGGTCGTGGAATGCGGTGTGTACAAATGGATACTGCGGCAGACGAGAGGGCATGAAACCCGCGCCAAGTGGGACAGACTGACGCGAGGAATGTGTAAAGAGTGGGTGGCGCAGTGGGGGATCACCAAGAAGGCAAAAGAGCGCAGGAGGGGGGAAAGGGCGGTGCAAGAGGAGGTGCTGGACAGGGGAGCAAGGGAAAAAGGGAGGCAAGGCATACTGTTGTGTGCTCCACTGGGCTTCAAAGAGCCCAGAGGGAAGGTACAAAGTATGAGGGTGGAGTGTTACGATGTACATGTGGATATGTTCTGGCAAGACAACATCCCGGGGGGGTCAGGGCAGGGGGAACAGTGCTCGGGATAGACAAAAGGGGGCGGGGCAGGTGCCGTGGCCAGTCTTGAGAATGACGGCAGGGGCGCTCTAAACAGCAACCATGCGCACTACGGACGTCTGGGAACATTGGTCAGCACGAGTGCTACGACTACACAGGGAGGTTCATGAAGACGAGTAGGCCCAGAAGGACTTTCAGGTATGGTGGGGGAGGAGCACGAGGGGAATGGGGCAGGGGTCCTGATAGGCTGGGACACAGTCAGTGGGTCCCGAGAGCAGGATGATGAGTGGAAGTGAGCTTCTGGATGACGGATACGGGCCGGCCCCCAGAGGAGCTTCCCTGGGTGTTGGTGGGCCACACTTGTGTGGAAAGCCCACGGCTCAGCCTGATGGTGCACGGGTTACCGGCAGACAGGGTGTGGTACCTGGCTCTGGTACAGGCGTACCTGGAGCAGGGCAGGGCAACGGATAAGGCATGGTATCACGGGGTAGTGGTGACAAACGCCTGGAAAGCAAGGACGGACAATCAATGGGCGGTGTGCAGGGAGGTGAAAAAAAAAAGCGTCGATGCAAGGGTGCGGCTGTATGACATTGGCCTGCACACAGTGTACTGCCAGTACCCGAGGGAGGTGGTACGCATACCGGAGCCCAATGATGGTAGGGTGGGGGTGTTTCTGCAAGGCTCAAGTGTGGAGGGGCAGCCGCTCAAGGCGAGGGCGGCAGCTGTACAGGTCAAAGGGGTGGGGCAGGAGACGGAAGTCATCGTCGATAAAGTGGTATACGGGGCGTAGTCCCATGGAGAGGTACAAACAGTGGCAGATGTAGTTCGAGGGTTGGGGGAGAAAGTGGCCGAAGTCTGGATGGTTGTGGATGCGGAGCCCGACATGGCATCCCTCAGGAGACTCGCCACCAAGCCGCTGCATGAAGCCCTGGGCACGGGACTGGCGTCACAGGTGTACACCATATGGCACGGTCTGGAGATGAGGAGCGTGCCGCTGGTCGTACATCTGGTGAAGCAGGAGTCACATCCAGCGGGCCTAGGGAATGATGAGGCGGATGGAGCGGCACAAGCGGTGGACAAGGAAGGAGAGAAAGGAGCACCTCCACATAATGCAAATACCGCCAAGGGTGGAGGAAGAAGAGAGGGCCCAATGGGTGGTGGAGGAGGACAGGGGCAGAAGAGAGACCCCAGGTACGTCAAGAACTACGGGTAACACATAAGTTACCAAACATACATGGTCTTGCTGCTCGCGGGTGTGTTGGGTGAGTATAATTTTATTTTATTTAAAACAAAAAGGGGGGGGAAACATTTTTACGGGTTATGCAGCGGTTTGTAAAGGAAAAAAGAAAGCGCAAGCACAAACAGCCCCGCTAAAAGACAGCAGAGCACGACAGCACACTACCACACGACAGCACAGCACCACAAATCACGACACAGGGGAGCAGGGCACCACAGCAAGCCACAACAACCCGAGGGAAGCAGGCCAAGCTGCAAGACAAGGACACCGGCACCGGGAAACGCCACCAGAAGACAACCGCGAGCAACCAGACCCAGCACCGCACCTGAGAACACCAAAGGAAACAGCACAATCCACAGCAACGCACCACAGCACCAGGCGCCAGAAACAGCGTAGACGGCACGAACAGCACAATGCAGGCGCACCGGCACAACGCAGGACAGCACCGCACACAGCTGAGAGAACCAGGAACGCACAACACGTCACCCCAGGACACACACAGCACAAAGCACAGCGGCGAACAACAGCACGCACCAACACACTACAACAAGACACACACAGCACAGAGCACACAGCACGGAGAAACCCCACAAGACACACCACCGGAAAGCACAGGACCCCGGGGCGACAGACAGCGCCCGAGGGCACGACACAGCAAGCAGCGGCACCAAACGAGCGAAACCCAAGAACACAGCACACAACACCACAACATCGGGAGGAACAACACGCTGCAACGCGGCGCAGTACAGAACCCAGGGACACAACACGGCACAGCACACGGCAACGCAGACCGAAACGAGACAGCAAACCACAATGCGAACAACGCAGCCAGACGACACGACCAGAGACACGGCACAATACGCAGCAGCAACCAACAGCACAGCACAACACGCAAAAGGCCGCCCCAAAGAAAACCGCACAGCGTGCAGCAGCGCACAACAACGCAAGGGCGGGAGGAAATGAACAACAAACCAAGGGGACCGCGGGAAAAACCGGGGAAAAACAGAAACCAGGGGAGGGGGGGGTGGGGGGGAAGGGGCCACACAGCGCGAAGGCCCAGAACACCCGGACCCGGAAGCCACAGAAAGCAAGAGAGAGCGGGGGCGCAAAAAAAAAACAAAGAAAAGGAAAAAGACAAACAAAAGGACAAGACAGGGGCAACCCCAGCCCGGAGGTGGCGGAGCAAAGCAGAAGGACAAAGCGGCCAAACGAAGGCTGAGGCGCACCAGAACGCTGCCGGGAGGCCGGCACGCCCAACCCGGCCAAGAGGAGCACGCACACACACACACGCACGGGACCCCGGCGTGGCGTCCTCTGACCCAAAAGGGGACGTGTTCCTGTCCACACGAAACAGCCCTGGTGCACCAGCCCAGTCCCCTGTCGAATGACGGACGGTACGGGAAACCGGACGCGTCAGTGACCAGGTCCACACACGCAAATTACCGCAGCGCACGCAGTGCAAGACCAACGCCAGAGGGACCCGCCAGGGACAACCCAATCGCGGGGCCCCGAACGGGTACGACGTGGAGCGAGCCCAGCGCTCCTGCCGCGGCCAGGGCCAGGGGCAGGCACCATGAGCCCGGTTCTCGGCCGGCCTCCACGTGCCTCGCGCAGCCGCCCAATAAATCCGGGGGCAACAGCCAGCGGGCAGGGGAAACGAACCACGGCGTCGAGAAAGCCCACCTGAGCACCGAGAGCAAACGGACCGGACGAGGCGCGGCGCACCGACTCGGGGCCACGAGACACGCCAGAGACGCATGCCGCCGGCCACAAACAAGGCACGGGGACAGGTGCTAATCAACGACAGCCACCAGATGCCGCAAGCCCGGACAGCGTGCACAACACGCAACACACAAGGGCACCAGAACAGGTGCCAAGCAACACGAGCCGCCATCCAGATGAAGGTGCGCGCGCCCGGCAGCGAACACAGCCCCTGCTGGCTATGGAACAGCTGCTGTCCGGGTGAACGAGTGCGCGCTCGGCGGCGTACCCAGCCCCTACCGGCTACAAAACAGCTGTTGTCCGGATGGACGTGTGCTCGCCCGGAGGGTACCAAGCTCCTGTCGGCTACAAGAAGCCGCCGTGCAGATCGACGAGTGCGCGCCCCGCAGCGACGCCCCGCACAGCAACACCAGCACAACGCACTGAGTAAGCACACCCGTGAGCAGGAAGCCAGTGGCCCACGACTTCGCGCACGCAACACAACACACCGAGCGACCACACCTGTGCACAGGAGCCAAGTGGCCCAGGACACCGCACAGGCAACACAACACGGCGAGAGTACACACCGGTGCAAAGGAGTCAAGAGGCCCAGGACACCGCACACACAGCACATGACACCGAGCGAGCACACCGGTGAACAGGAGCCAGGCGACCCAGGACACTGCACAAGCAACAGGAGACGCGAAGTGTGCACACTGGTGAACAGGAGCTGAGTGGCTCAGGACACCGCACACGCAACACAACACGCCGAGCGTACACACCGCTGAACAGGAGGCAAGCAGCCCAGGACACCGCACACGCAACACAACACGCGGAGTGTGCACACCGGTAAACAGGACCCAAGTGGCCCAGGACACCGCACACGCAACGCAACGCACCGAGCGCGCACACCGGTGAACAGGAGTCAAGTGGCCTACGACACCGCACACGCAACGCAACGCACCGAGCGAGCAGACCGGTGAACAGAAGCCAAGTGGCCCAGGACACCGCAAACGCAACACAACGCACCGAGCGGGCACACCGGTGAACAGAAGCCAAGTGGATCAGGACACCGCACATACAACACAACGCACCGAGCAGGCACACCGGTGAACAGGAGCCAGGTGGCCCAGGACATTGCACACGCAGCACAACACAGAGCGCGGGCACACCGATGAATAGGAGCCAAGTGGTCCAGGACACGGCATAGGCAACACAACGCACCAAGCCAGCGCACTGGTGAGTAGGAGCCAAGTGGCCCACAACACCGCACGTGCAAAACAACACACCGAGCGAGCACACCGGTGAACAGAAAACGACGGGCCCAGGATACCACAAACGCAAGACAACGTACCGAGCGGGCACACCGGTGCATACGAGCCAAGTGGCCGAGGACACCGCACGCGCAAACCAATGCACCGAGGGAGCACACCAGTGAACACGGGCCATGTGGCCCAGGACAGCGCACACGCGACACAACACACCGAGGGAGCACAACGGCGAACAGGAGTCAAGTGGCCCAGGATACCGCACACACAACACAACGCACCGAGCGAGCACACCGGTGCACAGGAGCCAATCAGCCCAGAACACTGCACGCGCGACACAACGCACCGAGCGAGCACACCGATGAACAGGAGCCAAATGGCCCAGGACACCGCACAAGCAAAGCACTACACCGCATGGGCACACCGGTGAACTGGAGCCAAGTGGCCCAGGACGCCGCAAACACGTGCGCACCTAGGGCGGCTGAGGGACGGGCAGCAACAAACCACATCCCATGGGTCGGGCGCACTGGGTCGAGCCAGCCGACCCGCCGGGCCAGCAGCAGGGGCAGTACCCCAAGGTCGCTGGTCCAAGCCCGGCCAGGCTGCATTGGGGACTGAAGCATTTTCAGCGGGGGTGATGTCCGTGCGTCCACAGAAAAATCGAAACTCCTTCAACCCATCACCCCAACCTCTCCAAGTACTACATTAAGTCTATTCCAAACTTCGATTCCATTGGAGTTGCGTAAATAGTCTTGGAATCCTTGCTCACCCTTCTTCCGAGTGGAGCGTCCGCGCCATGACACAATCTGGCGTCTATGGACAAAGAGATGGTATATGTAACAAAACAAATGCGTTGACATTTACAATGTATATGTATCACCTCTAGACTATAAAATATCTTAGAAAAAAAAAACAACACGATGGTGGCGGCGTTGCCGCCATCAGAAAAACTGACGGCTACGAGTCGTCGCGATCAGGATTTCCACTGAGATCCTGCCCAAACTGGACCAAACAGTGGTTTATGGGCGAAAAACAGTGAAATATAGTGACTTTTGAGTCAAAAACACTCCTTTCCCGGGTTTCCCCCCAACGCGTCGTGTAGCCAACACGAAGCGTCTCTTTCCCAATTCATATTATATATGAAGAGGGCCACTGTTGGGCCACGCCTTGGGCGCCTGGCTGATTCCTGGGATCGCCTCAGGATTTTCTGGAAAAATCTTTTACGTGACCAATTTCGTCAAAAATTGACCCTCGCGGAACGCCGCAAAAATGGTCACGGCTCATTTTTATAATTCTGAAAACGACAAATCAAAAATATAATTGATTAAAATCTTCGTAAATCGAGAAATAGAGCTTCGATCTGGGGCTGCGACGCGCAGGCGACGAAGGTCGGCGCCAGCCCAAAAATGACGATTTCTGGGGTATTTTACAAGAAATCCCCAAGGAATCAGTGAGGTCTCAATGAGAGATGCTGAAATTCAGCATCCCCAAGCACCACTATGACTGTGGCGCCAGCGGGTAGGGTGGAGGCCACCCTACTGCTTCACCCCCCTCCTTAGAAGGCTTGCCTACATCCAAAGGAAGGCAAGTCCAAGGGGGGTGCTTGGGTCTTGGTGACCCATGTGGCAAAAACATGGGTTTTTAGGGCCTTTTTATATGAAAATTCATAGGGCAAATGCCCCTCAGGAGACAGCAATGGTCCCTGGCACTCCCTGTGGTCTGCAGTTACATGAACGGAGGCGCTGCAGCCTCTCTGGACCTGCCTGGAGGTGCCGAAATATGCAATTTGGCCCTTTTTCTCCATGGGCATGGAAAAGCAGTGTGGTAGCAAGAAATTCAATTAAAAAAATTATTTAGAGTCTTTTCTGAACCCATGGCGACGAATTCCTCGCGCCTGCAACCTCTCCCAGGTTGTGGTGGTTCGCAGATGGCGTCGTCGTCGCTGTGGTTGTCGCCCAGAGGAGGAGATAGACTTGGGGGCTCCATAGGGTCCATGGGGAGACCAAGGTGGTACCCATTGTAGGAGTCAAGGAATTCCTCCTTCGTCATGTTGATGCCCTGGACCTTAGTTCCTGCAGATGTCGACGTCGTCGACAATTCTCCTGCAGTCTCGGCGTCGTCGTCGTTCGCAGGCCGTCACACCGCCTGATTTGGTTACTGGTGGACGAGCAGCGCCTTACGCGCAGCCTGCTGTCGTCTCTTCAAGGATTAACCATCATAGGAGTCCAAACCACTTGTCAAGCTGCTGCAGGGTCCAGAATTCGTCAAGACCTCTGCACGGATCGTCGTCGTCACCGCAAGAGCTCCTGGCGCTGACCTCAGGGCTGTCGTCGTCGCTGCTGTTGCCTTGGGGGCCAGTCTTGGCCCAGGCGTCCCTTCTTGCACTGTATTTCCACCAATGCAATACGTTAGGCTGCAGTCTGTTGCGCTGCGAGAGTTGTCGAAAACCAGGCAGCAGGTAAGGACTTCAACGTTGTGGAAGCTCATTGACAGGTCCACCAGAGAACCACGCGGACAGCGGCAAGACCATTTTGAAGCATTTTCGGCGGGGGTGATGTCCGTGCGTCCACAGAAAAATCGAAAATCCTTCAACCCATCACCCCAACCTCTCCAAGTGCTACATGAAGTCTATTCGAAACTTCGATTCCATTGCAGTTGCGTAAATGGTCTTGGAATCCTTGCTCACCCTTCTTCCAAGGGGAGCGTCCGCGCCATGACACAATCTGGCGTCTATGGACAAAGAGATGGTATATGTAACAAAACAAATGCGTTGAGATGTACAATGTATATGTATCATCTTTCAACTATAAAATAGCTTGGAAAAAAAAGACAACACGATGTTGGCGGCGTTGCCGCCATCGAAAAGACTGACGGCTACGAGTCGTTGCCATCAGGATCTCCACTGAGATCCTGCCCAAACTGGACCAAACAGTGGTTTTTGGGCGAGAAACAGTGAAATATAGTGACTTTTGAGTCAAAAACACTCATTTCCCGGGTTTCCCCCCAACGCGTCGTGTAGCCAACACGAAGCGTCTCTTTCCCAATTCATATTATATATGAAGAGGGCCACTGTTGGGCCACGCCTTGGGCGCCTGGCTGATTCCTGGGATCGCCTCAGGATTTTCTGGAAAAATCTGTTACGTGAGCAATGTCGTCAAAAATTGACCCTCGCGGAACGCCGCAAAAATGGTCACGGCTCATTTCTATAATTCCGAAAACGACGAATCAATAATGAAATTGATTGAAATCTTCGTAAAGTGAGAAATAGAGCTCCGATCGGGGGCCTCGACGCGCAGGCGACGAAGGTTGGCGCCAGCCCAAAAATGACGATTTCTGGGGTATTTTACAAGAATTCCCCAAGAAATCAGTGAGATCTCAATGGAAGATGCTGAAATTCAGCATCCCCAAGCACCACTATCACTGCGGCGCCAGCGGGTAGGATGGAGGCCACCCTACCGCTTCAGGACCATGGGAAACATCACCCGGAGCCATGGAACCAACCGGTGACAGGTGAGCCGGTACACAGTCCAGGAGGGGGTCGCCTGCCAAGCAGAGAGGCTCCGCAACTCAAGCCACAGGGCTGAGGCAGCCGTACCGTAGACTCGCGGGAGCAAGACCCCCTGTGGTGAGAGATACTCCACACGGCTGGACAGCCCCCAGAGCTGCTGCCCAAAGGAGGGGGCATGTCACCCTACCTAGGGGCACATGTGGGGAAACCCTCCCATCTGCATGGGACACCTGGACCGGATGGCGGCGACACTGCCTTCTCAAGCACCTGCGGGAGCGGCTGAAGAGGCGCCTGACCTAGGGCAGTGGGAGGGACAGGATGTCCCCTTGGTAAGACGTTTTTCCTGCATTGTCAAAGGAGGCATCCCGAGCTCCCAAAGATACCTACCTACCTACCTACCTCCAGCGGCGTTAGCGCCAGTTTTGTACCCTCAGGAGAAAAGAAGAGGAGCAACTCGGGTACTTGGTTAACACGAATGGGGTTGTCCCAGACTCAACTCCTGTGGAGGTCGTCGAGCTCAGCGACAATGGGCACGGCCCCGTACAGGGTTCCTCTGCTCATCCGGATTCCAGAAGAGGCTGAAACGGAAGTTGGGACCGCGCCCCGTCGTCCTCGAGACGGCCCACGAGGCACGTTTTATCCCTCCGCTGCCAAAGTCTGGGAACGCAGGCGGAGTACCCAGGTGGGTGGTAAGAGCTGGGTAGGCAATGCCAGAGGTATTGGCAAAGGGAGCATCTATAAGGGTTGAAACCAACCACCCCTAGCTCTGCAGGCGGCATGCCTATCCACCATACTGACGAAGGTCTTTACAACAATCCGGTGTTCGGCGGTACAAAGCCAGCTTCGGGTTGACCGCCAGGTACATGTACATGACAGAAAAATGTAAACAACACTTGAATCGACTCTGCCGTCTTAAGACGCAATCAAATGGGTAAAGCCACCTGTACCTGCCTCCAAGGGAAAGCCCAGTGGCGCTGATGCAGCCACCGCTGCAAGCAGTGGAATGGGCGGGCTGGTGCCAAACACAATGGCCACACCTGGGACCAAGTGGGAGATGCAGCCTACTGGGGTTCGCACCGCCCACCCCGGTCCGTTGACGAAGGCATTCACCAACTCGAGTAGCAGCGGCCATGCCAGTATTGAAGTCAGTATCGTGGAATCGAAGTATGAAAACCCGCTTCCGGCCTACTGGAGATCAGGCATCAGACATCCGAAGATGCTCTTTGCTTCCCTCACACGGTCACCGCACGCAACATGGGCCCCAGCGACAGTCTCTTCAGAAGGACCACAAGAAGGCAGAAGGGGGAGCGGCAAAACCACCACCACTGAGCCGCCTTTTTGACCGCTTCCACGGTGACCTGCTACGTGTGTACGAAGCAGGCAGGGCACTCCTATCGACCGACCGTTCCGGGTCTCGAACCTACGACCACAGGCCGGGAACCAAGTACACTGCCCAACTCGACTGACGACGCGCATTCCTATTAAAGGCGAACGAAGTTCAAACCTTTCCTCGGTCACCGGATGGTTACATGAAACCTCCAACTTCTAGTCATCACCTCAGATCTGCGCCTGTTTGGCTCGAAGTGCACTTTTAAGGGCCAGGACAGGTAGCGCACCTTCGCCGGCAACACATGGCGGCTTCCGTCGCGCAAGTCCAATGTAGGCCAACTTTCTCACTCATCAGGCCAAAGTCATCCGTTCACCCAAAGCACCTCAGAATCAATCCTGAAAAATACACAAAAACTTGTCTCAAGACTGCAACCTACCTGGTGTACTGTGTGGCACCACACTCAACCCAAAGGTGACGTAATTGGGCCTGATGTACCAGCAATCTGAAATTTGAATCCGAATTTGATCAAACAGATGTGAGTGAGTAAGGACAAAAAATGAGCTCAGAATTTCTCGAAATGTGGACAAACAACCACCTGGTTCAACGCTGCAGGCCTGCCGCTACTGCGGAACCGGTCTGGTAGTCTTCATTGGCGCATCGGACGCCCATGATTGCCCTTGTGTGCAGGTTTTGGAGAGGGCTTGGTGCTTCCTGTCGCACTGCACCTTGAGCTGCTGAACTCCGTGCCAAATGTGCTGGAATCTGTGGCGGAGGAGCTGCATCTCGGTCTACCACGACGGCTTTTGTTCCGTTCTTTTCAACTACACGGTCAGGCTTGGTCAGGCAGTCAGTAAATAAAAGCAGGATCTCAGGATGAATTTGCAGGTAAGGTATGAAACCTGTCTTATAACCATGTACAAAGGAGGAGGGAGGTTTCCAAGTTTTCTCAGAGTCAGGGAAACCCTTGTACGTGACGAGAAACCACCAGTTACCCTCATCATTCCTGTAATGGTCAATAAGGCGTTCTACCTCGTAATTACCACTCTCAATCCTGGGTTCACAAAGCCATTTGGAGGTCGAGAAAAGGGGTTTGATCCTGCCCTTCGGACTCGGAATCTCAGGCTTAAGCCTGTATCCGCTCACCTCCAGCTCCTGGTTCACATCCACACGCACCTTAGAAGTGTTCTCCCTGACTCCAGACACAATTTCAAAGGGACCTTCCCACAGGGCGAGGACCCATGGAGTCTCCATCCTGGGTAGTTTTGCTCTTGCGTAGCCAAACACGGTCTCTCTCTTCGAGATCCTGTGGTTTCTTTCTGCCCTGGTTGGCGTTGCTCAACCAATCTGCCTGAACTTTCTCAACAAGTCGCTTCTCCTCTTTTTCACCAGTCTGAATGTCGTCAAAAAATGCTGACACCTCCTTACATTCGCGTAGATGATCGTACGTGAGGTTCCACCAACACTTGTTACGACCGAAAATAATCTGATTGGGTGAGTACCCATGATACAACTCTGTGTTGTGGTACCAGCAGAGCAGGAGGAAAGGGATCCGAAGCCAATGGACATCCTTGTCATTGGCGAGTTCTTTTGGCAGCATATTCATTATGGTTTTCCCGTACCGCCAAAGCCCTGTGCTGGTGGACCTCACATGGAAGATGATGGAATCCTAACCGAGCACAAAGGGCTTTCAACCACTCAGAAAAATATGCACTGCCTGAATCAGCTAAAATCTGGGAGGGGACATCCTGGCACCCCATCAATGTCTGGGCACACCATTTGGTGGCGGCCCCGCCAGTCATGGCATGCACGTTGCAAGGCAAGACATGAATGTACCCTGAGTGTCTACATTGAATTAATAACACGCCATTGATTTTTTTGTTCGTCGAATGGCATTCCTCTCCCTCCAGGTCTCGGTGGTAAGGAAAATCAGAGGTGACTCGGTCAAAAAGTTGCTCAGGTACGTGATGCGGCCTCAGGTAGCCCTTAGGGTTGGCCATAGCAGGCACCACCACTGCGCATTGGGCACATGATGAGGCCACTTTCAGGCAGTGGGTGTGCAATCGAGCTCCAAAGAGACAATGTTGAATTGATTTCAAGAGTTTGGCGCCATGGGAGCAAGGAGTCTCCCATTTGTGCCACCAACTAACAACTCTGGACGCCAATCTGTCAGGCACACACAATTTCCCATTCATCCACAGTTTCCCATTGTCCAAAAAATAATCGGAATAATTTCCGTCCTGAAATGATGACTTTAAAGTCAAATGTTCCTAGATTTCTTGAAACATTTTGTCTGATTTATATTCTTTGGACCAATCTTTGGTGATCAGGGACTCCTTTGTGATCACCTGGGCAGGTGCCACAGGTGTTCTACCCAATGGATGGACACATCTGAATGGAACCACCGGATTTAGTCATTTAACGAGTTGGTGCATCGATACTCGAGGTTCAACTACTCTTAGGGTGTTGACAAGCACTGCAGAGCATTGAACATGGGATTGTGGGGGATGATCCTCCACAGTGATATCGTGGCAGGGCAATCGACCCTGCCGGACTGAACACTGTAGACAGTGGCGCTTAATCAACTGCCGTTTCCTCAGCATCCGACTCAATTACTGACCCACGGTCTTGTTCAGTCCCATGGATGTTCGTTGACAGACACCCTTCGGAAGCAGGAGAGGCCCATCTGCTTAAAGCGTCAGCAACAGTGTTGTACTTGCCTGGAAGGTAAGCGACATGTAGATTCAAAAGACTCAATAACCCGTGCCATTTGGCGCACCGTCCAGCGGGACCTGACGCAGTGTTGACATGTTCTGTCGACCAATACTCAAGAGAGCGATGATCCATCAGAACTTCAACTCTGTTCGTGCCTACCCACAATTCGCATTTTTTTAGCAGACAGATGATTGCGTAGGTCTCGTGCTCACGGGGGGATCACTGCATTTGTCTGGGAGAAAGCTTCCTCGAGCAGAATGCAAGCGGATACTGAGCCCCAGTTTCTAAATCTTGTTGTTCTAACACTGCTTTGGTCGCATATGTACTAGCATCAGTCCTAATGTAGAAGGAGCGATGGAATTTAGGGACGTTCAAAATGGCGACTTCGCAAAGGGCGGCGTTTAATTTTACAAACGCCTGATCCCACGCGTCGGTCCACTGCACTCACACTTCCGAGCCCGCACGGCCAGCCTCCCTACCGACTTTGAGTAAATCAGTAAGGGGGGCAGCATACCTGGCGTAATCCTTGACGAAAGTATGGTAAAAATTACAACAGCCAAGGAATCCAGAGAGGGCGGAAATGGTGTCAGGGCGCTTCCACTTCTGGATTGCGAGGAGCTGCCTCGGACTCGGCTGGTGTTTCCCATTTCGCAGCAAACTGCCACATAATCCGACTCTTTTGAGAAATAATCTGCCCTTCTTGGGACCGCAGATGAGCTGTTTTTTGTCCAGAATGTCGAGGCCAGTATTCAACTGTTTCTCATGCAGGTCCAGAAGCTCCTGTTCCGTCAAACCGTTGCCCACAGTGGCGATGATGATGTCGTCAATATGTACGTCAATATGTCGCCAAGCTCAGGGTACTCTGAAAACAAGACTTCTTCCATCATTCGTTGGAAAAAGCTCGGAGCATTCTTCAAGCCCATCGGCATGACTGTCCACTGAACAGGACAAACTGGACTACAGTTGCACGTCAGAGGTCTAGATGACTTCGCCAGAGGCATCTGTAAAGAAGGTCCCCACCAGGACCGGCCCCTGCTGTGCCCCTTCCGCCTGTCACCCCTGCTGATTTGCTCCTGATCAGCGATTGCATTTCTCAAAGTCCAGGGTCCAAAAATCCAAAAATATAGAAAATACAATCCTCCTTCAACCCTGCACAGCAACCAGATCCCACAAATACAGCAATAACCCAATCCACAATCCAATCCACACTGCGGGCTTCCGTTCAGCACACCGGTTGTCTCCCGGTGGCGGGCATGTACAAGAATTGCACCAAAGAGGAAAGCCCTGAAATTGGCATATGAACACATATCAAGCAAAGTTGGGGAAAGATGGAAACGTACACAATCACAGCCATAGACCCCTCATTCCCTGGACTCAAGACCTTCCCTTGACTCACCAACATGATGCCCTGAACCCAGTCAAATAAGATGGCTAAATGCCATGTGTCAAAAGTCACTACATAAATCCCAAAAATGTGTTCACTCCCTAGCCTACAAATCCTAGCCAAAGGAGGGAGGTGGCATGTCATGGTCTAGAGTAGCACTCAGGACCATGCCCGACCCTGACATAACTTTGGTTGGGCTTGGAGTTGATTCGGCTTGGAGAACTGCCCCATGAAGATGACCTCACAACATGGCAAAATCAGGCAAATCACACCATTATGCCCAAATGTCAATTAAATACTCAAAAATGCGTACGGCAAATATCTCAATGCTCCAATGTCAAACCGGAAAGTAATATACAAGGGTAATATAGACCAAAGATCCATGCCCAAGAACATCCCATCATTGGCTCCGAAACCCCTCTGGTTATGTACATGACATGCTTCACAAGTCAGCTCATGAGTTTGAGACGTAATTTTGTGAGGCCTCGTGTGCGAAGCCAAGGTGACCACGTGATCGGGCATATGGTGAGGTACAACACCAAAGCATATGCCAACATATAAGCAACATACCATAGTTCACGGATCTCTAGGCACTTTACTGTTAGCCGACCAGTTGAGCACATAAAACACAAAAATGAGCATAAAATGAGGTCAAAAACATGCAAATAATGCCAATTTCAAGATATTTACAATAATATATAACTTCGCTCACCCATGGTATCAACCTATGATTCAAAACACAATTGCTTGGGACATTTTGCAAAGGATCCCCCCACTTGGATACCCACAGTGACGCATAGAACACCTTGGAACCTCCTCCCAACACGCACCACGAAAATGGGAAAATTGATAATGGCGCCTGTGGGTCGCTCTGTAAGCCCTCCCACATGCACTATATGAGCGCTAGTCTTAGTCTAGCGCTACGGAGTTCACCATTGAGACATGGGCAAGGCCCTTGCCACGTATGACTCCATATATCTTCCTACAAACGGAGATATATAACATGGGCGTGAGCATATCGAAGCACATACCATGCATATAACACATACCCTCAAAAAGTGGCTCCCACCATGATATGCCATGCCCCTCCATGGACATAGCTTCACGTTAAAAATACGTAGGAACCCAATGAAAGTTGCTATGCAACCCCAACACTCATGCAGTACACTCGAAAGTCGCAATAAAATATTCGGTTGCACGGTCTAAGAGTTATATATCACTTTCTACCCTCTTGACCATTATCCCTTGCTATACCGGGCATGTGTACACACCAAAGACGTTTGATGCTCCTTAAATCCAGTTGAGACCTAAGCAGTTCCAACCCAATTCTCGAAATTGATATTCCTCGCCGTGAGCCGGAGATATGATTCTCCAAAGTGGTCTCACGAATCACTTTTGTTTCGACTATGGCTCCAAGCAAAATGAAGGGCACAACAAAAGGAAGGTTGATTCGTGATCGGGGAAAAATGTATGACCACTCGAGATTCATTATATCGAGTGCGGCGATGTGGAAGTCGAAAATCCGATTCTGAAAATCTGAAAAAATCGGCGTATTTTTGCGAGTGTATGATATGAAAATTGCGGAAGCAACGAACCCTTTACTGATGAAATCTGACCCTTCATCGGGGTTTCCACCAAAATAACTGTAAATAACAGTTAACCAATCGGTTACTGCAAGATCGCGAGCCAACTGACAGTCGCCGATACATTGACAATCAGAACGGAAGGCGGAAAAATTACGGAAACTTTATGATAAAAAAACCCTGTTGATTCCTGATATTCTGATATATAAATCTCAGCTGGCGGCTCCTCGGTACTGAATATGGTCGCTCATAGCCGGAATGGCCAAACCTATCACACTATCACATCGGGTTAGGCCAGGTGAATGGGAGAGTATGATATCAGCCAATGGCGGCTTGCCGGCACATAGATACACACCCCAAGTGACCGAAAGATGGCCACAGGGGTCCGAACCGGCTTCACCCCCCTTCTCAGAGCGTTGTTACCGCTCGGAAGTCATTGAAGAGAGGACGGGAGGACCCCAATGGGCTCCGACCCCCCCCCCCCCATGTCCCAAGGACACATGGAGGCCCCACACACGTCGTCGGCGTCCCCCACGCCCCAAGGGAGGGGTGAGGACACTGAAAATTGGTGCCTGGTCGTGTGCATGGTTGTTTCCCTTGCCATAACAGACCCAGCACCCGTCGTGCTGAGACCTGTACTCCCGGAACGAGAGCAGTGGGTTCCTGATCCTCCTTGGCTCTTTGCCCTTCTTGGGTCCCAACCGGTTCCATCTGGACCAATCCTGCCCACGGTCCCTCACGTTGTGCGCCACAAACGCGAAGAAATGGGCCTCCTCGTGATCCTCCCGGGACCCGGTCAAGTGGTCTTGGCCACTTCCATCACCATCCTCCACAGAGTTGGCCGTGTCCTCCTTGATCTCCCGATGATGGCGGTCTTCTCGGTGGCCTCGTTGTCCATGACCTTGTCGATCCTGCACGTGGGCCTCGTTCTTGGCGTTGAGCCTCAGCTCCACCGTGATGTACTTCACTATCTCGTCCAGGCTCATGCGGGCGAAGATGACTTGCATCCTCAGCTGCTCTACGCGCCTCCACTCCACGTTGTTGAGGCGCATCAGCCTTTGCCCCATGTTGTCGCCGAATACCTCCACGTAGACGGCGTTCTTCAGCCCCAACATTCGGCTGGGCTCGCCGAGGTTTCGCCGGAAAAACTCCATTCTCCTGGCGTGGGTGTCCTCCGATGCCATGATCCGTACGGCCACACGCTTCTTTGCTCTCTTTCTCTCCTCATCCTCCACTCCTCTCTTCCAATACCCGGGGAGGACGTCCTTCAGCACGTGTCGGATGTCGCTGGCCTCGTTCCAGTCCTCCACCAGCTTGAGGCATCTTCGGTACTTGCGGATGTACCGATTCCATTCCCGGACCCTCAGCTCCCCGCGCTCCAGCGGCAGCGGAATGGACCACAAACCCTCCAACTTATGGTTGGAGGCGTCCACTCGCTCTTCGTCCTCCAGCCACTGGAGGCAGGCCTGCTCCGTCTGGATCAATCCCTCGCGGATCTGATCCCTGAGCTCCTCCTTCAGGTCCTGCGCCAGTCTGTGTGGGAATGTCTGACATACCCACTTGTCCCTTGGCGCTCCCCTCATCTCGCCGACGACCTCCTCGGCAAAGTCCTCCCAATCCAGGATGAAGTTGTCCAGGTTGGAGGGGTTGCCATCGTAGTAGGGGATTTTGATTCCCCTGAGGTCATCAATCCTGATGGCGTCTCCGACGTCCGCAGCCACCACTCCAGCGAGACGGATACCACCTGTGGCCGGGCGGTGTGAGTACACTCCCCGTACATCCCTCTCCTCCATGGAGTGCGGTCCAGTTGGGCCTGAACCCATGGGGTTTGGAATGCAAGAAGGACTTGCTCCACCAGCTGTCCATATCCCTGTAGTGGGGTCCTTCGCCCACAGATTTTCGCCTGGGTGGCCTCGATCATGTCCGTCGGCGCTTCACATGGTTCGCCCCTGCATGGTCTGGCTCTGGATCTCCTCTTCCGCATAAACTGCATGGGCAGTCGTAGTGGTTGGTAGATCCTGGGCGGCATGGGACATCTGTACCGTCAGGCTCCTCGGGTCCGTGGTTACGTGCCCTTCCCGCATGGACCCGGCCGGTGCCGTGTGTTCCCCGAGCATTGTGGATTCGCTGAACATGGGAACAAACAGCAGCGCACCCGGGTCAACACGCGGAGGGGCGTAGGGTGCCTCTGCAGGGCCGCCCATGGGTTTATCCATGGCGCTCCTGAGGGTCTTAACCCGCTCCACCAGCTCTGCCGCTGCTGGCTTTGGCGGGAGCTCCGGACCCGAGGTGAGGGGCTGTCGCTCCTCTAGATTTTTCAGGTGTCCCGACATGTCCTCCACTAGGTGGAGGAGGCTGTCCACCACTCGCTGCTGCTTCTGCAGGCCCAGCTCCAGATTCTCCCGGTACCGGTCCCGTTCCGCTCGCAGCTCCGCCATGTCTCTCTCCGCGGCCGACTGGTCATCCAGGATCCCGGCGACGTCCTCTTCTAAGCCGTCCTTCGCGTTGTCCAGGCGGTCGAGGCGATGCACGATGGTGTCCATCCCCATCTTTGGGTACTTGCCCATGAAGAAAGAACACGTGCTCGCAGTGGCACTCAGCGTGCTTTCCACCTGATCCGGCGCATCCCGCCGTTTCCGGCGCCTCGCACTCCTCCGCCATGGGTGTGTCGCCCATGCTATCCCGCGTCGGCTCCGTCTGCCGGGCCACAGGCGCCGTTCTGGCTCTGGCGGGCCTCTCCAACGCGTCGGCTTTGTGCTCCAGGCTGGGTTCTGGGGCCGTGTTCGCCCTTGGGGGGGTCTGGCCGTCTCCTCCGACTCCGAAGGTTGCTCATAGGCTGTCTGATAGCCCTCGGAGTGCCCCTCGGAGTCCCACAGCCTGACCGGGCTAGGGTCTGTATCCATAGCCCCGGCGTCCCCTGCCGCGGGCTTGGGTGACCTGCGCTTCCGGTAGCGCCGGGCCCGTCCTCCACTGCTGCCTGAATGGCATGTCTCCTCAGAGTCCTCTGCGGCGGAGCGGAGGTTGCATGCACTTCGGCAGCGACGCTCACAAATGGAGACCAGGTCCTCCATGTCAAGTCCTCCTCTTCCCGAACGTCGTATTTCTCTTCGGAGTTCGCCATGCTCCTGAGCGTCTCGGCTCTTCCCTGGCTCCAATCTCCGGCGTGGTCTCCACCGAGTCCACAATACGCACCTGGGGCGTACTTTGGCAGGGCTCATAGGGGCCCAAGTCCCCGGGTCGGCCGTAGGTAGGGGCAGCAGGTACGCCTCTGCTACCAGAAAGAAGGTCCCTACCAGGACTGGCCCCTGCTGTGCCCCTTCCGCCTGTCACCCCTGCTGACTTGCTCCTGATCAGCGATTGCATTTCTCATAGTCCAGGGTCCAAAATCCAAAAATGTAGAGAATACAATCCTCCTTCAACCCCGAACAGAAACCAGATCCCACAAATACAGCAATAACCCAATCCACAATCCAATCCACACTGCGGGCTTCCGTTCAGCACACCGGTTGTCTCCCGGTGGCGGGCATGTACAAGAATTGCACCAAAGAGGAAAGCCCTGAAATTGGCATATGAACACATATCAAGCAAAGTTGGGGAAAGATGGAAACGTACACAATCACAGCCATAGACCCCTCATTCCCTGGACTCAAGACCTTCCCTTGACTCACCAACATGATGCCCTGAACCCAGTCAAATAAGATGGCGAAATGCCATGTGTCAAAAGTCACTACATAAATCCCAAAAATGTGTTCACTCCCCAGCCTATAAATCCTAGCCCAATAGGGGAGGTGGCATGTCATGGCCCTGAGTAGCACTCAGGACCATGCCCTACCCTGACATAACTTTGGCTGGGCTTGGAGTCGATTGGGCTTGGAGAACTGCCCGATGAAGATGACCTCAGAAACATGGCAAAATCAGGCAAATCACACCATTATGCCCAAAAATCTATTCTATACTCAAAAATGCGTACGGCAAATATCTAAATGCTCCAATGTCAAACCGGAAGGTAATATACAAGCGTGATATAGACCAAAGGTCCATGCCCAAGAATATCCCATCATTGGCTCCGAAACCCCTCCGCTTATGTACATGACATGCTTCACAAGTCAGGTCATGAGTTTGAGACGTAATTTTGTGAGGCCTCGTGTGCCAAGACACAGTGACCACGTGATCCGGCATATGGTGAGGTACAGCACCAAAGCATATGCCAACATATAAGCAACATACCATAGTTCACAGATCTGTAGGCACCTTACTGCTAGCCGACCAGTTGAGCACATAAAACACAAAAATGAGCATAAAATGAGGTCAAAAACATGCAAATAATGCCAATTTCAAGATATTTACAATAATATATAACTTCGCTCACCCATGGTATCAACCTATGATTCAAAACACAATTGCTTGGGACAATTTGCAAAGGATCCCCCCACTTGGATACCCACATGGACGCATAGGGACACCTTCGAACCTCCTCCCAACACGCACCACGAAAATGGGAAAATTGATAATGGCGCTTGTGGGTCGCTCTGTAAGCCCTCCCACATGCACTATATGAGCGGTGGTAGACTTAGTCTAGCGCTACGGAGTTCACCATTGGGACATGGGCAAGGCCCTTGCCACGTATGACTCCATATATCTTCCTACAAACGGAGATATATAACATGGGCGTGAGCATATCGAAGCACATACCATGCATATAACACATACCCTCAAAAAGTGGCTCCCACCATGATATGCCATGCCTCTCCATGGACATAACTTCACGTTAAAAATACATAGGAACCCAATAAAAGTTGCTATGCAACCCCAAAACTCATGCGGTACACTCGAAAGTCGCAAAAAAATATTCGGTTGCACGGTCTAAGAGTTATATATCTCTTTCTACCCTCTTGACCATTATCCCTTGCTATACCGGGCATGTGTACACACAAAAGACGTCTGATGCTACTAAAATCCAGTTGAGACCTAGGCAGTTCCAACCCAGTTCTCGAAATTGATATTCCTCGCCGTGAGCCGGAGATATGATTCTTCAAAGTGGTCTCACGAATCACTTTTGTTTCGACTATAGCTCCAAGCAAAATGAAGGGCACAACAAAAGGAAGGTTGATTCGTGATCGGGGAAAAATGTATGACCACTCCAGATTCATCATATCGAGTGCGGCGATGTCGGAGTCGAAACTCCGATTCTGAAAATCTGAAAAAATCGGATTAGTTTTGCGAGTGTATAATATGAAAATTGCGGAAGCAACGAACCCTTTACTGATGAAATCTGACCCTGCATCGGCGTTTCTGCCAAAATATCTGTAAATAACAGTTAACCAATCGGTTACCGCAAAATCGCGAGCCAACTGACAGTCGCCGATACATTGACAATCAGAACAGAAGGCGGAAAAATTACGGAAACTTTATGATAAAAAAACCCTGTTGATTCCTGATATTCTGATATATAAATCTCAGCTGGCGGCTCCTCGGTACTGAATATGGTCGCTCATAGCCGGAATGGCCAAACCTATCACACTATCACATCGGGTTAGGCCAGGTGAATGAGAGAGTATGATATCAGCCAATGGCGGCTTGCCGGCACATAGATACACATCCCAAGTGACCCAAGGATGGCCACGGGGGTCCGAACTGGCTTCATCTGGTGAAAGCCATGCCTTAAATTTAGGACTGAGAATAATTTTCCCTTGGCTCTCTTCACAATTTCCTTGTCAATGAGAGATAAAGGGTGAGAATCAGCCTTAGTTTCGGTATTGAAATTACGAAAGTCAACCACCATGCGCCAACCAGCAATAGAATTCTGATCTGCTGGGGGCGGTTTAGGCACAGTGAAGGGTGCACAACACCACTCAGAGGTCATGCACGCTTCCAACCACCCAAATTCTTGCAGATTTCTCTGGATGATGTCGCGAAGAATTTCCCGCTCTTTGTCATGATTTTCTCAGGGTCGTTGCTTTTTGAGTTTTGCTCCTTCCTTCAGCTCGATTAACGCCTCTCCGTGCAGGCCACGCACAGGAGGGTTCTTGACAAGCTTACCAGAAAGGGTGGTGTCCTTCTGTTCGGTGAAAAAGTTTCTCTTTGCTCATTGCAAATTGACTTTCAACCTGCTCACCAGCCACCAACGTAGAGCAAATTTTTGCCAGATCTCGCGAACCGGCGGGCAACCGACTTTGTTTTGTCGACTGAAACAGGGAGGGATTGACTCCCTCTTGCGGGTATGTCGTCGATGCCTGAACCTGCTGAGCTTTATCCACACCGTCATAGACAAAAGGGTCCAAAAAAGCTTCAAACCTGGGTTTTTCATAAGACTGTCTGAATTTGACCTTTCTTCGGAATTTGTTTCCTCTGCCCAGGTGGGATATGCTTGCTGGATCTGATCAGATTGGGGTCTGGCTACAATCAGACGTTCCAGAATCCAGGTTCGGCAGCGTGTCATCACTCTCCAAAAAATCTGAAAAATTTGAATCTCACTCAGTACCATGGCCTACACCTGATTCTGACCCATGGTGCGATGTGCAGGATCCGTCAGAGATGCGGACTCACTTGACCAGGAATGCGACGGTAGGTCACGGCCGCTGTCGCAGGGGACCAGTGTCGTCCCTGGCCTACAGCTTGACATCGTGGGGGAGGCGAATGGAGTCGACAGTCATGGCCAAAACATCCTTCCAGCAGAGTTTCCAATTCCAAAGTGGTACTACAAGGATGGCCTGAGTGCAATCGTCCTTGATTTTTTGAAAACCATCTCGAAAGAGGTGGAAAGGGGGGTTTATCCACAGTCGTTTTTCCACTTTACAGCCCATGCATCTTCAGCCAAGCGCTTGAAACGCTTGTTTAACTCGTTGCAAAAGGCATCCTTAGCGGGCACAAAAACGTGATTTTCCAAAAAATAGGAACATATATAATCAGGCCACTTATCTACAATGCGGTAGTTGGAAGACTTCCAATTGTGCGGTTTTGGTCCCCGAGTGTCCCTTTGTCGCTCCTGTAGGAAGCAGTGGCGCTGACCTCACTAATCGCTTCATCCTCACCAAAGACTGTGTGCACCTTTCTACTCAAAACATCTTTTGCACTTCGGTATCCAGAATGCCAGAAACCAAAGCTGGGAGCTTCCGGCCCCCCAGATTCCAGAATAAAGCAAAGTCTGTGTCCTACAGGGGCCACTTTGTTCTTCGTTAAAGGTGGATGACCTGAATAAATGTCATACTTGATGGCCGCTCTATAACAAAAATCCTCCAAGACAACATCCTCTTCCTTACCTTCCTCCCATAAATCCTGGGCGACCATGTGCACCTTCAGGAACGAACCTGTACTGCCGCCTGGAAGAGCATGACCTGAAACACTTTCCAAGTTAACCGGATGAGGCGAAGTATCCACACATTCGTCGGCTAAAACATTTTCTGACTTGGGGGTTCACTTCACAACAATTGTCACCAAGACATGTGGTAAGGTGTTTGTTCCCCTTCTTGTCGGTAACCCACAAACGACAAATGAACTGACGAGCTTGGTATTAGAAAGTTAGAAAAGGCTTCCACTGTTGATTGCTTTGATGATATTGTTTTGTTGATGCCCTTGCTTGCTCCTGCTGCTGCGTGAAGTAGTTCAGGTTTTCCAAACAAATACGTTTTAATGAAATCAACCCAAATAAGTACCAACAGTTGCAAGGGAAAGGACCACAGGATCAAATCCGCAACATGAAGGGTTGCAGTCAAAGGAGATGGTGTAGCAACAATGGAAACTCACAATAACTACAGATTTAGGAAAAGATACTTAGAAAATATGCTACAAACATGGAACAACTGCCCACATGGGCATCCTCTCTTTTATAGTGCCATCTAGAGATGTGCACCCTTTGTTTTGGGTCCCATAGGTGCTGAGGTTGCATAGCTTGTGGCGCTGAGGTCACTGCCCTGTCGCATGGGATATTCCTACTTAGCTAGGCTGACTGGGAATGGAACCCAGGACCTCTCAAAAAGACGTGCCCCAGCCCCCTAGTATGCACACCACTAGGATAGCTAAGCATTCATGAGAAAACATAGAAACATGTATAGGCTCTGGATCAATATCAGCACCTCCGTCAGTCCAGGAAATGGTGTAGGAGATCAAGCAGTTTTGGGGTCAGGGGTCCACACAACCTCCAACGTTCAATGCTTGGTTTTATAGGTCAAAATGTCTTGTCACTTCTTTTTGGATAGGCCAATACTAAGATAAAAATGAGTGTTTCCTTTAGGCCTCTTTATAACAACTAAAGCTAACCTTTTGGCAGGGGAAAACACTTTTTCTTACTCCCCCCTTGTGCTGTGATGGCCACCACTGTCGCATTCTGAAGGAAAAAGGGAGCTTTTCTTGGCCTCACCATGGCTTCAACATTTGTTTAAAATCTCCTATAACGCCCCTAACATTGGGAAGAAAGCGCTGCATCAGGGCAGACGCCAGGTTCTGCTGAGTCAGAAAAGACACCCACAGCTCCCACTGCGCTCTCTGGCATCGCACCGGCAGCTGTGGCCTGGTAGGGGAATGGAATGCACATGCCAATTCATGTGTGCACAAGCCTCTCCCCCCAAATGGCAAAACACAGTGCAATGCGCAAAACCCAACGCTGGATATGATCAGGGCACGCTGTCTGGGGTCTCGATGAACCTGCTGTCAGACCCCATCTGTCCTTGGTGCGTTGAAAGTTAATTTACCCTCATGGGGGTTGGGGATTCAGAAAAATGGTCCAGGAGTCAGTTTTTCGGCCTGAACACGGCCTACTCCACTGTTTGCCCTGCAGGATATCTGCAGAGCAAGGACGAGGGGTTGAGGGACTGGCAGACACGCAACGATTGACGCAGACACCAAAATCCGTCAAATGACGGCCTAGAATGTTTCTGACGGCACACATCTGTCAAGAATCTCCATGTGCATTAAATGCACATTTTTACGCAACTTTATTTAATCACAGGAATTTGTAAAATCACCCTAGCATACCAGGGGTAACGCGGGGATGCACAGTTCAAAAAACAGAATTTTTAAATTCCTGGATTTCCACGCAGAGAAAAGCGGCGCGCCGGAGCGCATCCTGATTGGGCGCTGAAAAGAACAAATATAATAAAATTATAACAGTATGTCACGTAACAATAAAAAAATGACGAGACACACAATAAATAATAAACGTAGGAATTCCACGTTTGCTTTTAGGAGCAATAAAGAAGAAAGAATTCAACAACCTCAAAATGATTTCAAAGAACAAGGTATAAACATAATGCTCTTGTTTGCTTCGTATGCAGCATGCACATTGCTTGTCTTGTGTTATCGTGAACATGCAGTGTAGCAACGCAAACATGGTGTAGAGTGACAGATAACAAGATTGCAAGATGATTAGAGGTGAGATTGGGTGATTAGAACATACACACCCGTGAATAAACGCTTGCATAGCTTGTGACTCGTTTCCGTTCTCCGTTGATTTGCTCTCCAGCGGTAGGTAAGGTAGGTAAGCCCAGGAGGGGCCAGCCCCTGGTAAAGTTGGTGATCTTCGTATGGATTGTGGGAAAGATAGAGATTGGTTAGAATAGCCGATTGGAAGATCTGTGCATACTCGTGTATTCACATTACGCGTTAAAGGGTAGGCCACGCGTATTGTGCACGGTAAAGCCCTTGTTTGGGTTACCCAGGGGCTGCACACTACATTCTTCAAGAGAACGGATGGAGTTCCTTAAGCTTGCTTGCTTGCACTTGGGTTTAGGAACAGCGTACTATAGGACAGCCTGAGAAGCGTATAATATGTGGAGGCTGTCTTGGATCCTGAGTCTTAAACCAAAGTCATTTGCCTCTGCTTTACAGGTGGGCAGGTCGGGGTGAATTGGTGCAGCTGCAGTTGCCTTCGGCGACTTTGGATTTTTCTGCCCAACCTAAAACGGGCGCAGATCACACAATCAACAAACTGCACCTCAGCCAAGAGTGGCGAGGGCAGTCCGACATCTTCAACATCCACGCTGTGCATGCAATCTGAGCACTCCTTCCCTCTAAGCCCTGACAGGGAAACGCGTAGTGGCGTCCCTGTTAGACCACAGTCGCTTAGTAGCGCTGTGTTCTCTTGTCCCTTTCACAGGTAGGCAACTAGGGCCTGTGACAAATTCATCAACACCACCAAGTAGCGTGTGTGTGTAGGAGTGGCAAGCCAGGGTGAGGGCTTGGGCCTCAGAGCCCGCTCATCCTTCGATGGCTGGTGCCACTGTAGTGAGTGTAGGACCTGTAGTGTGTGTGTCACTGTCCCGCCTGTTTCCTGAAATGTTATCCGGGGTTTTGGTGGGCAGTGGCAGTGGTAGTCTAAGTTGTGGTCACGTAGCAAATAGGCGTTTTCATGCCTCATAGTTTTTGGCCACTGCTCCCCTGTAGTAGGCAGGCAGGTAGGAAAGCCAATACCTTGGCGTTATCGCTGGGTATTCCCCCAAGGATATCTGGTGCCAGCACAGAAATTGGGCACCTAGGGGCGGAGAGACCTGGGGCGTACCCTGTGTCTCCGGTAAGACATCTGCCGGGTTTAGCAAGGGTGCAGACTTGGGTATAATTAGGACACCATTTCTGCAGCTTGCTCATAGATCCTCAGGATCAGCACACTCACACACACATAGGCAGATATAGGAAGGGTTCAGTCCCTAGGTTTCTTTTGAGAGGAAAGTATTTCAGCGAGCCTCGGAAACTCTCCTAGGTCGTTCTGGGACAAGTAGTCTACCAGAACAGAATTCAGGCGTCCCTCAGGAAGAACAAAGGCAGAGAATGGGCCCGAGGTAGCTTTTTCAACTCCAAACCCTTCCCAGAGGGTGAGGAAACGCCACCCTTGGCGACAGCGGTGTCGGATGACCGACTCCACCAGGTAGAAGCCTTCCTTAGCCATATCCTCGGCATTCATGTCAGGGAGTTCTCCTTCCAGTTGCATTGGGCTGGCAGCGCCGTGTAGGTCCAGAGCGGCGATCTCCTCGTCCTTTAGTTCCCATTCTTCCCCACAGAGGTCCTCTGGGTCGTAGTAGTGCTTGAACTGCTGAGCAGCGCACACCAGGGTCCCCCCTAGTCGGTGAGAACACCGCACCGTGATACAGTGAGCATCCACAGATAGGATCTTGTAGGGTCCAAAGTAGGGGTCATCGCTGGTGGAGCGTGGCCAGGCGGGTAGCCGACTGTGGTGCACCAGCACCCAGTCTCCCTCTTGATAGGAGGCTGGCGGCCTGTGCTTGTTCTTCTTGTTCCACTGGCGCTCCCACTCCCGCTTCCACTGGCACTCTCTGGAGCACAGCCTTGGCCTTGTCCACCTTGTCCTGTTGCTCCTTCACCCACTTACCCACAGTGGAGTAGGAATCCTCAGAATAGGGAGCGTGTAAGAACCACGCCGGGCGCCCCATGAACAGCTCATGGGGTTTATGGCCAGTTGCGGAAATCTTTTGGGAGTTCATCATCAAGGATATGACGGGCAGTAGTCTCACGCAGTCTTTGGTGCGCTCAGTCTTGCACCATATCCTTACGTTCTCTTTGAGAACACGAATCTGTCGCTCACATGGGGGGTTACTCGTATGAGTATAGGGAGTCCCCGCTGACACCTGGACATTGACGGACCTCAGGACTCTCTTGTACCAGCCAGTGTCGGAGGGTACTCAGATGTCCTTGTCTGAGTTGCTCTCTTTGGGTGCCCCATAGACACAGAACCACTCCTCCAGGAGTATCTTGATGGTCTCCTTGCCGGTGAGGTGTTTAGTACATGCGAGCACCCTGGTAAACCTGGTCAGCCCACAGGTTACCACTAGGGCAAAGTCATAGCCCCCGAACTTAGGCATCTCAGTGTAGTCCACGTAGAGAACACTGTTAGCGCAGCGGGGGATAGGGAGGGTCCAATAGAGACCTCTGTCCCTGATATCCCCAGGTTTGGATGGACTGACACGGGCACTTGTCCACGATAGGCTGGAGGGTTTTCCGCAGCTGGTCATCCTTCCACGTAGAGTGGAACCACTGCTTGAAAAGCCTCAGGGTACGGTTGGCCCGCACATGACCACTGGAATCGTGGGTGCACTTGAGGAGCGCCAGAATTCAGTTGCTAGGCACGACTATCCGGTCCTCATGCCAGAGGTAGCTCTTGTACCGCTTCCACTGTTCCGGGTTGAGCAGGACTGGTTCCAGACGCTTCTCCAGGCGTTTGTAGATATCCCCAAACTCCTGCAAGTACTCCACTTGTCGGCGTGCATCTAGAGGTCTGATCATGGTCATGTTCAGGTCCAGGTGTACATCCATACGGCTGAACACCTCCTTGGCTAGCTCCTCAGACCTGGCATCAATCATGTCGTCGAAGTTGTTGCGCCTGATGTATTCCGCACACTGGTTCCTGACGCCCTGGATATGATGTACTGAGAGCCGTAGCTGGCTCAGGTAGGTCCACCAGCGTCTGAGCTTAGCCTTCTCAGGTGGGAGTCCCTTCTGGAAGGTGCAGACCGGTTCTTGGTCGCACAGCCAAACCACTGGGTTGCTCCCCAACAGTCAGGACTGAGAGGATAGCACCAGCATACCCGCAAGCAGTTCCTGCTCATAGGTAGAGTAGTTACCCCGTGCCTGGTTCCATTTCCAGTTCCAATGACCCAGGGGAACCAGGACGCATTTGTCGTCAGGGTAGCTGTGCTTGAGAGTACCGTCTCGGTTGAGTCCATCTGTGCCCCATTGAGAAATGACCGAGTCGAACTCTTCCTTCTCTAGTGCTTGCCACTAGAACAACGTTTCAGCTCCGCCCACATTGCTGGCGTCAGTCACCAGGATAATCTCCCCTTGTGCTCTAGGCACACCAAGGCACTTAGTGTTGGCCACTTTGTCCTTGAGCTCGTCAAACGCTTGTTGTTCTTGAGGGCCCCAGCGCCAGGTAGTAGTCTTCTTGATGTGTTCCGTCAGGATGGCGCTGGTGTAGGTGAAATTCTTGATTTGGCGGCGGTAGAAGCTGCAAGCCCCAATGAAACTGCGTACATCATGGAGTCCTTTCTTGGGCTCTTCATGTTGTACCTTAGCATCCATCAGGGGTTTGGCCTTAGAGGCCGCAGGGGTCCACCACCCATAGCGGATGTCACACCCCAGGTACTGCATGGTCTCCTGCATGAACTCACACTTCTCCAGCTTGACCGTGGTGTGGTTTTCCTGGCAGACCGCAAAGAACTCACCCAAGAGGACTAGGTGGTCCTCTTGGGTATTCGTTCCCAGGCATACATCGTCGATGTGTGCCCCCATCTGGGCGCATATGATAGAGGATATGGGTTCTTGCACCACTGGTCTTTAACGTAGGATGGATAGGATCTTGTTCACCGGCTCTTGGAAAAGAGCGGGTGCGTTGGCAACGCCAAAGGGCATGACCTTCCACTTGAATACCCTCCCCTGAGGGGTGATGAAAGCAAGGAGTTCCTGGGCATTGGGCGTCAGGTCCACTTGCCAGAATCCACTTTGCTTGTCCATCTTCGTCTTGTAGCGGCAGGAGGCTATCTTCTCTAGGGTTGACTACATATTAGAAATGGACGCTGAGTGGTTCAAGGTGTTCTTGCTCAGCTCTCCATAGTCCACTACTAGCCGTGTGGCTGTAGACCCAGGCTTAGCAACCAGGAAACAAGGGCTGCAGTGTTGGGGGTAATCCCCATCCTTGTACTCCAGGACTAGGCCAGCGTAGATACACTGTTGTATCTGTCGCTCTATCTCATCACCCTGCTCTTTAGGAACCGGATAGGGCCTCCTTCTTATCTTGTGACCCACGAACTCGGGCTTCAGCTTGAGGTCCATCTGTACCAGCTTGTCACAGGATGCTGGAGGGGGTAGTTCTCCGAATACCTCCAGGTACGTCCTGATCAGCTTCTGTACTCTAGGGTCCAAGAGTTTGATCTTGTCAACCATGTCCTCGTCAGAGTGTAGATTGCTTGCCCCTTGGTGTATAGCAGCAGGGAGGTGATCCTTAACCGGCTCAGTGTCCTTGGTCTTATCCTTCATCCTTGGTAGGCGTACAGAAGGTCTCGTTATACAGTCTCAGCTGGTCGGTGTCAACATTGCCACACTCGAGGGGGTTCGCATACGCATTCCTCTGAGAGTTCTTCCTCCTCTGGAGTCCTCACATGGGCACCCCATACGCTCTCCATGAGCGTCATGTCAACCTCTCGTTGCCAGGTGGTAATCTTATGTTCTAGGTCCTCTTTCAGTTGGGAAATATCTCCCATAGAACCTTGCTTCAATGGCCATGAGCGGCTGGTAGGCCTAGCGTAGCATAGCCTTTTCGCCACCGATCTCCTTTTGGAGTCCACGTACTGCCTCAGCCTGGATCGGGGGTCCAACTCCTCATCCAGCAGCTCCTGTCCCCTCATGGAGAGTAGGGGTTTCAGTGGGGCGGTGTACTTGGCGTTCTCCACTTCCTCCACGCACGTCTGCACGAAGAAGGCGTCATGCTCAGTCTCGTCATCAGAGTGTATACCGCTGGGTAGAACGGATAGCCCACACTCTGAGACTACATCAGGATTTGATACAAGGCAGGGGGAGTTGGGGGCAACGGTGTCAGAAACGACGTACTCGTCTCCCCCAGGAATAGTCTCCACGGCGTCTCGAGGTCGTAGTTGATTTTTCAGGACGTCCAGGGTGAAGCCGCTGCTCTCACGTTAAATTTCCTGGACCATAGCAGGGTCCAAATCCTCCAAGGGCACTGGGGCTAGACTGCCGTCCACCACACTTAGCATACTTCCCCATCCAGGTTTCCTGATGGGCGTCTTGGGGCGTCATCCGGCAGCTCGATGGAGGTGAGCGTCCGGTTGTCCAGTAGAGTACTCCAGTACTGATGTCCCCCATGGGCTCCTTAATCGGGAGAGCACAGGACCATACGGGAACGTTCCAGGGCCACCTTGGTCAGGACCTTCCCCAGTTCACTGAATCTTGGATTCCCGTAGGCCATCCCCAAAGAGGGCCAGTAAAATCTATAGCAGCAATTTTTTCCCTTGCTGCAGTAGAGGTCCAGAACATGTTGCTTGTCGCTGGCGAATAGCTCCACGTTCAGATCTTCCCAGGAGTATCCCAACTGCTTCAGACCTTGGTCTAGGACATCACCCAGGAGCTGATAGTCCTCAGTTTGGGAGCCGACCATCACAGTTGAGGGCTCCCTCTTGCATACCCTCAGGTAGCTAGACGTATGCTCAGACTGCTCCAGAGGTACAGGTTCCCAGCCGTCACCATGGTCCACTTGGAGGACGTAGGGTGCTTGCAGGGTGAGGGATAGAACCTGGGAGTGCTCGACGAAGAAATTTGTCCCCAGTACAAAGTCCAAAGCTTCGGTGTCCGTCACGTAGAACCGATGGGCAATGCTTCTAGATCCCATAGGGACTTCGACCTCACAGTACCGGCAACTGTGCACCACATGCCCATCCCCCATGCAGATCCCTGCGGTAGGCAGGATGTTCTTCAGGTCCCCACAAGGTAAGATTTTCTTGGCCACAATAGATATAGTGGCCCCTGTATCCAGTACCCCCAGGTATTCACATCCCCCTAGACAGATACGTACTCAGAACACCAGGTCTGTAGGTCCCCCGGAGCGTCCTTGTCAGAGCTCCGCGGGGCAGGTCACTTCGAACCCCTTCTTCTGGAGTTTACGCTCCATGCGCATGATGCGGGAGCGCTTGCGGGCATTGGACTGGTCCCCATCTTCGTTAGCACGCTTGGTCCCTTGTTCTTGTTGGCCTTGCGTCTGGGAACGGGTCGTAGGTCCCATGTTGGGTTGCCCACCAGAGGGCCGATGGTTCCTCACTGGCGTGGGATAGGGGTTCCCTCCGGATAGGTTCGCGTTCTTGTCCTTGTCAGGCTTGCCGTCGCCGCCTCCTCGTCCACCTTTGCCTTTACCACCTTGGCCTTTGCCATTGCCCTTGGACTTGCCTTGGCCATTGCTCTTGTTGGCGTTGCCCTCGCCAGCGCCCGTGCCACTAGCGTTCTCGGTCTTAAGCTTCGCCAATAGGCGTTGCTTATAGTAGCACTCATCCTCGTAGTGCTTCCTCTTCCCCCAGAAGGTACAGGTGATAGTACACATGTAGTGGTCCGGCACATTCGCCTTGCCGCCGGTGTTGGTCTCCTGCTTCTTCCCCTGGACCACGAAGCAGTCATGCTGATTGCAATTGGGGGCATGAAGCAGGGAGCCCTGCCTGTCTCTTTTCCGCGTGGTTCCCTCCTCCATGCATGCACGCACAACAACACTGCATCGCCATCTGTCTCGGTTCCGTTCGGTGCTCTCGTCCAGTCCCACCGCCATCCTGTGGCGCGGCCCTTGGCAGTCCCCGGCCATGCCAGCTGGGCGCCCCTCCCTCGCGACCCAGCCTTTTACCCTGCGTTGTTGTACGTTTATCTTCTTTCTCTCCTCTCCACCCTCCCCTCCCCTCTGTCTCCTGCCCGCCCTCTTAGTGTTGTTCTCCTGCTCCGTGTTCTCGCCGCTGGTCGTTCCCGCGCCATGGTTGTATCCCGCGCGCCCTCACGCGCCTCTGGGCTTCTGCCCTGTCTTCTGACCTGTAGGCGGACCTTGGCGGCCTCCCCAGACACCCCTTTGGGGGGGACTCCCCCTTCGTCCTCTCCTGCCGGCCGCCCCTCCATCAGTTCCCTGATGGTCGGGCGGGGCGGCCGGTACGGCTCAATGCGGGTCATCGGCATGGTGCTTCTCTGTGAGAGACATTGTGCTCTCTTGTGCCCTTGTTGGCCCCCTGTTCCCCCCACCTCCCGCGCCCTGCCTCCTCTACGTGTCCTTCCTGTGTGTCCGCCTGTTCTGCTGTTTTTTTTTTCCGTGTTCGCGCTCTCCGCTGCTCCCGCGTGCCCTGCCCGTGCCCCCTGCTCTTCTCCGTGCTACCCCTGTCCCGCTGCCCTGTGCCCCCTCACTCGCCTGTCTCCCTCCCCATTCTCCTTCTCGCTGTCGACCCTGCCTGTACGTCTGCCTTCCCTGTCTGAGCCGCGCTGTCACTCGTGTGTGCCACCCGCGTGCTCTACCCCTGCCCCTCCCCGTCGCCCCTACCCTTTTCTCTGGGGTCTCCCCCACCCTAGTGCTCCCTCGGTCCCCGTCTCTCACCCCATCCTGGTTGCCTTGTGCCCTGTGTGGGGGGGGGGGGTGTATCTGCTGACTGGACTGTGGCCCTGCCCGAGGACTGGCATGGCCGTTGGTTTCCTACGCACCATGAGCCACCGCATGTGCCGAAAAAACACAGAGAGAACATCAGTCAGACGCTTGTCGAATTCCCTTCGCTGCATTTGCACTGTGGAGCCCAGCCGCATAGACCAGCTGCGGACCAGAGCCCCCATTCGGACCCGCCGCGGTCACGAGGGGTGCACACTTCGTTGCACCTCGCAGGTGTCCCATGGCGCCGGCGGCCACCAAGGCCTGGCGTGGTCAACCCCTCAGAGCAGGGCGCGCGTAAGTCCTATGGTTTCAATGCAGCACCATCTTGTCATGCAGAGAGCTTTGCCGCCATGTAACAAGTCGGCAGATAGCCCGCACACTCCTGCTGCCAGTCCACAGGGGCGCCACCGAGACGTGGCTCCACTGCATCGGACTCGAGTACACCTGCACTGCCACCTGCCCATCCCAGCAATCTGATAGTACACATGTAGTGGTCCGGCACCTTCGCCTTGCCGCTGGTGTTGGTCTCCTGCTTCTTCCCCTGGACGACGAAGCAGTCATGCTGATCGCAGCTGGGGGCATGAAGCAGGGAACCCTGCCTGTCTCTGGCATCACACCAGAAGAGATCTTGAGCATTGCTCGTGATACGATCTCTTTTGGGGGTAGTCCCCTGTCCGGGTCGGTGTCCTTGGTACCCACGACCATGGCTCCCAGAGCCTCCTCCTCCAGGACGGTAGGCGTTCAGGTGCTGGTCGCTTTCCTTTTCCAGTGCCAGCTACAGAAGTACTACTGACAGATCCTCGTAATTAAGGGCTCTCGCCCTGCGCTGTCCCGTGGACGGGCACTCATCCCACAGCTCTCGAGGGAGCTTGGCCACCAACCAGAAGAGCAGCTCGTCGCTGCCATAGGAACCAGGCGTCAGTCGCCCTACCAAATGGTCCAGGTCAGCCAGCAGCTCGGAGATCCTGGCTCCGGGTTGTTGGGCAGCACACCCAGGTTCTGGATCTCAACCCTGATGGAGAGGTGGGTATCGTAGGTCGGGTACTGCCTCTCCAAGGCAACCAACACGTTGGCAAAGCTGGCGGATTTTGTCACGATCTGCTTGACCTGCTTCTCCAGGTATTTGGTCTTGCAGCACTGCAGGAGCAGATCGCACTTGACTCGCCCACTAGCACGGGTTTGGCCGGTCATCCTTAGAAACTGGCCAAAGTTCTCAGCGACCTCGCTGAGATCCTTCTCCGTGAACTCTGGCCAGTTCACCACATCTTTGGAGGTGGCGATTACCTTAGCCTCCTGGGACCTGCGTCCCTCAGGGCGCTTGGTCTTCCTCTTCTTCTTCTTCCTTCTCCTGCTCGGGTTCTCAGGGTCCTCAGGTTCCTCGTCCTCCAAAGGGCGAAGCAGAAGTCAGGGACGGTGGCTCATCGTCGGAGGGATCTCAGCCTAGGTCACTAGAGATGTAGGGCTTCACGTCGACCATTGCCCTTAGGGCTGTCAGCCCCAACCGGTTCAGCTCGGCTTTCGTGGACTTCTCCACCTGGCTGTCGGGGGGCTGGGCCGTCCTTCGTATGAAAGGGCCTCTCGGTATCACAGCAGAGGTCGGCATCAGTCAGCTCCTCCGGCTCCCCACGGTGTTCGTCAACCCCGCCACCAGGTGATTGGCTGGTACTCACTGAGGCGAAACTCCCACGAGGGTAGGTGACGCTTGGGGAGGAATCAGGGGCTCCATTTTAGCCCGAATCTCCTGAGTGAGATCACCAACAAGTTCAGGGGTGGCTCCTTGGAGAGCTGTTTTTATCACCGACCACGTCAGGGACCTGTTGGAAGATCTTCCAGATTCTCTACTCCTTCCACCAAGAGAGTAAGTAAGTAAGTAAGTAAGTAAGGGCGGCGGCGTCCGCAGCCTCATCTGATATCTCCTTGTTTGTTTTACATGGTGGCCGCCTCTGTCGGGAAGGAGAGCCCTCCACCATCAGTTCCCCAGGCGACCCCTGTCTCACCTCACGGCCGAAAACTTCAACCAGGTTCCCTTGGGGCATGACCGGCGGTAGGCTCCCTTCAGTTGCTGCCCTCACAGTTTAAGCTCCTTCCGGTCACCCTTTGAAGGATCCCCCGGCCTTCCCCCCCTAGCACAGCCTATTGGGCGCCTGCAGGCGGGTTTCCTGTGGATAGCCCTCACTGACAGCGGAGCATTTCTCTCCGTCAACCACATTCCACCACTCCCCATCCCTCACGGGTTGGAGTACCCACTCGGCTCCCAGATGCACTTGGGTGTCGTCCATCAACGGCTGGAGGCCAGGGGGCGACCCTTTCCACGTTCTCCGTGGCCCCGCTCACGCGTGAACCTACGTGTACTCAGGCCATTGACCCGGGGATCTCAAGGTCAGCCCTCACCCCTGGGGACACCTCACGTCCGTCCCGGTGTTCAGGGCATTTTCCCGACTTCCCGTGTTCAGGTTCCCCATGGTTGGCCAATGGTTCACCACTCCATGGCGACAGGTTTCCCAATCCCACAAGGCTGTTGCTTGGCGCTTTTGGTCTCCCTGCCCATCCCATGTCCGATTTCCCTTTGTCCCATCCCGGCACCGGCCCGTTCCCAGCGTCCCATGGACTCCCTTCCCTGTCGGGCCGTTGTGCGGCCCTAGCCACACGCCCTTCCCCGCCCCGTCCCCTTGTCCCATCATCCCGTGTTTATACCCCACCAGGTTGCCAGCAACCCTGTGGCGCGGGCCCAGTGGATCCTCTTCCATCCGGGGACCGCTTCGTGCGCCTAGCACGGGTCGCTCCCTTCCCGCCCCCGTCCCTTTCCCCTGTGCCGCGTCCCCGGTCTAATCCCCTTGGCTGTTGTGCGGCCCCATCCCATCCCTCATCCCGTGTTTATACCCCACCGGGCCGCCAGCAACCCTGTGGCGCGGGCCCACTGGATCCTCATCCATCTGGGGACCGTCTCGTGCGCCTAGCACAGGTCGCTCCCTTCCCGCCCTTTTCCCCTGTGCCGCGGCACCGGCCTAATCCCCTTGGCTGTTGTGCGACCCCATCCCATCCCTCATCTCGTGTTTATACCCCACTAGGCCGCCAGCAACCCTGTGGCGCGGGCCCACTGGGTCCTCATCGATCCGGGGACTGTTTTGTGCGCCTAGCACGTGCCACATGCCTCCCGCCCCCGCCTACCACTCCTGTGCCGCCTCCCATGCTGTACTAGTCCCCTGGGGCCGTCGCGTGGCCCTAGCCACTCGCCCTTTTCTGTCCTGTCTCCTTGTGGTGCTGCGGGGTGTTGTTCACGTTTTTGTTTGTTTTTTTTCCCGCCGTGCTTTTTTCCGCATGGTTCCCTCGTCCCTGCATGCACGCACAACAACACTGCATTGCCATCTGTCTCGGTTCCGTTCAGTGCTCTCGTCCAGCCCTTGGCGGTCCCCGGCCATGCCAGCTGGGCGCCCCTCCCTCGCGACCCAGCCTTTTACCCTGCGTTGTTGTACGTTTATCTTCTTTCTCTCCTCTCCACCCTCCCCTGCCCTCTGTCTCCTGCCTGCCCTCTTGGTGTTGTTCTCCTGCTCCGTGTTCTCGCCGCTGGTCGTCCCCGCGCCATGGTTGTATCTCGCGCGCCCTCACGCGCCTCTGGGCTTCTGCCCTGTCTTCCGACTTGTAGGCCGACCTGGGCGGCCTCCCCAGACACCCGTTCGGGGGGACTCCCCCTTCGTCCTCTCCCGCCGGCCGCCCTCCATCAGTTCCCTGATGGTCGGGCGGGGTGGCCGGTACGGCTCAATGCGGGTCATCGGCATGGTGCTTCTCTGTGAGAGACATTGTGCTCTTTTGTGCCCTTGTTGGCCCCCTGTTCCCCCCACCTCCCGCGCCCTGCCTCCTCTACGTGTCCTTCCTGTGTGTCCGCCTGTTCTGCTGTTGTTTTTTCTTCCGTGTTCGCGCTCTCCGCTGCTCCCGCGCGCCCTGCGTGTCCCCCCTGCTCTTCTCCGTGCTACCCCTGTCCCGCTGCCCTGTGCCCCCTCACTCGCCTGTCTCCCTCCCCATTCTCCTTCTCGCTGTCGACCCTGCCTGTACGTCTGCGTTCCCTGTCTGAGCTGTGCTGTCACTCATGTGTGCCGGCCGCGTGCTCTACCCCTGCCCCTCCCCGTCGCCCCTACCCTTTTCCCTGGGGTCTCCCCCACCCTAGTGCTCCCTCGGTCCCCGTCTCTCACCCCATCCTGGTTGCCTTGTGCCCTGTGTGGGGGGGAGGGGGTGTATCTGCGGACTGGACTGTGGCCCTGCCCGAGGACTGGCATGGCCGTTGGTTTCCTACGCACCGGGAGCGACCGCATGTGCCGAAGGAACGTAGAGAGAACATCAGTCAGACGCTTGTCGAATTCCCTTCGCTGCATTTGCACTGTGGAGCCCAGCCGCATAGACCAGCTGCGGACCAGAGCCCACATTCGGACCTGCCGCGGTCACGAGGGGTGCACACTTCGTTGCACCTCGCAGGTGTCCCATGGCGCCGGCGGCCACCAAGGCCTGGCGTGGTCAACCCCTCAGAGCAGGGCGCGCGTAAGTCCTATGGTTTCAGTGCAGCACCATCTTGTCATGCAGAGAGCTTTGCCGCCATGTAACAAGTCGGCGGATAGCCCGCACACTCCTGCTGCCAGTCCACAGGGGCGCCACCGAGACGTGGCTCCACTGCACCGGACTCGAGTACACCTGCACTGCCACCTGCCCATCCCAGCAATCTTCGCCTTGCCGCCGGTGTTGGTCTCCTGCTTCTTCCCCTGGACGACGAAGCAGTCATGCACATCGCATTTGGGGGCATGAAGCAGGGAGCCCTGCCTGTCTCTGGCATCGCACCAGAGGAGATCTTGAACATTGCTCGTGATACGAGCATTTTTTGAGGGTAGTCCCCTGTCCGGGTCGGTGTCCTTGGTACCCACGACCATGGCTCCCAGAGCCTCCTCCTCCAGGACGGTAGGCGTTCAGGTGCTGGTCACTTTCCCTTTCCAGCGCCAGCTACAGAAGTACTACTGACAGATCCTCATAATTAAGGGCTCTTGCCTTGCGCTGTCCCGTGGACGGGCACTCATCCCACAGCTCTGGAGGGAGCTTGGCCACCAACCAGAAGAGCAGCTCGTCGCTGCCATAGGAACCTGGCGTCAGTCGCCCTACCAAATGGTCCAGGTCAGCCAGCAGCTCGGAGGTAGGTAGGTAGGTGCACTCGGTCGTGGAGAGGCGCCCCATGGTTCCCCCTGGCGTCGCCCCTGTGACGAACAGGAAGAGGCTCCGCGCGTGAAGAGGGGAGGCGGCTTACATCCCGCTAGACCTGACTGTTGGCCCCCAACAAAGCGGCCCCGGGCTTCACAGGGAGGGCTGATCGCCGCCAGCGTGACATGCTTGTCTCGCCGGGAGGGTGTGCCCCTGTGCTTGCGCACGTCCCCTCCTTTGGGCGGAACCCTAGGGGTTCAGCGGACTTCCTGGCGTATCCCGTTCCTAAGGCATGCTTGCATGTTCTTGGTACTAGGGTTCCGAGGCGCTTGGGTGTCGCACGCTCCGCCTCGAGTCCCAGCGCAGGCCTTAGGATGCAGCCTTACCCCCGGTCTCCGGATCTCGTTTGGCCGGGTCACCTGCATGGCAGGGGCTGCCTCAGTGCCCGGGCTGTGGGCAATGGGTTTCCTACTGTTGGCTTGCGTTTGTGGTTGGGTCCGGGTCGCGGTTGGTTGTGGGTTTTGTTTACCCCTGCCCGTCGTGGCTGGGGTCTTGGGTGGGTGTGTTTGGGCTCGGTTTGTGATGTTGTCCCTCTTTTGCCGGCTGTTTGTGGTGTTCGTGGTTGGGCTCTGGTGTGGGCCTGCTTTCGTTTCCCTTGCCCCCCGCCGTTTCCGGTTCCGGTGTGCGGTGTGGGCGTGCGTGCTGGGCCCGGGTCTCAACTGTGCCCCGCCCTTCTTGGCTGGGTTGTCGGGGTGTGTTTTTTGCGCTTTTTTTTTGGCCTTGTGGTGTCGGTTGGTTTTTTTCTTTCCGGTTGCTGGGTGTCCTTGTCCCGGGTCTTGTGGTCTCTCCCCCCGTCTCCTTTCTTTCGGGCCGGGCAGCTGGCTTTTTTTTTTTTGTGTGTGTCTGCTTGTTTCGGTGCCTGGCTTGGTGTTGCCGTTTTTGGCTGGGTGGTCCCCCTGTGTCTGTTTGGGGGTCCTGTCTTCGGTGCCCTCTGGGTGGGGGGTTTGGCCACCTTCTGTGTTGTTGGCGAGCGGTTTGGTGGCTGTGGGCTGTTTTCGCGCGGCCAGCCCCTCCACCCCCCCCCCTTTTTTTTTTCTTGCCCTGTGGCTGGTGTGTGGTGTGGTTGGTCCCTCGCCACTCCTGGCGGAGGTTCCTGTGTGCTACTCCCCGCCACTCCTGGCTGGGTTTCGCTGCCGGTGGTGGTGGGCGGTCCCCGCCACTCCTGGCTGGGGTCCGTCGGCGGCGTTGCTGTGTGGTGTGTGGTGTGTGGCGGTGGTGTGTTGGTGGGGTTGTGGCTGGTGTGTGATGTGGTTGGTCCCTCGCCACTCCTGGCGGAGGTTCCTGTGTGCTACTCCCCGCCACTCCTGGCTGGGTTTCACTGCCGGTGGTGGTGGGCGGTCCCCGCCACTCCTGGCTGGGGTCCGTTGGCGGCGTTGCTGTCTGGTGTGTGGTGTGTGGCGGTGGTGTGTTGGTGGGGTTGTCTGCTGGCCGTTACTGCTCTTACCTTTACCGCTAGGACTTGATTGGCACTTTTGATCCAACTTTTCGACGGGTGCATTGGGCGGGTCTTTACTAGTTTCTTGAGCCACTCTTCCCGCGTTGGTCTTATTCCACCAGTGATTGTCCATGGAATGCGACGTGGCACAATAAGTGTGACCGAAGGACAAACAGATGGCACAGTCTTTCGACTGTGGGTTATGTACATTCTTCGCATTCCCACCTCTAGAGGGGGGATTCCGGCTCAATCCTTCATGGAATTGCTGATGATTGGCATCCGCCAATTTTTCCGACCCATCCTACAGATCGCTGGCCGTGGAGCTGAAATCCCACAGCTTTGCCACGAGCCGAGATCCTCCAAAGAAGACACCTTGGTTAACCACCTCGTTAAGAACATCTCTATCTTCTTTCTCCACGAGTTGCAATTTGCACACACCATTTTCTCCTTACACTTGGAAAAATTACTCGGAGACCACTTTTTAAGGGCATCTCTGACCTGGAAACGGCCCATGCTCGTGGGGAATCTGGTGTCCTCGCTCCACCAGGATTAAACCTTTTCGTTGGACTGTTCTCGCCTCAAAGAGGCAGCCTTGTCTGCAAGTATTTTCGCGAAGATGATGGCCTTCAATTACGAATGGGACCCTGTAAGCACTCAAGAAGAGCATCAAGCTTCTCATCGTCCCCAAGCGTGTTCTTACCAACCCACAGAGAACCTTCTCTCGTGAAAACAGCCCACGGCGAGGGTTCTCTTATTTTTTTGGTTGTTTTGCAATGGCTCTAAGCTTAGCCCTCACAAGGTACATAATGTCCTCAATGCAGCCACCACTGGCCAGGATTGGGTTGAGCTGGGCAGCACCTGAGGCGCCGGGGGCGCCTAAAAGCCTCTGGGCGGGCATCACCTGAGCCACAATCATGGGATTGGTGTATCTTTTCTTGGTCAGAATTTCCGTTTTTTCTTTCTTTCTCGCTTCCATAACACCCTGAGGATTTTTACTCTCAGAGACTCTCTCTTTTCATTTTGTCCGGGCTTTTTTCTTCGCTTCTGCTCTGGAATCTGTCGTGGGCGCCAGTGAAAAAACTTCAGTCGCTGCATCGGCGGTCAAACATGCAGATCCGGCCGGCAGATCCTTCGGGGGATAGGGGGGATAAGCGAAATTTTTTCCCATTGTTAAAAAAGAGAAGACTTTTTCCTGATTAATTTTAATCGCCTGATTCTGACCTGAAACTGAAACTGGGCAATTTCTTTCCTACACGAACAGTGGTGAGCACAGGACACATGACAGGCTGTCTCAGACATTGATCCTATTCATTCTGGTCTTCTGACCACAACCTCCTGTCCCTTCTGCCAGCTCTCGATCGTGTTGGTGATCGGCAGATCTCGTGATTCCTCCTGCGCCACCTTGAGAAAGGCCTGTTCCAGTGCCTTCTCCAACGCCACCGCATCAACCTCCATCATCTCAGCGGCGCCGCAGACCTGAGCCGGCGGATGCTCACGCTGGAACCTGCAGTAGCAATGATGGATTTGCAGGCACCATTGATAGTACAATTCCGATCGCTGTAGAATCTGGATTTTTTGGAATGTTAGTCTCAAGCGCTCCTGACCTTCCTGGTTTTCAGCATTCCGTTTCACAAAAACGGCCTGCTCGATGACATTCTTGAGCAGCAGGCGGATTTCTGCAGGACTAGCTCTGGTTCTGGCGGGCATTTCTCCTGGGCCACTTGTAATCAGCGGATCACCATGTACTTGCATGGTGTCCTTGGATGGCGGACAAACGTCTTCGTTCGAACCAGATGAGTCTCCATCAAAGGAGCGGTACACTCCGCCGGGAGCACCGCCCGACGAAAGGGCCACTTTGGGGCCTAGATTCTTGGCTGGGATCAGGGATTAAGCTGGCGTGAGGGATTGGGTAATACTTAGGGCAGTCAGCGTTCGGGCAAAGAATCCCTCACTCTTCAGTGAAAGTCGCAACTATGCATTATTCCACGCTGTCTTCCAGTGGATCTGGCGATGGCTTCCCACCTAGTCTGCAGATGCTTTCATAATCACTGTCCGGTGGGTCAAACTCATACTCCATACCTACAGCCTCGAGGCTAAAGTCCGCTCTCCTACCATCTAAGCTCTTCCCACTAGGAAAACACCTCGGAGCATAGCCGGAGGGCTCAGGGCCGGCATGGGAAAGCTCATTGGAGGGCAGGAATCCCTTTTTAGCGTCCGGGCGGTATGGAGAGGTTGGTGCTGGGGCCTTACCCTTGGGGTCCAAAGTATTCAAGCACGATAGCGAAGCCAATGAAGATGAAGATATGAACTTGCAAAAAATCCCAGTTTACACGAAAATGTAGGCGGATAATAAGGTACGTATTAATCACAATAAATGTTCCTGTATACTTCATATAAAATCCGAAAGTGGGATAAACATTTCGCGAATTTGAATTGCGCACGCAAGCCGCCGTTTGCAATCAAATTATCGGAACGCGACCATGTCATCCACAGCGGACACCAGAAATGAGTCTGGCGTGTCCATAATATACAGGAACAGTTCCGGTAAAACTTTCAGGGGCGCGAAATATATAAATGTCTGGAAATTATCTGAATCTGACCTAATGGGGGGTAATTGACGGGAGGGCCGCGCGGATTGAGCGTAGCGGCACTTACAGCGGCAAGGAGATGGCCCCCTGGACTGGAGCATCCAGGGGACGTGGACCTGCGCCACCGTACTGGAGCATCCGGGGCAGGCGGAGTAGAAAACAAAAAGGGCGGCCCCCAAGGCAAGAGCGCCCGGGGGAGGCTGGCGCACGGGCCCGGACTTCAGCATCCAGGACGGAACAAAAAGGAGGAGACAGCAGCGTACCCGCCATGGTACCTGAAGAGGACGGCTGGCTGGGGTGGAGCAACTGGGGCGGTTCCAAAATGAAAGCAAGGATGCGAGCCATGGGATTTCAGCATAGAAGAGGGACGAAAGGCACGAAGCCTCAGAGGGGAGCGTCTGGGACTGAGCAGAGGGGCAAGACGGCGACCCCAATCCAGGGGGCCATCCAGGGGACCCCTACCGGTGCCACGGGCTGGTACGTCCAGGGCGAGGCACGGCGGCGAGAATGCGGCGCACAGGGCTGGAGCCTCCGGGGCAGGCAGGAGAACAAACATGGACTGGATCATCCCGAGCAGAACGAGAAAGAAGAATGGGTGAAACAAAAGCCACTGGAGACACACGCCAGGGCTGGAGAGGCAGGAGTGTGCAGGGCTGCCAGCCCCAGAATAAGGGTGTACACGAAAGAAGGCAAGAAACCGAAAGCACCCGAATGGGGCATGCAGAACGGAGAAGAGCGGCACGAAGGCGGGCCAACGGACTGGAGCATCTGGGGGCAGCAGGCGCACAACGCCGGATCGTCCAGGGGCAGAGAACAAGAGAGGAGCTGTGGAGATGCCAACCCCCGGGAGCACAAGTCACAAGATTGGAACGTCATGCGGGGAAAGAAGGCAAGAGGCCTCAGACTGCACAAGACCGTCAGCTACGTGCCCAGGGGGAGAGATCATCACGGCGGAGATTAGAAGAATGGGGCAAGGCAGCGGTACAGTACGGCGTGTACAGAAAGCAGGGGCAAAGGCGCCCGTGGAGACGGCAGGCCAGGGACCGAAGGCCAAGTGAGCACAAAGGGCGCGCAGGCCACAAAGCAGCGAAAGCGGCGTGCGGGCACACGTAGGGAAGAGGGATGGCAGCAAGGGTAGGGACACAATGCTATGTACTGCAGAGCAATGTCCGACACGCCAGAGCCAAAGTCCAGCTCATCGTCAGCGGCGACCGCCAACCCGCCGCCGCAGGCAGTGAGAGGGTTAGGGGGGCCGGGGCTGGTGGCGGTGCGGGTTGAGGTGGCCAGTATGCAGGCGGCCCCTCCCCCGCCGCTGCCCTCACCAACTCATTCGGCGTCTTCCGTGGTGCTGTCGCCGCCCCCGACCCCAGATAGTCCAGCGACGGCACAGCTGGCGGAAAAGGAGCCGCAGGGCAGGGGCAGGAGAGCGCGGTCACGGCAGGGACAGGGGACGGAAGTGCCAGGGGCGGACAGAAGGAGGCGAAGGTCGGGACAGCGGCGGTGCAGGCGGCGGGAGCTGGCGGGAAGGGGGGGGGGCGGCGGAGCCTGACGCAACAGGGCCGCGGGTGGACCAGTTCAACCCGGCGGAGAGCAACAGGCCAGGTGCATCAGTGGTAGCCAACGTTCTCAAGGTGTCGGAGGAGGTGTAGGAACTCATGTTCTGTCTATCTTTTCCCTGCCTTGCGCAGCACGAAATTGCACTTTCTGATGACCCACTACATAGTGTGTGCAACGTTGTATAAAATAATGGCATAACATACATACAAAAAAACACAATAACACATCAAATCTATCTACAGTCTCTTACATTCTCTTCACTGCCTTTTTCGTCACAAGGGATCGCGCGCGTGCTATTCCCAATTGCACTGGCACCTGCACATCTGCACTCCCCTCCCAGTACCGTTGCACGGGAGTGCACATGGCCGAGAAAAGACCAAGGGGTGCAGTGCCAGGGCCATCAACAACGGCTACCGCCACTCAGCACCACAAAAGGGGTTTACAATACAAAATCAGAACAAACTGCACTACCAGAGCACTGGTGATATGGCAACAGGTGCTTATGCATTCATATGCCTTTCCGGGGGTAAACGATAACCCATGCACAGCACTCCACTCCTGTGGGTATATTGCTTTGCTGTCTACCTAAGGTACTTTACAATCAGCGACCTGCTGCTGTTCCACCTGGGCACTGTACACCCCACAACCTGGTGGGTCATGCCCGGACACATGTAAACAAAACATATCTTTTGCTCCAAAATTCAAATAAGACCTCCAAGGGCTGCCATGTGGCTAAAAGCCACGAAACAATGCAAAAACAGTGTCACAGGGCCAGAGCTGGGCTGCATGCACCAGCTGCCCCATCAGCAACACATTGGAAACCCCTGTGGTCAGCCGAGTACACAAGAAAAAAGGAAAAGAACATATTCATTGATGACAAAACATTTCCAAAATTTTAGCTCCAAAGACAAACACACTGTGTCAAAAATAGGCAACACGGTAGGGCAGAGCAAACCTGTGGTCTTGCAGAAACATCAGGTCTGACTCAGTGCTAAAAAAGGAACCCACTTACTAATGTACACAGCACCCAGTCTTCTTGCCTTAGGCTTGCCACACGAATGTTAAGTTCCCCTGAACGCCAATAGCTCTGCTCCCAGGCTTGCCTGTGACCCAAGACACAAATAACAGAGCAAACCACACACTCGTTGCGCAACAAAACGAAACCAGACGAGAACAACACTCACATCTCAGCAAGTAACGGCGAGACAACTGAGACGCCACAACGCAGTGCACCACAACCAAAGCCAGTGCTACGAAAGTGGAACCATCCAAAAATGTGACACAATGACAGGAAAACAAAAAGCGAGACAAAGGTGTATACCCATATGCATAGTTGAACACCAACGAGAGCTCATGAAGCCAAAAATGAACGTAGAGACAAACTCCAACTTTCTCATATGCCAGATCAGATTTGCACATGGCACACACATGTCAAGCGAAGCTGTCGCGAGTGAATGAAAGCAACACAAGCGACTGAGAAACGACAACAAGACAACAGCGAAACACAAAGCACAGAGCAGACACACCCATAAAAGGAGTGCCAACTGCTCAAACAACAAGTCATTCTCAACCTAAGTCACTTCAGGTTCTGAGCATTCCTACACAAGCAGCAAAGCAAACATAGAAAAACGATAGCCTGCAAAGCAACAACAAGGCAGTCCCTGCAGCAAGAAAGAAACAGCACCTCACTGCAACAAGAGCTACATAAAAAAAACGCCACAAAGATTGCAATAACAAAAAACGACGAGACCAGAGACGACGAAGCAGCAATCCACGAAGCAGACAAACACATAACAGTATGCCTGGCATGTGCAGCTTCACTATCTTCATTTCATTGGGGAACTGATGCACTGAGGCACTAAAGAAAGCAGCAAGGAATAGTCACGGCACAGAGCACACAGAGCAAAAGACGGTAGCGTTGCTCAAAGCAGCCCCCACCTTAGCACAACATTAACCTGCACGGGCGGCGGCGCGTGCAGCAGCCTCTGCCGACTCTACGCTACTGACGGCGGCGCTCACAGCAGCCCCCATCCCACTAGAACAAAATAAATACACACAAAACACTACCTTACTGGTCAAATCCTACGCGGTGCTTCTTTTCACGCCCTGCGCGTGTTCCTCCTCTCCTGCAACGTGTGTCGTCCACCTTCCCAAGCTGATCGCTGCCCATTTCTTGGTTCTCTTCTCGTCCATACTCCGCGGCCACGTTTGGAACATGCCACGGCGGAAAGAGGTCTGGAACTTTACCGGCATTTTGCATAATTTATTCAGGCTTCGCACGCCACTCTTTGCCCAGCTTGTACCGCTGGATCGTCCGCAGCTGCTCGCAGTACTTTTTGTTGCAATTGATCACACACTGTCCTTGTTCAGACAACAGAGGCACAAATTTTCCTTCGCGCTTCACTGACGCGAGAGCGAGCAGTACCTCTTCTTCCCACGTCTGCACGGGCCGTACATCTCCTGTGTCGTTAACAATATTTTCCTCAACTCCAAACATGCCGGCGTGTTGTGCCGCTAAGTACTCTAGCGCTCCAGGTACTTTGTGTGAATCTGACTGACCACTTCCGCTCAGGACTCTCACTCGACGCAATTTTTCGAAGCCTGTCACCATGAGTTGACGTGACAGCTCTTCACAGCGAGGCCTGTCAAAATTTGGTTGCACACGTAGCGCAAAAAGCGGCTGGAACTGGTTCTCCATAATTGCGCAATGCGCCACAGAGGTCGCTTCACAGGAATTGAACGCTGAGCATGTAGGTCGTCACGTTCTGTTCATCTTTTCCCTGTGTTGCGCAGCACGAAACTGCACTTTCTGATGATCCACTACATAATGTGCTCAATGTCCTACAAAATAATGAGATAACATACATACAACAAAACACAATAACACATCAAATCTATCTACATTCTCTTGCATTCTCTTCACTGCCTTATTTGTCACAAGAAATCGCGCGCGTGTCATTCCCCATCGCACTGGCACCTGCACACCTGCAGGAGGAAGGGGAGGGGGCGGGGAGGATCGTGGTGGCAGCGGGCCAGAGGCAGCCGATCGCGCCCAATGTGGCGGCGGCTGCCATGAAGTTGATCATCCCGGCAGTGCAGAGGAAAGAGGAAGGCAAGGGTGCGCAAGGGCAGCCAGGGACCGGAGTGACAGGCCACGTGGGCACTGGCGGACGCAGAGGGGGGACAGAGGCGGCTGGGCACGAGATGGAAAGGACAGGCGGGTGCGCCAGGGGCCAAGAGGACCGCAGGGAACAAGGGGGGGGCGGGATGAAAGAGAGGGGGACAGGGGCACCAGTGGCCACAGCCCCGGCAGTCGTTTGGGCAGCCGCCCCCAGGATCACCGCGACAGGTCAGCGCAGCGGTGAGGGCGAAGGAGGAGGGTGAGGCGCGCCGTCGGCACACGTAGCGGTACGAGGCGCTGGCGCACCTGGAGCACCAGCGCCGTCGTTGGCAGGCTCCCTCCCTGGAGCCAAAAACCATTTACCAGCTGGAGATGGAGCTGGGGAGGGGAGGGGCGGAGAGGGAAGAGGAAAGAAGGAGGGAGTAGGGGAGCGGTGCAGCGGCCAGCCCAGTTGGGGACCACAGGAAGAGGAAGGGAAGGCTGGACGGAGCGGGCTGGGGACACGCGGAGGAGGCAGCGGGGGACACCCAGAAGGGCAGGCAATAGGGGGAAGTGAGGGGCGGCAAGGGGAGGGGGACAGCGCAAAGGCGGGGCACCACAGTCAGCAGAAAGGAGGATAGGGGAGCGGGAGGCAGCGAGGAGTGACGCAGGGCAAGAGAGGTACAGGGCACCGAGGGGAGTGCGGACAGACAGGGGAAGGTAAGCAAGGTGCACAACGTGCGGGGGAGAGGCGCGGAGGGCAGCAGGTGAAGGGTGGGTACAACGGACAGAGGCAGGCAGGGCAGCCAGGAGCAGGAGGCAACGGACAGAGGAAGGCACGGCAGCCAGGAGCAGGAGGCAAGGCACAAGGGAAGGTGGGTGGAGGAGGGTATATGGGGGCACCGGTGTACCAGCAGAAGGGAGGAGGCAGGTGTCGGGCAGGTGTCATCCCACCTCTTCCCCTACCACTGTACCCAGCGGTCATGCCGGTGTACCTCCCCCCACCAATATACCCGGGTGCGCTGCCGCCGGCACCCAAGCAGCAGCACTCGCAGGCAGTCAGGGCGACGTGGGAGGCACAGGAAGGGAAGGGGGAGGAGCTCAGGAGGGCATGGGAGAGGATAGGGGAGGGGAAGAGGAGGCTGCAGGAGAGGGAGGCATGGCCGACAGGGGAGGCGGCCGGGGCGACAAGGGTGCACGCAAGGGGGCAGGGCACCCCGGGGAGACGAGAGGCGCAGGCAGTCGTGGAGCTGCAGCACACATGGGCGGATGTGCGAAGGAGGCTGGAGAGGGTGGAGAGGGGAAAGTGGGACGGCGAGCAGCAAGGCACACGGGCAGAGGGGAGCAAGGGGATGGCGAGTCGCCGCCCGCTGCAGCCGTTCAGGCAACCGGGTATCCCGCCGGAGGCAGGAAGGGAGGTGCAGGAGCGGGCCTGCAACAGGATCAGGGGCGGGGCAGCGAGGCTGGACGAGAGGGACAGGGAGGTGGCGGAGCGGGAACGCAGGGTGAGGGATGAGGAGGCGGTGGTGGCCGACAAGGGGCACCGGGTCATCGTAGACCCTGAGGGGCACATCCCAGCCACCAATCGGGAGGGACGGTGGAGAAGGGGCAAGAGGGGAAGGAGACGACGTTGGGCATGTGCAGGGAAGGCGGCGCCGAGTGAAGGAGCAGGGAGTAGGGGGGGCAACGGGGGCGCTGCGGCCCGCCAGCCCCATCCTGGAGCCCATGCCGACAGACTGGGGTTCGGCGTCACCGCTGCCACGGCATTTTGCGCAGCATCCTGCGGGGAGGGGGCGGGGGACGGTCTGGGGATGGAGGGCGCGGAAGGTGGCAAAGTTTGGCCGCTACGTGAAGTGGGTGGGGGCGCCGAGAGGGGGGCGGAAGCGGCGCGGGACCCACCCGTTCCGCAACTTGGTCCACAGGGCGGGAAGGACGCAGGACAGGGGGCCGGAGATGGCGGAAGATAGGTGGACAAGGATGCTGGGGGAGGTGCCCCCGAGGTTGGACCTGGATGGTCCCAGGGAACGGGGGAGATAGCCCAGGGTGCAGGTGCTGATGAAGCTGCTGCAGAGGGAGGGGTGCTAATGAACGGGGCAGGGAACAAGGCAATGGCGCGGCATGGGGCAGAGTGGAGGGGATCCGTACAGGGCGACAAGATAAGAGCACGGCCCGCAAAGAGTGCAGGGAGAAGGAGAGGGCAGGCACAGGAGGGCGCTAAGGAGGGCTGCTGCAGGACTCCCAAGAGGTGTGGACCCGGCCTATGGACACCGGACGGCTGTGGTCGAGGACAGACGGAAGGGATGCCGGAGGCAGGGGGCGAGCTGACCCGGAGGTGGAGGGGATGCTGCCCATAGTGGAGGTCCCGCTGGACCACAAGAGGAAAGGGTGGACGGAGAGGCGGACCTCGAGCACATGGCCCCCCAACGCCAGACCGAGAACCAGATCATGGGCCGCTGCGGCCGCGACGGTGGGATGCAGGACCGCCGTCTGATGCGTGCTGCGCAGCCAGGCTGCAAGACAACGGCCTGCGGTACGGGCTGTTCTGCGTGGTAGCCTCTAGGGGATACGCGTGGCCGCCTGGCACGTGAGACAGTGGAGGACGTCGAGGTCTGAAGCTAGGGCCGGAATCTGAGCGGCGTCCGTCTGCGCCTGAGGGGACCGGCTGCAGCTGCGGAGACAGATGGAGCAGCTGGACGGCCCTTCAGGGTGGCCACCAGCGCTCCTGTTGAGGGCGTGTTCACAGCGGAGGCCTGACTGTAGCAACGCCGGGTGGCTGCAGGGTGGACCAGCGGGCGATGCGTGCTGAATTCGGCTGGAGTCCCACTGGGTGCCATGGGGTGCACGGCGCTGTGCCGTCCAGGTGAAGCTCGGTGCCAGAGCTCTGCATTGCAGAAGTGGCCAGCAGGCAAGCAAATCTAATATTCCAACAGGCTGGTACCAGGGTCTTGGCTGATGATACTCAGAAGGCATTCTCCGACAGATTGCTGGGAAGGGCTAGTGGCAATGCTGGTGTTCTCAAGTCCGGTGCTCCAGGGCCGCGTCTTGGTGGCGCCCCAGTAGAGTTGTCTTTTCCATCTGACAGCTGGAGTGTGTGGGCTATCCAGTGGCATGCTGCATGACGACATAGCTCTCTGCTTGGAACGATGGTGCTGCATTAGTACCGTTGGACTTACGCGTGCCCTGCTCTGAGGGTGTAGCCTCGGCTTACCCAGAATGCGCCATGGGTTTTGTGGCCATGCACTCCATGGAACACCCTGCGAAGTTGTTCAACAAAGCCTGAACCCTTGGGGACCAGACCGGGACAAGCCCCCATCAGGGGGCTCTGATCGGATTGGAATGGCTCCGTACAGAATCACCGCAGCTGGTCACTTCGGCTAGTTGCCGCTGGTCAACAGTGCAAAAAGAAGCTAAGTGAAATTGCCACACTGGTTGTGTACCTTCGGATGATGCGGTAGCTCCTAGGGCCAGGGGGTCAGGCCTGCCCGTCGGGGTTACACGGAACCCTCCGGGGCTTGGTTGTCCTGTACTAAGGCTGGCTTCCCTGCCGTCCTCTGGCCGTGGGCATCCAGGCCCCACCTCAGTCGACGGCCGCTTCTCTGCTTCTCCAGCGGGCGTGATCCTTGCGCCTCGGAACGGCCCAGCACGCCCTGCCGCGGCTCTTGGGTGGAGGCACGGAGTGTTGAGAGTGCAAAGAAGAGAGGCCGTGCCTTCGGGTGCGGCCTGGCTTCAGTTCACGTGGGCCGGGAGATGGCCAAACCTGAGACGTCGGCCCCATCCGTGACCCCCGTGTGGTCTACTCGGAACACTGTACTACGCAGGGGAATCTGACTAGAGGGATGATGGTAGTGGACGGGGGTGAGATTGAGGGGCACAGAGAGAGGGGTTGGGGCAGCAAGGCAGGGCCACAGTAGCAGGGAGCAGGGGACCCACGCTGGGCGCGAGCGAGGGGCGGCGAGCACGGCACTGGAGGCACGATGGGGCGGGGGCAGGCGAAGTAACAGGGCGCGCAAAGGAACACGCGAAGGGTGGGGCACAGGGGGCAAAATGCGGCAGGCATGGGCACCACGTCACTCACAGAATGACAACATGCCAAAGACCCGCATTGAGCAGTACAAGCCTCCCGCCCCACAATCAGGGAGCTGATGGAGGGGAGGGCGGCGAGAACACTTTCTGAGTGTCTATTTTCTTTCGATTTCAGCATTCCCATGCCAGAAAATCACTGATTCAAATACAAATCGTCCTGAATCAGCAGCTCTAGGGCGTATTACCCGTCCACATCCAGTCCAACATCTGAAATCTCAAAATCGACCTCTCAATCCAACCTTAACGTCAATTCTTCGTCCTTGGAACCGCTCTCCAACTTTCACGTTATCCCTTGTGTCCGTCGCTACCAAAATGTCACTTTTCAACTTTGGAACAAGCTGTCAAGCAAGTCCAACGCACTCGGACAACTTACGCCTTCAACCGCCGTCTACTTCAAAATTGGCGACTTTTGTGGCCGCCGCAGACGGGAAAAGCGTAAAAAAAGACCATGTCTACTACGAACTCAATGAAGGCAAAACGAAAGCCTTCAATAGAAAGAAGACGAGTCTACCAACGAGTGCCAGGCAGGAGTTGTACAACCTCGCCCCATGGCATGTGGGACTTGACGAGGACGACCTCCACGTATCACTTGACGAGTTGACCATCCCACCACAAGGTCCCAAGTTCACCGTCACGTAGGCTCATGACCCCATGAAGCATTTAAGGGAAAAAATTAAAACTCATGAGAGTGTCTATATTTTTCCAACAAATGACAAGCGCGACCCACCACCCTTTCACCTTCCTTCGCGAAAATGGTCCGTAGCTTTGAAGCAAGTTTTTGCCGATTTAAAAAAGGAAGATGACCAAAAGGCCTACACGGGGTGGATCACCATGGAATCATGGGAAAGGCACACCAAGGCAAAAAACCATTTCCTCTTCGCGGCCGGCCCACTTATAGATCTTAAGTGGGCCGTAGACAAGGTAATTTGCCACCACGGGACCAAGCCCCTAGTCCCCACTAGAGCATTTTCGCTCAAACAAGGTTACACTCCCGAAAGGCCTTTGGTTTCCATACACATCAACACGGCACGCCAACCGTCCGACCCAAGAGATTATCGTGACTTGGACTCACGTGGCCAAAACCTTGATGCGGCTCTTCGAGCCATTAATGTCCCCAAACCCATTTCCTCGGTTGATATCACCCTTCGTTTCGATGTCCACTGAAACATCCTTTCCAAATACTACAACGATAGGTATCTTGAGGACCTTGGGAATGGGAAAAACCCACCGGCGGTAACCGAACGGTCTCTCACGGACATTAGGGGCTTCCAAAAGTTTTTGAATCGCCAATTTGAACCCCAACAAGAAGACATTTCGCTCAACTCGAAAGAAGCGGTGTACCCCTTGGGGGGCGGGGTCACATTCCGTGCACCATACGAAAAATATCTCCGGTTTGAGTGGTCCTTGCCCACTCAAAGGGGAGAAAGACTCTTGGAGAAAATATTGTCTCATGAATGGTCCAAGGTGGGTGACATTTTTGTCGTAAAGGTTAAGGATTTAGAGGAAGGCCACCTGTACCAAATGCAGGCTTCACGCGAAACAGTGGCTTCGCACCCGGAAATGAATGGGCCTGAAACATGGAGTGTGCTTAACCGCGGACCACTGGGCCGCCCCCCATACATGTACAATAAGGGAATGTCCGTGCGGTCTAAAATAAGCGTCTTGGCAAACTTAGACGTGAGTGGCTACCCTTGCGATAATGGTCGCAACCCGGTCCAAAGTTTCGCGTGGAATGCTTTTCACAACGATGGGATTGTCCTCTTTTACGGCCTGGAGGCTTCCTGGGTGAGATTCTGGAACACCACTGCAACCACGGAAACAAAAATGACGGAGGCACAATGCAAACACATCACCCCGTCCACATGGGCTCAACCGCCGGTCGCCACATCATTTTAAGTGAGGACACCGGCCTCGGAACGTGCGCTCCACGCGCAAGTGGTGGCCGGCCTTTTTGGCCCATATAAGAATGGGCGAAGGGCGGCGGACCCCAATTTTGTAGGCAACGTATACCGCGCTGAATATGTGCACGCACACTCCTCTATTCTTGCTCACGAATTTGCTATGCTGGGCACGGTGATTGTGAGCGCTCACCGCAACTCTATCAAGCGTAATGAACTGCTCAAAGCAGAGGTTCAGAGCCTCAAGGAACAAGATCGTGCGGTGGTGGCGGGAACAAAATTCGGATCCACCAATTTCATCTCGGCAATCATAGCCGAAGACGAGCGGCTCATGGCGCCGTCTGTCAGCACGCATGAAAAGCTTGACCTCCTCGATGTGCCAAGCCCACAGGACATGCCCCCCAGCGTTTGCCTGGACGGAGTCCTCCTACGGTCCGCGACGATGGACACAGACCAAGAAAAAGCACTGATTGCCTTCATTGACTCCATTGAGGGATGGGACACGTCCACGCGTAGGCGCCTTCGGCACTACAGATATACCCATGAGCACGGTGGAAAGAACGTCCAGCCTACAGACCCCATCCCTGATTCACTTCGAACAGTCATGGAAGATTGCCAAGACTTGCTGCGCGTCAATGACATAGACTCCGTTCTAAACCAGTGTACCGTTGCTGACTACCCACCCAGTGCTGGAGTGAATGATCACGTCGAAAATTTCCTGTTAGGGAAGGTGGTAGTGATGGCTAACCTGCTGTCCACCGTACCTATGCAGTTCACGCCTACTGAGCCAACAGGTGGTGACGGGGTAGACATTCTGTTGGAACGCTGGTCCATAGTTGCCATCACCGGCAGGGCGCGATACAAATACCAGCACGGTATCTCAGCGAGGGAATATGACATCATTCGAGGAGAGAACATCTGAAGGGAAAGGCGTGTCTCTCTGATCTTCCGCAGCGTCCCAGATGTATGCAATGAAGAACTGTGATGATCATGTACAGAGTGTGGACCGCGGGCTTTGTTCCCCTCTGGCCACCCTTTCTCTGCCCTCAGTGTTTGCAAAACACCATGGAAACCTCCATTCCCGCAATGAACAAAAGCAATACTGCAGAGAATCCAACGATACCAGTCCTAAGGAGGGTGCATGTGCTTCGCTACTTTTTCATGGCGAAGTATGTCTCCTCCTCTTGCTTTTTTCTCCAACGGATTTCGGCATTTCCTGCTCCTCATTGCACGTATAAGGGTCCCCCTTTGAATGATTTTGTTGTCTCTGTTCACTGGGGCCACCTTCTTGACACAGTCGTGATGCATCAGATTGGGCCCTTCCACGCCCAGTCACTTTCATTTGCGATGCCCGGAGAGACGGTTGCACTCCCAGTGAACACCGATGCGCCTCGCCCGCTCACGGCTAGTTGTGTTTTCCGTTCCCGTGCTTGCCCTACTCTCATAGGCAAGTTCTATATGCGCATACATGCATGTGCCATTTGGCGTTTCAAGAAGGAACAGTATGCTTCACTGGACACCGGTGAAGTATGCCTACCCTCCTATACATGCGTTGTGCACCGCGCTTCGGCTGTGATGGCGATTTATTTCCCTTATGCCTTTGTGTATAAAGGGCGCCGCCCAAGTCCAACTGCCGAGCACCACACGCTATACCTGTTGCCTGAGCTGCTGGGTTCCTTACCCCGTTTTCACCTCAACACCCTGAGCGCTTCCAGAATGGGACCACGCCCTGATCTACGTGCTTCGCTGGTTTTCCACAGCGAAGTATGTCTCCCTGTCCTTTGGCACACGGCAGCGCATAGTCAGACCTTCACAAGCCACTGTCACTCTCTACGCCATGGGAACCAGGGTGATGAGATCACGACGGTCTGCAACACTCACGTCGGCTTGCTGACGCGTTCCTACTGCTCTGCAGTAGAGCAAGCGAACCCTAGAAAAGTTGCCAGACCTGCTTCAGAATACGTCTCCTGTGGGTTCAATTTTAGTCGTGGCTCACTCATAGCAGTGTTCCACCTGCCCCCCTTACTCACAGTGTATAAAGGGCGCAGCTCAATACCGAGAACCCAGTTCCAGCAGTCGACACCCACCACCCTTTTTCTCCTCTCCCCTGATGCGCAACGCCGTGTACTGATGTACCGCCCTGTCGTCGCTGATGCCAGTACACACACAGACCGACACACAGACAATATGCACCTCCCTCTTCAGGGGTATGCGAAGTCACAGGAACTCGTCCCCAATCCATCAAGAATCAACGGTACTGCTTCACTGGCCATCAGTGAAGTATGTTCCCCCACCTGTTGTCCGACCGCATCGCTCTCTAAGCTCACTAGGGGGTGTTTCAGCAGATTCAGCACACCCACGCTTCACACTTCACGCCCACACCGCCTTTTCGTTTGAATGACAGCTCTCGTTCTGGTCAGTGCACGCGCGCTGTGGTTACACACAAACAACGAACGAGTTCAGGTCCCGTTGTGAGCCCACTGTGCCTTCCACAGATCGGGTACTTCGATGATCCGAAGCAAGTGCTGATGACTTCGTCAATCGCCCAGGGTGCACAGGTGTCTGGATCTCCAGAGCTCCCCAGCATTGAGACGCCACACATTTCTCCACGTGCATGCAAGATGAGCGGTCCCACCCACATCTTTGCCCATGGCACCACCACCCCTTCCCCCCCCTTCTCGGAGTACAGCCCTAACCAGGTTTTTGTTCCTCCCTTCCCTACAAACTCGTCCCTACCAAGGACCCGTGCCCAACAGCTGCCACACCGGGAGCCTATAGTCCTTAACGGGTCATGACCTGCACAGTGTCCTGACTCTTATTGGGGTTCCAGAGGCTACTGTGAATTCCTTCTCTGCGCGCACACGTGCTGGCCCATTGCCAGCGCCCGAAGGGCAGAGGGTTCTAGGCGAAAGCGCTCCGGCTCTGGCTAATGCACCCCTTCCCGTGGCCCCCACCCCCCCCCAAGTCCCTGATCCTCCACTGGCAGGCTCACTGCTTCCTCTTGCTGACGAACCACTTCCCCCTTCTCCCCCCCCGCAGCCTTTCCACCGTACGGCTGATCCCCGCCCACGCCCAGCACACATTCATTCCTTGACTATGCGTTCCCACAACATCAACAAGCAAGCCCCCGAGGCATTTATCCACTCGGACCTCCACAAGGCCTGGGACATCTCGTTCTACCAAGAACTGACCTGTTCACCGCAACTGCCATTTGGTTGGTCACCTGCGGCTATTCAACCGAAGATATTTTCCTCCATTCTACCATCGGGTGATGAGGGAGCCTGCATTGTCTTATCCCAACGCGTAGCCCCTTACGCCTTTCCCATTCAGTCCCCGTGCCCAGGGGCGCTTTGCCTTGCTGAACTACACCTCCCGGGCCTCCCACGCATACTCCTTATTTCTATCTACGCACAGCCCCCCCGGAGGCGCGAGCTGGAACCGGCTCTTAATAAACTCTTCGACAAGTACCCGCATTGGGTGATGGGAGGAGACTTTAACGCACAGCTTTCGCACCTGGACACAAACGGTTCCACAGTGAACCGCTGGCACTGGCTTACATCGCTAGTTCAGGAAAAAAAAGCGGCTGCAGACACCTTCCGCACTGTGCACAGGGAGCGCCTGGCTTTTACCCGCTACAAAAGCTCCCTGCTCACGTGTGACACTCGCATTGATCTGCTCCTTTTTTCCTCGTCGGTTGGGTCTCTGCCGTCGGCCTCTTTATTGGAGGCAGACATCGAGTCGGCCGACACTTCCTCAGACGGCCACCCCATTTATTGCACCCTTCGCCTCCCTTGCACACCTCAGTACACCCCCCCCTGCAGCCACTACACGATTCCGCAGGCTCACGCCGGAGGAACAGAAGCAGTTTCACGCGAGTCTTCAACCACTCGAGGCATGGGCTGCCGGGTACCGCCCAACCGCCGTCCTGCAGGAAGACTTCGTCAGTCATGTAAACTCCCTTGTGGACCAAGTAGCCCAGGCCTACCACAGTGTTACTCGCCCTCCCACAAAGCACTCTGAGACCAAAATTGAGAGGGATTTTAAACGGGCACTGTCGAACCTTCCTCAACACGCCCAGCGACGTGAAGAGGCCCTGAAGAACCTCCAGCAACTGAGCGAAAAGTGGCGAAAAAAGCAATCGGCCCGAGAAAAGAAACGCTTGCACTACTCCATGGTTCGCGGCAGCAAGATCAAGAAAACCATTGACAGTGTCTTAAACCCCAAGCAACACACCCCGGTGCACCTGTGGGACCCTTCTACAAACCCACCTGACCTGGTTTGTGAGCCTGAGAAGGTGGGCACGGTTTTTTCTGAGTGCCTGTCTAACCTCGGAGGTGATCCTGAGTTCCAGGTCCCGGATATCGTGCTACAGCCGTTTATCTCCCTTCTCCCGCAATGCCCTCCAGGCACAGCCGACCAGCCACTGCCTCTGCCTGGGTTACCATGGTTGCACGAGATAACTGGCAGGGCATCCCCATCCAAGGCCACGGGGGAAGATGAAATAAATTATTATGTAATCTCCTTATGCCCCCCAGGAATTCAGCTTATCCTGCTTGAAGCCATTAGACATGTCCTCCTTTACGGTCCGGCCCCCAAGTGGGCACGGGCACGCGTCTGCCTCCTCTATAAAACAGGGGACGCCCGCACCGCATCAAACTATAGGCCCATATGCCTGATTCAGTCTATTGTTAAACTGGCCGCCGCGTGGCAATGCGCACAGCTCACTGCGATAACCGCGAGGCACAGCCTACTTCATACCTGTCAGCACGGGGGGTTGAAGGGCCACCGTTGCGGCGACCACATTTACGATGTAGTGGCCCGCATGCTTTTGACGAAGGGTAGGCTTTATCACCTTTACATCGATTTTAACAAAGCCTTCGTTACACGGTTACTCACTCCCACGGGACCTCATTTCTTCTATTCAACGTCTCTACATACACGCGTATGAACAACCCATAGTGGAGGGCGTCCCCACAGCCGGTCATGCACAGCGCAGAGGAGTCAGACAGGGGTGCCCTCTCAGCCCCCTTCGTTTTAACCTCTACGTAAATATGATGTTCTTCTTTTTGGACTCCAAAATGGAGTGGAACATCGAGCGGAGCATACATGCTTTCATAGACGACATACTTTTTCGCGCCCGCTCCCTTCAAGATGTGTCCAGGGTTTTTGAGGTCTCGACATGAATGTCGACAAAACCGAGCTTCATGCTCTGCGAGGCTCTGGTCACGCCAGAATCGTCTCCAGACACGGCGGCAAAATATCCACACTCGACTCCCGCGGGCAGCCAAGGTCCTGCTACAAGTACCTCGGCGTCTTTTTTTACAAATCAGACTTCCACAGTAAAGTGATGGATTTTGTCCACACGGAAATGAATGCTTTTTTTGTTCGGCTGGCCCCGCTTCAACTCACTGCGACTGAGCTCATCAGTCTAGTCAATAAACAGCTTATCCCTGTCCTCGCGTACCGCTTAATGGCAGGGCCGGTCACTGATGCACAACTGCACAGAATACAGCAATCCATATGGCACGGTGTCGCCCGATATGGCCGACCTCCCTACCATCTCTCACAAAAGGCCCGGCACCTGGGCAGGCCCCAAGGCTGCTTTTCGCTGATGCCCTTCCAGACCTTCATGCGGTCCCAAATATCCAATTACTCCATGAGGTACCTGAACTGTGATGGCCCGCCCCAATGCTCCATGTACCTTCCCGAGGCACTAAAGGCCCGAAAAGCGAATTGGCTACAAAACGCCTTTGTCGACTCGGTCTATGTCCTAGGGGGGAGATGCCACGGTTTTGGGGAATGGAACCCGTGCCCCGTTGAGCGGCTACTCCCTGAGGAGTGTGTCCACGTAGAGTTCACCTCTGGGTGGTTCTCAGGAACAGTTATATCCTACTCTGCCCCTGACTCCGCGGCACTGATTAAATTTGATGTAGACAACACCCTCTTCCACATTCAGGACAAACCGCACAATGTTACCACTCACCCCCCCCCCCCAGCTCTACCCAGTGGAGCCGGACCTGCCCAAGCATCGCGGGCTTGCCCCCTCACTTCTGCGTCCCCCCCTCCCCCTGCCACCCTACGCCGTCCCCTACTCTTCAGTTCCGATTGAAACTAATGAGTATGGACACTTGTTCCGCTACCCAGAGGAAATTGAACCGCCTCAGGTACCTGCCCAGGACGGGGCAGCCCAGGACGGGGTAGGAGAAGGCGCCAGAGCACGGGCATATGAGAGAAGATAGGAGTCACCCGGGCCAGGGGCACAAAACGGTGCCCGGATAGATGAGGATCCAGTGGGCCCACGCCAAAGGGTTGCTGGCGGCGAGGTGGGGCATAAACAAGGAATGAGGGACGGAAACAAGACACAGTGGGAAACCTGGCGCGGGGGCAGGCGCTGAGAAGGGATGGGGCGAACGGTAACGGGGGGTCGCAAAGCGATCAGGGCAGACCAGGGTAGAAGAGGCGGCAACAGGCACCATGCAACAGCCCCGTGGGATTGGGAAACTGGTCGCCATGGAATGGGGAACCATGGGCCAACTCTGGGGATCCTGGCCACGGGAGGTCAGAAAAATGCCGTAACCTCTGGGACGGCCGTGAGGTGTCCGCAGGAGTGAGGGTTGACCCTGAGGCCCCCCGGTCAAAGGCCTAAGTACACGTAGGTTCACGCGTGAGCGGGACCAGGGGGAACGTGGAAACGGTCCCCCCCTTGCCTCCAGCTGCGGATGGACGTCAGCGAAGTGCATCCGGGAGCGGAGTGGGTACACCAGTCTGTCAGGGATCGGGAGTGGTGGAATGTGTTCGAGAGCAATTCTGCGCTGTCATCGACGGCTATCCACAGAAAACCCGCCTGCAGGCGACCTTAAGAGGCAGCTGCGGGGGGAACGCCAGAGAATCCTTCGACAGAAGACCGGAAGGAGCACCCGTGACAGCAGGGACTGAAACAAACCTACCACTGGTCGAGCCCCAAGGGAACCTGGTTCAGGTTCTCGGCGCTGAGGTGAGACGCCAGGGGAACTGATGGTGGTGACGTCCCCTTCCCGCCAGAGGCAGCCGCCCTGTAAAACAACCAAAGTAAAGTCAGATGAGGCTGCGGACGCAGCCGCCCTTACTACTTACTTACTACTACTCGCTGTATGGAGGCCAGTGGCCAGAGCCGGGATTCCACAGTCACCACGTACGTCAAACCTGCTGCAGTTCCTCATAAGCCGAGTGCTGGCAAGCGACGGGAACTCCTACACCGTTCAGCCTGTTCTTAGCGCTGTGCACGAGTCCGGGAGGAGACATGGCAGCGACGGAGGTAAGGAGTGCCAAACCAGCTCCAGCGGCGACAAACATCCGCGTGGCACCGACCAACGCCATGTGGTGGAGGAACAATGGGAAGCTCAAGTTTGCTGACGTCAAGCCAGCGGAGATTACCCTAGTGACCCCTTTTGCACACCTTTGAGCGTAGCGGTTGAACAGCGGTTGAACCCAGTTGAACAGCATGTTGCTGTTCAACCCCCCAGTTGAACTCGGTTGAACGCGGTTGAACAGTTCAACTGGCCTATCGCGCCAATCGGTGGCGCGTGCTCACGCGATCACGCGTTCAACAGTGGTTAATTAGTAAATGTAGCCTGTCCCACAATTTTGGTTTTGAGCTGTTCCCTAAAACCCAGTTAAAACCTGGAACCTACTACCAATGGGCAGGTGGCGGTGTGGTGACCACATACATGAAAACTGGAGCCGGCACGTGGTGGCCAACACGTGGCGGTAAAGGGAATGCACATGGTGTGTAGTAGTTGCCACCTGCTCGCTTTTTACTATATACATGACGCATTGAATTGAAGAATATTTAATTTCACCTTTGTGCAATATGGTAGTGTCACCAAAAATAACGTAACAATAAGAACAAATTAGAGCACCAAGAGATTCCCCATTGTGGTTTCTTACTTGTATGCAAGGATCCCTCTCATTTTGCAATCAAAAATGCCAACGTCAACCTTGAAGCAATGTATTGCAGATCACTACACTGGATTACAATCGGATGAATTGATGAGTGATTTGGTCAACTTGTTCACCGCATCCAAGGGTGGTCGTACACTATGGGAACGCCTCAAGACTAGAATGGGTAGTGGGCGGCGTAGTCGACGGAATGACCGGAAGGTCATGGAAAGGTTGTTTACACCCAAGGATGCCGTCCGGTTGATCCTTGACTTGGAAATGCCGAGAAATAGGTGCTCTACATGTCCTACATGCATACCATGGTGCGTTGCATGTATGCAAGGAGTGTTCAACCTTTGCGAGATGCGTTCAAGTGTGCGGTTGAACACATATGAAACAAATGCGACTCATGTTTGTGCAACATACAGTGCCTACCTAGGTTTCATCGAACTATCATGTATATGTCTTCTTCCACATGCAATTGTGGCCCCATTTACATGCTACCATCGAGTGTGTTTTCATGAGAACAACAAATTGAACATTTGTTAAAGTCATGTTCAACTGCCCGGTTGAACAAGTTGAACGATTTCAACCAACGCTCACGTTGTGCACCAACGTTCACGTTGTGCGCGTCACTTTGTTCGAATTAACATGCCTCAAATTTAGGTACAAGAATCTAATATCTTGGGCCAACCGGCGAACAAAAGCTGCCCAAGAAAAGTTGGATGTTCATTGGGTGCACCCATTTCCATCTTTCAAGCGTATGCACCGTGAATGGCAACGATTGGGTAAGGGGCAAAAATTGGATACCACTATTCACAATGGCAAAGTTGGTGTACGATGGGACTTACCGCATTTCTTTAAATATGTTGCAACACAAAAGGAGCTCATGGAGTCCATGGACGTTCCAATGATCGATGGCGAGCAATTATTCGTCATCATAATTAGAGGCGACGGGTTCCCATGTGGCTCACGCCCATGGGTGCTAATTGCGATTGGCTTTGCCAATCACATGGAAAAGGCCCGCACTCTTCAATATAATTGGACATTGGATGTCGCATTGACATCTGAACATGACGACGAAGCAATGCGTGTCTTATTTTGTGCCACGTTGCAACACATCCAAACTATCATTGATAGTGGATACATCCAAATGAATAATGTTTATTATCGTGCACGAATCATGTTGGGTGGAGACTCTCCATGGTTGCGTCTACTTTTAGGATTGTCGCCTTACTATGCCATTGGAAGCATCTACTCTCTTTCCACATGGTGTAGTAGGCGTGAACGATGGATGAACACTAAGGTGCGGCGCACAACGCACCTTGATGGAAAATTCCGCGCTTTGTACGATAAAGGTTTGGATTGCACTACGGCCAAAGGGTGCACTTCAAAACCAATGCTCCGCGTGGATGACCGCACACGGTTCATTGTGATGTGCATTTTGCACTTGGTGATCCGACTTGGCGACTACTGGTGAAACTCCCCCCCCAATGGCCCGGAGAGCAGAGTGAGGCCAACGTCACGTGGCCAGTCATTGTGCGCCTCCGCCACACAGCGTTCACGGGCGAGGATGAGGCAAAGGCCATGTTGGCGAAGTGGGGGGAGAACATGGAGAAAGCGACCAAGGAAACCGAGAGCGGAGATGCAAGACATGGAGGTCACGACAAGGAAACCGAGAGCGGAGATGCAAAACATGGAGGCCAAGACGCGGCAACCGAGAGCGGAGATACAAAAGATGGAGGTCAAGATGGGGCAAGCACGGAAGCAATCGCAAGCACGGAAGCAATCGCGGGAAGTACCACCAATGCGTCGGACAATGGCACCAAGGAAGACTCCGAGGATCCCATGAAGGGGAGCACTTCAAATGACGTGGACGATTCCAACAAGGAGGGCATGTCCGTGGAGGATTCGAACAAGGAGGGCACGTCCGTGGACGATGCCAACAAGGAGGGCATGTCCGATCCCCTCAACAACCCCAAGGTGGAGCACGATGCCAAGGAGAATGAACGACCTCATGTTGGAGATGATGCAAAGGAGGAAGGTGGACCTCAAGACGGCATGCACGAAGGTGGGAGCGAAAGGGCAATGGCGAGCACAAGGGAGAAGGAGTGTGCCGATGATGGGAAGGAGGAGGTCGGACCGGAGACGCAAGCGCTATGGGCCGTGGACTCAAAGTGACTAGCCGACAAGGTCCATGAAGCCTTACAAGGCTTGAAGGGATGGCTCCACAAGAGGAAACATGGAGGAGAGTACCGCCGGATCCTATGGGGAGCAACAAGGAAGTTTCCGACGTTTACACACGTGGGCATGTCTAGGAGGACACATGATGATGCACATGTTGTGCGCCTTGTAAATAATTTCCTCACGGTTTGTTTACCGTCCCTCAGTTACACCGCAATTTCCATCGTGTGGGGCAACGGATGTGCACCCATGGTTGTACACAAACATCCAAGGGATGACTCCGCGTTGAGTGGGGTGGTGGCGGTGGGTGATTTCCGTGGTGGTGGTTTCTTTACTACGGCGTGGATGGGTGGTGGGGGGGAGGGGGGGGCGCAGCGTCAAGCATGGATGCAATGTGGGCGTCAAATTGTGCAAGGGGTTGTTGTGGATGCACGAAAGGGGGTGATTTTCAATGCGTGGCGTACGCATGGGCCGGAGCGATGGGAGGGTGAAGGGTATGCCATCGTGGCGTATACATCTATCCCGTGGCACCGCCTTCCCGCTCCGATGCGCACTGAACTCCTGGACCTGGGGTTCCCATGGTGACAGGCACTGGGATTGTTCATCCAATTTGACGTGTATTGTTGGTGCCATTGTTGTGTGATTGCGATTACGTGCGGCATTTCTCCTAACGCGCTCCAGTGTGTGTTCAACCGTGTTCAACCGTGTTCAACCGTGTTCAACCGCGCGGTTGAACACGCAGTTGAACATGGCCGAACGCGTATGGGCGGCAATATGAAAGTAGCAAAAAATCCATGGTTTTGTGGTTATAATTGATTTGGATAAGGCAGGTGCACACTGCAAAAACCTCTGAACACCATCCACGATAGAATGGAAGCCAAAGGACCACAATGAAGGTCAAAGCTTAGGGGAATGTGTCAAGTGGGGTGTTCAACCGCATGGTTGAACACCAAGGCGGCGTTGACGCTACTCTTGGACATGATAGAAAGGGAGTGGCAATGTGAGGGGTATGGCATGGAATAGTGCATTGGGCATTAGTATGTTGTTAAAAGCATGGTACATCGTCATGGATGGTTTGGAATGGCATGGTGATACGTCAAAAGTTTAATTTTTGGTAAAATTGCACTACGCGCGGTGGGGGTGTTCAACCGCTGTTCAGGGGTGGTTCAAGGGCCCAGGTGAAGTCAGTTGAACACCGGTTGAACATAGGACATGGCACCATGGTGTGCAAAAGGGGTCACTAGGGTATGGCCAGCTGGGGGACCGCTGCGAGGACATCTTCACTGTACTACAACATGAATGTCAAGGAGAGACTTCGTTGACGTATGTGGAGGACAGCAAGGATGACCAATCACGGCCGTGCACGCCGCACAGGTTGCAGCCCTTGGGCATGCACTCAGCAAATGTACCAATAAGCTCGGGAATTTATTCAGCCATTGACCCAAGAAGTTCTACATCCAACACCTCGCCGTTTCAGGCTACTTTTGGGCACATGAGTTCAGTATCCAGGACCAGGACACGTGACAAGTACTTTGACAATGCCGATTTTGATGATGAGTTGGATTGATCATCCCATGGCGCCTACCATGGATTGAAATGACCAGATAAGCTTGCGCTGTAAGCTCACTTCTGTCACGGGGGTGAAGCCAGTCCCGCAGGCTCTGCCTTGCCATTCCCATCTGCGGCGCCTCTGTTGCTTGCTATCATTATCTTTTGTATGTTTTTTCTTCTGTTTTTGTTAATGTAGTCGACTGGTGCAACTTATATTATCTAATATGTTTTCGAATGTCGCCTTTGTGTCAGAACTGGCAACTGGTGCAGTGCCGCAGGCACAGGATTGTCTACGGCATTGGTTCCTCAAGGAACGGATGATGAATTGTATTCGCTGAAGTAGATAAGTAGATCAGGACGTTTTTTAAAATACTGTCCCAGTTTTTGATATTAAAACAGTTCAGTTGCATACATCGCGATTGTATAATTGTGGCGTCGTCTCTGGCATTCGTTGCTGTTCAGTATCAACCTCTCATGCTTGAAAGAACTCAGGATGTGTCAAGGATCGTGTTCGGAGACCGACAAGGATCGTGCTAAATTTCACTGACTAACTGGGGACGGAGGACGGCGCTCATGAGCAATGTGGTCCACTATGTTGTGCTTTCTGAGGTTTGTGCCAGCTATCACCGTGTTCAAGCGCAGGTTTTCCAAAGCTACAGCACACAAACCTGGTTAAGCCTCCCGTGGTGAAGCAGGTCAAGGTGTTTCACAAAATGGTCTGTAGAAAACGGACCAGACGTGGTGTAGATTACATCACCTGGAGGTGGGAAATCCAAAATGACAAAGACATTGGACATCTTCACGAAAAACAAACATCATGGTCAGCCGAGAAATTGGTGGATTTGGCGTTTTGCAATTTCAGCGAAATATTTGCCGTCCGCAAACTCCTAGGTTCTCAGCGCCGTTACGGAAATTTTCTACTACAACTCCTTGGTCTCCAGAGCCGGGATTCCACAGTCACCATGTACGTCAAACCTGCTGCAGTTCGTCATGAGCCGAGTGCTGGCAAGCCATGGGAAGTCCAAGACCATTATGCCTGTTCTTAGCGCTGTGCAGGAGTCCGGGTTGAGACATGGCAGCGACAGAGCTGAGGAGTGCCGAACCAGCGCCAGCGGCAACGGACATCTACGTTGCACCGATGAACGCAATGTCGTGGAGGGACCGGTGGCAGCTAAACTTTGCTGACGTCAAGCCACGCGAGATTTTGGCCTAGTGGGGACCCGTTGCGAGGACATCTTCACTGTACTACAAGATGGCTATCCACGACAGACTTCGTTGAGGTATGTGGAGGACAGCGACGATGACGAACCACGGCCGTGCACTCTGCAAACGTTGCAGCCTTTGGGTATGTACTCAGTAAATGGACAAATAAGCTCGGTCATTGATTCCACCAACGACCCAATAAGTTCTACGTCGAAGATCACGACGTTTCAGGCCACCTTTGGCCACATCATTTCAGTATCCAGGACCAGGACACGTGACAATTACTTGGAGTATGCTGATTTTGATGATGAGTTGGATTGATCATCCCATGGCGCCTACTATGGATGGAAATGAGCAATTAAGCTCACTTCTATCACGCAGGGGAAGCGGGTCCGGCAGGATCTGCCCTGCCGTTCCCGTCTTCGGCGCCTCTGTTGCTTGCTATCGTTATCCTTTGTATGTTTTTTTTTATGTTTTTGATGATGCAGGCAACCAGTGTAACTTATATTATCTGATATATTTTCAGATGTCGGCTTTGTGTCAGAACTGGCAACTCGCGCAGTGCCCCGGGCACAGGATTGTCTATGTGACTGGTCCTTCAAGGAACGGATGATGAATTGTTTTCGCTGAAGTAGATAAGTAGATCACGACGGCTGTCATAATACTGTCGCAGTTTCTGATATCAAAATCGTTGAGTTGCATATATCGCGATTGTATATATGTATCGTCTCTGGCTTGTTGTTGTCCAGTATCAACCTCTGATGCTTGCAGAACCTCAGGATGTGTCAAGGATCATGTTGGGAGACCGACAAGGATGATACATTAATTCCCTGACTGACTGGGGACAGAGGACGACGCTGATGAGCTTTCTGGTCCACTATGTTGTGCTTTCTGTGTTTTCTGCCAGCAATCGCCGTGTTCCATCGCAGGTTTTCCAAAACTAGAGCAGACAAACTTGGTCAATCCTCCCGTGGTGAAGCAGTTCAAGGTTTTTCACAAATTGGTGTGTAGAATACCGACCAGACGTGGGTAGACTACATCAGCCTGAGATTGAAATCCAAGATGACAAAGAGATTGCACATCTGTACGAAAAACAAAGATCATGGTCACCCGAGAACTTGGTGGATTTGATTTTTTTGCAATTTCAGCAAACTATCTGCCGTCAGCAAACTCCGAGGTCCTCGGGACGGATACAGAACTTTTGTACTACAACTCCTTGGTCCCGAACGATCGTTGTGGGGAAGCCAGTGTACACAACCGGGATTCCGGAGACACCACATACGTCAAACCTGCTGCAGTTCGTCATGAGCCAAGTGCTGGCAAGTGACGGGAACTCCAAGACCGTTAAGCCAGTTCTTAGCACCGTGTACGAGTCTGTGTTGAGAAATGGCAGCGACAGAGGTATTGCGTGCCAAAGCAGCGCCAGCGGCGACAGACATCAACCTGGCAATGACCAACGCCATGTGGTGGAGGGACAACGGGAAGCTTAACCTTGCTGACATCAAGCGACCCGAGATTATGCCCTAGTGGGGGACCGCTGCAAGGAGAGATTCACTGTACTACAAGATGGCTGTCGAGGAGAGACTTCGTCGGGTATGTGGAGGAAGGTGACAATGATGAACCATAGCCGTGCACGCGGCAAGGGTTGCTGCCCTTGAGTATGTACTCAGTAAACGGAACGATAAGCTCGGGTGTTTATTCCGCCAACAACCCAATAATTTCCACGCCGAGAACCACGACGTTTCAGGCCACTTTTGGCCACATGAGTTCAGTATCAAGGACCAGGGCACGTGACAAGTACTTTGAGTATGCCGATTTTGATGATGAGTTGGATTGATCACCCCATGGAGCCTACCATGGATCGAAGTGAGCAGTTACGCTCGCGCTGTAAGCTTACTTCTGTCACGGAGGTGAAGCCAAACCCGCAGGCTCTGCCTTGCCGTTCCCATCTGCCGCGCCTCTGTTGCTTGCTATCATTATCTTTTGTATGTTATTTTGTCTGTTTTTGTTTATGTAGTTGACTGGTGCAACTCATATTATCTAATATATTTTCAGATGTCGCCTTTGTGTTAGAACTGGCGACTCGCGCAGTGCCGCAGGCACAGGATTGTCTACGTGATTGGTTCTTCAAGGAATGGATGATGAATTGTATTCATTGAAGTAGATAAGTAGATCACAGCGATTTTTATAAAACTGTCGCAGCTTTTGATATCAAAAAAGTTCAGTTGCATATATCCTGAGTGTATAAATGTATCGTCGTCTGTGGCGCTTGTTGTTGTTCAGTATCAACCTCTGATGCTTGCAAAACCTCATGATGTGTCAAAGATCGTGTTCGGGGACCGAGAAGGATCGTACAAAATTTCACTGACTGACTGGGGACAGAGGACGGCGCTCATGAGCATTCTGGTGCACTATGCTCTGCTTTCTGTGTTTTGTGCCAGCTATCGCCCTGTTCCATCGCAGGTTTTCCTAAACTAGAGCAGACAAACTTGGTTAATCCTTCCGTGGTGAAGCAGGTCAAGGTGTTTCACAAATTGGTGTGCAGAATACCAACCAGACGTGGTGTAGACTACATCAAATTGGGATCAAAAATCCGAAATGACAAAGAGATTGCACATCTGTACGAAAAACAAAGACCATGGTCACCCGAGAAGTTGGTGGAATTGATTTTTTGCGATTTAAGCGAAGTATTTGCCGTCAGCAAACTCCTAGGTCTCCGGCACGGATACAGAACTTTTGTACTACAACTCCTTGATCCCGAACGATCGTTGTAGGGAGGCCAGTGGCCAGAGCCGGGATTCCAGAGTCACCACATACGTCAAACCTGCTGCAGTTCGTCATGAGCCCAGTGCTGGCAAGCAATGGGAACTGTCAGACCGTTAGTCCTGTTTTTGGCGCCGTGTACGAGTTTGGGTTGAGACATGGCAGCGACGAAGCTCAGGAGTGCCAAAAGAGCGCCTGCGGCGACAGACATCCACGTGGCACCGAGCAACGCCATGTGGTGCAGGGACGATGGGAAGCTCAGCTTTGCTAACGTTAAGCCACCCCAAATTATTGCCTAATGGGGGACCGCTGACAGGACATCTTCACTGTACGACAAGATGGCTGTCTAGGACAGACTTCGTTGAGGTATCTGGAGAAGAGCCACGACAATGAACCACGGTCGTGCACTCTGCAAAGGTTGGAGCCCTTGGGTATGTACTCAGTAAATGGACCAATAAGCTCGGGTATTTATTCCGCAAAGGACCTAATAAGTTCTACATGCAAGATCATGACGTTTCAGCCCACATCATTTCAGTATCGAGGACCAGGACACGTGACAAGTACTTTGAGTATGCCGATTTTGATGATGGATTGGATTGATCATCCCATGGCGCCTACCATGGATCGAAGTGAGCAGATAAGCTTGCGCCGTAAGCTCACTTCTATCACAGAGGTGAAGACGGTCCGGCAGGTTCTGCATTGCCATTCCCGTCTTCGGTGCCTCTGTTGCTTGCTATCATTATCTTTTGTATGTTATTTTGTCTGTTTTTGTTGGCAAATCGCCGTCTTCCGTCGCGCGATCGCAGCAGAAGAAAATAAAAAACCAAGAAAAAGACGCACAACCAGAAGAAATAAAGCGCGAAATCGATTTTTCCGACCCCAGAAACCCCCACAAACATTTTGCGCCGCTGTTTTGCGAGGTCGCAAAATTTAGGACACACATAGAAAAAGAAGAACAACAGAGTCGCGACGGCGACGAAGTTGAGCTTTGCTTGCCCCAAAACACCTAGCAAAGTGCGTGTCCTAGGCGCTAGCGACTTGTGCGCGCTCCAACAACAAAGAAGAAGAAAAGAGGCGAACACCAAGAACAAGCGAGCCGCGACGACGAAGAAAAGAACATTGCGTGCTCCAAACCACCTAGCAACGTGCGTGCCAGAGGAGCCAGGCGGCTTGTGCGCGTCAAACAAAAAAAAAAGAGATGGAAACACAACAAAAGGAGAAACACCAAACCACAAACAAAGAAGATACGACCACGAACCACGGGAAAACAATGGTATGACAACCAAGTATGTTACGGCCCCATGCATCCTACGTATCATATCCACCGCTACACATGCGTAGATGAGAAAACCAAGTATCTTGCGAAGGAGGGCGCCCAAGGGACAACACCGCACGCAAAAAAGAACGACGAACCACCACGCACGTCGGAAGGCATGCCCACAAACACAAACCACAACCATATATCCCCCATATTTATTCCTCCATAGGCTCCGACCACCGCGAGATACATGACGAAAAAGAAAAAAATTCAACAAAAGCGCAAAAGGTATGGGGCGGCCACGGACAATGGGGAAACAAAGAAAAGGCGAACAAGTATGTTAAAACTACGAAGGAGGGCGCCACACACCACGCACGCACGCACCCAAACGTACGCAAGCCCGCAAAGTGAAAGAAAACGGAGACAAGGTCAAAGAGAAACAAGGTATGAAACCCCGAGCCCCACCCCACCCACACAACGTGCTCTCGCTATAGGCGATGCCCACGAACCACGGGAAAACAAGGGTATGGCGAGCAAGTATGTTAGGAATGCGAAGGAGGGCGCCAAAGGGACGGACCACGCACACACACACACACACAAACCAGACCGCAAGGTGCAATAAGGCGGAGACAAGAGCAAGGAGAAACATGGTATGAAACCCCACCCCGCCCCGCCCGCAAACAGGCACACGCTCTCACTATAGGGGATGGCCACGTACCACGGGGAAACAATGGTATGGCAAACAAGTATGTTAAAAATGCGAGGGAAGGCGCCAAAGGGACCGACCGCACACGAAAACACCAACGTACACAAGGCCGCAAGATGCAAGAAGACAGAGACAAGACAAAGGAGAAACATGGTATGCAACCCCTCCCCCGCCCCACCCACAAACAAGCACACGCCTTCTCTATAGGGGACGACAACATGAAGCTGCGCAAGGTATGACAAGTATGTTACAAAAAAAAAAACAACACGAAAGCGCCTTCCACGCCCTCTCTATAGGGGAAACGCAAGGCCAAGAGGTGTGTTATCGAAGACGCTACGGGAAAAGAAAAAAAAAAGGAGGAGACACAAGGCACACCACGCAAAAACAACCAACAAACCCCCCAAAAGACCTGCGCACGCTCTTTCTCTACAGGGGAAGAAAACACAGTGGGACAAAAGGAGAGGTACGTACTACGCATCACGCATGCCACGCATTTCTGCTACACATCTACAGGACCTCTTCTTCTGCTTTTTGAACCATGCCGACGACCGACGACGAGAACCAACCAAGGTATGACACACCCCACCAACCACACACCGCAAGCACACACACGCACACGCACCGCAGCCACACCGCGCACGACCCCCCCCCCCCACGCCACCCGCACCAACACGAAGGGCCACAGAGCGCACACACACACACCAAGACCAAGGAGAAGGGCACCCGGAAGACACACCCACCGCACCACCACACCACACCACCAAAAACACAGACACCAGAAACACGCAACACACAACACAGCACGGCCACCGCGCACACCCACACACACCACAAACACACACAGCAAAGGACACCCCCGCCCGCGAAACGCACCACCACAACCAGCGGGGGCCAGCCAGGAGTGGTGCGGAGCCGCACGCCACCACCTACAGCGAAACCCAGCCAGGAGTGGCGGGGAGTAGCACACAGGAACCTCCGCCAGGAGTGGCGAGGGACCAACCACACCAGACAACAACCACAACCCCAGCACACACGCCACCACCGCTCACCACACACCACACACCACACACCACACACAACACACCACCGCCGACAGCGAAACCCAGCCAGGAATGGCGGGGAACCGCGCCCGGGACCCTCCGCCAGGAGTGGCGAGGAACGCCCAACACCACCGGTAGCGAAACCCAGCCAGGAGTGGCGGGGAGTAGCACACAGGAACCTCCGCCAGGAGTCGCGAGGGACCCACCACACCACACACCAGCCACAACCCCACCAGACACCACCGCCGCCAACGGACGCCAGCCAGTAGTGGCGGGGAACCGCGCCCGGGACCCTCAGCCAGGAGTGGCGAGGACCGCCCACCACCACCGGCAGCGAAACCCAGCCAGGAGTGGCGGGCAGTAGCACACAGGAACCTCCGCCAGGAGTGGCGAGGGACCAACCACACCACACACCAGCCACGACCCCACCAACACACCACCGACGCACACTACACACCACACACCACACACCACACACCACGCACCACCGCCGCAAGCAGACCCCAGCCAGGAGTGGCGGGGAACCGCACACCACCACTGGCAGCGAAACCCAGCCAGGAGTGGCGGGGAGTAGCACACAGGAACCTCCGCCAGGAGTGGCGAGGGACCAACCACACCACACACCAGCCACAACCCTACCACACACCACCGCCGCCAGCGGACCCCAGCCAGGAGTGGCGGCGAACCGCGCCCCGGGCCCTCAGCCAGGAGTGGCGAGGACCGCCCACCACCACCGGCAGCGAAACCCAGCCAGGAGTGGCGGGTAGAAGCACACAGGAACCTCCGCCAGGAGTGGCGAGGGACCAACCACACCTCACACCAGCCACAACCCCACCAACAGACCACCGCCGCACACCACACACCACACACCACACACCACCGCCGCCAGCGGACCCCAGCCAGGAATGGCGGGGAGCCGCGCCCGGGACCCTCAGCCAGGAGTGGCGAGGAGCGCCCACCACCGCCGACAGCGAAACCCAGCCAGGAGTGGCGGGGAGTAGCACCCGGGACCCTCAGCCAGGAGTGGGGAGGGACGCCCACCACCACCGGCAGCGAAACCCGGCCAGGATTGGAGGGGAGTAGCACACAGGAACCTACGCCAGGAGTGGCGAGGAACCAACCACACCACACACCAGCCACAACCCCACCAACACACCGCCGCCGCACACCACACACCACAAACCACACACCACACACCAACACAGACACCACGCGCGCACGCACCGCGCCACAAACACACACACCGACGGCGAACCACAACCAGAGGAGGAGGCGACACGCACACAAGCAACACGGCCAGGAACAGCGAAAAACGCCCCCCCACCACCACCATCCCACCCCGGAGAGACAGGAAACCCACCACCGCAAACCAAACAGCGAAATGGGGGGCGGGACGAAAAGGGCCCACGGGAGACGCAGGCGAGGGACCCAACCTCAGGGGTTTGAGGGCCCCCCCAGTGACCGTATCGGCCCCACCTGAGCACACGCAATAAGGTGGGATACGCCCGGGACCGTCGGTCAGCGGCCCGCGGTGGCACGGGCCTGGGGGGGTGACCAATGGGCCTGACCAAGAGCTCTCCCTACGGCACGTACTGCGGTTCGGGCCCAGCGATGGGCTGCGGGTAGGGCACATCGTCCATCGGGGCAGGCAAGAGACACGCCTATCCCGCAAGGACTCCCCTGCGACCCACAGTGTACCGGACCCCGGTGTGGGGAACGGCTAGAGTACCTGGCTACTGAGCAGGTGCATTTGTACCGAGCGGGTACAAATGGACGGCCCGTACAACAGAGTTACACCCTGACGGGGAGTGCAAGCATCAGCCCCTCCACGGCGAAACACCAGGGGAAGGGACCCGAGCCGACGACAAGGACCCCACCCCACCCACCACAGCCGGGAAGGCCCGGGCACGGCAGCAGGGGAGCACCGCCCCAAGCGACGCGGAAAAGAGACAGAAGGAGGAGGGCAAGCAAAGGGGGCGGCGGGGGGACACACCACCAACAGACCCCAGCCAGAGGGGGCGGGGAACCACACAGCCGAGACAGGAGAGGTGCCACGACACACAGCCCCCACACCCACACAGCGCCGCCAAACCAAGCCCAGAAAGGCGAGGACAGGCACCCAAACGCACCACCAACACACCGCACACACGCCCGCGCATGCACACAACACACACACCCACAACCGCCACCAACACGAGCCCCACAAACGCACACCACACATCAAAGCGCAAGCGCCGCCTGCACCACAAACGCAACACACGCAAACCCAAAAATCAAGAACCCAGCAAACCCCCGCCAGGGGAGCTGCAGGGCCGCCAGAAACACCGCTAGGACACAAAGGTGGACCCAGCAAGCCCTCAGCCAGGAGTGGCGAAGGGCCACACCCAGCAACACCCAACCGACCACGCCCAACCCCGGGACCAGGCACTACAACACCCACACCAGCACCGCCACCAACACCCAAACCGGACGCCACAACACCCTCACCAGCGGACACACCCGGAACCCACAAAGACACCGTCGGCAACACCAGGGACCCCAGCAGCCAGCACAACACCTAGGACACCCTCACCAACAACAAACCAATACAAAAAGCCACCCAACACTGACCAATGACCGCACCCAGCCGGTCCAGTCCCCCACCGACCCGCACCCAGAACCACCGCCACCAGCATCCACACCATCGGAAACACCAACACCACCAAAAATAAAGCCAGCACAACACCCTCACCAACAGCATCACCGCCGGCACCATCGCCTACGAAACCTACGCGCACCACCACTGGTTCCAGCGCCTACATCACCCAAGCCAACGGCATCAAACACACCATCGCCGGCATCACCCCACGATCAGCGTCGCCACCGGCAACCTCCGCCACCGGAGGAAACCACAGCCACCACAGCCGGTGAGCCAACAAACCACCAGTCCCCGGCCAGGGGAGGAGGGCGCACACGCCCAGAACCATCAACAACAGCGAAACCCAGCCAGGAGTGGCGGGGAGTAGCACACAGGAACCTCCGCCAGGAGTCGCGAGGGACCCACAACACCACACACCAGCCACAACCCCACCACACACCACCGCCGCCAACGGACGCCAGCCAGGAGTGGCGGGGAACCGCGCCCGGGACCCTCAGCCAGGAGTGGCGAGGACCGCCCACCACCACCGGCAGCGAAACCCAGCCAGGAGTGGCGGGCAGTAGCACACAGAAACCTCCGCCAGGAGTGGCGAGGGACCAACCACACCACACACCAGCCACGACCCCACCAACACACCACCGACGCACACTACACACCACACACCACACACCACACACCACGCACCACCGCCGCAAGCAGACCCCAGCCAGGAGTGGCGGGGAACCGCACACCACCACTGGCAGCGAAACCCAGCCAGGAGTGGCGGGGAGTAGCACACAGGAACCTCCGCCAGGAGTGGCGAGGGACCAACCACACCACACACCAGCCACAACCCTACCACACACCACCGCCGCCAGCGGACCCCAGCCAGGAGTGGCGGCGAACCGCGCCCCGGGCCCTCAGCCAGGAGTGGCGAGGACCGCCCACCACCACCGGCAGCGAAACCCAGCCAGGAGTGGCGGGGAGAAGCACACAGGAACCTCCGCCAGGAGTGGCGAGGGACCAACCACACCTCACACCAGCCACAACCCCACCAACAGACCACCGCCGCACACCACACACCACACACCACACACCACCGCCGCCAGCGGACCCCAGCCAGGAATGGCGGGGAGCCGCGCCCGGGAACCCTCAGCCAGGAGTGGCGAGGAGCGCCCACCACCGCCGACAGCGAAACCCAGCCAGGAGTGGCGGGGAGTAGCACCCGGGACCCTCAGCCAGGAGTGGGGAGGGACGCCCACCACCACCGGCAGCGAAACCCGGCCAGGAGTGGAGGGGAGTAGCACACAGGAACCTACGCCAGGAGTGGCGAGGAACCAACCACACCACACACCAGCCACAACCCCACCAACACACCGCCGCCGCACACCACACACCACAAACCACACACCACACACCAACACAGACACCACGCGCGCACGCACCGCGCCACAAACACACACACCGACGGCGAACCACAACCAGAGGAGGAGGCGACACGCACACAAGCAACACGGCCAGGAACAGCGAAAAACGCCCCCCCACCACCACCATCCCACCCCGGAGAGACAGGAAACCCACCACCGCAAACCAAACAGCGAAATGGGGGGCGGGACGAAAAGGGCCCACGGGAGACGCAGGCGAGGGACCCAACCTCAGGGGTTTGAGGGCCCCCCAGTGACCGTATCGGCCCCACCTGAGCACACGCAATAAGGTGGGATACGCCCGGGACCGTCGGTCAGCGGCCCGCGGTGGCACGGGCCTGGGGGGGTGACCAATGGGCCTGACCAAGAGCACTCCCTACGGCACGTACTGCGGTTCGGGCCCAGCGATGGGCTGCGGGTAGGGCACACCGTCCATCGGGGCAGGCAAGAGACACGCCTATCCCGCAAGGACTCCCCTGCGACCCACAGTGTACCGGACCCCGGTGTGGGGAACGGCTAGAGTACCTGGCTACGGAGCAGGTGCATTTGTACCGAGCGGGTACAAATGGACGGCCCGTACAACAGAGTTACACCCTGACGGGGAGTGCAAGCATCAGCCCCTCCACGGCGAAACACCAGGGGAAGGGACCCGAGCCGACGACAAGGACCCCACCCCACCCACCACAGCCAGGAAGGCCCGGGCACGGCACCAGGGGAGCACCGCCCCAAGCGACGCGGAAAAGAGACAGAAGGAGGAGGGCAAGCAAAGGGGGCGGCGGGGGGACACACCACCAACAGACCCCAGCCAGAGGGGGCGGGGAACCACACAGCCGAGACAGGAGAGGTGCCACGACACACAGCCCCCACACCCACACAGAGCCGCCAAACCAAGCCCAGAAAGGCGAGGACAGGCACCCAAACGCACCACCAACACACCGCACACACGCCCGCGCATGCACACAACACACACCCCCACAACCGCCACCAACACGAGCCCCACAAACGCACACCACACATCAAAGCGCAAGCGCCGCCTGCACCACAAACGCAACACACGCAAACGCAAAAATCAAGAACCCAGCAAACCCCCGCCAGGGGAGCTGCAGGGCCGCCAGAAACACCGCTAGGACACAAAGGTGGACCCAGCAAGCCCTCAGCCAGGAGTGGCGAAGGGCCACACCCAGCAACACCCAACCGACCACGCCCAACCCCGGGACCAGGCACTACAACACCCACACCAGCACCGCCACCAACACCCAAACCGGACGCCACAACACCCTCACCAGTGGACACACCCGGAACCCACAAAGACACCGTCGGCAACACCAGGGACCCCAGCAGCCAGCACAACACCTAGGACACCCTCACCAACAACAAACCAATACAAAAAGCCACCCAACACTGACCAATGACCGCACCCAGCCGGTCCAGTCCCCCACCGACCCGCACCCAGAACCACCGCCACCAGCATCCACACCATCGGAAACACCAACACCACCAAAAATAAAGCCAGCACAACACCCTCACCAACAGCATCACCGCCGGCACCATCGCCTACGAAACCTACGCGCACCACCACTGGTTCCAGCGCCTACATCACCCAAGCCAACGGCATCAAACACACCGTCGCCGGCATCACCCCACGATCAGCGTCGCCACCGGCAACCTCCGCCACCGGAGGAAACCACAGCCACCACAGCCGGTGAGCCAACAAACCACCAGTCCCCGGCCAGGGGAGGAGGGCGCACACGCCCAGAACCATCAACAACAACACGCTAGCCACCAAAGCAACCACAGGGCGCCATCAACCATGCAGTCACCAGCAGCAGCCACACCACCGGCGCCACCAACACCACCCGGGGCATCGCCTGCACCACCTACACCAACAGCATCACCAGCAGCCCACACCACCTACTGCACACCCTCCGATACAGAGCCACAGAAACCAGCCACCGCCCACCCCTGAACACAGGCCGCTGACCACCCACACACAGACCCACACCAACCACCAGCAGCATCAGCAACGTCAGAGACGCCGTAAACCATAGCAACGCCCGCAACGACCTCACCACCGGCATCATCGACACCACCACCGACAGTGCGACCTCAGCAGCAACAACCCAGAGCGTCAACGGCAGCCGCCACGGCGACACCGCCCGGTACAACACCATCGACATCAACGACACCAAGGGGCCCAACACGCGGGCCAGCGACGCCCATGGGTACCTCTGCCAGGAGTGGCTAGGTCCCACCCCCACTGTCGGAACACCACCATCCACCAGGGCATCACCTACAGCGCCCTCGCCTTCGACATCGCCCACAGCTCTGCCGGCGGTGCCCTCGCCAACAACGTCACCAACACCGCCGACAGCGGCAACACAGCGCCACCGCCAACCACCCACAGCACCAACCTCCGCAACACACCAAACACCCGATACCACCCCACCAGGACCACAAACTGACCAACCACCAGCCACGAGTGGCACGCCCGGAACCGCCGACCACCCAAACGCAGGCCGCGCTCAGCACCAACACCAACAACACGCACGCCAACAGACCACCATGACACACGCCAACCACCAAGTATCACCTATGGCACCCTCACAATCTGCAACACCAATGCCGCCAACACCCACGGCACTGTCCACACCACCACCAACCCCACCAACAACGGGCCAGGGTGCCGTCACCCACAACACCCCTACCACCACCACCACAACCCCGGCACCAAGTAACACCTAGGGCACCCCCACCAACGGCGTCACCAAGGACGCCAGCACGGCTGGCGAACGAACGCCACCGAGCCCTCAGCCAGGAGTGGCGGGCGCCCACACCCAGCAACACCCTACCAACCACGCCCAAACCCGGGGCCAGGAACTGCGACACCCACACCTGCACCGCCACCAACACCCAAACCGAACGCCACAACACCCTCCCGCGCGGAAACACCCGGAACCAACGGAGACGCCGTCGGCAACACCAGCAACCCCGGCACCCAGCAAGACGCCGGGGACACCCTCGCCAACAACGGACGAACACAAGAAACCACCCAACGACCATGTTACACCCAAAGCGTTACGACCGCGCCAACCACCGACCCGCACCCAGAACCACCACCAGCAGCATCCACACCACCGGAAACGCCAACACCACCAACAATCAAGCCAACACTACACCCTCACCATCACCATCACTGGCGGCACCGCCGTCCTCACCATCGCTTACAATGCCTACGCACCGACCAACACCGGATAGAACGCCTAGATCACCCAAGCCAACAGCATCGAACACACCATCCCCAGCATCACCCCACCATCAGCGTCGACACCGGCAACCTCTGCCACCGGAGGAAACCAAAGCCACCACAGCCGGTGAACCAGCAAACCACCAACCCCCGGCCAGAGGAGGCGAAGACCCATCAAAAACAACACCCCCGCCACCAAATCAACCACAGGGCGCCATCCACCACGCAGTCACCAGCGGCAGCCACACGACCGGCGGCACCACCCTCACCAACAGCATCACCAGCAGCCCACGCCACCTACTGCACACCCGCCCAGACAGAGCCACAGGAACCAGCCAACGCCCAACCCCGAACACAGGCCACTGACAACCCACACACAGACCCACAGCAACCACTAGCAGCATCAACAACAACAGAGACGCCGTAAACCGTAGCAACGCCCGCAACGACCTCACCACCGGCATCACCGACCGCACCACCGACAGTGCGACCTCGCCAACAGCAACCCGAAGCGTCAACGACAGCCACCACGGCGACACCACCCGGTACGACACCATCGGCAACAAGGATACCGAGGGGGCCAACCCCAACCCACCAGCCAGCGACGCCCATGGGAATGTCACTACAGACCCAAGGACAGCTGATAGAAATATCCCAACACCAGGGACAACCGGCACCACGAGGACCCTAAGCCGGCCAAACACCAGCCACGAGTGGCACGCCCGGAACCGCCGAACACCAAAACGCGGGCGGCACCCAGCACCAACACCAACAACACCCACGCCATCAGACCACCACGAGACACGCCAGCCACCACCGTGACACCCTCACCGTCGGCAACACCAACGCCGCTAACACCAACGGCAATATCCACACCACCGCCAACCCCACCAACGACGAGCCGAGGTACCGTCACCCACAACACCCCTATCACCACCACCACGACCCCGGCACAGAGTAACACCTAGGGCGCCCCCGGCGACGGCAGCACCAAGGACGCCAGCACGGCTGGCGAACGAACGCCACCAGAGCCACCCACCAGGCCCCCAGCCAAGGGTAGAAACAGCAACACCACACACCATCACACCCACCGCATCGACATCACCCGGAGCATCGTCAACATCAACCAGGGGTCCCCACCACCCAAGCAGCACAAAACACCACAGCAACACCACTACACCCTCACCACCAGCGACACCAGCAGCACCCTCCGCCAGGAATGGCGAGGAGAAAACCCAACAACGCGGAGCCACCCAGCGTCCCCGGCACCCTCACCATAGGACCGCCACCACCGGCACCAACCCCCAACACACCACCGTCACCAACGCCACCGACCCCTGACGCAACAACCACACAGCCCGCACAAACGGCACCAGCCAGAGCATCGCCGACAACACTCCCGGCGAACTCTCAAGAACCCCACCATCTGCACAACCAGCAACACCATCACCAGCACCAACCGGAACACCGACAACGACAGCCTCACCAACAACCGACAGCCCCACCACCACTGCCACCCACCAGTCACGCCACCCACCGTCGGCGCTACCCACCAATGCCGCACCCCGAACCACACCTACACCCGAAACCTGCACCAGCACACCCGGCCGAACCGTCAATGGCACCGCCGCCCATGGCACCGCCTACACTCACCAGCGCCACCACCACCCCGCGCGAAGCCGGGAACCCCTGGCGTCGCCAACGGCCTCAACGAACACCAACACCACCAACACCACCACCACCGGACGGGGACTACCCAGAAACCAGGAACATCTCCACCACCAACAGCCAATACACCACCCGCGGCACCCCACCGTCGCCAACGCCACCACGGCACCTATCACACCTCCACCACCGGAGGCGACGTGGGCCATACCACCAGTCATCTACAGCACCCTTGCCACCACCGCCACGTCCGGCCCAGAAACGTCAGGCCCCAACGACCAGAAACAACACCCCCACCAGGGACACCACCGGCAACACCACATACGCCCATACGTCACCCGCGCTCTGCTCACCAACCATCACCTCGTCATCAGTGTCGGCGACATCAGAGGCACCAACACCACCGGCGACGACGACAGCGACAACAGCTAACCCACCAACTAACCACCATCAACCATAGCCCAACACCAACCTCATCTACGCTAACGCCCATACCACCCTCGCCAACAGCACCGCCACCGACACAATCATCCACTCCGGCACCCACACCACCCTCACCACCAACATCACCACCACCCCCCCAGGGTCAGGGCTCGCGGGGAACGGAACGGCAGAGCGAGCACGCCACTACCTGCACGCGTCGCCCACCCTATCGTACACCGCTCCGCAACACGCCCCCCCGCTTCCCCCGACAGGATGTGCGCTCCAGCCCACTGCTGGGAAGACGACTACGACGTCCTCCTGGCCATCTGACACCTACTGGCAGCCACGGCCCCGCGCCGACAAGCCCACCAGCAACCAACGGAACCGCAGGAGCCCGACCACCCCATGCCACCATGCTCCATATCCCCTGCGTCCACCGCAGACCAGAACGCGGAACACCAGCGAGAGGAGCCCGACCCCGATCGCGCCGCCACGCCCCCTCCGCCCCCCCCCCCCCGAAAAGGACATTTACGCCACACTAGCCAGCATCCTAGCCCCAATGGACGCCGAGCAGTACTACCAGTCCATCCAACGAGACCTCCCTGAGGACCACGCAACCCTCCAGGGGTGGAAGCAGGAGAAAAGGAACCCCAACGAGTGGGGCACATAGGAGGACCTTCTCTGGGAAGACACCTGGAAAGGCACCACGGACGCCTTCCTGGAAGCAGCAGCCGAAACCTACCCCCGCCCGCCCGGGGACACTAGACACGGCCTCCACGCCCTCCTAGCGTTCCACAGCTGGTAACACTGCCACACCATCACCCTCCACACCCTCGACCACAATCCACACCGATGGACACCTGAAGACGACGCCACCGCCGCCATCACTGTACAGCAAAGCCCCGAGAACCCGGAAGAATACCACATCACCTGGAACGATCCGGCACCCCACCCCCCCGCCTCCCCCACCCTCCCAGATGTCTTCGCCACCATCAGCGCAGAACTCCAGGAGGCGAAAGCCCCACAACAGCTGGACTAAGAGATGCCGCAGGCACCATCACCACCAACCACACAAGACAAACCCCGCACAGAGCCCCTCACCCACCCCATCACCACAATGGAGCTCCCCCCACAACACCGCACCACCCCGGACCGAAACGGGGTTTCGAGACCTGCCACGGGAATGGGCGGTCCACAACAGCACACTCCCATGGGACGAAATCATACCGGGGCTCTAGGCCATCCGCCTCCACTCGATCACAGAGCCCACCACCAGCTGGGCACTACCGACAGACCGCCACCACCTCCTGCTCACCGTCCAAGGCGATGGCACGATCACACCCACGGAGGGAGACCCTGTAACAGCAGCCCCCGCCCACGCCGTCCACATACCCCCGCAAGCATCGTCGGCACCTATGACGGTACATCCAGGCCCCAACCCATGGCAAGCCATCGTCATCACCTACCCCGCCCCCAACGACCACACACACACCTGGCAGCAACGGTGGGAGGACATCCGGGGGGACCTCCTCCAAGAACACCTAGGGCTCACACGCACCCACCACACCCTACACCCGATACGAGGAGTAGGCCAAGCACCACACAGCATTCACGCCCCGGGAGTATGGGCGTACGCCACACCCATAAACCCACAAGCAGCGGAGGACATCAAGACCGCCCTATCCGTCCAGCAAGCCCGGACCCAAACCCCGCACCGCAACACCCAACGAGGCTACACCATTTGGTGGGCATACCAAGACCACGACCCCCTCACCCCCCAACCGGCCCCCCCCCCTCTAGACACCAACACAACGGCCCTCCTCCAAGCCGCAACAGCGGCAGCCACACAGGTAGGGGCCCCGGAAACCTGGGGCCCACAATACCTGGTCAAAACCAAAGTGGCGCCCCACGCGAAGGCCCAAGACAAGCCCCCAACACCGAAGCCGCTCCACCCCCCGCTGAAGCTGGACCCGACGGAACACACACCCCAGGACGAATGGGCGACCCACTACATCATCCCCCACACCACCACCCGCAAGAACGACGCCGCCAAGATCACCGTCACCCGCCACTACCCCGACACCACACAGGTGTATGAGCTGACGGCCCCCAACGTCCTCGTCAAACGTCGCCGACTCGACGAGCGGTACACCATACAGGCAGAAGGGGCCACCGCGACCACCCTGTAAACATGGGCAACACGGGGGGACCTCCCACACCCCACCCTCCACCACGCCCCCTCCTGGCCCACCCCCTTCCACACAGCAGACCGCCCCAAAAAGAAGCCCAAACACACAGGTGTGCACACCCCCACCCAGGAGTCCCAGCACTGACACGATGCGAGGCGCAAGGCCCGCACCCTCCACGACGACCACACCATCCCCCACATCAGCGCCCCCCCCGCCAGGGTGTCAGATGCCACCCACAACCGCACGATCACAGGCATCACCACGGACTGCCTGAACCCAGCGGCGTCGCGGGCAGATGCCGTGTGGATCAGCGAAGGGCGCTCCCACACACGGGCGGTGGCGCGCCTCCACAACATCCAAGCCCACAAACTCCAGTGCGCCGTTGGACCCTTCGCCGTACACGTCACCCCGTACGGCATCGACCACCCCCGGTGTGAGCACCATGACCCGGCCTGCTCCACCCCATGCACCTCGCCCCTGCGCCAACCGCTGCCGGCCCCGACCATCACGGGCAACATGTACCTGGGCACCGTACCGGGAGACCCGGGCATATACATCCTGCCCAACAGGTCCAGGGAACACGCCATCCCCCTCCACGGTGTCGAACCCCTCGCCCTGGGACCGCCCCCACCAAAACACCAACACCAGCACATCCCGGGGGACAAACGGACACAGGCGCCAGACGGGGTAAAAAAGGCCCACCAACGCGCCCTAGCCCACATCACCGTCCATTCCGCAGCCCACCTACCAAAGGACTCGGCACGGAGCGCCACATCGTCCCGGAGGGGCAAGCCCACCACATCATCACCGCCGCCCTGTACACCCTCGCCGCCCACGAACGCCACTGGGACCTCACAACCATCCCAGGGATGCCCTCACCACCGCAAGGCCCGAAAGATCCCGTCACCCCCTTCCACATCGATCAACTACTAAGCCGCAGGGCCACCCCACCCCTCCACCCCTCCAGGATACCACTAGCCATTGCATCGTGGGACACCCTGGACACGCCCCCCCAACAACCCGCCATCCACATCCTCAAAGCGGACGCCCAATCGTGGGTCCTCCACTGGACACACGGAGTCCTCATGGCGGCCCAGGCCTATACCCCGGAAATAGACCCAGAAGACCCCCCACGGGGCCGGCAGCGACTCCTCCAGTCCACCACCCTCACAGGCCGCGAAGGCGCCCTCTGGGAAGCCCTCCACACAGCACTCTACTCGGCTCAAGGCTCCCGCAACGGCCGAGACACACCAGAACCCACAGAGGTCTGGGTCATGCAGGCCAAGGCCATGAGGAACTACCACCTACACCACCCCTTCGACGACAGCGCGGCAGCACTGCCATGGCCATCAGATCCCCCGGAGACCGTGCGCAAGCTCGCCGACCTCATACGCAGCCACGCGAAAGCGAAAATGCAAACACCGGCAGAATCCCCACCGAGGGATCCGGACCAGCAAGCAACGCACCCCTTCTTCAAACCCCACGCCCCCCCGGCCCCGCTACCTCCAGTCCCGCCCAAGCGAGCGAGACGACAAACAGGCGCACCCGCCCCCAACCAAGCCGGAAAAGCAGCGACCTCCCGACCCCCTGCATCCCACCCGACCCACCCGGCGAACCCAGACCAAGCATCCTTGTCATCCTCCCTCCCACCAATACCACCGCCCCACCCGGACCAAGCATCCTCGTCATCCTCCCTCCCATCACTACCACCGCCCCACCCGGACCAGGCATCCTCATCATCCTCCCTCCCGCCACCAGCACCGCCCCCGCCCAAAGCGTACCCAGGATTCGAAAAAGGCGCGAAGGTCCAGCAGCCCTTCTGCAACGACCACACAGGCGACTGGATCTGGTGTGAAGGCACGATCCAGTACCGCCTCAAGGAACCAGGCGACAACAGGGGGCCACAGATCCGGGTGATCTGGCACCGCCAAAAGGAGCTAGACCAAGGCAGCAGCGCCCCGGACAAGCCAGTAAGCTACACCCTGGAGCTCACCAGCGCCCACCCCATCCGGCTCCGCACCGAAGAGAAAAAGCCCACACAGGCACCAAATACACTGGGGAGCTCCCCCCGGAGTGGAGCCAAGGCCTCCCCCCGCCGCGCCTACCCAAACGCCCACCAACCGGCAAAAAGTCCCCGAGCCCCAGTCCCCCTCCCTGACGGGGCAAGGGCCGAGGGCACAAGCCTCCACAGCCCCGGCCCGCCCCCACCGAGGCTACCGTCAACCTCCTCGACCTCAACCGGCCGGCCGTCACATACTCCAAGGACGCCACAACCGCCCTCCAAGAGCTCCCGATGGCACAGGGGCTGGGTTGGGTTCCCCACCTCTTCACCTTCCAGGAACAAGGCCTACAAAGCGACGACCCCCCAGAAACCACCCCCATATATACCCCGGACCAGAAAGCGTACAAATGCTACTGGCACAAGGGGACCCCCCTATACACCCAAACCGGCATCCACATCCACCTCGTCCACCACCTCAGCGTCCCAGGGAGGCTAGGTGTCTATGAGGTCGTCGGGGACGGATGGCAACTCAACGTCATCAACACCCACGTCCCCTTCGGCGAAGCCACGAAACCCTTCCTCCAAGCCCTGGCCGAGGCGTACCGCCAGATGGCCATGCTTGCCCCCACAGTCATTATCGGCGACATGAACGCCCCCCCCACCCCGGCGGACCGAGGGGGACAGGCCACACCCCAGGACCAAGCAGTCCGCGACACCATCGAAATGCTGGGGCTCGTGGACCTGACAGCCAGCCTCGAAGGCGAACCATCCCACTTCCCCCCCCAAACAGATGCCGACCCATCCCGCATCGACGTATGCTATGGCGACCCCACCACCATCATCTGAGCGGAGGCCCGATATGGACCCCTCCCGCTGGGACCCAGAGGCCATAGCCCCCTGCACATCCGCCTCACCATCACCAACCTTCCCCCCAGCCCCCCAGGAGGATGCGGACCAAGGCCTGCCACCCCCCCTGAAGATGCCCCCACTGCATGACAAGCATGCCTGGTCCCAATATCAAAGCGCCATAGACCGCGCCCGGCGCATCCAACCAGACCCCACCGACCTACTCACAGCCATGTGCACGGCCGCCGTCGCCTGCAGCTTCCAGCAACACCCCCACACAGACGACGACCAACCACCGACGGCCCTAGGGGACATGCTCCATGACCTCTGGCATGCGAAGCAACAACTGGCGACCCTCCTCCACACCGACACCCCCTAAACCCGCCGCCAGATACACCACTGCAGGACACAGATAGCCCACATCAGGGCAGACCTGCAGCGCTGGCACATCCACAGGCAACAGCGCATCGCCCAGGAACACGAACGGTATGCGCAACATGAACTCCCCTACAAGGCCATCCGCCACCTCAACGACGCCATGACCGACACCGGCCACCGCACCATCACCACCGTCTGGCAGGAGGACGGCTCCCTCACCAACGACCCAGCCACAGTGCTCCAAGCCACCCAAGACAGCTTCCTCCGGCAACACACCCCCACCCAAGACACACTGGACCCAGAAACACCGGGGCCAAAATCGACCGCCTCCCTCGGGTCTTCAACCACGCCCAGAGGAGGCAACTGGAAAAACGCCCCTTCACCATCCACGAAGTCCGGAAGGCCATCCACAGTCTCCGGCAACACAAAGCCCCAGGCTACGACGGCCTCCCTGCAGAGGCATACTACCACCTCCCCGCCCATCTCCTCCGCATCCTCGCCCACCGCCTCTGGGACATCGTCACGGGCCGGACCCCCCTGCCACCAGACTGGGCAAACGTTGTCCGCCCCCTCTACAAAAAAGGGGGCTGGGCAAACCCGGACAACTGGCGCGCCATAGTCTGTGTGGTCACGGAGGTCAAAATCGTCTGGATCATCCTCCTGCGCCGCATCCGCCCCCACCTGGACCCCCACATACCAGCAAGCCTCTGGGGGGCCATCCCAGGCCGGTCCCCACACGAGGCCATCTTCCTCCAGGACACCATCGCAAACATGGACCCGGTGGACCTCATCATCGCCTCCCTTGACGTCAAAGGAGCCTTCCTGAACACCCCCTGGCTCCTTCTAGAAGCGTTGTGGAAACGCCTAGGCCTCCCCTTCTACAGCTTCACCTCCGGTTACATCCGCACCCGCAAATACACGGTCCGCACTGGAGCAGGCCTCAGCCCCTTCCTGGAGCCAGGCAGCGGGGTCCCCCAAGGGGGAGCAGAGGGCCCCTTCCTGTACCTTCTAGTGACGCTCCCCCTGGCCCTCGCAATCGAGCAGGATTACCCGGCCTACGCACCCTACCCCCTCCTCTCCCCCCTGGTGGGCTTCGCGGACGACACCAACCTCACGGTCGCGCACACCCCACACGAGCCCCATGCCCCGGACCCCGGTCCAACGGTCACCCAACAGGCCAATGACTTACTGGACGTGACCGTCTCCTACCTCTCCCACAACAACCTCATCGTCCACCCCACAAAGTCAGTTGCCATGATCAAGGGGTCTGCCACACCTCCCACCCAAGGACCACAAGGGCCCCTCATGCAAGTCGTGACAACCACCACCCACCTGGGGGTAATCCAGGCCGCCAACCCTGAGGACGCCACCCCCCCTCCCAACTTGCAATCACACCTCGCCCATCTCCCCAGATATGCTTCCCCGACCACCAAGGCCCTCTCCCTGTCCCACCAGAGCCTGGCGTACTACCTCACCGGGGTCTTAAACACCTCCATAGGCTTCCAAGCACTCCACCTGACACACCCCACCACTGCCTCCAGCCGGCCACACGCGCCGTGACCAAGGCATGGGCAGCACACGGGGGCTGGCCCACCTCCATACCCACCCGCGCCATCCGAGCGGCATGGCCCCACTATGGGGACGCCATAGGGGACGAGGTGAAAGCAGCCTACACCAGACACACCGCCATCCTCCTTCACCGCATGACCCACAACCACTCACCGGAGGTCCGCGAGGTCACTGCTATCCGTCTCCAAGCCGCACAACGGGCCCGCAACACATGCCCGCGCTGGGTACTCCCCAAGACGGGCATGCCCACCAACATGAACACGCGCCTGTGGAACCACCTGCAGCTTCTCCTCCCATCCCCACCCCACGCCATACTCACCAACCACACGTGCCCAGAGGAAGGGCCTCTAGCGGTCCTCTGCGGGGACCTCCGCCATCACCCCAAGGGCACCATCCACACCATAGACCTTGTCGGGGCCTCCATCACCGTAGTATACGTCACCCTCCCCCAAATGCGGGTCCTGCACCACAGCAGGGCACACCACACCCCCTTTCTACAGCTTCCCGAATGGCCTCAATACCGCCTCTTCCACCAGTACCTCACGCAGACGGCACGAGCAGCGGGACACACTCTACCGGGAACCAAAGACATGCACACAGCCTACCGAGAATTCACAAAGCAACACCCCCGACCCATCCCAGCGACCCCGCCCTACGCACCCACCGGAACGAAACACGAACCCGTCCCCCCGGTGACGGGCCCAGTCCCACCACTAACCCTACTACTGGCCCCGAATGAAGCCAAACCCACGCAGACCACCGTCATCCACCGAGGGGCAAAATGGCGCATACCGAAACACCACATGACCGCCCGAGACCTACCACGGGTCCCCCATGATTCCCAGAGCATGCCACGCACATGTTGGGCCTGTGACCCCGAGGCACCAACCACGCCATGGCCCGTACTACACCTCATAGCACGCCACCACACCCACCCCACAACCCACCTACCACCACAGGCCTACGCATGGGTAGCCCCATGGTTCCACCGCACCGACACTATCCCCAAGGTAGCATGGAACCTCGACCACGCGCCCAAATGGCTCTTCACCACTACACCCACATGGCCCCGCCCCGACCCGGGGGGAGTCGCCATCCGTTACAGCATGTACGAGCCAGGCAGAACGGGCAAGCACGAGCACCCCTACTATCCGCTCCACCACTCCTGCCACACACCGGAGCACCGAACACAAACTCTCACATGCCACGACCTAAACCCCGACACAGCCCACATCCTCCACTACATCTACTCCTACCTCACACAAGGACAGCCGGAACAGGGACTCATGGCCCTGTCCCCCGAAGCGAAACACATCATCTCCAAAGGAATAGGGGGTGTACGCCACCCCCATCCTGCAGCCCACAACCCCAGTAGCCCACCTCACTACGGGCCTTGCCATATACGCCTACCTGCCCATGAACCCATGCCGCCTCCGAAAACCATCACCGGCGGACCGGCTCTTCTTCACCGACGCCTCAGGCGAATCCGCCCACACGCCCATCACCGGGGGGGCCACCCTGCAGCTATCCCACACCGGGGGACACTACCACATGGACCACCACACGGGCCACACCACCTATGGGGCCCCCTCCCACGGGGAGCCAGGGGCCATGGCTGACGCCATCACCGAGATCGCGGCCCACCTACCCGCCCACTCCCCGCACATCTTCCGGGTCTGGTTCGTTGAAGACGCCACTGTCGACACACACCTGCTCCTCCGCATAGCGAAGCAACCACTTCACAAAGCCACCGGGACGAGCCTCGGCACCCAGGCACTGCTGCTCTGGAGAGCCCTTCGCAGCCTTCCCCCCTACGTCCAACTCCACATCGTGAAACAAGAGTCCCACAGACACCAATACGGAAATGGTAAGGTCGACAACCAGGCAGTACACCAGCGCACAACACACCTACCAGCCCTCCAGATCCCTGACCTCGGCCACAGCCACACACACCTCCAACACGTGCCCCCTGTACCCGAGCCCCATCAGACCCCGGACTGGGTACCAGAGGACGCCCCCTATTCCTCCCAGGACAGAGCATACCACTACCCGGACCCCATCCAACATCCCGCCCGCGTGCTCGGCGACACAGACAGCCGGGCGCACATCCAGGAGCTCCAGGACAGACTGCAAATCCCCCTCTACCACTCAGCGCTGCGCCCAGCAAACGTCCCAGCCCAGCTCCAAAAACGACGCATCCAGCTCCTCAGGGAGCAACTAACATTCCTCACCAGGGTCGCCAGATGGCTCGCCCGCAAACACATCCACGCCCCTGAAGAACACACCCGTTGCCCGTGCGACCACACCACCCCGGAGGACTGGGAACACTTCAAGAAATGCCCCCTCCATACAGGCAGGGACACGCTAGTGGGCTGGTCCCCGGCGGAAACCCTGCGACAACACGAAGGATGGCCAACCCGGAAGCCACGCACACCAGGTCACCAAACACCTCTTCCGGGATTCCCTGGTCAAAGAAGCCACCATGAAAGGGGCGGTGACACAGGCCCTGCACTGACACCTCACCAAACACACGGAAAGCCCCATGGAGGCAGCAGCACACCTCCAGCTAGAGGCAGTCCGCAGAGCAGCGGCCCAAATGGTACACCGCAAACACCTCCTGTTAACACACGCGGAGCAACTCACCGACCCTACCACGAGGGAACACATGCAGCGTCCCATCCATTACAATGCCGTGCATGACCCACACGTCCACTAACCCACTCCGCGCCCCGCACGCGCCCTACATCTCCATCCGCAGGCCTCCAGGACACCACCACAGCGCCCCGAGGCCCATCTCTCACCCAAGAAGCAACCCGGCACCGCCCAGTCCGGCCGAGCCCAACCAGGACCAACCATGCATCGACATAGACGCGCAAGACCCCGACAGCCCATCCAGCCCACCCCCCCCGGACCAGGGGCACCCCCCCCTCACACCGGCCACCATCCGCGACCCCGACCTCCTCCGAGCAACCCTCCAAGACAGGGCCCCGACCACCCCCCTGGGCTGGTCCCGCCTACAAGAGGACTGGACCAAGCTCACCGTCAAAGCCCTCCGGGACCTGACCACCCCAGGCAGCGGCCTCCACGAGGCCATCGTAGACCTCATACTCTGGCGAGCCCGCAAACACACCCAGGGCCAGCACGTCTGGATCCCCCCCATCGAGTGGGGCCAGGCCCTGACGCACGACACCGGCATCAACGTCACGCGTCAAGGGACCGTACGCCTACGACGGGCCCCAGCGGAGACGGACCACCCAGCAGACCGGAACGGCCCGGAGCAGTGGAAACAGGCCTGCGCACCAACCCGCGACACCGCCCTCCGCGCCGCCGGCCTCCGCAACCCAGACGACGACCTCCCCCCCGAACCTACAGACAGTGACCACCCCCCGCCGGAGGTCTGGGTTACAGTCCTCGAGCGCGGCCACTACTACGTGATAGCCGCTACGGCTACGTCCCCCGGCCCGCAATGGCTCATCCAAGGGACAGACACCATGTTCACCCCAGAGACCGCCCCACCGAGGGCAATAGGGGACCCCATCACCCAGCACAGGGTCCTCAGGGGCGTCCTCCAGCCAGGAGACAGGCCCCCAGCCCGCGCCCTGGCCCAAATCACCTCAGGGAAGGCGGGCTACCACCTGGGATTGGCCATGCTCTGCCCAACCCACTGGATCCAGCGCCGCTGGCCACCCACGGGGACCGTGCCCTGGGTTTGGGCCATCCCCACCGCCCACACACAAGTTCGAGGCGGGCCCGGACGCACGACCAAGTCCCCCCCCCAGACCGCAGCAATCCCTCACCTGCGGGTACCATGCCATCCACAGGGTCCTCAACCGCGCGGGTCTTAGCCCAAAGCTAGCATACCCCCTTCCGACCACTGACCAAGAGGTCCACCATATACGCAGGCTCGTCTGCGAAATCCTTGCCGCGGCAGCAGAAGACGGCAAACTTCTCCTCCAAACCGCCCGGCCTACAACAGACCACGCAAGCGCGCCGCGGCGAGCAGACACATACACCGACACAACACAGGCCACCGCACAATCCCCGCTCATGCCCCTCCCCTCTCGCTGCTCAACAGGGGACCCACACACGCCCACCATCGCGCGCACCCTCGGGCCCCGCGACACGGGCCGCCCCCACCCGCCAGAACACAGCACACGCCCGCCACACACCCACCCGCCGGACGCCCCTCACCGCCCCCCACACTCGACAACCCACACACACCCGCCGAGAGGAACCCCTGCGCCCCGCGGCAAGCCCACCCCACCCAGTGGCCCGCCGACGCCCCCCGCGCACACCCCAGAAGACCCAGGCCCACCCCCCCCGGCCCCTGAATGCAGCCCACGCGAGCTGTTCCCCCCTGCAGACGCCAACCCACACAACCTGGCACATTGCAGGACCCGGGCCCAGCCAAGCCCACAAGGAGAAGGCCGCAGCCCCGCGCCTCCCTCCCCCGCCGCTGCCGACCAGATCGGCCCGCCGGGCCGCCAGGTCACGACCGGGCCCCCCCAGCCGCCCGCCCCCAACCTACAGCCCGAGGAGATGCCCTCCATCCTCCCCGCCGTGGCCGCAGCAGAAGCCGCCGCCCGCAAGCCCGCCCGCATCACAGCCCAACCCGCGTCCACCACCTCCTCCTCATCCTCAGCCTCGTCCACGTCCTCCATCTCATCCTCCGACCCCCCCCTCCCCGCCGCCCTCATCCTCAAGGCCACGGCAAAAGCCAAAGCCGCGGCCGCACCCACCGACCCCCCGACCCCCACACAGGCGACTCGGGCACCCCGGCAACGCACCGGGACGACCCCGACCCGACATTGGCGCCCTCACACCTCCAGACAGAGGTACTCCTCAACCTGGAACCGGACCCCAACCCCAAACCCGACCCCAAACCCAAGCTGGCGCCCACGCGAGCACACACAACACCACAAACGCAACGACACAAACCCAACCGACACCACCCCCACCCGGACCCTCACCCAAGCAAGGACCCCCCACCAACCGCAACCCACGCCCCCCTCCCACCGGCACCCACCACCACCGCAGAGGCGGCCACCCAGCACGACCCCGTCCAAGCCCTCTTCCGCATCCCTGTCAGCAAGCGCCCCGTCATCCATCCCCCACAAACCTCCACCACCGCTGGCCAAACCGAACCCAGGGACGTGGGACCCCTCGACCACCGTCACCGTCAAGCCCGGCCCCCAACCCGCCCCCCCTGCCCACCACATAGTGCAGCCCCGGGGACTGCCCACGATGACCAACCCCCCACCCCCACAAGGGGGACCGGAAAACCCACAAGGGGTCCATGGGCCATACGCGCAACACCAACCCCACCACTACCCACACCACCAACACCAGCGGCCCCACCACCACCACTACCAACACCACCCCCACCACTACCACTGCCCACCGCCCTACCCCACCGGGCCACAACCCCCCGTGCACGAACAGCACCAGCGAATGGGATGGCAGCCACCCATACCCGACCTACCGCCAGGGGCCACCACCCCCGTACCAGCCACCCCCCGCGTACCAGGAACCGTATCCGTATCCCCCCGGCCACCACGTCCACGCCGAAGGGGCCCCCTGGGCCCAACCCCGGCAAGGACAGTCACTCGACCCATACCACCAGCCGCTGCCGCCACCACACCCCTACGTGGCGGATTCATGGACGACGGGGACCTCCCCCTCCCCCCCCAGTACCAGGCGGCACCACGCGAAGCCCCCCAGGACCCGCCGACGCCTCCTGACTGGCCCGACTCGAGCGATGAGGCCCGGTCCCGCAAACGACATCGCTCCCGCTCCCCCCCCGCACGGCACACTCGCCCACGGCGCCGACACTCCCCACACCGCCACCGCGCCACCCACTCGCGCCGCTCCCGCTCCCCCAGGTGCCACCACGACCCCCCAAGACCACGCTCCAGTCGCTCCGGCTCCCCCGGGCACCACAAAGAGCGCCACCGCCGCCCCATGTCCACCTCCCCTTCCCCCCACAGGCCATACAAGACCCCCACCCCCAACCCCCGCCACCACCGCTCCCGCTCCCCCCGACGCCGCCAGGCACCCCACCGCCGCCCCATGTCCACCTCCCACTCCCCCCACACGCCCCGCCGCGCTCACCGCTCCCCCCGCCGCCCATACCCATTCACCGGCCCCAGCCCCCGCCACCACCACTCCCGCTCCCCCGGACGCCACCAAGCGCGCCACCGCCGCCCCATGCCCACCTCCCCCTCCCGTTCCCCCCTCCGCCCGTACCCGTCCTCCACCCCCAGCCCCCGCCACCGCCGCTCCCGCTCCCCCAGGCACCGCCACCCCCGCCACCACCGCAGGTCCACGTCCTCCCCCCGCCGCTCCAGGACCCCGGGCACGGACCCTTCCCCCCCCCAGGCCCCCGCCCACCTCGCCTGGTGGTCTCCCCCCGCTTTGCAGGAGCTCCGCCGCTGGGTGAAGTGGGTCGGGGGAGCGGGAAGGCACGAAGGGGTGCACATGGTGCATACCTTCGAAGAGGTGCGCACCCGCACCCCCGCCAACCCCAACGAGGCCGCCCCGGAGACCATCATGCAGCAAGCGGCATGGGAGGCCCTCCTCCGCGATGAGGTCAAGGGCCTCCGCCCCCCCTACACCCCCCAAGCCCTCCGCCAGTGGCTCCAGGCCACCCACCCCCAGGCCTGGGCTGCCGGCGCCCCCTCCCAACCCCGCCCCTCCCGCCACCACCACACCAGGAAGGGGGAGGACAAGGGCAAGGGAAGGGCAAGGGACACCAAGGAGCAATCAGGCAAGAGGGCAGGGAGGGGCCCCAAATGAGGGCAGGTTCTCACAGGGACAGGACGCCGGAAGAGACACCAGATGGGGGCACGAAACCACCCAAGAACCAGGAAGGGGCGGGACCGGGGACCAAGGCACGGAGGAAAAGGGCACCACGGCAGGCGCCACAACCCACACCCAGGAAGGGCAAACCACGACAGAGAGACCAGCGCCGCCCCACCCCCACCAAACACCCCACGACACCCGGGGGCGCACCCCCCAACACACACCACCGAAGCAAGCATCGGACGCCGTGCGGATCACACTAGCGCACGGCCACCAGCCACCGGAAACCAAACGGAGAATGGAGGGCACACCTACACGGGGAGAACGGGCCACACCCACAGAGGAAGCCGCAGGGAACGCCGCCGCACGGCGCACCACCACGCCCTCACCGCCAGGCAACGACCCCGGCCGCCACAAGGGCCACCTCACAGGCACCGGAAGAGGACGAAGGCACGGCCACAGCGACCAGGACTAGGGACCGAAACCCCCAGAGAACACAGGACCAAGGCACAGGCCCCCAAGGAGGGCAACCGCACGGACCGTCACGCGATCGACCTACCCGACCCACCAGCTGGAGCAGCACGCCCAAGCCCCCACAGCACGGACCCAGCGAGACACCCACACCTAACCGCACCCCCCAGCCACCAGCCAGCCACACTCCGGCTCGCACTCCGCACAACAACACAGGCCAGCCTGACCTCCACTGACCCACTGCGGCACCACGCGAGGGCACGGCACACCGCACCACAGCGCGCCACGGTGCAACGCGCCACAGCACGACGCGACGCGACGCGGCACAGAGCGGCACAACACAACAACACTAACCCTAACCTGAAGGACTAACCGAAGCCAGCCACCGCACACCCTGGAAGGCGCCGCACCAGCAGGGCACACACCAGCACCGCAGGCCACACACGGGGCCACAGCGCGCCTGTCAACAACGGTGGCGCACCACCCAGAAGATTAAAACCGGCACCGCAGAGGAGAAAGCACACGAACAACCCCAGCCCCCTAACCCAGAACCACAAGCAGCCGCCTGGCGCAGCCGCCCAGCCGGCAGAGCCAGGACCTAACCCGGCAAGAAGGGGCGCCGAGCCCACCGTGTACATAGCCCACCCGACCCATGGGGCCGGAACGCGGCCAAACAGAACGCAACTGACAACAGCGGCCCGGAAGACAACACTGAATGCAGGCCAGTGCGTGCACCAGCCCAGGGAAGGCAGAGGGAGGAACAGACAAGCCCCCCCCCCCCAGAAGAAAAAAGAAACGAAGGAGGGGGGAGGGGGAAAAGGCGCGAAAACAGCCCACAGCCGCCAAACCGCCCGCCAACACCACCAGAGGTGGCCAAACCCCCCCCCAGAAGGCACCGAAGACAGGACCCCCAAAGAGGCACAGGGGGACCACCCAGCCAAAAACGGCACCACCAAGCCAGGAACAGCGGCCCACCGGGAAAAGGGACACCGAAAAAGAAAAAAAAAAAGAGAGCCAGCAGCCCAGCCCGAAAGAAAGGGAATGGGGGGACAGGGACCACAAGGCCCGGGACGGGAACACCCAAAAAAAAAAGCGCAGAAAACACACCCCGGCAACCCAGCCAAGAAGGGCTAGGCACAGCCGAGACCCGGGCCCAGCACACACGCCCACACCGCACGCCAGAACCGGAAACGGGGGGGGGCAAGCGGGGCGCCCACGCAACCACACACGTCTCAAAAGCAGGCCGAAACCGAGCCCCAACCACGAACACCACAAACAGCCGACACTAGAGGGACAACACCACAAACCGTGCCCAAACACACCCACCCAAGACCCCAGCCAGGACTGGCGGGGTTAACAAAACCCACACCCAACCGCCAACCGGACCCAAACACAAACGCCGCACAACAGTAGGAAACCAAGTGCCCACAGCCCGGGCACTGAGGCAGCCCGTGCCATGCAGGTGACCCAGCCAAACGAGATCCGGAGACCGGGGGTAAGGCTGCATCCTAAGGCCTGCGCGGCTTTGGGACTCGAGGCGGAGCGTGCGACACCCAAGCGCCTCGGAACCCTAGTACCAAGAACGTGCATGCATGCCTCGGGAACGGGATACGCCAGGAAGTCCGGTGAACCTCTAGGGTTCCGTCCAAAGGAGGAGACGTGCGCAAGCACGGGGGCACACGCTCCCGGCGAGACAAGCACGTCACGCTGGCGGCGATCAGCCCTCCCGGTGTTGCCCGGGGCCGCTTTGTTGGGGGCCAACAGTCAGGTCTAGCGGGATGTAAGCCGCATCCCCTCTTCACGCGCGCAGCTTCTTCCTGTTCGTCACAGGGGCGACGCCAGGGGGAACCATGGGGCGCCTCTCCAGACCGAGTGCACCTACCTACCTACCTACCGTCTGTTTTTGTTGATGCAGTCGACTGGTGCAACTTATATTATCTAATATGTTTTTAGATGTCGCCTTTGTGTCAGAACTGCCAACTGGCGCAGTGCCGCAGGCGCAGGATTGTCTACGGCATTCGTTCTTCAAGGAATGAATAAGGAATTGTATTCGCTGAAGTAGATAAGTAGATCAGGATGATTTTTATAATACGGTCGCAGTTTTTGATATGAAAATTGTTGAGTTGCATATATCGTGATTGTATAAATGTGTCGTTGTATCTGGCGCTTGTTGTTGTTCAGTATCAACCTCTCATGCTTGCAAAAACTCAGGATGTGTCAAGGATCGTGTTGGGAGACTGACAAGGATCCTACAAAATTTCAATGACTGACTGAGGACAGAAGACGACACTCATGAACATTCTTGTCCTCCATGACATGCTTTCTCCGTTTTGTGCCAGTGATCACCTTGTTCCATCCCAGGTTTTCCAAAACCAGAGCAGACAGACTTGGTTAATCCTCCCGTGGTGAAGCAGGTCAAGGTGTTTCACAAAATGGTGTGGGGAATACCAACGAGACGTAGCGTAGACTACATCAACCGGAGATCGGAAATCTAAAATGACAAAGACATCGGGGATCTATACAAAAACCAGAAATCATGGTCACCCGAAAAGTTGGTAGATTTGTTGTTTGGCATTTTCAGCGAAACCTTTGCCGTTGGCAAACTCCTTGGTCCTCGATGGTCGCGTGCACTATGACTGGTTGCAACAACTTTACGACGATTCGTCAAAATGCACGGAAGAAGATGTTCAATCCTCAATTGGCTTTGGCTTAATCAATGCCTGCGACTAATGAGTCTTCGCAATGAATTTCTTCAGCGCTAACGCTAATTTCTGACAATGAGAAATTGGATGTCCTGTAGCTAATCCTCAAAACGAATACTACAACAAAACCGAAACGCAAATATTGCCCGTACCAAAACACGTGCCGCTTGGGTGACAAGTGCTTGTTCAAACACCACTCCACCTCCAACAACCCATATTTTCTTCCGCTTGGGCTGTTCTCTCAAATACACCATGTGGCCGAACCAAATACAGCTGAGACAAGTACTACTGATTGCTTCAAACAAGGTGATCTCCTTGCCTGTCTTGCAGACACAGCTACTGGACCGTCTCCATTAATTACATCTACCTCCGAATCATCACTCACGGTGCCGCAATGCACTCCATCATTAACGCCGCCGCCTACTTCTCCAACAGCACCCTCGACTAGACAGCCAGGACTGCCCCTAGCCAAAACTTCGCCACGAGCAACACTACAAGTAGAGGTGCAGTCATCACACATTAACAAGTCTTTCTTGCCTCCTCCCAAAGCATCACTCGTATCACGAAGGGGCTCAGAAGAAGGAGAATGGCGACTCGTTCAAAAGCAACAGCATCGCCGGACTGAAAATGGTTCGCCACAAGCCAACAATCAATTCAAATGTAAAAACTGTACAGAGAACTTCGTTCTCACGCCAGAAACAATACAATGGTACCTATCAAGATATCTGCAAGTTCCCTTACGATGCGAAGGGTGCCGAGCTCAAAACAAACAACAAGCTCAATCACAAGAACTGAAACCAGCCAAAGTCTTGATGTATCAACATCTTCCGCCAAAAACCCACGACGTCGCCGCCACCGTGACTACGGTCAACACTGGCAACAACAACGTGGCCTTCGCTCAACACCACATCACAACAGCAAGCAACAAGAGAAACAGCCGCTGATAGCACCAGCGAAAGCAACCAAGACAGCCATAACATATCAGAGCCACGCCAGGTCCCCAACTCAGACGCATCTGGTGGCTCCTCGCAATCGGTTGCGTTGAAACAATCAGACTATGATTCCCTTTCGGCCTCAGACTTCGACAACTCCGTTAGCACTTCGCCACCATCATTGGAGCGGGGGTTTGACGACGGCAGTTCACCTCCATCATCAATCCAAAGGGAATATGATTTCATGGGTGAAAATGAGGCTGACTTCTTTGAATGCAATCACCTAGGCTTTTAGGGTAGGGAAAATTGCCAAATTGGTGGTAAAATGAATTCTATGGTGCGTAGCATTCCTTTCTCAGACTTTACAGGTGCCTCCATAGCAGCCTTGGAGAGGTTTGACATCTTTGTTGGGTGTCACCCCAAAACTCTTCTTTTTAGACACGTTTTGTATGAGGAGGCTCGGCTTCAGCACAGCTCAATCCCCATACTGAACACTACTCAAAACTACCGGTTTACTTCACAAGTGTACTCTACATTCCCCCGTTTGGTACACTTGTCCCCTGATTTTGTTTTGCCTATATCTCTAAACTGAGGCCACAAGCGGGAGACGGCCTTCACCAATGGATCTGGCATCCAAAAATTATGGAGGTATAGCCCCTTATAAAAATACTTGCAAATTCATCAATTTTGGGGTTTCAACCCAGGTCTCCCATTTGTAATTCCATGCCTTTAACCACTAAAGCAACCAGCCTGCCAGCTTAACTGCCAGTCACCAGTGAATATAAAACAAATCAAAATCAGTTCTCACTCACTTACCAGCCGCCAATAACTGTCTCCCTATGCTCAAAAAAACCGGTTTGCTTCATGAATTGATATAATTCTGAGCTACTTGTTTTTTGAGTTTCTGTTTTAAAATTTAAAATCACAGAATATAGTTTGGCCAAAATGGAAGTACCGGACATTGTGGATTTTATCACGAAATTACCAGAAGCGATGCAGCAAGTTCCAGATTTGCAGGCCTTGTTGGATGCAATGGAAGACATGGATGCCAATGCACTGACAGAGTGGCAAGCGACCAAGGCGTATTCCCAATTGACTGGGCATAAGACAGTCTGTGTCGCGAAAGATTTCTTGCCTTTATTGCGCAACGCCCTACATATGGTGCACACTGGAAAAACCCAAAAAGACCATGTCCACGGCAATTAAAGAGGACGTCTTCTTGATGTCATCGGCGCTGGAGGACGCGCTGAAGCGCCCCGGGTCTTCTGAACAGACCTTCGTGTGGCAGGACAAAACGCACTCCACTCCGTCGATCGTCAAGAGGTTGCTGGCAGAGGCGCCCGCGTTGGTGGAGCCTGCGAAAAGAGGCAAGTTCATGCACGAGGTACCGCACTATGAGGAAATAGGTTGAACCCCAGTGTATAACGCGCCACTGCGTAGAGAATACGATGCAGAGAAAGTGTGCTGGGACACACACCTGCGTGAATGTTTGCGTATGCTCACCACGTTGCAACTCGTGTCAGAAGAGCCAGAGTCGATGCCAGACATTGATCCGGTGAATATGTTGCATCACACGATTGCGTCGTTAGGGGCGCTGTCTCGTTCCATCACACAGTCGCGACGAGTGGCAGTAGATAAAAGACTCGAAGTGGAAAAACCAGGTTCCACACCACTGTTTGCTGAGGCGGAACTAAAGCTATTGAAACACAAAGATACCTTGAACCATAAACCGCGTGGCAGATCAACGTATTCCAGCTTCCAACAGTCCGGCTTCCAACATTCAGGTAGTCGTTATGGCAAGGGATACTCGTTTCGTTCTGAGAAAGGAAAAGGCAAAGGTAAAGGGAAGGGCAAAGGCTACGATAAGCCCTTCCACACTGAGTGTGTTGCAGAGAAATGACGTCCGTCAATGATGTTCTGATGTCGGAAGTCATCGTGAGGGGAGTGGACACTTCCATTCCTCCTTACAAGCGCCTACAGGCCGCTTGGCGCGAATGGGATGCACTTGGAGATGCGTATGTTTCTCGCGTAGTGCAGGGCGGACTCTTTTTCGATTGGGTCCCTGGTTTCGATTCGTTACACCCTGAAGACAATTACAGACCTTTTTCACTGGCTCCACACGCTCCAGACATCTCGGACGAAGACGTCGTCTTACGGCGAGAGGTAGACAAGTTGCTTCTTGCAGGTCATGTCAGCGAAATTGACCCTGAAGAAGCGAAATGTGTTACTTCTATATTCTTAGTCGACAAAAAACCTGACCCAGAGAATCATGAAGGATCATCCAGGCCGTGCACAAATTTGAAGCCAGTGCATCGTTTCATACACGTGACCTATTTTACATTACTGTCGCTAAGGGAAATTTTGCCGTACCTGAAGAAGGGATACTAAGCATGCAAACCGGATTTGAAATCGGCTTATTTTCACATGCCGATTGCGAAGAGAGATGCATCATGGTTGTGTTTCCGACACAGAGGACGCGTGTTTCGTTGAAATTGTTTGCCTTTTGGTCTTAATATCGCCCCCAGGGAATGGCAGCGGTTGACGCTACCAGTGGTGAATTACTTACGAAAAAAGAGGGTTTTACTTTCAGTCTATTTGGACGATTTCCTGATTATTGCACCGACGAGGGAGCTCACAGCAAAGCATACCCAATGACTGGCCGATCTTCTGTGTAGGCTCGGGATACAGATCCACATCGCCAAGTCCGTGTTAAGCCCAACTCACGCACTGGTCTTTCTGGGCTTCTTGCTTGATCTACGCGAGGCAACGGTTTGTATACCACCACACAAGCTCAAGTCACTTCTTCACGATGTGAGACGGGTACTGGAAGCGGACACACCAACTTGCAGACGATGCTCGTCAGTTCTGGGTCGCCTTCGGGCACTCCTATTCGCGGCTCCACAAATGCGGTTGTTCACGGATGCACTAGCGCAACACGTGGCGGTGCTGAGCAGGCGCGGATGGGAGGCACGAGCAGACCTGCCGGACCAAGTAACTATTCAGTTGGAACTGGTTCTGGAGGAGCTACTTCAATGGAAAGGGCGTCCATTCACGGTCGAGCTCGAGAAGACGCACATGTGGACGAATGCATCCGATCACGGTTGGGAGGCAACTATGCGCAATCACGTGGCAACTTACCGTTGGTTCAGCACATCAGAGGGTCACATAGACCTGAAGGAATTCAGGGCAGGCGTCAATGCCATCAAAACGTACCTACTGCGGGACACAGAGCTTCATCTCCAGGTAGACAACATGGTGTTCTTCTACTACCTGAGGAAATGCGGAGGTCGCATCCAAAGGTTAAACAGTCTCATGCAAGAGTTATGGGATGACTGCCGTCAGATGAACGTGTTCATCGTGCCACATTATGTGCCCAGCGCGCTCAACCCAGCAGACATGTAGAGTCGTCAACAAGTGACATTGACGGAAGCATCACTGGATCCGGGCAGCATGGCAACAATTTGGAAGACATTTTTGTGGATAGATACGGCAATCGATTGGATGGTGAGTGCGCTGAACAAGCAATGTCAAAAGTTTATTTCAGAGTACCCTCAGCCAGGGGCGTCAGGGGTGGACATTTTTGTTCAACGAGCGCAGAAGATATCGCCGGGTTTTTGCAACCCTCCGTGGCATATGATCCCCTAAGTTCTCGCTTATCTGGAGGAGGCGAAGAAATACGAGGTTCTTCTTGTGGTTCCATACCATCCGCGGAAGCCATGGTGGCACAAGTTCCAGTCTTTGGCACGGCGCACGATCACAATCTATCGAGCAACCTATCATCTTCCAGACGGGGTAACGGTCGGGGCACGTCAGCCTATGATCTGCGGGTGGCCCTTCAAGACTATCTCAGACTTGGAGGACCATCCACGGAAGAAATCGAAACACACATGAAGGCGCTGGGAGAACAAACCTTCAAAAGATACAACAGGGCTTGGCTCAAGTTTCAGTCGTTGGCGAGTTCCAAACGATCCTTTACTTCCATACGGGATTTGGAGTCCATTCCAATTTCTTCGTTAGCATACTGGCTGATCCGATTTTCCGAGAAGGAGTCGTTAGCGGAGGCAGGTTGCGCATACGCTGCTTTGCTCCTATTGTCTGGGGCGCAAGCTTTACGATACAAGCCTATTTGGAAAGTTATCAAGAAAAGATGGAACTATTCAGTGCCGTGTTACGTGGTGTATTACGACGTTCCCAAGCTATTGCAACAGCTACCATACTTGGAGGCAAGGACTGAATCTCAAGTTCGTTTGCGTCTTATTCTGGTATTGCGCTCTTTCGCGCTTTTTCGTGGCATCGATCTGGAACGTACGAAACGCACAGGTATCATTAAGCAGGGCAAAGTTTGGTTTGTCCAGGCCAGGCGTAAAGGACGTCCTGTTTACGAACCAAGTCCAATCCACGGAATGTCGAACAGAGCATACTGTCCTCTTTATTGGTTGGGGGTATACCTGGAGATGACCAGCTCTTACGAAGGGAACGAACTCTTCGTGTCGCTCAAGGCTCCCAGGAAGCCCATTGTGGCAGGGACCATCAGTTTGTTGACTACGACATTTCTGCGTTTACTGCGCACAGTACGAGGGGGTCTGCGGCAACTGCTCTGATTCTGTTAGGGGTTGATCCTCATATCGTTTGCGAACCGGGTGATTGGAGAAATTACGACACGTTCAGGCGTTGTTATAACAGAGTACGGGCGATGACTAATATCGCGCAGTCGGTGGTGCCCAAGGATTCTGACGATTCTGAGCTTCTGTTGATGGAATAATGGGACGTTTTATGAATTTTTTATAATATTATTTATTGCATTCTTTTACGGCTTCTGCTGTCTGTGCTCAGTATGGGGATTGTGCTGTGCTGAAGCCGAGCCTCCTCGAACTTACCAAAATGTAATGCAGAGGAAGGAAGAGAAGGCGAGGCGAAACCACAGCACAAGACACATACTGCGCGCCTCCACGCCCTATATACGGGGTAAAAGAACGAGGGGTATAAAGTGCTATTGGTTTTGAAACATATGTGCTACTTGAAGCCAACCGTTTGTTTTGAGCATAGGGAGACAGTTATTGGCGGTTGATAAGTGAGTGAGAACTGATTTTGATTTGTTTTATATTCACTGGTGACTGGCAGTTAAGCTGGCAGGCTGGTTGCCTTAGTGGTTAAAGGCATGGAATTACAAATGGGAGACCTGGGTTAAAACCCCAAAATTGATGAATTTGCAAGTATTTTTATAAGGGGCTATACCTCCATAATTTGTGGATGCCGGATCCATTGGTGAAGGCCGTTTTCCCGCTTGTGGCCTCAGTTTAGGGATATAGGCAAAACAAAATCGGGGGACGAGTGTACCAAAAAGGGTAATGTAGAGTACACTTGTGAAGTAAACCGGTAGTTTTGAGTAGTGCTCAGTATGTGTCTTGTGGTATGCTTTCGCCTCGCCCCCTCTTCCTTCCTCTGCATTACATTTTGGTAAGTTCGAAAAGTGTGGTTGACGTGTTAGTTGACAACTATTTTGCGACTCAATCTGCATCTCAAATTGAATGGGGACTTCCCGGTATCTAATGGGGTCAAAGACATCCAAGGACATTGCAAATAATCAATCTTTGTTCCTCTCGTATGTTTCGGCGTTTCGGGCTTTGCTTAAATGACTTTACTTCCTTTGCTCTACACAATTTGGGTATGACTTGCACATTGACATGTATTTCGTGACACAATATCCCCTCTCATTCTATTTTCTATTTTTGGTAAGTTTGGTTGAGATTCAAACTTTTAGGATACTGCATTGTATTTTTCATTACTTCATGATGTATTGTTTTAATCCCACTGGTGGTCACTTCTATGTTTTCTAGCCTTTACTGCATTTAGCTGGTGAGTTGACGGGTACCGTGCGAATCGTCGCACGTGTCAGGTAAGTCGTCGTGAAAACAGTATTCAGCAAGTTAACAGGTGTCTTGTGCTGTTTTATACTTAGGAAAAAACTCTCTTTTTTTGCTGCCAGAGTAAATTGTAGGCAATTAAATCTTGAATTCATGAAACCTTTGATGTGCCGCTCCGCTGCGGCACACATTGCGCGTCAACTGGTAGGTGTTGTTCAACGCAGTACCAGGAGGACAGCAGTAGAATGAGCGCAAAGAAGACCATTAAGACGGAGGTAGGTGTGGATGAAGAGGTCCCCGAAGGTGTGTGCTACCGCACGGCTGCAGTACAGCTGATTTCATACTTAACGTGTCGGTTGTCAAGTCTTTTCCCCTGTCAAAGGCCGACTCTTCAGACGGGCATGTTCAGTGCACCCCAAACGCCAAAACAGAAGCAATCGGCAGTGACAGCGACGGCGATGACAATGTGGAGGTTCGTATTTGCTTTCAGCGGCACTTGGTGCATCATGGGCGATTTAACAAGCCGTTTAACGCGCCTTTTGCGTGTTACGATACTCGTCAACTTTGCTGTGTCTGCTGTGCTGCCCCCTTGCTCGGCATTGCTTTGCAGATCACAAGTGACGTGAACGGAGACGCCGAAAACGGTTCTGACGCATCCAATGCTTTTGCACGTAGACACATTTTGAGTCCGGTGAAGACTGTTCGATCAAATTTACACTGCAAAACTACTTTACAGCAGAAACCAGTAGGCAGAGTCACCCGATGGATGCCCCTTACCACACTTCAGCACCAGCGCAAGCTTTCTCCAACAGAGCAGCTTTTTCTCGGAAATCACATTCAAGTGGGTGTCAGGCACGTATGGTTGTCAGGACTACAGACCTCACTGTGACACCAGTGGCCGAACATGCCCTAAATGTCAAGGAGTACACCCGATGGATCCCATCTCATACTGTGCCCTCTGTCCCACGATGCAATGGTTCCAACAGTGTCTCTCCAGCGCCTGGCACCCCCCTTTTTGACAAATTAGCACTCGAATGGTGGATAGCCAGCGACCGTGGGGACCGACGACTCGCTACCAGAACACTCGTCCCAAAAAAGCTCCACACAACGCTTGCAACGTCCCCGTCAGGCAAGGACCCCGCTATGCATGCTAAGGACTTTGACAGCGCCCTGGTTAAACGCAACAGGGCGCTCACGCAGCTCATCGAGGACGCGAACAAATATCTGCACGACAACCCACCCGGGGCCATTGGCCCACCAGTAACCAGAAACAATTTTTTTGATTCCCTGGGTGAATTCAGTACCTCCAGAGGCCATGCCCCCCGGGACCCGCCAAAATACGCTCCCCCCCCGGCCCTGCCTGCGGCGGTGTTGACACCCCCGAAACGCAAAGCCTCGGATCAACCACAACAAAAAAAACGCCCCCCCCCCCCCGGCACCGCCCAAGCCAGCAAAGCCCAGCGCAGCGCAACGCGCTCTGGACGCCTACCTGCAGCCTATTGGCCCCCGTCCCCCCCCCCCTCCCCCCCCTGCGTCACCCCGACGTGACGGAGCCCAGGCGCAGCACAAAGGGCGAAAGCGCAGTGAACCCGCCCCCCCCCGGCCACACACCCCCCTGATCCCAAACAGCCTCGGATCGACAGATTCTTCCCGCCGAACTAGCGGCCTGAACCCTTTGTATGTCTCTCCTCATGCCTCCAGTATATCCCTACGATGTAGCTAGCTAATCCACCCTGACCACCGCCGAAAGTACCCTCTGTTAGCCAGGTTTTGCTTACAGTTTCGAATGCACATCCAACTCTCATGATATATTGCGTATATCACCCCCTCATTTGCCGGCGGATGCCCTACGGGATCTTGAGGCGCCGAGCACCCGAATTTGCACTGACCCAATGGCGTATCTGACGCATCCAATGTTGTAGGGGACGCCCCAGAGGAGCACAATCAAGAGGAGGAAAATGAAGAGGAGGGGAATCAAGAGGGAGTGGGAGAGGACGAGGAAGAGGAAGAAGAGGAAAATACTGACGAAGAAGACGATGTGCCCTGCCCAGACCAACGAGACAACAGCGATGTGGTGAAACGCGACATTGCCTGTGAAGAAGCAGGCCTCCCAGGAAGCCTGCGTAAGCAAAAGAGGGCAGATTGAGTTGAGCAAAGGGGGGGGGGCTTGCAGTTTGTAACTTGAACCAACTGTTCTCTGCATTGCAAGGAGGAGTGCAGGACATCGCTGACAAGTTGAGATTGCCCCGTGCTGCAAGAGAGTTTTTGGTTGTGCGAGTTGGCTACGGCACAGGTGAGGCTGTCAACATGGCAGTGCCGCTGCACAGGGTTGTGTGTTTTGCGCTGGGGACAGAGCAGAGAATGGCTGTTGGTGACAGCCCTGGTCACATTGTGCGCTGTAAGCGCTTGGCACCATGCATTCTAAACCTCAACTCCAAACAGCACCTCTCCGTCAAGAGAAACAGCCGTAGGTACAGCTACGTTGCAGTGTTTCCAACGAAAAAAGGTCAGACCCTGCAGATGCAGGAAGCCACACCCAGCTCTGGAGGTAAGAATGTGTTCAATGACCGAAGTTCCACCCGCGCCCTTACTAAACAAAGTGCACTCAGTAACACCATCACCGACCTCGCACAAAAAATTGACAACAGGGAGAAAACTGTTGAAGCTTTGAAACCACTTGCTGAAGCTACGGACAAGCTTACCGCTGATGGTACACAACCTCAAAACAAAAAGCAGAAGACGGAACATCAGGGCCAAACCCACACACCATCCACTGCTCCTCTCACGGTCCCTTGGCCGTGGTTGGGGATTTGCACTGCACCACTTCCCTGAAAGGACCGGATGCGCTGCACTGCTGATGGACGAGTCAGAGTACAAGCCTTTCCCTTGCTTTGTTGTGCACTAGCCACGTTTGAGGTGTGATGTCATGTGCACAAATCTTGTCAAGGTGCATTTCAACTTGTATTTTCAACAAAAAGCGGTGACTGGAAAAAGAATTGCTGCAAAAATTTCAGAAAAGAAGAGAGGAAGCACAAACAATGACCAATGTCTGACTTTTGACCTCATTAGATACCGGGAAGTCCCCATTCAATATGACATGCAGATTGAGTCGCAAAATACTTGTTAACTAACAAGTGAGCTATATTTTTCAGAAAAAAGTGTCGAAAAAGAAGATTTTTGTGGTGAAACCCAATAAATATTTCAACATTCCCCAGGGCTGCTATGGAGGCACCTCTAAAGTCTAAGAAAGGGATGCTGGGCACCATAAAATTCATTTTAGGACCGATTCGGGAATTTATTCTACCCCAAAAGCCTAGGTGATCACAATGACTCGCCCACTGACTGTGCAGAGCCCCCATCTCATTACTGCACACCAAATGATTGGAATTTTACAGACCCTCGCCTTCGGCTAAAATTGCAGCAAGCCACTGAAAATCATGAAGTGTTCTTGGATGCGTGGCAAAATACGTGCAGGGAGCTCCACGAATCCAAAACACTCTCAGCACGCCACGCAGTGTTATTCCTACGCCACCGCAAAATGCTTCTTGCACAATTCCAATGATTCTTTATTTCCTACTTACTATTGGAACAACTCCCCTTCACGCTCACACATTATTTTGGGTCCTGTTTCCTATGGTCCAGTAATGTGCTCTGCAGGGAGGTAAGGAGAAAAGTCCTTTCTGTTTCCCCTCAAATCAATCGGTCTGCAATACAATAATCACAAAGACTCACTTTTCACCGTCCAAGACTCACCTTTTCACTGTAACAACTTCAGTGGGCATCCACACAGATTGTAATAACCACAGCGGGTACAAACCACTTTTTATGTTTCCCTTTTGTTTACAATGAAAGCCTGAGCCTCTGGTTTCTTTGAGTTAGTGCTCAGCACCTCAGGCTTTTATATCAAAGCTTCAGGAGATGTACTCAGCGGCCTTCCTTCGAAGAAACCTCGCAGTGTGAGCAGTCATTGTGTTTTTTCGGCGGGGGACCACCAAGCCCTCAAAACAAAAACTCCCTGGTCCTCGGCACGATTACACACATTGATGGCTCTTGACCAAGTGAACTTGGCTTGCACCTGAACTCCATCACCACGAGGCCCACATCTAATGCTTTCTAAACTTCTCAGGGGCCAAAGTGCTCGGGAACGGGCTCAACATGGGCTTATTTCCCCCGTTGGTGCACCCCAAATGGTCTAGGATGAGGTTTGGAAAAATGTGTTTTTGACCAATTGTTGACCCATTTTTGGTTGCAAAACAGCCCATTTACCAGGCATTTACAGAGAATCCCAGGACCAAAATGGGCCACCAGAAGCACTATATGGTCCAAAAACCATTGTTTTAGTGTCGATTCTGGGGTGAACTAGTCCACCCGCAACCTCCCACATTTTGTGGTTTCCACCCCTTGGAATTGCCCAAACGGACGCCTGGACCCCAAAACCTAGGCCTACTAGGCTGGGCTAAAGCTGCAAGCTCCAGACCAAACAGGTGGGTGCCCAAAGGGGTCAACATTGTCCAGTAGGGGCAAAAAGATAACTTTTCTCCACAACGACCCTAGACCATGTGTGCGCATTTTGAGTCATGTAGCCAAGGATATGGCCTATACTTGGTTTGTGGCTGTCGGCAGCAAATCTACACAAGGTTTGGAGCTTTATGGGCCTTTTTGGGCCCTTTGCGGGACACATCATGTAGTTACAGGGCAAGAAAGAGCTTGTTCACACAGCAACATCAAGCGGCACATGGAATGTGCCCGAATTCTCTTTCGTTTTGCCTTTTTGAATGTGTTCTAGGGCTTTTTTGGCCAAAAATTGCCGTTTTTGACCCTAAACTGCAGTTTTTTGAAACTGAGGTCCGCCACTTTTGAGTCCAGGTTGCCGCCGGCACCATTGAGTTTCTTGCTCAAGCTTTGTGTGACTGTACCTCATACCCACAGGTATCATCCAAAAAAATATGAGCCAAATCTGCAGCAGCACCACAGACTTCTGATTTTTCACCATTGCACGGATGCTCCTTGCTTGCTTGCTGCTTGCTGCTTGCTGCTTGCTTGCTTGCTGATAAGCCTGGTAGGTCCACCCTAGACACTAAAAAGTGTTATAAAACCAAGATTGGTTCCACCAGCTCGTTAGCCCAATCCCTAACCCCAACCCCTATCTGTAGCCCTCACCGTAACCATTATCGTAACCACAAAAAGCATATGCTGTGTCTCGCCGCTTGGCCACGCACCACCTTTCCCCCCCTAGCTCACCCTGCTAACCCTAACCCATTGTAAATCAAAAATGAATATTGGGACCGAGCTGGTGCAGGAGGGAACATCAGCTATGACGGGTGAGGGACATCAAGAATGATTCACACATTGATGGCCCTTGACAAAGTGAAATCAGCTTGCACGTGAACCCCATCACCACAAGGCCCATATCCAAGGATTTGTAGACTTTCTGGGGGCCACAATGCCCCACAATCCGCTCACAATGCCCTCATTCCACCCGTTGGTGCAACCCAAATGGTCTAGGATGAGGTTTGGGAAAGTCCATTTTTGACCCATTTTTCATCCATTTGTGGTCCCAAAACAGCCCTTTTTTTCAAGGCATTGAGGGATTTCCGGAAGACCAAAGTGGGCGACCACAAGCTCAAAACGGTCCAAAAACACTTGTTTTGGCGTCGCACATGGTCTAGGATCATTGTGAAGAAAAGTCATCATTTTGCGCCTACTGGACCCGGTTGACGCATTTGGGCACCCACCTGTTTGGGCTTGAGCTTACAGCTTGCCGCAGCCTAGTGGACCTAGGTATTGGGGTCCAGGCGTCCGTTGGGGCAATTCTGAGAGATGGAAACCACAAAACGTGGGAGGTTGCGGGTGGACTAGGTGCCCTCGGAATCACATTTTGAGCCATGTAGCCAAGGATATGGCCTATTCTTGGTTTATGGCTGACAGCAGGCAATCTACACAATATTTGGAGGTTCTGGGGCCTTTTTGGTCCGTTTCCGGGACATATAATGGACTTAGAGTGCCGCAAAGGGCTCGTTGACACGGTGAAGTCAAGTGGTATGTGGATTGTACCCATCGTTTCCTTTCGTTTGGCCTTTTTGAATGGGTTCCAGGGCTTTTTTGGCCCAGAAAATCGCCGTTTTTGACCCTGAGCTGCATTTTTTGAAACTGAGGTCCGCCACTTTTGAATCCGGTTCTTGGCCGCCACCATTGGATTTCTTGCTCAAGCTTTTGTGTGATTGTGCTTCATACCCATAGGTATCATCCACTAAGATCTGAGCCGAATCTAAAGCACCACGACAGACTTCTGATTTTTTTCCAAGGAACGGATGCTCCTTGCTTGCTTGCTGCTTGCTGCTTGCTGCTTGCTTGCTTGCACCTAGACCTGGTAGCTCCACCCTAGACACTAAAAAGGGTTATGATGCCAAGGGTGGTTCCACCAGCTCGGTAGCCCAATCCGTAACCCCAAACCCTATCCGTAGCCCTCACCATAACCATGATCAGAACCACGAAAAGCATATGCTGTGTCTCGCCGCTTCGCCGTGCACCCCCTTTTCCCCCCTAGCTAACCCTGCTAACCCTGACCCATCGTAAATCAAGACTGACTATTGGGACCGAGCTGGTGCAGGAGGGAACATCAGCTATGACGGGTGACGGACATCAAGGATGATTCACACATTGATGGCCCTTGAAAAAGTAACATCAGCTTGCACGTGAACCCCATCACCACCAGGCCCACTTTCAAGCCTTTTTGGACTTCTTAGGGGCCAAAATGCCCCAAACTGGGCTGAAAATGGGCCCATTCCACCCGTTGGTACACCCCAAATGGTCTAGGATGAGGTTTGAAAAATTGCGGCTTTGACCCATTTTTGACCCATTTTTGGTCCCAAAACAACCCATTTGCCAGGCATTTAGGGATTTTCGCGGAACCAAAATGGGCCATCACAAGCTCAAAACGGTCCAAAAACACTTCGTTTAGCGTCCCACATGGTGTAGGATCATTGTGGGCAAAAGTCATCTTTTTGCGCCTACTGGACCCTGTTATCTCATTTGGGCACCCACCTGTTTGGGCTTGAGCTTACAGCTTGCCGCAGCCTAATGGGCCTAGGTATTGGGGTCCAGGCGTCTGTTTGAGAAATTCTGACAGATGAAAACCGAAAAAAGTGGGAGGTTGCGGGTGGAGTAGGTGTCCTCGGAATTGCATCTTGAGCCATGTAGCCAACGATATGGCCTAATCTTGGTTTGTGGCTGTCGGCAGCCAATCTACACAATATTTGGAGCTTCTGGGGCCTTTTTGGGCCGTTTCCGGGACATATCATGGACTTACAGGGCCGCAAAGGGCTGCGCGACACGGTAAAGGCAAGCCGCATGTGGATTGTACCCACCGTTTCTATTTGGTTGGCCATTTTGAATGGGTTCCAGGGCTTTTTTGGCCCAAAGATTGCCGTTTTTGACCCTAAACTGCAGTTTTTGAAAGTGAGGTCCGCCACCTTTGAATCCAGTCCTTGGCCGCCACCATTGATTTTCTTGCTCAAACTTTGTGCGATTCTACTTCATACCCATAGGTATCATCCACAGACATTTGAGCTGAATCTGAAGCACCACGACAGACTTCTCATTTTTATTCATTGCACGTGCTCCTTGCTTGCTTGCTGCTTGCTGCTTGCTGCTTGCTGCTTGTTTGCTTTTGTTTGCAATTAGTGTTCACCTTAAGGCCAGTACTGGACCAACGCATGGTCTCCGGGCTGCAACAGGCAGAAGATAGGCCATACGTACACTGGCACGAGCAATATGGGCCTGAGAGGCAACGCCTGACAGTGCGGATGGGATGCCACAGAGTGCTGTCACCAGGCTGATGGGCAACGCGACATGCTATGTAGGTGAGTGGTGGGGGGCAGGAGAGTGGCTGGACGCCTCCCGGCGCTGGGTGGTTTCGGGCAAGCGGAGTACGCTGAGGGGGGGAGGGGGTAACTAAATCCTGAAGAAGAGGGGGGGGTGCTGCCCAGTGATGGTGCATAGCAGACCTGTGCAAGCAATTCACTGCAGGGACGGTGAGGAGATGTTTACCATTTGTATTTGTTGAGACCTCGGGAGTTGCGCTCCTGTTGGGGGGGCTGGGGTGTGTAGATTGCTAAGAGTCGTGTGTACAGGAACGTGCCTGTGTGAGGGACCCTGGGTTGGTCAGCTGGTGGGTATTGGCATGCAGGTGGAGCCAATGAGTGGTTGAGTTGATGAGCAGAACAGAAGCTGGTGGCTGTCAGCATAAGTCAGACTTGCGGTCCCTTCGCTTCAAGGGTTGCTGTAGCTTCAGAGGGTTAGGAGGCATGGTTCATGGGGAGTTGTCTGGACTGCTCTGGCGGTCAGCAGGCCCTGGGAAAAGCGATTAGAGTCTGTAAGCTGGAGGGCTGGTCCATCGTCATTCCAAACTTTGTGTGATTGTACTGCATACCCATAGGTATCATCCACTACAATCTGAGGCGAATCTGAAGCATCACAACAGACTTCTCCTTTTTCCCCATTGCCAGTGCTCCTTGGATGCTTGGTGCTTGCTGCTTGCTGCTAGCTTGCTTGCTGCTAAACCTGGTAGCTCCACCCTAGACACTAAAAAGGGTTATAAAACCAAGACTGGTTCCACCAGCTCCGTACCCAAGTTCCTAACCCCAACCCTATCAGTAGCCCTCACCGTAACCATGATCATAACCGCGAAAAGCATATGCTGCGTCTCGCTGCTTCGCCGCGCACCCTCTTTCTGTCCCTAGCTAACCCTGCTAACCCTAACCGATCGCAAATCAAGACTGAATATTGGGACCAAGCTGGAGCAGGAGGGAACATCAGCTATGACGGGTGAGGGTCATCAAAAATGAATCACACATGAATGGCTCTGAACAAACTAAAATTAGCTTGCGCGTGAACCCCATCATCACAAGGCCCACTTTCAAGGAGTTTTGGACTTCTGGGGCGCCAAACTCTCCAAAAATTGGCTCAAAATGCCTTCATTTCCCCCAGTGGTGCACCCCAAATGATCTAGGATGAGGTTTGAAAAAAAGCGGTTTGGACCCATTTTTGACCCATTTGTGGTCCCAAAACAGCCCTATTTCAAGGCACTTGGGTATTTTTCGAGGGACAAAATTGGCCACCACAAGCTCAAAACGGTCCAAACAAAAACTTCTCTTGGCGCCGCACACGGTCTAGGATCATTGTGGAGAAAAGTCATCTTTTTGCGCTTAGTCGACAATGTTGTCCCATTTGGGCACCCACCACTTCTTGGGCTTGAGCTTGCAGCTTGTCGCAGCCTAGTGGGGCTAGGTATTGGGGTCCAGGCGTCCGTTTGGGCTATTATGAGAGGTGCAAACCAGAAAAAGTGGGAGGTTGCGGGTGGACTAGGTGCCCTCGGAATCACATTTTGAGCCATGTAGCGAAAGATATGGCCTGTTCTTGGTTTGTGGCTGTCGGCATTTGATGCTTGTGGGGGCCTTCTTTGGCCTTTTCTGGGACATATCATGGAGTTAGAGGGCCGCAAGAGGCTCGTTGACACAAGGAGGTGAAGCTGCACATGGAGTGTACCCACTGTTTTCTTTCTTTTGGCCATTCCAAATGTTTTCCAGGGCTGTTTTACCCCAAAAATGGCTGCTTTTGGCCCGGAACTGCAGTTTTTGAGACCTAGGTCCGCCACTTGCGAATCTGGTCCTCAGCCGCCACCGTTGAGTTTCTTCCTCAAGCTTTGTGTGATTGTACTTCACACTCATAGGCAGGGTTGGGATAAGCGACCGTTTAGCGACTGAACGATCGTTTGTTTGTTACGCTTAGGGAAGTTTTTTAACAAACGACGTTTTAACAAACCATGGCCCGCGGGGCCCTGCCGCGGCGCCACGCCCGCGCTTCAATCAAACATGGCCAAGGATTAACAGTGCAAATGTGAGGTACTTTATAGAGTTTGCAACGATTTTAATTTGAATTTCGTTTCATTAACATTTACGGTTGAAATTTTCTGCCTGTTCCGCGTTTGCAGGGCGACACAAGAAGCAAGTGAAGAAGAAGAAGAGGAAGAACAGGAGGGAAGAATATGAGGAGAGGAAGAACAGAAGAAGGGGCGGAAGAGGCGAAGGAGATCAAAGAGACGTTAAGAAGAAGAGACAAGAAGATCGGGAAGCTGCAGAAGGGTAGAAGACTGGGGAGTGAAGACAGAGAAGACGACGAGGAAGCACAAGAGGAACAAGGTCACTTGAGTGTCACTTGAGTGTGCGCGCGTACTGTGAGTGTCATTTGAGTGTTCACGCGTGCTGTGAGTGTCATTTGAGCGTCGGCGCGTGCTGTAAATTTCATCTGAGTGTTTGCGGGTGCTGTGAGTGTCATTTGAGTGTCGGCGCGTGCTGTGAGAGTCATTTGAGTGTTGGCGCATGCTGTGAGTGTCATTTGAGTGTTTGCAGGTGCTGTGAGTGTCATTTGAGTGTCGGCGCGTGCTGTGAGTGTCATTTGAGTGTCGGCGCGTGCAGTGAGTGTCATTTGAGTGTCTGCGCGTGCTGTGAGTGTCTTTTGAGTGTTCGTCGCAATCGATTCTGTTGTCTCGACACTTTTCAGTGAGCCTTCGTTGTCCTTCATATGATCCTTTATGGTGGACTCAGTCAGTTTGCTGCTGCATCCCAGTGATGTTATTTGCTTTGCTCACCTTTTGCCCTTTGCCATTTTTGGCCATTTGCTGGTCAGCCTGTGGACAGGTGCCTTTCCGAGGCTGGAATTCCTGGCCTTGATCTCGAACGCAATGGTTTTCAAAAATATCTGAATCATTCGTTTTTCAAAGGAAACACAATGGTTTTTAAAAAAGTCTGAAACATTATTTTGTCAAAAAAAACACTGTGAGTCTGGGATGGGGCACAATAGAAGCAAGTAAACCATTAGAAGCAAACCGGAACAACATGAACAAGGAAAAAAAATATCAAACAATGTTCGTTTATTTTCATCGTTCGTTCGTTCGCTCGTTTGTTCGTTAATTTTCCAAAAAGAATTAACAGGCAACGTTTGTTAATCCCAACCCTGCTCATAGGTATCAGTAAGAAAAAGTCACTGCCATGTCTTTCTTGGGGTACTTGATCCACGCCAAGCCCCCCCCTAAACATTGAGTTGATGTTGAGACTAACACTTAATCATTTTTATCACTCTTTCGAAGCTTGAAGTACACTTTCGCAAAGTAACTAGGGTTATAACCCTAGCCCCCCCTGAAGCTCACCCCTACCACTCAACAGAGCGGAACTATCTTCCTTCATGGAGGTAATACCAAAATGAAGTAGGCACTTCTTGCCTAGCACCTTGTAGGTTAAGCCTAGTGGTCCCCCACCTGAAACCCCTGTACTTAAGTGTTTCTATCACTTATTGTGGTTCTACTTTTTAACTGATTCTGAATTCAGTTGCTTTGTCATGCTGGCCAAGCCATCTACTGTGTCTCGCCCAAGTCTTTTGCCCCAGGTTCTTAACCAACTCTATTTTATCCAAAAGAGTGCACATGACGTGCTTGATACTATCTTGGGGACCTGACCCGTGTCAGTTCTCACATAAAATCATCTATTTTGTTTATAAACCATTGGGGCATTGTATTTAGACCTACATTTGTCTATCTGCAGCCCCTCTTTGTTATGCATGTTTTGATTGTAGAATGACGTATCCCAATTCGAATGATCCGGTGCCTGGACTTGCTCCACTTTATCTTTGTGTTGACTTCATTTTGACTTGGGAAAATCAGCAAGGGTTTTCTAAAACAAATACAAGGAACAAGCACAAGTGTGAGCAACTCCGAAACCATTTCTGGTAGCCGAGGAAGGCCCTAGAAGACTAAAGCAGAACACGAAGAACACCAAGAAAAACCTGTTTCCTGAACTGTGGAGATGTCTGTTACGCTCAGCGCCAAAACAGTGCCAATCACAAGCACCAGGTCAAAGACTGATGATGTCAGAGCTCGACCTTCATCTACAAGTGGTATACCCGTTGATATTGGTCCTCTAGGAGAACATGCAGAATCAAGAGGGCTGGAAGAAACTACAGAGATATATACAGAAGGAGTCCGCCAGAGCGCAAGCGCTGAAGCGCCCGGCTTAACGCGGGCGAACCTCATGCGCTTCAAAGGCAAGGACCCTGTGGCAGCCGCATTAGCTTCCATCATGTCCTCGATGCCCTCATCCGAAACTACGCCTACCCCAGGGATTGAATTGGCCAATGCCAAGGTCAAGGCCTGGAGAAGGGCAGCAAGGAAAGGAAAGGGGAATGATGCACCTTAGGGAACGATGTTCGGAGCTGATTGGGGCGAGGAGACGTTCGAGATACCTCACGGCGAAATGGACTGGTCGGCGTAGGCCCATTCGTCAGAGTGGGAACCCGACTGGGTGTCTGAAGAACCTACGCCTCCGGAAGAACCGAAGGAACATGAATGCCTGAAGCCTGGTTGCAGTCCGAGGGCAGTGGCACGCAAACCTACGTGCGCGGATCAAGGTTTGCCCCCACGCATGGCAGCCCCTAAGCCGGGTCTCAATGAGACCATGGACTTGCTTTCCCGGGTCCTGGGAGCAGGCGATGAAGACCCAGATCTGAGTGCATTGTCAGCAGCACTCAAGACGAAATTGGGGCTCTCCGATTCGAAGAAGCCCCCACCTACCATGTCCCCGGGTGTTGAACTGTTCACCAGGGCTGTGAAGGGCTGCAGAGGCATCCGCAGCTGCCCAATGGACACCTGTCATAGCCCTTTCCACCCTCGTGTGAGGACTGTGGCTGTCTGCAGTGTAGGTGACACCACAGAGCCTGAGATGAAAGGCTATGGCCTGGCAGCACTAGCCCCACTGGCCACAGTGTACCCCTCACTGGCTTCAGGTGGAGCAGGTGACCCAGGTGTACCAGGTAGGGGAGCGAAGGCCATCGCTACGGCGAACCTTCAGATCGAACTCCCCGAGTTCGATCCCAAAAACCTGCCTGAATGGGCTGAGGAGTTTTCCGAGTTTTTGCTCCTCACAGGTCGGCAACATGCTGATGTCCGGACCAAATGCACGCTCATCAAAAACTCATGCAAAAGGAAATACCCTCAGCGGCAAGTAAAGACCGCTATCAGCAAGAGCTCCAACGTGGGGAGCTCCTAAAAAAAAACTGGAGCGAATGTATCTAGTCTACGAAACTAACCTGAGTGTCAGGACGGAGAGTGAGAAGTTGCCTCCTCTTCCCCAATTCCCCTCAGCTGTCCCCATCTCTGACTTTGTGGCGCAGTTCGAAGAGCGCATGGGGCGTATGAGCCCCTCGTCCTATGGGCCTATTGAGCCTCATCTGTGGCTTGTGGGGAAAATTCCTACCAGCACATGGGAGAACCGCAAAGAGATGTCCGAGAGGAAATCTGGGACGCACTCTTACGACGACCTGGTCGATCTGTGGATCGAATTGGCAGTGGAGAGGGAGAATGACTCCCACATGGACAATTATCTGCGCAAACATCTGCGAAGGGAGACCCCTGCTGAGAAGGCTTCTGGAGAAAGGTCGCCTCAACCCCACTCTAACCCCGGGAAGAGCCGTGGATGGCAGCTGAAGCACATGACTGAGACCCCCCCCCTCCAAAGGTAAAGGGGCCCCTAATCTTTTCTACTGTCGTCCTACGGACGATAAGGGTGGACCCTGCCCCGCGCCCGACTCTGATGGGCGAAGTGTGTGCATGCTCCAACTGAAGCGCACGCGGATAACGAAAGATGGTCAGGAGGTAAAGCAGCAAGACCATTGCGGCGGATATTGCGGCAAAAGGAGGCATTATGAAGATGAATGCCACATAAAATGCTGCAAATCCGAAAAAATAAAGAAAGCGGAAGAGGAACGGCGTAAGAACGCCGGTAAGGGTGGTAGACCTGAAGGGGGAGGCCCTACCCCTGGAGGTTTTAAGGGTAAGGGTAAGCCTGGTTGAGGAAGAAGGTCCTCAGCCCCCCTCACTGGTGGAAGAGGAGCACCCAACCACACGCCTAAGAATGAGCCGTCGGGTCAAAAGCGGCCTGCCCCCTCCACCCTCAGCGCTGGTCGCGCCAACAAGAGCAGCAAGAACGCCAAGAAGCGCCGCCTCAACTGGCACTCTAGGTGCCTGCAGGCCGCTGGGGTTGAAGTAAAGTTCCTTGAATAGGGATAGGAGGGCGGCTCCGAGGATGGGGATTTGGTTTTCTCGATCGACGTGAAAATTGGTGATCAGGTTTACAAGGCTGTCATGGACACGGGCGCTACGCTTTCAATCGTGGCCCGCAGACTGCTGAAAGAAGCCAGGATCCGGAAAACCAAAACGATGCCCATCAGGGTTGGGGATGGTCGGACCATTCATTCCCTGGGGGGGTCAATGTGACCAGTTGTCTGGGCGATGAGCAGGTGACTCAGCACTGCAGAGTGCTCGATGCCGACGCCTTTGACATTGTCATAAGCACAGATTTTCCGCGCCATAAGCCCCAGGTGAAATGGTTGTCTTTGCAACCTCCCTATGCCCTTCACTGCGACTTTGGCAGTGGCCTTTTCTCTGTCCCTCTGCGGTTGTCAGGACGAAAAGAATCCGTTGTACGCTACGTGAACCAGTCTTATCGAGGTGGAAAACTATCAGTTGGTGCGGCCCGTCTCCAAAAATGCACTGTCCGCCCTACAGGTAGACCTCAATGAAGTTCAGGTGGAATCGTTCGCGAGTAAAGAGCAGCATATGATGCAGCTCTATTGCTCGCGGTATCTCAATAACTCCTATCGCTTCTTTTGGAAATCGATGGGGTTGTGTTATGCTAACCCCCCGTTCTCTCAAATCGCTAAGGTGGTTACCAAAATCGCCCTTGAAGAAGCGAGAGTGATCCTGTGTGCCCCCAACTGGGGTACCACGGGGGATCACGCCGATTGGTGACAACTGTTGGACTGTATGACAGTGGGAAACACTGAACTCCCGAATGGTGCAATCTACCTCCCTGAAGACTCTCAGGAGACCAGGCCCGCCCCTGAATGATGCAGCTTCTCATCCGTCATAGATGGCTCTCTAAACCCCGTACCAGTGAGTGACCTCGACCAGTTGGTACTCAAGGAGGTGATCGCCGAAAACAGAGGCCTTACCCTCCTGGATCTCAAGAAAAGATTCGATTACTCTTCGGTCACTACTACGAGTGGTGAGTGCTCCGATGAGCAGGAGACTCCAGCAGTCTCCACACCTTTGGCTGATGCTGACAACAGCCTAAGCAATATCGCCAGTGCTATACCTCCGGTTGACCTGGAGGTGCTGACATTGAAGCACAGCGCTTTCCTGGCGCAGCTGCTGATGGATGAGGTGGATCGTGGTGAGTCCACTCATGGCGGGTCCCCTGACCACGGTGTTTTCTCCATGCAGGCCACAGATGGCCCTACAGGTCAGGTACCTGGCGCTAAACCCTCATCCAACAACATGCCCATTTATTGGTACGATGTACATGATGTCCAGCAGGTTCTATGTGCTAAGGCTGAGGGTATCGAGCAACGGACCCGCCTGGACCTCCTCAAGAGGACCTGGAAAACGTCTATATGGTCCAAGGAGGATGATGAAGAGATGACTCTTGCGGATCCTGAGGTACCTCTGGTAGACTCCCTTCACTATGCCTAGCAGGGTCACCGAGACTGGGAGGATGAACTACCCCCTAAAACAATGAGGCGTATGAAGGAACAGGAAAAGGGGAAGAGCACCCTCCATGCTGAGAAGGATTTCGTTGAGAAACTGGAGAGCATGACCGTAGACCCCCTTCTCAGTAGGCTCATCCAGAAATACCAGGAAATTTTTGGAGCGTTGCCCCCACCCCTGTCTTGCAAAAACTGGTCCAGATGGACCTCAAACTCAAACCCGAGTTTGAAGGGTCTGTGGTGAGACGGTGTCCATATCCCACCCCACAAGACCAGATCGACGAGATGGAACGCCAGATCCAGGAACGCATAGATGCCAGCCTCGTCCAGGAAAAAAAACACGGGGACTCTCACCGCCATTGTAGCCCTTGTTTTCTAGTGGCTAAACCTGGTTGCACTGCCATGCCCTTGGTCGTTGACTACCGAGAGGTCAACAAAAAGACGCAGAACCACTCAGGGAGTATCCTCAACATGGAGAACACCCTGGAGAGAATCACGAAATGCGGATTCAAAAATAAGATGGACAAGCGCAGTGGCTTCTGGCAGGCAGACCTAGCCCGAGCAGCCGAGGAACTGCTCGCCTTTGTAGCCCCTAAGAGCCGTGTCTTCCGCTAGAAGGTCCTGCCCTTCGGTGTCACGAATGCCCCTGCGCTCTTTCAGGAGCTGATTAATAAAACTCTACATATCCTGAGAGGCAGACCCCTTGTACAGGAACTGGTTTCCCGTGGGGCTTAGATGGAGGTGCACATCGGTGACGTGAGCCTGGGTACTAATACCCAGGAGGATCATGTCCTCCTCCTACAAGAGGTTTGAGGTTTGAAGTTTGACTTTTCGGGTACTAGACGTTCTTCGGCCCCGGAGGGCCACCTGGTCGGGCCAGGTGATATCCTCCCCCCCGGGACCTAGTGGGGGGCCCTTCATGACACACCCACTGCCTGGTGGCGGAGTCCCCCGGGTACACGGGGCTCAGAGCCCTGTCCCTCCCCGGCTTCCCCTCTTCACCACTCCCCGGTCAGTGCTTCCCTTAGCAACCTTGGTTGCAGGCGCTTAGCCACTACGCCGCCCCTCTGATGTGTGGTCGCCCGCCCTGCCGGCGCCGCCGGGCCCGTGCTACTGGCTTGTCGCCAGTGGGACGCCCATGGGCTGGCGCAGAGGCTGCCTAGCCGCGGAGCTGGTGCGTAGCACTGTGTGCTACTACTGCCTTGGCGGGTGCAGAACCCCTGTCGTGTGTGCGCGGCGCTCGCGGCAGGTCGCGGGGGTCGGGGCCGATGCTGGTTCTTGCTTCTCCCCTTGGGCTCCTCCCTGCCCTCGCGTCCCTCACGGTGCGTGTTGCGGGTTGTCCTGACTGGGTGTCCCTTCCCTTCGCCTGCCGTTACACCATTCCATGCGGTCTGTGCGTTCCGCGGGCTCGGTCCGGTTGCCCCTCGGGTACGCTCCGCATGTCCGTTGCGTGTGTGTGCGCCCGTGCTCCCGCGGCGTAGGTGCCTCCCCCCCCCTCCGGGTTGGTGTGGCGCGCGCACTACGCGCGGTTCCGGTGCAGGGCGCCGGTAGGGCCGTGCCAGGCCGTTTGTGGCCCTCCGCGTTTCCTGCCCCGGTCCCGTGCTCCGCCTATTTAGGTCTTTGGGGGGGTGGCCCAGCCCCTTCGTCCCCTTGCCTTTCTCGCGGTAACTCGCCCCCCTGCGGGCATGCCTGCTTTTGTGAGCTGGCTTTGCGCGCTGCGGGGGCGGCACAAGGGCGCCCGGGGGGGGGGGGGGGCGCCCCCCGCCTGGGTGTGGAGAGCCCGGGATGGAGCGCTCTCCCACGCCGGACCGCCTGTCCTTTCGGGCGTGCGGCCGGGACCTGATACCCAATGGCTGTTGGTGCGGGGGGTGTGGGCGTGGGGACCAGTCACCAACCCCACAGCGCGCGCTCTTGCCAGCTGGCTTTGCACGCTGTGGGGGCAGCACGAGGGCGCCCGGGGGGGGGGGAATCTCTTGCCTGAGTGTAGGGCGTCCGACGTGGAGCGCTCTACACTCGCGACCGCCCGTCTTTGGGGTGTGCGGCCGCTGCCCGCTACCCACTGGCTGTGGCTGCGGAGGTTGTGGGCGTGGCGACCCGCCATCAATCCCACAGCGCGCGCTCTTGCGAGCTGGCTTTGCGCGCTGTGGCGCGGCACGAGGGCGCCCGGGGGGGGGGGGGGGCGCTCGTGCCTTGGTGTGGGGCGTCCAGGGATGGGCGCTCACCCACGTCCCACCGCCCCTCCTTGGGGAGTGCGGCGGGGGCCGCCAACCCACTGGCTGTGGTTGCGGGGTGTGTGGGTATGGGGATCCGCCACCAATCCCACAGCGCGCGCTCTTGCCAGCTGGCTTTGCGCGTTGTGGGGCGGCACAAGGGCGCCCGAGGGGGGGCGCCTCTTGCCTGCGTGTGGGGCATCCGGGGTGGGGCAAGAAAGATGTCCTTGATTAGTGCCCTAATAGTTTTGATTAAATCCTGCAGGTTTTGACGTCGGAAAACCAAACCAAAGCAGCCAGTAGAGCAAGAACAGGATGTGGATCGAATCAATGAAAAGTTTTGAAATCCAGTGTATCACAGAAGGGCTCCAAATGTACAAAGCAGGCTTAAGTACAAAGATTCAATCATAATTGGACTAAACAAATGATTTTCATGCAAAACCTCGCATGACTCTTGCCTCCCAATTGGCATCAAGCACTTCATGTGCACTCTTTTGGATGAAATGCAGTTGGTTAGAATTGTGGGGCAAAGGAATTAGGCCAGACACAGAATAATACCTGGCCAAGCAACTGAATTCAGAAAAAGTTAAAACGTAGAACCACAATAAGTGGTAGAAACAGTTGAGTATAGGGGTCTTGGGGTGGGGGACCACTAGGGTTAACCTCCAAGGCCTTAGGCATGAAATGCCTACTTTCCTTTGGTATAACCTGCATGAAGGAAGATACCTCCGCTCAGTCGAGTGGTAGGGGTAAACTTCATGGGAGGCTAGGGTTATAACCGTAGTTACTTTGAGAAGGTGTACCTTAAGCTTCAAAGAGAGATAAAAATACTTAAGTAAGTCTTAGGATCCACACAAGAATTTGAAGGGGGGCTTGGCCTGAATCAAGTACCCCAAGAGACACATGGCAGTGACTTCTTCTTACTCCCCCCTGGAGTACTAGTTGATCAAGCTAGTAGGACCAAGAAAAAAGGCTAAAATTTCCCCACAATTACCTCAGAAAATGCATTAAACCAACTATGAACATCCTCATGAGTTCATAGAAGCCTATCATACTGTAGGTACCCTCGAAGAAACAGTGTAATGTACCGTGAATGATGTCCCTTCGACGGGGCATTCCTCAAAAGTCCCCAGGGCGCGGCGAAAACTTGTGGTAAAAATTTGGGGATAGTGGGGTTTCAACCCAGGACTTACTCCCTAGAGCACACATGCTTGCCCACTATGGTACAGTCGCACGCTCTAATGCGGACGGCTATCGCTGTATATGTATATATATATATATATATATATATATATATATATATATATATATATATATATATACATATACAGCATATATATATATATATACATATACATATATATATATATATATATATATATATATATATATATATATATATATATATATATATATATATATATATATATATATATATATATATGTATATATATATATATATATATATATATATATATATATATATATATATATATATATATATATATGTATATATATATATATATATATATATATATATATATGTATATGTATATGGGAATTAGACATGGTGGAAAGTAGTTGTTCAATTGAAATCTATGGTATTCAATTGAGTAGACTTGATTGAGTTGAGTAGAACGGTTTTGACCTTAAAACGACAATCTAGGGAAACAGCGCTTTAGTAAACGTGCTGACCAACAGCCAGGGCGGAGCAATACTTCCAATGGAGGACAGGAGTCTCCAGGAGCTGAAGAAAATAGAAAATGGAACCATCAGGGAGTGAGTCCTGTGGTTTAGCGAAAGGAGTAGCGATTTAAGAAGTCAAATCGCTAAAAATCGACGAAACAACGTTAGAAATTGTCATTTTTACACTAAAACCTACAGTCGCAGAGAAGGGCAACAAAAGCAGACTCCAGAAAAATAGTTGCGCAAGCGTAAACGGCTCTAAAACAAGAAGGTATGAGACGTTTTTTTGGAAGTTCTCAAAGAAACTTTTGCACAGTTGCATCAAAATTTGTATAAATGTTAGGAAAAAGTATTGAAAAGAAACCCAAACCACAGAGCAGGTGCGTGACTCACCTCTCAGGTATGTTAGTGTCATGTAACACGCATGCATTGCGTTTGTGTTGGTTGTTTTGTTACAACGTTAGGGTTGTCACTGCTGTGTTCATTGGGGGTTCGGGTGTGCACCTCCTTTGCTCTGCACAGATCAAAACTGAGATGAAAGGTATGCGAAGCAAATGGAGCACGCAGCGCGCACGTAGGGTTAGTGTATGCGCTGTGCTCACGATGCATGTGCCTAATTCAGGCATTCACACGTTGTGTCGCTTTCCCTGTGCCCCAATCCACCCTCCTCTTCTCTTCACACGTCAGAAAAGAAAGAGCTTGCGCGTGTTCTTGTTGCCGTAGCGTGAAAACACGGTTGCTTAAAACGCTTAGGCTTGTTTTGCGCTGTGCAGTGCGCCATTCTCTCTCCTCTTTCTGCAGGGAACAAAGTCAGAAGCGCGTGCATGACACACAATGCATTAATCACTTAGGGTTGTTTATAATTCGCCGTAGGGTTGTTCAAACGCTTAGGGTTGTTTTGCGCTCGTTCTACCTTTGGCATTCTCATTATGCGTGGTGAGTAAGGTACGTAAGCCCAGGAGGAGCTCACCCCTTGGTTCAGGCAACCTATGGTTCGTTGTTGTTGGTATGATTAGGAGTAAGAGTAGAAGATTGGCAAGCTGGTGCATACCTGTGCATGCATATGACGCATTAAAGGGTAAGCCACTCGTGTTGCGCACGGTTAAGCTCTTGTTTAGGTTACCCAGGGACTCCGCTCCACGTTCCTTAAGAAAACGAGTGGAGTTCCTTAAGCTTGCTTGCTTGTAACAGGGTAAGTGGACAGCGTATTATAGGGCAGCCTAAGAAGCGTATAATACGTGGAGGCTGTCTTGGTTCCTCAGCCACTTACCTTGTTCATTGGCCTTTGCATTGCAGGTGGACAGGTGAGGGTGATTGGTGCAGTCCCTTGTCGCGCTAAAACATGCGGCGCAGCTCACAACACATAAAACTGTGCCTCAGCCTGGAGTGGCGAGGGCAGTCCGACTTGTTCAACATACGCGCTGTGCAGGCAAAAAGAGCACTCCTTCCCTCCAAGCCCTGACAGGGAAACGCGCAGTTGCGTCCCTGTTAGGCCACAGTCGCTTAGTAGCGCTGTGTTCTCCTGTTATTTCACAGGTGCATCAATAGGGCCCGGGACTTCATTGGCATGAACACCCAGTAGCGTGTGTAGGTGTTAGGTTCAGCAAGCCTGACAGGTGATTAGTGCAAGTGCTGAGTGCTCAGCCTGCCTTCGAAGGCTGGTGCTGGCTTTAGTGAGTGTAGTGTAGTGGTGTCACCTGTCCCGCGTGCTTTTCCAGGTGGGCAGGGCAGTGTGTTAGCTTTTGGCCATTAGAAAAATGGGCGTTTTGTATGCCCTTAGCACACTTGGCCACCCCTCCCCTCAAGTAGGTAGGGCTTTTGCCGTATTCCCCCAAGGATAGGTGCCAGCACAGAAACTGGGCGCCAGAGGAGTGGTAATAGCACCTGATTTGGACCTTCGGTCCGACGTCAGCGGAGCCCGGTCTCCGGGAGCCACGCCAGGGGGAGAGACGTGAGACACATACAGACATATGTAGCACACTTAGGGTTACGGTAAACCCTGTAAGGAAGGGTAGAACCCAATGGGTCTGGACCAATTAGGGGTCCTAACTGTGGGCACGCTTGTCCCCAAGGAGGTCGGACACACCTTGCTTCATAACACCATGCTTGTCATTCCCCCCTGGAGTAGAAAGTTACCGCTCTTCGTTGGCTCCCCAACGTCATTACATCAGGGCAGTTCCCATGCGGCACATGGTCAACAAGGCACAGACTTGCTGGGTGGCTGCAAACCTGGTAAGCGGCCATCTGGCTCACGCTGGTAACCATAGGCATGGGACTGCAGGGCACAGCCCGGGTAGGTGCAGTGCTCTAAGAGCAGCGGTCTGAGCAAAACCAATGGCCTTCGGCCAGGGTGTGGTTGTCACGGGGGGCTAGCGTTCCTGTCCTGCCATGCAATGCGGAACAACTGTGACAACTGCTCTCACACACATACGCAGACATATCTGCACAAGAGTGCTCGGCGCCCCTGGAAGGTTAGAAGACAGTCAATAGACTGACACAGTGAGATTAGGTTTTCTTTTTCCAAGGACAGAGTCTCAGCACGGGTTAGTAACTGTCCCTCGTTGTTCTCAACGAGGTAGGAGCGAAAGATGGGGTTGATACTCACATCTGGCTGTATAAAGGCGGACCTGGGTTCCCAGGTCGCCTCAGATAGCCCATAGCCATCCCACAGGGTAATAAATTTCCAGCCCTGTTTATACTCGTGGCGAGCGATACCTGCAACCACGTAGTAGCTATCGACTGCCATCTCGTCGGCAGTCGTCTCTTCGAGTTTGTCTGCCTCTTCTGGGCTGATAGCGTTCTCTAGGTCGATATGCTCGACCTCACTGTCGCTGAGGCGCCACTCATCCCTGCACAAATCGTCAGGGGAGTGATAGTGCCTCAAATGTTTAGGAGCACAAAGCAGTTCACCACCTAGACGTGGACTGCACCTGACATGGATCCTAGATCCATCTATCCTGATGATACGATACGGCCCAAACTAAGGGTTCTGTAGACAGTTACGAGGCCAGGAGGGTAGGCGTGAATGGTGCACCAAAACAAGGTCACCAACCTTGAAGCTGGCAGGTCGCCGTAGGCGATTCCGTCGGCTCAGCTCACGGTCACGGATATGTCTCAGGTTGGTCCCAGCCTGGTTAGCCATAGACTGCTTGTGTTCCAGCCAATCTCCAACGGGGCTCTTGAAGTCCTCAGGAAAGGGGGTTTTGAAGAACCAAGCAGGTCGTCCTCCATGGAACAGCTCGTGGCGGCTCAAAACCCGTAGAAGAGCTCCTTTGTGAGTTCATGGTCAGCACTGCCCAGGGCACTAGGCGTACCCAGTCTTTGGTACGTTCCTGTTTCATCTGGATTCTCAGGTTCTGTTCCACCACAAGGTTTTGTCTCTCACAAGGAGGGTTAGACGTGTGGGTATAGAGCACACCTGCGGTTGCCTCAACGTTGAGGGCATTCAGCACTCGTTTGTACAATCCAGTGTCACTGCGGATGGGTACATCCTCGTCAGAGTGCACCTGCTTAGGTGCTCCATAGGGTTCAAAGCATTGTTCGACCAAAATTTTTACAGTCTGCTCACCTGTGATTTTCCTATTGCAAGGAAACACACGAGTGAAGCAGGACAGGCCACAGATGACCACTAGGGAACTATCATAGCCGCCGAAGCGAGGTAGGCTGTGGATGAAGTTCGGGTAGAGAAGAGAGTTAGTACAATAGGGTATGGGTAAGCTGGAAATCAGTCCCCTATCCCTACTGTCGCTCTGCTTGCTGGCATGACAGCCACAAGCATCCACAATGGTCTGCATACGCGACCTCAGTTCACTCAGGGTTGGACCAGAGTAGAAACACTCACGGAAGAAGTCCACTGAGCGATTAGCGCCAGTGTGACCTGAGCTTAGATGGGACCACTGTGAGCACCCATCAAGTCGGGCCTCAGGCATGACAATACGGTCCTCGTAGAAGAGGTACTGGTTGTTTTTATACCACTGGTGCCCATCAATGACACGGGGTTTGAGACCAGTGCTGAGGGTCTGGAGAATTTCTTTGTACTCTGACTGATAGTCAGTTAGGCTCCAACCCTCGAAGATTCCAGCAGTCCGCATGGACAGGTCAAGCTGAACATCCATACGCTGGAAAGCCTCCTTCGGGAGTGCCTCAGAGCTCTCACCAATAAGCGCATGGAAGTTGTTGCGCGATATATAGTCAGACAGTTCATTTTTTATACCAGGGATATGATGTACTGTCAACCTGAATGGGCTCAGGTAAGTCCACAACGGCTTTAGTTTCGCTTTCTCCGGCTCTGGGCCATTCTGAAGAGACTTCACCGGTTCCTGGTCACAGAGCCAGACAATAGGATTAGACTCCAATAGTCGGGACTGTGATGAGAGCACCAACATACCGGCCAGGAGTTCCTGGTCGTAGGTGCTGTAATTGGAACGCGCTTGGTTCCATTTCCAGTTCCAGTGTCGCAGTGGCACAAGCCGCCACTCACTGGTAGGATAGTCATGCTTCAAGGAGCCATCACGGTTCAGTCCGCTAGTACCATAATGGCAGTGGGTTAGTTCAGCTGGGTTAAACTCCTGCCATTGGTAGATCGTTCGACCCCCCGTACATCACTGGCATCAGTGATCAGGACTATCTCGCCCTTAGGGCAGGGGTACTCCCAGGCACTTGGAGGAGGCAATTTTCTTCTTCAACTCCTGGAAACACTCCTCCTCTCTGGCGGTCCACCTCCAGGGAGTAGTTTTCTTGATGAGGTCAGTGAGAGGGGCAGAGGAGTAGGTAAAATTGTGGATTTGGCGCCTATGAAAGTTACAGGCGCCCAAAAACCTCCTCACGTCGTGTAGACCCCCCTTAGGGTCATCGCAAATCTGCATGTCCTGTAGGGGCTGCATCTTAGAAGCGGCTGGTTTCCGCCAGCCATACCCCACGTCGAAACCTAAATACTCCATCTCCTCTTTCATGAACTCGCATTCTTCGAGTTTGATTCGGAGATGATTTTTCTGACAAACAATGAAAAATTCACAGAGGAGAAGGACATGGTCCTCTTGGGTATTGGTACCCAAACTCACGTCATCGATGTGGGCCTCGATTTCTGCCCCTCGGGAAATCAACTCCTGTACTAGAGGTCTGCGTCTCAGTATGTACAAAATTTGGTTCATCAGTTCTTGGAAGAGTGCTGGGGCGTTATCCACCCCCAAAGGCATGACCTTCCACTTAAAAACACGACCCTTAGGTGTTATGAAAGCCAGCAGTTCCTGAGCTGCCGCTGTTAGGTCAAGCTGCCAGGAACCACTGCGTTTGTCCATTTTCGTCTTGTACCGGCATTTGGCAATAGGCTCCAGGGTGTTTTCCATGTTGAGAATACTCCCTGAGTGGTTTTGGGTTTTCTTGTTGACCTCACCATAGTCAATAACCAATCGCAGGGCAGTCGATCCTGGTTTAGCAACCAGGAAACAGGGACTGCAGTGGTGGGGGTAGTCCCCCTTCTTATATTCCTCTACGAGGCCAGCATCAATACATTCCCGGATCTGGCGCTCGATTTCTCCAACCTGTTCGTGAAGAGCGGGGTAGGGACGACGCCTCACTCGCGTCTTCTCAAATTCCAGTTTCAGTTTCAGGTCCATCTGGACCAGTTTTTTACAGGACAGGGGAGGCGGCAGGGCGCCGAACACCTCCTCATAGGTTAGGAGCAGTTTCTTCAGTCGGGGGTCAAGGTTCGGACTCTCGATTTTCGGCAGGAAATCCTCCTCAGCAGGGACGTTGCTCTTACCATGCTCCTTGTTCTTCTGCCGATCAGCAGTTTCGGCAGGCACTGAGCCATCATCCAACTCAGGGGGGCATTGTTGCCCATAGTGCAGAGAATACGCTAGGGGTATCTCAGGGTCATGCAGCGTGTAGGAGTCATCGTCCTCCTCAGACCAGATGGAGGATTACCAGGTCTGTCTGAGGTATTGCAGCCGCTCTTGGCGCTCAATACCTTGGGCCTTCATGTACAACAGCAATCGGAGTTCCTGTGTGTCATGCCCATACAGTGGCATGTTATTAGAAGCAGGCCGCACTAGAGCATCACGACTCTGAGCCACAGGTTCACCTGAGTGTGTATGCGGCATGTGCAGCACCGGTTTCCAAGCAGGGGAAGTTGGTTCTGAGGTTGACTCTAGGTCTACCTCCCCCAGCAACAGCTTGGCCAAGAAGGCACTGTTTTTGAGTTCAACACAGCTGGGATCAACAGGAGGGATAGTGCTGGTGATTTCAGACAGTTGATCGTCAGTATCCTCCTTCACAGCTGCAGGTTCCAGATAGCCATCGGGGGATTCGCAGCCTGTAGTTGTGGCAGATAGGTGCTCAGGAGATCGTTTCTTGAGATCAGAAGAGGTCAGGCCACGATCTTCGGCCATGGGCCCTTTCAGTAGCACCAGATCCAGATCACACAGGGGTACATGGTTGAGGGATCCATCGACAATGGATAAGAAACTGGCCCATTCAGGGGCCTGCATAGCTGCATCTGAATTCTCAGGCACAAAAATGGGATCGTCGGGGAGTTGCACTCTTCCCACAGTCATTCGGTCCAGCATACGGCACCAATAAGCTTGTTCACCCGAACAACCTCAGTCAGGGGTGCACATAACAACCCTTCCTGCCTCATAAGCGATTTTGGTTAGAACGTTCGCGAGCAGGGAGAAGGCGGGGTTAGCATACGCTAGGCCCATTGCTTTCCAGAAGAAACAGAGAGCGTTGTTCAAATGTTTCGAGCAATACAACTGCATGATGTGCTGTTGTTGGCTCGCGAACGATTCCACCTGGATCTCATCGAGGGATACCTGAAGGGCCGCCAGTCAATTTTCAACAACATGACGGGCCAATTGGTAACTTTCAATACGATAGTTAGTCTTGGCTGCGTAGCGCAGCCCAGACTCTTTCCGTCCTGACAGCTCCAAAGGTATGGAGAAGAGCCCACTGTTAAAGTCGCAGTGCAGAGAATAGCAGCGCTGGAGAGACAATATTCTTACCCTGGGGGTTTTTTCGCAGGAAGACAGTGCCAATGACGATGTCAAAGGCGTCAGTGTCCAACATTTTGCAGTGTTGGGTCACAGTTTCGTCGCCAAGACAAATAGTCACATGGACACCCCCCAAGGAATGGATGGTACGCCCATCCCCTACTCTTAAGGCCACTGTTTCAGTTTTCTTCAAAGTCTTTAGCAGGCGCCGGGCCACTATAGAGAGTGTTGCGCCGGTGTCGAGCACTGCTCGAAAAACTTGATCCCTGATTTTCACGAGGATCCAGAAAACCAAGTCCTCCTCTTCGGAGCCCCCCCCCTACTCCTCAACAGGGAATTTGACATCCATCCCTGCAGCCATGAGGGACTTGGCCATCCAAGCCAGTAGCCTCTTCTTGGAGTTATCCCCCTCAGGGGAGGCGTTATCCCCCTATGGGCGCTTCTTGGGGTCACCCTCGGCAGGAGGGGGAGAAGTAGCGGGCGCTGATGAGCGCCTCTGGGGGTTGGGGGTTCCACCCTTACCAGGCCCCCTTGCCTCCTCCTTTACCACCCTTATCTCCATTCTGGGGAGGTCTGGAAGGTGTTTGGGTCTTCTGGCGTTCAGCCTCCTGCAGCTTGAGTTTATCACTCTCGCGTTTCTTTATGTGACATTCGTCCTCGTACTGACGACGTTTCCCACAGTATCCACGGGTGATGGTACACCTGAAATGGTCCTGATGCGTCACTGTTTTCCCATCTTTGGTGTGCTGCTGTCGATTCATTTGCAGCATACAACCACTGCGGAGGTTGCAGTCAGGGGCATGACAAGGTCCCCCCTTGTCATTGACAGGCTTACAGTAGAACAGTGGGGGTGTACCTGTTTCAGGTTTAACCTCATTCATGGCACGCAGGTTACCCCTTCCTTTACCACCACCCTGGCTGGCGTTAGTGGGATTTTTAGGCCCTTTCTCCTCGCCACGTTCGGGGGTAGGGTTGCCACCTCCACCTAGGTGTTTCTTGAGGAACTTCTCCAGGTGAAAGTCATTCTCTCTCTCAAGGGCCACCTCGATCAGCAGGTCCACAAGGTCCTCGTACGTGTGGGTCTGACTCTTCCTCTCAGAGGTAGTGCAGCAATCGTCCCACGTACGTGCAGGGATCCTACTCATGAACAACAGGTGGGGCTCTGTGGCTCCATAACAACCCATGTTCATCCGTGAAAACAGATACTCTAGGTCGCACACATACTCAGAGACCCGCGCAGCGGAAGAAAATTCAGGGTGCATAGGAGGCTCCTCAATCTGTGTGCGCACACTGAGGTCTGTTTCATAGACCGGAAAGGTTTTCTCCAATCTTTGGAGGACATCAGTCCAAGTGGAGCAGGTTTTCACAATCTGCTTCACCTGTTTTTGCAAAATTTTCTTTTTGCATGAGCGTTTCAACGGTGAACATTTAGTGGCCACATCCACATGGGATTGGCCAGTCAGCAAAAGAAACTCAGCAAATTTGTTATGGCTTTGAACAGCAGCAGCGCAGCGAGCGCGCAAGTCGCAGTCGCAATCGCACTGCAGTCTGTGAATACTTAAGAAGCATCGAATGCCAGTTGTGTGAATGAAGTGCTGTAAGATACTTCGATCTCTGGACAGGGTTTTTGTCTTCGAATTTGTGAAGTGTCTATGTATTGGTGCCCCGTCTAAAGATCCTGCGAGGTTGGTCGATTTGGGATTTTGGATTTCGAGAAACAAGAGGCACAGGAGTACATGAGAGTTCCCAGGAAACAAACCACAACAAGTGGTAGCCAGCTAGGTGGCGGGGAGATCAATATTCGGGATCGATCTTCCACGCCGTCAACTTGATTTGGAAGTCAATTTACAATGGAGCGGCCCTTCGACAATGCAGCTATGCTGCACTTTATCAGAGACAGTCTGTTTCGAACCGATTCACCCTTCCATCACGAATTTTCGATTTCGTTAGAAAAGTTCATCACAGAGCGCATCGCAAGGCGAGAAAGCGAGTGGTTTCCCTGTCTCTCTCATGATCTTCACTGCTGTTTGCAGAATCTTGCAGATACTCAAGCCAAGGTCATCGAATTGGAACAGCGCATCGATGCGTTGCAGACAACAGCAGCAAGTGCCACTGCGGCAACTGACCACCCAGTCGACACTTTGCAGTCCTCGACGGAAAATGCAACTCGAGCTGCTGTAAGCGAACTTCGACGTGTAGAGCATGAACTGCCGTAATGTTATGCCCTTCTCAACGAAGTTGTACGAGTTTCAAGCCAACAACCTTCGGAAAAATTCCAGTTTCCACAACCACAACCACAGCTACAACCACAACCACAACCACAGCCGTCTTCTTCGAGCCAACCGCCGTATGCACCGCCGAGCAGTTCACCTCACCCTCCACAACAACCACCTCCACAACCACTCGTCTTCGATCCACATCCAGCGCACCAATTTGCAGTCCAGCATGCTCCAACACAAGAGATTCTAGGACGTCGTGTCGAACGCTTGAATAAGCTGGTTAAACAATTCTCTGGGAGACCTAGATCGGGAGAGTTTCGTACATGGAAGGAGGACTTGTCACGAGCCTTCATCCTGTCTGATATCACTTCACCCATCGATCAGGTGACAGCCATATCGTTCCTGCTTGAAGGTGATGCTGCCGAGTATTACCATAGTTTGACGAAAGCTGTACAGGATGACTGGTTCGAGCTCATGCGCGTGTTGGACCAACGTTTCGATTGCATATCCCATGAGCCAGTGTACCTGTCGACAATGTCAAGCTTGAAAGAAAGTGAGTTTCCTCGACATGCGGACTACGTCAGGGAATTCCTCACTTGCGTTATCAAGTCGAAGGTTAACACCAGTGACCTCCAGAGGCCCCAGCACCCCAGGGGTAACGGGGGGATGCACAGTCCAAAAAGTGACCTACAGATGGGTCACCTCCTCAACTTGCCATTTGTTGAAGGTTTGTCAAATGACGCTGTTCGTCGGCAGAATATCGCTGAAGTCCGTTCGTGATGGGATTCTGGTAGACCATTTGGGGTTGATACCTTGGTAGAGACCATCGCAGAAGCCTACATTGCGGCCGGATATCAGCTCGAAGAATTACAGAACGCATCGAGAACGACATCAGATACCCTGGGTCCCGCGGTGTCAGGACCCCTGCCTATGATGGTTCAACCAACTTCAACTCCCACGCTCCCATCCAACCCTATGCCAACGCCACACGTCAACCCCATGCCAACTCCAGCCCCCACGGCTTCGACTGTGCCAGAGCCGATGAACCTTGATGCAATTGCCAAACTCCAAGAAGAACTACATGCCTACATTGGTGAACATCGTAATGAACGGATCAGACGCCAAGATGGTGGACGCCAAGATGGTCGAGAGAGTAGGCGTTGCTACAATTGTGGTGAACAAGGCCACTTGGCCCGCGACTGTCCAATACATCGACAGCCATCCCGAGGCCAAGAGCGTCGGGAATCAACGCCGAGATCAAAGCCGAGATAGCAAGGGACGGTTTCGATCCCGCTCCAAAAGCAGAGAAAGGCCCAGAACGGCCTAGAAGATATTTCGAAGACCTGATGGTGGACGTCCTCGGGAAGAGCTGAACACCACCATCAGCACCGATAAACACGAAACGAATTCGACACTTGGAGGTGTCAACGTCGAAGGAACCAAACCTGAGCATGTGTCTCTGTTCACGGTTTGAGGGCACATTTGCGCATGTCGTGAAGACTCCTTTGACTCCAGCGTAGAATTGCTGGTCCATCGTGGGGCAAACAGCGACGTCATGTCAATGGACACTGCAAACAGGGCGCAACTTCCCCTCTATAAAATGAGAAAGCCCGGACACGTCTTGACAGCTGGAGGTGTCCAGGTCGAAGTAGAGTACTACACGAGAGCCTATGTTCCAGTTGGGGAACTTGTATTTCGACATCACTTCAACATCTTGGAGATTCTGCCGGATGTGGTACTTGGACTACCATGGCTTCGAAGCTACAATCCGACTGTCAACTAGAAGGAACGGTACGCAGACATCCAACATGGTTCGAATTCGTACCGGTTGTCTTTTGGCGAATCAAGGCATTCCACCCAGCTACAGTTTCAAGCCGCTTCGAAGCTGGACCTTCTTTCGATACTTCCATTCAGTGCCTCGAAAGCGAGTCCGGTTGGAAATCCTACCCAACATGCCAAAAAACGCCCCGACCTACACTCGTCGACACACGTCCAGCACGGTGCTGACATGTACGATGAGTCGAAAACGGAACATGGTATCACCGATGAGGAGTGCAGCGTTATGGAGATTGAGTACATTTCGTTGCCGAAACTCAAAAGAGAGATCCGTCGAGCTGATCTCACGGGGGATCAAGTATTTCTGAAGCGGTACCCAGAACCCCATGGCTGCGTTACGGCATACAACCGGTCTCCGGTCCACTAACCCCATGTACGGAAGGGAAGACCGGTCTCCGGTCCATTAACCCCATGTACGGAAGGCGCCCGTTGACGCCCGGTGAGAGCCCGGCGGGAGCGTGTTCCGTGCCGTAAAGCCCCGCATCGGCAACCGATGCACCGCCAGCGGAGATTCATATATCAGAATATCAGGAATCAACAGGGTTTTATTTTCATATTGCTTCCGTCAATTTTTACGCTTCCGTTCTGATATTCACTGTTTTGACAGCTGGCGGTTAGCTCGTGACTTTAGCGTAACCGCCAGTTTAACTGTTATATACAGATATTTTAGCGCAAATCGTGACGAAGACTCTAAAGTCTTCAGGAATTGCATTGATGCATCCGCAATTTTCACATCTTACACTCGCAACCTTAATCCGAATTTTTCAGGATGTCGAAATCGGATTTTCGACTTCGACATCCCCGCACTTGATTTGACCTCTTTCGAGTGGACCTACGTGCTTCCCTATGCACGAATCAACTTTCCTTTTATCTTGCCCTCCATTTGTCTTAGAGATATGGGCAAAACAAAGTTGATTTCTGAGGCCACTTGTGAGGGTCATATCTCGTGCCGCTTGCGAGGAATGACAATAAGGAAACGTGGGATGTATTCACAATACTCCCGACGTAATTTAGGAAGCATTATATGCCTTGCGTCTCCACACGTGCGCGCTAGCGTAATGGATCATGGTCAAGAGGGTAGAGTTTGCGTTATAACTCTTTGGCCATGATATGGCGTGCGTTAAGATAACTTTCGAGTGTAGCGCGCGAGTGTTGGTGTTGCATAGGAACTCTCCTTGAGTTCCTATGAGCGATTGACACAAAGTTATGCCCTTGGAGGGGCATGACATATCGTGGGGGGAGCTACCTTTTTGGGCAATATGGAGTATGTGCCTTGTGTTGTGTTGCGTGCCCATTTGGCGGGTCCATCACTCCAAGCCAAACCCGCCAATGGACCTCATATTGTGCAAGCCTCTTCTCCATACTCCCTACGATCAATTGCGAGCCTAACCTTCGTGAAGGGAAGCTTGTGTGGCGATCCCGAAGCGATGCATTGGGAGCAAGGTGTGTGTTTTGCAATTTTCCATAATTTCATGTGCCCACTTGGGAGGTAGCGCTCGTGACCTTTCAAAGCGCCCCAAGTGGAGCACATATGAGGAATCGAAGGTCATTGGTGCCAAGTCATTATGTTTAGAAGGATTAGTTGATTGCACGATCCAAGCCGAAGATATTATAATATAGTTGTGCACCTTTCAAGGCACTTTTGTGTATCTTTGTGCCAATTTTGCCGTTTTTGGCCCGTCATGATGTCAAGTGGCGACCGTGTATCTCAACGTTGCGCTCAAGTGACAACATGACCCAAGTATGTTTTGAGGGTACATACATCGGTGCCCAACGTATCTTGGACCCGGTGATCAACTTTTTTTGGGCTTGGCATACCGTCGCCGCCATGTTGGCGATTTGGGACTATCCCAAATCAGGGGCTCACTTGGCGACCCTGCCATTCCCAAAACCGGAGGAGTTGGGCGAGGCCCAAAAGATATGTTGGACACATATGACTTGATACCAATCCTATGTCACACTCTGGTCCAAGTCGGGCATGTGCCTCATTTGCCTTAACCATGAGTGTGCGCATTTTTGGCCACTTTGAGCAATTTTCCACTTTTGCTGCCCGCCGTGCACTATGTTCAGCCCACCCGTACACGCCGGACGCCTGGACCAATGGACCATATATGACATGGGTGTTATGTATATTGGTCCCCATGGTTCACACACCACGTGGGCGAAGCGCAGCAACCTTCGCTAAGGTGCTAGCCAAAAGTGGGTGTGAGCAATTTTGCCTTTTTGGCATTTGTGGACCCTATTGGGATCGTCACCACGCCGAGTGCCATGGAGATCTTCGAGAGCCAAGTGCATGGGAGTCTCTGTTAGACTCCTGGTGGAAAGCGTATGGAATGGCAGATCCGATCTCCAAGCCGGCGTGGAGATATACTATTGGGAGCACCCCGAATTTTGTCTCATTTCAGGCAGCCAAAATGACCCCCTTTTGGGACCCCAATTTCAACCCCCCGTGTGGTCAATTGGCGGCCCCATATCTCTATGCCCTCAGGCAACCCGGACCTAATTTTAAGTTGTACACTTAGATAGAAGTCCTAGATCCTGCCTCCTAACCTGTGAACGATTGGCCTTGCCCTGCCCGGGCGAACCACGCGTGGGAATGACGCCAATTTTGGTGATTTTGGCATCACGACCCCACTTGACGAATCTGTGTTGCCCTGATGCCGGGACCTCAGAGGGAACCAGGTTGGGTGAGGGCTCCATGCAGTTCATACTCGAAGGGCATAGGGTCAGTTGCCTCGTCCCTACCTCTGGCGGGTCCGGACAAGGGGTCAAGTTTGGAGATTTTGGAGCTAATATCAGTTTGGGCTGAAACAGCCCATTTTCAGCTACCAACTCCTAGGGGATAATGGCGGAGCCTTATCTGTGGCTCAGAGAGGAATTCGAAACCTGCTGTTAAGGGAGCATTGAGAGCCACTGTTGGTTGGCCTTGGAGCACCAGGGTTTCGCAGGAACTCGCCTGTGGCTGGGCGGGACACCCCCCCCTATTGGCAGGGTTTCAGGGTCCGGACTGAGCAGGGCATGGGTTGTGTTTGAGCCCCCGCCCCCACCAGCGACTGGGAGGGTCGGACCTGGGATTGGGATATGAGTTGGGACTGAGTGTCTATTGTCCTGTGTTGCCTTTACCCCAGTCCAGTCTTAACCCCATGTGTACATATCCTGATGTGTTGCTGTACATACTTTCGTTCCCTTGTTGCAGAGTGGCAAGGATCCTGAAACGCTTTGTCACATGACACGAGCGTATTGATGCCCTTGTGAGCGTAGTGCTTTGCCTGCCTGCTCACCTGTGCGTGTCACCCGCAGCGTCCCGTGGCCGGCCCCCCACGGGAATGCGTCAAAAGCGTTTCGGCGCCGCGGGGTTACCCACCCCCCGCGTGCCACTCGGGGCCACCAACCCCGAGCAGCGCGGCGCAGCAGCTCGCAGCTTGCAGCTCGCAGCGCAGCGCAGCAGCTCGCAGCGCAGCGCAGCGGCTCGCAGCGCCGCCCAGCGACAGCCCCGAGTTCGTCACGGAGCCCGCAGCGCCGTCCAGGGCATCGCCCCGACCGCGCCGCGACCGTGAAGGAGGTGCACAGACCAGGACTCCTGCATCAGCGAGTCCCATCGGCCAACCAGCAAGGCCGCGTCAACCACCTCCACAACCACCGGCTGACCAGCACCAGCCGCACTCCCAGTCCAGTGCTGCAGCACCCGCCTCAACAACCACCACCAGTTCGTTGAGTGGAACGAGTGCACACCAGGGACCTCAAGACCAAGTACGCCCCCCCGCTGCCATGGTAAACTGGCAAGAAGCGGGTAGGACGTGGCCGCGGCCCCACCCCCATGCAGCGCACCTACTGCGTGGGTTGGTTTGTGACCAGCACTACCGCCACAGCCACCCCCAGTGCGAAGGCGGCATGCCCGGGAGCTTCGAGCTCCGCACAAACATGGCTGCCGACCGCCTGCAGGCCGTGGAGGACTGGCTGCGGGCGGAAGGGTTTGCCTTCCGCTTCCAGCAGAGGCGCTGGAGGACCTGGACCCGGACGAACAGGCCCGGCGAAGGGCTGCGCCCCGACGGGATTGAGGAGGACGAGAACTCCAACGAGTACCCGTCGGGCGCCTCGATCAATGTCTCCATGTGGGACATGATCGAAAAGAACTTCCCGGAACCGGGGAGCGAGCGCAGGCTGCAGGGCAGCAGCAGCGCCTCTCCGGGGAAGGAGAAGCGGTCCGCCGAGGACAGGAAGCGGGACCAGAAGTGGCGGGAGTACCAGGAGTCCCTGGCCGCCGAAGCCGCCCAAAGGAGCCAAGGGCGGAACCCCAGCCCCCAGTCCCCAACGGGCCAATGGCGGTCACCACCCCAGCCACGCCACCCTTGGGGACTTCATCCAAGTCGCCAAGCAGACCAAGGCCAAGACTCGTCCGCTGCTCCTGAGTCCCCAGCAGGCCCCAGCAGGCCCCAGCAGCGACGTGGAGTCGGCCCACCGCGGGAGGATGCCGGCCGACCAGGCTAGCTCCAGCAGCAGCGCCGCTCCCGGCCAAAGGGACGTGGCGCGCGCCTGTGAGCGCGCCTGTGGGGTGCCCTGCAACCTTCGGTATGCCCGGCAACGGGCCACGCAGCAGAACGCTGCCGTGGAGGGCGCCGTCGGCATCACCCATGAGGAGGCCACCGAGTGGGGCAGAGGCATGGACTACCACGCCTCGAAAGTGGCAGCCATCGCGGCCGGTCTCACGGCTGCGGCCGCCCATGAGGCAGTGGCTGCCCGGATCAGGGCAACCGACGAGGAATGCCCGCCTGACGCAGGAGGCCATTGCCTGCAAGGAGGCCGAGGTGAGGGCGCTGGAAGAGGCGCTTGCCCAAGAGAGGGCAAAGAAGGAGGCGGAGGAAAGGGCTCCACGCCGAAGCGACGGCTAAGGCCCATGCGGACGCCGCCAAGAAGGACGCCATCGAGGCCGCGCGACGGAAGGTCGCTGAGGAGAGGGCCAGGACGGAGGCGGAGTTGGCGGCGTTGGAAGCGGGAAGGCGCGGCTGCAGCAGGCCCGGGATGCCGAGGCGGCTCGTGCTCGGGGGAAAAAGCCGAAGTGCGGGCTGCCGCAGCCATCGCCGCCGCAATGGAGGAGGCAGAGGCCAAACTCCGCCGCGAGACTCCCCCGGGAGGATCACGAGTGGAGACCCTTCGAAAGCTTTTCGAAGGGGACGCCTCCTCCAAGATGACGCTGGACGAGGCCGACACGGGCAGCAGTGGGAGCAGTGGCCCAACTGCCCACCGACGGAGGAAGGGTAAGGGGAAGACCCCCGAGAGGCCACGGAGGCCAGCGGGCGGACACCCCAACGACAGTGACCCTTTCTTCACCGCCAGCGACGGGGATGAACGAGGCCGCCGACATCGCCAAGTGGTGGCTCCGACGGGCGGAGGAGGCGGAGACGTCCCCATGGAACCGGAAGGTGAGGATGAGGATCTCCCTCCTCCCTACCGGAGCTCGGAGTCTTCCGAGACCGAGACACCAAAGTGGGGGGACATGGACAAGGATGACGACATGGACTTCGGCATCACGAAGAAGCGCCCATCCTCGGACCCACCGAGGCGACCCGGCGGAGACCCACCGGGACCCCCTGGCGGAGGACCATCAGGACCCCCTGGAGGACGCCCACCAAGTGGACCCCCTGGAGGCGGACCACTAGGAGGGGGAGGACCCCCTGGATCGGGCGGACCCGGCGGAGGCCCTCCTGGACGACCCCCTGGAGACCCCAACGACCCACCAGGGAACGGCGACCCGGATACCACCTGGTGGTGGATTGTCTACCTCCGCAGGAGGGTCCAGTTCCTCGAGCGCGAGGTAGACACGGGCAAGGGCGAGATGACTCGCATCGCCAGGGTCGCCGCGCGCGCGCAGAGAGAGCTGGACATTGCCAGGGCCGAGACCAGGTCGCTGAACACGGTTATCAGCGGCCTGCAGCAGAGGCTGGACGCGCTGCAAAGCCCGTGGGAGCGTCCGCAGCGACCACCAACCCCTGGAGTCTGGCCTGTCGGACGACGGCTGGGGACCCGGACCAGGTCCAGGCAGACCCCACGCCCCCAGCAGAGCCCCCAGGAGTCGCCCCACATCTAGGTTCAGCGTACGTGGAGGAACCGCGGCGTAGCCACAGGGATTCCATGGAGGAGATGGACGTGGCGGCTGTGGGAGTCCTTGGGAGAGGCCGATTGGAACCTCGGTCGACCTCGCGGCCGGCGTTCATGGTCTCTAAGGCTGCGGATGCCGCCGTGTAGGAAGACTTGAAGGACATCAAGCCCCCCATGTACGACAGCAACCCCCTCAACCTCGACCGCTTCTTGGAGAAGCTGGACGATTGGGGGGTAACCGTTACTGAGGACATGCATCCCGCTGATGCGGAGAAGTATGTCTTCAGACGGTTCAGGTACCCGCCTGCCGGAAGTGCTCGGAGAGCTATACTTCGTGGCGACCAAGGAGGGGAGAATCAAGACCCTCAAGGAAGCCAAGAAGTGGCTCAGCGAGCAGGAGCGGGTGGACGCTCCGCAGGTGGCTGCCAAGCGATGGAAGTCCATCAAGCTTCAGCATAATGGACGGGAGATTCGCCTACGGGACTGGCGAGACTTCCGAGGGCATTACACCCTCCTCCGCCGCAACGTGGAGGATTGGAACGAGGGTGACGAGCAGGCTCGCCTGCTCACCATGCTGCCGGAAGCATGGATCACCAAGGAGGAATCCAAGCGGGCCAAGTCCAAGCACACGGTCAAGATGATGCTCCCCAAAGAGTATCATACGAACGTGGTGGCTTGGACGAGGAAGAACGTGGCCCAGGATGTCAAACGGCACTCCCTGCGGAACGCTCTCCTCATCACCGTCTCGGGCGATCGCGAGAAGACCGCGATGTGGCGCCTTGACGAGTGTGAGTTGAGCGGCCAGACCATCCGTCTGCAGGCCATCCCGGCGCGGATGAGCTGCGACGAGATCCTGGAGTGGGTTGGAGAGGAGGTGCTCAAGGAGTACCGGAACCTCCACCACACCCGCGGGTTGAGGCCCGGCGACCGCGACGTCAACTACGTTGGCGAGGGACCTGGCGGGGAAGCTGCCATGGACCCAGCGGGAGCCGACGGCGATGAGACTCTCGTCGACGATGACGACGACGATGAGCCCGCCGAGGTGGCCGTTTGCGCCTTCGTGGCCAACAACCTGAGCGCGGGGAACAACCGGGGAAACTGGAAGCCCCTGCAGCCGGGCAGGAAGAAGAAGGAGAAGACGGACCCTCGCCGCGTTGGCGACCCTCCGCTGTCCTTTGGGGAGTTCATACGAGCTCACCCGCAGGGCTGTTTCTTGTGTTATGGGAGGAAGAAAGGCTTCAACCATGACCACCGAACATGCCCCACCCACAAGGCCGACACGGAGGCTTACAAGAAGGCGCACGGGTCGAAGAAGCGTGCGCCCGCGGGTATCCGGGAAGCCAAAGTGGAGGTCGACAAGGACGAGCTGGCCAAGCTGATGTCGTCGGTGGGGACCGAGTTGGCCAAGGAGATCCAGGAGATCAAGCGGAACTGGGTCCCCAGGTCGGACAACAAGAACAAGGAGAACAACCAGAATGACCAGAACAAGGACAAGGACAAGAAGGGTAAGAGAGGGGGAAGGAAGAAGGGCGTCAACGAGGTTGATGCGGAGGGGAACACCCCTACTTCCACAACCGACGCCCCCTAGCGGAGCCCCTGCAGCCAAGGGCCACAGCTAGGGCGGTCACAGGATGGTGACGTGGGAAGCGCCGAACCATCCCAGTCGGGAGTCGATAAGCACAAAGGGACTGCCGCGGGCGGAAGGCCCGGTCCGGCACCCAGTCGCGGAGGCGGGGTGAGGGCAAGTGAAGGCACGAACCCTTGCACCCGTCCGTCCTTCGCGACCAAGAATGGTTTTGATGTACTACAAGATCTATCCGAGAGTATCGGAGGATCACCCGGACCGCAGCTGGATGCTGCAGATGGGCAGCCTGAGCCCATTGTCCACGACCTGCACCAGTCGCTTGTCCGGCTTCTGGAACGGCCGGAGATCCTGAATTTGCACGCCGTGCACCGTGTCAGTCGCGAGCGGCAGTTGCATCTTAAGGTCCGTGCCCTATGCGGGGAAGTGGAAAAGGTTTTCGACGTGTTGGTTGACACAGGCGCTCAAGTCAGCTTGGTCAAGGCTGGCCTACTTCCGCCAGAGTGTCTGACCGACAGTCGGAAGCCTTTCAGGCTGAAGGTGGCGAACGGCCAGTACAGGGTGGGAGGCACGAAGGAAGTGGCCATTGGGCTGCAGTTCGTGAACCATCGTGAGCTGAGCCGCCCAGACCTCGGCAAGGAAATCCCCCTGCACGGTCGCTTCTACGAGGCCGAGATGGACTGGGACATGATCGTTGGGTACGACTTCATGATGGAGACGGACTCCGGCGTCCTCCCGGCCCAGGCCTCCATGACCCTGTACCAGGACGACCAGCTCTCGTGGCTTTCGTCACCTGAGCACCATGTGGAATGCCAATGGATCCACCCCGAACGCAATCAGCTCGAAGTGGCCGCGCTGGACACTGAGCCAACTGGTCCTGCAAACCAGGAGTACGGCGTAATGCCGGAAGTGGCGAGCCGAGTTGTCGCGGACCTGGGAGCTTCGGATCTGGCCCTGGATGCGTTCTCTTCAGGAACCTCCGCCCATCTTCGGGTTTCTGAGAAGTACTGGAGCGCACAGGACTCCGCGTGGAAGAAGCACTGGGGTCCGCATCAGGGATTGATGTGGATCCATTGCCCCCGTTGGGACATTCCAAGAGCGATAGCGAAGATTCGCAAGGACCGCTCCAAGGCAGTGCTGGTTGTTCCTATGGGATGCACCGAGGGGGAAAGTACCCGACATTGGGTAGCCTCATTGACCAACATGACCTTGAACAAGGTCGTCCTACCGGCTGGAGAGAGTGTCTATCAGGACGCTAAGGGACAGCCCATGCCACCCCAGAGATGGCCAACGGAATTCCACTATGTGGATGGGGGCCTTGATCAGGCCGACGCCACGGATTTCGTGTGTGTCAACCGCATCATAGCAGAGTCATGGCAACAATGCTTTGCGGTTCCCCCTGTTGACATCGGAGAATCGGAGGACCCCCTCACAGAAGAGGAGCTGGATCTGGTTCAGGGGTATATGGATCAGCCCTTTGGCGACTGGGGTAGCCAGCGTGACGGCAAAGGCCAGGACAAAGCCTGGTGGGAAGTGGACTCAATCGTCTCCGGTTCCTACGATGGGAATACCTTCGTTCAGAGGGTGCTGAATTACAAGTCCAGCCAGGACGAGCCGCCCGGCGGTAACCCACCCACCTACGGCGATCTGTTCCGAGGCAAGACCAGAGATGGCCCTTTGGGCCACCTGGGAATACCACCTGAGCCGAAACCGAGTGGGGTCGCTACCCCTCAAGCAAGCTCCGTGGTTCAAGTGCCCGGAAAAGCCAAGGCGGAGTCCGATGATTGCCTCAAGATCCAGGCGTTGAGGGCCAGGCTGAAGCGGAAGTATGGGGACACCTTCTTCAGCGGTAAGCCTGTGTTTCCCCCACCGGTGCGTGGGCCGTATGGCGAGGCCAAGATACGACTGAAGCAGGACCCCCGTGTGTATCGGCACCGGGAGTTTGCCCTGAGGGGCGAGAGGAAAGAGGCCATGGAGAAGATCCTCCGTGACTTCATCCAGAGAGGCTGGTTCGAGCCGTGCCACTCTGAATGGGCCTTCCAGTGCTTCGTCGTCCCCAAGAAGGTTGCCGGTGAGTGGCGGCTCGTGGTCGACTACCGCGGCCTGAACGCCCAAACGCAGAATGATAGCTATACGCTTCCCCTCATTGAGGACATGCTGCAAAAACAACACCGGCGGAGGATCTTCTCGGTGATTGACCTGAAACATGGTTATCATCAGATGCCTCTCGCCGAGGAGTCCCGTGCCTGCGAAGCCATGAGCACCCCACTTGGACCTCTCCAGCCGAAGGTGATGCCCATGGGCGTTACCAACGGCAATGCGGCTTTTCAGCGGATGCTGGAGAACCTGCTTGAGCCGGTGCGTGACTGTGCAGACCCCTTCGTGGACGACGTGATCATCGCGTCCGGGGACCCCAGTATGAGCTACGAGGAGCTCCTGGAGGCACACGAGAGGGACGTCACTCGAGTGCTGGACCTCCTGGTTCGGCACAAACTCACGGGCAGCAGTGACAAGGCCACCATTGCGGTAAGCGAGGTGGTCTTCGCTGGCCATGTAGTCGGGAACAGGCAGCGAAATCCCATACCTGGCAAGGTGGCTGCGATTGAGCACTGGGAAAAGCCCAAAACGGTCTCTGTGCTACAGGCGTATCTGGGGTTCTGCAACTACTACTCGGGGTATATCAAAATCTATGCCGAGTATGCAGCCCCCATGACGACCATGCTCAAGGGCAACCGAGAGGAGACCAAGAAGGGGTCCAAGAAGGCTCTGGTCTGGGATGCTGATTCCGACCGTGCCTTTGAGGGGATGAAGCAGGCGCTGCTATCCGCAGTGGGTCTGCACCTCGTGGATCCCGACCGAGGGTTCGTCCTGCGCAGCGATGCCTCCCACTACGCTGTAGGCGCTGTCTTGGAGCAAGTGCTTGACGACGGGAGGCACGTGCCCGTGGCCTTCTGGAGCCGAGTCCTGGCGGAAGGCCAGAGACGGACGTGGACGCCCCGTGAGAAGGAGGCGTATGCCATCGTCATGGCTCTCAGGAAATGGGCTGGGTACATAGCCCTCCATCCTGTCACCGTCTGCACCGACCATCAGAGTCTGCAGTCGTGGCACAAGGAGCACGTGGACACCCCCTCAGGTCCCGCCTCCCGACGGGCAAGATGGCACGAGACGTTGGCCAAGTTCGATCTCACGGTTGTGTATATTCCTGGAAAGGATAACACCGTGGCGGACTGTCTCAGTAGGTGGTCCTATCCCGCCAGCAAGGGCATGACGGACATCTCTGCCCATGGCGATGAGGCTGAGACCGCTGAAGCCAAGAGGATCATTGAAATGGAGCGCCTGATGGAGGAGGAGGGTGTGAAATGCTTCGTCGTCATGGCTGCGGATGCCCCCCTCGCGTCGAGGGTGAGCAGAGCGGTCAGAGTACTCGCCCCTGAGGGAGCTGAGTCCGACAAGCACCTCTTCCCTGAGTCTTGCCTCCAGGACGACTGGACCGACGATTACGCCAAGTCTGAGGCCTTTGCGGCCGAGTAAAGGGCTGTGACCGACCCTGACAACGGGCAGAAGTGGCCAAAGGGACTGACTGAGGAAGATGGCAAGCTCTACCGGAATGGTAAGCTGCTAGTACCGGAGTCCCGGGTGCTCGAGCTTTGTGAAGCTTAGCACCACCACATGCTGCACCCAGGGGTCAAGAAGCAAGCCCTCGACATGCAGCGCCGGTTCGAGATCGACCATATCGTTCTCTACACCGCCATCAAGAAGGTCAGGAAGGGTTGCTCGGTCTGCCAGGCCTGCAATCCCGATAACCGGAACGTCAAGGGGGAAGCCCAATGGACCCCGGTTCCTGACCAGCCCATGGAGAGCGTGGCCATGGACGTCTTCTCCATGCCCGAAGTGCACATCGGCAAGGAGACCTTTGACTGTGTGGTTCTCTGCTTGGACCGCCACAGCGGCTACGTTGTAGCTGTTCCGGCACGCAAAAAGGGGTTGCTTGCCAAAAAAGTGGCAGTCATGATGATTCGTCATTGGCTGACCGTCTTTGACATCCCCCGCACCATTTGCAGTGACCGAGGGCCCCAGTTTACTGGTGGCTGGTTCGAGGCTATGTGTTCCCTCATGGGAATACGTCACGCCAAGAGCGTTGCCTATCTCAGCCGGTCTAACGGCCGTGCTGAAGTGGCTGGACGGCAGCTGTTCGAGAAGCTGCGCAAGATCCACATCACCAATCAACGTCGGAACTGGTTTGAGGAGATGTGGCCTGCTCTGAAGGCCCATCATGACACCCCCACTCCGGGCGGTTTGTCCCCTCACCAGATTCTGTTCGGCAGGAACCCCCTGGGTAGGGGACTTCCCTTGTCTGGTGATGGCATGGCCATGGATGCCAAGGAATTCTTTGCGCGGCAAGAGCAAACGGCGCGGGACATCGGCCAGCAGCTCGAGAAGGAGCATGCTGAGCGTCAGAAGTCCGCCCCGAGCTCGACAGCGCAGAAGTTCAGGGTGGGAGACCCGGTGTGGGTGATCAGACCCCGCCCTATGGGCACCCACCGCACCAAAACCTGGTTCACACCCGGAGAGGTGGTCCGCAGGATTGGTGAGGACACCTACCGCATCAAGGTGGGTCACGGACAGTTCCGGGAGCGCCACGAGAGTCAACTCCGTGTGCGTGAACCCCAGCTCCGTGGCCAACATGTGTCCCTGAGCTACGCCGCACATGAGGCCGATTCGGACGACGACTATGCTGAGCAGGACGACTATACAGTCGAGAAGATCCTGGCTCAGCGTCCGAAAGCCTCGGCACCTGGAGGTCTGGAGTTCAAGGTTCGTTGGCCAGGCTTTGGGCCGTCCCACGACACCTGGGAACCCGTCTCCTCGTTCGTGCCGCGGGTCAATACTCCCTTCATGGAGTACATCCGCAAGCACAAGACCAAGATCCATGTCTCGGACTTGGCAGCACTCACCCGAGCGATTGCAGCTAGGGGTGCCTGATCAGCGCCCTGAGCTCTCCCCTGATGCATTTTGAGCGCCTGTGAGGTCGACGGATCGTCCCTTACTTGCTGGCTCTCTCCCATCTTTCGGTGACCTGCCATCAGAGTGGCCATATACCCCCCCCTGCTGAATCCAGAAGAGGATGGCCCCTCTCTCCTTCCAGTCGTCACTCCCCTCCCTGCTGAATCCTTGGGAAACCAGGTAGGGCGACTGACCTTCATATTTCTGAGCTCTTGGGGCCTTGAAGCCCATACGACGTTGCGCAACGGATGCCGCTGTCATCGGCATTGCGATTTCTTTTGGTGTGTGGTCTGGTTCCATGGCACTTGCGGAATCCAGACCAGTCGACGTGTGTCAGCTGACTATATATGGCCTGACCTCAGGCGTCTTCCTGTCCACCCTCCTGCATATGCCTTATCCTAACCAGGGCGTGGTTTGGCACTCTGTCCAGAGTGTGTTTACACGCCTGTTTACCTGATATTGCTTACTTTTTCTGCCCTCCAGGATATGTGCATCTGTATGTTGCTGTCTTCAGCCCATCACCGGAGTGTGGACTGTTTTTCCCCTCCGAAGGGATGGGAATCGTATACGCAGGCGCCCTGAGTCGCCGTTTACATGCTTTTACTTAAGGTCCAGCCTGGACCAGTACCTAAGTACAGATTCTTCTGTTTGAGTGCCCGTGATACCGTGTGCCCTATTCGCTGTGATGTGTGGAGATCCTGATGGCGCCAGGCGGGAAGCCCAGTTGCCTGACTACACTCCCAGCGGTCCGCCACTGTCAGTCCCAGTGTGAGCCTACCGATTCGCAGACGCACTTGCAGTCGGATGGCGGCCTCCGGTGCTCCTGACCTCGGTCAGTCTGCCTGGGAAACTGGTGGTTTGAGGAGTCGACGCCTCCGCCCACACTGCATGAGGACTCCCTCATGTATGGCCTTCGTGGTAATAGGGCGAGGGAAAAGACGGCCTTGATGCCCGATCCCTTAAAGAGGAGCTCGTTCGGCTGTACCACTCTGGACTCGCGTCGTATGGATATGGACATGGTGCGCCCGAGGAAGGACCCCTGGGGACTCTCCCCCAGCCGGCGGGCCTTGGGAAGCTTGGGGTAGCCCGATGGATCTTTGTGGTCGCTCTCGACCTGTGGGACCACCTCGGTCGTCGTGTGACGCCTATGTTGGCCGTGTATGCCACTGCCACTGTGGTAGTGACCGTAGCAGCCGGCACCCGGTGCGCCTGGTATGGGTTAACAGGTCCTTTGGATGCCGAACAATCGCCGCCAGGACCCGGGACTTGATACTTGATACTATACTTGAAGTTACAAGACCCTACAGCACTATACCTGTCTTACTGTGGGATTTGGGCAACCTAACCTGCGAAGCAGCCTGAAGTGAGGATGTGACACCCCCCCCCTTCAGGAAATGGTCCTGGGTACCCGCTGCCATGCGTGGGTGTTATCGAGCCCCCCCCAGGGTTTGCTCTAAGGAGGGGGGTGAAGCGGTACCCAGAACCCCATGGCTAGGTTACGGCATACAACGGGTCTCCGGTCCACTAACCCCATGTACGGGTTCTGTGCCGTAAAGCCCCGCATCGGCAACCGATGCACCGCCAGCGGAGATTCATATATCAGAATATCAGGAATCAACAGGGTTTTATTTTCATATTGTTTCCGTCAATTTTTACGCTTCGGGTCTGATATTCACTGTTTTGACTGCTCGCGGTTGGATCGCGACTTTACCGTAACCGCCAGTTTAACTGTTATATACGGATATTTTAGCGCAAATCGTGACGAAGACTCTAAAGTCTTCAGGAAATGCATTGATGCATCCGCAATTCTCACATCTTACACTCGCAACCTTAACCCGAATTTTTCAGGATGTCGAAATCGGATTTTCGACTTCGACATCCCCGCACTTGATTTGACCTCTTTCGAGTGGACCTACGTGCTTCCCCATGCACGAATCAACTTTCCTTTTATCTTGCCCTCCATTTGTCTTAGAGATATGGGCAAAACAAAGTTGATTCGTGAGGCCATTTGTGAGGGTCATATCTCGTGCCGCTTGCGAGGAATGACAATAATGAAAAGGTGGGATGTATTCACAATACTCCCGACGTAATTTAGGAAGCATTATATGCCTTGCGTCTCCACACGTGCGCGCTAGCGCAATGGATCATGGTCAAGAGGGTAGATTTTGCGTTATAACTCTTTGGCCATGATATGGCGTGCGTTAAGATAACTTTCGAGTGTAGCGCGCGAGTGTTGGTGTTGCATAGGAACTCTTTTTGAGTTCCTATGAGCGATTGACACAAAGTTATGCCCTTGGAGGGGCATGACATATCGTGGGGGGAGCTACCTTTTTGGGCAATATGGAGTATGTGCCTTGTGTTGTGTTGCGTGCCCATTTGGCGGGTCCATCGCTCCAAGCCAAACCCGCCAATGGACCTCACATTGTGCAAGCCCCTTCTCCATACTCCCTACGATCAATTGCAAGCCTAATCTTCGTGAAGAGAAGCTTGTGTGGCGATCCCGAAGCGATGCATTGGGAGCAAGGTGTGTGTTTTGCAATTTTCCATAATTTCATGTGCCCACTTGGGAGGTAGCGCTCGTGACCTTTCAAAGCGCCCCAAGTGGAGCACATATGTGGAATCGAAGGTCATTGGTGCCAAGTCATTATGTTTAGAAGGATTAGTTGATTGCACGATCCAACCAGAAGATATTATAATATAGTTGTGCACCTTTCAAGGCACTTTTGTGTATCTTTGTGCCAATTTTGCCGTTTTTGGCCCCTCATGATGTCAAGTGGCGACCGTGTATCTCAACGTTGCGCTCAATTGACATCATGACCCAAGTATGTTATGCGGGTACATACATCGGTGCCCAACATATCTTGGACCCGGCGATTAACTCCTCTTGGGCTTGGCATACCGTGGCCGCCATGTTGGCGATTTGGGACTATCCCAAATCATGGGCTCACTTGGCGACCCTGCCATTCCCAAAACCGGAGGAGTTGGGCGACGCCCAAAAGATATGTTGGACACATATGACTTGATACCAATCCTATGGCACACTCCGGTCCAAGTCGGGCATGTGCCTCATTTGCCTTAACCATGAGTGTGCGCATTTTTGGCCATTTTGAGCAATTTTCCACTTTTGCTGCCCGCCGTGCACTATGTTCAGCCCACCCGTACGTGCCGGACGCCTGGACCAATGGACCATATATGACATGGGTGTTATGTATATTGGTCCCCATGGTTCACACACCACGTGGGCGAAGCGGAGCAACCTTCGTTAAGGTGCTAGCCCAAAGTGAGTGTGAGCAATTTTGCCATTTTGGCATTTGTGGACCCAATTGGGATCGTCACCACGCCGAGTGGCATTGAGATCTTGAGGAACCAAGTGCATGGGAGTCTCTGTTGGACTCCGGGTCGTTGGCATATGGAATGACGGATCGGATCTCCAAGCCGGCGTGGAGATATACCATTAGGAGCACCCCGAATTTTGGCTCATCTCAGGCAGCCAAAATGACCCCCTTTTGGGACCCCAATTTCAACCCGCCGTGTGGTCAATTGGCGGCCCCATATCTCTATGCCCACAGGGAGCCTGGACCTAATTTCAAGTTGTACACTTAGATATGAGTCCTAGGTCCTGCCTCCTAACCTGTGAGCCATCGGCCTTGCCCTGGCCGGGCGAGCCAAGCGTGAAAATGACGCCAATTTCGGTGATTTTGGCATCATGACCCCACTTGACGATCCGTGTTGCCCTGATGCCGGGACCTCAGAGGGAACCAGGTTGGGTGAGGGCTCCAAGGAGTTCGTACTCGAAGGGCATAGGGTCAGTTGCCTCGTCCCTACCTCTGGTGGGTCCGGACGAGGGGTCAATTTTGGAGATTTTGGAGCTAATATCAGTTTTGGCTGAAACAGCCCATTTTCAGCTACCAACTCCTAGGGGATAATGGCGGAGCCATATCTCTGGCTCGAAGTGGAGTTGAACCCTGCCGTTAAGGGAGCATAGGGAGTCACTGTCGGTTGGCCTTGGAGCACCAAAGTTTTGCAGGAACTCGCCTGTGGCTGGGCGGGACACCCCCCCCTATTGGCAGGGTTTCAGGGTCCGGACTGAGCAGGGCATGGGTTGTGTTTGAGCCCCCGCCCCCGCCAGCCACTGAGAGGGTCGGACCTGGGATTGGGATACGAGTTGGGACTGAGTGTCTATTGTCCTGCGTTGCCCTTACCCCAGTCAAGTCTTAACCCCATGTGTACATATCCTGATGTGTTGCTGTACATACTTTCGTTCCCTTGTTGCAGATTGGCAAGGATCCTGAAACGCTTTGTCACATTACACGAGCGTATTGATGCCCTTGTGAGCGTAGTGCTTTGCCTGCCTGCTCACCTGTGCGTGTCACCCGCAGCGTCCCGTGGACGGCCCCCCACGGTAACGTGTCACTGCATGCCACGACCCGCAGTGCCGGTCGATCAAATGTACAAAATGCAAGCAAGCGATGACAATGACGGGCTTGACCCCCTTCGACGCAAACTGCCGATTCGATTACACAAGTGCGCAGACCTCTAAGACCGGGAGTATGGAGACCTACCTCCGCATCGACCTGGTAGAGATCATCGAATACGCCTCGATTCGGAAGACAATCCACCGTGATTACACCCTTACAAAATGGACCCGAGTCAACTAGAAGAACTTCGACGACAATTGGACAAGTTGCATCGATCCGGTCGGATGCGACCATCCTCGAGTCCGAACGGAGCGGGTTGCCTGGTGCTGAAGAAAGCGAATGGTAAATGGCGTAGCCGCGTTGACTACGCAGCGTTGAATACCCGAACTGTTCGAGATCGGTATCCCTTGCCATCGATCCAATCCATCTTGTGTACACTCGGGGTTCCACCGTATTTTCGAAGATCGACCTTGTTATTGGGTTCCACCAGATCCGAATCCACGACGAAGATATTGAGAAAAACGCCTTCAACACGCAATTTGGCGCCTTCGAGTGGGTTGTTATGCCCTTAGGCCTCTGTAATGCGCCATCGACGTTCCAACGCGTTGTAATTGATGTCCTTCGAGACCACTTGGGGATCTTTGTATGGGTGTACATGGACCACATCCTCGTCTTCTCCAAGAATGCCGTTGAACGCCAACGACATCTCGATTTGGTACATGAACTACTCCGTCAACACCAGCTCTTTCCCTGCATCGATAAATCCACGTGCTTCCAGAGTCAAGAACCCTCTGTGGATACATCATCGACAAAGATGGAGTACACATGGACCCCGAAAAGATCAAGGTCATTCGAGGTTGCCCTCCGCCAACTACGGTTCGTGAAGTTCGACAATGCATCGGATTGTGTGGATTTTACCAGCAATTTGTCCAAGGGTTCCAAGCTGTCGCAGCCTGTCTGACCGCAATGTTTAAGGCAGACTTTGAGTGGGAGCGGACAGCCGTATATCAAGCTTCCTTCGACAAGCTGAAGCAGGCAATGATCAATGCGACACATCTCAGTGCTGTCTACCCCCGACAGTCGTATCACCTGTACACGGACGCTTCGAATGACTGCGTGGGAGCTACGCTAGCGCAGCGATGTGCGCATGGGAAGTACAAGGGACATCTTTGACCTATTGCCTTCATGTCGCGGAAAATGCAACCTGCCGAAACTCGATACCTGATTCGAGAACAGGAGCTGTTGGCCATCCTATTAGCCTTGAAGCAGTGGTTTCACGTACTTTGAGGACCACAGCAGGTGCACATGCACACTGACCACGAAAGTTTTCGATATCTCAAGACATGCCCTCGACCGCTGACACCACGACAAGCACGTTGGTCCCAGTTCCTCGAAGAATACAACCTCACGTTATGGTATGTACCGGGCCTCGAGAATCCCGCAGCGGACGCCTGTTCCCGCCTGACTTCGCAACAGTTGATGGACATCGAGAATGCTACACGTACACGGGCCTTCGTAATTCCCCTGGTCGAGAATTGGTCTTCACCGGAAGGAGAACCTGTCGATGAGTTCCTGCATGTACTCGAGGACTCGTTCTCACACGACGAGGTGTGGCCCGAGCTGTACGATCACCTGTACCTTTCGCTAGGAAGCACACGCTCCGTGGGGGGGGAACCTGATGCTGAGGAACATGCGGAACCAGCCCTCCAGTTCGACACTGAGCCCGCCGTCGAGCGAGAGGGCCTGGAGCCGCTACCATCAAACGCAACAGCCGTCGAGCCGGAGGACCTGGAGCCAGTACCATCAGACGAGATCCTGGCTGAGGATATACACCAACCAGACATGCATCCTGATGATGCTGGCAACGAGCCGGACATGCCTGCCGACACCGATGACCTTCCTGATGTAAGCATGGACCGCCCTCTTCGAGTCACTTTTGGCAAAGAGCTTCGATATGCTCCGACCATGGCGGAACTGATTCGCTGTGGACGTCACCGTGACGGCACGTTACAATCAGTTCCCTTGCCTAAGGTTGGGCCGAACACGCCGTACCCGTCGAGTCTTCAGGGTACACACCGCCGAGTGCATCGACACTATCAGTGCAAGGACTTGACTTCGACAGCTGTGTGGGCAGCAGCCTATCGAGAAGACCCACCCACGAAGCACATCTACGAAGTCGCGGTTCGAAGCCTTGCGGCACGACATCAACTCCGCGATGCCAAGTTGTCCTTCGATGATGGCAAATTCTTCCATTTGTTGACGATGGGCAAACGAGTGCTTGTCCCTCGAACACTCGTGACCTCCATAGTGGCTATGTATCACGAGTCGAGTTCTATGGCCATTCGGGTGTACTTCGAACCATGGCACTGATCAAGCGCGACTACGTTTGTTCGCACCTCCGACATTACGTCGAGCGATACATCCGAAGTTGCGATGTGTGTAAAGCGGCGAAGCCAAGGCGAGTCGACACCGCCAGAGTACCCAGACCATTACCGGTGCCCGACACCAAATGGCATAGTGTGTCCATCGATTGGGTTTCAGGATTGCCGCCGACCACAAGGGGCCATGACGCCACCATGACTGTGGTTCACCGATTCTCGAAGCGCTGAATGTTCATCCCTTGTCGCAAGGATATGACAGCTGACGACCTTATCTATGTGTTCCTGCGTGAAGTGGTTCGACTGAAAGGATGCCCTCGACAAATTGTTTCTGATTGAGACAAGCTGTTCCAGTTCCAAGCGTGGAAGGAGTTGGCTCGGCGTTTCAAGATCGAGATGCACCAGACGGTAGCCAACCGTCCTCGAGGCAATGGCTTGGCAGAGCGCAGCAACCAGTCGATCCTCCAGCGCCTGCGTACACACGGCATCTTTGGTAACAACGAGTGGGATGTCGGCCTACTGTTCGCCGAGATTCAGTTTAACAACCTGACATCCAATAGCCTTCGGCTATCCCCAGTCGAGATAGATGAAGGACGAACATCGCATTTTCCATTGGATTTTCCCGGAATGACTTCTCATGCACATGAGCCATGGACCAAGAATGATTGCATGCAGCGAGCTGAACGTACCTTCAATTCTGTGCATGCAATGCTTGCCGAGGAACGTCGACGCCAGATGCATGTGGTCCCCCAAATGAATCGACACGTTCGAGTGCTGGAGTGGGTGAACGATGATGGGTTTTGGTACCCGAATATCGACATAAAAGGAAACTCGATGTTGTCTGGTGCGGCCCTTAAAAAGTTCTCGAGGACCCCTAGCACCCCGGGGATGGAGGGGATACACAGTGCAAAAAAAATTCTCGAGGTACTGAACAAGGGCGAGAATGTTAAACTTGACATCCCTGCCCCCTTCAAAGGGTTGCGAGTTTTCAATCCAGACAGCATAAAGCCCTACATCCATCGGGAGGGACAGCCAGTGTGGGAGGTCCCGATGCCCCCTGTCAAAACTGGGGAATCTCCTCGCCTTGTCAAGATCCTCCCTAGACGTCGAGTGGGATCTAAACAGCGCCGCACGTTCCTCTACCATTGTAAATGGGATGACAACACATGGTCTTGGGAGTCAACCAAAGCTTTAGAGGAGGATCCTGTGTACCTTGAGTTTCTTTGACTCCACCCTGAGTAACCTCACTCCTCTTTGCAGCATGGTTGTTCGAAAAACTCATGCGAGGTTCCGGGTTGACCGCCGAAGCCTCCGCCTACGGTACTACATCCCAGACCCCCTGAACTTCCTCTCGACCTCCACCTCCTCGAGCATCACCGTCGAATGTCATCGATGTTGACGCGATCAACGACACTACCGGTGAAAATGGAGATGGTGCCAAAGCCACAGCGACGTCGACTTCAGCGCGCCGCTGTCGATCGGTAGCGTCAGCGCCAACTGGACCGAGTCGACCGCTGGATCCTTTCGCCGTACAAAACTACAGTCAGTCGGCATACGCTGGGAGCTTGAGTAGAGAAGGAGGCCCCTCGTCGAAAGGAGGCAAGGGAGGTGTGTCCTCTCGCGAGAAATTGGCAGGAATAGCACCGAGTGGGGGAGTCGTCATATTGGGAGCAACTACGGGCTTCGAAGTGCTCGAGCGAGCCCTGGCCGGCTGGCCTGTTCCGAAATCGACCAAGGGAGGGGGGACCCCACCCCGCATGCATCCGAAACTCCTCAAGCTGTATGGTCCCCCGCCCCCGGTCGATGCAGAATACTATCGAGGACAGTGCTCGAGCCTCGCAGAGTCTGGTACCCACTCCAATTCTTCGAATGAATGGGCTCATGAGGAATGGTTCGATCCTGATGAAGATCTCGCTTGCTACACGGGATACGAAGACTGATCCCCCTTCCGCTGTTCAGCGCCCAGATGGGTCGACAGTTCTTGGACGTCGAGGCCAAACACTTGGACATCGAGGCCATCGAGGGACGGACCGTAGTAGGGACCGAATACCGCAGAGCCGAATACCTCCAGCTATAACAACAATGACGACGCTGCCCCCAACGGACTGGGTCCACCAATTCTGGCCGTCGAATGCGCCGAGGACGTAAGCTTCTACTCGAACGAACCAGTCCGACTCCTACTACTACAATGACGACCATGATGACTACGGAGACCTACCAGATGCCTGGTCCGACGAGGAGGAGGATTATGCGTACGCCACACAGAGTTGGTCGACACCGGCGTTCATTTACGATACTGTGCCGAAACCAGAACCGCTGTGGCAGCCATATAACATGCCGTAATACAACCATGAAATCGGCACCGTCGATCAACTCCGACACTTGGGTACGTTCGGAATGAAACCACCCTATCGGAATACACCAAGCTCGAACCATCGGTACTCACTATTGCGTCGCGCACCATGGCTGGTCAACAAGCAAACCAAGTATTCCTGAGCGAACACCATGCCGCAGTTGTGACCAAGACGATTGCCACTATTACCCAATTAGGCAAAACCATCAACATCAACAGTTGGGGTCCAACCGCGCCATTTCCTTGCGAGATGATGCGAAGCGCGCCTGACACGTCTTTCGATGAGCGTGGGAATGCTGGTGGCAAGCCGAGCTACCAGTGGTATACAAAGATCAAAGTGGCTTGCCAGAACTTTCGAAAGGCCCCTCATCGACTGGCAGCAATGCAACGAAGAGCTCGATTGGGGATTCCGATAAAATCTCTCCGAATATGTCCTGACGAATCAAATTGCTCGACTCAACCGCGTACATCGAGAGATCACAGGAATCGACGACCTGAGGCATGTCGCCGATGGAATCGACCTAATCTTCAGGTACCGACGCCTCTGGACCGAGGAGAAGATGAAACGAGTAGCACCCCTTGCCGTTTCGATCCTTGGAGTTATTAAAGATCTCCAGAAGGTTGCCAGACAAACGACTGGCTGTTCGAGGATCCAGCCCCCTTTCTCGCGTGCAAATTTGATTTGCTTCTTGGCCGAGACCCACTGCGAGGTCTACGAGGTACCTCTCGACTTGGGTACAACTGATATGGGTGCGCTCCACATCGAACACAGGACCTTGTAGTCCAAGTCCAGGAGTACTATCGACTCGGAGAACAGACCGAACCCTATGCGTACAACGCCGTCGCTCCAGGTGCTCTCATCGACCTTGTCCAGCTGGCGACGATTTACCAGACTGGACCTGGAGGACTCGGATACCACGACTTCAATAAGGAAATCGAATGACTTGCTCGCCTTCACTCGACCAGTAAGGAGTACGTCAACCTCTTTCCTTTCGTGGACGCCGCCGAATTTGGATCGACGCATGGGTACCTCGAAATACCTCATGTCCCCCTTCAAAGCCGGATACGAAGGTGGACGAGGTTGGCGTCGAGCAGTCAAGTTCCGAAGGGATGTCTACGCTGATGAATGGGAGGAGATCGAGTCCAACGACTCGCCTGCGAGTGACCCGTTCCATCCAGACCCTGTCGACCACCAGTTTTTGCCGGCAGAGTCGAACGTCTACCAGCACCACTTTGATATCCCGTTCTTCAAGTACCTCACGCCGATCCATGATGACTTCAAGGCTGCCCATCGACGCAAGGTCAGCTGCAGAGACCAAGTCCTCGAGGCGGTCATTGTCGACAGGGCTTCTAGCCTTGTGACTGCAGAAGCAGTTCGATTTGCTCTGCAGAGTGCTCTCGCTGATAGCCAGTATGTACATCAACATCTCGGTAAACTTCAAGAAGAAGGTTCTCGAACCAACATGCTTGAGGTCATTGACCGATATGCCCTTGGCCATGAAGCCGATGACATCAGTGCCATCATCGTTGTTCAACGAGTTTCGATTGCTGACACGCCATGGTGGCCAGTCGATACGCGAATTGGTCATTTCTACCACAGCATGGATGCTGCTACTGGTTCGAAGGAAACCTATCGATGGTCCACTGGTCGACATGACGTGTTTTCCTTCGAAGTCACCAATTGGACAGATTTGTGGAGCGATGACGCTTGAAAACCGTCGAACCTTTGGGATTTCCATTCCACCAAGGCACAAACATTGGGACCTGGACAATTTCGAGCGCTTGCCCGTGAGCATGTCTTCGTATTCCAGTACAAGTGCCCCGTCGACGGTCGACCTGGTGATCCCAACCTTCGATTGCTTAACCATCAATCTGGTATCCTGATTCAGAAGCGTGCCCTCAAAAGTGACATTCGTTGACACTACACGGGTCATGACACCTTCAAGTTCATGGCTGGCGTCGAGACGCTGAAGGAAGTGCACGAAGTGTGTCCACTCCAGGTGGATCGCTCATCCACTTTCGAGTGCGGCCCGGACTGCTGATTCGACAAGTCTGGATGCCAAGTAATGACTGATTCGGCAAGTCTGGATGCAAAGTAATGGCTGACTCGACAGTCTGGATGCCATTAATGGTGTCGACTGCCTTAATATGTCCTGTCGAATTGACAAATGTATAGGCCTGTTGGTTGTTTGTCTGCTGGGCACCCAGCTCCGATAGCTGGGCCCAATGTTATGGTATGTTATTATTCGACGTGCCCACAGCCTCGCTGTGGGTACGGCGCCCATGCAGTGTGCCTGGCGAATTTGTCTTCTGCAGCTTCCGCCAAGACACAGCCCTGGCAGAGTCCAACACGGCGTATGAATGAGGCGCTGACAACAGGTATACCATGAACTGCACCTCAGTGTGTGAGTTTCGACCACTATTATGCTTCTGTAGCCAGCACATGTCGAGGTCCGAAAAAAGTAATTTCTGGGCCTGCTCTTCAGGTGCAACCATGTGACGCCCACCCCGAGGAATGAGACCTCTCCGAGGTCTCAAGGGGGAGGGTAGTGTTATGGCTTCGAACAGCAGCAGCGCAGCGAGCGCGCAAGTCGCAGTCGCAATCGCACTGCAGTCTGTGAATACTTAAGAAGCATCGAATGCCAGTTGTGTGAATGAAGTGCTGTAAGATACTTGGATCTCTGGACAGGGTTTTTGTCTTCAAATTTGTGAAGTGTCTATGTATTGGTGCCCCGTCTAAAGATGCTGCGAGGTTTGTCCATTTGGGATTTCGGATTTTGAGAAACAAGAGGCACAGGAGTACAAGAGAGTTCCCAAGAAACAAACCACAACAAATTCTTCCGCCCATTCAGGCAGATTTTTCGGGTCGAACTGCGGTAATTCCAGCTGGATGATCGCCTGGGCAATTGGTCTGCCACTGTTTCCTCCCTTGGGGTCAGGCCTGAAGGGGGGGGGGGGGTACGCCGGCGAGGGGTGCCAGGGCTGTTAGCCCACTTTTCTCAGTCTCTGTCACAGGTACGTCTTGTAGTTCGGCGATGGGGACTGTCCTAGCACGAGGATGAAAAGGGCTGGGGCAACTGACCTTGGGTAGCAACCTGGACAGCCTTGATCGTTTAAGATCCTCAGCCAGCGTGCTCCAACCGCGAGACGGTGAGCCTAGCACTGGCTTGGGTAAGGGTTCTGTGATACCAAAATTTTGCCTTGACAGCCTCAGACAAGGCTGTCACGTCTGGGTCTTTAGATCCAGACAGTAATTTGGCCCGTAGTTCGGCCGTACGGTCCAGGGCACCATAGGTTGGCCCTGGGGAATGGGACTCCTCCACATAAGCTGGGCACACTTCAGAGCTCTTGCTAGTAACTGGCAGTTCTGGACGCCATGCTGGCCCTCTCGGTCGCCTTGGTAGAGACACAGTGTCGGCCACTTCCGTAGGTGGGCCGGAGTAAGGGCAAGAACCCATGTCCGTCTATGGTGGGGAGCCCAAGGCTTCGAGTGGTTCCTCTCCATCTTCCCCTCTGGCGGACTTGTAGTACTCCTCGTGGAGAAGATATTCGTCCATTCTCCTTCTAAATTCGTGTTGTTCCTCAGGTCCTCCCGCCGCTGTAGCCGTAGACGAAGAAGCTGGGCAGGCAGAACGGGAGACGGATACGGCAACCCTTCAGCGAAGGTGTTGCAGGCTGTCACCACGGGCCGCTAAGGCCTGTGTTGTTAATCTGGGCGCTTCTTGTTCCGCCCTTCTGTGAACTGGATCTTCTTGAGACCCAGATAAAGCTCTGAGCTTGGGCTCACTCATTGAGATGGGCCCACTGTTCCCAAGTTGAACTTGTACACTCCGAATTGGCCAGGTCCTGGCAGACAGCTGTACCGATGGTGTGGACATTTTGTTTCTGGTTTTGGCTTGTGTACTTCTCAGAGTCGGTTTGAAAGGTTCTCAAGGGTTGCCTCTGCTACCGGAAAGATGTCCTTGATTAGTGCCCTAATAGTTTTGATGGAATCCTGCTGGTTTTGATGTTGGAAAACCAAACCAAAGCAGCAAGTAGAGCAAGAACAGGATGTGGATCGAATCAATGAATAGTTTTGAAATCTAGTGTATCACAGAAGGGCTGCAAATGTACAAAGCAGGCTTAAATACAAATATTCAATCATAATTGGACAAAACAAATGATTTTTATGTGAAAACTGGCATGACTCGTGCCTCCCAATTAGCATCAGGCACTTCATGTGCACTCTTTTGGATGAAAAGGAGTTGGTTAGGAATGTGGGGCAAAGGAGTTAGGCCAGACACAGAATATGACATGGCCGAGCAACTGAATTCAGAAACAGTTAAAAAGTAGAACCACAATAAGTGGTAGAAACAGTTGAGTATAGGGGTCTTGCGGTGGGGGACCACTAGGCTTAACCTCCAAGGCCTTAGGCATGAAATGCCTACTTTATTTTTGTATAACCTCCATGAAGGAAGATACCTTGGCTCGGTTGATTCATAGCCGGGAACTTCATTGGGGGCTAGGGTTATAACCCTAGTTACTTTGAGAAAGTGTACCTTAAGCTTCAAAAGAGAGATAAAAATACTTAAGTAAGTCTTAGCATCCACAAAAGGATTTTAAGGGGGGCTTGGCCCGGATCAAGTCCTCCAAGAAAGACTTGGCGGTGACTTTTTCTTACTGGCGCTCTCCCATGCCCGACAGGCCATCCTTGGGGCGTGCCGCCAGGGCCCACTACCCACTGGCCGTGGGTGCGGGGGATGTAGGCGTGGAAACCCGTCACCAACCCCAAAGCGCGCGCTCTTGCGAGCTGACTGAGCGCGCTGTGGGGGCGGCACGAGGGCACCCGGGGGGGGCACCTCTTGCCTGCGTGTGGCGCGTCCGGGGTTGGGCGCTCTCCCATGCCCGACGGCCCGTCCTTGGGGCGTGCGGCCCGGGCCCACTACCCGCTGGCTATGGGTGCGGGGGGTGTGGGCGTGGGGAGCCGTCAGCAACACGACAGCGCGCGCTCTTGCGAGCTGCCGTTGCGCGCTGTGGGGGGGGGCACGAGGGTGCCTGGAGGGTGCGCCTCTTGCCTGCGTGTGGGGCGTCCGGGGTTGGGCGCTCTGCCACGCCCAATTTTGCGAGCTGACTGTGTGCGCTGCTGGGGGGAGGGCAAGAGGGCGCCCGGAGAGTGCGCCTCTTGCCTGCTTGTGGGGCGTCCGGGGTTGGGCGCTCTCTCATGCCCGACGTTGCGAGCTGACCGTGCGCGCTGTGGGGGCGGCACGAGGGCGCCCAGGCGGGGGGGGGGGGGGGTCTGCCTGCGTGTGGGGCGTCCGGGGTTGGGCGCTCTCCCACGCCCGAGCGCCCGTCCTTGGGGCGTGCAGCCGGGGCCCGCTACCGACTGGCTGTTGCTGCGGGGGGGGTGGGCCTGGGGACCCGCCACCAATCCAAATGCGCGAGCTCTTGCGAGCTGGCTTTGCGCGCTGTGGGGCGGCACGAGGGCGCCCCGTGGGGGGCGTCTCTTGACTGCGTGTGGGGTGTCCCGGGTTGGGCGCTCTCCCACACCCGGCCGCCCTTCCTTGTGGCGTGCGGCCGGGGCCCGCTACCCACTGGCTGTGGGTGCGGGAATTGTCGGCGTGGGGACCCGTCACCAACCCCACAGCGCGCGCTCTTGCGAGCTGTTTTTGCGCGCTGTGGGGGCGGCACGAGGGCGCCCGGGGGGGGCGCCTCTTGGTTGCGTGTGGGGCGTCCGGGTCGGGGCGCTCTCCCACGTCCAACCGCCCGTCCTTGTGGCGTGCGGCCGGGGCCCGCTACCCAGTGGCTGTGGGTGCGGGGGATGCGGGCGTCGGGACCCGTCAACAACCCCACAGCGCGCGCTCTTGCAAGCTGGCTTTGCGCGCTGTGGGGGGGGGGCACGAGGGCGCCCCTGGGGGGGGGCACCTCTTGCCTGCTTGTGGGGCGTCCGGGCTGGGGCGTTCTCCCAAGCCCGACCGCCCGTCCTTGGGGCCTGCGGCCGGGGCCGGCTACCCACTGGCTCTGGGTGCGACGTGCGGTCTTGGGGACCGGCTGTCCTTGGCACCTTCTCCCGTGCCGCGGTTCGTCGTGTGTTGTGCTCGCTCCCCGGGTTTGCGGCACCCGGTGGCCGTTGTTGCTTGGCACCTGTCCTTGTGCTTTGGCTGTGGCTGGCGGCGTCCTCCCTTGCGTGCCTCGTGGCCCCGCGTTGGTGCGCCGCACCTCGTCCGGTCTGGTCGCTGTCAGTGCTCCGGTCGGCTTTTCAGTCGCCCTAATGCTTTCCCCCGCCCCGGGGGCTGTCGCCCCCGGCCTTAGTGGGCAGCTGCGCGGGGCAGGTGGGGGCCGGCCTGCTGCTGGCCCCTGCCGAGGCAGGGGCGCTGGGCTCGCTCCGCAGGAACCCGTTCGGGGCTCGCGATGGGGTTGTTTCTGGCGGTTCCTTCCGGCTTCGGTCTTGGGCTGCGTGCACTGCGGTGGTTGGTCATGTGTGGACCCGGTCACTGACGCGTCCGGTTTCCCGTACCGTCCGTCCTTGGACAGGGGACTAGGCTGGTGCACCGGGGCTGTTTCGTGTGGACGCCGACACCTTCCCTTTCGGGTGGGAGGATGCCACGCCCGGGTCCCGCGCGTGTGTGCCTGTGCGTGCTCTTCTTGGCGGGGTCGGGCGGGCCGGCCTCCCTGGCGCGTTTTGGTGTGCCTCACCTTTCCTCTGGCTGTTTCCTTCTTCTTCTTTGTTCGGCCCCCTCCAGGCTGGGGTTGCCCGTGCTTCGGTTGTTTGTTTGGTTCTTTTTTTACGTGGGTTCCTTCCCCTTTCTTCCCTCACCCTCCTCGCGCCACCGCTCTCTCCGGCTTTTCATGCTTCCCGGCCCTGGGTGCCCTGGGCCTTGGCCCTCTTCATTTGCTCTTCCCCCCCCCCCCCGAACCCCCCCAGCCCCTTTTTTTTTGTTTTTTTTGTTTTCTCCCCCTGTTTGTTCCCTCCCCTTTCTTCCCACTTCCCCTCTCGCACTTCTGCTGTCTCTGGCTTTTCGTGCTTCCTGGCCCGGGATGCCCTGGGCCTTGGAGCTCTTTGTTTGCTCCTGACGCCCCCGCCAGCCCCCCCCCCCCTTCTTTTTTTTTGCCCTCCTGCCCCGCTCCGCGCCTACCTTGTCTCGTCTTTTCTGTTGTTTCCGGCCCTGGGTGCGCTGGGCCTCGGCGCTTCGTCTTTGCCCGCCCCTACCGCCCTCTCTCTCTCTCTTTGTTTTTTTTTCTTTTTTTTTCCTTGTGTTCCCTCTTTTCCTTGGTTCCGGGCGCTCTTGGTGCTCGTTGCCTGTGGCATGTGCGCTGTGTGCTGGGGCTGTCCCCAACCCCCCGGCAGCTGCTCGTGTTTCGCGGTGTCTGGTGTCTTGTTGTGTGGTGCTACGGTCTGCTGTGGGCTGTTTTGTGCGATTTGTGGTGTTTTGCGGTTTTTTTCGGTGTCTTGTGGTGTGGGTGTCATGCTGTGTTGTTGGTTTTGGCGCTGGCTGTCTCCCGTGGGCGCTGCTTCCCTCTTTTTTTGTTGGTGTTGTGCGGTGTCTTGTTGTGCCGTGCTGTTTTGTGCTGTGTTTTGTCATGCGTGGTGCCGTCGCGCGTTGTTGTGTGGTGTGTTGTGCTGTGTGTTGTCCCGGTGCGCGGTGTCGTCTGGTCGTCTGGTCCGCCGCGTTATGTCGGGTTTTCCTGCCTTCCCCCCCTCCCCTGCTTCTGCTCCCTGTTGCCGTTGCCTGGTCCCCTGTCGTGGCTCCTTGTTGCGTTCTGTCCTGGGGTGCGGTGCTGTGTTGGTCTGTTGTGCCGCCTGTCGTGTGGTGTGCTGCTGTCTACATCGTTTCTTGCTGGTGCTGCCCCGTTGCTGCGTTCGCGCTGGCTGGTGCTGTGGGTTGTTGCCTGTGGTTGCTCGCCGTTCGCTGCTTGGTCTGGTTGCCGCGGGCGTGCTTTGGCGCAGGTGCTCCTGCCTGGCCGCGTGGCAGTGCTGTGTCCCGTGTTCTGTGGCGCTGTGTTGCCGTGTGATGCCGTGCTGTGGTGCCCTGCTGTCCGGGTTGCTTTGATCCGTGGTCGGTGTGGTTGGTGTGGCGCTGTGTTGCTCCTCGGCGTCGCCTGTGGTGTGTTGTGCTGATTTCTTCTTCGTGTCGCTTTCTGTGCCCCCGTCGTGTCGCCCTGTGCCGTGCCCCGGTGCTGTGTGTGCCCTGTTTGGTGCCTGGTGTCGCTGCCCGTGTTTGTTGGGGGGTCTGGCTGCCTTGTTTTGTTTACTGGTGGCGCGTGTCGGCCCTGGTGTCCTTATCTGGCCTCTGGCCGCCCGCCCTGTTGTCTGATGTGCTTGTGCGCTGTCCTGTGGTGTCCTGCGCCCTGTGCTGTGTCCTGCGGTGGTGAGCTGCCTTGTGGTGCTGTGCTGTCTGGCTGTGTTGTGCGTTTGTCCGCGCTGCTGATTTTTTTGTCGTTTCGTGCGAAAATCCCCTGCTTCTTCTCCTCAACTTCGAAAATTTTCTGAAAACCAAATATTAAAATGTTTCTCACTAGAAAATTACACACTACCCATTTCACGCACGCAGGCAGGCACCAATACCAAGGTCATTCTTCTGACTTACGTGTTGCCACGCAACCTCGAAGATGGTGGTCTTCTTTGCAAGGGATTGACCGCGTTTCCCCCCGGGCCGGTCCCCTAAACTGACCAAAAGGGGTGAGGGGGGGCAGGAGGAAGGGGAGGTAGGTGCATGGAGAAGGAAAGAAAATGATGGGAAGCAGGGCAAAGGGACGCGGCGGCTTAGAAAAAATTGTCGAGTTTTACGCGCTGGTCGCGACGGGTTTTTCTTTGCGTTATCTTTGCGGACCCCAAACTCCAACCCGAGTTTGAAGGGTCTGTGGTGAGACGGCCTCCACACCCCGCCCCACAAGACCAGATCGACTAGATCGAACGCCAGATCCAGGAATGCATAGATGCTGGCCTTGTCCAGGAATGTAAACACGTGGACTATCACGGCCATTGTAGCCCCTGTTTTCTAGTGGCTAAACCTGGTTCCACTGCCATGCGCTTGGTCCTTGACTATGGAGAGGTCAACAAAAAGACCCAGACCCACTCAGGGAGTATCGTCAACATGGAGAACACCCTGGAGAGAATCACTAAACGCCGATGCGCAGTGGCTTCTGGCAGGTACACGTAACCCGAGCAGCCCCGGAACTGCTCGCCTTTGTAACCCCCAAGGGCCGTGTCTTCCGCTGGAAGGTGCTGCCCTTCGGTGTCGCAAATCCCCCTGCTCTCTTTCAGGAGCTGATGAATAAAATCCTACATATCCTGAGACGCAGACCCCTTGTACAGGAACTGGTTTCCCGCGGGGCTTAAATGGAGGCGCACATCGATGACGTGAGCCTGGGTACTAATACCCAGGAGGATCACATCCTCCTCCTACAATAGTTTTTCACTGTCTGTCAGGAAAACCATCTCCGCATCAAACTCGAGGAATGTCAGTTTATGCGTTACGAGATGGCGTATCTAGGTTTTGATGTTGGGTATGGCTGGTGGAAACCAGCCGCATCTAAGATGCACCCCCTGCAGGACATGCAGATGCATGACGGCCCTAAGAAGGGTGTGCAGGAGGTTCGGAGTTTCATTGGCACCTGCAATTTTTGCCGGCGCCATATCAACAATTTCCCGTACTCATCAGCCCCCCTGACTGACCTTATAAAAAAGACCAACCCTTGGCGATGGACCGACAAGGAAGAGGCGTGTTTCCAGGAGTTGAGGAAGAAAACTTTCTCTACCAACTGCCTGGGGGACCCCGCCCTGAGGGCAAAGTAATTCTCGTCACAGATGCCTGTGAAGTAGGGGGAGGTGGTACCCTGTACCAGTGGCAAGAGCTTAACCCTGCTGAGTTGTTTCACTGCCAGTTTCAAACTGGAAGTGTGAAGCGCGATGGGACCCTGAAGCATGACTACCCTGCCAATGAATGGCGTCTGGTGCCTCTTGGTCACTGGAAATGGAAGTGAAATCAAGCACGATCCAACTACGGTACCTACGACCAGGAACTCTTGGCTGGGATGCTCGTGCTTTCTTCCCAGTCTCGTCTACTTGGCACTAACCCTATTGTCTGGCTCGGTGACCAAGAGCCTGTGAAAACTTTTCAGAAGGGTCCCCCTCCTGAAAAAGCGAAACTAAAGCGATGGTGGAAGGACCTCAGTCAGTTCAGACCAACTGTCCACCATATGCAGGGTATAAAGAACGAGATGGCTGACTATATATCTCGTAACAACTTGGACGCCCTCTTAGGTGAGAGCTCGGAGGCGTTGGCCAAAGAGGCCTTCGTGTGCATGGACGTCCAGCTGGACCTATCCATGCGCACTGCAGGTGTACTGGAGGGCTGAAGTCTGAGAGACTACCATGCTGAGTACAAATGCGTACTCAAATCCCTCAGTGGCCTAGAGGCACGCCTGATAGACGGCGACCGTTGGTATAAAGATAACCGATATCTGGATTGTGAGGACCGTATAGTTGTGCCTGAGGCACCACTGGATGGTTGCCAACAGTGGGCCCATTCAGCTTTGGGCACACAGGGTGCAACCGGTCTGTTGACTTTTTCAGGGAGCGTTTCTACTCCCGACTAACCTGTGTTGAGCTATGTGCTCGTATGTAGTCCATAGTGACGCGAAATTGTGGGCTGTCCGCGATAACGCAAGAACAGGCCACTCAATGGGTGTTTCCTGGGATGGATGAATGTACCATAGGTACTCTGTAGACCTTTTGGAGCCTGCGGACAGGCAGCGTGAACGCTGCCGCGAAGCGCCAGATTGTTGCAGGCGATATTTGCCAGGTCAGGCTTGCATTGCAGGTTCGGCATGAAAGACCGCCACAAGGCAGTGATTTTACAATAAATTTTTATTGCAGATCGTTAATTTAAATTATGACGGGTTCATCCAAGGGTGTAGCATAAGTTACGGGCATGCGTGGGACCTGTGCTTCACAGAGACCAAACACTCTGCCCTTTCTGTGCACAGGACACCAGACTGTGTCATGTATGGGACCATGCAAGGGTCCTACGATGATTTAAGCCAAGCAAAAGACATGGAGAACCCTGTGGAAACGACGGACACCGAAGTGATTTCAGTGCTCCTTGTGTGTCGCTCCGTGCCTAGAAGGATGACCAAGAGTGGGGCTGGTGCGCTACTGGAGGCGCTTGCACGTCCGGAGAAAAGAGGGTTTTCCGAGTTTGACAAATCTCAAGAGATTTTGCGAAAAAACAGGGGTTTCGACAAAAACTTTGCAGGAACTTCAAGGGCCGTAGCAACGGAACTGGTGAAGCGAAGCAAAGCGTCAAACTACAGAATCCTCACAATATCTGGGCAAGAAGGAGCCAAACGCCTGGGCACCCCACTACCGCTTCAATATCATCCTACCGTGCAGCAGGTCCCATGTAGCGTGATATGAGTGGCACTGCGGCAGGGACGCCCAGCGATCCGCAGTGCAACGCCCGAGGACAATAACTGCGTCGCGGCTGTATGGAGGTGCGTTGCTGCGCCGGCTTGCGCAGCACCCCTCTACCCAATGGGTCCACACGACACCAGACACAGCCGTCGCTCGTGAAGATCGTCAGCGATTCCCCCCGTGTGACGCAGCTGTTCTGCGCCCACTGTAGTAATGCTGACCTCGGAAGCACCATGGGAGCCCTCGCTGCAGACCAAGGCAGCCTGCAGCATGGAGGCAAAAGAGACCCTCGCTGTACAACGTCGAGTACAGCATTGTGGCAGATCCCGTGCGCTTGGACGCGCCAAGCGTATTGAGGCATGGTGTGCGAAGAGGTTTGGTACGTAAATACCAGTCAGGGAGCGCCGCTGACGCTCTTCAGTGGCCAGTCCAGTGAGACCAGCGTGGGACCCCAGCGCCCTGTGTCGTTTTTGTTTACTGGGCCGGCATTAATTTTATTATTAATCTGCCATGTCTCTGGTGGTGGCAATCAGTGGTTCAGCGTTTTTGTTGGGCAGCCACCCCTTTACTGCTGGTGCGCAGAGGCGTCAGCGCGTGTAAGCTATGCACAGGAAACACCCACGCGTGGGGCTTGCAGAGCCGCCATCAGCCTAGCAAGCCTTTTAAGGAGAGGGGTGACGCGAAATCGTGGGCTGTCCACGATTGCGCAAGAACAGGCCACTCAATGGGTGTTTCCTGGGATGGATGAATGTACCATAGGTACTCCGTAGACCTTTTGGAGCCTGCGGACAGGCAGCGCGAACGCTGCCGCGAAACACCAGATTGTCGCAGGCGATAATTGCCAGGTCAGGCTTGCATTGCAGGTTCGGCATGAAAGACCGCCAAAAGGCAGTGATTTTACAATAAATTTTTATTGCAGATCATTAATTTGACTTATGACGGGTTCATCCAACGGTGTAGCATAAGTTACGGGCATGCGTGGGACCTGTGCTTCACAGAGACCAAACACTCTGCCCTCTCTGTGCACAGGACACCAGACTGTGTCATGTATGGGACCATGCAAGGGTCCTACGGCGATTTAAGCCAAGCAAAAGACATGGAGAACCCTGTGGGAACGACGGACACCGAAGTGATTTCAGTGCTCCTCGTGTGTCGCTCCGTGCCTAGAAGGATGACCAAGAGTGGGGCTGGTGCGCTACTGGAGGCGCTTGCACGTCCGGAGAAAAGAGGGTTTTCCGAGTTTGACAAATCTCAAGAGATTTTGCGAAAAATCAGAGATTTCGACAAAAACTTTGCAGGAACTTCAAGGGCCGTAGCAACAGAACTGGTGAAGCAAGGCAAAGCGTCAAACTACAGAATCCTCACAATATCTGGGCAATAAGGAGCCAAAAGCCTGGGCACCCCACTACCGCTTCAAAATCATCGTACCGTGCAGCAGGTCCCATGTAGCGTGATATGAGTGGCACTGCGGCAGAGACGCCCAGCGATCCGCAGTGCAACGCCCGAGGACAATAACTGCGTCGCGGCTGTATGGAGGTGCGTTGCTGCGCCGGCTTGCGCAGCGGCCCTCCACCCAATGGGTCCACACGACACCAGACCCAGCCGTCGCTCGTGAAGATCGTCAGCGATTCCCCCCGTGTGACGCAGCTGTTCTGCGCCCACTGTAGTAATGCTGACCTCGGAAGCACCATGGGAGCCCTCGCTGCAGACGAAGGCAGCCTGCAGCATCGAGGCAAAAGAGACCCTCCCTGTACAACGTCGAGTACAGCATCGTGGCAGATCCCGTGCGCTTGGACGCGCCAAGCGTATTGAGGCATGGTGTGCGAAGAGGTTTGGTACGTAAATACCAGTCAGGGAGCGCCGCTGACGCTCTTCCAATGGCGGTCACCACCCCGGCTCCACCACCCTTGGCGACTACTTCCAAGTCGCCAAGCAGACCAAGGCCAAGCCCCGTCCGCTGCTTTTGAGGAAGTCAGGCCCCAGCAGCGACGTGGAGTTGGCCCACCGCAGGAGGATGCCGGCGGACCAGGCCAGCTCCAGCAGCAGCGTCGCTCCCGACCAAAGGGACGTGGCGCGCGCCTGTGAGCGCGACTGTGGGGTGCCCTGCAACCTTCGGATTGCCCGGCAACGGGCCACGCAGCGGAACACTGCCGTGGAGGGCGCCGCGGGCATCGCCCAGCAGGAGGCTGCGGAGTTGGCTCATGGCATGGCCATCCACGCCACCACCGTGGCGGCCATTGCGGCCGGACTCACGGCTGTAGCCGCCCGTGAGGCAGTGATTGCTCAGGTCAAGAGTGAGTGGGCGGCAGCCGACGAGGAAGCCCGCCTGACGCAGGAGGCCATTGCCTGCAAGGAGGCCGAGGTGAAGGCGCTGGAAGAGGCGCTGGCCCAAGAGAGGGCAAAGAAGGAGGCGGAGGAAAGGGCCCACGCCGAAGCAAAGGCTAAGGCCCAGGCGGACGCCGCCAAGAAGGACGCCATCGGGGCCGCGCGACGGAAGGTCGCTGAGGAGAGGGCCAAGACGGAGGCGGAGCTGGCGGCGTTGGAAGCGGAGAAGGCGCGGCTGCAGCAGGCCCGGGATGCTGAGGCGGCTCGTGCTCGGGAGGAAGCCGAAGTGCGGGCTGCCGCAGCAACCGCCGCCGCAATGGAGGAGGCAGAGGCCAAACTCCGCCGCGAGACTCCCCCGGGAGGATCACGAGTGGAGACCCTTCGAAAGCCTTTCCAAGGGGACGCCTCCTCCAAGATGACGCTGGATGAGGCGGACACGGGCAGCAGTGGGAGCAGTGGCCCCACTGCCCATCGACGGAGGAAGGGCAAGGGGAAGACCCCCGAGAGGCCGCGGAGGCCAGCGGGTGGACACCCCCACGACAGTGACCCCTTCTTCACCGCCAGCGACGGGGATGAACGAGGCCGCCGACATCGCCAAGTGGTGGCTTGGACGGGCGGAGGAGGCAGAGACATCCCCATGGAGCCGGAAGGTGAGGATAAGGATCTCCCTCCTCTCTACCGGAGCTCGGAGTCTTCCGAGACCGAGACGCCCAGGTGGGGCGACATGGACGAGGATGACGACATGGACTTCGACATCACGAGGAAGCGCCCATCCTCGGACTCACCGAGGCGACCCGGCGGAGACCCACCGGGACCCCCTGGCGGAAGACCATCAGGACCCCCTGGTGGACGCCCACCAAGTGGACCCCCTGGAGGCGGACCACCGGGCGGGGGAGGACCCCCTGGACCGGGCGGACCCGGCGGAGGCCCTCCTGGAGGTCCCCCTGGGCTCCCCGACGACCCACCAGGAACGGCGACCCGGATACCACCTGGCGGTGGATTGTCTACCTCCGCAGGAGGGTCCAGTTCCTCGAGCGCGAGGTAGACACGGGCAACGGCGAGATGACTCGCATCGCCAGGGTCGCCGCGCGCGCGCAGAGAGAGCTGGACATCGCCAGGGGCGAGACCAGGTCGCTGAACAAGGTCATCAGCGGCCTGCAGCAGAGGCTGGACGCGCTGGAAGCCCGTGGGAGCGTCGGCAGCGACCACCCACCCCTGGAGTCTGGCTCGTCGGACGACGGCTGGGGACCCGGACAAGGTCCAGGCAGACCCCACGCCCCCGGCGGAGCCCCCAGGAGTCGCCCCAGCGCCAGTGCCCCCTCTCTCACCGCCCCCTCTCACCACAGCGCGGGCCGCCGCAACGAGCGCGTGCCGCCCGGCAGTGGCAGTGAGGATTGGCGTGATGAGTGGCTCAGCGCGGAGTACCGCAACCGCTGTGCTCCACCGCGGACACCAGTACGCCCCCGGCGCCCTGCACCAGCCCTGGAGCCAATCCCAATGGCTGGTGGACGTTATGGTGGACTCAGAGATGAGGTCCCCAGAGGAGACGTGGAGTGGGATGTCGGCGAAGGTGAGGACCTGGACCTGGACCTGGAGGAGTTCGACATCAGCCCGCCGCGTGGTGTACGACGGGAGGCCGCTGAACGCAGCCGCTGGCGCCGTGATGAGGAGGCGTACATGGAAGGAGTACGGCGTGAACATCTAGGTTCAGCGTACATGGAGGAACCGCGGCATAGCCACAGGGATTCCATGGAGAAGATGGACGTGGCGGCCGTCGGAGTCCGTGGGCGAGGCTGATGGGAACCTCGGTCGACCTCGCGGCCGGCGTTCATGGTCTCTAAGGTCGCGGATGCCGCCGTGTTGGAAGACTTGAAGGACATCAAGCCCCCCATGTACGATGGCAACCCCCTCAACCTCGACCGCTTCTTGGAGAAGCTGGACGATTGGGGGTTGACCGTTACTGAAGACATGGCTCCCGCGGATGCGGAGAAATATGTCTTCAGACGGTTCAGGTACCGCCTGCCGGAAGTGCTCCAGGAGCTATACTTCGTGGCGACCAAGGAGGGGAAAATCAAGACCCTCAAGGAAGCCAAGAAGTGGCTCAACGAGCAGGAGCGGGTGGACGCTCCGCAGGTGGCTGCCAAGCGGTGGAAGTCCATCAAGCTTCAGCATGATGGACAGGAGATCCGCCTACGGGACTGGCGTGGCTTCCGAGGGCAATACACCCTCTTCCGCCGCAACGTGGAGGAATGGGACGAGGGTGACGAGCAGGCTCGCCTGCTCTCCATGCTGCCGGAAGCATGGATCAAGAGGGTCACCAAGGAGGAAGCCAAGCGGGCCAAGTCCAACCACACGGTCAAGATGATGCTCCCCAAGGAGTATCATTCGAACGTGATGGCTTGGGCGAGGAGGAACGTGGCCCGGGGTGTCAAACGGCACTCCCTGCGGAACGCTCTCCTCATCACCGTCTCGGGCGATCGCGGGAAGACCGCGATGTGGCGCCTTGACGAGTGTGACGTGAGCGGCCAGACCATCCGTCTGCAGGCCATTCCGGCGCGGATGAGCTGCGACGAGATCCTCGAGTGGGTTGGAGAGGAGGTGCTCAAGGAGTACCGGAACCTCCACCACACCCGCGGGTTGGCGAGGGACCTGGCGGGGAAGCTGCCATGGACCCAGCGGGAGGCCACGGCGATGAGACTCTCGTCGACGATGACGACGACGATGAGCCCGCCGAGGTGGCCGTTTGTGCCTTCGTGGCCAACAACCTGAGCGCCGGGAACAAACCGGGAAACTGGAAGCCCCTGCAGGAGGGTTGGAGGAAGAAGGAGAACAGGGACCGTTGCGGCATTGGCGACCCTCCGCTGTCCCTTGGGGAGTTCATACGAGCTCACCCGCAGGGCTGTTTCGTGTGTTATGGGAGGAAGAAAGGCTTCAACCATGACCACCGAACATGCCCCACTCACCAGGCCGACACGGAGGCTTACAAGAATGCGCACGGGTCGAAGAAGCGTGCGCCCGCGGGTATCCGGGAAGCCAAGGTGGAGGTGGACAAGGATGAGCTCTCCAAGCTGGTGTCGCAGGGGACCGAGTTGGCGAAGGAGATCCAGGAGATCAAGAGGAATTCGGTCCCCAGGTCGGACAACAAGAACAAGGAGAACAACCAGAACGACCAGAACAAGGACAAGAACAAGACGACTAGAAGGGGAAGGAAGAAGGGCGTCAACGAGCTTGATGCGGAGGAGAACACCCCTACTTCCACAACGGACGCCCCCTAGCGGAGCCCCTGCAGCCAAGGGCCCCAGCTAGGGCGGTCGCAGGATGGTGACGTGGGAAGCGCCGAACCATCCCAGTCAGGAGTCGATAAGCACCAAGGGACTGCCGCGGGCGGAAGGCCCGGTCCGGCACCCAGTCGCGAAGGCGGGGTGAGGGCAAGTGAAGGCACGAACCCTTGCACCCGTCCGTCCTTCGCGACCAAGAATGTGTTTGATGTACTTCAAGATCTATCCGAGAGTATCGGAGGATCACCCGGACCGCAGCTGGATGCTGCAGATGGGCAGCCTGAGCCCATTGTCCACGACCTGCACCAGTCGCTTGTTGAGCTTCTCGAACGGCCGGAGATCCTGAGTTTGCACGCCGTGCGCCGTGTCAGTCGCGAGCGGCAGTTGCATCTTAAGGTCCGTGCCCTATGCGGGGAAGTGGAAAAGGTCTTCGACGTGTTGGTCAACACGGGAGCCCAAGTCATCTTGGCTAAGGCTGGCCTACTTCCACCAGAGTGTTTGACTGACAGTCGGAAACCTGTCAGGCTGAAGGTGGCGAACGGCCAGTACATGGTGGGAGGCACGAAGGAAGCGGCCATCGGGCTGCAGTTCGTGAACCATCGTGAGCTGAGCCGCCCAGACCTCGGCAAGGAAATCCTCCTGCACGGTCGCTTCTACGAGGCCGGGATGGACTGGGACATGATCGTTGGGTACAACTTCAGGCCTCCATGAGCCTGTACCAGGAAGACCAGCTCTCGTGGCTTTCGTCACCTGAGCACCATGTGGAATGCCAATCGGTCCACCCCGAACGCGATCAGCTCAAAGTAGCCGCACTGGGCACTGAGCCAACTGGGCCAGCAAACCAGGAGTACGGCGTAAGGCCGGAAGTGGCGAGCCGAGTGGTTGCGGACCTGGGAGCTTCGGATCTGGCCCTGGATGCGTTCTCTTCAGGAACCTCCGCCCATCTTCGGGTGTGTGAGAAGTACTGGAGCGCCCAGGACTCCGCGTGGAAGAAGCACTGGGGTCCGCATCAGGGATTGATGTGGATCCATTGCCCCCGTTGGGACATTCCAAGAGCGATAGCGAAGATTCGCAAGGACCGCTCGAAGGCAGTGCTGGTTGTTCCTATGGGATGCACCGAGGAGGAAAGTACCCGACATTGGGTAGCCTCATTGACCAACATGACCTTGAACAAGGTCGTCCTACCAGCTGGAGAGAGTGTCTATCAGCACGCTAAGGGACAGCCCATGCCACCCCAGAGATGGCCAACGGAATTCCACTATGTGGATGGGGGCCTTGATCAGGCCGACGCCACGGATTTCGTGTGTGTCAACCGCATCATAGCAGAGCCATGGCGGCAATGCTTTGCGGTTCCCCCTGTTGACATCGGAGAATCGGAGGACCCCCTCACAGAAGAGGAGCTGGATCTGGTTCAGGGGTATATGGATCAGCCCTTTCACAACTGGGGAAACCAGCGTGAGGGCAAAGGGCAGGACAAAGCCTGGTGGGAAGTGGACTCAATTGTCTCCGGTTCCTATGATGGGAATACCTTCGTACAGAGGGTGCTGGATCACATGTCCAGCCAGGACGAGCCGCCTGGCGGTAACCCACCCACCTACGGCGATCTATTCCGAGGCAAGACCAGAGATGGCCCTTTGGGCCACCTGGGAAGACCGCCTGAGCCGAAGACGAGCGGGGTCGCTACCCCTCAAGTAAGCTCTGTGGTTCAAGTGCCCGGAAAAGCCAAGGCGGAGTCCGACGATTGCCCCAAGATCCAGGCGTTGAGGGCCAGGCTGAAGCAGAAGTATGGTGAAACCTTCTTCAGCGGTAAGCCTGTGTTTCCCCCAACGGTGCGTGGACCGTATGGCGAGGCCAAGATATCACTGAAGCAGGACCCCCGTGTGTATCGACACCGGGAGTTTGCCCTGAGGGGCGAGAGGAAAGAGGCCATGGAGAAGATCCTCCGTGACTTCATCGAGAGAGGCTGGCTTGAGCCGTGCCACTCTGAGTGGGCCTCTCCGTGCTTCGTCGTCCCCAAGAAGGTGGCCGGTGAATGGCGGCTCGTGGTCGACTACCGCGGCCTAAACGCCCAAACGCAGCACGACAGCTATACGCTGCCCCTCATTGAGGACATGCTGCAAAAACAACACCGGCGGAGGATCTTCACGGTGATTGACCTGAAACATGGTTATCATCAGATGCCTCTCGCCGAAGAGTCCCGTGCCTGCACAGCCATGAGCACTCCACTTGGACCTCTCCAGTGGAAGGTGATGCCCATGGGCGTTGCCAACGGCAATGCTGCTTTTCAGCGGATGCTGGAGAACCTGCTTGAGCCGGTGCGTGACTGTGCGGACCCCTTCGTGGACGACGTGATCATCGCGTCCGCGGACCCCAGTATGAGCTACGAGGAGCTCCTGGAGGCACACGAGAGGGACATCACTCGAGTGCTGGACCTTCTGGTTCGGCACAAACCCACGGGCAGCAGTGACAAGGCCACCATTGCGGTAAGCGAGGTGGTCTTCGCTGGCCACGTAGTCGGGAACAGGCAGCGAAAGCCCATACCTGGCAAGGTGGCTGCGATTGAACACTGGGAAAAGCCCAAGACGGTCTCTGAGCTACGGGCGTATCTGGGGTTCTGCAACTACTACTCGGGGTATATCAAAATGTATGCCGAGTATGCAGCCCCCATGACGACCATGCTCAAGGGCAACCGAGAGGAGACCAAGAAGGGGTCCAAGAAGGCTCTGGTCTGGGATGCTGATTCCGACTGTGCCTTTGAGGGGATGAAGCAGGCGCTGCTATCCGCAGTGGGTCTGCACCCCGTGGATCCCGACCGAGGGTTCGTCCTGCGCACCGACGCCTCAGACTACGCCGTAGGCGCTGTGTTGGAGCAAGTGCTTGACGACGGGAGGCACGTGCCCGTGGCCTTCTGGAGCCGAGTCCTGGCGGGAGGCCAGAGACAGACGTGGACACCCCGAGAAAAGGAGGCGTATGCCATCGTCATGGCTCTCAGGAAATGGGCTGGGTACATAGCCCTCCATCTCGTCACCGTCTGCACCGACCATCAGAGTCTGCAGTCGTGGCACAAGGAGCACGTGGACACCCCCTCTGGTCCCGCCTCTCAACGGGCAAGATGGCATGAGACCTTGGCCAAGTTCGACCTTACGGTTGTTTATATTCCTGGAAAGGAAAACACCGTGGCGCACTGTCTCAGCAGGTGGGCCTATCCCGCCAGCAAGGGCATGACAGACGTGTCTGCCCATGGCGATGAGGCTGAGACCGCTAAAGCCAAGAGGATCATTGAGATGGAGCGCCTGATGGAGGAGGAGGGTGTGAAATGCTTCGTCGTCATGGCTGCGGATGCCCCCCTCAGAATGAGGATGGGCAGAGCGGTCAGAGTACTCGCCCCTGATGGAGCTGAGTCCGACAAGCACCTCTTCCCTGAATCTTGCCTCCAGGACGACTGGACCGACGACTACGCCAAGTCTGAGGCCTTTGCGGCCGAGTATAGGGCTGTGACCGACCCTAATGACGGGCAGAGGTGGCCAAAGGGGCTGACTGAGGAAGATGGCAAGCTCTACCGGAATGGTAAGCAGCTAGTACCGGAGTCCCGAGTGCTCGAGCTGTGTGAAGCTTGGCACCACCACATGCTGCACCCAGGGGTGCAGCGTCGGTTCGAGATCGACCATATCGTTCTCTACACCGCCATCAAGAAGGTCAGGAAGGGTTGCTCGGTCTGCCAGGCCTGCAATCCCGATAACCGGAACGTCAAGGGGGAAGCCCAATGGACCCCGGTTCCTGACCAGCCCATGGAGAGCGTGGCCATGGACGTCTTCTCCATGCCCGAAGTGCACATTGGCAAGGAGACCTTTGACTGTGTGGTTCTTTGTGTGGATCGCCACAGTGGCTACGTAGTAGCCGTTCCGGCACGCAAAAAGGGGTTGCTTGCCAAGGAAGTGGCAGTCATGATGATTCGTCATTGGCTGACCGTCTTTGACATCACCCGCACCATTTGCAGTGACCGAGGGCCCCAGTTTACTGGTGGCTGGTTCAAGGCCATGTGTTCCCTCATGGGAATACGTCACGCCAAGAGCGTTGCCTATCTCAGCCGGTCTAACGGCCGTGCTGAAGTGGCTGGACGGCAGCTGTTCGAGAAGCTGCGCAAGATTCACATCACCAATCCACGGCGGAACTGGTTCCAGGATATGTGGCCTGCTATGAAGGCCCATCATGACACCCCCACACCGGGTGGTTTGTCCCCTCACCAGATTCTGTTCAGCAGGGACCCCCTCGGTCGGGGACTTCCCTTGTCTGGTGATGGCATGGCCATGGATGCCAAGGGATTCTTCGCGCTGCAAGAGCAAACGGCGCGGGACATCCGCCAGCAGCTCGAGAAGGAGCATGCTGAGCGTCAGAAGTCCGCCCCGAGCTCGACAGCGCAGAAGTTCAGGGTGGGAGACCCGGTGTGGGTGATCAGACCCCGCCCTATGGGCACCCACCGCACCAAAACCTGGTTCACACCCAGCGAGGTGGTCCGCAGGATTGGTGAGGACACCTACCGCATCAAGGTGGGTCACGGACAATTCCGGGAGCGCCACGAGAGTCAACTCTGTGTGCGGGAACCCGACTTCCGTGGCCAGCATGTGTCCCTGAGCCACGCCGCACATGAGGCCGATTCGGACGACGACTATGCTGAGCAGGACGACTATACAGTCGAGAAGATCCTTGCTCAGCGTCCGAACGCCTCGGCACCCGGAGGCCTGGAGTTCAAGGTTCGTTGGCGAGGCTATGGGCCGTCCCACGATACTTGGGAACCCGTCTCCTCGTTCGTGTCGCGGGTTAATACTCCCTTCATGGAGTACATCGGCAGGCACAAGACCAAGATCCATGTCTCGGACTTGGCAGCACTCAACCGGGCGATTGCAGCCAGGGGTGCCTCATCAGCGCCCTGAGCTCTCCCCTGATGCATTTTGAGCGCTTGTGAGGTCGACGGATCGTCCCTTACTTGCTTGCTCTCTCACATCTTCCGGTGACCTGCCATCAGAGTGGCCATATTGCCCCCCCCCTGCTGAATCCAGAGGAGGATGGCCCCTCTCTTCAACTTCTATTCGTCACTCCCCCCCCTGCTGAATCCTTGGGAAACCAGGTAGGGCGACTGACCTTCATATTTCTGAGCTCTACGGGCCTTGAAGCCCATACGACGTTGCGCAACGGATGCCGCTGTCATCGGCATTGCGATTTTTGAGTGTGTGTCTGGTCCCATGGCACTTGCGGGGTCCAGACCAGTCGACGTGTGTCTGCAGACTATATATGGCCTGAACTCAGGCGTTTTCCTGTCCACCCTCCTGCACATGCCTTATCCTAACCAGGGCGTGGTTTGGCGCTCTATCCAGAGTGTGTTTACACGCCTATTACCCCATCTATTGCTTGTCTTTCTGTTCCCCAGGATATGTACATCTGTGTGTCAGCCCATCACTGAAGTGTGGACTGTTTTTCCCCCCCGACGAGATGCGAATCGACTACGAAGGCGCCCTGAGTCGCCGTTTACATGTTCTTACATAGGGTCCAGCTTGGACCAGTACTTAAGTACAGATTCTTCTGTTTGAGTGCCCGTGATACGGTGTGCCCTATTCGCTGTGATGTGGAGATCCTGATGGCGCCAGGCGGGAAGCCCAGTTGCCTGACTACACTCCCAGCGGTCCGCCACTGTCAGTCCCAGTTGAGCCTGCCGACTCGCAGACGCAGTTGCAGTCCGATGGGGAAGGTTTGCCTGGGAAACTGGTGGTTTGAGGAGTCGACGCCTCCGCCCACACTGCATGAGGACTCCCTCAGGTATGGCCTTCGTGGTAATAGGGCGAGGGAAAAGACGGCCTTGACGCCCGATCCCTGGAGGAGGAGCTCGTTCGGCTGTACCACTCTGGACTCGCGTCGTGGATATGGACATGGTGCGCCCGAGGAAGGACCCCTGGGGACTCTTCCCCAGCTGGCGGGCCTTGGGAAGCTTGGGGTAGCCTGATGGATCTCTGTGGTCGCTCTCGACCTGTGGGACCACCTCCGTCGTCGTGTGACGCCTATGTTGGCCGTGTATGCCACTGCCACTGTGGTAGTGACCGTAGCAGCCGGCAGCCGGTGCGCCTGGTATGGGTTAACGGGTCCCTTGATACTATACTTGCAGTTACTAACAGCTACAGCACCGTACCTGTCTTACTGTGGGGTTTGGGCAGCCTAACCTGCGAATCAGCCTGAAGTGAGGATGTGACACCCCCCCCCCCTTCAGGAAATGGTCCTGGGTACCCGCTGCCATGTGTGGGTGTTATCGAGCCCCCCCCAGGGTTTGCTCTAAGGAGGGGGGTGAAGCGGTACCCAGAACCCCATGGCTAGGTTACGGCATACAACCGGTCTCCGGTCCACTAACCCCATGTACGGAAGGGAAGACGCCCCTTGACGCCCGGTGCGAGCCCGGCAGGAGCGTGTTCCGTGCCGTAAAGCCCAGCATCGGCAACCGATGCACCGCCAGCGGAGATTTACATATCAGAAAATCAGGAATCAACAGGGTTTTATTTTCATATTGTTTCCGTCAATTTTTACGCTTCCGTTCTGATTTTCACTGTTTTGACAGCTGGCGGTTATCTCGCGACTTTAGCGTAACCGCCAGTTTAACTGTTATATACAGATATTTTAGCGCAAATCTTGACGAAGACTCTAAAGTCTTCAGGAATTGCATTGATGCATCCGCAATTTTCACATCTTACACTCGCAACCTTAATCCGAATTTTTCAGGATGTCGAAATCGGATTTTCGACTTCGACATCCCCGCACTTGATTTGACCTCTTTCGAGTGGACCTACGTGCTTCCTCATGCACGAATCAACTTTCCTTTTATCTTGCCCTCCATTTGTCTTAGAGATATGGGCAAAACAAAGTTGATTCGTGAGGCCACTTGTGAGGGTCATATCTCGTGCCGCTTGCGAGGAATGACAATAAGAAAACGTGGGATGTATTCACAATACTCCCGACGTAATCTAGGAAGCTTTATATGCCTTGCGTCTCCACACGTGCGCGCTAGCGTAATGGATCATGGTCAAGAGGGTAGAGTTTGCGTTATAACTCTTTGGCCATGATTTTGCGTGCGTTAAGATAACTTTCGAGTGTAGCGCGCGAGTGTAGGTGTTGCATAGGAACTCTCTTTGAGTTCCTATGAGCGATTGACACAAAGTTATGCCCTTGGAGGGGCAAGACATATCGTGGGGGGAGCTACCTTTTTGGGCAATATGTGGTATGTGCCATGTGTTGTGTTGCGTGCCCATTTGGCGGGTCCATCGCTCCAAGCCAAACCCGCCAATGGACCTCATATTGTGCAACCTCCTTCACCATACTCCCCACGATCAATTGAGAGCCTAACCTTCGTGGAGGGAAGCTTGTGTGGCGATCCAGAAGCGATGCGTCGGGAGCAAGGTGTGTGTTTTGCAATTTTCCATAGTTTTCATGTGCCCACTTGGGAAGTAGCGCTCGTAACCTTTCAAAGCGCCCCAAGTGGAGCACATATGTGGAATCAGAGGTCATTGGTATCAGGTCATTGTGTTTAGAAGGATTGGTCGATTACTCAATCCAAGCCGAAGTTATTATAATATAATTGTGCGCCTTTCAAGGCACTTTTGGGTGTTGTTTCGCCAATTTCGCCGTTTTTGGCCCGTCATGATGTCAAGTGGCGACCGTGTATCTCAACGTTGCGCTCAATTGACATCATGACCCAAGTATGTTATGAGGGTACATACTTCGGTGCCCAACATATCTTGAACCCGGCGAATAACTCCTCTTGGGCTGGGCATACCGTGGCCGCCATGTTGGCGATTTGGGACTATCCCAAATCATGGGCTCACTTGGCGACCCTGCCATTCCCAAAACCGGAGGAGTTGGGCGACGCCCAAAAGATATGTTGGATGCATATGACTTGATACCAATCCTATGGCACACTCCGGTCCAAGTCGGGCATGTGCCTCATTTGCCCCAACCATGAGTGTGCGCATTTTCGGCCATTTTGAGCAATTTTCCGCATTTTCTGCCCGCCGTGCACTATGTTCAGCCCACCCGTGCACGCCGGACGCATGGACCAATGGACCATATATGACATGGGTGTTATGCATATTGGTCCCCTTGGCTCACACACCACGTGGGCGAAGCGGAGCAACCTTCGTTAAGGTGCTAGCCCAAAGTAAGTATGGGCAATTTTGCCATTTTGGCAATTGTGGACCCAATTGGGATCGTCACCTTCGATCTTCGGGAGCCAAGTGCATGGGAGTCGCTGTTGGACTCCTGGTGGATTGTGTATGGAATGGCCGATCTGATCTCAAAGCCGGCGTGGAGATAGACTATTGGGAGCACCCCGAATTTTGGCTCATTTTGAGCAGCCAAAAAGACCCCATTTTGGGACCCCAATTTCACCCCTCTGTGTGGTCAATTGGCAGCCCCATTTCTCTATGCCCACAGGGAGCCTGGACCTAATTTCAGGTTGTACACTCAGATATAAGTCCTAGGTCCAGCCTCCTATTCCTGTGAGCCATTGACCTTGCTCTGGCCGGGCGAGTCGCGCGTGGGAATGACGCCAATTTTGGTGATTTTGGCATCATGACCCCACTTGACGAACCCATGGTGCCCCGATGCTGGGACCTCAGAGGGAACCAGGTTGGGTGAGGGCTCCAAGGAGTTTGTACTCGAGGGGCATAGGGTCAGTTGCCTCGTCCCTACCTCTGGCGGGTCCAGACAAGGGGTTAATTTTGGAGATTTTTGAGCTGATATCAGTTTGGGCTGAAACAGCCCATTTTCAGCTACCAACTCCTAGGGGATAATGGCGGGGCCATATCTCTGGCTCAGAGAGGAGTTGGGACCTGCTGTTAGGGGAGCATGGGCAGCCACTGTCGGTTGGCTTTGAAGCTCCTTGGTTCCCAGGAACTCGCCTCTGGCTGGGCTGGACATCCCGCCTATTGGCAGGGTTTCAGGGTCCGGACTGAGCAGGGCATGGGTTGTGTTTGAGCCCCCGCCCCCATCAGCCACTGAGAGGGTCGGACCTGGGATTGGGTTACGAGTTGGGACTGAGTGTCTATTGTCCTGTGATGCCCTTACCACAGTCAAGTCTTAACCCCATGTGTACATATCCTGATGTGTTGCTGTACATACTTTCGTTCCCTCATTTCAGAGTGGCAAGGATTCTAAAACGCTTTGTCACATGACATGAGCGCATTGATGCCCCTGTGAGCGTAGTGCTTTGCCTGCCTGCTCACTTGAGTCTGTCCACCGCAGCGTCCCGTGGCCAGGCCCCCCACAGGAACGCGTCATTAGAACCAACGGCGCGGCATCGGGCGCCAGTTGTCGCCGTCATTTTTGCGACATTATTCTTCTGACGGAAAATGTGGTGAATGTGCGTAAAAGCTCAAGAAAAGCTGTTTTTATGTCAATTTTTAATGAATTATTGTGAATCTTTAGTGTATTGTATGGCATTTTTCATGAATATGCACTATGTTGTTAATTTTCAAGAGACGGCCTGCTGCGACGGCCCTTCCCTCCCCTGTGGGGGATATTAAGTATAAGTCCATAGGTTTTCAGACAAAATATCATATGGCGCCAGAATGCCCTAAGGCCTCTAGGCTGGCGCATGGGGGAAGACCCATGTTTCAAGCTTTAACCATGTTTTCAACATGTTTATGACATTGTTTGACTTGTTTGACCTTGGTTTGACCCAGAACTGACTTAGACATGTTGACCACAGCACAGTTCCTGTCGACGACAGTCGTTGACGACCTGAATATCAGGTCACAGGGCTTGTGGTGCCCTGATTCACTGTGACGTTTCCTAAAGGTCCAACCTGAGCACATGGTTTGGTACTTAGGTATGTTTACATGTGTATTAACTTAAGTTATTGTCTTGTTTGCCCTCCCTTCCTCTTCCGGGACACGAGATTGTGTCATGGGGCGAGCAAAGCTCCTGGAACAATTTGTATTTGCGTGGTATTACGGATTCTCTTGTGCTTACTTGCACTTTTAATGTCTCTTGAAGAGTGCTCACATAGCCTCTAGAATGAGTGCTCCATATACCTCAAACAAAGAGTATAAAAATGGGTTTGAAAGACCTCAATCTCTTCCCCATGGAGGTAGGTAGGTAGGTAGGTGAACTCGGTCGTGGAGAGGTGCCCCTTCGTTCCCCCTGGCGTCGCCCCTGTGAGGAACAGGAAGAGGCTCCGCGCGCTAAGAGCGGAGGCGGCTTACATCCCGCTAGACCTGACTGTTGGCCCCCAACAAAGCGGCCCCGGGCAACACCGGGAGGGCTGATCGCCGCCGGCGTGACGTGCTTGTCTCGCCGGGAGGGTGTGCCCCCGTGCTTGCGCACGTCCCCTCCTTTGGGCGGAACCCTAGAGGTTCACCGAACTTCCTGGCGTATCCCGTTCCCAAGACATGCATGCACGTTGTTGGTACTAGGGTTCCGAGGCGCTTGGGTGTCGCACGCTCCGCCTCGAGTCCCAAAGCAGCACAGCCCTTAGGATGCAGCCTTACCCCCGGTCTCCGGATCTCGTTTGGCCAGGTCACCTGCATGGCACGGGCTGCCTCAGTGCCCGGGCTGTGGGCACTGGGTTTCCTACTGTTGTGCGGCGTTTGTATTTGGGTCCGGTTTGCGGTTGGGTGTGGGTCTTGTTAACCCCGCCAGTCCTGGCTGGGGTCTTGGGTGGGTGTGTTTGGGCACGGTTTGTGGTGTTGTCCCTTCTTTGCCGGCTGTTTGTGGTGTTTGCTGTTGGGCTTAGGTTTCGGCCTGCTTATGGGACGTGTGTGGTTTTGTGCGCGCTTTGCTTGCCTCCCGCCGTTTCTGATTCCGTTGTGCGGTGTGGGCGTGTTTTTTGGGCCCGGGTCTCGGCTGTGCCCCGCCCTTCTTGGCTGGGTTGTCGGGATGTGTGTTTTGCGCTTTTTTTTTTGGCTTTGTGGTGTCGGTTGCTGGGTGTCCCTGTCCCGGGCCTTGTGGTCCCTGTCCCCCCCTCCCCTTTCTTTTGGGCTGGGCTGCTGGCTCTTTTTCTTTTCTTTTTTTTCGTGGTGTGTGTCTGCATGTTTCGGTGTCCCTTTTCCCGGTGGGCCGCTGTTGCTGGCTTGGTGTTGCCAGTTTTGACAGGGTGGTCCCCCTGTGCCTCTTTGGGGGTCCTGTCTTCGGTGCCTTCTGGGTGGGGGGTATGGCCGCCTCTGGTGGTGTTGGCGGGCGGTTAGGTGGCTGTGTGCGGTTTTTGCGCCCCCCATCCTCCCCCCTCTGTTTTTTTTTGGGGGGGGGCCGGCCTGTTCCTCCCTCTGCCCTCCCTGGGCTGGCGCACGCACTGGCCGGCATTCAGTGTGGTCTTCCGGGCTGCTGTTGGCCGTTGCGTTCTGTTTGGCCGTGTTCCGGTCCCATGGGTCGGGTGGGCTATGTACACGTTGGGCTCGGCGCCCCTTCTTGCCGGGTTAGGTCCTGCCTCTGCCGGCTGGATGGCTGCGCCAGGCGGCTGCGTGTGGCTCTGGATTAGGGGGCTGGGGTTGTTCGTGTCCTTTCTGCTCTGCGGTGCCGGTATTAACCTTCTGGGTGGTCCGCCACTGTTGTTGCCGGGCGTGCGGTGGCCCTGTGTGTGGCTTGCGGTGCCAGTGTGTGGCGTGCTGGTGCGGCGCCTTCCGGGGTGTGCGGTGGCTTGCTTCGGTTAGTCCTTCAGGTTAGGGTCAGTCGTGCCGTGTTGTGCTGCTCTGTGCCGCGTCGCGTGGGGTCGTGCTGTGGCGCGTGGCACTGTGGCGCGCTGTGGTGCGGTGTGCCGTGGTCTTGCGTTGTGCCGCGGTGGGTCAGTGGAGGTCAGCCTGGCCTGTGTCGTGGTGCGGAGTGCGGGCCGGAGTGTGGCTGGCTGGTGGCTCGGGGGTGCAGTTAGGTGTGGGTGTCTCGCTGGGTCCGTGCTGTGGGGGCCTGGGCGTGCCGCTCGGGCTGGTGGGTCGGGTAGGCGTCCGTGGGGTTGCCCTCCCTGGGGGCCTGTGCCTTAGTCCCGTGTCCTCTGGGGCTTCTGGTCCCTAGCCCTGGTCGCTGTGGCCGTGCCTTTGTCCTCTTCCGGTGCCTGTGAGGTGGCCCTTGTCACGGCAGGTGTCGTCGCCTGGCGGTGAGGGCGTGGTGGTGCGCCGTGCGGCGGCGTTCCCTGCAGCTTCCTCTGCGGGTGTGGCCCGTTCTCCCCGTGTAGGTGGGCCTCCATTCCCCGTGTGGTTTCCGGTGGCTGGTGGGTGTGCGCTGGTGTGATCCGTACGGCGTCCGATGCTTGCCTCGGCGGTGCATGTTGGGGGGTGCGCCCCCGGGAGTCGTGCCGCGCTCAGTGGGGGTGGGGCGGCGCTGGTCCCCTCGTCGTGGTATGCCCTTCCTGGGTGTGGGTCGTGGCGTTTGCCGTGGTGCCCTTTTCCTCCGCGCCTTGGTCCCCGCTCCTGCCTCTTCCTGGTTCTTGGGCGATTTCCTGCCCCCATGTGGTGTCTCTTCCGGCACCCTGTCCCTATGGTCGCCTGCCCTCACTTGGGGCCCCTCCGTGCCCTCTTGCCTGAGTGCCCCTTGGTGTCCTTTGCCCTCCCCTTGCCCTTGTCCTTCCCCTTCCTGGTGTGGTGGTGGCGGGAGGGGCGGGGTCGGGAGGGGGCTCCGGTGGCCCAGGCCTGGGGGTGGGTGGCCTGGAGCCATTGGCGGAGGGCTTGGGGGGTGTAGGGGGGGCGGAGGCCCTGGACCGCATCGCGGAGGAGGGCCTCCCCTGCCGCTTGCGGCATGATGGCCTCCGGGGCGGCCTCGTTGGGGTCGGCGGGGATGCGGGTGCGCATCTCCTCGAAGGTATGCACCATGTGCACCGCATCTTGCCTTCCCGCTCCCCCGGCCCACTTCGGCCAGCGGCGGAGCTCCTGCAAAGCGGGGGCAGACCACCAGACGAGGTGGGCGGGGGCCTGGGTGGGGGGGGGTCCGTGCCCGGGGTCCTGGAGCGGCGAGGGGAGGACGTGGACCTGTGGTGGTGGTGGGCGTGGCGGTGCCTGGGGGAGCGGGAGCGGCGGTGGCGGGGTCTGGGGGTGGAGGACGGGTACGGGCAGAGGGTGAAGCGGGAGGGGGAGGTGGACATGGGGCGTGGGGGCGCGCTTGGTGGCGTCCGGGGGAGCGGGAGTGGTGGTGGCGGGGGCTGGGGGTGGTGGATGGGTATGGGCGGCGGGGGGAACGGGGAGCCCGGCGGGGCCTGTGGGGGGAGGGGGAGGTGGACGTTGGGCGGCGGTGGCGTGCCTCGCGGGGCCAGGGGGGAGCAGGAGCGGTGGTGGCGGGGGCTGGGGGTGGGGGTCTTGTATGGCCGGAGGGGGGGGGGGGAGGTGGACATGGGGTGGCGGTGGCGCTCGTGGTGGCGCCCAGGGGAGGCGGGAGCGGCGGGAGCGGGGTTCCTGGGGGGTCGTGGTGGCACCCTGGGGGAGCGGGAGCGGCGCGAGTGGGTGGTTGAGGCGCGGTGGCGGTCTGGGGAGTGTGGGCGCCGGGGGCAAGTGTGCCGTGCGGGGTCGGACCGGGAGCGCCGCCGTTTGCGGGACCGGGCCTCATCGCTCGAGTCCGGCCAGTCAGGAGGCGGCGGCGGGTCCTGGGGGGCTTCGCGTGGTGCCGCCTGGTACTGGTGGGGGGATGGGGGGTCCCCCGTTGTCCATGGATCCGCCACGTAGGGGTGTGGTGGCGGCAGCGGCTGCTTGTATGGGTCGAGTGACTGTCCTTGGCGGGGTTGGGCCCGCGGGGCCCCTTCAGCGTGGACGTCTTGGCCGGGGGGATACGGTTTCTGGTACGGGGGGGGTGGCTGGTACGGGGGGGTGGCCCCTGGTGGTAGGTTGGGGTATGCGGGTGGAGCGCTCGGTGGCTGCCATCCCATTCGCTGGTGCTGTTCGTGCACGGGGGGTTGTGGCCCGGTGGGGTAGGGTGGTGGGCAGTGGTAGTGGTGGGGGTGGTGTTGGTGGTGGTGGTTGTCGGACCGCTGGTGGTGGTGGTGTTGGTAGTTGTGGGGTTGGTGTTGCGGGTATGGCCCTTGGACCCCTTGTGGGTTTTCTGGTCCCCCTTGTGGGGGTGGGGGGTTTGGCATCGTGCGCAGCTCCTGGGGCTGCACTATCTGGTCGGCAGGGGGGGCGGGTCGGGGGCCGGGCTTGACGGTGACGGTGGTCGAGGGGTCCAACGTCCCTGGGTCGGTTTGGCCGGCGGTGGTGGTGGTTTGTGGGGGGTGGATGACGGGGCGCTTGGTGACGGGGATGTGGACGGGGGTTTGGACGGGGTCGTGATGGGTGGCCGCCTCTGCGGTGGTGGTGGCTGCGGTAGGGAGGGGGGCGTGGGTTGTGGTGGGTGGGCGGTCCTGGCTTGGGTGCGGGTTTGGGTTAGGGCGGTGTCGGTTGGGTTTGTGTCGTTGCGTTTGTGATGTTGTGTGTGCTCGCTTTGGCGCCGGCTTGGTTTTGGGGTTGGGTTTGGGGTTGGGGTCCGGTTCGAGGTTGAGGAGGACCTCTGTCCGGAGGTGTGAGGGCGCGGATGTCGGATCGGGGGTCTTCCCGGTGCGTTGCCGGGCTGCCTGAGTCGCCTGTGTGGGGGTCGGGGGGTCGGTGCGTGCGGCCGCGGCTTTTGCTTTTGCCGTGGCCTTGAGGATGAGGGCGGCGGGGAAGGGGGGGTCGGAGGATGAGGTGGAGGAGGTGGATGAGGCTGAGGATGAGGAGGAGGTGGTGGACGCGGGTTGGGCTGTGATGCGGGCGGGCTTGTGGGCGGCGGCGTCTGCTGCGGCCACGGCGGAGAGGATGGAGGGCATGTCCTCGGGCTGTAGGTTGGGGGCCGGCGGCTGGCAGGGCCCGGTCGTGACCTGGCGGCCCGGCGGGCCGATCTGGTCGGCAGCGGCGGGTGAGGCAGGCGCGGGGCTGCGGCCTTTTCCTTGTGGGCTTGGCCGGGCCGGGGTTCTGCAATGTGTCAGGTTGTGTGGGTTGGCGTCCCCGGGGGGGAACAGTTCGCGTGGGCTGCATTCAGGGGCCGGGGGGGGTGGGCCTGGGTCTTCTGGGGTGTGTGCGGGGGGCGTGGGCGGGCCACTGGGTGTGGTGGGCGTGCCGCGGGGCGCGGGGCTCCTCTCGATGGGTGTATGCGGGTTGTCGAGTGTGGGGGGTGGTGAGGGGTGTCCGACGGGTGGGTGTGTGGCGGGCGTGTGCCGGTGTTCGGGCGGGTGGGGGGGGCCCGTGTCGGGGGGCCTGGGGTTGCGCGCGATGGTGGGCGTGTGTGGGTCTCCGGGTGAGCAGCGAGAGGGAAGGGGCACGGGCGGGGATTGTGCGGTGGGGTGTGTTGTGTCGGTGTATGTGTCCGCTCGCCGCGGCGCGCTTGCGTTGCCAGTTGTAGGCCGGGCGGTTTGGAGGAGAAGCTCGCCGTCTTCAGCTGCCGCGGCAAGGATCTCGCAGACGAGCTTGCGTATCTGGTGGACCTCCTGGTCAGTGGTGGGAAGGGGGTATGCTAGCTTTGGGCTAAGACCCACGCGGCTCAGGACCCTGTGGATGGCGTGGTACCCGCAGGTGAGGGATTGCTGCGGTCTGGGGGGGGGGGTTTGGCCGCGTGTCCGGGCCCGCCTCGACTTGTGTGTGGGCGGTGGGGATGGCCCAAATCCAGGGCACGGTCCCCGTGGGTGGCCAGCGGCGCTGGATCCAGTGGCTCAGGCAGAGCATGGACAATCTCAGGTGGTAGCCCGCCTTCCCTGAGGTGATTTGGGCCAGGGCGCGGGCTAGGGGCTTGTCCCCTGGCTGGGGGACGCCCCTGAGGACCCTGTGCTGGGTGGTGGGGTCCCCTACTGCCCCTGGTGGGGCGGTCCCTGGGGCGAGCATGGTGTCTGTCCCTTTGACGAGCCATTGCGGGCCAGGGGACGTAGCTGTAGCGGCTATCACGTAGTAGTGCCCGCGCTGGAGGACTGTAACCCAGACCTCCGGCGGGGGGTGGTCAGTGTATGTAGGTGGGGGGGGGAGGTTGTCGCCTGGAGTGCGGAGGCCGGCGGCGCGGAGGGCGGTGTCGCGGGTTGGTGCAGTGGCCTGTTCCCACTGCTACAGGTCTCCAGATGGTTCGGGTCCGCCAGATGGTCCTTCTCCGCTCGGGCCCGTCGTAGGCGTACGGTCCCTCGACGCGTGACGTTGATGTCGGTGTCGTGTGTCAGGGCCTGGCCCCACTCCATGGGGGGGATCCAGACGTGCTGGCCCTGGGTGTGTTTGCGGGCTCGCCAGAGTACGAGGTCTACGATGGTCTCGTGGAGGCCGTTGCCTGGGGTCGTCAGGTCCCGGAGGGCTTTGACGCCGAGCTTGGTCCAGTCCCCTTGTAGGCGGTACCAGCCCAGGGGGGTGGTCGGGGCCCTGCCTTGGAGGGTTGCTCGGAGGAGGTTGGGGTCGCGGATGGTGGCCGGTGTGAGGAGGGGGTGCCCCAGGTCCGGGGAGGGTGGGCTGGATGGGTTGCCCGGGTCTTGCGCGTCTATGTCGACGTATGGTTGGCCCTGGTTGGGCTCGGCCGGGCTGGCTAATGCTAGGTGGTTTCTTTTTAGGTGAGAGATGGGCTTTGGGGCGCTGTGGTGGTGTCTTGGAGGCCTGCGGATGGAGATGGGGGGCGCGTGCGGGGCGGGGAGTGGGTTAGTGGACGTCTGGATAATGCACGGCATGGTAATGGATGAGACGCTGCATGTGTTCCCTTGCGCTGGGGTCGGTGAGTTGCTCCGCGTGTGTCAACAGGAGGTGCTTGCGTTGTACCATTTGGGTTTCAAGCTTTAACTGTGTTCTCAACATGTTTATGACATTGTTTGACTTGTTTGACCTTGGTTTGACCCAGAACTGACTTAGACATGTTGACCACAGCACAGTTCCTGTCGACGAAAGTCGTTGACGACCTGAATCTCATGTCACAGGGCCTGTGGTGCCCTGCTTTACTGTGACGTTTCCTAAAAGTCTAACCTGAGCACATGGTTTGGTACTTAGGTATGTTTACATGTGTATTCACTTAAGTTATTGTCTTGTTTGCCCTCTCTTCCTCTTTCGGGACACCACATTGTGTCATGGGGCGAGCAAAGCTGGTAGAACAATTTGTATTTGCGTGGTATTACGGATTCTCTTGTGCTTACTTGCACTTTTAATGTCTCTTGAGAAGTGCTCACATAGCCACTAGAATGAGTGCTCCATATGCCTCAAACAAAGAGTATAAAAATGGGTTTGAAAGACCTCAAGGTCTTCCCCATGGACCGGATTTCAGTAACCAAGGTCCCAGGGCGTACCAATACGCCTCACTACCTACTGCAATATCTCGTTGATGTGTCAACCTTTTCCTTGGGTTGTCCCCATTGTTCATATTATTCCCCCTCCAGGTTCGCCGTAGGCTGTGCTACCCGTTGAGTACTAGTACATTGTCCAAGGATTACCTATATCTACAATGCCCTTACGCATTGAAGTGGCGTCCGGATACCCTGGGAGCTAGTGGTGGTGGTGATGTGGACAAGTCGAGGAACAGGACGACCAAACGTCGGAAGCCTGGACAGAAGCCAGCCGACACGGAGCCTGGGATTGTGGAGGAGGGAGACAAACCAAACGCACCGTGGTCCTTTATCACTGCAACCCATTCGGCCTTGATACACCGCTCGTCCCGAGCTACTGCACGAGTGGAGAGTAGCTTGTGGCCTTTGTGGGTCACGTCCAGCCTTTGCACATACCAAAATTCCTCTCCGAATTTTAGACCAATGCTACAGGGGCACTGGAGTTTGGAATTCCTGGCGTCGGTGCTTTCATCTGGCAGTTCTCCACCTGCCTGGAACGTTTGGAAAAATATTTTGGGGATGCTTTCCGCAATGCTAAAATTGAGCCGCGGGACATCTCTAATTTGTACTATAAGCATGGCTATAAGGCTGCCACTGATTGCCATGAATTGCTGAGGCGCCTTCGCGAAAAGGAAAAGGAGGACCCACGTTGGGTTGTTGAGGTGGAAAAAGAACCTGGTACCAACCGCTTGACTCACTTGTTCTGGATGACCCCCACTCACGTTGAGGCGGCTCCAAGGTTCAATTACCTTGTTATCCATGACAATACATCCAATCGCAACATGTTTTTCCATCTTGGTTGTTTTACCACAATCAATGAGCATGGGAAATCCTTGCTAGTGGGCCAAGCACTGGTTCCCAGGAAAAGGGACTGTGACTACAAATGGCAAGTCACCCAATGGCTAAGGCAGACTCCCGATGCTCCCAAGGTTTTGATGACGGATGCTGATCCTGCCTGTGCCAAGGCTGTCAGAACACTGTTGTTGGGCACCAAGCACCTTCGAGTATGTTGTTCTTCAATGCAACCGAGTTTTCATTGCATTTCACTATCTTATAACATCATCTTTGGAATGTGTCCAATCATTTTCATGTACCATGGTGCAACAGCACCCCCCGCGGGTTCTTTGGGAAACCTGCTTGTGAAAACCAATACGGGTGGCAGTTTTTTAGGGGACCCCCAAACCAAAAAAGGTCCCGGAGCAAAAAAATGCGGTCAAACCACCCCAACCTGGTCTAGTTATCTGAAAAGTAGACAATTTTTTGGTGCCAAGGGAAAAGAAAGCGCCGAAAACCGAGGCCGGTGGCGCCAAGTTACCGCCCTGGTACTTTAAAAAACCTGCTTATTGCACCATGGTACCAAAACACCCAGACACCTTAAAAAGACCCACTTTGCCCTACGTACACACTCCCTTACCTCCCAAATACTGTCTGAATATGTCCATACATGTCACAAGAGGGTGTGAGGCAGGGAAGGCGCAGCGCAAGTGTGGGAATGGCCCCAGGAATCGCCCAGGGCCTGTGCTTTTTTTAAACTTTTCGATCATAGTAGGACAGATCAATATGCGCTATTTCTAGCACACTTGCAGTATTTGGCGCTGTCGAGTTCGGCAGAGCGTAAGTCGCCAGCGCCAAGGGTCATTGGTTCGTTTTCCGGGCGCCCCAGGTGCTGCGCAACAGGCGGCGGCGCCATTTTTTCTGCCAGAAATCTGGCTCCGGCGGCTCTTTCTGCGGATAAGCCCTTATCCGCCTAAAAACGCTTTTCTGCCGATAACACTTGCCCTGTCCAATCACGCGCGACTAATCAATTCGTGCAGGCGACTCGGAGTTTTTTTTCATTACAAAAATGAACATCGAAATAGTGTCAATTATGATGCGATATTTTAAACGCATATTTCTGAAGTATCAAATGGACCAGATCAATGATCAGAAGTCCGGCGTCTGTCTGTTTGATGGATGTGACTCCACTTTCAAACTGCCAGGATTTGTCCAACTGAAACAAAGTAGGTAGGCATGTGGTACGATGCTTTCTGTTGTCCGCGGTGCATATACCTTATCGGACCAAAATCTCTGTTTGCAGCTTTGTTAGATTGCGGTAGTGATTTCCTCACTTTGAGGCATTCCTCCTCATGGCTCATCTTGTCGCATGTGCAGTCATCGTGTCCAACAGCTGCCGGGGGAGGCCGAAAATTGGCTGGCTCATAACTCGGACTACGTGTATATTTCCTGTACGCCGTTGGACGTAGGGGTTCCTCACACCCGTAGAATTGACACTGCAAAGTGGGGTACGGGAAATCCACGGTTCCTTTATAACCCCCCCGAGCCCCTCGGCTGTTCCCCTCCTACTTGTCTGGAATTGTTCAGACAGCAGCAAAACCGTACCCTAGACCGCAACTTGCATTGACGGAAGCATGTAGCAGCACACGGCAACTCAACAAAGGCATTCCAATCATGCTTTGTACACAAAAGATAGGTCTTGGGCTTCATAAGGTTCAAGGACGGCCTCAATTCGGTCCAACAAAGAGGCACAGGTCCCTACCACCCTCAGACCTGCACCAGGTGGTTAGATTGTGACCAAATTGCACAATGATGCCTAGATTAGGACAAAGGGCACCATCCAGGAACTAGAGGCACATCTACATACCACTCGGGTTTGTTCCTTGTCTTGATGGGCTACTGGGCGACAGAGGAAGTACCCTTGTTACTTGAGTTGCGTGAGTTGCAAAGCAAACTGCACATTCAGCCTGTCCAATCACGCGCGACTAATCAATTGGTGCAGGCGATTCGGTTTTTTTCTCATTACAAAAATGAACGTCGAAATTGTGCGAATTATGATGCGATATTTTAAATGCATATTTCTGAAGTATCAAATTGACCAGATCAATGATCAGAAGTCCGCGGTCTGTCTGTTTGATGCATGCGACTCCACTTTCAAACTGCCAGGATTTGTCCAACTGAAAGAAAGTAGGTAGGCATGTGGTACGATGCTTTCTGTTGTCTGTGGTGCATTCATCTTATCGGACCAACGTTTCAGTTTGCAGCTTTGTCAGATTGCGGTAGTGATTCCCTCACTTTGAGGCATTCCTCCTCATGGCTCATCTTGTCTCATGTGCAGTTTGTTTTGCAACTCATGCAACTCAAGTAACAAGGGTACTTCCTATGTCGCCCAGTAGCCCATCAAGACAAGGAACAAACTCGAGTGGTATGTAGATGTGCCTCTAGTTCCTTGATGATGCCCTTTCTCCCAATCTAGGCATCATTGTGCAATTTGGTCATAATCTGACTACCTGCTCCAGGTATGAGGGTGGTAGGGACCGGTGTCTCTTTGTTTGACCAAATTGAGGCCATCCTTGAACCTTATGAAGCCCAAGACCTATCTTTTGTGTACAAAGCATGATGGGAATGCCTTTATTGAGTTGCCGTGTGCTGCTACATGCTTCCGTCAATGCAAGTTGCGGTCTAGGGTACGGTTTTGCTGCTGTCTGAACACTTCCAAACAAGTAGGAGGGAGACATCCGGGGGGCTCGGGGGGGTCAAAAAAGATCCTTGGATTTCCCGTACGCCACTTTGCCCTGTCAATTCTACGGGTGTGAGGAACCCCTCCGTCGAACAGCGGACGGGAAATATTCAGGTAGCCCGAGTTATGAGCCGGCGGATTTTGGGCCTCCAGGCAGCGGTTGGACACGCTGAGTGAAAATCCTTTGGTCTGCACTACCCCACCATATCAGGGAATCCCGCACAAGAAGTCTAAATGTTGCGCAAGGCTCGAGGGACCCTACAGGATGACAAAAATGCAACCTCTTCATACTTCCCTAGTGTTAGCGGTTGTTTGAAATCGCGACTGATGGTGTAACCAGACAAGGGCGCGCCTTCGCATCGCGGATCCTTAAATGTATTAATTGTTGCATACTTGTTACTATTTGTGCAATATCATCACTTCATTACATACATGTTTAGATTCCACAATGATCAAGGATTGCCCTGTGCCTGCGCCTGTTTCATGGTGCAGGAGCCACAGCAAATCCTTTTTGATGGTTACGGTCCTGCTGCTGCGCTGCTCTGCAGCAAGCTGCCCAGGGCTATGGCCATTACGGCCTTATTTGGATTTTGGCGCTACTGGTGCCCCTACCTTCAGTATGGGGGTTTATTGGGGTATTTGGGTTTTTTCACCCTCTCCTTCGCCCTCTCCCAGACCACTACAGTCGTTGGGGCTGCAATATGATTGACTCCGCCATCCTTACCAAGTTTGGCCCCACATCCAGCCTTGGGGCCCTTTGATCCTCTTCTCCAAGGCCTCCATCCGTGACTACCTATCTGGTGAGTACCCTGATGGCTATGGCTGGAGCATCTCTGGTTTGGCTGCTTATTTAGTGGGGGCTGCGGACCCCACTGCCTTCACACACGAGGGCCAGGACACCGCACACGCACGTGCACCGAGAGCAACAAAGAGACGGGACACCACGGCCTGGCACACCGGTGAATAGGAGCCAAGAGGCCCAGGACACCGCACGCACAAATGAGCACAAGGAGCGGGCACACCGGTGAACAGGAGCCAAGTGGCCCAGGACACCGCAGAAACAAAACAAAAGACAGGGCAGGCACACCAGTGAACAGGAGCCAAGTGGCCGAGGATACCGCGCACGCAAAGCAACACACCGAGCGGGCGCACCGGTGAACAGGAGCCAAGTGGCCCAGGACACCGCACACGCAACACAACACACCCAGCGGGCACACCGGTGAACGGGAGCCAAGGGGCCCAGGACACCTCACACGCAACGCAGCACACTGAGCGGGCACACCGGTGAACAGGAGCCAAGTGGCCCAGGACACCGCAGACACAACACAACAAACCGCGCGGGCACACCGGTGAACAGGAGCCAAGTGGCCCAGGACACCGCAGCAACAAACAAAAGACAGAGCAGGCACACCGGTGAACAGGAGCCAGGTTGCCCAAGACACTGCGCACGCAAAGCAACACACCGAGCGGGCGCACCGATGAACAGGAGCCAAGTGACCCAGGACACCGCACACGCAACACAACCCACCCAGCGGGCACACCGGTGAACGGGAGCCAAGGGGCCCGGGACGCCGCACACGCAACACACCACATCGAGCGGACGCACCGGTGGACAGGAGCCAAGTGGCCCAGGACACCGCAGGTGCAACACAACAAACCACGCAAGCACACCGGTGAACAGGAGCCAAGAGGCCCGGGACACCGCGCACACGAGGGGCGGCGGAGGGACAGGAAAGAACCAACACCCCATGGGTTGGACACACTGGGGCGACCCAGCCGACCCACCGGGCCAGGGGCAGGAGCGGTACTCCAAGGCCACTGGTCCGAGCCCGGCCAGGCTGCATCGGGGACCATGGTAAACAACACCCGGAGCCATGGAAGCAACCGGTGACAGGCGAGCCGGTACACAGTCCAGGAGGGGGTCGCCTGCCAGGCAGAGTGGCCACAGGGGTGAGGCGGTCGTATCGTAGACAAGCGGGAGCAATACCCCTTGTGGTGAGAGATACTCCACACGACTGGGCAGCCCCCAGAGCTGCCGCCCAAAGGTGGGGGCATGTGGCCCTATCCAGGGACACATGTGGGGACACCCTCGCACCTGGGATACATGGACCGGTCGGCCGCAACAATGCCTTCCCAAGCACATGCGGGAGCGGCTCAAGAGGCACCTGACATAGGGCAGTGGGAGGGACAGGACGTCTGCTTGGTAAAACCTTCTTCCTGCATTGTCAAAGGAGGCATCTCGAGCTCCCGAAGATACCTAACTATCTACGTCCATCCCTGACTACCTATCTGGTGAGTACCTCAATGACTATGGCTGGGGCATCTCTAGTTTGGCTGCTCGTTTAGTGCGGGCTGCCGACCCCACTGCCCTCGCCAGCTGTGAGTTCGAGGTCGCTTGTTGGGTCGTTTGGGCCTGTCTGCTACCTTCCTAGCAGACTATCGTGACTGACAAGGGTACAATCATAAAGAGGCAACATAATCTTGTGTTTGTGTTACACTTGTTTGCATTTTTGCTGCACAGCATACCATGGCCCTTGAGAGGCCTTCTTGTGCATCATGGCATTCATGGCCAACGAGTGGCCTTTGCAGCTGCCCCAAAGCAGATAAAGGCGCTAGTTTTTCTTTTGTTGCTATATTGTGGCCTTTTTAGGACTTGAATTTGAGTGGTGCCCCTGAAGGGCCATGTTTTGAATTATCGGGTGCCCAGAGAGGCCACGCGCGCCTCCTGGGCGAGTGTTATCCGCAAAAATGCGTTTTTCTGCGGATGAGGGCTTATCCGCGGAAGTGTCTGCAGGGGTCAGGTTTCTGGCAGAAAAAAGCGAAATTGAGCAGATTTTTTGGGGAAATGCCAGATCAGAGCTGTCTGTACTGGTGACTGCCTGTTGGATGATATGCCTGAACACAAATTTTATTCTGCTTCTGAATTGCAGAATTTTTGGTGAATTGTCACCATGCCACCTAGTAGAAGAAAGATCCTTGATGTTGATTGCTTGCGTGCCAGTTCACCTTATAAGCCAAACGTTAGAGAACAGTTAGATGATTATGTGGAGGAAGTGAGGGTGGAGGATGGTGTGGATGAAGTTGAGAGCGATACTGAGCCTCAAGATGATTACAATGGGCTGTTGGACTCGGATGAGTCGGATTTTGCTCAAGATGTTGCCGATGCTAGTGAAGACATTGGAGATATAGGTGATGATGATGAAGAAGATATTGAAGAAACCCCCCCAAAGTAGTGCCGGTGAACAGGACAGGGTTGAGCCATGGATCAAAGTTCCTGACATCCTGGGCAAGACCAAGGACAGTATGAGAGCAGGGGTATTGCTACCTACTGCAACTTCTCCTTGATGTGCCACCCTTTTCCTTGGGTTGCCCCCATTGTTCATATTATTCCCCCTCCAGGTTCGCTGTAGGCTGGGCTACCCGTTGAGTACTAGTACATCGTCCAAGGATTACCTATATCTACAATGCCCTTACGTGGTAAAGTTGCGTCCGGATACCCTGGGAACTAGTGGTGGAAGTGATGTGGACAAGTCGAGGAACAGTACGACCAGGGGTCGGAAGCCCGGAGACAAGCCAGCCGACACGGAGCCTAAGATTGTGGAGGAACTGCCGGATGAAAGCACCGAGGCCAGGAATTCCAAACTCCAGTGCCCCTGTCGCATTGGTCCAAATTTCCGAGAGGAATCTTGGCATGTGCAAAAGCTGGACTTGACCCACAAAGGCCACAAGCTACTCTCTGCTTGTGCAGTAGCTTGGGGGAGCTGTGTATCAGGCTCGAATGGGTTGCAATGATAGAGGACCACGGTGCGTTTGGTTTGTCTCCCTCCACCTGCCTGGAACGTTTGGAAAAATATTTTGGGGATGCTTTCCGCAATGCTAAAATTGAGCCGCGGGACATCTCTAATTTGTACTATAAGCATGGCTATAAGGCTGACACTGATTGCCATGAATTGGTGAGGCGCCTTCGCGAAAAGCAAAAGGAGGACCCGCGTTGGGTTGTTGAGGTGGAAAAAGAACCTGGTACCAACCGCTTGACTCACTTGTTCTGGATGACCCCCAGTCAGGTTGAGGCGGCCTCAAGGATCAATTACTTTGTTATCCATGACAATACATACAATTGCAACATGTTTTTGCATCTTGGTTGTTTTACCACAATCAATGAGCATGGGAAATCCTTGCTAGTGGGCCAAGCACTGGTTCTCAGGGAAAGGGACTGTGACTACGAATGGTAAGTCACCCAATGGCTAAGGCACACTCCCGATGCTCCCAAGGTTTTGATGACGGATGCTGACCCTGCTTGTGCCAAGGCTGTCAGAACACTGTTGTTGGGCACCAAGCACCTTCGGGTATGATGTTCTTCAATGCAACCGAGATTTCATTGCATTTCAATATCTTATGACGTCATCGCAGCTTCTGAATGTGTCCAATCCATTTCATGTACCATGGTGCAACAACACCCCCCGGGTACTTTGGGAAACCTGCTTGTGAAAACCAATACGGGTAGGCAGTTTTTTCGGGGGACCCCCGACCAAAAATGGTCTCGGAGCAAAAACAAATGCGGTCAAACCACCGCAACCTGGTCCAATTATCCGAAAAGTAGAAACTTTTGAGGTGCCAAGGGAAAAGAAAGCGCGGAAAACCGAGGCCGGTGGCGCCAAGTTACCCCCCCGGTACTTTAGGAAACCTGCTTGTTGCACCATGGTACCAAAACACCCAGACACCTTAAAAACACCCACTTTGCCCTACGTACACACTCCCTTACCTCCCAAATACTGTCGGAATATGTCCATGCATGTCACAAGAGGTTGTGAGGCAGGGAAAGCGTAGCGCAATTGTGAGAATGGCCCCAGGAATCGCCCGGGGTCTGTGCTTTTTTTAAATTTTTCGATCATACTAGGACAGATCAATGTGCGCTATTTCTGGTACACTTGCGGTTTTTGGCGCTGTCGAGTTCGGCAGAGCGTAGGTTGCCAGCAGCAGGGGTCATCGGTTCGTTTCCCGGGGGCCCGAGGCACTGCGTAACAGGCGGCGGCGCCATTTTTTAGCCAGAAATCTGGCTCTGGCGGCTCTTTCTGCGGATAAGCCCTTATCCGCAGAAAACCGCATTTCTGCCGATGACACTTGCTCTGTTCAATCACGCGCGACTCATCAAATGGTGCAGGCGACTCGGATTTTTTCTCGTTACAAAAATGAACATCAAAATTGTGTGAATTATGATGCGATGTTTTAAATGCATATTTCTGAAGTATCAAATTGACCAGATCAATGATCAGAAGTCCGGCGTCTGTCTGTTTGATGCATGTGACTCCACTTTCAAACTGCCAGGATTTGTCCAACTGAAATAAAGTAGGTAGGCATGTGGTACGATGCTTTCTGTTGTCTGCGGTGCATTCATCTTATCGGACGGACGTTTCAGTTTGCAGCTTTGTTAGATTGCAGTAGTGATTCCCTCACGTTTGAGGCATTCCTCTCCTGCTGTCTGAACAGTTTCAGACAGGTAGGAGGGAGACACCCGGGGGGCTCGGCGGGGTCAAAAATGAACCGTGGATTTCCTGTACGCCACTTTGTCCTGTCAATTCTGCGGATGTGAGAAACCCCTCCGTCGAACGGTGTACGAGAAATATACACATAGCCCGAGTTATGAGCAGGCGGAATTTTGGCCTCCCTAGGCAGCGGTTGGACACGCTGAGTGAAAGCCCTTTGGTCTGCACTACCCCACCAAATCAGGGAATCCCGGACCAAAAGTCTAAATGTTGCGCAAGGCTCAGGGGACCCTACAGGATGACAAAAATGCGATCTCTTCATACTTCCCTAGTGTTAGCGGTGGTTTGAAATCGCGACTGATGGTATAACCAGACAAGCGCGCGCGTTCGCCTTGCGGATCCATAAATGTATCAATTCTTGCATACTTGTTACTATTTGTGCAATATCATCACTTCATTACATACATGTTTAGATTCCACAATGATCAAGGATTGCCCTGTGCCTGTGCCTGTTTCATGCTGCAGAGGCCACAGCAAATTTTCTTTTATGGTTACGGTCCTGCTTCTGCGCTGCTCTGCAGCAGGCTCGCCAGGGCTATGGCCATTACGGCCTTATTTGCATTTTGGGGCTATAGGTGCCCCTACCTTCAGCTTGGGGGTTCATTGGGATATTTGGAGTTTTCAACCTCTCCTTCGCCCTCTCCCAGACCAGTACAGTCGTCTGGGCTGCATTTTGATCAACTTTGCCATCCTTACCAATTTTGGCCAGACATCCAGCCTTGAAGCCCTTTGATCCTCTTCTCCAAGGCTTCCGTCCCTGACTACCTATCTGGTGAGTACCCTGATGACTATGGCTGGAGCATCTCTGGTTTGGCTGCTTGTTTAGTGGGGGCTGCCGACCCCACTGCCTTCACCAGCTGCAAGTTCGAGGGGCCTCGTTGGGTCGTTTGGGGCTGTGGGCTGCCTTCCTAGCAGGCCATCGTGACTGACAAGGGTACAATCATAAAGAGGCAACATAATCTTGTGTTTGTGTTACACTTGTTTGCATTTTTGCTGCATAGCATACCATGGCCCTTGAGAGGCCTTCTTGTGCATCATGGCATTCATGGCCCCCAAGTGGCGTTTGCAGCTGCCCCAAAGCAGATAAAGGGGCTAGTTTTCCTTTTGCTGCAATGTTGTGGCCTTTTTAGGACTTGAATTTGAGTGGTGGCCCTGAAGGGCCTTGCTTTGAATTATTTGAGGTTTTTGCCCCAAAGCAGATAAAGGGCCTAGATCCGGTGCCCAGAGAGGCCAGGCGCGCCTCCTGGGCTTTGTGTTGTTTGCCAGCGGCCGTGCGTGTCCCCATGGGGACAGCCCAGCCCCCTGCGTTGACGCTGTTGTGCACATCCCTGTCTTTTTTTGCTTACAAGGTTAAGGTAAGGTCTACAGTGTGGCCTAGGATTAGTGTAGGATCCGTGCAGTTTTGTTTTGTTTGTTAGGCATAGTTGTCCAGTTCTGTCGAGTTTTGTCGGGTTTCGTCGCGTTCATTGTTGCGTTCGTGGAGCTTTCCGCCCTTTGGATCTTAGGAAACCCCCTTTTGCCAGGCGTCCTGGGCCCTGCCGCCCTCTTTTGGCAGTTTGGGTGTTTCGCATCAGGGTGGCTCGGGGGCAAGTGCGTTGGCTTGTTCGGTGTCGTGATCTCGGTTCGTTTGTGGTTGAGTCGACATCTGTTGACTCGTTGTGGCTCTTTTCTCTTCAAGTTGGTTCAAATTGTGCTCCCTTTGGGGCTTGAGATAAGTTTTGAGTCACAAAAGGGTCTAATGGTTGAAACTGTATGTGTGTTGGGTTGGTTACCTCCCACGCCCACACATCACGCACCCCGCACCCAGTGTGTGTTTACTGGGGCTTGTTTACGTTCGTGCAAGTTGCTTTTCCTCTTTGGGTTGCGCCAGTGTGCATCCTGGGCTCCTTGGCAGTTGGGGGGGGGGGGGGCATAGTATTCTTCGGTGGTGCGGGCGGCTGACATGGTACCCTTCCCTGCGTATGCTCTATGTTACAAGGTGTGATGGGCCAGACTGCCTTCTGCAGAGTTGTTGCTTGTGCAGTATCCGAGATAGAGTGTTACCGTTGTTTCACGTCGGATTTGGCATCTGGGATTATCAGATTGTATAATGATTCATTGTTATCTATGCTAATCGCAGACACCCATGTGATTGGACTTATTTGCTACCAGGACATTGTCCTTGTGGGTGTTGTCAGTATTGGCGCTGCACTTTGGGATTGGGGTATCAGAGGACTTCTGGTTGTCGGAGCAGAGAGAGATTACTTTAAAGTGTCACCCACTAAACAAAGGGCACAACATGACAGCACATCCTTGGTCATGGGTTCAGGGATACGTTCACCCAGAGGAGGAGTCAGGAGTGGCGGCGCGTGTAGCATGCATGGTAGCAGCTGTAGCCGTCAATCTGGAGACTGCAGCTCGACAGTTGTCAGCAGAGAGGTTGGCTCTTCAGAAGCATTTACCGGAGGAGGGCCGTTGGAACAAGCTTGATCACTTGGAGCTTGACCTGGCACAGTGTACGGAGTTTTTTGCTTGGGACCTTCATCGGCACTCAGGTCACCCACGTCACGTTGAGCAGGATCCAGAGCGCCTCCTATCATCTAGGAAGGCTGCCCTTCTGCGGTTGAAGGCAGAGTTACAACCGCTGAGGGCTGACTCGCCGTGGGACACTGCCGTTTGTCAGCTTTTTGAGCAAGAGGCTGAGCAGCGGCTGGATGTCATGGGTTGGGAAGAGTTTGGCTCTACCGACCTTCGTTGTGATTTTCTCAGGAAGTCTCAGCGGCTGTTGGCAGCGCCAGTATCCCGGCCTAGGGCAGAGGCTGTGACTGACGACGACCTGGAAGCTTTCGTCCTCTCTGCAGCCCAATCAGCACCGTCATCCGCGTCGCCGAGTTCAACATCAGGCACAGCGCTGCAGGGGTCCCTGAGGTCGTTGTTTTCTCCAAGTCCAGCACCTGCAGCGACATCGACGGCACAAAGGAGTTCTGCAGCGCAGCCCTCTAGCTCTCCAACGCCTTGTTCGTCAACACCATCAGCAGCGACACCGTCCTCGTCAGCGCCATCAGCAGCGCTGCCCTTCTCAGCGTCGACACCTCCAGCGACGCTGCCTGCTTCTGTCGCGGCCTTGTCTTCGCCGCCTTCTTCCTGGCCTGTTGGTTCGCCACCTCCATCTTCGCCAGATCCGCCAGCGACGCTGCTGCCTGCATCAGCGCCATCGCCGGCACCTTCATGGGCACCAGCAGGGATGCAGCCTGCTCTGGGGCCCAGTAAAAAGACCCACAGGGTTACAAGCAAGGGACGGAGGTCTTTGAAGGTTTAATGCCTGTCGCTCCCTGTTCGCCTTGCCCGTTTGTCACAGTTTTGATATTCACTGTCCAAATTAGTGGCAGGCGTGTGGCCTCACTACACCAATGTGCGTGCTTTCAGCCTGAGTTGTATGTATGGCCTTCTTGAAGGTTTGATATGCTGTTTTTGTCCCTGTCTGGTTGGAACATCTCCAACTCAGTGCTAGTCCTTCGGCCTCAATCCTGCCATGAACTGAAGGCTGCCCTCGGTTTTGGCTGGGTCGCCCCCATCTTCTTTGAACTGTCCACCGATGTTTTGAAGTATGCAGTGCAGGTTACGTAGGTACATCTTTGGTTGGCTGCGGGGTCATGGCAGCCATCGCGGCCATCAGAGAGTTCTGAAAAATGATGCTAGGCCTATGGCCTCATCCCACCCTTCATCCGTGCGATGTTTGAATGTTCGGCTACATGTCTGCCAGTTGGCGGTCCCTATGTACAGTAGCGGCAATCTCTGTTCCTTTCAGTGAAATTGCGGGACAGACCTCTGTTTTTTCAGCAAGATTGTCCGCCAACGGGTGTCAGTCGGTCTATTCTGACTGTCAGTTTCAGTGTCCGCCCAGTCTGCAGTGGCATCTCTGTTTTCTTCGGGCATCTGCGTGGGTTGCTTGTGCCATGTGCACGCCACGAGTTGCCTGCCCGTTCTGTGTGGGCGCGCCACTTGGTGCCAGTGTGCTACTTCTGCGTGTGCCACTGTGGGGGATGATCGCCCCGTGGTGTGTGGTGCCGGGGTAGTTTGAGCGAGGGTTTGCATTGCCGACTTGCTCGGTGTGTGTGAGCCTGTGTGATGCCAGGAGGGGCAACCGTGTTGTAAGTCGCGTGTGGGCACGCTTCAGAGTTCCGTTGTTCTGTCCTAGGGCACTCTGGCCCATGCCTACTTCGTTTTCATCCCCTCCACCCTGGTGTCGGGTCTTGTGGGGGGGGGGGGGGGGCTGATGGGTCAGACGCCTTCTGCAGAGTCGTCGCTTGTGCAGTATCCGAGATGAAGTGTTACCGTTGTTTCACGTCGGATTCGGGATCTGGGATTATCAGATTATACAATTATTCATTTTTATCTATGCTATTCGCAGACACCCATGTGATTGGACTTATTTGCTACCTGGACATTGTCCTTGTGGGTATTATCAGCATTGGGGGTGCACTTTGGTATTGGCGTATCAGAGGATTCCTGGTTGTCAGAGCAGAGATAGATTACTTCAAAGTGTCACCCACTAAGCAAAGGGCATAACAGAACTGTCAGTTGGTGACTCGGTTTCTTTTTGGGAGCTGCAGGTTGTTCGTTTCGTTTTGTGCAGACAGATGTTTGGTGTCAGACAACCCCCCAAAACCCCCACCTCTGTCCTCCACTACTCATCCTTTACCCCCCTCTCTTCAGGTCACAAACTGTACTTTGTTTTCCACAACAAGTACTCATGCCAAGTTCCCCAAAACTTGAAATCTTTGGGAAACTTCAGGGGACTACGCGCATTTGTTTTGGTTTTTTGCGTCAATCGATAGGGAATGAAAATCCCTTCATATTTGTGGGCGAATTTCCGTGAAATTCGCAAACGTACAGGACCTGGATTTCGGCTTCGGCGCCTGCGTGAACCCGCGTCGCGCCAGTCCGCGCAACTACCGCCAGTTGGCGCCCGTGCGACCAAAATCGCGAAACCATGAACTGGCCTTTACGGAAATTTAACAAAGGCCAGCGACAGTGATTTGACTTCACTGTTTCTTCAGTCAATGTCAGAATTATACAAAGGAATCAAAAAACCGCGAAGCGGTGAGGTGAAAATCAAAAACTGGGCATCGACATGATGCCCAGGCAAAATAAGATGCTGAGTAGATCAAGGAGCTTCGCCGGCACCTTACGATGCCTTTCTTTTCCCTTGCCCCTCATTTGACTAGTCATGGCATGCCATCTTTATGCATTTCATAGGTTCACTTCAGCAGGGGATATCTTTAAGCCACTGCTTCCGTAACCTTTAAAGTAAAATGCATCAGAAAGCCATAAGTGTCTCTTTAGAATGTATATTAGATGAACTTGTGAGTTGCAAGTACATTCGAAGTAATGAGTGATTTATTGACTTTGGGTCATAAAAATAGGATTCCAAGAATACCATGAATTGCCCCATGAAAAGAAAGGTATGCATCTCTTCCCATGGTGTACACATACACAAAACACTTTGGGTCACTTTTTTTTGACGTTTGGAATTCATTTAATAACCATGGTGGGTCAAGACATCCATGGTAGGGCTGCCATCCATGGCCCAAAAGAGCCATTTTTGGCCCTGGTATGGACCCACTTTGAGAGATTGGTGCGCGGAGCCATTGTGTCGAATTTCGCTCATTCCTCGACATGCATGTTTGTGCATGTCTCCAGTGCATGTATGTTTTTTTCTATCTTCGAACTAATGACGAAGTGTTAGATCAATTTTAATGACCTTCACCTGAGCACACTTTTTTTCATGTGCTCAAGGTTGGACATGATATCCCCAACGTATCATGGAGCTGGAAGTCAAGTAAAAGCTTGTTTTGTACATACTTGATGCGTACTTCTGACTTATCGAAAAGTTTGACTTGCTTTGAGCCTCAAACATCTTCTTTTTGATAAAGTATTTTGAATCAATTTAAGCTTTTTTCACTATGTCATTTTCATGTCAATTTTCACTCACTTTTTCCCAATCATGGGCTCACCTTCTGGGCTCGGTTCTCAAAGCCCGTAAGGAGTTTGAACCCCTTTTCATTCTGTGCATGTTTGGGTATGTGTCTACGTTGCATTTCGTCATTGTTTGCATTTTGGCGGCCATGTACGCAGTTTGAGTATCAAAATGATCGACTTCGTCTTCGACCATTGAATTTCATGACCTCAGTTGTGGTGACCATGGAGATCCACTACCATGGGATTTTGTTTGAACTTTGGATCCATCGGGGCCTACTTCCTCCCTACTATGCATATATGGTTGAGTCTGCAACTCAGCTGCTCGTTCCGGTCATTTTTGTTGGAGCAGTTTTGAGTAGATTTCATGCCTAGGAAAAATTGCTCAGCATGCATGTCCAATTTTTCCCTGTGTATGTGCTCACTTGTGGAGCTCATCACTCCAAGCCATTGTTGCATTTTGACATGAAAATTGATTCCCCTGGGTGCCCGGACTCTCTACTCACGGAATGTGATTTGTATGATGAAATCTGAGCCGCTGGCGTCTCACAGCAATCAAATCTCTAAAGCTTTTTTTGAGATCTCAAACTTCATGTATCCACTTCAGGGACTTGGTTTGTTGGGTTCTTTGGGTCAACTGCCCTTGTTTCTTGACCCTCATTCACTCCGAGGTGTCTACCCTGGGTATTGAGACTTGTTTGGGTATGCTTGATAATGTACTTGAGTCATTGGAACCCGTTTTGCCAAGCCTATGGCATAGTGGTTTTACAGGGCTCCAACCAGGTCTATATAGAGCCTTGAAAACCACCCTGTCATGAGGTCACTTTACAGGCTAACAGTAAAAAGCCTATGAGGAGTTAGACCTTGGGGTCTTCTTCTATGTTTCAATCGTCCTCTCTACATTACGTTGAGCATTTACTTGAAGCTTACTGGTACATAGGTTCACTGTTTTGAATTTTACCAGGAATTTTGTCAAGAATTCCTAATTTCATGAGGTCACTTCAGGTCCATGGCAAAGCTAAGCCACAGGTCAGTTTTGGGCCAGCGTTTTGCCCATGGCCTACCAACAGTGTCAATGAGTCATATTTCGGTCATTGGACTCTTGGTCTATCCTTGAAGGATCGGTCCAAGTCCATATGTCACTTCAATTTTGACTTGAATCCTGCCTGTAAGACATGCTCATGGAACCTTTTTGAGGTTAGTATAAATGACCTCAAAAAGTGTGTACTGGAGATTGCTGCTTTGCTCCGAAGCCAGCGAAAGGTAGGGTCAGCCCTTCTGGGACAATCAACTTCTCTCTGGATCTTTTGTGCATGCACTTTACCGGACCTTAGGCTATCACTATGTTGGATTGATTTGCATTCTTTTCTCCCTTGTTTTTCACTGTTGGGAAATTTCACCGAAGTGCGCAGCCCATCAGACTAGATACAGTATCCTCGTATCGTTGAGATAGACCATGATATTTTGGGATCATGTTGATGGACTGCTGCCTTTTGGATGCTCCCACACGGATTTCTTTGAGAACCCCCTACCGTGGGCAGGGAATACTTGAGTGTCAGTGACCGCTGATTTCTGTTTTTTCCTGCTTGTGTGCCCTGATGCCTGCAGTAAATCTCAGGGCCCACGTTGAGTTGTATCCTGCCCCCCTATGTGTGTCAGGGTGAAGGTCCTGGGTTCCCATAACTACCCTTGTTTTCGTATGGGACCCTGTCCAATTGCTCTGACTCCCTTTGTGCCATTTTGTCTTGTGTACATACTGTTTTTGTGGTTGCATGATGTATATGTTTCCTTATTTTAGGTACGAAAGGGCTACTTTTGTGATCGCTGCGCTCACTCTGAGTTTCAGCAAGCTTCAGACTTCTTGTCCAGTGCTGTGCCTTCGCGTGTGACTCGCTCGGCTCAGGGAAACGTGCCCGTACCGGCCGCGCTTACAAACCAGTGAGTAAAATAGCACCGGGAGTACTATCACAAAAGTCTCCTAAGGGGTACGCCGGAGTACCTAGCCAACAAGTGGTGCTCACAAAGACCCCCCCAACGAGGACAACTTCAGATTCGACATCTCAAGCCCGACATGCAGGACCTGGACCCGCGAACCGGGGAGCTCGTCCCCTCCGTGGCAGCCCCCGCCCTCCGCATCACCGGCTCTGGGCCCCATGGGTCCGACTCAACAAGCAGCTCCGGGTCCGATGGCCGGCCGCCCCCGGCGTCCCCCATACTCGTGGACCCAGCCCCATACGCCTTCCCTGAGTGGGCTGAGGACGCCCAGAGTGGCTGCTGGCACTTCGCCGAGGAAATCGAGCTCAGCAACAACCTAGGCCAGCGGGCCTTTCGCATGAGGTCGGCCACCTTTGAGACCGTCAACGTGCAGCAGCAACGGCAGGAGCTCGACGCCTTGGCCACCCACTACCGAGGCTTCACCGCCGAGTCTGCCACCGTGCAGCAGGAGACCGTGGCCTTCGTGAGTGACCTGAGCGGAGTCGTCCGCTCGCTCGCCCGGCACACCGACGCCGGGCTGACCCAGGCTTGGACCGAGGGGCACACCTTGCATCAGCGGGTCTACCACCTTGATGACCAGCTTGGGCGGCTCAGTAGGTCTGAGGATGAGCTCCGGGCCGAGCAGCTGGGCCAACTCAGTGTCCTCACCGCCCTCCAAGCGAACACCGCGTCCGCCGTCGCCGCCGCTGCAGCCGCCCTCGACCTGGCGACCATCAAGGCGGCCATGGAGGTGGAGATCAAGCGCGCCGTGGAGGCCCAGCTGGGCCCCCTCACCCAGCGCATCAACGAGCTGGAGCAGCGAGAAGCCGAGCATCGTTGCGCTCTCCCAGGCTACGTCGACCAGCTCAAGGCCACCATGGCATCAGCCGCCGCCGCGACCGGTTCTACCGCCGGTTCTACAACGACCCCAGCGGATCCATCCATCCGCCCCCTCAAGACCAAGCTGGCCACCATGGAGGCAGAGCTGCAACAAGTCCAGCGAACCATGGAGAACGAGCAGCGCGCAGGATCCGAGTTCAGGCACAGTATACTTAATAGCATAAGCCTCATGACAACTGCGCCCGTGACTCCAGCACAGCCCCCCTTGGGACCCCTGCCCCCCCCGACAGATTGTGATTGCTTTGCACATCAGGTCAGGGCCCAAGGGGAACGCCTGACCGCTTTGGAGAATCAGGTGGCAGGCTGCAATGAGCTCATAAAGGAGTTCAAGAGCCAGCTTGAGGGGCTGCAGGGTGAGGAGGGTGTTGAAGAAGGGCCCCGAGACGGTGCCTTTGCCATTCATGGGGCCCATCATCCTGTACTAACTCCAGATTTCAGTGGCCATTCTGAAATGGCTTGTCATGTTGCTGATGTACATGCTCACGTGCATGCGACGCCCCATCCCCATGTGCATGTGATCCCACAGCCGTATGTACATACACATGCGCCTTGTGCAGCCACCCATGCAGCGGAGACATCAGAAACACCGGTTTACCACCCCCCCGAAGGGCCTACAGAAATGGGGCCACCAGGTTATCACCCCCCCCCATGGTCCCCCAAGTGCAGCATTCAGTTTCTGTGGACCCCCCCCCTGGATATGCTCATCAGCACACCCATCAGCATCAGCCATACTCCTCAACCCCCCCCCAAAGCACATCATTATTGTGCCGAGAGGCGTCACCTTCAGGGACTCCACCCTCGGCACTTTGATGCTCGGGGAAATTTTGACCCCAGGGTAATCCTGAGATGGCCGGAGGATGTGGAACTTCCGAAGGTCAAACCAGTAGGAATTCCTGCTTGGAGTATGGCCTTTGCTGAAGTCCCTGATGACCCGGCCCCGAGCCCCGTGGATAACCCCACTACCTTCAACCAATTCTGGGCAACCACGGGGCCAGGAGCCTCTGGTCATCAGGCCACCCCCCATCTGGACCCCACATCCCTTGGGGACCTGCAGCGGGCCAACCTCTGTCCCAAGTGGGATGGAAGGGGTGAAACCGTGCACCACTACCTCCTGAAATGGAGGAGGTGGGAACGGTCAGTGGGGCATGCCCTGGGTGAGGAGGCCCGGATTGTGGAAATGCTGGCCTCCATACCCCCGAAGATCGCCGGCCCCATTGAGGACCACCATCTCCGCCGATGCCTCTCCTACAAGGAGGTAAGGGAGGAGGTGGAATGGGAGGCGAGGAATAAGACCAATGTAGATCTCTTCACGGATACCTACAAGAGTACTGTGGTGCCGGCTCAGTGTGACGCGTTCCCGTGGGGGGCCGGCCACGGGACGCTGCGGTGGACACGCGCAAGTGAGCAGGCAGGCAAGGCACTACGCTCACAAGGGCATCAATGCGCTCATGTCATGTGACAAAGCGTTTCAGGATCCTTGCCACTCTGCAACAAGGGAACGAAAGTATGTACAGCAACACATCAGGATATGTACACATGGGGTTGAGACTGGACTCGGGTAAGGGCATCACAGGACAAGACACACTCTATCCGAACTCGTATCCCAATCCCAGGTCCGACCCTCTCAGTGGCTGGTGGGGGCGGGGCCTCAAACACAACCCATGCCCTGCTCGGTCCGGACCCTGAAACCCTGCCAATAGGGGAGGTGTCCCGCCCAGCCACAGGCGAGTTACCCGAAACGAAGAGGTGTCCAAGGTCAACTGACAGTAGCTCCCTATGCTTCCTTAACGGCGGTTCCCAACTCCTCTCTGAGCCAGAGATATGGCCCCGCCATTTTCCCTCAGGAGTTGGTAGCTGAAAATGGGCTGTTTCAGCCCAAACTGAAATTAGCTCCAAAATCTCCAAAATTGACCCCTCGTCCGGACCCGCCAGAGGTGGGGACGAGGCAACTGACCCTATGCCTTTCGAGTACAAACTCCCTGGAGCCCTCACCCAACCTGGTTTCCTCTGAGGTCCCGGCATCAGGGCACCACGGGTTCGTCAAGTGGGGTCATGATGCGAAAATCACCAAGATTGGCCTCGTTCCCACGCGTGGCTCGCCCGGCCAGGGCAAGGCCATTAGCTCACAGGGTAGGAAGCAGGACCCAAAATCCATATCTGAGTGTACAACTTGAAGTTGGGTCCGGGCCCCTTGTGGGCTTAGAGAAATGGGGCCGCCAATTGACCACACGGAAGGGGGAAATTGGGGTCCCAAAATGGGGTCATTTTGGCTGCTCCAAATGAGCCAAAATTTGGGGTGCTCCCAATAGTATATCTCCACGCCGGCTTGATCTTCATACCAATTGGCGTGGTGACGATCCCAGTTAGGTCCACAAATGCCAAAATGGCAAAACTGCCCACACCTATTTTGGGCTAGCGCCTTCACGAAGGTTGCTCCGCTTCACCCAAGTGGTGTGTGAACCATGGGGACCAATATGCATAACACCCACGTCATAGATGGTCCATTGGTCCATGCGTCCGGCGTGCACGGGTGGGCTGAACATAGTGCACGGCGGGCAGCAAAGGTGGAAAATTGCTCAAAATAGCCGAAGATGCGCACACTCATGGTTGGGGCAAATGAGGCACATGCCCAACTTGGACTGGAGTGTGCCGTAGGATTGGTATCAAGTCACATGTGTCCAACATATCTTTTGGGCGTCGCCCAACTCCTCCGGTTTTGGGAATGGCAGGGTCGCCAAGTGAGCCCATGATTTGGGATAGTCCCAAATCGCCAACATGGCGGCCACGGTATGCCAAGCCCAAGAGGAGTTAATCGCCGGGTCCAAGATATGTCGGGCACCATAGTATGTACCCTCATGACATACTTGGGTCATGATGTCAATTGAGCGCAACGTTGAGATACACGGTCGCCACTTGACATCATGACGGGCCAAAAAAGGCAAAAATGGCACAAACACACACAAAATTGCCATGAAAGGTGCACAATTATATTATAATATCTTCGGCTTGGATCGTGCAATCAACTAATCCTTCTAAACACGATGACTTGACACCAATGACCTTCGATTCCACATATGTGCTCCGCTTGGGGCGCTCTGAAGGGTTACGAGCGCTACTTCCCAAGTGGGCACATGAAAATATGGAAAATTGCAAAATACACACCTTGCTCCCAACGCATCGCTTTGGGATCGCCACACAAGCTTTCTTCCACGGGGGTTAGGCTTGCAATTGACTGTGGGGAGTATGGAGAAGGGGCTTGCACAATATGAGGTCCATTGGCGGGTTTGGCTTGGAGCGATAGACCCGCCATATGGGCACGCAACACAACACAAGGCACATACTCCATATTGCCCAAAAAGGTAGCTCCCCCCACGATATGTCATGCCCCTCCAAGGGCATAACTTTGTGTCAATCGCTCATAGGAACTCGAGGAGAGTTCCTATGCAACACCAACACTTGCGCGCTACACTGGAAAGTGATCTTAACGCACGCAATACCATGGCCAAAGAGTTATAACGCAAACTCTACCCTCTTGACCATGATCCGTTACACTAGCGCGCACGTGTGGAGACGCAAGGCATATAATGCTTTCGAAATTACGTCGGGAGTAATGTGAATACATCCCACGTTTCCTTATTGTCATTCCTTGCAAGCGGCACGAGATATGACCCTCACAAGTGGCCTCACGAATCAACTTTGTTTTGCCCATATCTCTAAGACAAATGGGGGGCAAGATAAAAGGAAAGTTGATTCGTGCATAGGGAAGCACGTAGGTCCACTCGAAAGAGGTCAAATCAAGTGCGGGGATGTCGAAGTCGAAAATCCGATTGCGACATCCTGAAAAATTCGGATTAAGGTTGCGAGTGTAAGATGTGAAACTTGCGGATGCATCAATGCAATTCCTGAAGACTTCAGAGTCTTCATCACGATTTGCGCTAAAATATCTGTATATAACAGTTAAACTGGCGGTTACGGTAAAGTCGGGATCCAACCGCCAGCAGTCAAAACAGTGAATATCAGAACGGAAGCGTAAAAATTGACGGAAACAATATGAAAATAAAACCCTGTTGATTCCTGATATTCTGATATATAAATCTCCGCTGGCGGTGCATCGGTTGCCGATGCGGGGCTTTACGGCACGGAACACGCTCCCGCCGGGCTCGCACCGGGCGTCAACGGGCGCCTTCCGTACATGGGGTTAGTGGACCGGAGACCGGTCTTCCCTTCGGTACATGGGGTTAGTGGACCGGAGACCGGTTGTATGCCCTAACCTAGCCATGGGGTTCTGGGTACCGCTTCACCCCCCTCCTTAGAGCAAACCCTGGGGGGGTTCGATAACACCACGCATGGCAGCGGGTACCAGGGACCATCTCCTGAAGGGGGGGTGTCACATCCTCACTTCAGGCTGACTCGCAGGTTAGGTTGTCAAATCCCACAGTAAGACAGGTATGATGACGTAAAAGCTTGTAGCGCATGTACAGTATCAAGTATCAAGTCCCGGGTCCTGGCGGCGATTGTTCGGCATGCAAAGGACCGGTTAACCCATACCAGGCGCACCGGCTGCCGGCTGCTACGGTCACCACCACAGTGGCAGTGGCATACACGGCCAACATAGGCGTCACACGACGACCGAGGTGGTCCCACAGGTCGAGAGCGACCACAAGAATCCATCAGGCTACCCCAAGCTTCCCAAGGCCCGCCGACTGGGGAGAGTCCCCACGGGTCCTTCCTCGGGCGCACCATGTCCATATCCATACGACGCGAGTCCAGAGTGGCACAGCCGAACGAGCTCCTCCTTAAGGGATCGGGCATCAAGGCCGTCTTTTCCCTCGCCCTATTACCACGAAGGCCATACATGAGGGAGTCCTCATGCAGTGTGGGCGGAGGCGTCGACTCCTCAAACCACCAGTTTCCCAGGCAGACTGACCGAGGTCAGGAGCACCGGAGGCCGCCATCCGACTGCAAGTGCGTCTGCGAATCGGTAGGCTCACACTGGGACTGACAGTGGCGGACCGCTGGGAGTGTAGTCAGGCAACTGGGCTTCCCGCCTGGCGCCATCAGGATCTCCAGATCACAGCGAATAGGGCACACGGTATCACGGGCACTCAAACAGAAGAATATGTACTTAGGTACCGGTTCAGGCTGGACCATATGTAAGAACATGTAAACGGCGACTCAGGGCGCCTTCGTAGTCGATTCGCATCCCGTCGGGGGGAAAAAGACAGTCCATCTGTCGGTGATGGGCTGACAAGACTGAACATACAGAAGCACATATCCTGGAGGGGTGGAAAAGCAAAACAAGCGGGGTAAAGAGGCGTGTAAACACGCTCTGGACAGAGCGCCAAACCACGCCCCGGTTAGGATAAGGCATATGCAGGAGGGTGGACAGGAAAACGCCTGAGTTCAGGCCATATATAGTTCCGAGACACACGTCGACTGGTCTGGATTCCGCAAGTGCCATGGAACCAGACCACACACCAAAAATTCGCAATGCCGATGACAGCGGCATCCGTTGCGCAACGACGTATGGGCTTCAAGGCCCCAAGAGCTCAGAAACATGAAGGTCAGTCGCCCTACCTGGTTTCCCGAGGATTCAGCAGGGGGGGGGTGACGAATAGAAGAAGAGAGGGGCCATCCTCCTCTGGATACAGCAGGGGGGGGTATATGGCCACTCTGATGGCAGGTCACCGGAAGATGTAAGAGAGCAAGCAAGTAAGGGACGATCATTCGACCTCACAAGCGCTCAAAATGTATCAGGGGAGAGCTCAGGGCGCTGATCAGGCACCCCTGGCTGCAATCGCCCGGGTGAGTGCTGCCAAATCCGAAACATGGATCTTGGTCTTGTGCTTGCGGATGTACTCCATGAAGAGAGTATTGACCCGCGGCACGAACGAGGAGACGGGTTCCCAGGTATCGTGGGACGGCCCAAAGCCTCGCCAACGAACCTTGAACTCCAGACCTCCGGTTGCCGAGGCTTTCGGACGCTGAGCCAGGATCTTCTCGACTGTATAGTCGTCCTGCTCCGCATAATCGTCGTCCGAGTAAGCCTCATGTGCGGCGTAGCTCAGGGACACATGTTGGCCACGGAGGTCGCGTTCCCGCACACGGAGCTGACTCTCGTGGCGCTCCCGGAACTGTCCGTGACCCACCTTGATGCAGTGGGTGTCCTCACCAATCCTGCGGACCACCTCGCCGGGTGTGAACCAGGTCTTGGTGCGGTGGGTGCCCATGGGGCGGGGTCTGATCACCCACACCGGGTCTCCCACCCTGAACTTCTGCGCTGTCGAGCTCGGGGCGGACTTCTGACGCTCAGCATGCTCCTTCTCGAGTTGCTGGCGGATGTCCCGCGCCGTTTGCTCTTGCCGCGCGAAGAACTCCTTGGCGTCCATGGCCATACCATCACCAGACAAGGGAAGTCCCCTACCCAGGGGGTCCCTGCCGAACAGAATCTGGTGAGGGGACAAACCACCCGGTGTGGGGGTGTCATGATGGGCCTTCAGAGCAGGCCACATCTCCTCAAACCAGTTCCGACGTGGATTGGTGATGTGGATCTTGCGCAGCTTCTCGAACAGCTGCCGTCCAGCCACTTCAGCACGGTCGTTAGACCAGCTGAGATAGGCGACGCTCTTGGCATGAGATATTCCCATGAGGGAACACATAGCCTTGAACCAGCCACCAGTAAACTGGGGCCCTCGGTCACTGCAAATGGTTCGGGGGATGTCAAAGACGGTCAGCCAATGACGAATCATCATGACTGCCACTTCCTTGGCAAGCAACCCCTTTTTGCGTGCCGGAACAGCTACAACGTAGCCGCTGTGATGGTCCACACAGAGAACCACACAGTCAAAGGTCTCCTTGCCAATGTGCACTTCCGGCATGGAGAAGACGTCCATGGCCACGCTCTCTATCGGCTGGTCAGGAACCGGGGTCCATTGGGCTTCCCCCTTGACGTTCCGGTTATCTGGATTGCAGGCCTGGCAGACCGAACAGCCCTTCCTGACCTTCTTGATGGCGGTGTAGAGAACGATATGGTCGATCTCGAACCGGCGCTGCATGTCAAGGGCTTGCTTCTTGACCCCTGGGTGCAGCATGTGGTGGTGCCAAGCTTCACAAAGCTCGAGCACCCGGGCTTCCGGTACTAGCAGCTTACCATTCCGGTAGAGCTTGCCATCTTCCTCGGTCAGCCCCTTTGGCCACTTCTGCCCGTCGTCAGGGTCGGTCACAGCCCTATACTCAGCCGCAAAGGCCTCAGACTTGGCGTAGTCGTCGGTCCAGTCGTCCTGGAGGCAAGACTCAGGGAAGAGGTGCTTGTCGGACTCAGCTCCCTCAGGGGCGAGTACACTGACCGCTCTGCTCACCCTCCACGCGAGGGGGGCATCCGCAGCCATGACGACGAAGCATTTAACACCCTCCTCCCCCATCAGGCGCTCCATTTCGATGATCTTCTTGGCTTCAGCGGTCTCAGCCTCATCGCCATGGGCAGAGATATCCGTCATGCCCTTGCTGGCGGGATAGGCTCACCTACTGAGACAGTCCGCCACGGTGTTATCCTTTCCAGGAATATACACAACCGTGAGGTCGAACTTGGCCAAGGTCTCATGCCATCTCGCCCGTCGGGAGGCGGGACAAGAGGGGGTGTCCACGTGCTCCTTGTGCCACGACTGCAGACTCTGATGGTCGGTGCAGACGGTGACGGGATGGAGGGCTATGTACCCAGCCCATTTCCTGACAGCCATGACGATGGCATACGCCTCCTTTTCACGGGGCGTCCACGTCCGTCTCTGGCCTTCCGCCAGGACTCGGCTCCAGAAGGCCACGGGCACGTGCCTCCCGTCGTCAAGCACTTGCTCCAGGACAGCGCCAACGGCGTAGTCGGAAGCATCGGTGCGCAGGACGAACCCTCGGTCGGGATCCACGAGGTGCAGACCCACTGCGGATAGCAGCGCCTGCTTCATCCCCTCAAAGGCACGGTCGGAATCAGCATCCCAGACCAGAGCCTTCTTGGACCCCTTTTTGGTCTCCTCTCGGTTGCCCTTGAGCATGGTCGTCATGGGGGCTGCATACTCGGCATACATTTTGATATACCCCGAGTAGTAATTGCAGAACCCCAGATACGCCCGTAGCTCAGAGACCGTCTTGGGCTTTTCCCAGTGCTCAATCGCATCCACCTTACCAGGTATGGGCTTTCGCTGCCCGTTCCCGACTACGTGGCCAGCGAAGACCACCTCGCTTACCGCAATGGTGGCCTTGTCACTGCTGCCCGTGAGTTTATGCCGAACCAGAAGGTCGAGCACTCGAGTGACGTCCCTTTCTTGTGCCTCCAGGAGCTCCTCGTAGCTCATACTGGGGTCCCCGGACGCGATGATCACGTCGTCCACGAAAGGGTCCGCACAGTCGCGCACCGGCTCAAGCAGGTTCTCCAGCATCCGCTGAAAAGCCGCATTGCCGTTGGTAACGCCCATGGGCATCACCTTCCACTGGAGAGGTGCAAGTGGAGTGCTCATGGCCGTGCAGGCACGGGACTCTTCGGCGAGAGGCATCTGATGATAACCATGTTTCAGGTCAATCACCGTGAAGATCCTCCGCCGGTGTTGTTTTTGCAGCATGTCCTCAATGAGGGGCAGCGTATAGCTGTCATGCTGTGTTTGGGCGTTCGGGCCGCGGTAGTCGACCACGAGCCGCCACTCACCGGCAACCTTTTTGGGGACGACGAAGCACGGAGGGGCCCACTCCGAGTGGCACGGCTCAAGCCAGCCTCTCTGGATGAAGTCACGGAGGATCTTCTCCATGGCCTCTCTCCTCTCGCCCCTCAGGGCAAACTCCCGGTGACGATACACACGGGGGTCCTGCTTCAGTCGTATCTTGGCCTCGCCATACGGTCCACGCACCGGTGGGGGAAACACAGGCTTTCCGCTGAAGAAGGTGTCACCATACTTCTGCTTCAGCTTGGCCCTCAATGCCTGGATCTTGGGGCAATCATCGGACTCCGCCTTGGCTTCTCCGGGCACCTGGACCACGGAGCTTACTTGAGGGGTAGCGACCCCGCTCGGTTTCGGCTCAGGTGGTCTTCCCAGGTGGCCCAAAGGGGCATCTCTGGTCTTGCCTCGGAACAGATCGCCGTAGGTGGGTGGGTTACCGCCAGGCGGCTCGTCTTGGCTGGACATGTGATCCAGCACCCTCTGTACGAAGGTATTCCCGTCATAGGAACCGGAGACGATTGAGTCCACTTCCCACCAGGCTTTGTCCTGGCCTTTGCCCTCACGCTGGTTTCCCCAGTCGTGAAAGGGCTGATCCATATACCCCTGAACCAGATCCAGCTCCTCTTCTGTGAGGGGGTCTTCCGATTCCGATTCTTCGATGTCAACAGGGGGAACCGCAAAGCATTGCCGCCAGGGCTCTGCTATGATGCGGTTGACACACACGAAGTCCGTGGCGTCGGCCTGATCAAGGCCCCCATCCACATAGTGGAATTCTGTTGGCCATCTCTGGGGTGGCATGGGCTGTCCCTTAGCGTCCTGATAGACACTCTCTCCAGCCGGTAGGACGACCTTGTTTAAGGTCATGTTGGTCAATGAGGCTATCCAATGTCGGGTACTTTCCTCCTCGGTGCATCCCATAGGAACAACCAGCACTGCCTTGGAGCGGTCTTTGCGAATCTTCGCTATCGCTCTTGGAATGTCCCAACGGGGGCAATGGATCCACATCAAGCCCTGATGCGGACCCCAGTGCTTCTTCCACGCGGAGTCCTGGGCGCTCCAGTACTTCTCACACACCCGAAGATGGGCGGAGGTTCGTGAAGAGAACGCATCCAGGGCCAGATCCGAAGCTCCCAGGTCCGCAACCACTCGGCTCGCCACTTCCGGCCTTACGCCGTACACCTGGTTTGCTGGCCCAGTTGGCTCAGTGCCCAGTGCGGCTACTTCGAGCTGATCGCGTTCTGGGTGGATCCATTGGCATTCCACATGGTGCTCAGGTGACAAAAGCCACGAGAGCTGGTCATCCTGGTACAGGGTCATGGAGGCCTGGGCCGGGAGGGCGCCGGAGTCCGTCTCCATCATGAAGTCGTACCCAACGATCATGTCCCAGTCCATCTCGGCCTCGTACAAGCGACCGTGCAGGCGGATTTCCTTGCCGAGGTCTGGGTGGCTCAGCTCACGATGGTTCACGAACTGCAGCCCGATGGCCGCTTCCTTCGTGCCTCCCACCATGTACTGGCCGTTCGCCACCTTCAGCCTGACAGGTTTCCGACTGTCGGTCAGACACTCTGGTGGAAGTAGGCCAGCCTTGACCAAGCTGACTTGAGCTCCCGTGTCGACCAACACGTCGAAAACCTTTTCCACTTCCCCGCATAGGGCACGGACCTTAAGATGCAACTCCGTTCGCGACCGAAACGGCGCACGGCGTGCAAACTCAGGATCTCCGGCCGTTCCAGAAGCTCAACAAGCGACTGGTGCAGGTCGTGGACAATGGGCTCAGGCTGCCCATCTGCAGCATCCAGCTGCGGTCCGGGTGATCCTCCGATACTCTCGGATAGATCTTGTAGTACATCAAACACATTCTTGGTCGCGAAGGACGAACGGGTGCAAGGGTTCGTGCCTTCACTTGCCCTCACCCCGCCTCCGCGACTGGGTGCCGGACCGGGCCTTCCGCCCGCGGCAGTCCCTTTGTGCTTATCGACTCCCGACTGGGATGGTTCGGCGCTTCCCACGTCACCATCCTGCGACTGCCTTAGCTGGGGCCCTTGGCTGCAGGGGCTCCGCTAGGGGGCGTCGGTTGTGGAAGTAGGGGAGGTCTCCTCGGCATCAACCTCGTTGACGCCCTTCTTCATTTCCCTTCTTTCCTTTCTAGTCGTCTTGTTCTTGTCCTTGTTCTGGTCGTTCTGGTTGTTCTCCTTGTTCTTGTTGTCCGACCTGGGGACCCAGTTCCGCTTGATCTCCTGGATCTCCTTCGCCAACTCGGTCCCCACCGACGACATCAGCTTGGCCAGCTCGTCCTTGTCGACCTCCACTTTGGCTTCCCGGATACCCGCGGGCGCACGCTTCTTCGACCCGTGCGCCTTCTTGTAAGCCTCCGTGTCGGCCTTGTGGACGGGGCATGTTCGGTGGTCATGGTTGAAGCCTCGCTTCCTCCCATAACACACGAAACAGCCCTGAGGGTGAGCTCGTATGAAGTCCCCAAAGGACAGCGGAGGGTCGCCAATGCGGCGAGGATCCCTCTTCTCCTGCTTCCTCCAACCCTGCTGCGGGGGCTTCCAGTTTCCCGGTTTGCTCCCCGCGCTCAGGTTTTTGGCCACGAAGGCACAAACGGCCACTTCGGCGGGCTCATCGTCGTCGTCATCGTCGACGAGAGTCTCATCGCCGCCAGCTCCCGCTGGGATTATGGCAGCTTCCCCGCCAGGTCCCTCGCCAACGTAGTTGACGTCACGGTCGCCGGGCCTCAACCCGCGGCTGTGGTGGAGGTTTCGGTACTCCTTGAGTACTTCCTCGCCAACCCACTCCAGGATCTCGTCGCAGCTCATCCGCGCCGGGATGGCCTGCAGACGGATGGTCTGGCCGCTCAACTCACACTCGTCAAGGCGCCACATCGCGGCCTTCTCGCGATCGCCCGACCCGGTGATGAGGAGAGCGTTCCGCAGGGAGTGCCGTTTGACATCCCGGGCCACGTTCTTCCTCGTCCAAGCCACCACGTTCGTATGATACTCTTTGGGGAGCATCATCCTGACCGTGTGGTTGGACTTGGCCCGCTTGGCTTCCTCCTTGGTGACCCTCTTGATCCATGCTTCCGGCAGCATGGAGAGCAGGCGAGCCTGCTCGTCACCCTCGTTCCAATCCTCCACGTTGCGGCGGAAGAGGGTGTATTTCCCTCGGAAGTCTCGCCAATCTCGTAGGCGGATCTTCCGTCCATCATGCTCAAGCTTGATGGATTTCCAGCGCTTGGCAGCCACCTGCGGAGCGTCCACCCGCTCCTGCTCGTTGAGCCACTTCTTGGCTTCCTTGAGGGTCTTGATTCTCCCCTCCTTGGTCGCCACGAAGTATAGCTCTCGGAGCACTTCCGGCAGGCGGTACCTGAACCGTCTGAAGACATACTTCTCCGCATCAGCGGGATGCATGTCCTCAGTAACGGTTACCCCCCAATCGTCCAGCTTCTCCAAGAAGCGGTCGAGGTTGAGGGGGTTGCCGTCGTACATGGGGGGCTTGATGTCCTTCAAGTCTTCCCACACGGCGGCATCTGCGGCCTTAGAGACCATGAACGCCGGCCGCGAGGTCGACCGAGGTTCCCATCGGCCTCTCCCACGGACTCCCACGGCCGCCACGTCCATCTCCTCCATGGAATCCCTGTGGCTACGCCGCGGTTCCTCCATGTACGCTGAACCCAGATGTTCACGCCGTACTCCTTCCATGTATGCCTCCTCATCACGGTGCCGGCGGCTGCGTTCAGCGGCCTCCCGTCGTACACCACGCGGCGGGCTAATGTGGAACTCCTCCAGATCCAGGTCCAAGTCCTCACCTTCGCCGACATCCCACTCCACGTCTCCTCTGGGGACCTCATCCCTGAGTCCACCATAACGTCCACCAGCCATTGGGATTGGCTCCAGGGCTGGTGCGGGGCGCCGGGGGCGTACCGGTGTCTGCGGTGGAGCACGGCGGTTGCGGTACTCCGCGCTGAGCCACTCATCACGCCAATCCTCACTGCCACTGCCGGGCGGCACGCGCTCGTTGCGGCGGCCCGCGCTGTGGTGAGAAGGGGCGGTGAGAGAGGGGGCACTGGCGCTGGGGCGACTCCTTGGGGCTCCACCGGGGGCGTGGGGTCTGCCTGGACCTGGTCCGGGTCCCCAGCTGTCGTCCGACGAGCCAGACTCCAGGGGTGGGTGGTCGCTGCCGACGCTCCCACGGGCTTCCAGCGCGTCCAGCCTCTGCTGCAGGCCGCTGATAACCATGTTCAGCGACCTGGTCTCGGCCCTGGCGATGTCCAGCTCTTTCTGCGCGCGCGCGGCGACCCTGGCGATGCGTTTCATCTCGCCCTTGCCCGTGTCTACCTCGCGCTCGAGGAACTGGACCCTCCTGCGGAGGTAGACAATCCACCGCCAGGTGGCATCCGGGTCGCCGTTCCCTGGTGGGTCGTCGGGGTCCCCAGGGGGTCCTCCAGGAGGGCCTCCGCCGGGTCCGCCCGGTCCAGGGGGTCCTACCCCGCCCGGTGGCCCGCCTCCAGGGGGTCCACTTGGTGGGCGTCCTCCAGGGGGTCCTGATGGTCCTCCGCCAGGGGGTCGCGGTGGGTCTCCGCCGGGTCGCCTCGGTGGGTCCGAGGTTGGGCGCTTCCTCGTGATGCCGAAGTCCATGTCGTCATCCTCGTCCATGTCGCCCCACCTGGGCGTCTCGGTCTCGGAAGACTCCGAGCTCCGGTAGGGAGGAGGGAGATCCTCATCCTCACCTTCCGGCTCCATGGAAACGTCTCCGCCTCCTCCGCCCGTCCAAGCCACCACTTGGCGATGTCGGCGGCCTCGTTCATCCCCTGTGGCTGGACCGTCGCTGGCGGTGAAGAAGGGGTCACTGTCGTGGGGGTGTCCGCCCGCTGGCCTCCGTGGCCTCTCGGGGGTCTTCCCCTTACCCTTCCTCCGTCGGTGGGCGGTGGGGCCACTGCTCCCACTGCTGCCCGTGTCGGCCTCGTCCAGCGTCATCTTGGAGGAGGTGTCCCCTTCGAAAAGCTTCCGAAGGGTCTCCACTCGTGATCCTCCCGGGGGAGTCTCGCGGCAGAGTTTGGCCTCTGCCTCCTCCATTGCGGCGGCTGTGGCTGCGGCAGCTCGCGCTTTGGCTTCCTCCCGAGCACGAGCCGCCTCGGCTTCCCGGGCCGGCAGCAGCCGAGCCTTCTCCGCTTCCAACGCCGCCAGCTCCGCCTCCGTCTTGGCCCTGTCCTCAGCGACCTTCCGTCGCGCGGCCTCGATGGCGTCCTTCTTGGCGGCGTCCGCCTGGGCCTTAGCCGTTGCTTCGGCCTGGGCCCTTTCCTCCGCCTCCTTCTTTGCCCTCTCTCTGGCAAGCGCCTCTTCCAGCGCCCTCACCTCGGCCTCCTTGCGGGCAATGGCCTCCTGCGTCAGGCGGGCTTCCTCGTCGGCTGCCCTGATCCGGGCAGGCACTGCCTCATGGGCGGCCGCAGCCGTGAGACCGGCCGCGACAGATGCAACGGTCGAGGCGTGGTAGCCCATGCCTCTGCCCCACTCGGTGGCCTCCTCATGGACAATGCCGACGGCGCCCTCCACGGCAGCGTTCTGTTGCGTGGCCCGTTGCCGGGCAACCCGAAGGTTGCAGGGCACCCCACAGGCGCGCTCACAGGCGCGCGCCACGTCCCTTTGGGTGGGAGCGGCGCTGCTGCTGGAGCTGGCCTGGTCTGCCGGCATTCTCCCGCGGTGGGCCGACTCCACGTCGCTGCTGGGGCCTGCTGGGGCCTGCTGGGGCCTCAGGAGCAGCGGACGGGGCTTGGCCTTGGTCTGCTTGGCGACTTCCATGAAGTCACCAAGGGTCGCGTGGCCAGGGTGGTGACCACCATTGGCCCGTTGGGGACTGGGGGCTGGGGTTCCGCCCTTGGCGCCTTGGGCGGCTTCGGCGGCCAAGGACTCCTGGTACTCCCGCCACTTCCGGTCCTGCTTCCTGTCCCCGGCGGACCGCTTCTCCTTCCCCGGAGACGCGCTGCTGCTGCCCTGCAGCCTGCGCTCGCTCCCCGGTTCCGGGAAGTTCTTTTCGATCATGTCCCACATGGAGACATTGATCGTGGCGCCCGACGAGTACGCGTTGGAGTCCTCGTCCTCCTCAATCCCGTCGGGGCGCAGCCCTTCGCAGGGCCTGTCCGGCCGGGTCCAAGTCCTCCAGCGCCTCTGCTGGAAGCGGAAGGCAAACCCTTCCGCCCGCAGCCAGTGCTCCACGGCCTGCAGGCGGTCGGGGGCCATGTCCGTGCAGAGCTCGAAGCTCCGGGGCATGCCGCCTTCGCACTGGGAATGGCTGTGGCGGTAGTGCTTGTCCCAAACCAACCCACGCAGTAGGTGCGCTGCATGGGGGTGGGGCTGCGGCCACGTCCTACCCGCTTCTTGCCAGTTTACCATGGCAGCGGGGGCGTAGTTGGTCTTGAGGTCCTTGGTGTGCACTCGTTCCGCTCAACGAACTGGTCCTGGTGGTGTTTGTTGAGGCGGGTGCTGCGCACTGGGCTGGGAGTGCGGCTGGTGCCCGTCAGCCGGTGGTTGTGGAGGTGGTTGACGCGGCCTTGCTGGTTGGCCGATGGGACTCGCTGATGCAGGAGTCCTGGTCAGTCCACTTCCTTCACGGTCGCAGCGCGGTCAGGGCGATGCTCTGGACGGCGCTGCTGGCTCCGTGACGAACTCGGCGCTGTCGCTGGGTGGCGCTGCGAGCCGCTGCGCTGCGCTGCGAGCCGCTGCGCTGCGCTGCGAGCTGCGAGCTGCGCCGCGCTGCTCGGGGTTGGTGGCCCCGAGTGGCACGCGAGGGCTGGGTAACCCCGCGGCGGTGAAACGCTTTTGACGCGTTCCCGGGGGGGGCCGGCCACGGGACGCTGCGGTGGACACGCGCAAGTGAGCAGGCAGGCAAGGCACTACGCTCACAAGGGCATCAATGCGCTCATGTCATGTGACAAAGCGTTTCAGGATCCTTGCCACTCTGCAACAAGGGAACGAAAGTATGTACAGCAACACATCAGGATATGTACACATGGGGTTAAGACTGGACTGGGGTAAGTGCATCACAGGACAATAGACACTCTATCCCAACTCGTATCCCAATCCCAGGTCCGACCCTCTCAGTGGCTGGTGGGGGCAGGGCCTCAAACACAACCAATGCCCTGCTCAGTCCGGACCCTGAAACCCTGCCAAGAGGGGATGTGTCGCGCCCAGCCACAGGCGAGTACCTCGGAACCAAGAGGGGCCAAGGCCAACCGACAGTGGCTGCCTATGCTTCCTTAACGGCAGGTCCCACCTCCCATCTGAGCCAGAGATATGGCCCCGCCATTCTCCCTCAGGAGTTGGTAGCTGAAAATGGGCTGTTTCAGCCCAAACTGAAATTAGCTCCAAAATCTCCAAAATTGACCCCTCGTCTGGACCCGCCAGAGGTAGGGACCAGGCAACTGACCCTATGCCCTTCGAGTACAAACTCCCTGGAGCCCTTACCCAACCTGGTTCCCTCTGAGGTCCCGGCATCAGGGCACCACGTGTTCGTCAAGTGGGATCATGATGCCAAAATCACCCAAATTGGCGTCATTCCCACGCGTGGCTCGCCCGGCCAGGGCATGGCCAATAGCTCACAGGGTAGGAAGCAGGACCTAGGACTCATATCTGAGTGTACAACTTGGAGTTGGGTCCGGGCCCCTTGTGGGCTTAGAGAAATGGGGCCGCCAATTGACCACTTGGAAGGGGGAAATTGGGGTCCCAAAATGGGGTCATTTTGGCTGCTCGAAATGAGCCAAAATTTGGGGTGCTCCCAATGGTATATCTCCACGCCGGCTTGGAGATCGGATCCGCCATTCCATACGCGATCCACCAGGAGTCCGACGATGACTCCCATGCACTTGGCTCTCAATGATCTCTATGCCACTCGGCGTGGTGACGATCCCAATTAGGTCCACAAATGCCAAAATGGCAAAATTGCCCACACTTATTTTGGGCTAGCGCCTTAACGAAGGTTGCTCCGCTTCACCCAAGTGGTGTGTGAACCATGGGGACCAATATGCATAACACCCACGTCATATATGGTCCATTGGTCCATGCGTCCGGCGTGCACGGGTGGGCTGAACATAGTGCACGGCGGGCAGCAAAGGTGGAAAGTTGCTCAAAATAGCCGAAGATGCGCACACTCATGGTTGGGGCAAATGAGGCACATGCCCAACTTGGACTGGAGTGTGCCGTAGGATTGGTATCAAGTCACATGTGTCCAACATATCTTTTGGGCGTCGCCCAACTCCTCCGGTTTTGGGAATGGCAGGGTCGCCAAGTGAGCCCATGATTTGGGATAGTCCCAAATCGCCAACATGGCGGCCACGGTATGCCAAGCCCAAGAGGAGTTAATCGCCGGGTCCAAGATATGTTGGGCACCGAAGTATGTACCCCCATAACATACTTGAGTCATGATGTCAATTGAGCGCAACTTTGAGATACAGGGTCGCCACTTGACATCATGACGGGCCAAAAACGGCAAGAATGGCACAAACACACACAAAAGTGCCATGAAAGGTGCACAATTATATTATAATATCTTCGGCTTGGATCGTGCAATCAACTAATCCTTCTAAACACAATGACTTGACACCAATGACCTTCGATTCCACATATGTGCTCCGCTTGGGGCGCTTTGAAAGGTTACGAGCGCTACTTCCCAAGTGGGCACATGAAAATATGGAAAATTGCAAAATACACACCTTGCTCCCAACGCATCGCTTTGGGATCGCCACACAAGCTTTCCTCCACGAAGGTTAGGCTTGCAATTGATCGTGGGGAGTATGGAGAAGGGGCTTGCACAATATGAGGTCCCTTGGCGGGTTTGGCTTGGAGCGATAGACCCGCCAAATGGGCACACAACACAACACAAGGCAAATACTCCATATTGCCCAAAAAGGTAGCTCCCCCCACGATATGTCATGCCCCTCCAAGGGCATAACTTTGTGTCAATCGCTCATAGGAACTCAAGGAGAGTTCCTATGCAACACCAACACTTGCGCGCTACACTCTTAACGCACGCAATATCATGGCCAAAGAGTTATAACGCAAACTCTACCCTCTTGACCATGATCCATTACACTAGCGCGCACGTGTGGAGACGCAAGGCATATAATGCTTCCTAAATTACATCGGGAGTATTGTGAATACATCCCACGTTTCCTTATTGTCATTCCTTGCAAGCGGCACGAGATATGACCCTCACAAGTGGCCTCACGAATCAACTTTGTTTTGCCCATATCTCTAAGACAAATGGAGGGCAAGATAAAAGGAAAGTTGATTCGTGCATAGGGAAGCACGTAGGTCCACTCGAAAGAGGTCAAATCAAGTGCGGGGATGTCGAAGTCGAAAATCTGATTTCGACATCCTGAAAAATTCGGATTAAGGTTGCGAGTGTAAGATGTGAAAATTGCGGATGCATCAATGCAATTCCTGAAGACTTTAGAGTCTTCATCACGATTTGCGCTAAAATATCTGTATATAACAGTTAAACTGGCGGTTACGGTAAAGTCGGGATCCAACCGCCAGCAGTCAAAACAGTGAATATCAGAACGGAAGCGTAAAAATTGACGGAAACAATATGAAAATAAAACCCTGTTGATTCCTGATATTCTGATATATAAATCTCCGCTGGCGGTGCATGGGTTGCCGATGCGGGGCTTTACGGCACAGAACACGCTCCCGCCGGGCTCGCACCGGGCGTCAACGGGCGCCTTCCGTACACGGGGTTAGTGGACCGGAGACCGGTCTTCCCTTCCGTACATGGGGTTAGTGGACCGGAGACCGGTTGTATGCCCTAACCTAGCCATGGGGTTCTGGGTACCGCTTCAATTGTACGGCATCACAAGTCAGTGGGATCTTTGAGGATTTCTGCTATTGGGGCAAGAGGGTGAGGGCAGGAGTCACCCTGGACGACGCCAGCAAGGACTGGCTGGACGCCCTCCGCCTGCACTCTGACTTGACCCGAAAGGTCATTGCAGAGCAAACTAAGTGCGGCCGGTCATTTGACTATGTCCGGCTGTACCTGTTTGTGCAGGTCTACTTCCTGCAGCAGGAAAAAACGGATGACCACCTGGCTCATTTGCAGACGCGACACCAGGGGTTCAAGGTGAACCAGCTGCTGGAGGGCCCCCCTGAACAGGGGTATTCCACACCGCCTGCCGGGGTCCACAGCCTGCTGCAGGATCCTGAGTACCCCCCCCCCTGCACAGGGAGAGAGTGACAGCCCACCAGCGTCCCCTGACGAGGAGCTGGAAATCAATATTTTTGGGCAAAACGTCACCAAGACTGGACCCCCCTGTAGTTTCTGTGGCTTCAAGGGTAACAAGGTGGAGACTTGCTACCGCAAGCATCCCCACCTACGACCGCCCGCAGGGGCCAAAAAGCGGGGCCTGAAAGGGGGACCCCCTGCAAGGGCTGTGGCAGCACTTGGCACACCCCTGATCAGTGTTGGAAACTCCATCCACACTGGAAGCCCCAGCCAAAGAAAGCTGCCAAACCCACCCCGAAGCAAAATTAGAGGCGTGAGCGGACGCGACGGGGCGTCGGCCCGCTCAAAGGACGCCCAGGGTACCCCAGCCTGAGAATTGACTGCCTGTGGGGTGAAAAATACGCGGTGCTCCTCGCCGTGGTACTCAAGGGGGATGAACAGGAGGTACTGAGACCGCCCCGATCAGCGGTAGTGGACTCAGCAGCCAGGAAAGGCCTGATCCTGCCAGGGACCTTCTGTTTGAAGTCCCTGGAGCCCCTGTCGTCGGCGCTGGACTTTCAGTGCATCATCGACACGGGTTGTGAAGCCATAGGGGTCATCGGATATGAGTTGGTACCAGATCTGGTCCGTACCAAGGCTGACAGTCCAATACGGCTGATTGGGGCTGGATCCAATTCCCTGAAGGGAGGCCCCCATTGTATACATGGGGCCCTCTTACTCCCCGTATCACACAAAGGGAGATACGTCCGAGGCTGATTTCCTGATGCAACTCTGTACATCGCTGACATTGGGCCCAGAGCCATCGTGGGGTATCCCTTATTGGCTCATTGATTTTTGAAGAGGATCTCAGTGGAGAGACCATCGCTGTCCCGGCCTCTGCGCCCCCTCCTTGGCTGGAACTGACCCAGCTTGAGAGGGACAGCCCGACTCAGTCGGTCGTCCCATTATACTCTGTTTCTGCGCCAACTGTCACTGAGAATGGTCCTTCAGATTTCAATCGGGACGAGGGTTCAGTGAGATCTGTGTGACTCGGCACCGGAAGGTTAAATGCCCTAGTCGAGCCTCACACTCGGCCTTTGGTCCCTTATGAAGGAGTCCACTCCTGCACAGATGGATCTGCCTTCGTCGATGGGTGCCATGTCCCTGCCTCCATGGGATACCTCTGCGCTCCACAAACGCACGACGCAAGTTGTGCGGGCGAGAGGGCACAGGGCAGCCTGGGTACTTCTGTGCCTTGGTCTGAACGGTTCAACAGTCCGTCGCCCACCATCGATACCCTGACCTATTCTGAAGTGACAGCACCTCATGGGACAGTTGACACTACACACACAATCTTGAACACACAATCTGTACCTCAGGAAATGATGGAGAGGCCTTCACAGGTTCTACTCTCACCGGCAGGGACCAGCTGTGGGCGCGGTCCTGATGCCCAGGTCATACCCTCGACCATCATCCCCATTACACCTGAGTTGCAGGGCAGTTTGTTGACGCCGAGTTCAGCAGGATTACAGCCTGAGCAGGGCTTGAGAGAGGACCCATCAGCGGTCCGCAAACTGATCGGGCTGCCCTCAAGGACAGTGACGCAGAATATCACTCCACAGGATGGAATTACCATAAGTTAGTGTCAGTTGTACTCGCCCTGTCCGGGAATATAGCCGCCCAGGCTGGGATTTACCAGAATTCCAGAGGGTGGATTGAAAAAGATAGTCCCCCTGCTTCAGCGCCAACAAGGGGCGACCCACAGCTGGTGGACGCCCTATGCATCATGACATCCCTCTTGGCTGGCTTGTGCCATCAGGTGAAGGCATCCCACTCCGTCCAGCCAGAAAAGCATTCAGCATGGCCTGAAGTGCCAACGACTGGTGAGCCCATCAGGTCGCACCTGAGGGTCCCGGCAGCTGGTACGGACTGGGACCAGACCAAAGAGGCGATGGTCGACGAAATCCTTTCCTCCCTTTTTCCTACCCCCACTGTACTTCCTTCCCCTGATATCCGGCAAGAGCCAGCCGATCAAGGTCCTGCCGCCAAGTTGCAAGTCTCTGGGGACTTGACCAAGATGATCGCGGTCTTCGCCGAGGATCGGCTGGACATCGGCGACCAGGAACTCTCAGGAGTCCGGTCCATTGATGTCCACGATCAGGATTTCGAATCCTGTTCCGGTGATGAAGATTCGCTAGGTTTCGATCCACCGGATGAGTTCATGGGCCGGTTCGGATACTCACGGGACCACGGGGGTGTGGAGTTCCGTGCCATGAACATCAGTGTCATGGACCTGCAGGACCCACAGGACAAAGCCCCCATGGCAAGTCCAGCCGCCAACGGGGTTTTTCAGGAGATCCCGACGATACAACCCGAACAGTCCGCTGGGATACCGCGGAAACTGAGGCGGCCAGGCGTATTCAAGAATGAAAGATACGACCTGGGCCCGCAATGGCGCGAAAACTTATGTGAATGGGCGGGAAGAGCTTTGGGGACTACCGAGGCTCTCCAGCCCACACTCAGCCCCTTTGACCGCCTCGGGACTGTGAGTGGAGTGTGTGAGAAGGGTCGACGGTGGCGTGAGTGGGGTCAGGGACGTGGGGGAAGAAGAGTGAAGAAGCGAACTCGGACTGGACTCTCACCCCCCCGTAAGACCAAGAAGGCACCAAAAGGGTATATGTGCCCTTGGGGAGGGGAGCGTCATACTTTGTCTTTGTTCCCGCCAGCTCGTGAGCTGCCAGAAACGGTGCAAAAGGTCATATGGGAAGGGGGTAAGGGGGTTATAGTGGTACCCGTCCAAAAGAGAGAGAAGTGGTTTTGGAGTTTAGGGGAGATTGCAGAGGATTGGTGGGACATACCGAAAGGGGAGAGTATTTTTTGGGATGGGAAGGGTAAAAGGCTCTCTCAGGAGGGTCACCTGCACTACCGGGCTGTACTTTTCGATGCACTTGGTATTGAGCAAGAGGAACTGAACCAGACCAGCTGAAAACAGCCCTTGGGTGATCCTGACCTCAAAGAGGTCCTCCATCAGGGAGCCTGGCGTCCTGAGGGTACCACTGCAGCCCCGGGCAAGGGCAAGAGACCCGTGGGCATGAAGCGCCGGAACTGGAATGTCCTGGCACTGAAGAGGGCCAAGGAGGGGTATGGCCCCCCTGACTCGCCCGACATTGATTTGATTTATCCTGCATTCCACAAGCCCAGCTCACAGGATGACAGAAATGACCACAACCGGCGATCTGAAGTGGAGTCATCGTCCCGGGACAGTCCTGCTGCCCCCGAACTCACCCTGAAGCACGTCGAGAAGGTAGAGGCCTCCATCTCCAGCCAGTAAGTGGTAGATTGGATGATTGACCCCGTTGGCACTGAGACTGCCAATTGGGTCGATCACAGGACCCCCCCCCAGCAACTCTTCCACTCGAGAACTCGGTCAGTGCGTTCCGTCCTAGAGGCCGATGCCAAGATGTTCTCAGACCCCCATCTTCAGAAGATGGTGGAGTCGTACCGCAAAAAGCTCCTTGCTGAGTTCAAGGACACAGTTTCCAATTCAGAGCGGAATAGCTCGGAGGAGATCAAGGCCAATGCCAACAAGAGGGGACCTGATGGGTGGGTCAAGCTGGAGCTGAAAGAGGGCTCAAAACCTGTGGCCTTCGGCCCCATCCGAGCAGTAGGTCTGCGGGAAGAGGCGCTGAAAGAAAAGGTCCAAGGTTTTGAGAAAAGAGGGTCGATTGAGGGATCCCAAAGCCCTTGGGTGGCACGTGGGTTCTTAGTGCCGAAACCTGGGGTAAACAAGTGGAGATTGGACATTGATTATTGGTACTTGAATTCATGTCTCGAGGGACATGAATTCCCCCTACTGGTGATTGAGGACCTCCTCCACCAACAGCATGGGAGCCATCTCTGGACCATCCTCGACCTTGAGGATGGGTTCCACCAGATGCCCCTCACGGAGGAAAGTCGTCCGCTGCCAGCTTTCTGTGCCCCGTGGGGAGTGTATTAGTGGAACGTCCTGCCCATGGGGGTGAAAGTGGGACCACAGATCTACCAGAGAATGGTCACCCACTGCATCAGGCACCTGCCTCCCCCGGTAGGGGCTATTTTGATGATCTGCTTGTAGGTACGCCCCCCTCCAAGGCTGCCAGGGGTAAGGGTAAGCTCTTGGACAGTTGTGCCCTAGATGAAGAGGCCATAACTGAGCATTATGAGTGGGTCAGGAAACTTTTTCGATGCCTGGCTGACCACCATCTCCAAGTGAAGGAGGAGAAGTGCCACCTTTTCTGTCAAAGGGTTAAATATTGTGGTCACATCCTTCACCAGGGACGGAGATCCCCCGCCCCCGAGAAAGTGGCTGCAGTTCGTGACTGGACTGAGGCCATGATTCTAACCCCCAAGCAGATGAAGAGAATCGTCCGAGTATGTAATTGGTATTCCATTTACATACCCCAATATGCTTCCCTGGCTGCGCCCCTGATGGACAGCTTGAAAGGAAAGTATGAGAGAGCGCCTGAGGGAGGCAAATGCAAGGTCCCCAAGGACCGCAACTTCATTGAATGGACTGAGACCATGAGGCAGAGTGTCGCCGAAATCAAGGAGGCACTGTGCGAGAAGTGTGCATTGTATATCCCCAATGACACGGGTGAATATGCGATTCACACTAATGCCTCCGATTTTGGCATAGGCGGTGTGTTGGAGCAGCAATTGCCTGATGGTAGCTGGGCTCCTTGTGCCTTCTACTCAAAAAAACTCGAAGGCCAGGTCCGGTATGGTCTTGAGGGCGAAGCCCTGGGCTTTACCGGACATAGGGCGTGGTCTGTGCGAGAAAAGGAGACCTACGCACTGGTGTCCTGCCTCCTCAAGTTCAAGAGCTGGATATCAGGGCGTAAGGGCGTCACTGTTTTCACTGACCACAAGTCCCTCGAGTCTTGTTACAAGGAGGATCTCTGTACCATGGCTGGGCCCCTGGGTCGTCGCGGCCGTTGGAATGAATTCCTTTCCCGGTACAACATTATTGTCGTATACAAGCCGGGTAAGGACAATGATGTCGCGGACGGGATGAGCCGGTGGGCCTACCCTGCGGGGCTGGCGGATGACACCAACTTCCATGTTTCGGACGCCGACTTCAAGGGGTTTGAGGACTGGGAAGCCCAAGAAAAGGCCCGAAATGATGCCCTCATTGATCGACTGTCCATATCTCGCGAAGGGAGTGAGTCTGGACCCCCATGCAGCCATACGGCCAAGTGCCATGGTCACTGCAGTGGGTACCGCAATCTGCGCGCGGCCAGCCACTACTCCAGTTTTCCTTATGAGTGCGCCAGCCTGGAAACGGCCACTCCGGACAAGCTGGATGCCCAGAGGGCAGCTGATGCTCTCCTCGCTCAGAAATACAAGGCCCAGGTGACTCCAGACCCCTTTCCTGCTGATCCGCCACTCACTGCGGACCCCCCTCGGTGTCCTGATTGCCTGGATCATCATAAGATTAACACGTGTGGTGTCCTGAACCTTCTGCACAGTGATCCTGATGATCCTGACTGTGGTTCTGAGGCTGAAGAGTCCGTGGGTCCTGAGTTCTTTAAGGATCCAGACCTCCATGGTATGGCCCATGTGATGAGGGAGTCTCCTCATGCTCCCCACGCCCTGATTGCTTCCGTCACATCGGTCAATGTGCCCCCACCGTGTACCATCCTGTATGAGGATTGGGAACCACACTACGCTGAGGACCCCAACCTGAAAGTCCTGCTTGACTGGGGTATCAAGAAAAACATTGAGTATGGCATCTACCGGTCGCATGAACCACAATGGGGACACCCCCATATCAGGGTGGATGGTAGGGCAGTGGTTCCTGTGGCCATCCTGAGCAAAGTGATAGAAGCAGTGCACTACTTTGCACATCCGGGTACCCCGAAAACCCTCGAACTCTTCAAGCGACAGTTCCACGTCCGAAATCCGTCCGGGGATAACCTTCGGGACAGAGTGATAGAGGTTGTGGATGCCTGTGTGGTATGTGCACAGTCCAAGGCACGAAGGGGCCCACATCCTGACTCATGTGAGCCCTTCCCCGTGCCCTCCTATCCCTTTGCATCAGTCGCAATGGACTTTGTATCCCTGCCTGAAGTTAAACATCCTGAAACAGGGGTGAAGGTGGACTATGCGATGGTTATCGTGTGTCGGGTGACAGGTTATATCCTGGCAATTCCATGTAGACAAGAGGGAATGACGAGCCATAAAGTCGCTGCCCTATTTCTGCACTATTATGCCTTTTTTACTGGGATGCCCAGGGAGGTACATTCTCATAACCAGTCCATCGTCTTCTCAGAGTTCTTCGACGCCCTTTGTGGTCTGGCTGGCATTGCCCAGGCCAAGTCTATAGTGTATAGACCACAGAGTAATGGGCGTGCGGAGCGGGCAGTCCAGTCTATTATCAATGCTTTGCGGCTATACTTGGTGTTCCGCAAGCTGGACTGGATCTATGCCCTGCCATTTGCCCTGTGGGGTCTTAATGGCCTACCTGGTGCCATCGCACCATACTCACCGCACCGGCTGGTTTTCGGCCGGGACCCTATCAGGTTTGGCGAGGTACCCCCCCTGCACGTGGATACCGGGGTGGAGGATGCGACGGAGTACTTCTGCAGGGCTCAGGACGAACGCCAGCTCATCCAATCAAAGTTGGTTGACCTTCATGCCCGGGAGTACCAGGCCTTCCTAAAAAAACACCCGTCTGTGCAGTTTAAGGAGGGAGACCGCGTATGGGTGCGAAATAGGACCGACCAGCCTGGTCTACATCCCAAGCTGGACAGGATATGGCAGGGCCCTGCAGAGATCCTCCGTAACGTTTCCACGAATACATACTTAGTAAACCTGAACGGTAAGGAGGTCATTCTGTCGGTGGGAAGGCTAAAGCCCTATATACTCCGACAGGATGGTGTGGACCCCCCCCTCCATCATTACTCTGAGCGTCGGGACCTCCACGACGACTGGTATGTTGTTGAGGACGTCCTGGACCATGAGTATAGGGGTAAGGTTCGAGGGAAAGCGAAGAAGTCCAAACAGCCCTCCGAAGGCCGCAAACCTTCGTGGAAAGTCAAATACCGGGGTTTTGACCGGCCCGAATGGCATGATGTCACTGCTTTTCTGCATGACATCAATAAAGACTGGCTGGACTACAATCAGCAGCACCACATCACGGTGTCCACTGATTCCCTCGGGGAAATCAAGCTGTGGCTGGACCGACTGATCTGCTGTCCTGATGCCCAGCCTGAGGGTGTCTATAAACTGTCCTGCCTGGCTTCTAGTTTGGGGCCGAATCAGGCAGATCCTCCACCCCCTGACATCCGCCTGGATGTCCCTGCAGCCCCTGAGCCTGTCTCTGGCGTACAGTGGGCAGTGAGTGAGGTGGCATCTATGGTGTTTCCCTCTCTCTTTTCTTCCCTCTGAGGTATCTCTGGACCTGCAGGTCTGCAGTACCTCCCTTTCCTTCTCATCCTGGGATATCTCTGGACTTGACGCCCTGGCGTATCTCAGAGTCCTGAAATGCATTGCGCAGGGGCGATGCGGGGCAGCAGTTGGGGTCATGTACCTGGATTGGCTTGGAGTGGCTCCGACCTAGAGTGCCAGCCAATGCGGTGTAACCCCAGCGCTCGCCAGGTCATGGGAATGGCTGTGAAGAGCCGAGTCCAAACGGACATACAGCCCGGAATAGGCAGGGTGTGCGACTTGATTTTTCGGCCTTGGTGTGATTGAAGGCCAGGCGGTTGCATGGTAGAATGTGCAATAAGACTGGTGCGCAAGCACTGTCAATTGGGAATGGCCTATGGGGAACCGCAAACGCCAGCAGGGTACGTTGGAGTGCTTTTGCATCGAGGTACCTGGGGTATGAGAATACCACCTTCCTGCTAGTACCTCTCCCACCGCCAACGCACATACGTCCGCACCGGGGTACGTTAAACAGCTCAGGACCATGACGGGACGAAGCCCTGATCTGTATCTGTGTTTGGTGCTGAATTTCAGGCAGTTTATAGTATTTTATTGTGTACTATCCCATCTCTCTCTTGTCCTGCCCGCCATTGCTGAGAATGGCTACCTTTTTCTTTTTTTTCACCCGCTGGTGGTAAGCGGGCCCTTTCACCCCTGTACATATGTGGAAGTGGGAAGCCGTACTGCAGGTAGTCACCTCAGTTGTTGTGTACATAGTTCGCCCACTTGCCATCTGGCCGTAGCTTTTTCTTTGAGAGTGGTCGCCAACTTGGTCCCCGGCGTTGAGCTGGGGAGAGGAGTGGAAAGCTGATGCGGCCACCTGTTTTTCATTGAGAGCAGGCGCAAACTCAGATTTCGTGTTGGTCTGGGGAGGGGAGTGTAAAGGTAGGTGGGTAGGTATCTTCGGGAGCTCGGGATGCCTCCTTTGACAATGCAGCAAGAAGGTCTTACCAAGGGGACGTCCTGTCCCTCCCACTACCCTATGTCAGGCGCCTCCTAAGCTGCTACCGCATGTGCTTGGGAAGGCATTGTCGCGGCCACCCGGTTCATGTGTCCCGGGTGGGAGGGTGTCCCCACATGTGTCCATGGGTAGGGCCACATGCCCCCTCCTTTGAGCGGCAGCTCTGGGGGCTGCCCAGCCGTGTGGAGTATCTCTCACCACAAGGGGTATTGCTCCCGCTAGTCTACGGTACGACCGCCTCACCCTTGTGGCTTCAGTTGCGGGGCCACTCTGCTTGGCAGGCGACCCCCTCCTGGACTGTGTACCGGCTCGCCTGTCACTGGTTGCTTCCATGGCTCCGGGTGACATTTGCCATGGTCCCCGATGCAGCCTGGTCGGGCTCGGACCAATGGCCTTGGAGTACCGCTCTTGCCACTGGCCCGGTGGGTCCGCTGGGTCGCCCCAGTGTGTCCGACCCATGGGATGTTGGTTCTTTCTTGTCCCTCGGCCGCCCTACGTGTGTGCGGTGTCCTGGGCCACTTGGCTCCTGTTCACCGTTGTGCCCGCGTGGTTTGTTGTGTTGCACCTGCGGTGCCCTGGGCCACTTGGCTCCTGTTCACCGGTGTGCTCGTTCGGTGTGTTGTGTTGCGTGTGCGGTGTCCTGGGCCACTTGGCTCCCGTTCACCGGTGCTTCCGCTGGGTGTGTTGTGTTGCGTGTGCGGTGTCCCGGGCCCCTTGGCTCCCGTTCACCGGTGCGCCCGCTCAGTGTGTTGCTTTGCGTGTGCGGTGTCCTGGGCCTCTTGCCTCCTGTTCACCGGTGTGCCTGCTCGATGTGTTGTGTTGCCTGTGCGGTGTCCTTGGCCACCTGGCTCCTGTTCAGGGGTGTGCCTGCTCTGTCTTTTGTTTGTTGGTGCGGTGTCCTGGGCCACTTGGCTCCTGTTCACCGGTGTGCCCGCTCGGTATGTTGTGTTGCGTGTGCGGTGTCCTGGGCCACTTGGCTCCTGTTCACCGGTGTGCCCGCTGGGTGTGTTGTGTTGCGTGGGCGGTGTCCTGGGCCACCTGGCTTCCGTTCACCGGTGCGCCAGCTGGGTGTGTTGTGTTGCGTGTGCGGTGTCCTGGGCCTCTTGGCTCCTATTCACCAGTGCGCCCGGTCGGTGTGTTGCTTTGCGTGTGCGGTGTCCTAGGCCTCTTAGCTCATTTTCACCGGTGTGCCCGCTCGGTGTGTTGTTTTGCGTGTGCGGTGTCCTTGGCCACCTGGCTCCTGTTCACCGGTGTGCCCGCTCCGTGGGTTGTGTTGCGTGCCCGGTGTCTGGGGCCACTTGGCTCCTGTTCACCAGTGTGCCCGCTTGGTGTGTTTTGTTGTGCGTGCGGTGTCCTGGGCCACTTGGCTCCTGTTCACCGCTGTGTCCGCTTGGTTCGTTGTGTTGCGTGTGCGGTGTCCTGGGCCACTTGGCCCCTGTTCACCTCTGCGCCCGGTCGGTGTGTTGCTTCGCGTGTGCGGCGTTTTGGGCCACATGGCTCCTGTTCACCGGTGTACCCACTGGGTGTGTTGTTTTGTGTGTGCAGTGTCCTGGGCCTAGTGGCTCCTGTTCACCGGTCTGCCCGCTCGGTGTGTTGTGTTGCGTGTGCGGTGTCCTGAGCTACTTGGCTCATGTTCACCGGTGCGCCCGCTCCGTCCTGTGCTTTGCTCGTGCGGTGTCCTGGGCCACTTGACTCCTGTTCACCGGTGCGCCCGCTCCGTGTGTTGTGTTGCGTGTGCGGTGTCCTGGGCCACTTGGCTCCTGTTCACCTGTACGCCCGGTCAGTGTGTTGCTTCGCGTCTGCGGCGTCCTGGACCACATGGCTCCTGTTCACCGGTGTGCCGACTGGGTGTGTTGTTTTGCGTGTGCAGTGTCCTGGGCCTCGTGGCTCCTGTTCACCGGTGTGCCCGCTTGGTGTGTTGTGTTGCGTGTGCGGTGTCCTGGGCCACTTGGCTCATGTTCACCCGTTGGCCCGCTCCATCCTGTGCTTTGCTCGTGCGGTGTCCTGGGCCACTTGACTCCTGTTCACCGGTGCGCCCGCTCGGTGTGTTGTTTTGCATGTGCGGTGTCCTGGGCCACTTAACTCCTGTTCACCGGTGTGCCCGCTCGGTGGGTTGTTTTGCGTGTGCGGTGTCCTTGGCCACTTAGCTCCTGTTCACTGGTGTGCCCGCTCGGTGGGTTGTTTTGCGTGTGCGGTACTCCTGGGCGACTTGGCTCCTGTTCACCGGTGTGTCGTCCGGTGTGTTGCTCTGCGTGCGTGGTGTCCTGGGCCACTTGGCTCCTGTTCACCGGTGCGCCCGCTCCGTGGGTTGTGTTGCACGTGCAGTGTCCTGGGCCCCTTGGCTCCTGTTCACCGGTGTGCCCGCTTGGAGGGTTGCGTTGCGTGTATGGTGCCCTGGGCCGCTTGGCTCCTGTTCACCGGTGTGCTCGCTCGGTGTGCTGTGCTGTGGGTTGCGCCTGCGGTGTTGCGTGTGTGGGGCGTCGCTGCGGGGCGTTCACTCGTCCATCCGTCCATTTGGCCTTTCAGGACAATTTTACACCCACCCGTCCAATCCCTTTGTATGTTTTGTGTCTGCCACCACTTGGTGGTTTCTTCCGCCTCAGTGGGTACACTGAGCCTCGGGAGGGGAGTGTTTGGTGTCAGACAACCCCCAAAAACCCCCGCCTATGTCCTCCACTACTCATCCTTTACCTCCCCCTCTTCAGGTCACAAACTGTACTTTGTTTTCCACAACAGGTACTCATGCCAAGTTCCCCAGAACTTGAAATCTTTGGGAAGCTTCAGGGGACTACGCGCATTTGTTTTGATTTTTTGCGTCAATCGATAGGGAATGAAAACCCCTTCATATTTGTGGGCGAATTTCTGTGAAATTCGCAAACATACAGGACCTGGATTTTGGCTTCGGCGCCTGCGTAAACCGGCGTCGCGCCAGTTCGCGCAACTACCGCCAGTTGGCGCTCGTGCGACCAAAATCGCGAAACCATGAACTGGCCTTTACGGAAATTTAACAAAGGCCAGCGACGTTGATTTGACTTCACTGTTGCTTCATTCAATGTCATAATTATACAATGGAATCAAAAGACCACGAAGCGGTGAGGTAAAAATTGAAAACTGGGCATCGACATGATTCCCAGGCAAAATAAGATGCTGAGTAGGTCAAGGAGCTTCGCCGGCACCTTACGGTGCCTTTTTTTCCCCTTACCCCTCATTTGACTAGTCATGGCATGCAATTTTTATGTATTTTAAAGGGTCACTTCAGCAGAGGATATCTTTGAGCCACTGCTTCTGTAACCTTTAAAGTAAAATGCATCGGAAAGCCATAAGTGTCTATTCTAATTGTATATTAGGTGAACTTGTGAGTTGCAAGTAGATTTGAAATTATGAGTGATTTATTGACTTTGAGTCATAAAAAGAGGATTCTAAGAATACCTAGAATTGCCCCATGAAAAGAAAGGTATGCATCTCTTCCCATGGTGTACACGGACCCAAAACACTTTGGGTCACTTTATGTTGAGTCTTGAAATGCATTTACTAACCATGGTGGGTCAAGACATCCATGGTGGGGCTGCCATCAATGGCCACAAAAGAGCCATTTTTGGTCCTGGTATGGACCCACTTTGAGAGATTGGTGCGCGGAGCCATTGTGTTGCATTCTGCTCGTTTTCTAACATGCATGTTTGTGGATGTCTCGAGTGCATGCATGTCCTTTATTTATTGATTTTTGAACCAATGACGAAGTGTTAGATCAATTTTAATGACCTTCCTTTGAGCACACTTTTCTTCATGTGCTCAAAGTTGGACATGATATCTCCAACGTATCATGGAGCTGGAAGTCAAGTAAAAGCTTGTTTTGTACATACTGGATGCGTACTTCTGAGTTATCGAAGAGTTTGACTTGCTTTGAGCCTCAAAAGTCTTTTTTTTATAAAGTATTTTGAATCGTTTTAAGCTTTTGTCACTATGTCATTTTCATGTCAATTTTCACCCAATTTTTCCGAATCATGGGCTCACTTTCCGGGCTCGATTCTCAGAGCCCCTGGGGCGTTTGAACCCCATTTGCTTTTGTGCATGTTCGAGTCAGTGTATACTTTGCATTTCGCTATTGTTTGCATTTTTGCGGCCATGTACGTAGTTTGAGCATCAAACAGATCGACTTCGTTTTCGACCTTTGAATTTCATGACCTCACTTGTGGTGACCATGGAGATCCACTACCATGGGATTTTGTTTGAACTTTGGATCCATCCAGGCCTACTTCTTCCCTACTATGCATATATGGTCGAGTTTGCAACCCGTCGACGCTCGGCCGCTTGTTCCGGCCAATTTTGTGCAAGCAATTTTGAGTAGATTTCATGCCTAGGAAAAGTTACCCAGCATGCATGTCCAATTTTTCCCTGTGTATGTGCTCACTTGTGGAGCTCATCACCCCAGGCCATTGTTGCGTTTTGACCAAGAAATTGCTTCCTTTGCGAGCCCTGACTCTCTACTCACAGAATGTGATTTGTATGATGAAATCTGAGACGCCGGCGTCTCACGGCAACTGGATTCCTAAAGCTTTTTTAGAGATCCCAAATTTCATGTGTCCACTTCAGGGACTTGGTTTGTTGGGTTCTTTGGGTCAAATTCCTTTGTTCTTTGACCCTCACTCACTCCTAGGTGTCTACCTTGGGTATTGAGACTTGTTTGGGCATGCTTGATAATGTACTTGAGTCATTGGAACCCGTTTTGCCAAGCCTATGGCATAGTGGTTTTACATGTGTAACTGCGGCCGTCAAACGCTACCATTAGCGACAGAAGCGCTAGTCTACAGAGGTCGCGCCGGGTAATAGTGACCATAATTTCACGCCTTTTCTGTGAGCGCTTCTCGGTGCATGCATAATATTTGCGACCTTTCGATGCGTGCATAGTATTCCCGCAAGACAATTCAGCCCCTGATGCTATGTATTTATATAGGGTATGATGAGCCCTTGAATTGTCTCTTGCCGCCATTGCTGCTATTGGTGCCGCCATCAACACTGCTACTGTGACTGGATCCGGTTCACGACATATTTGACTCTTGTACGTTACTGCTGTGGGATATGGGTGTCTTGCATGTACTGCTTTGAGGAGTGATTTGGCTTCCGGTAAAACCAGCAGGCACCGGGTGAAACAAGCAAGCAAACAAGCAGCAGGCTTTGCCAATCAAGGCAACTCAAGAGACCCGAGAAAAAGAAACAAACAATAGACCTTGCACTTACAAGAGAATTCAAGTCATCAAATGATATCAAGTTCCAATTCTAAGTGGTGGAAGGCCTGGTTCAAGCGCCTTGGTTCAAGCGCCAAGCGTTGTCCAATTTCAGGTGCTGGTGCGGCACTGCCGAATGTGCACTCCGAAGGTGCTTCTGGACAAGCTGACGCTCATCCGACGTACGGAGACAAGGGAAGTGTTTTGAAGGTCAGCCAGGATTCGGATGAAGGAGACAATGTTGGTGCAGAGCCAGACAAGACACAACGTCGTCTCCCAGGCGCGCAGCGTCGCCGTAACAGAAAACAGCCAGAAGGAACAGAAAAAATGCGAGATTGCGACGAAGATCTCACACAGGAGCCTATTGCGTTGTTGGCCCATGCAAGAGCCTTGACTCAGGCGCCGTTACAACCAGTGCCCCTGTCTCAACCCGCGCCTTACTTCCCTGAACATTTCTTTCATTCGGATTGTGATGAAACAGAAGTGGACGAACCAGTGTCTCTCCTTCAGCGGGCGCCACAGGTGACAAGAAATGCCAAGACCTCCTGTCAGCTTTCTGCAGCCGCGCTGGAATTAACTATCGATTTTGAGTCGGAAGACGTGGTTCCATGGTACGAGGCTCAGAAGGTCCTTACCGTGTTGGTTACAGGGCTCGAACAAGCGTCTCAACAGGCCTGGAACGCAGAAGTCCCCGAAGTGGTGAGTCAAACAAACTGGCGAGAGGTGATATTAAAATATTTGAAGGAGTCTGAAGGTTACTCTGATCCACAAGCCTGGTATGAGTCCTCCAACCAAACTGTCTGGGTGCAACTAACTCCTACTGAAAGGGTGCGCCTCAGGCATGCTTATCCTCGATGGTCAGAATCACAAGCCTGGTGTTCGGCAGCGGAGAAAATTCTTGATCAGGAGTATGTGGTTGCACGGGTGGACAGTGACGAAGAACCAGTGTCCAGACCAGAAAACGTTCTTGAGCTGACAGGCACCGAAGCTCTTGAAGTGATCGGCACCGAAGTTCTCGAAGCGACACGCACTGATGACTGGTGGCGTCCTGAGTACGAGGACTGTCTGTCGAACTTTTATGTTCAAGGTGCTACACATTCGGTCAAAAACAAGGAACTCACAAGAGCGTTGCTACCGTACGAGGGTCCCTTTTTTAAGAGGTTCACGAAAAACATGGTGCAGGGTTTGTACTTCGGTAACGACTGGATTTCTGAAGAGCTCTTTGAGAGGGTCGTGGGAAAAATTACCCACGCAGAAGAATTACAGGACAAGCCTTTGTGTATTCGTGGCCTTGCTTATTGCCTCTTGACCAGCGAGTTGCCAAGCAACCATTCGTGCCGACAATTATTGAATGAGGAGGGAACAACTTGCCTAGAGTACTGGTGGGCGAAGGAGTTGACATCAGTCCTTCGAGATTTTCAGACCGTGCCATCCTCCGGCAAAAACAAGCGCAAGTCCAAGCAATCAAAGCGTCGCTAAGCCAGCAAGTGGTGAGCGACCAGCCATAAACGCCAGTCAGGAGTACTGCGCGTCAGGCAACAGCTTCACGCATCAGGGCGTCCCAGCGAAGGGCGACCAGCCGTAAACGCCGGTCAGGAGTACTGCGCGTCAGGCAACAGCGTCCAGCATCAGCGCGTCGCAGCGAAGGGCGACCAGCCATAAACGCCAGTCAGGAGTACTGCGCGTCAGGCAACAGCTTCACGCATCAGCGCGTCCCAGCGAAGGGCGACCAGCCGTAAACGCCGGTCAGGAGTACTGCGCGTCAGGCAACGGCGTCCAGCATCAGCGCGTCCCAGCGAAGGGCAACCAGCCGTAAACGCCAGTCACGAGAACTGCGCGTCAGGCGACAGTCTCCAGCATCAGCGAGTCTCAGCGAAGGGCGACCAGCCGTGAACGCCAGTCAGGAGTACTAGGCGTCAGGCGACAGCATAGCCTTGTCGTGGACTCAAGAGCTTGGAGTGCTCTCCATGCGCCGTCAAGCATGCGCTCAACAGCGCGCAGCCCCATTCGTTTTGATGCCTGTGGTCACCTCTCTCTCTCTCTCTTCATTTCTGTATATATTTGTTGGCGCCAGAACTACAGGAGTGTTGGGAAGCCAAGTGAAGTTTTGATTTTGGCTTTGCCCAATGACGCTCCACCGCCTCCCTGTATGTATCTCCGCCCTGAAATAACCTTTGTAAATATCGAAGGTGGTAAGCTCTGTGGGAAGGGTGAAGATTGGGGAGCATGGGCAGTAGCCTCGAGCTTCAGCAACACTACTACGACCCAGTTGGGTGCGTCCATGTCTCGTTTCTCGGAACTGAGACCCTTTTCTTCCTTCAGTGGAGTGACGCCGCACGCTACACACAAGTCTGTGGTAACAGTGTCCAATGCCTAGGGACGTGGGGTTGAGGGACTTGAGGTGTCTTTGACATGGCGCTACGTGACCAATTCACTCGGCCACTCACATCAAGGTCCTTATAGGTGACAACATGACCAGAACAGGCACACATACCAACCCTACGCGTCACAGGTGCTCCTAATGCCACAGTGAGCTCCATGCGTCCTTCGGTTTTGGAGGGACACCACGCCACAGTGGACATGCAAGTGAGACATAGAGGTCGTGGGACTGTGCCAGACTGATGATGTCTTGAGTCATGCGGTTTAAGGAGTAGTTGAAATACGTGGTGTACAGAATAACCACAATGGCGTGTTGTACTGGCATGGTGTGAACGAACCCTATGTGTCCTATTCGACGACTTGAGGCGGGCGTTGCCCTTGGTCGGAGCCTTTGCGATTGCCTCTAATTTGGGGGACAAGCAGTGGTATACCCCATGCATGTGCATGTGAGTGCCACGTTTGCCGGCCTCGCTACTCTGTGGGTATCGGCCTCACCCCCGTGGGTAAGTCCTGGTAGGGGGGTGTAACTGCGGCCGTCAAACGCTACCATTAGCGACAGAAGCGCTAGTCTACAGAGGTCGCGCCGGGTAATAGTGACCATAATTTCACGCCTTTTCTGTGAGCGCTTCTCGGTGCATGCATAATATTTGCGACCTTTCGATGCGTGCATAGTATTCCCGCAAGACAATTCAGCCCCTGATGCTATGTATTTATATAGGGTATGATGAGCCCTTGAATTGTCTCTTGCCGCCATTGCTGCTATTGGTGCCGCCATCAACACTGCTACTGTGACTGGATCCGGTTCACGACATATTTGACTCTTGTACGTTACTGCTGTGGGATATGGGTGTCTTGCATGTACTGCTTTGAGGAGTGATTTGGCTTCCGGTAAAACCAGCAGGCACCGGGTGAAACAAGCAAGCAAACAAGCAGCAGGCTTTGCCAATCAAGGCAACTCAAGAGACCCGAGAAAAAGAAACAAACAATAGACCTTGCACTTACAACATGGCTCCAACCAGGTCTATACAGAGCCTTGAAAACCGCCCTGTCATGAGGTCACTTTACGGGCTAACAGTAAAAAACCTATGAGGAGTTAGACCTTGGGGTCTTCTCCTATGTTTGAATAGTGCTCTCTACTTCACGTTGAGCATTTACCTGAAGCTTACTGGTACATAGGTTCACTTTCTTGAATTTTACCAGGAATTTTGTCAAGAATTCCTAATTTCATGAGCCCACCTCAGGTCCATGGCAAAGCTAGGCCACAGGTCAGTTTTGGGCCGGCGTTTTGCCCATGGCCTACCAACAGTGTCTATGGGTCATATTTGAGTCATTGGACTCTTGGTCTATCCTTGAAGGATCGGTCCGATTCCATATGTCACTTCAAATTTGACTTGAATCCTGTGTGTAGAACATGCTCATGGAACCTCTTTGAGGTTAGTAAAAATGACCTCAAAAAGTGTGTACTGGAGACTGCTGCTTTGCTCCAAGGCCAGGGGGAGGTAGCATCAGCCTCTCTGGGACAATCAACTTCTCTCCGAATCCTTTGTGCATGCACTTTACCGGACCTTAGGCTATCACTATGTTGGATTTATTCGCATTCTTTTCCCCCTTGTTTTTCACTGTTGGGGAATTTCACCAAAGTGCGCAGCCCATCAGACTAGATACAGTATCCTGGTATCGTTTGGATAGACCATGATATTTTGGGATCATGTTGATGGACTGCTGCCTTTTGGATGCTCCCACACGGATTTGTTTAAAAACCCCCTACCGTGGGCAGGGAACACTTGAATGTCAGTGACCTCTGATTTCTGTTTTTTCCTGCTTGTGTGTCCTGATGCCTGCAGTAAATCTCAGGGCCCACGTTGAGTTGTATCCTGCCCCCCTATGTGTGTCAGGGTGGAGGTCCTGGGTTCCCATAACTACCCTTGTTTTCGTATGGGACCCTGTCCAATTGCTCTGATTCCCTTTGTGCCATTTTGTCTTGTGTACATACTGTTTTTGTGGTTGCATGATGTATCTTTTTTCGTCCTTCTAGGTACGAAAGGGCTACTTTTGTGATCGCTGCGCACACTCTGAGTTTCAGCAAGGTTCAGACTTCTTGTCTAGTGCTGTGCCTTTGCTTGTGACTCGCTCGGCTCAGGGAAACGCGCCGAGAAGGCCCCGCTTACAAACCAGTGGGTAAAATGACACCGGGAGTACTTTGGCCGTTTAGGACAATTTTACAACAGACAGTGACAGCTAACCACCTTTTCTTTTGGGTGGGGGGGGGGCTGTGGAACCCTCCTCACACCAACACACACCATGAGTTGCACTAGAGCAGCCATGGTCACAATGACCCTAAGAGAAAAAAAAGGAAGCCTTCAGCCTACGGCTGAGGCTGGGGGTTTAACTGAGATAGCTTTATGCCAAGTGCTGAGGCTCCTGTTTGGACTCCTCCCAAGGAGCAAACAGGTTATTATTGCTTTGATCACCCCCACCCATTTTCCAGCCTAGGTAGCCAATCTTGGGGGTGTACAAAACTGTGTTAAAAGACTTCCCTGCAAATGAGGGAGGTGGGGAGAGGCAAGACCAGCTAATAACCACCAGGGAAAGGCATAACTGATGATGCAGCACTGTGGGTGGCAGTGCACCCTGTGAGAGTCGGTTTGGCTGCAGACGTGCACGAGGCACTTGCACTTAGACCCCAAGTCCAAACCTCATCTAAGAGATTTTGTGGGAAGTTGGGTCTGATAGGCTAAGGTGTTGCGTAGGAACCCTCCAAGCTTTTGGGTATAACAGGAACCCTCCAAGATTGTTGGTAGTCAGCACCCTAGCCAAGCCAGATGTTTACCAGGACCCCTCCCAGGCTTGTGGGTTATGGGAACCCTCCTAGACTTCTGGGTAGAAACTAACTTAGTTCCTAAACTCTGGTACCTAACTTTAACCCTCTGATGGTATTAATTTTCGGGAAAAGTGTGCTGAGTGCCACTTTCCCATCTGCAGAGCACCGAGTTCTGGGCACTGGCCTTGCTCGGTTGCCCACAGTGAGAGAGAAAGAGGGAGAGGGAGAGAGAGAGAGAGAGAGAGAGAGAGAGAGAGAGAGAGAGAGAGAGAGAGAGAGAGAGAGAGAGAGAGAGAGAGAGCCATTGTTTGGGGCTGTGGGGAAATCAGTTTGCCCTGCCCTTGTTTGTTTCAGTTTTGCTGTCCGTCAGTCTCTAAGCTATTCCCCTTAAGAAACGTCCTCGGAGCATAGCCGAAGGGCTGAGGGCCGGCATGCGGAAGGTCATCTGAGGGCAGGTATCCCTTCTTAGCGTCCCAGCAGTATGGAGGGGTCGGTGCTCTGGCCTTACCCTTGGGGTCCATGATATACAAGCACCACAGGGAAGCCAATGAACATGAAGATATGAACTTGCAAAAAATCCCAGTCTACAAGAAAATGTAGGCGGATAATATGATTTATATGAATCACAATAATTCTTCCAGTATAATTTATAAAAACTTCCGATTGTGAAGAAATATTTGACTTATTTGGATTGCGCACGCGCGCTGGCGATTCCAATCAAATCATCAGAACGCAACCATCTCAGCGCGAACAGAAAGCAGAAATGAGTCCGGCGTGTCCATAATATACAGGAACTGTTCCGGTCAAAATTTTGGGGGCGCCGAATATATGGATCTCCGGAAATGATCTAAATCTGACCTAACGGGGGATAATTGACCTGAGATCAGCGCGGATTGAGGATAGCCGCACTTGCACTTCCCCTCCAAGAACACACTGGGGTGTGTTACCGCGTCAACAAAGGCGTGAGTGTGGCTAAAAGCCGATAAACGCGCTTCGTAACAGCAAAATGTACACAAATGTCCCCGGAATCCAATGGATTAGGGCTGAATCAGAGTAGATCTCATCAGAATGTTCGGGAATGAGACATCAAAAACAACCAAACCAAACCAAAAGAAGCGGAACTAGGTTAAAAGACACGTAAATGTATCCTCGAAGAATACCAAACCGTGTCCTGGTCGAGAATGAGGTGCAACCCAACAAAATCAGACCAATCAACACATGTAATGCAAGGGGATTAGAGACAAATGACCTGCTGTGAACAGTTGTTGGGCTCCCGGGCACGCTACGGTGTCCGCCACGTACTCTACATCGTGTTATTCTCGCTCTTCTCTTTTCGAACCGCTTAGCATGTGCTCCAGATAATTAAAATGTACCCAGAATTGACAAGATTTAAGACCATTGACACTGAGTTGGGCTAGGATTAAGGAGTTAAATTGCACACAGAGGAAAGCAGTTGGTGGCACTAGAGTGTATATACTGTAAACTGTCCTGCCTAGTTCCGCAGCAGAGCAATGGAACGAAGCCGTCACTAAATCTTACTAAAATCTGACAAAATGGTACCCAAAATGTCCTGACATGAAAGATGAGGAGAGTTGCGGCCAGAATCAGCTGAAATCAGCAAGAATGAGGAAACGGGAAGTCAGCAGACGAACACTAGTGAAGTAAACAAATGTCACTTCACTTTGGGAAGGCGAGCTTTCATGTTACAAAGCAAGCATCTAACAGATTCTAAGAAAATGTTGACATGATGAATCATTCATGATGATGGACATGCTGACCTTGAATCCTGTAGCCAGACCCTAGTGGAGCCCGCCGGAGTTTCGCTGAAGGTGATAGCCTGTGGGCCAGAAGCTTAAACACACCGTATGTAACCTTATTTACAATGGCGGTGGTGTTCTCGAAGGAAGAACGGGTCAATCTCTTGCTTTCAGGCCACAATGCGAACAATTCCACCAATCTAGAACCTAAATTTACAAATGAGGCTCACATTCCTGACGAAGAAATTTTCGCCTGTGCCACCGGACTTCAAAAGTGTCTGCCTAAAGTCCGTAGAAGCCATATATAAGGTTCCATGAGAGAACTGACGTCGTGGTTTAGCGGAATGGTACAAATAAATGAGCAGGTTGGTCTCAAATCAAGGCAAAATTGCAAAAATATCCACAGATGAAGCTGGAATGAAGTCTACCGGCAGCAGAATGAAGCTTGAAACTAAGTTCCTGGTTGTGTTCTGGACATTACTAGACTACAGGGGGTTCCTGTTGGGAGTAAGCGGCTGCACAACCTGAGATTTATCTACATTACATGATCTGCTGGTGATGGAAATTCAGGAATTCCAGTTCCACTGTTCAGATTACCCCTAGTCTTTCCTTGTGGAAGTATGGCACTGACATTCCTACACATTACAGCACTACACCGGAAATACCAATAGCGTTCCTACGCTCCAGTGGATAACCGGAGGGGCAGTACACAAAATCTGAAGGAATGAGGGCCGAATGATCAAGATCCCCTCACTCATGACACTGTAAAACAAGTGCTCTCCACTCTTGTCTAGCGATTGAGCACGCAGCTGAAGCGGCGTGAGCGCCAGTTTGGTCCCCCCAAGAAAAAGAGGAGATCCCACTCGCCTACTTGGTTGACATGAATGGGATGTGCAAGATGCAGCGGTCCTTGGCCGGCGCCATCGCCCAGGAGACGGAGCGGGCACCGCGCCTGTGGAGCTGGCCAAGGTCAGGCACGACCGCGCCACAAAGTCGAGGAGACTTTTTACCAGGCACTTGTTATCCCTCCACCGCTGACGGCTGGGACCGCAGGCGGAGCCACCGAGGTGGGTGTTAAGACCTGGATAGGCAATGCGAGAGGTATTGGTGGGGTGAGTATCTATACGGGTTCGAACCAACGACCCCTAACTCGGGAGGCGGCATGCTTGTCCACTCTACTGACGAAGGTGCTTACTACAATTTCGGTGTTCGGCGGTACAAAACCAGTCTCAGGCTGACCGCCCGGTACATGTACATGACAGAAAATGTAAATAAAACCTGAATGAACTCTGCCGTCCTGAGACGCAAATAAATATGTAAAGCAACCTGTACCTGCCTCCAAGGGACAGCCGAGTGGCGCTGATGCAGCCCCGGTTGCAGGCTGTCGATGAACGGGCCGGTACCACACACAATGGCCATGCCTAGGACGAAGTGGGAGATGGACCCTGGTGGGGTTCGAACCAGCGACCCCGGCCCGTTGACGAAGGCGTTTACGAACTAGAGTAGCACCGCCCATGCCAGTATCGCACAGTCAAAGTATAATCACCGGCTTCGGACGTACCGGAGATCAGGCATCGGGCATTGGTAGATGCTCTGTACTTCCCTCACACAGTCACCGCGCACAACCTGGGCGCTACTGACAATCTCCTCAGAAAGACCACAAAAAGGCAGGAAAGGGGGCGACAAAACCATCACCTCCGAGCTGCCTCTTCAACCGTATCCATGGCGACCTGGTCCGTGTGTACGAGGCTACAGGGTTGGGGGTGCACGCCTATCGAGCGCTCGTTCCGGGTCTCGAACCTCTGACCCCGGGCCGGGAACCAAGTGCACTGCCCAACTTGACTGACGAGGTGTATACGGATAAATGGCGAACGAAGTTCAAACTTCTCATCGGTTACCGGATTGGTACATGAAACCTCCAACTTCTAGTCATCAGCCCAAATCTTCGCCTGTTCGGCTCGAACCGGATTTTTAAGGGCCAGGACAGTTGGTGCACCTTCGCCGGCAACACATGGCGGCTTCAGTCGCACAAGTCCCATGTAGGCCGATTTTCTCACTCATGAGGCCAAAGTCATCGTTTCACCCAAAACACGTGAGAATCAATCCTAAAAAATACACAAAAACTTGTCTCGAGACTGCAACACACCTGGTGTACTGTGTGGCACCACAGTCAACCTGAAGGGGACGTAATTGGGCCTGATGTACCAGGAATTTGCAATTTAGATCTGACTTTGATGAAACGGATGTGAGTGAGTAATGTACAGGGATGGGCTCAGAATGTCTCGGAATGTGGACGAACAACCACCTGGTTCGACGCTGCAGGCTTAATGCGAACGCGCAACCGGTTTGGTTGTCGTCGTTCACGCACCGGATGCCCCTCATTTCTGTCGTGTGCACGTTTTCAAGGAGGGCGTGGTGCTTCGTGTGGTACGGCACCTTGAGGCGCCTGATTTCGTGCGAAATGTGCTGGAATCTGTGACAGAGGAAGTGAATCTCCGTCCACCACGACGGCTTTTGCACCCTCCTTTTCAATTACACGGTCTAGCCCGCTCAGACAGTCAGTAAATAAAACCGGAATCTCAGGATGAGCTCGCAGGTAACTCTGAAACCTGTGGTATAGGCATGTACAAAGAAGGAGGGAGGTTCCCAAGTGATCTCAGACTCAGGGAAACGCTTCTACTTGACGAGGAACCGCCAGTTACCCTCAGCATCCTTAGGGTGGTGGACAAGGCGTTCCACCTCGTAATTACCACCTTCAATCCTGCGATCCGAAAGCCATTTGGAGGTCCAGAAAAGGGGTTTGACCCTGCCCTTTGGGCTCGGAATCTCAGGCTTAAGCTTGTCCCCGCTCACCTCCAACTCCGGATTCACGTCCAAACGCACCTTCAAACTGTTCTCCCTGACGCGAGATGCAATTTGAAAGGAACCTTCCCACAGGGGGAGAAGCTTCGAGTCTCCATCCTGGGTATTTTCACTCTTGCGGAGCCAAACACGGTCTCCTTTTTTGAGATCTTGTGGTTCTTTTCTGCCCCGGTGGGCAATGCTCAACCAATCTGCCTGAAACTTCTCAACGGGGCGCTTGGCCTCTTTTTCAACCGTCTGAATGCGCAAAATGCTGATGCATCCTTACATTCCCGTGGATGATCGTACGTGAGGTTCCACCAAGACTTGTTACGACCGAAAACAAGCTGATTGGGCAAATACCCATGGTAAAACTCTGTGTTGTGGTACCGGCGGAGCACGGCGAAAAGGATCCCAAGCCATTCGACATCCTTGTCATTGGCGAGTTCTTTTGGCAGCATATTAATTGTGGTTTTTCCTGCTCGCTCGGCCGGCAATGCCCTGTGCTGGTGGACCTCACACCGAAGATGATGGATTCATAACGGAGCACAAAGGGTTGTCCACCACTCAGAAATATATAACCTTCCTGAATCAGTAGTAGTAGTAGTAAGGGCGGCCGCGTCCGCAGTCTCATCTGACATCTCCTTGTTCGTTTTACACGGTGTCCGCCTGTGGCGGGAAGGAGAGCTCTCCACCATCAGTCCCCCTGGCGACCCCTGTCTTACCTCACGGCCGAGAACTTCAACCAGGTTCCCTTGGGGCATGACCGGCGGTAGGCTCCCTTCAGTCGCTGCCCTCACGGTTTCAGCTCCTTCCGGTCACCCTTTGAAGGATCCCCCGGCCTTCCCCCCCTAGCACAGCCTATTGGGCGCCTGCACGCGGGTTTCCTGTGGATAGCCCTCGCCAACAGCGGAGCATTTCTCTCTGTCAACCACATTCCACCACTCCCCATCCCTCACATGTTGGAGTACCCACTCGGCTCCCGGATCCACTTGGGTGTCGTCCATCCACGGCTGGAGGCCAGGGGTCGACCCTTTCCACGTTCCCCCTGGTCCCGCTCACGCATGAACCTACGTGTACTCCGGCCATTGACCCGGGGATCTCAAGGTCAACCCTCACCCCTGCGGACACCTCACCGCCGTCCCGGAGTTCAGGGCATTTTCCCGACTTCCCGTGGTCAGGTTCCCCATGGTTGGCCCATGGTTCACCACTCCATGGCGACTGGTTTCCCAATCCCACGGGGCTGTTGCTTGGCGCTTTCGGTCTGCCTACCCATCCCATGTCCCATTCCCCTTGGCCTCATCCCGGCACCGGCCCGTTCCCTGCGTCCCATGGACTCCCTACCCCGTCGGGCCGTTGTGCGGCCCTAGCCACACGCCCTTCCCCGCCCCGTTCCCTTGTCCCATCATCCCGTGTTTATACCCCACCGGGTCGCCTGCAAGCCTGTGGCGCGGGCTTACTGGATCCTCTTCCATCTGGGGACCGCTTCGTGCGCCTAGCACGGGTCGCTCCCTTCCCGCCCCCGTCCCTTTCCCTTGTGCCGTGGCCCCGGTCTAATCCCCACGGCTGTTGCGCGGCCCCATCCCATCCCTCATCCCGTGTTTATACCCCACCGGGCCGCCAGCAACCCTGTGGCGCGGGCCCACTGGATCCTCATCCATCCGGGGACCGTTTTGTGCGCGTAGCACGGGTCGCTCCCCTCCCACCCCCGCCCCTCACCCCTGTACCGCCACCCGTTGCACACAGGTTGGGCCGTGCTCCACTCCGCCCCAGATGCTCTAATCCGGGGCGTCTTTTTGTCGTTTTCTCCCAGTTGCCCCGGACGCTCCTGTCCTTGGCACCGGGTTCTCCTCCGGACGATCCAGTCCGGGGGCTTGGGCCGTGCTCCACTCCGCCCCGGATGCTCCCATCCGGGGCGTCTTTTTGTCGTATTCTCTCCTTTGCCTCGGACGCTCCAGTCCGGGGGCTAGTGCCGTGCTTCATTCTGCCCCGGATGCTCCGATCCGGGGCGTCTTTTTATCGTATTCTCTCCGTTGCCTCGGATGCTCCACTCCATGGCACCTGGTTCACCCCCGGACAATCCAGTCCGGGGGCTTGTGCCGTGCTTCATTCCGCCCCGGTTGCTCCAATCCGGGGCGTCTTTTTATCGTATTCTCTCCGTTGCCTCGGATGCTCCTGTCCGTGGCACCGGGTTCTCCCCCGGACAATCCAGTCTGGGGGCTTGGGCCGTGCTCCACTCCGCCCCAGTTGCTCCAATCCGGGGCGTCCATTAATCGTATTCTCTCCGTTGCCCCAGATGCTCCAATCCGGGGCGTCTTTTTGTCGTTTTCTCTCCGTTGCCTGGGATGCTCCAGTCCGTGGCACCTGGTTCACCCCCGGACAATCCAATCCGGGGGCTTGGGCCGTGCTCCACTCCGCCCCGGTTGCTCCAATCCAGGGCGTCTTTTTATCGTATTCTCTCCGTTGCCTCGGATGCTCCTGTCCGTGGCACCGAGTTCTCCCCCGGACGATCCAGTCCGGGGGCTTGGGCCGTGCTCCACTCCGCCCTGGTTGCTCCAATCCGGGGCGTCAATTAATCGTATTCTCTCCGTTGCCCCAGATGCTCCAATCCGGGGCGTCTTTTTGTCGTATTCTCTCTGTTGCCTCGGACGCTCCAGTCCGTGGCACCGGGTTCACCCCCGGACAATCCAGTCCGGGGGCTAGTGCCGTGCTTCTTTCCGCCCCGGTTGCTCCAATCCGGGGCGTGTTTTTATCGTATTCGCTCCGTTGCCTCGGATGCTCCAGTCCGTGGCACTTGGTTCATCCCCAGACGATCCAGTCCGGGGGCTAGTGCCGTGCTTCATTCCTCCCCGTTTGCTCCATTCCGGGGCGTCTTTTTAACGTATTCTCTCCGTTGCCTCGAATGCTCCAGTCCGTGGCACTTGGTTCACCCCCAGACGATCCAGTCCCGGGGCTAGTGCCGTGCTCCACTCCGCCCCGGATGCTCCAATCCGGGGCGTCTACATTCCCGTGGATGATCGTACCTGAGGTTCCACCAACACTTGTTACGACCGAAAACAAGCTGATTGGGCAAATACCCATGGTAAAACTCTGTGTTGTGGTACCGGCGGAGCACGGCGAAAAGGATCCCAAGCCAATCGACGTCCTTGTCATTGGCGAGTTCTTTTGGCAGCATATTGATTGCTGTTTTTCCTGCTCGCTCGGCCGGCAATGCCCTGTGCTGGTGGACCTCACACCGAAGATGATGGATTCATAACAGAGCACAAAGGGTTGTCCACCAGTCAGAAATATATGCCCTTCCTGAATCAGTTAAAATCTCAGAGGGAACATCCCAGCACCCCATCCATGTCTGGGCACACCATTTGGCGGCGGCCTTGCGAGTCATGGCATTCACGTTGCAAAGCAAGACATGAATGTACCCGGAGTGTCTACGTTGATTTAATAACACACCATTGACTTTTTTGGTGGTCCAATGGCATTCCTCCCCCTCGAGGTCACTGAGGTAGAAGAAATCAGAGGTGACTCGGTCAACGAGTCGCTCGGGTACGGGATGCGGCCTCAGATAGCCCTCAGGGTTGGCCGTAGCACGTACCGCCGGTGCGCATTGGGCACATGATGAGGCCACTTTCAGGCAGCGGGTGTGCAATCGAGCTCCAGAGAGATGGGATTTAATTGATTTCCAGAGTTTGACGCAATGGGAGTGAGGTGTCTCCCATTTTTGGCACCAATTCACAACTCTGGACGCCAATCTGTGGGGCACGCACAATTTCCCATTCATCCACAGTTTCCCGTTGTCCAAGAAATATTCGGAATACATTCTGTCCTGAAATGCTGACTTTGAAGTCAAATGTTCGTAGATTTCTTGAAACGTATTGTCCGATTTATATTCTTTGGGCCAGTCCTTGGCGATCAGCGAGTCCTTGGGGATTGCCTGGGCTGGTGCCACAGGGTTTTGACCCACTGGATGGACACATTCGAATCGAACTACAGGATTTCGTCGTTTAACGAACTTGGGGCTGGATTCTCCTGGGTTAGCTACTTTGAGGGTGTCCACAGGCACTGCGGAGCATTGGACATGGGAATGTGGGGGATGATCCTCCACTGTGATATCGTTGCAGGGCAATCGACCCTGCGGGACTTAACACTGTAGGCCGTGGGGCTTAATTAACTCCCGTTCCTCAGCATTCCACTGAATTACTAACCCACGATCTTGTTCGATCCCATGGATGTTCGTCGACAAGCACGCTTCGGAAGCAGGATGGGACCATCTGCTTAAAGCGTCAGTGGCAGTGTTGTACTTGCCTGGAAGGTAAGCCACATGAAGTTCAAAGAGACTCGCAAACTCGTGCCATCTAGCACGGCATCCAGCAGGACCTGACACAGTGTTGAAATGTTCTGTCAACCAATACTCAAGAGAGCGATGATCCGTCAGAACTTCAACTCTGATCGTGCCTACCCGCTATGGGTATTTTCTTAAGACACAGGTGATTGCGTAGGTCTCCTGCTTACGGGTAGACCACTGCATTCGTCTGGGAGAAAGCTTCCTCGACCAGAATGCAAGCAGATAATGAGCCCCAGTTTTTCAATCTTGCTGTTCTAACACTGCCGCGACCGCATACTTACTAGCATCAGTCCTAATGTAGAAAGCACAATCAAAGTTGGGTACATGCAAAGTGGCGACTTCGCAAAGGGTGGCTTTTAATTGTACAAACGCCTCATCGCACTCGTCGGTCCACTGCACTCGCACCTTCGAGCCCGCACGACCAGCCTCCCTACAAAACTTGAGTAATTCAGTAAGTGCGGCGGTGTACTTGGCGTAGTCCTTGACGAAAGTATGGTAAAAATTACAACACACAAGGAATCCACAAAGGGCCGAAATGGTCTCAGGGCGCTTCCACTTCTGGATTGCGAGGACCTTTCCCGGGCTCGGCTGGCGTGTCCCATTTCGCAGCAAACTGCCACAGAATTTGACACTTTCCAGAAAACATTTACCCTTCTTGGGACCGCAGATGAGCTGATTTTTGTCCAGAATGTCGAGAACAATATTCAACTGTTTCTCATGCAGGTCCACAAGCTCCTGTTCCGTAAAACCGTCGCCCACAGTGGCGATGATTATGTCGTCAATATATACAGAAACGAATTCTCCAAGCTCAGGATGCTCTGAAAACAAGACTTCTTCCATCATTCGTTGGAAAAGGCTCGGAGCATTCTGCAAGCCCATAGGCATGACTGTTTACTGAACAGGACCCACTGGACTGCACATGCACGTCAGGGGTCTACATGACTTCGTCAGAGGCATCTGGTGAAAGCCATGCCTTAACTCCAGGACCGAGAATAATTTCCCCTTTGCACTTTTCACGACTTCCTCCTCACCGAGGGGCAAGGGGTGTAAGTCAGCCTTAGTTTCCGCATTCCAATTACAAAAATCAACCACCATGCGCCAACCATCAATAGAATTTTGTTCTGGTGGGGGCGGTTTAGGAACAGTGAAGGGCGCACAACACCACTCAGAGGTCATGCACGCCTCCAACCAGACAAATTCCCACAGATTTCTCTGGATGATGTCGCGAAGAATTTCATGCTTTTTGCCATGATTTTCCTAGGGTCGCTGCTGTTTGCGTTTCGCTCCCTCCTTCAGCTCCATGAACGCCTTTCCGTGCAGGCCACCCACAGGAGGGTTCTCGACGAGCTTACCTGAGAGGGTGGTATCCTTTCGCTCGGCGAAAATCTTTTCCCTTCCATCATTGCAAAGTCGACTTTCAACCTGCTCTCCAGCCACCACCGGAGAGCAAATTTTTGCCAGATCTCGTGAACCGGCGGGCAACAGACCTTGTTTTATCGACTGAAACAGGGAGGGGTCGACTTCCTCTTGAGGGTATGTCGTGGATGCCTGAACCTGCTGAGCATCCTCCACATCCTCACAGACAAAGGGGTCCAAAAAGGCTTCAAACTTGGGTCTTTCATAAAATTGTCTGAATTTGATCTTTTTTCGGAATTTTCCTTCCCCTGGCCAGGTGGGAGATGCTTGCTGCATCTAATCGTATTGGTATCTGGCTATAATGGGACGTTCCAGATTCCAGGTTCAGCACGGTATCATCTCTTTCCAAAAAAACAGAGAAATTCGAAACTGACTCAGTACCATGGTCAAGACCTGATTCTGACCCATGGTCCGATGTACAGGATCCGTCACAGATGAGACCTCCTTGGACCAGGAATGCGACCGTGGGCCACGGCCACTGTCGCAGGGGACCAGCGTCGTCCCTGGCGTACAGCTTGAGGTCGTGGGGGAGGCGGATGGAGTCCACTGTCTTGGCCAAAACATCCTTCAACAAGGGTTTCCAATCCCAAAGTGGTACTACAAGGATGACCTGAGTACGATCCTCCTTGAGTTTCTGAACGACCTCTCCCTAAAAATGAAAAGGAGGGTTTATCCACAGTCTCTTGTTCCATTTCACTGCCCATGCATCGTCAGCTAAGCGCTTGAAAAGCTTTTTTAACTCGTTGCAAAAGGCATCCTTGGCGGGCATTGGCGGGCTTTGCGCAGTTTGGGTACCTGAGTGTCCCTTCGTCGCTCCGGCAGCAAGATGCTGTAGGATGCAGTGGCGTTTACCTCACTAATCCCTTTATCCTCACAAGAAATTGTGTTCACCTTCCTACTCAAAAAGTCTTTTGCACTTCGGTACCCAGAGTGCAAGAAACGAAGGCTGGGAGCTTCTGTCTCCGCAGATTCCAAAATAAAGCAACATCTGTGTCCTACAGGGGCCACTTTAGTCTTTGTTAAAAAGTGATGACCTAAAGAAAGTCGTACTTGATGGCGGCTCTATAAGAAAAATCCTTTAAGACAACAATCTGTACCTTACCTTCCTCCCATCAATCCTGGGCAACCATGTGCGCCTTCAGGAACAAACCTCTACTCCCTCCTGAAAGGGCATGACCTGAAACACCTTCCAAGTTAACGGGGTGAGGTGAAGTGTCCACACATTCGTGGGGTAAAAGTCTTTCTGACTGAAGATTCACTTCACTACCATTGTCACAAAGACACGTAGCAAGGTGTTTGTTTCCCTTGTTGTCAGGAACCCACAAAGGACAAATGAATAGACGAGCTCGGTATGTGTTGGGAACACCGATCTCCGGAACATTCCTATATCCATCCGCCTCAACCGGCCCTGGTCCCGCAGACAGCGCTCCAATGTCCACGATCGGACATTCAGGGAAACGCCTGATTGTTCGTGGGGGGGCCACACAGCCTTGACGCCTCTATTCCTGATAATCCCCCTCATACTCCTGTTACAGGGTTTCCCAGGAACCGTCCTTGTCCTCCCACTGGTCTCCCAGACCTTCTTCGCGTAGATTCCCTTCTCCATCGGGGGCATCCTTGCCCTCCGTCGTCACATTATTATAGTAATCCTCATCAGAACCAGCAACTTGGTGCACTAATGCACCACAACCTGAATGAGGGATCCGCTGACCAGATGATACTTTCTCTCGTCCGCCTTTCGTGCCCTTGGAGGTCCCCTTGCCCTTATCAGCGCTCATTCCCGTGGAATGTCCCGAGAATTCGCCACTGGGTTGGCCTTTTCACTTGAAAAACTTTGCCTTTCCCATCATTACCCTTGGCGGAAATGGACTTACAATTTCCATTTCAAAATTTTTCTGGAGAGCTTCCTTGGCTGGATTAGCTCTGGTTTCCCTTGCCTCCAGAGGTTTGCTGGCCTTTACTGCCTTTACCTTTTCCACGGGGGGTCGATTGGCGACTTTCATCCAACTTCTTGATGGCGGCCTTGGGCAGATCTTTACTGGTTTCTTGAGCCACTCTTTCCGCATCGCTCTTATTCCACCAGTGTTTCTCGGTAGAATGCGTCTTGGCACGGTTAGTGTGACCGAAGGAAAAACAAATGGCACAGTGTTTTGACTGCGTATTTTTTACATTCTTCGTATTCCCACCTTTAGAGGGGTGATTTCGGCTCAATCCTACATGGAATTGCTGATGATTGGCATCCGCAAATTTTTGAAACTCCTACCTGAAAACCCACGGCTTTGCCACTAGCCGAGTTCCTCCAAAGGAGACACCTCGGTTTACCACTTCATGAAAAATATCTCTGTCCTCCTTCTCCGCGAATTTCAATCTCCAAGCACCATTTTTTTCCTTACACCCGGAAAAGCTAGTTGGAGAGCACTTTTTAAGGTCATCTCTGACCTGAAAACGACCCGAGCCCTTAGGGATTCCAGTGACTACGGTCCACCAGGATTTGACCTTCTCGTTGGACTGTTCCTGCCTCAGCGATGCAGCTGTGTCGGCAGGCATTTTCGCGAAGATAAAGGCCTTCATTTCGCCATCCGACAGATGTTTGCCAGCACTCTCAGCCTCATTCACAAGATTTCCAAAGTGTTGCCGCTTATTCAGAACTTCGTGAGGAACGAGCTTGGGAATGTTCGGGAAGGAGGTGAGGAGGGTGCGGTAGTGGTCCTCAGGCCACCTACTTCCTCGTCCCTCAAGCAGAGCACACAGCTCACTGTAAGTGATCGGGTTAGAGGAATCAGCCCTATCAGTGTAGGATTGAATCCACGTATCACGAATGGGACCCTCTAAACACTCGAGGAGAGCATCAAGCTTCTCATCGTCTCAAAGCTTGTTCTTACCAACCCGCAGAGAAAATTCTCTTTTGAAAACAGTCCACCGGGGAGGGTTGCCATTATATTTTGGTTGTTTTGCAATGGCTCTAAGTTCAGCCCTCACAGGGTTAATAATGTCCTCAATGCCGCCGCCACGATCCAGGATTGCATTGACCTGGGCAGCACCTGAGGCGCCAGCGGCACCCAAAAGACTCTGGGCGAGCAACATCTGAGGCGCAATCATGGCATCGGGGTATCTCTTCTCAGCCAAAATTTCCTTTTCCTCCTTCTTCCTCGCTTCTGAAACACGCTGACGATTTTTACTCTCAAAAACTCTCTCTTTTCATTTTTCTAGTTTTTTCTTTTTATCTTCCGCTCTGGATTCCGTACTGGGCGCGAGTGAAAAAACTTCAGTCGCTTCATCGGCAACGGAACAATGTTGATTATTGCTTTTTGGGCTGTGCCTCCTGCTCTAGTTACCAAAATATGCTTTGGAAATAAACCAGGAACTCGACTTGAATGTGGAGACAGCGAAGCAAAGGATAAGGATCGTGGCAACCAGAAGAATGGGATACAATAGCATGTGGGACTGCAGTACAAAGACAGTGCTGTGTATTGACATTGCATCGCCTTTATCAGGTGCTTGCATGCTTAGGAATCACAGAGCATAGGGCAGAAAATGGCTTAACTTGAAAACCAGACAATCAGACGATCAAAAATCAGATTCCCCATATCAAAAATAGGTGGAATATCACATTTTATGTCTTGAAATAATTTTGTGTGCCTCAGCATTAAATAAATGTGTGACTGCAGAACTCAGTAGCAACTGCCCTGACGATGTCAGAACTCAGTAGGAACTGCCATAATCTGGTCTCATGCACTCCACCACCAAAATGACCAAAAACGGGCCCCGACACCAAAATTTAGGATGATACATCAAGATATGCGCAATTTTATGGCAGATTCAAATATGCAAATGTTTTTTGATAATTCAGCGATATGTGTGTGAAATTCAGCTTTTTGTGATCAGGCTGAGCGCCTTCATGCATAGAAATATATCTTAAACAAAATAGATGTTCACCATGCTTCCACCTAACTTATCTTCATACCTAGACCAAGTGTCATAGCCTCAAGCTCAAAGATACTAAAACAAACAAGCTATCAGTCTCATTCTGGGTCAGTGCGGGTGGGCTGACCACTGCCCTCAGCAAAAGATGCCTCAGGGGTTTCAGCAATACTGTGGGGTGGGACAAATGATCAGATGATTAGAAACAGATCCCCCAATCAAACAAAAGCATTAAAACAAAAATGACTTAAATGATGGGCTAGGTACTATTTTCGACACTCTCCCAGACTGAGAGCTCGTCGAGGACAAAGGCTTCGTAGGTGTACGGTGGTGCTTTCAGCTATTCCAGTCTCAATCCTGCGCAAAATTGCTGCAGATTGACATCAGTGACAATTACTAATCTTGGTAATCAATGAATAAATTGACCATGGATTAGGCAAGAATCAAGGCTGAAACACAGGCACTACAACCAATAAGGCCTGTTGTGTGTAGTCTTCGTCGTCTTCCCTTGAAATTACGCCGCTGGATTACCCCAAAACGCTCGTAGTGGAAGATAATGGTCTCCTTTCCACGTAGTCCCTCAATTCAAATGCATGGGTGGATGGGACCCCAATCTGAAACAATTAGAGCAAGTTCTTAGCCTGCACTAGCTCTTCGTCGCGTAGCACGGCCGCTTTGCACTGCGTCGATTTGAAGTAGACCCGTCAAAGTTGTCATGAGCGCTTCATACCTCTTTTTTTCCCCCACACTTGGAAACTTCTGGGCTCTTTGTCCGCATAGGCTCAGTTTGTAACTTCCTTGGACTTGAACGTTTACTATCCTTGGCAGTCCACGTCCCAGAAAGAACTCCCTTGCGACATCCTCAGAGCCTTTGTCCACTTCAAAGGGGTATTGTTCTTCTTGAGGCTTCCTGAAAGGGGTAACAGTACTTGAAGTGCTCACTGTTCCACAGCGGAGTTTGTGGTTGTAACTCACTCCAACAGACACCTTTGATTTTCAGTTTCCACCTCCTGTACTTGTTTTCATTCTCTTTCTTCTGTTTCAGCGCTTTTCTTGTTCATCTGGCGCTTTTTCTCAAAGTCACGCCAGTCATGCGTGCAGCGTGTTCTCCAGAATCTGGCTCCTGGTGACCGTCACCTGTATCTTCTTCAAGTGGAGGAAGGTCTTCTGAAGGAGGAGGCAGGTCTTCTGCTTCTTCATCCTGTATTCCCCTCTTTTCCTTTTTCTTCTGTAACCTTTGGCTCAGCTCTCTGCATTTCTTCAGAGCAGAGTTGTATCTGGGCTGATGTTCGATACAGAAGCGTGCAAAAACTTCATTTACACGACCTCCCTCTAGCACAAATGCCTTCACTGGCTCCCAGATGCTATCCGCTGTGCCATACCCTTGCCATTCCACTAGAAACCGCCACCCCTGCTTATAGCGCGCCTGCAAGATTGATTCCACAAGATAGTTGCCTTGCGTGTGCATCTCCTTGACATCGTACACTGGCAGACTCTGTCCCATCTCGTCTCTCACGTCTCTTTGGTCTGTTTCTTCAGCTTCCAGCTCTTCATCTTCGTTCGCTGCTTCAGCCTGAAATTCGTCTGATTCAGAGTCAGGATTCACGCTGAGTGAGAACGGCCACTGCTTGAGGTACTTGTGTGCAATGTTAACTTCAACGCCTAGCGTCGGTGAACAGCACGCTGTGATGCCTCCTCCCGTCACGCCAGTAACCAAGTACAGGCCGTAAAAGGTTTGAGTTTTGAGGTTTGATTTTGCGGGTACTAGACGCCTTTCGGCCCCGGGGGGCCACCTGGTCGGGCCACGTGATATCCTCCCCACCCAATCCTAGTGGGGGGCCCTCCAAGACGCACCTCCTGCCTGCTGGCGGAGTCCCCCGGGTTCACAGAGCTCGGAGCCCCGTCCCTCCCCGGGTTCCCCATTTCGCCACTCCCCGGTCAGTGCATCAATTCGCAGCCGTGGCTGCGGGCGCTTACCCACTGCGTCGCCCCCCTAATGCGTTGTCGCCCGGGGCGCCGGTGCTGCCCGGCCCGTTCTACTGGCTTGTCGCCAGTGGGACCCCCTTGGGCTGGCGCGGAGGCTGCCTAGCCTAGGGGTTGGGGCGTGGCGCAATGCGCCACTACTGCCTTGGTGGGTGCAGTGCCCCGTCCGTGTGTGCGCGGCGCTCGCGGCCGGTTCGGGGGGCTCGGGCTGGTACCTGGTGTTGTGTCTCCCCCGTTTCCCCCATCCCGCCCCGCGTGTCCCGCGCTGCGTGTGGCGGGCCGTCCCGTCCGGGTGTCCCTTACCCTCGCTCGCTGGTACGCCATTCCACGCGGTCTGTGCGTTCCGCGAGCTCGGTCCAGTCGCCCTTCTGGTAGTCCCCGCGTGCCCTTTGCGTGTGTGTGCGCTTGCGCTCCCGCGGCGTCCGCTCCCACCTCCCCTGGGTGGTGTGGCGTGCGCACCTCGCGCGGTCCCGGCACTTGGCGCTGGTAGGGCCGTTCCACGTGGTCCGTGCCCCTCCGCGTGTCCTGCCCCGGTCCCTTGCTCCGTCTGGCGTGCTTGGGGGGGGGCGGTCTGGTCCCGGTCCCCCCCTACTTGGCTGTTGTTGCGGGGGGCGTCTGAGGTCAGGCGCTCCCCCTCCCCTGACTGCCCGCCCCCTGGGCGGGCTGTTGGGGTCCGCTACCCACGTGCTGTGGGCGCGGGTGTGTGGGTGTCGGGGCCCAACATTGTCCCCTTGGCCTGCATGCCCTGTGGGGGCTGCGTGCCGCGAAGGTGGTGTGGTGGGGGGCCGTCTTCGGGGGGGGGACTGGCCTGCCACTGTTGTGAGGGGTGTCTGGTGTCAGGCGCTGTCCCTCCCCCAACCGCCCGTCCTCTGGGGCGGGCAGCCGGGTTCCCGCGACCCGTGTGTTCCGGGTGCGGTCGGTGCGGGCGTTGGGACCCAGCAGCGGCTCCACAGCGTGTGCCCTTGCGGGCCGGCGTTGCGCGCCGTGGGAATGGCGGAAGGGCGTCCCCGGGGGGGTTGCCTTCGGCCGTTGTGAGGGGCGTCTGGGGTCAGGCGCTCCCCCTCCCCTGGCTGCCCGCCCTTCAGGCGGGCTGCCGGGGCCCACTACCCACTGGCTGTGGGTGCGGGGGGGTGCGGGCGTGGGGACCCATCACCAACCCCACAGCGCGCCCTCCTGCGAGCTGGCTTTGCGCGCTGTGGGGGCGGCACGAGGGCGCCTTGGGGGGGCGCCTCCTGCCTGGGTGTGGGGCGTCCGGGGTTGGGCGCTCTCCCACCCCCGACTGCCCGCCCTCTGCGCGGGCTGCCGGGGCCCACTACCCACTTGCTGTGGGTGCCCGGGGGTGCGGGCGTGGGGACCCGTCACCAACCCCACAGCGCGCGTTCTTGCGCGCTGTGGGGGCGGCATGAGGGTGCCCGGGGGGGGCGTCCGGGGTGAAGCGCGCCCCCACCCCCGACTGCCCGCCCTCTGGGCGGCCTGCCGGGGCCCACTACCCACTGGCTGTGGGTGCGGGGGGGTGCGGGCGTGGGGACCCGTCACCAACCCCACAGCGCGCGCTCTTGCGTGCTGCCTTTGCGCGCTGTGGGGGCGGCACAACGGCGCCCGAGGGGGGCGCCTCCTGCCTGGTGTGGGGCGTCCGGGGTCGGGCGCTCTCCCACCCCCGACTGCCCGCCCTCTGGGCGGGATGCAGGGGCCCACTACCCAACGGCTGTGGGTGCGGGGGGGTGCGGGCGTGGGGGACCGTCACCAACCCCACAGCGCACTCTCTTGCGTGCTGTGGGGGCGGCATGAGGGTGCCCGGGGGGGGCGACTCTTGCCTGGGTGTGGGGCGTCCGGGGTCGGGTCCTCTCCCACCCCCGACTGCCCGCCCTCTGGGCGGGCTGCCAGGGCCCACTACCCACTGGCTGTGGGTGCGGGGGGGTTGCGGGCGTGGGGACCCGGCACCAACCCCAGAGCGCGCGCTCTTGCGAGCTGGCTTTGCGCGCTGTGGGGGCGGCATGAGGGTGCCCTGAGGGGGCGCCTCTTGCCTGGGTGTGGGGCGTCCGGGGTCGGGCGCTCTCCCACCCCCAACTGCCCGCCCTCTGGGCGGGCTGCCGGGGCCCACTACCCACTGGCTGTGGGTGCGGGGGGGGGGCGGGCGTTGGGACCCGTCACCAACCCCACAGCGCGCGCTCTTGCGTGCTGTAGGGGCGGCATGTGGGTGCCCGGGGGGGGGCGCCTCTTGCCTGGGTGTGGGGCGTCCGGGGTCGGGGGCGCTCTCCCACCCCCGACTGCCCCCCCTCTGGGCGGGCTGCCGGGGCCCACTACCCACTGGCTGTGGGCCCGGGTGGATGCGGGCGTGGGGACCCGTCACCAACCCCACAGCGCGCAATCTTGCGAGCTGGCTTTGCGCGCTGCGGGGGCGGCACGAGGGCGCCCGCGGGGGGCGCCTCCTGCCTAGGTCTGGGGCGTCCGGGGTCCGGCGCTCTCCCATCCCCGACTGCCCAGCCTCTAGGCGGGCTGCCGGGGCCCACTTCCCACTGGCTGTGGATGCGGGGGGATGCGGGCGTGGGGGCCCTCTGGGCGGGCTGCCGGGGCCCACTACCAACCGGCTGTGGGTGCGGGGGGCCGCGGGCGTGGGGACCCGTCACCAAACCCACAGCGCACTCTCCTGCGTGCTGTGGGGGCGGCATGAGGGTGCCCGGGGGGGGCGCCTCTTGCCTGGGTGTGGGGCGTCCGGGTTCCGGCGCTCTCCCACCCCCGACTGCCCGCCCTCTGGGCGGGCTGCCGGGGCCCACTACCCACTGGCTGTGGGTGCGGAGAGGTTGCGGGCGTGGGGACCTGTCACCAACCCCACAGCGCGCGCTCTTGCGTGCTGTGGGGGCGGCATGAGGGTGCCCGGGGGGGGCACCTCTTGCCTGGGTGTGGGGCGTCCGGGGTGGGGCGCTCTCCCATCCCCGACTGCCCGCCCTCTGGGCGGCCTGCCGGGGCCCACCACCCACTGGCTGTGGGTGCGAGGGGGTGCAGGCGTGGGGACCCGTCACCAACCCCACAGCGCGCGCTCTTGCGTGCTGGCTTTGCGGGCTGTGGGGGCGGCACAAGGGCGCCCGGGGGGGGCGCCTCCTGCCTGGTGTGGGGCGTCTGGGGTCGGGCGCTCTCCCACCCCCGACTGCCCGCCCTCTGGGCGGGCTGCCGCTGCCCACTACCCACTGGCTGTGGGTGCGGGGGGGTGCGGGCGTGAGGACCTGTCACCAACCCCACAGCGCGCGCTCTTGCGAGCTGGCTTTGCGCGCTTTTGGGGCGACACGAGGTTGCCCGGGGGGGGCGCCTCCTGCCTGGCTGTGGGGCGTCCGGGGTCAGGCGCTCTCCCATCCCCGACTGCGCGCCCTCTGGGCGGGCTGCCGGGGCCCACTACCCACTGGCTGTGGGTGCGGGGGGGTGCGGGCGTGCGGACCTGTCACCAACCCCACAGCGCGCGCTCTTGCGAGCTGGCTTTGCGCGCTTTTGGGGCGACACGAGGTTGCCCGGGGGGGGCGCCTCCTGCCCGGCTGTGGGGCGTCCGGGGTCAGGCGCTCTCCCATCCCCGACTGCGCGCCCTCTGGGCGGGCTGCCGGGGCCCACTACCCACTGGCTGTGGGTGTGGGGGGGTGCGGGCGTGGGGACCCATCACCAACCCCACAGCGCGCTGGCTTTGCGCGCTGTGGGGGCGGCATGAGGGTGTCCGGGGGGGGCGCCTCTTGCCTGGGTGTGGGGCGTCCGGGGTCAGGCGCTCTCCCATCCCCGACTGCGCGCCCTCTGGGCGGGCTGCCGGGGCCCACTACCCACTGGCTGTGGGTGGGGGGGGTGCGGGCGTGGGGACCCATCACCAACCCCACAGCGCGCTGGCTTTGCGCGCTGTGGGGGTGGCATGAGGGTGCCCGGGGGGGGCACCTCTTGCCTGGGTGTGGGGCGTCCGGGGTGGGGCGCTCTCCCACCCCCGACTGCCCGCCCTCTGGGCGGCCTGCCGGGGCCCACTACCCACTGGCTGTGGGTGCGAGGGGGTGCGGGCGTGGGGACCCGTCACCAACCCCACAGCGCGCGCTCTTGCGTGCTGGCTTTGCGGGCTGTGGGGGCGGCACAAGGGCGCCCGGGGGGGGCGCCTCCTGCCTGGTGTGGGGCGTCCGGGGTCGGGCGCTCTCCCATCCCCGACTGCCCGCCCTCTCGGCGGGCTGCCGGGGCCCACTACCCACTGGCTGTCGGTGCGGGGGGGGGCGGGCGTGGGAACCCGTCACCAACCCCACAGCGCGCGCTCTTGCGTGCTGGCTTTGCGCGCTGTGGGGTGGCACGAGGGCGCCCGGGGGGGGCGCCTCCTGCCTGGCTGTGGGGCGTCCGGGGTCGGGCGCTCTCCCACCCCCGACTGCCCGCCCTCTGGGCGGGATTCCGGGGCCCACTGCCCGCTGGCTGTGGGTGTGGGGGGGTGCGGGCGTGGGGACCCGTCACCAACCCCACAGCGCGCTGGCTTTGCGCGCTGTGGGGGCGGCATGAGGGTGCCCGGGGGGGCGCCTCTTGCTTGGGTGTGGGGCGTCCGGGGTCGGGCACTCTCCGACCCCCGACTGCCCGCCCTCTGGGCGGGCTGCCGGGGCCCGCTACCCACTGGCTGTGGGTGCGGGGGGGTGCGGGCGTGGGGACCCGTCACCAACCCCACAGCGCGCGCTCTTCCGAGCTGGCTTTGCGCGCTGTGGGGGCGGCACGAGGGCGCCCGGGGGGGGCGCCTCTTGCCTGGGTGTCGGGCGTCCGGGGGCGGGCGCTCTCCCACCCCCGATTGCCTGCCCTCTGGGCGGGCTGCCGGGGCCCACTACCCACTGGCTGTGGGTGCGGGGGGGTGCGGGCGCGTGTGTGCGTGTGCGTGCCCGGGCGCGTTTTGGTGCGCCTCACCTTTCCTTTGGCCGTTCCTGCTTCGCTCTTTGCTTGTTCGGCCCCCTCCTGGCTGGGGTTGCCCTGTTTGTGGTTGTTGTTGGTTTTTTTTTTTGTTTCTTTTCCACTTCTCCCCCTGGTCGCGCCCCCGTACACTGGCAGACTCTGTCCCATCTCGTCTCTCACGTCTCTTTGGTCCGTTTCTTCAGCTTCCAGCTCTTCATCTTCTTTCGCTGCCTCAGCCCCAAATTCGTCTGATTCAGAGTCAGGATTCACGCTGAGTGAGAACGGCCACTGCTTGAGGTACTTGTGCGCAACGTTAACTTCGACGCCTAGCGTCGGTGAACAGCACGCTGTGATGCCTCCTCCTGTCACGCCAGTAACCAAGTACAGGCCGTAAAAGAGCGTGTTCTCATTCTCTGCAGCTGTCCTTCCTTGAAATCTGTCCCGGTGAACCAAGACGCAATCTCCCACCAGGTACTTGGCCGCTGTCCACTTTCTGTCCAAATACTTGTGCCTTGTTGTCCGTTTCCTCCTCAATTGATCCTGCAGGGTTTGCGCCAGCCGATTTTGTTCTTGAATCGACGATTCCACGTCCTGATTTCCAGCGTGCCCAAATGGCATCTCCAATCTCCACGTTCGACGACCGAAGAAAATATCTGAAGGTGAGTACCCTGTCTTTCCAGGTTCTCTGTTGTTCATCACGAACGTAGCTTAATCCGTCAGCCTTGGCCAATTCTTGGACTTCTCCTTGTGCATCAAGAGCCTGATGTCCTCTCTGTATTCCCCATTTTTCCGTTCACAGAATCCGTTTGACTGCGGCGAGTAAGGCTGCCCGAAAGTCACTTCCACTCCCATTGCGTTAAAGGTGTTGCGCAACCAACCTGTCTCGCTTGTGAACCGTATGTCACGGTCCGAATACAACCCCGGCATGGCTCCGTAGTGCTTAATCCAGTGTTGGTGCACCAGGAACAGCACTTGTTCACCTCCGATCTTTTTCTTGCAGCGCGCAACTTGGCGGAAACTTGATAAGGAGTCCACAATCATAAGACAGTTCTCGAACTGCCCATAACTTTGACGGTCGATAAAGTCCACGTAGACCAAGGAGTTAACCAAGGCTGGTAAAGGCAAGCAACCCACCAAGCCTCTGTCCTTCGGCCGGTTTCTTTTCGCATAGAGGCAAGCTTCACACGTCTCCTACAAGCGGTTTATCCTTTCCAACATCTTCGCATCTTCTTCCCTTGTGTAGAAGAAACGATTGAACTCCCACAACCAGCTTCTTGACTCCGGATGTCCTTCAACGTCGTGCACCCAGAGGAGGATCTTGTTCAAGTGTTGCGCTGGTACACAGGTCCTGATCTCGTTCCTCAGCAAACCATCGCCAGCTACACTCCAGAGGACGTCCTCTATGATCGCATACTTTGCTTCCCCAAGTTTGTCCAATACGTCCTTATACTCTTCTTCATAGTTCTTGGGATTGATCGCACTCAAGAGTTCGGGTTTCTCAGGACTCAAGTCAAGCTGCGTGTCCATCCGTCGGAAGGCTTGCTTGGAAAGGTCTTCTCTCTTCATTTGCAACCTTTCATCAAAGTGGGTGCGGCTGAGATAGTCGCTGAGCTCATTCTTTAAGCCTTGTATGTGGGGATATGCAGCTGTAGTTGAGATAGGAAAACCCACCATCCCCGTAGTCTGGGGTTCGCTGGAGGTAAACTCTTCAAAAAGGTTGAGGTTGAAGCTTGATCACAGAGCCATACCACCGGGTTGTCTCCCAGTAACCTTGTCTGCAAACTCAATAACAGCACTCCAGCCAGTAACTCCCTCTCGTACACTGAGTAATTGGATCTAGCCGAGTTCCACTTCCAATTCCAGTGGCCAAGGGGAATCAAATGGAACTCGTTGCAGTCATAAAAATGCTTCAAACTTCCGTCTCAATCAATGCCTGCTGTCTTCAGTTCACTCCGTATTTGTTCAACTGCACCTTCGTTGATATGTTGCCACTGGTACAAACTGCCTCCACGGCCTTCATCAGATGCGTCAGAAATAAACACAAGTTCACCGTCTGCTCAAGGAACTCCCAATATCGATAGTGAAGCCAACTTTAACTCTAGTTGCTCCAACTCGGCCTGGTGTGCTGGTGTCCACTCCCACCTTTCACTCTTCTTTTTCAAATTCGTTAACAACACCGAGGAATAGGTAACGTTGCGAATGTGTTGCGGTAAAAATTGCAGCTGCCTATGAAGGCCCGGATGTCTTGCACTCGTTGAACAGGATGATCCCGTATCGTAGCCTTCAACAACGGGGCAACTTTGTCCTCCACAGGTTTCCACCACTGATATCCCACCTCGAAACCTAAATACTTAACGACTTCTCGCATGAACTTGCACTTCTCGATTTTCACTCGCGTGTTGCACTCGTCACAAACAGAGAGGAACTCGTCTATCAACGTCTTGTGGTCTTCAGTGGTATTTGATCCCAGGAAGACGTCGTTTATGTAGGCCTCAATCACTGCTCCCTTTCTCAGGAGCTGCTGGACCTTTGGACGGCGCTTCATTATGGCGATGATCTGGTTCATCAACACTTGGAACGTGGCAGGTACATTCGCCAACCCAAACGCCATCACGTTCCATCGAAATACTTGCCCGTTGGGTGCAATCACCGCACTGAGTTCCTTCGCTCTCTCCGTCAGGTCGATCTGCCAGAAGCCTGAACGTTTATCAAGTTTGGTCTTGTACTTCGTCTGGGCTGCCCCTTCAATGGCTCGTTCAAGGTTTGGTATCCTCGCTGAGTGCCTTTTGAGTCTCTCGTTAAGCTTAGCGTAGTGCACGACCAGTCTCTTAGCGCTTGACCCAGGCTTCGCAACAAGGAAACAAGGTGAACAGTGCTTCCGAAATTCTTTTCCTTCATATCTGGACATTAACTTATCATCACAGCATTTGTAGATCTGCCTCATGGTCTCTTTTTCGTCCTCCTAGTTCAACGGTATGGGTCTGGACCTCGGGGTTGAGGTCTTGTGCTCGTTGGTGACTTCGAGGTCCATTTGTATCAGCTTTTTGCATGACCCTGGTGACATAAGAGGACCGAACACCACCTTGTGTTTGCTTGGGAGACCTTGCAGTTCTGCAGGATGCTTCTTCAAAGCTTCGTCAAAGCCATCGTTGCTCTTCAGGTTTGACTTGCCATACTCTTGTCGTTCTGCAGCTTGCAGGTCCATTATCAATCCAGTCAAGTCCACGTGATAGGTGTTATCCTCCTCCTCGTCAGAAGCCTCGCCAGGTGAAAGTTCTTTCTCCGACAACTCTAACATGTACAACGCTTGCAGTTCCTCTTCCCTGGAACAGGGTCCATGGTAATGAGTTTTCCATTTTTCTTTCAACATTCTTTCTTGCTCCTTCTCGCCCAACTGAAATATCTTCTCCTCGAGAATTCGCTTGCTTGTTTCAGCGTCTTCTCGGGAGCATGGCCATCCGCAAGGCATTGCCTTTTTCCCATATTCCTTGTCCGTACAGACCTCAACGTTGTGCTGCACCAAGCTCTCCGGAGCCATCAACTCGATCGACTTCCCCTTGTGCAAATTGTCAAGTTCCGCCTCGCACATGAGAACTTCTGTCAGGTCCTTGTACTCCTGGTAACTACACCTGGGAGGTTGTTGCTCTTCGGTCAGCTTGTGCCAACTTTTCTTCTTCGTTCAAACTCTCTGGTGGATATTTACATCCGCCTCACATCTTGGCTCACTGCAAACAGCGTCTTCATCGTCACTGTTGCTTCTTGAATCTGACATACCTTCTTCCTTCTCAGGGGTCACTTTGGAATTGGTGTCTTCTTTTGGTGTTGTTGGGAGCAGTGACGAGGACAGGTCCATTGTGCTCTTCAGCTCCTTGACTGACCAGCCACGGTTCATCTTTGTCAACCACTTCACTGTGGGCTCGTGCAGCTCCTCAATGGGTATCTGCATCGCTGCCCCATCAACCAAACCGATCACAGTCCCCCACTTTGTTGCAGCAAGTGGTTTGCTCGCCCCATAGGGGACATATTGGGGACAATCGGGTAAAGGCACTCGTTGCACTGTCAGTTGGTCCAGCAGTCTTCTCCATCTACGGCTTTCACCGACAGGTCCCCAATCTGGAGTAACCAAGACCACTTCTGCGCGATCAAGCACAACTTTCACAAAACATCTGTAAAGGTGTGACCAGGGGGGGTTTGTCCATAGTGTGCCCATCAACCCGCAACGAGTAATGGTAGCAACTGTTCTTCATAGTACAATAGAGCCCAAGCGCAAAACAAGTAACGTGTCAAGCAACGCCAGAGTGCGCCGCCACGAAAAGCGCAACGAAAACCGCACCGGCAAGGAAAACCAACAAAAGGTGGCACCGAAAGAATGCCTATGCTCACCCCCGCTCACATAGGGAAAGAAAGGTATGCCCGCACGCGCATGCCCGGAACGCCGCAAGGCCATCACCGCCACGGACGAGCAACATGGTATGAAGGGACGAGCAACATGGTATGAAGGGACAAACGGGGAGGAACAAAAAGACCACCGAGGTAAAGCACAACACAAAAAAAAAAAAAAAAAAAAAAAAAAAAAAACCAAGCATACACACGTGACTAGTGGGGTCCAAGTATGTTGCCACGCTACGCTACGTAACCGAGACGTGCCCACCGCCCACCCGCACGCCCGCATATGTAGGAGGCGAAAGGGAGCGAAAGGGAACAAAAGGTATGCCGCCGCATGCAAACGAATAGTAGACAAGCCACACACCGCCACCAAGAACGCAAGTATGTTACCATGTCGTGCCACGTCGCCAACCGCGGAGTTGCGTGGGTGGGTTAGAACACACAAATAGCCAGGGAGGGGGACACGAGCAGCAAACACACAAATAGCATAGCGCCGGCGAGTGCCGGGTCCCAACAAACACACGTGCACGCACCCATGTTCTCTTCCCCTCACAGGTCCCGAGGAGAAGCGTATGCTCCTGTCTGCGTCGTCCGGGCGTTGAAGTAGGGTTGTCTTAGACGCTTAGGCAAGTATTGCGTTGTGCCGTCGTCACACATAAGCGAACGCCCGGCAAGGCGGGAGGACTAGGACACGTTAAGGTAGTGGGGAAAGAAGCAGGTATGTTGCATGTCACGCCGCGCGTGCGGAACGGGCGACGAGAAAAGGTAGCGACCAAAGGGGGGTGGAGACAAGACGGGAGCAAGTGGGGCGACAAACCTACGCGCAAGCCGGTCGCACACGCATGTCGCTTGACGTACCAGCCAGCTCGAGGTGCCGTGTCGCGACAAAACCGCCGCCGCCGCACGCTTGTTTACGCACCCTTCTCTCCCTACGCAGGTTCAAAAGAGGAAGCCCGGGCCGACAAGGAAAAAGACAGAGACACGCAACAAAGCGGAGGCAGGGAAAAAGTGCATGCCAGGGAGAGGAGTAGAGGAAAGGGTAAAGAGCAACGAAGCCGCGAAAGGAACAAGGGGTAGCCAGCGAACGAGCAAGGGGCGCACACAGAGGAGGGGACACGGCGGGCACATAGCGAGCACAACACCGCACCGAGACACCGGAGAGGGGAGCACCGGAGGACCAAGGAAAGAGTAGCACCACGCACCACAACACGCACGGAACAGACACCACACACACCGCACACACCCAACGAACCCCGGCAACCCACCCGGCAGTGGGCGGGCAGACGGGAGAGGGACAGTGCCTGACCCCAAGCGCCCCTCACCATGGTGGAAGGCACCCCCCCCGGGGACGCCCTTCCGCCACCCCCACAGCGAGCAACGCCGGCCCGCAAGGGCGCGCGCTGTGGGGCCGGTGCTGGGCCCCCACGCCCACACCGACCGCACCCGGGACACGCGGGTCGCGGAACCCTGGCTGCACGCTCCGGAGGACGGGCGGCCGGGGGAGGGACAGCGCCTGGCACCAAGCGCCCCTCACAACGGTGGAAGGCAGCCCCCCCCGGGGACGCCCTTCCGCCACCCCCACAGCGAGCAACGCCGGCCCGCAAGGGCGCACGCTGTGGGGCCGGTGCTGGGTCCACACGCCCGCATCGACCGCACCCGGGACACACGGGTCGCGGAACCCTGGCTGCACGCTCCGGAGGACGAGCGGCCGGGGGAGGGACAGCGCCTGCCACCAGGCGCCCCTCACAACGGTGGAAGGCACCCCCCCCGGGGACGCCCTTCCGCCACCCCCACAGCGAGCAACGCCGGCCCGCAAGGGCGCACGCTGTGGGGCCGGTGCTGGGCCCCCACGCCCACACCGACCGCACCCGGGACACGCGGGTCGCGGAACCCTGGCTGCACGCTCTGGAGGACGGGCGGCCGGGGGAGGGACAGCGCCTGGCACCAAGCGCCCCTCACAACGGTGGAAGGCAGCCCCCCCCGGGGACGCCCTTCCGCCACCCCCACAGCGAGCAACGCCGGCTCGCAAGGGCGCACGCTGTGGGGCCGGTGCTGGGTCCACACGCCGGCATCGACCGCACCCGGGACACACGGGTCGCGGAACCCTGGCTGCGCGCTCCGGAGGACGAGCAGCCGGGGGAGGGACAGCGCCTGACACCAGGCGCCCCTCACAACGGTGGAAGGCACCCCCCCCGGGGACGCCCTTCCGCCACCCCCACAGCGAGCAACGCCGGCCCGCAAGGGCGCACGCTGTGGGGCCGGTGCTGGGTCCACACGCCCGCATCGACCGCACCCGGGACACACGGGTCGCGGAACCCTGGCTGCGCGCTCCGGAGGACGAGCAGCCGGGGGAGGGACAGCGCCTGACACCAGGCGCCCCTCACAACGGTGGAAGGCACCCCCCCCGGGGGCGCCTTTCTGCCAGCCCCACAGCGAGCAACGCCGACCCGCAAGGGCGCACGCTGTGGGGCCGGTGCTGGGTCCCCGCGCCCACACCGACCGCACCCGGGACACACGGGTCGCGGAACCCTGGCTGCACGCTCCGGAGGACGAGCAGCCGGGGGAGGGACAGCGCCTGACACCAGGCGCCCCTCACAACGGTGGAAGGCACCCCCCCCGGGGACGCCCTTCCGCCACCCCCATAGCGAGCAACGCCAGCCCGCAAGGGCGCACGCTGTGGGGCCGGTGCTGGGTCCACACGCCCGCATCGACCGCACCCGGGACACGCAGGTCGCGGAACCCTAGCTGCACGCTCCGGAGGACGAGCGGCCGGGGGAGGGACAGCGCCTGACACCAGGCGCCCCTCACAACGGTGAAAGGCACCCCCCCCGGGGACGCCCTTCCGCCACCCCCACAGCGAGCAACGCAGGCCCGCAAGGGCGCACGCTGTGGGGCTGGTGCTGGGTCCACACGCCCACATCAACCGCGCCCGGGACACGCGGGTCGCGGAACCCTGGCTGCACGCTCCAGAGGACGAGCGGCCGGGGGAGGGACAGCGCCTGACACCAGGCGCCCCTCACAACGGTGGAAGGCACCCCCCCCGGGGACGCCCTTCCGCCACCCCCACAGCGAGCAACGCCAGCCCGCAAGGGCGCACGCTGTGGGGCCGATGCTGGGTCCACACGCCCGCATCGACCGCACCCGGGACACACGAGTCGCGGAACCCTGGCTGCACGCTCCGGAGGACGGGCGGCCGGGGGAGGGACAGCGCCTGACACCAGGCGCCCCTCACAACGGTAGAAGGCACCCCCCCCCGGGGACGCCCCTCCGCCACCCCCACAGCGAGCAACGCCGGCCCGCAGGGGCGCACGCTGTGGGGCCGGTGCTGGGTCCACACGCCCGCACCGACCGCACCCGGGACACACGGGTCGCGGAACCCTGGCTGCACGCTCCGGAGGACGAGCGGCCGGGGAAGGGACAGCGCCTGACACCAGGCGCCCCTCACAACGGTGGAAGGCACCCCCCCCGGGGACGCCCTTCCGCCACCCCCACAGCGAGCAACGCCGGCCCGCAAGGGCGCACGCTGCGAGGCCGGTGCTGGGTCCACACGCCCGCATCGACCGCACCCGGGGAACACGGGTCGCAGAACCCCGGCTGCGGGCTCCAAAGGACGAGCGGCCGGGGGAGGGACAGCGCCTGACGACAGGCGCCCCTCACAACGGTGCCAGGCACCCCCCCCGGGGGCGCCCCTCCGCCACCCCCACAGCGAGCAACGCCGGCCCGCAAGGGCGCACGCTGTGGGGCCAGTGCTGGGTCCACACGCCCGCACCGACCGCGCCCGGGACACGCGGGTCGCGGAACCCTGGCTGCACGCTCCGGAGGACGAGCGGCCGGGGGAGGGACAGCGCCTGACACGAGGCGCCCCTCACAACGGTGGAAGGCACCCCCCCCGGGGACGCCCTTCCGCCACCCCCACAGCGAGCAACGCCGGCCCGCAAGGGCGCACGCTGTGGGGCCGGTACTGGGTCCACACGCCCACATCGACCGCACCCGGGACACACGGGTCGCGGAACCCTGGCTGCACGCTCCGGAGGACGAGCGGACAGGGAAGGGACAGCGCCCGACACCAGGCGCCCCTCACAACGGTGGAAGGCACCCCCCCCGGGGACGCCCTTCCGCCACCTCCACGGCGAGCGACGCCGGCCCGCAAGGGCGCACGCTGTGAGGCCGGTGCTGGGTCCACACGCCCGCACCGACCGCGCCCGGGACACGCGGGTCACGGAACCCTGGCTGCACGCTCCGGAGGACGAGCGGCCGGGGGAGGGACAGCGCCTGACACGAGGCGCCCCTCACAACGGTGGAAGGCACCCCCCCCGGGGACGCCCTTCCGCCACCCCCACAGCGAGCAACGCCGGCCCGCAAGGGCGCACGCTGTGGGGCCAGTGCTGGGTCCACACGCCCGCATCGACCGCACCCCGGACCCGCGGGTCGCGGAACCCTGGCTGCACGCTCCGGAGGACGAGTGGCCGGGGGAGGGACAGCGCCTGACACCAGGCGCCCCTCACAACGGTAGAAGGCACCCCCCCCGGGGACGCCCTTCCGCCACCCCCACAGCGAGCAGCGTCGGCCCGCAAGGGCGCACGCTGTGGGGCCGGTGCTGGGTCCACACGCCCGCATCGACCGCGCCCGGGACACGCGGGTCGCGGAACCCTGGCTGCACGCTCCGGAGGACGAGCGGCCCAGGGAGGGACAGTGCCTGACACCAGGCGCCCCTCACAACGGTGGAAGGCAGCCCCCCCCGGGGACGCCCTTCCGCCACCCCCACAGCGAGCAACGCCGGCCCGCAAGGGCGCACGCTGTGGGGCCGGTACTGGGTCCACACGCCCACATCGACCGCACCCGGGACACACGGGTCGCGGAACCCTGGCTGCACGCTCCGGAGGACGAGCGGACAGGGAAGGGACAGCGCCCGACACCAGGCGCCCCTCACAACGGTGGAAAGCACCCCCCCCGGGGACGCCATTCCGCCACCCCCACAGCGAGCAGCGTCGGCCCGCAAGGGCGCACGCTGTGGGGCCGGTGCTGGGTCCACATGCCCGCATCGACCGCACCCGGGACACACGGGTCGCTGAACCCTGGCTGCACGCTCCGGAGGACGAGCGGACAGGGAAGGGACAGCGCCCGACACCAGGCGCCCCTCACAACGGTGGAAGGCACCCCCCCCGGGGACGCCATTCCGCCACCCCCACAGCGAGCAACGCCGGCCCGCAAGGGCGCACGCTGTGGGGCCGGTACTGGGTCCACACGCCCGCATCGACCGCGCCCGGGACACTCGGGTCGCGGAACCCTGGCTGCACGCTACGAAGGACAAGCGCGGCCGGGGGAGGGACAGCGCCTGACACCAGGCGCCCCTCACAACGGTGGAAGGCACCCCCCGGGGACGCCCTTCCGCCACCCCCACAGCGAGCAACGCCGGCCCGCAAGGGCGCACGCTGTGGGGCCGGTGCTGGGTCCACATGCCCGCATCGACCGCACCCGGGACACACGGGTCGCTGAACCCTGGCTGCACGCTCCGGAGGACGAGCGGCGCGGGGAAGGGACAGCGCCTGACACCAGGCGCCCCTCACAACGGTGGAAGGCACCCCCCCGGGGACGCCCTCCCGCCACCCCCACAGCGAGCAACGCCGGCCCGCAAGGGCACACGCTGTGGGGCCGGTGCTGGGTCCACGCCCGCATCGACCGCACCCGGGACACACGAGTCGCGGAACCCTGGCTGCACGCTCCGGAGGACGAGCGGCGGGGGGAGGGACAGCGCCTGACACCAGGCGCCCCCCACAACGGTGGAAGGCACTCCCCCCGGGGACGCCCTTCCGCTACCCCCACAGCGAGCAACGCCGGCCCGCAAGGGCGCACGCTGTGGAGCCGGCGCTGGGTCCGCACGTCCGCATCGACCGCACCCGGGACACACGGGTCGCGGAACCCTGGCTGCCCGCCCCGGAGGACGGGCGACCGGGAGAGGGACAGCGCCTAACACCGGACGCCCCTCGCAACACTGGAAGGCGCCCCCCCGGGGATGCCCATCCACCGCCCCCACACCGAGCAACGCACCAACGCAGCAACGCACCAGCCACGGGACATCCGCACCCCGCCCCCTGCTCTTAGACACAGCGACATAGCAATGGCGGAACCCGCGGCACCACGCAAGACACGCCCCCGATCTCCGACGCTGGACGAAGCACACGAGGTCATCAGGGCGCTGGGACTCAGAGACGGCGAAGGAGACCCCCCACAAGGGGACACGGGCACAGACTCTGACCTGGAGGCATTGCCGGAGCCCCCCACGGGGGGCGCGCCCGCGGAACCTGCGCCGCCGGCGGGCAGCGTACCCGCGATCTGCCCCGCGTGGAAACGGGGCCATTGCACCGGCGAAGGATGGTGCCCCAAACAGCACCCCGAGCCCGATGCCGACGACGGAGCGTTGCCCGAGGTGAAACCCGCGGCCGCACGCGCCGCCCTACGCTACGGGGTGACGCAGGGCTGGATCCTGGATGAGACCGCGCGCGGCAGCCTGAACATCCAGGAGGCCGTCGACCGCGTCACCCACGCGGGACAGGCGGCAGTGGCCCTGCACACCCGGGGCCGCCACGGTGGATCCGCAGAGGGGATCATTGTGGATCCCTCGGGAATGGTGCTGGTCCTGGCGGCGGACATGGTCCGAGGGGTGCTCCACGTGTCCCGCGTGCGGCGGGCGTGCCCACAGTGGACCATCCAGGTGTACACCCCCCCGCGGGCGTGGCCCTTTTCCACATGGGCGGTGCTCGCCGTCATGTGGCACCTGGCACCAGAGGACGCCCCAACAGGGACCGCGGAGGACATCGCCCGGGACCTCCACACCTGGCCGGCCGACCAGGAATACCCCTGGCGCAGGCCCCGGGGCGGCCTCCCGGTGGCACCAGCGGCAGAGGGGCTCAGCCTTGCGGCAACCCTCCAACGGCACCCCGACAAGCAGGCGCGCCACTTCCTGCAGACGGGCACGGTCCCGGCCGCCCCGCCAGACTCCGAGTGGCGATGGGACGCAGGGGTGGCGCAACCACTGCCGGGCCCCTGGACCCTCCCGTTGTGGTACTTACCAATGGGCACCTTGGCCCACGCCACCCAGGCCGTCAACGGGGCTTTCCCGCAGCCGCCCCTCCCCGGCGTGGCCCTGCTCCGCAGCCTGCAGGCGGGGGCCGCCTGGGTACGGTGGAAGGAAGGGAAGGGGCGCTCGAGCCCCTATTTCCCCATGGTCCAAGGCCAGGCGCTGATTCATGCCGAGGGCATGGGGACCGTGGAATGGGGGGCGATCGTGCCCGGCACGGCGTGCAGGTGGATCACGGCGGCCGCCCCACAGCCCATGCGATCGCCGCCGGCGTGCCACCGCCTCCTACGGATGGTCCCCTCATTGGCCCCCCAGCACGCCTTTACAAGGGACGTGTGGAAAGCCGTACTGAGCCACACCAGGGAGTGGCTGACGAACCCGGGTACGCGGTACCCGCCGGGACCGGTGCTCGAACAGCTCACGGCCCCCACACCCGGGGTCCTCCACGCCCTACACAGGGCGTCGGCCCTCACGAAGCAGCTCAACGACGAAGTGCTGGACCTGGCGCCGGAGCCGCTGCGGGTGCTCTACCCGCAAGCACACATCCCACCCGCAGGCACGTCCAACCGCCTAGGCCGCCTAGGGTTGCAGCGCCGCGTCGAGGCCGCGCACCCAGGAGGCGTGGTGGAACAGTGGCTAACGCTCCGCAATCCGTCCACCGCGGAGGGCCACTGGTACCTGCACCAGCTCCTCTTCCAGCCACGGGCAGCCCCGGAACACCGCCGGCAGAACCCGTACCACACGCACCCGGAACGCCGGGGCGCGCAAAACTACCCGCAGCCAATCCCGCCCGCCCTCCCGTCGGGGCAGGGCCCGGAGGCGCTACAGCAGGGCCCCCCGCTCGACACCGCCACCACGGTACAGCAGTGGGGAGGCGACGATGCGAGCGGTGCCGAACCGGACTGCACGAACTGCGGAGCGGTGGCCTGGATGGCAGCCTGCAGGCACCTCACCCGAGATACCACGGGACTCCGGCAGTACAGGCCCACGGACCGCACGGCGCTGGCGTCCGCGGTCGCGGCCGTCACCATGGGTCCAGTGGCGGCGTGGCCGGCGCAGCTGCTGCCCCACGTCCCCTGCCGCGACACGCGGCCCCGACGGCCGGCCGCGACGCACGAGCCGACGGCACCCCTCACGGCAGAGCAACTATACGTCGTCGCGGCGGCTTTGCTAGCAGACGGCGGGGAGAGCTTCGTCCACCACCACGGCCCGGCGCAAATTGCGGGATGCATACAAGGGCCCCAGCGCGATGCACCAGACCCGTGGCATGCCACACTCCGCGGGCGCACCCGCGTCTGGGGTGCGGGCGATGGCGCACCCCCGCCCGGGCCTAAGCAGGGGGAGGCACTGGTACTGCAGACGGCAGGCTACCAAGCCATCGTACACGGCCACGCCGGAGGGTACCGGTCGCACATCCTGGCCGGAGGCCGATGGACGGTCTGGCACAGCACCGCCAGGCAGGGGGCTTTCCCGCCCCTGTCCCACGTCGACTGGCGACAGGGGCCCACCCAGGCCTACTATATGTCGGCGGACCCCTGGCCGCTGGCGGTCCTGCTACACACTGTCAGCGCCCCCAACAAGAGGCAGGAACCGGGGTGGGTCAACCCCCCCACACTGGTGTGGAGCCCCGACCAGGAGGAGCATCTACGGGCCGCGTGGCAGGGAGACGCCATCAGGGCCACGGACGTCCCGGACCTCCACGCGGGGCCCATCACGCACGCCCGCCCAGCGGCTACCCTGGCGGTGGCCCAACGGGGGCAGCAGAACCCACAGTGGGTGGTCTGCATGTTCAGCCCGGCGGACGCGCACATCGTCGTCTGCGACCCTGAACGCCTGCCGGGGCCCGAAGCCGTGATCCGCGTGGCAGACTGCACACGCATGATCATCAAGGCGCTGCGGGAGGGCGAACACCACGCCCTCCTGCTCCAGGTCAGGCTGAAGGACAACGCCCGGGCGGCGAGGCCGGGAGTGTGGCCGGCAGCGGCGCACCCCGCCGACCTGGAGCTCCAGCTGGCGGTCCCGACCACGGTGTACCACTGGCTACAGGCCTTCCACGACCTGCGGTGGAGGAGCAAACCCGACCGCCAAATCGGCTCCACGCACTGGCACACGTGGCTGCAAGCAGACGCGCAGCGCGATGCCGCCCGAGGCCTCGGGCCCGCGCCCGCGACGCGAGCCCTCGATGCGGCGGCCCCGGGCCGCACGCTGGCACCACACACGGTGCCGCTGGTCAACCTGCCCTTCGAACCAGCGGCGGAGGGCGCCATTCGGAAGTCAGTGCAGCTCCCCCCGGCGCGAGGGGCCACGGAGCCGACGAAATGCCCCCTGTGTGCGGACAAGTACTACACCAGCGGGGCAATGCTGGAACACCTGGCGTGGCACGCGGTGCACGCTGTGGCCCCGGCGGACGACAAGGAGGCGGCCGCCAACATCCTGCAGGGGAGAGCACGGAGGTGCCCGTGGCACGCCCCGTACACCCGGCGCCCCCCGCCCCAGGCAGCCGACCACGCAGATGGAGGTGAGGAGGCACCCGGAGCGGCCCCGGGGGCCGGCGGTGCGGCCCCACCAGGGTCCATGTCCATCCCCGCGGGGCTGGCCCCCCTGGCCCCCCTGACTCCCCCGGTCCCCCGGGCCCCCCTGTGGGCCCCGCTGGGAACGGGCTCAGCGGATGCGGCGCACCCAGATGCCCTGGCGGCACCAGCGAACCCGGCGGCGATGCCGACGCGGGATAGCTGACTCCAGGAGGACACGACGGGCGACGCCCTGTGGCTCCTCTCGTGGAACCTGCGCAACGGCCTCGTGCCGCCAGACCGGTCCCTCCGGGACACACTCCGGCGGCGCCGGGGGCCGGCGGCCTGCACCGACAAGGAGCACCTCATCACCGGCATGCTGCCCCAGGAGGGGGGCTTTGCCATCATGCTCCAGGAGACGGGGATCGCCACCAGGGCGCAGGAGATGCACCTGGCCGCGGCGCTCCGGGACAAGGGGTACACCGCCTACTTCAGCAGCCGGCTGGCGGAGACGGGGGCCACCTCCACCTCGAGAGGGGGGGGCCTCCTCATCGCGGTCAGCAGCAAGTACGTGGCGGAGCACGAGGTGCTCAGCTTCACGGAAATTGTCCCCGGGAAAGCCGCGGCCCTGGAGATCCGCACGGACGGGGGAGGCCTCACCCTCATCAACGTCCACGGGCCGCAAGCAGGTTGCTCCCCGTGGGCGGGACGGGCGGCGTTCTGGGCCGACATACAAATGTATGCCACGGCACGCAGCCTCGGCGGGAGGCACCCGGTGGTCATCGCCGGTGACACCAACATCGACATGGATGTCCCCGCCAACCCGGCCACGGAGCATTTCCGAGCGGGCTGGGAAGCCTGCGGCTTCCGAAGAGCCGCGGCAGGCGGCGAGGAGGACATGACCCCCACGCTCCACCCGTCCCAGCACAGGGTCGACACTTTCCTGGTCAACGAGCCCCTCCTGCCGTGGTCCCTGCGGGAGAGCGTCTGGGCTCGCGGCATGGCACACCCCCAGGTGGTCGGCTCGGACCACCTCCCGGTCCGCCTGGCCCTGCCGGGCCTCCTCAGCGCAGCGGGACGCGCGGCGATGCCCACCCCCTACAGCCACACGGAAGGCCGCCTCCTCCCGTACGACGCCGAGGCCGCGCCCGTCCAACACTGCCTGTGGGCGGCGGTCACCGCCGCGCAGGATGGACCCTCCCTTGCGCCCTGGCTGGGTCCCGCAGAGCAGCACGACTACGGGTCCATGCCCGCGGCTGCGGTGGACAAGGTGTTCGAACACCTCCACGCGACGCATGACGCCCTGGCGCGCGTGGTGGGACGCCGGCAGCCGTCTCCGGCGGGAACGGACCCGGCGGAGGGGGACCTCCCGGTGAGCGGAAAGCAGCTCCAGGCAGCGGTCCTCCGCTATGACACCCTGGCAGCGCGCGCCCCTGCAGCGTACCAGGCGGACGCGGCCAGGCATGGCATCCGGTCCGAGGCGGCGCTCCGGCTCACGGAGGAACTGCAGAGTGTGTCGCCCGGGTTCCGCCCGACCACGCAGGGCCAGCTGCAGGAGGAGCTGGAGAGGCAAGCAGCCGCCCTCGAGGAGGACATTCGCCAGCTCCGCGCCCTCCTGGCGGCAGACCGCAAGCGCGCCATCAAGGACTTCTGGCGCCGCCACGCCCCCGACATCGCCCAGCGATGGAAAGCCGTGCGGGGAGCCATAGAGGTAGAGGCCCCAGGCCCGTCAGGCCTCTGGAACGTGCGTGTTCCCAACACCCAAACGCTCCTCACGGAGGCCCACGACGTGATGTTCGCAGTTCGCGCCTTCTGGCGAGAACTGTATGACAAACGCCCGGTGGACCTCCCGGGTTTCCAGGCGGTCCTCGGCCGCCACGTCCCCCGGGTCCCTGAGGGAGCCTGGACACAGGTCCAGCAGTACTCCATGCAGGACCTGAAGTCCGCCCTGGACAAGGCCGATGGCAAGGCCCCGGGTCCTAACCACGTGGAGGCCCGCTTCATCAAGGCCCTCCCGGCACCCGCCCAGTGGCTCCTGGTCCACTCCTACCGGGCCATCCTCCGCGGCGCCCCGCCACCGATGCACTGGAGGGACGCGCACATCTGGCTCAGCCCCAAGGTACCGGGCTCTGCCAGACTGGACGACTACAGGCCCATAGCCCTGGGCCAACTGGACATGAAGCTGCTCACGGGCCCCCTCACCCAGCGCATCACGGAGGTGCTCACACGGCACGGGGTGGTCAGCGACTGGCAGCAGGGGGCCCTCCCTGGCTCCAACACAGGCCCCCCGCTGTTCATGGCGCAGCGGCAGCTCCAGCGGGGAAGGCCCAACTACGTCTTCTCCTTCGACGCCCGCAAGGCCTTCGACACCGCCCCACACGGCGCCCTCCACCTCATCCTGCGCCACCTCTCCGTGCCGCCGGACGTCATTGACCTCCTGCTCTTCCTCCACACGTGCGCCAGGCTGCGCATCGTCACAGCACACGGGCTAACGCAGCCCGTCTACATGCTACGCGGCGTCCGGCAGGGCAACCCCGAGAGCCCCCTGCTGTACGCGCTCCTCCTGGAGCCCCTGCTCAGGGCACAGGGGCACCGCCTGCGCCCGCCGGGAGGGTCCGAGCACGGCCTCATCCAGGCCTATATCGACGACCTGCTGGTGGTGGCCCACACGCTGCAGCACTTCGTCGAGGGCGTGGAGGCGGTGGCCGCGTACCTGGGGATGATGGGCATGGAGCTCAACCCCCGCAAGTGCGCCATGGCCACCACGGAGGGGGTCCCGGGCCTGCAGCTGCGCCTCTGCCCCCACCTGGAAAACCCGTGGTACTGGGTACCAGCGGCGGACTCCGTCCCCTACCTGGGACTCCAGCTGCAGCCGGACGGAGAGTTCTCCCTGCAGCGCCAGCACCGGCTACGCCTGGCGGCAGTGCACCACTGGTGCCTTAACACCCTCGCGCCACCGAAAGTGGTGCAGGACGTCATCCTGGCGATCCTCGGAGGGGTGACGCAGTACGTCGCCCCTTTCATCGCCGACGACTCCGACACTGCACGCCACCTGGACCACATCACGGTCCAGGTCGCGAAGGACAGGGCACGATACGCCTTGGACGCCTCGCGGGACAGCCTGCAGGATGACCGGACCCTGGGGCTCACACGGGTGCCCACGCGGTGCCAGCTGGCAGCGGTGGCCCTCGTGGGTACACTCGTCCACCACCGCGCAACCTCCGTGCGCGCGGAGGTCACCAAGATGTTCTGGGAGATAGCCGGCGCGCACGGAATATGCCCCGAGGTGCACTACCCCGTCCCGGAGTTCGCAACTCTGGCGGGGGGCGACTGGGTCCACCGCATACCCCGGGCCCTGGCCGCCCTGGGAGTGGGGATGTACAACCCCATCGCGTGCCCCAGGGCGGCTCATGTCCAACTACAGTCCCCGCCGGGCAAAATCGTCACGCTGCGCACCGCCAAGCTGCGACACCGCGACACGTGCCGCCTGACGGTGCCACACGCAACGCCGTGGCATGGGCACCACGGGCCACGCCACCCCTTCCCCGACAACGACGATCCGTGGCCGACGGCGGTGCGGGAGTGCCTCAACCAATGCGCCGATGAACACCTCCATTATTGCCGCCATGAGCAAGGGCCCACCAACCACCCCGGGTGGCGCGATGCCCTGGCCCACCTCTTCCACACCACCGGCACACGGGACCCCCGCCTGAGACTCGTCCACCCCACGAGGGCTAAGCAGGACGCCCACACCGGCCCACGGGTGACCCCGGACGGCCTGCACCTCCACGTCGGGGGCTACCGCCGCCGGGACGGCCTGTCCCCCCCCACGCGGGGGGCGGCGTACCACCCGCCAGCGGCCCTCATGTACATCCTCCGCGACGTACTCGCGGAATACGAGCACCAAGAGCCCAACGCGGACGTGGCGTGGCCAGAGCCCTTACGCCCCCGGCCCCACGCGCCGACGCCGTTGTGGCTGGTGACCACAGACGACCAATGCACCCAAGCGGCGGGACAAGCGCAGCTCCGGGCCGAGTGGGTGATAGTGCAAGTGGGGGCAGGCCAGCCCGAACCCCGTGGGCTACCCCGTGGCACCGCCCTACTGGTGGCTACGGGGGTGCCGCACGACCCACACATGGCGGTGCACGCGCTGGAGGACCGTCCGGAGGACACAGGACACTTGGTGGTACACCAGCGCGGGGGCCCGGCGTGGCTCAAGGAACATGTGACGGCGCTACGGTCCTGGGCAAGCACGGTCACCGGAGCGGAGATCCGGCTGCACGACCACCCGGCAATCAGCCCAGGCGACACCAGGGCGCTGAGCGTGGACCAACTGACCCACAGCCACCCCGACGTCCGGTGGCACTCCACCGACCTCAACGCGGGGTGGCTCAGCCCCACCGGATACTACTGGATCCCGGAGGCCTGGGGACACAGCTCCTCTGACGCGTCCGGGGGCGGACCCTGCAAACACGCCACCAGCGTCGCTCTCGCCGCCGACCTCACCCGCACGTGGGCGGTGGCCATCTCAGGCACGGTGCCCGACGGAGAGGGGGTGGCCGCCTCCCTCCCCCTACAATACGGTGCACACAGACCATGGGTCCACACGGTGGACGCCGAAGTCATCCTCCACCTCCTGCGGCACGCAGATCGCGAGCGAACCACGGGGGTCCCCGCGGGCGCAGCGAAGGTGGTCAACCAGATGCCCCTGAGGTGGCTCCGGGACGGCCTGTGCGCGCGGGGGCAACACGCCGGGCACCCGATCTGGTACGTCCGAGCCACCTCGCACCACAGTGACGCCCTACTGCACAAGGCGGACTGGGCGGCGTCCCAGGACACCGTCTTGCAGAGCACGCCCCCGGACCCTGGCCACGCCCAACTCATCGTCGCCGGCCGTGACGGCCATCTCGATCTACGGCCCCCCATGATGCGGGTGCTCGGCGAGGTCGCGCAACGGGCGCAGACGGACCATGCGCTGACGCACCGGGGACACACACCTCTGGGCGCGGCCCACGCCACGGCCTACGTCCACGCCCGGGACCTCACCGCGGCGGCCACCAACCGCCGGGCGCTGCGGGCCCGAGACGGCCACACGCCGGTGCAGCGCAGGCTCCGCGTCCGGAAGGAGCGGCTCTCCGGCGTCGCCATCGTCCCGCAACCGTGCCTTTTCTGCGGCGGCCCGGAAGAGACCCCGGTGCACATGCACGTGGGCTGCACCCACTCGCGGCTCCTCTGGCCCCACTACCGCCAGGCGGTACACGAGGCGGCCCGCCACCTCCCACCTGGGGACAAGGCCCTGTGGGTGGCCTCGTGGCGCTCCGCAGGCGCCACGTGGACGGAGGTGTTCTGCTCCGGACTGGTGCCCGAGGACGCGGAGGCGCAGCTCCGCGCCATAACCCGATACGACCCGCCGGGAGGGACCTCGGTGGACGACTTCCTCCACCACAGGCTCCGGCTGGGGGACTTCGCGTGGGAGCTTCGCAACCACCGGCTGGAGCAACTCCTCCACGACCCCCTAAGCGCGGCGGCCCGGGCGCACCGGTGGCTCACTGCGGCGGAGGGCGACCACCCTCCCCCTCCCCCGTGCCCTGACAAGGACTTCGTAGCCTCCCTCCGTGTTGTGAATGGCACTCTGGAGTGCCCACTCCAAGAGAGCCCCCAGCCGTATCAGGACCTGCCGGGGGGGTTCTCGAGGCACCTGCAAGACGCCCTTTTCCCACCGTGGATCATAGGGCGCGGCTCCATGACCGCATGGGAGGCGCGTATCGTGGGGGAGGAGTGGGCGCGGGAGTGGGGCCGGTGGTGCGCCGCCACGCGCGTCCCGGAGACCCCTGCGCAACGATACGCCGCCATCCCGCTCCGGGGGTGGGGGCCGGACACCCGGCCGAGACCCACCATGGTCCGCGGGGCGGGACCTGACCACCCGTGGGACGCGGCGACGGGGGAATGGCTGCAGGCGGCCCCGGGGCCGCAAACGGGATGGACTGGGGACGTATCCTCACTCGTCAGGACGCCCGTCCCGCCCCGCATCGTCCTTCACACCGCCAACGTGCTCCGGGCCACGGAGATACGCACGTGGGGACACGCTGCGGCCACCGTCCGGTGGCACCCCCCAGAGGACGGGGCCACCCAACTCACCGTGGCGCACTTCAAAGCGGGGGGGCCGGTATACGACGACGCCCTGTCCCGGCTGGGCGACACCCAGGGGCCCTTACTCCTCATGCTCCCCACCGGTATCGCAGCCGCGCTGCGCCAGGAGCTGGACGGCTGCGAAGGGCTGCCAGTGGGGTGGGAGGCAGTCGCGGACGGCACCCTGCTGGCCCTCCTCCACAGAGACACCGCGAACGGGTGCCAATGGGACGCGCTGACGCCCCACCTCACCGGGCGCCACGTGTACATGGCGAGCCCCCCCCAGGGGCACCCCCGCCCGGCGTGGGACGACCTCATCGCCGCCTTCCACGACCACGGGATCCTCCCCGGCGACACTTGGCAGGAGGTCCAGCGGAAGACGCTTGGCAAGGACTACGGGCGCCGCGTCCGCGCCCGCTTGCTGGAGATCCGGGACCCCCTCCGACAGAGGTGGGACGACCTCTGGCTCCGCAATCTCGACCCTTGGTCGCCGCCCTCCAACCTCCCACACACCTGCCGACTCTGCGGAGAGCGTGACACGGTGTCCTCCGCAGCGGCGACAGGCGCCAACAGGTGCGAGCGGTGCACCCAGGTAGCCGCGTGCCCCTGGCCCGGGCCTCCCGCAGGTCCGCGCAGGCGCACAGAGGAGGAGGCCTTGCGCCGGCGCATCGAGGGGGCACACGGCCCCTCGCACGAACAGGCGGGCCCCGCGGGCGCTGCCCTTCTGTGGATCCACGTGCACCTGCGGGACCCCACATCCATTGCGCACCTGTCGCACGCGTTCGCCCCCTAACCCCCACCCGCCGCCGCCCTTTGCAGAGCCCGCAGCACCATGCCACGCCGACGGGGTGATGGGCCGGGGCACACTAGGGCCCGCCGCAGAGCGCAGGAGGCGGCCGTCCGGGGCCTGTTGGCGGACGCGGTGGCAGAGGCAAAAGCAGCGCACGCTGCCGCACGGTGCGAGCTGGAGGGCAGTGCGAGGGCCTTCCTCAACGAGACCGCCCTCCCGGCCGCCCGCGCCCTGAACGGAGCGGGGGCCCCTACGCTGCTCCCAGCAATGCACCGGATCGTGAACGCCGTCCGGCCGGGGCTCATCAGCCCGGAAGCGGCCCTCTACCGGCACTTGATGGAGTGGCGCGAGTCCAATCGGTCGGGCCGGCCCCTGTCCATGGGGGACACCCTCCGGCTGACGGGAGCGGGGTCTGCCATGTCCCTCCGCAGTAGCGCCCCAGCCCTGCTGCACGCCCTCAGGACGCGCTACCCCGGGGACGCGGCCCCGTACCTGAACCAGGCGCGGGCCACGTACCCGGGGGGAGTGTCCGAGCTGGATGCGGCGCTCCACCTTCTACACCCGCCGGTGTTCGTGGAAGGCGCGGAAGAGGCGTCCGCCCGCCCCCGGCCGACCAACCCGGTGTATGACGGCACCGGGCCTACCCCCCCGTACGCCGTCGTCTACGAGGCGTTCCCCAGGGAGCCCACTTGGTGCCCCGCCCTCCCACCTGCGACGCACGCGCCCCGCGGCTGGGCTAATCCAGACCTGTCCCCCCCCCTCTCCAGGACCAGGGGTGCCCACCACAGGGGGCAGGTCCTCTGGCAAGAGTGCCCTGGCACCCCCCTCCTCCTCCTCGTCGTCGCGACCCGCGGGGGCCCGGGGCGGATCTTGGGGATCACCCCCACCCACCTCTATGGGGCCACACCCGTACCCCGCCCCCCCCTCCCGGCGCCCGCGGCGCGGGACGGAGTACACACCTTCCTGCGCACACAGGAGGTCACCGCCGTTACGGGGGTCCACCTGGTGCGGCTGCCCCCGACACCGCTCGACGACCCCCGGGGGCCCAGGGCCCTGAGCCCCGCCCCAGACTGGGAGCTGTGGCGCGACGCGTGGGCCGCGTGGCTCCCCCGCCTCCCCTCCCAATGCCGGTGGATCGCCGCGGACCCCCGGCCGTGCGGGGCTGACGCCACAGCCGGCCCCCCACCCCCTCCCCCCCCCCCCCGCAGAGCACCACACGGCACTGCCCACGGCACGGCACTGATGCACCAGGAGGTAGTGGGAAGGGCGCGCCTGCCACCACGCATGCCTACCAGAGTAACAGTGATGGCAGACTCCGATGGGTCCCTCGGGCGGGACGACCGCCACCACCGCCGGTCCCGCTCCCGCTCCCCCGTCTCCTCCCCAGAGTGGACGGGGGAGACCCGCGCGGAGCGCGAGGAGCGGAGGCTGGCAGAGGCGGCGGTGGTCGGGCCGCCGCCGCCGGCCCGGGAACCTGGGCCAGCCGAGACGGCCGCCCCCGCCGCCCAAGCGGCCAGCCCCGCCGCCCCGCCCCGCCCTGACGCGCAGGAGGCGGAGACCGCGGCGAGCCACGCCGCGGCCCCGGCCGCGGCCCCCGGCACGCCGCCGGCAAGGGGGGCAGCCCCGGCGCAGGAGCCGGACGCGTCGCCGAGGGCTGCCGCAGCCGCGCAGGAGAGCAGGCAGGGCGCAAGAGGGGTTGCGACGAACCCCGCACGGGCCGTGGGCGCCTCGCCGGCGGCCGCCGCGGCAGCAGAGAAGACCGAGGAGGGTGTGCGAGGGTCTGCGACCGCGGCCACGGGCGCCTCGTCGGCGGCCGCCGCGGCAGCGAAGGAGAGTGCGGAGGGCGCGAGAGGGGCTGCGTCCCCTGGCACGCCGCGCAAGCGGGGGAAGAACCCCGCACGGGCCGCGGACGCCTCGCCGGCGGCCGCCGCAGCAGCAGCAGTGGGCAGGGAGAGCGCGAAGTACCGCGCCCACGCCAACCCCGCCCACACCCACACCAGCCCCCCCAAGCCGTACCCCCCCAAGCCCTTCCCCCCGATCGGGAGCGGCACGTCCGCCCCCCGACGCGCGAGCGCTCGCCGCCGGGCGTCACGCTGCCGCAACTGCAAAGGCAGCAGGACGCCCGGCGAGTGGTCCAGGAAGGGCGCAGCGGCGAGGGGGAGGGGAGTGGCGGACGGCGTGACAGGCAGGGGGCAGGGGAGGGGTCAGGGCACGGGAAGGGCGCGCAGGGGCGCGGGCAGGGAGCCCAGGTGCAGGGGGCGGAGCGAGGGGAGGTGGGAGAGCGAGCGGGCCGGGGCGTGGTGGACGAGAGGCGGGACCCGGGACACGGGCAGGGGGTCGGGGAGGGGTCAGGGCACGGGAAGGGTGCTCAGGGGCGCGGGAAGGGTACCCAGGCGCAGGGGGCAGGACAAGGGGGGATGGGAGAGCGAGCGGGCCAGGGCGTCGGGAACGAGAGGCGGGACCCGCGACACGGGCACGGGACCGGAAAGGGGCCCAAGGGCAAGGGCAAGGGCAAGGGCAAGGGCCCCAAGGGACAGGAGGGACGGGGCATGGGAGCCCAGGGGGGGGGGGGGGGCGAGGGGAGGGGGGCAGAGGGCGGAGCGCCCCCGCAGCCGGACGTGCAGCCGGTGAGGTGCATCCCCCCCGGCATCCAACAGATGCCGGCACACCACACCTACCACCACCACCACCACCACCACCACCACCTCTACAACATCGACCCTGACGCCGGCGAGCTCGTCCCCCCCCAACCCCCACGACACCAGCACCAGCAAGCCCCCCCCGCGCCGAGGGCGGAGCCGGCGCGGATGGCCTCGGCGGAGGGGGGACGGGGCGTGGCATCGGCGCCGCAGGTGCAGGAGCAGCGAGGGGGGCCGGCACGGGGGGCGGAGGAGAGCCGGCCGTGGGACGTGGACTGGGGCGCAGTCCCTGACCCGCTGGGGGGGGAGACCCTCCCCCTGGTGGGGGAAGTGTACGGGTGGTTGTGCTGGGCCAACCAGGGGACCTCCAGGAGGTCGCGGAACCGGCCCTTCGATGCCGTGCTCCTCCGGAGGGACGGAGGAAACCGAGAGGCACCCCCGGGGGGGTGGGCGGCCCCAGAGGACCACGAGAGGGTCCTCAGGTCAGTGATCCGGGCGGCGTGGCCCGACAGGGAGCCGACGTGGCCGGCCTTCCTGGAGGGGGGAGCGGTGCTCCGCATCACGGATGCGGACGCCAACAACTGGCTCCCCCGGGCTTTGCGTAGCGCCCTCGCCCACTGGCGCTACCGCCGGCACAACCCGCCGCCGCCGCAGCCCCAGCCCCCACACAAGCGGCGGCGCAAGTGAAGGCCCAGACGGCGGGTACGGGAGGGTTGGGGGGGGGGATGGGCCCCCTGACCCACGCCCCCCCCACGGTAAGGCACGACGTGCGGGGGCGCGCCGCCTCTCGCGGGAGGGAGTGCGGGGGCGACAAGCGCGGGGAGGAACCGGCTGCCCCGCAACCTGCTAACCACTGACCGCTAACCCCCACGGCCACAGCCGGCCGGCCAGCGCCGCGCGGCTACGGCCGGGGAGGTGAGGGCCCCGGCGAGGGCCTGCGCGGGCATCCAGCTCTCGATAGGGGGGGCGGGTGAAGGGCGCGACCCCCTGGCCGATGGCTGGCCCCCGGGACAAGGGCCGCCATGCCGCCCCCGCCCCCCCCCCGACGGCCGGCGAGAGGCATCGCCAGGGGGCCAAAGGGCCCCCCCCAACCCACCCCCCCCCCGCACAGACCCGGGGGCGGGCGAGGAGACGGCCCCCCCACCCCCCCCCCCCCGCACCCACCACAGCAGGGGAGCCACAGGCGCGGCCCTCCGCCCCCCCAGGGCCGGGGGGGCGCCCCCCCCTCAGGGGGAATGGCGGCGCAATGCGGGCAACGGCGGCTGGGCCTGCTCCCGCGAACCCACACCGGCGTGCCGGAGCAACGCGCACGACGGAGCAGGAAGGAGGCCGCGCCCCACATGACCCTCCCGTAACCACAGCCCGCTCCGAGGTGACAGAGGGAGGGTATCAAGTCAGATGGGGCCCCCAGGGAGGCGGTCCACGGGCCGCCCCTCACCCCCCCCACCCCGGGGCGGCACTTCAGCCCCGACCGCAAGCGCGCGCCGGAAGGGAGCGCACCGGCGACACGGAGAGAGCCAGGAAGGAGTACCACAGGCCGCCGCCTGGAACAAAAGCAGGGAGGCCGCGGCGCGACACCCCCCCCCCCCCCCGCCCCCCCACCGGCCCGCCAGCCGCGGGGGCCCCGGCCCCCACCCCCCGAGGCAGAAGGGACGGACCCCCCCGCCCGAGAGGTGAGCCGGAGTGTGACCCGCCCCCACGCCCCAGCCGCCGGCTCCAATGGGGGCCGCGGAGAGCAAGTGGGCCCACGCCTGCGCACCGGGACGCCGCGCAGATCGTGCCCAGAGAAGCTGGGTGGGCGCGAACCGGAATGGTATGGGTGGCCACGCCCCCCATGGACAGCACGACACCAAGGGACGCCCGCTTTGTTGCCTACCCAGGGAAAGCGGCCCCGCAACCCGCTAACCACTGACCGCTGACCCTCACGGCCACCCCCGGCCGGCCAGCGCCGCGCGGCAACGGCCGGGAGATGAGGGGCCCCAGGGAGGGACTGCGTGAGGATCCGGCTCTCGGTAGAGGGGGGCGGGGGAAGGGCGCGACCCCCCTGGCCGATGGCTGGCCCCCGGGGCCGGGACCGCCAAGCCGCCCTCCCCCCCCCCCCCCCTTTTTGGCCGACAGGGGGCATCGCCAGGGGACCGAAGGACCCCCCTCCTCCCCCCCCCCCCCTCCCACACAGGCCCGAGAGCGAGCGGGGCGCCCCCCCCCCCCCCCGCACCCACCACAGCAGGGGAGCCACAGTCGCGGCCCTCCGCCCCCCCAGGGCCGGGGGGGCGCCCCCACCCACAGGAGGAACGGCGACACGGTAAGGGCAACGGCGGCTGGACCTGCCCCCACGAACCCACACCGGCGTGCCGGAGCAACGCGCACAACGGAACACGAAGGAGGCCGCGCCCCGCATGACCCTCCCGTGACCACAGCCCACTCCGAGGGGACAGAGGGGGGGTTTGCAGGTCAGCCGGGGCCCCCAGGGGAGCGGTCCACGGACCGCCCCTCACCCCCCCCCCGCCCCGGGGCGGCACTTCAGCCCCGACCGCACGCGGGCGCCGGAGGGGAGGGCCAGAAAGGGGCACCGCAGGCCGCCGCCCGGAACGAGAGCGGGGAGGCCGCAGCGCGACACCCCCCCCGAGGCAAGGGGGATGGGCCCCCCCCACCCGAGAGGGGAGCCGGAGTGTGACCCGCCCCCCCGCTCCGGCCGCCGGCCCACAAGGGGGCCGCGAAGAACAAGCGGGCCCACGCCTGCGCACCGGGACGCCGCACAGATCGTACCCGGAAAGGCTGGGTGAACACGAACCGGAGTGGTATGGGGGGCCACGCCCCCCATGGACAGCGCAACGCCAGTGACGCCCGCTTTGTTGCCTGCCCAGGGAAGGCAGAGGGACGGAAAGAGGCAGAGCGACCCCCCGCCCTACAGGTGCTACTGCCCGCCTCTTACCCCTGTGCACGTCAGTCGGCGGTCCAACGCACCCCACCCAGCCCCCTCCCCCCCTGTCCCGACCCCGTGCGCGTGGACTGGGGCCTCCCGGCACGCGCAACACGCTTCACAGCGCACAGCCCCACCCTCAGGACTGGATTCATAGCCGACGACACCCCTCAGTGGCGTAAGAGACTCCCGCGGCCCAGTAGTGAGAGCGTCGGTCTTCAATCGTCCAGTGCGGGGGTTCGATCCCGGGCGTTGGTGCTCCTGGGATCCCTGCACGTAGAGCTCTCTAGTTGGCGACGTGGGAACCACCCCCCCCTCCAGCAACTCGCGCCACCACCGATACCGGTGGATCGGGTGGAGTTCTCGTTCGTTTTACCCCCCACCCAAGAAAAACAAAAGACATGGGAGCCACCCACCCCTGCAGCAGTGCGCACCGTCACCTGTACTCAAACAGGTCGATGGGAGGCCTCGCCCGGTATTCGAAGGGATCGGTGGGAGACCACCGATCCCGGGGTTCGAACCAGCTCCTTCGCGGCGCGCGCCTGGTGCGTTACCTCCGGGGCGGCTGCCTTCAGAGATACACCGGCACCCGAGTCACAGAACAAACGCGCCCGCAACCCCCTCCCCCTGTGCTAAGAGTAAGCCCGCGGTAGGGCTGCTCTGCTGGGCCATGAACCGGGACATTGGAGCACCACTCCAGCCACGGTCACCCCAACCCCCCCACGCATCCCGCAGGGCGAAGCACCGTGCGCATCAGGCTCGTCATGAGAATCCGGCGGGCCGGCGCCTGGACACCAAGACGACACCTCTCTCCCCCCCCGCAAGAACAGAGCGGGGCCCCCACAACCGCACGCCCGCAACGCAGACCCCGACAGCCCACCTAGTGGACGGGCGGAGGAGGGAAGAGGAACGCAAGACCCAGAACACCCCACGCAACGGACGAAGGCACCCCCCCGGGGACGCCCAGCCGCCGCCCCCGCAACCTCTAGCCAAGTAGGAGGGAACCGGGACCGGACCGCCCCCCCCCAAGCACGCCAGACGGAGCACGGGACCGGGGCAGGACACGCGGAGGGGCACGGACCACATGGAACGGCCCTACCAGCGCCCAGTGCCGGGACCACGCAAGATGCGCGCGCCACACCACCCAGCGGGGAGCGGACACCGCGAGAGCGCGAGCGCACACACACGAAAAGGACACGCGGGGACCACCAGAAGGGCAACCGGACCGAGCGCGCGGAACGCACAGACCACATGGAATGGCGTACCAGCGAGCGAGGATAAGGGACACCCGGACGGGACGGCCCGCCACACGCAACGCGGGATACGCGGGGCGGGAAGGGGGAAGAAGGGGAGACACAACACCAGGTACCGGCCTGAACCCCCCCGAACCGGCCGCGAGCGCCGCGCACACACAGACGGGACACTGCACCCGCCAAGGCAGTAGTGGCGCACAGCGCCGCGCCCCAACCCCTAGGCTAGGCAGCCTCCGCGCCAGCCCAAGGGGGTCCCACTGGCGACAAGCCAGTAGCACGGGCCCGGCGGCGCCGGTGCCCCGGGCGACCACGCATTAGGGGGGCGACGCAGTGGGTAAGCGCCCGCGGCCACGGCTGCGAATTGATGCACTGACCGGGGAGTGGCGAAACGGGGACGCCGGGGAAGGACGGGGCTCCGAGCTCTGTGAACCCGGGGGACTCCGCCATCAGGCAGGAGGTGCGTCTTGGAGGGCCCCCCACTAGGACCCGGTGGGGAGGATATCACCTGGCCCGACCAGGTGGCCCCCCGGGGCCGAAAAGCGTCTAGTACCCGCAAAATCAAACCTCAAACCTCAAACCTACAATAGAGCCCTTCGACTGCATTCACTGTATTTGCATACAGGTCAACTTCTGGGTTACATCTGAGCTCCAGCAAAGCATCTTCTCGTATCTTGGATACCAGTCTGTACGACTCCTTGTTCCCCACGCAGAGCTGGACCTTCGGTGTCTCAGGTAAGCCTTCCACTCGCCTTTACAGACTCACCAGGTTTATTTCTTCTCCCTTCTTGACCAAGAGCTTCGCTGGGTTGAACAAACAGCCAATAATCACACCTGGGTTCCGTCTCACAAAATTCATACCAATACACACGTCAAAGGCCGTCGTGTTCAGTCATACACATTCCTGCGGCAGCTTGAAAGTCCCCAACTCCACTTGAACTGTCCTCTCTTCTTCTGAATACTCATGGTTCCCATTGCCCACCTTGATAGCACAAAAACTTTTGTAATCTGGAGACTTCACCAGACGACTTTCACAGATAGAATCAGTTGCCCCTGTATCAAAAATTCCTTGCCTGGTCATGCCATCAACTTCCACATCCATTCATAGCGTGTGACCCTCTCGGGTCGCTGCTCGTAGCAGTTCGATGACGTTCTCCACTTCCGCGGCCATCACTCTTTTCCTTTTTCGATCGGTTCCTTCTTCTTCAGGTTCTTCCTTCTTCTCTTCTTCTGCTTTGCCTTTTCCTTTGCCTTTTCCTGTTCCTTTCTTCGGTTCATCCTTTACCGCTCCTGTGTCTCCAAAATTTCCACGCAACTCGTCGAGCACCTTCTCTGGATCTTCAAGCCCATTCTGCTTCAGAAAGTGGATCAGCCTTTCTCGGCGTTGTTGCTTCTGCAGCTTGAAACAATCATCCGAATAATGGTTGGTTTTGCCACAGTGCTCACACTGTATACTTGCTCGGAACTCAGCGATTAGCTGCTCGGCGTCAAGGGTCGTGCGCTTGCCTCGTCCGCCTTTTCCTTTTCCTCTGCCTTTTCCTTTGCCTCTCGTGTCCTCAGGTTTGGCGGCAGTCCTCTCCAAGGGTGAAAGCGTTCATCAACAGCTTCTGCTTCAGTGCTTCTAAGGCTTCGATCATAACCGACTTGTCCATATCCTTCGGCACTCCCTTCTCTGACTTCTCCTGTTCCATTCTGCTCAGTGTAGCGGTTCTTCCTCCATGACCTCTTGACTCCTGCAACTGTTTCAGGGAAACTGAGAAGGTCGCTCCCTCTCGAAGTAGAATGCTCAGTGTGTCATAGTCGTGCAAGTATGGCGACAGGCTTGGATCATCTGCCCAATTCATGAAAGTCTTGTCATTCACCCTGGAGGCCAGCTCTCACAATTTTTGTTGATCGGATAATGCGTTCGGAGTGAAGTTCTCGAATACTTTGTCCAATTCGCTCAACAAGTTCTCGATTTGCGCTGGCTTCGGGTCTGCAAATAAATGTCCTATCTTCGCCAACTCGTCTCTTAGGCTCAAGTCCGTTTCAATCTCTGGGTGGAGTCGTTGGAGTCGATCAAAGAATACTTCCAAGGACTTCGCTTTCTTGAGGCAATTTTCTGCACCTAAGTAAGTAAGTAAGTAAGGGCGGCCGCGTCCGCAGCCTCATCTGACATCTCCTTGTTTGTTTTACATGGTGGCCGCCTCTGGCGGGAAGGAGAGCTCTCCACCATCTGTTCCCCTGGCGACCCCTCTCTCACCTCACGGCCGAGAACTTCAACCAGGTTCCCTTGGGGCATGACCGGCGGTAGGCTCCCCTCAGTCGCTGCCCTCACGGTTTCAGCTCCTTCCGGTCACCCTTTGAAGGATCCCCCAGCCTTCCCCCCCTAGCACAGCCTATTGGGCGCCTGCAGGCGGGTTTCCTGTGGATAGCACTCGCCAACAGCGGAGCATTTGTCTCTGTCAACCACATTCCACCACTCCCCATCCCTCACGGGTCGGAGTACCCACTCGGCTCCCAGATGCACTTGGGTGTCGTCCATCCACGGCTGGAGGCCAGGGGGCGACCCTTTCCACGTTCCCCCTGGTCCTGCTCACGCGTGAACCTACGTGTACTCACGCCATTGACCCGGGGATCTCAAGGTCAACCCTCACCCCTGCGGACACCTCACGGCCGTATCGGAGTTCAGGGCATTTTCCCGACTTCCCGTGGTCAGGTTCCCCATGGTTAGCCCATGGTTCACCACTCCATGGCGACTGGTTTCCCAATCCCACGGGGCTGTTGCTCGGCGCTTTCGGTCTCCCTTTCCCTTGTGCCGCGGCCCCGGTCTAATCCCCTGGGCTGTTGTGCGGCCCCACCCCATCCCTCATCCCGTGTTGATACCCCAACGGGCCGCCAGCAACCCTTTGGCGTGGGCCCACTGGATCCTCATCCATCCGGGGACCGTTTTCTGCGCCTAGCACTGGTCGCTCCCCTCCCGCCCCCGCCCCTCACTCCTGTGCCGCCTCCCATAGCACACAGGTTGGGCCGTGCTCCACTCAGCCCCGGATGCTCCAATCCGGGGCGTCTTTTTGTCGTTTTCTCTCCGTTGCCTTGGACGCTCCAGTCCGTGGCACCGGGTTCTCCCCAGGACGATTCAGTCCGGGGGCTTGGGCCGTGCTCCACTCCGCCCCGGATGCTCCAATCCGGGGCGTCATTTTGTCGTATTCTCTCCGTTGCCTCGGACGCTCCAGTCCGTGGCACCGGGTTCACCGCCGGACGATCCAGTCCGGGGGCTAGTGCCGTGCTTCATTCCGCCCCAGTTGCTCCCATCCAGGGCGTCTTTTTATCGTATTCTCTCCGTTGCCTCGGATGCTCCAGTCCTTGGCACCTGGTTCACCCCCGGACGATCCAGTCCGGGGGCTAGTGCCGTGCTTCATTCAGCCCGGGTTGCTCCAATCCGGGGCGTCTTTTTATCGTATTCTCTCCGTTGCCTCGGATGCTCCAGTCCGTGGCACTGGGTTCTCCCCCGGACGATCCAGTCCGGGGGCTTGGGCCGTGCTCCACTCCGCCCCGGATGCTCCAATCCGGGGCGTCTTTTAGTCGTATTCTCTCCGTTGCCTCGGACGCTCCAGTCCGTGGCACCGGGTTCACCGCCGGACACTCCAGTCCGGGGGCTAGTGCCGTGCTTCATTCCGCCCCGGTTGCTCCCATCCGGGGCGTCTTTTTATCGTATTCTCTCCGTTGCCTCGGATGCTCCAGTCCTTGGCACCTGGTTCACCCCCGGACGATCCAGTCCGGGGGCTAGTGCCGTGCTTCATTCAGCCCGGTTTGCTCCAATCCGGGGCGTCTTTTTATCGTATTCTCTCCGTTGCCTCGGATGCTGCAGTCCGTGGCACCGGTTTCTCCCCCGGACGATCCAGTCCGGGGGCTTGGGCCGTGATCCACTCCGCCCCGGATGCTCCAATCCGGCGCGTCTTTTTGTCGTATTCTCTCCGTTGCCTCGGACACTCCAGTCCGTGGCACCGGGTTCACCCCCGCACGTGCCAGTCCGGGGGCTAGTGCCGTGCTCTATTCCGCCCCGGTTGCTCCAATCCTGGGCGTCTTTTTATCGTATTCTCTCCGTTGCCTCAGATGCTCCAGTCCGTGGCACCGGGTTCACCCCCAGACGATCCAGTCCGGGGGCTAGTGCCGTGCTTCATTCCGCCCCGGTTGCTCCATTCTGGGGCGTCATTTTTACATATTCTCTCCGTTGCCTCGGATGCCCGAGTGCGTGGCACCGGGTTCTCCTCCAGACGATCCAGTGTGGGGGCTTGGGCCGTGCTCCACTCCGCCCCGGATGCTCCAATACGGGGCGTCTTTTTGTCGTATTCTCTCCGTTGCCTCGGACACTCCAGTCCGTGGCACCGGGTTCACCCCCGGACGATCCAGTCCGGGGGCTAGCGCCCTGCTTCATTCCGCCCCGGATGCTCCAATCCGGGGCGTCTTTTTATCGTATTCTCTCCGTTGCCTCGGATGCTCCAGTCCGTGGCACCTGGTTCGGCCCCCGACGATCCAGTGTGGGGGTTTGGGCCGTGCTCCACTCCGCCCCGGATGCTCCAATCCGGGGCGTCTTTTTGTGGTATTATCTCCGTTGCCTCGGACGCTCCAGTCCGTGGCACCGGGTTCACCCCCGGACGGTCCAGTCCGGGGGCTAGTGCCGTGCTTCTTTCCGCCCCGGTTGCTCCAATCCGGGGCGTCATTTTATCGTATTCTCTCCGCTGCCTCGGATGCTCCTGTCCGTGGCACCAGGTTCACCCCCGGACGATCCAGTCCGGGGGCTAGCGCCCTGCTTCATTCCGCCCCGGATGCTCCAATCCGGGGCGTCTTTTTATCGTATTCTCTCCGTTGCCTCGGATGCTCCAGTCCGTGGCACCTGGTTCGGCCCCGGACGATCCAGTGTGGGGGTTTGGGCCGTGCTCCACTCCGCCCCGGATGCTCCAATCCGGGGCGTCTTTTTGTGGTATTATCTCCGTTGCCTCGAACGCTCCAGTCCGTGGCACCGGGTTCACCCCCGGACGGTCCAGTCCGGGGGCTAGTGCCGTGCTTCTTTCCGCCCCGGTTGCTCCAATCCGGGGCGTCATTTTATCGTATTCTCTCCGCTGCCTCGGATGCTCCTGTCCGTGGCACCTGTTTCACCCCCGGACGATCCAGTCCGGGGGCTAGTTCCGTGCTTCATTCCGCCCCGGTTGCTCCATTCCGGGGCGTCTTATTAACGTATTCTCTCCGTTGCCTCGGATGCTCCAGTCCGTGGCACCGGGTTCTCCCTCGGACGATCCAGTCCCGGGGCTTGGGCCGTGCTCCACTCCGCCCCGGATGCTCCAATCCGGGGCGTCATTTTGTCGAATTCTCTCCGTTGCCTCGGACGCTCCAGTCCGTGGCACCGGGTTCATCCCCGGACGATCCAGTCCGGGGGCTAGTGCCGTGCTTCATTCCGCCCCGGTTGCTGCAATCCGGGGCGTCTTTTTATCGTATTCTCTCCGTTGCCTCGGATGCTCCAGTCCGAGGCACCTGGTTCACCCCCGGACGATCCAGTCCGGGGGCTTGTGCCGTGCTTCATTCTGGCCCGGTTGCTCCATTCCAGGGTGTCTTTTTAACGTAATCCCTCCGTTGCCTCGGATGCTCTGGTCCGTGGCACCGGGTTCTCCCCCGGACGATCCAGTCCGGGGGCTTGGGCTGTGCTTCACTCTGCCCCAGATGCTCCAACCCGGGGCGTTATTTTGACGTTTTCTCTCCGTTGCCTCGGACGTTCCAGTCCGTGGCACCGGGTTCACCCCCAGACGATCCAGTCCGGGGGCTAGTGCCGTGCTTCATTCCGCCCCGGTTGCTCCCATCCGGGGCATCTTTTTATCGTATTCTCTCCGTTGCCTTGGTAGCTCCAGTCCGTGGCACCTGGTTCAGCCCCGGACGATCCAGTCCGGGGGCTTGTGCCGTGCTTCATTCCGCCCCCGGTGCTCCATTTCGGGGCGTCTTTTTAACGCATTCTCTCCGTTGCCTCAGATGCTCCAGTCCGTGGCACCGGGTTCTCCCCCGGACGATCCAGTCCGGGGGCTTGGGCCGTGCTCCACTCCGCCCCGGATGCTCCAATCCGGGGTGTCTTTTAGTCGTATTCTCTCCGTTGCCTGGGATGCTCCAGTCCGTGGCAACGGGTTCATCCCCGGACGATCCAGTCCGGGGGCTCGGGCCAAGCTCCACGCCGCCCCAGATGCTGCAATCCGGGGCGTCTTGTTTCTTTCTCTCTTTGCTGTCTTCGGCGTGTGCGTGTGTGGTGCTTTGCTGCCTTTTTTTTTTCGCGCGCCCATTGTCGTTGCTCCTCCCCCGCTCCCCCCGCTCCGCTGTCCTTGGCACCTTGTCCCGTGCCGCGGTTCGTCGTGTGTTGTGCGCGCTTCCCGGGTTCGCGGCATCCGGTGGCCGTTGTGGCTTGGCACCTGTCCTCGTGCCGTGGTTGTGGCCGGCGGCGTGCCTCTCTGGCGTGCCTCGTGGCCCCGCGTTGGTGCGCCGCTCCTCGTCCGGTCCGGTCGCTCTCGGTGCTCCGGTCGGCTTTCCCGTCGCCGTGGTGCCTTCCCCCACCCCGGGGGCTGTCGCCCCCGGCTTTACTGGGTGGCTGTGCGGGGCACGTGGAGGCCGGCCGAGAACCGGGCTCATTGTGCCTGCCGCTGGCCCCTGCCGACGAAAGGGCGCTGGGCACGTAACTTGACATCAGGTTTCTTGATCCCTTCTATTAGGAGCGCTGCTTTGACTTTGTCCTTGCATTGGCGCTTGCCTGTCAATAGCAAATACCTCGCGAACGTTACTGAGAATCTTTCGACCTCTTTCCCTTGGAAGGCTGGTGTCTCCATTTTCATGGAACTTTTGGTCTTGTCTTCATCATCGTCATCTGACCATTCAGTCAAGCCCATGTTCTCATTGCAACCTTCTTTCAGTCGCTCGAAGGCCTTCACGCTTTGTGGTACAAATGGAGATTCTGCCGGAGGTCTTATGGCTCCTGAAGGACTGATCAGACTCAAGGTATTTACCTTCTTCTCCAAATTTTTTATCTCGTCTGTCATCGGCTTCAGCATACCTCGTAGCGCTTCAACAAAGTCTCCTTCGCGCGTCTCCGTCTTCGAAAGCTTCTCGTCGTGATCCCCCCTTGGTACCGCTGCGCAAGCTGGAATTTCGCAAGTCTTCGCAGGTTCTGAGAAGTCAACACCTTTCTCTTTGCTGGTTCGTTTGACTTTCGGTTTTCCTTTACCTCTCTCACGACGCTTCGCCCTGATTGCTTCGCTTCTCTTCCACACTGCACCGTCCATCGATTTGAGGAGGTCGTCGTACTCTTCCATCTCTAAATGCGTCCATTCGTCTTCATCTTCGTCTTCAGCGCGATCTTTGAAATCCGACGCTGGACCCGAAGACGATTCACCCGTCGGGAACGCGTCGTCAAATTTCGGTTCTTCAGGTTCGTCGGGTGTGTGCATTCTTTCCTCGTGAACTTCCTCCATCTCCTTGACGCCTGACCCTTCGACGTCTTCCTTCTTCGTGACGCCTGACTTTCCTTTGTCATCCAAGACACCTCCGTCATGGTGTGCATCGTCGCTGACGCGCGAGGCGTGTTTCGACCTACTCCTCTTCATCCCACTGCTCGTTGCTTCCATTCATTGCCGTCATCACCTGACCTTCTGAGGTATGAGGGGTGAGGTTTGATTTTGCGGGTACTAGACGCTTTTCGGCCCCGGGGGCCACCTGGTCGGGCCAGGTGATATCCTCCCCACCGGGTCCTAGTGGGGGGCCCTCCAAGACGCACCTCCTGCCTGGTTGGCGGAGTCCCCCGGGTTCACAGGGCTCGGAGCCCCGTCCCTCCCCGGCTTCCCCGTTTCGCCACTCCCCGGTCAGTGCATCAATTCGCAGCCGTGGCTGCAGGCGCTTACCCACCGCGTCGCCCCCCTAAAGTGTGGTCGCCCGGGGCGCTGGCGCCGCCGGGCCCGTGCTACTAGCTTGTTGCCAGTGGGACCCCCTTGGGCTGGCGCGGAGGCTGCCTAGCCTAGGGGTTGGGGCGTAGCGCAGTGCGCCACTACTGCCTTGGCGGGTGCAGTGCCCCGTCCGTGTGTGCGCGGCGCTCGCGGCTGGTTCGGGGGGCTCGGGCTGGTACCTCGTGTTGTGTCTCTCCCGTTTCCCCCATCCCGCCCCGCGTGTCCCGCGCTGCGTGTGGCGGGCCGTCCCGTCCGGATGTCCCTTACCCTCGCTCGCTGGTACGCCATTCCACGCGGTCTGTACGTTCCGCGTGCTCGGTCCGGGTGCCCTCCTGGTAGTCCCCGCGTGCCCTTTGCGTGTGTGTGCGCTCGCGCTCCCGCGGCGTCCGCTCCCCTCCCCTCTCGGTGGTGTGGTGTGCGCACCTTGCGCGGTCCCGGCTCTGGGCGCTGGTAGGGCCGTTCCACGTGGTCCGTGCCCCTTCGCGTGTCCCGCCCCGGTCCCTTGCTCTGTCTGGCGTGCTTGGGGGGGGGCGGTCCGGTCCCGGTTCCCCCCTACCCGGCTGTTGTTGTGAGGGGCGTCTGAGGTCAGGCGCTCCCCCTCCCCCGACTGCCCGCCCACTGGGCGGGCTGTTGGGGTCCGCTACCCACGTGCTGTGGGCGCGGGTGTGTGGGTGTGGGGGCCCAACACTGTCCCCTTGGCCTGCATGCCCTGTGGCGGCTGCGTGCCACGGGGGTGGTGTGGTGGGGGGGCGTCCCCGGGGGGGGTGGCCTGCCACTGTTGTGAGGGGCGTCTGGTGTCAGGCGCTGTCCCTCCCCCGACCGCCCGTCCTCTGGGCGGGCTGCCGGGGCCCCCTACCCACTGGCTGTGGGTGCGGGGGGTCGCGGGCGTGGGGACCCATCACCGACCCCACAGAGCGCGCTCTTGCGAGCTGGCTTTGCGCGCTGTGGGGGCGGCACGAGGGCGCCCGGGGGGGGGGCGCCTCCTGCCTGGGTGTGGGGCGTCCGGGGTCGGGCGCTCCCCCCCCCCCGAGTGCCCGCCCTCTGGGCGGGCTGCCGAGCCCACTACCCACTGGCTGTGGGTGCGGGGGGGTGCGGGCGTGGGTACCCGTCACCAACCCCACAGCGCGCGCTCTTGCGTGCAGTGGGGGGGGCTTGAGGGTGCCCGGGGGGGACGCCTCTTGCCTGGGTGTGGGGCGTCCGGGGTCGGGCGCTCTCCCACCCCCGACTGCCCGCCCTCTGGGCGGGCGGCCGGGGCCCACTACCCACTGGCTGGGGGTGCGGGGGGGTGCCGGCGTGGGGACCTGTCACCGACCCCACAGCGCGCGCTCTTGCGAGCTGGCTTTGCGCGCTGTGGGAACGGCACGAGGGCGCCCGGAGGGGGCACCGCCTGCCTGGGTGTGGGGCGTCCGGGGTCGGGCGCTCTCCCACCCCCGACTGCCCGCCCTCTGGGCGGGCTGCCGGGGCCCACTACCCACTGGCTGTGGGTGCGGGGGGGTGCGGGCGTGGGAACCCGTCACCAGCCCCACAGCGCGCGCTCTTGCGAGCTGGCTTTGCGCGCTGTGGGGGCGGCATGAGGGTGCCCGGGGGGGCACCTCTTGCCTGGGTGTGGGGCGTCCGGGGTCGGGCGCTCTCCCAACCTCGACTGCCCCCCCTCTGGGCGGGCTGCCGGGGCCCACTACCCACTGGCTGTGGGTACTGGGGGGTGCGGGCGTGGGGACCCGTCACCAACCCCACAGAGCGCGCTCTTGCGAGCTGGCTTTGCGCGCTGTGGGGGCGGCATGAGGGCGCCCGGGGGGGGCGCCTCTTGCCTGGGTGTGGGGCGTCCAGGGTCGGGCGCTCTCCCAGCCCCAACTGCCCGCCCTCTGGGCGGGCTGCCGGGGCCCACTACCCACTGGCTGTGGGTGCGGGGGGGTGCGGGCGTGGGGACCCGTCACCAGCCCCACAGCGCGCCCTCTTGCCAGCTGGCTTTGCGCGCTGTGGGGGCGGCATGAGGGTGCCCGGGGGGGCGCCTCTTGCCTGGGTGTGGGGCGTCCGGTGTCGGGCTCTCTCCCAACCCCGACTGCCCGCCCTCTGGGCGGGCTGCCGGGGCCCATTACCCACTGGCTGTGGGTACGGGAGGGTGCGGTCGTGGGGACCCGTCAGCAACCCCACAGCGCGCACTCTTGCGAGCTGGCTTTGCGCGCTGTGGGGGCGGCATGAGGGCGCCCGGGGGGGCGCCTCTTGCCTGGGTGTGGGGCGTCCGGGGTCGGGCGCTCTCCCACCCCCAACTGCCCGCCTTCTGGGCGGGCTGCCGGGGCCCACTACCCACTGGCTCCGGGTGCGGGGGGGTGCGGGTGTGGGGACCCGTCACCAGCCCCACAGCGCGCGCTCTTGCGAGCTGGCTTTGCGCGCTGTGGGGGCGGCATGAGGGTGCCCGGGGGGGGCGCCTCTTGCCTGGGTGTGGGGCGTCCGGTGTCGGGCTCTCTCCCAACCCCGACTGCCCGCCCTCTGGGCGGGCTGCCGGGGCCCATTACCCACTGGCTGTGGGTACGGGAGGGTGCGGTCGTGGGGACCCGTCAGCAACCCCACAGCGCGCACTCTTGCGAGCTGGCTTTGCGCGCTGTGGGGGCGGCATGAGGGCGCCCGGGGGGGCGCCTCTTGCCTGGGTGTGGGGCGTCCGGGGTCGGGCGCTCTCCCACCCCCAACTGCCCGCCTTCTGGGCGGGCTGCCGGGGCCCACTACCCACTGGCTCTGGGTGCGGGGGGGTGCGGGCGTGGGGACCCGTCACCAGCCCCACAGCGCGCGCTCTTGCGAGCTGGCTTTGCGCGCTGTGGGGGCGGCATGAGGGTGCCCGGGGGGGGCGCCTCTTGCCTGGGTGTGGGGCGTCTGGGGTCGGGCGCTGGCCCAAACCCCGACTGCCCGCCCTCTGAGCGGGCTACCGAGGCCCACTAACCAGTGGCTGTGGGTGTGGGGGGGTGCGGGTGTGGGGACCCGTCACCAACCCCACAGCGCGCGCTCTTGCGAGGTGGCTTTGCGCGCTGTGGGGGCGGCATGAGGGTGCCCGGGGGGGGCGCCTCCTGCCTGGGTGTGGGGCGTTCGGGGTCGGGCGCTCTCCCAGACCCGACTGCCCGCCCTCTGGGCGGGCTGCTGGGGCCCACTACCCACTGGCTGTGGGTGCGGGGGGGTGCCGGCGTGGGGACCCGTCACCAACCCCACAGCGCGCGCTCTTGCGAGGTGGCTTTGCGCGCTGCGCGGGCGGCATGAGGGTGCCCAGGGGGGTGCCTCTTGCCTGGCTGTAGGGCTTCCGGGGTCGGGCGCTCTCCCACCCCCACCTGCCAGCCCTCTGGGCGGGCTGCTGGGGCCGACTACCCACTGGCTGTGGGTGCGGGGGGTTGCGGGCGTGGGGACCCGTCACCAACCCCACAGCGCGCGCTCTTGCGAGCTGGCTTTGCGCGCTGTGGGGGTGGCACGAGGGCGCCCGGGGGGGGGCGCCTCCTGCCTGGGTGTGGGGCGTCCGGGGTCGGGCGCTCTCCCACCCCCGACTGCCCGCCCTCTGGGCGGGCTGCCGGGGCCCACTACCCACTGGCTGTGGGTGCGGGGGGGGTGCCGGCGTGGGAACCCGTCACCAGCCCCACAGCGCGGGCTCTTGCGAGCTGGCTTTGCGCGCTGTGGGGGCGGCACGAGGTCGCCCGGGGGGGGGGCGCCTCCTGCCTGGGTGTGGGGCGTCCGGCGTCGGGCGCTCTCCCACCCCCGACTGCCGGCCCTCTGGGCGGGCTGCCGGGTCCCACTACCCACTGGCTGTGGGTGCGGGGGGGTGCGGGCGTGGGGACCCGTCACCAACCCCACAGCGCGCGCTCTTGCAAGCTGGCTTTGCGCGCTGTGGGGGCGGCATGAGGGTGCCCGGGGGGGCGCCTCCTGCCTGGGTGTGGGGCGTCCGGGGTCGGGCGCTCTCCCACCCCCGACTGCCCGCCCTCTGGGCAGGCTGCTGGGGCCCACTACCCACTGGCTGTGGGTGCGGGGGGGTGCCTGCGTGGGGACCCGTCACCAACCCCACAGCGCGCGCTCTTGCGAGGTGGCTTTGCGCGCTGCGCGGGCGGCATGAGGGTGCCCGGGGGGGGCGCCTCTTGCCTGGGTGTGGGGCGTCCGGGGTCGGGCGCTCTCCCACCCCCGACTGCCCGCCCTCTGGGCGGGCTGCCGGGGCCCACTACCCACTGGCTGTGGGTGCGGGGGGTTGCGGGCGTGGGGACCCGTCACCAACCCCACAGCGCGCGCTCTTTCGAGCTGGCTTTGCGCGCTATGGGGACGGCACGAGGGCGCAGGGGGGGGGGCGCCTCCTGCCTGGGTGTGGGGCGTCCGGTGTCGGGCGCTCTCCCACCCCCGACTGCCCGCCCTCTGGGCGGGCTGCCGGGGCCCACTACCCACTGGCTGTGGGTACGGGGGGGTGCGGGCGTGGGGACCCGTCACCAACCCCACAGAGCGCGCTCTTGCGAGCTGGCTTTGCGCGCTGTGGGGGCGGTACGAGGGCGCCCGGGGGGGGGGGCTCCTGCCTGTGTGTGGGGCGTCCAGGGTCGGGCGCTCGCCCAGCCCCAACTGCCCGCCCTCTGGGCAGGCTGCCGGGGCCGACTACCCACTGGCTGTGGGTGCGGGGGGGTGCGGGCGTGCGGACCCGTCACCAGCCCCACAGCGCGCCCTCTTGCCAGCTGGCTTTGCGCGCTGTGGGGGCGGCATGAGGGTGCCCGGGGGGGCGCCTCTTGCCTGGGTGTGGGGCGTCCGGTGTCGGGCTCTCTCCCAACCTCGACTGCCCGCCCTCTGGGCGAGCTGCCGGGGCCAATTACCCACTGGCTGTGGGTACGGGAGGGTGCGGTCGTGGGGACCCGTCACCAACCCCACAGCGCGCGCTCTTGCGAGCTGGCTTTGCGCGCAGTGGGGGGGCATGAGGGCGCCCGGGGGGGGCGCCTCTTGCCTGGGTGTGGGGCGTCTGGGGTCGGGCTCTCTCCCAACCTCGACTGCCCGCCCTCTGGGCGAGCTGCCGGGGCCAATTACCCACTGGCTGTGGGTACGGGAGGGTGCGGTCGTGGGGACCCGTCACCAACCCCACAGCGCGCGCTCTTGCGAGCTGGCTTTGCGCGCTGTGGGGGGGCATGAGGGCGCCCGGGGGGGGCACCGCCTGCCTGGGTGTGGGGCGTCCGGGGTCGGGCGCTCTCCCACCCCCAACTGCCCGCCTTCTGGGCGCGCTGCCGGGGCCCACTACCCACTGGCTCCGGGTGCGGGGGGGTGCGGGCGGGGGACCCGTCACCAGCCCCACAGCGCGCGCCCTTGCGAGCTGGCTTTGCGCGCTGTGGGGGCGGCATGAGGGTGCCCGGGGGGGGCGCCTCTTGCCTGGGTGTGGGGCGTCTGGGGTCGGGCGCTGGCCCACCCCCGACTGCCCGCCCTCTGGGCGGGCTACCGAGGCCCACTACCCAGTGGCTGTGGGTGTGGGGGGATGCGGGTGTGGGGACCCGTCACCAACCCCACAGCGCGCGCTCTTGCGAGCTGGCTTTGCGCGCTGTGGGGCGGCATGAGGGTGCCCGGGGGGGGCGCCTCCTGCCTTGGTGTGGGGCGTTCGGGGTCGGGCGCTCTCCCGGCCCCGACTGCCCGCCATCTGGGCGGGCTGCTGGGGCCCACTACCCACTGGCTGTGGGTGCGGGGGGGTGCGGGCGTGGGGACCCGTCACCAACCCCAAAGCGCGCACTCTTGCGAGCTGGCTTTGCGCGCTGTGGGGGCGGCATGAGGGTGCCCAGGGGGGTGCCTCTTGCCTGGCTGTAGGGCTTCCGGGGTCGGGCGCTCTCCCACCCCCACCTGCCAGGCCTCTGGGCGGGCTGCTGGGGCCGACTACCCACTGGCTGTGGGTGCGGGGGGTTGCGGGCGTGGGGACCCGTCACCAACCCCACAGCGCGCGCTCTTGCGAGCTGGCTTTGCGCGCTGTGGGGGTGGCACGAGGGCGCCCGGGGGGGGGCGCCTCCTGCCTGGGTGTGGGGCGTCCGGGGTCGGGCGCTCTCCCACCCCCGACTGCCCGCCCTCTGGGCGGGCTGCCGGGGCCCACTACCCACTGGCTGTGGGTGCGGGGGGGGTGCCGGCGTGGGAACCCGTCACCAGCCCCACAGCGCGGGCTCTTGCGAGCTGGCTTTGCGCGCTGTGGGGGCGGCACGAGGTCGCCCGGGGGGGGGGGCGCCTCCTGCCTGGGTGTGGGGCGTCCGGCGTCGGGCGCTCTCCCACCCCCGACTGCCGGCCCTCTGGGCGGGCTGCCGGGTCCCACTACCCACTGGCTGTGGGTGCGGGGGGGTGCGGGCGTGGGGACCCGTCACCAACCCCACAGCGCGCGCTCTTGCAAGCTGGCTTTGCGCGCTGTGGGGGCGGCATGAGGGTGCCCGGGGGGGCGCCTCCTGCCTGGGTGTGGGGCGTCCGGGGTCGGGCGCTCTCCCACCCCCGACTGCCCGCCCTCTGGGCAGGCTGCTGGGGCCCACTACCCACTGGCTGTGGGTGCGGGGGGGTGCCTGCGTGGGGACCCGTCACCAACCCCACGGCGTGCGCTCTTGCGAGCTGCCTTTACGCGCTGTGGGGGCGGCATGAGCGTGCCCGGGGGGGGCGCCTCTTGCCTGGGTGTGGGGCGTCCGGGGTCGGGCGCTCTCCCAGACCCAACTGCCAGCCTCCTGGGCGGGCTGCCGGGGCCCACTACCCACTGGCTGTGGGTGCGGGGGGTCGCAGGCGTGGGGACCTGTCACCAACCCCACAGCGCGCGCTCTTGCGAACTGGCTTTGCGCGCTGTGGGGGTGGCACGAGGGCGCCCGGGGGGGGGGCACCTCCTGCCTGGGTGTGGGGCGTCCGGGGTCGGGCGCTCTCCCACCCCCGACTGCCCGCCCTCTGGGCGGGCTGCCGGGGCCCACTACCCACTGGCTGTGGGTGCGGGGGGGTGCCGGCGTGGGAACCCGTCACCAGCCCCACAGCGCGCGCTCTTGCGAGCTGGCTTTGCGCGCTGTGGGGGCGGCACGAGGTCGCCCAGGGGGGGGCGCCTCCTGCCTGGGTGTGGGGCGTCCGGGGTCGGGCGCTCTCCCACCCCCGACTGCGGGCCCTCTGGGCGGGCTGCCGGGGCCCACTACCCACTGGCTGTGGGTGCGGGGGGGTGCGGGCGTGGGGACCCGTCACCAACCCCACAGTGCGCGCTCTTGCGAGCTGGCTTTGCGCGCTGTGGGGGCGGCAAGAGGTCGCCCGGGGGGGGGGCGCCTCCTGCCTGGGTGTGGGGCGTCCGGCGTCGGGCGCTCTCGCACCCCCGACTGCCCGCCCTCTGGGCGGGCTGCCGGGGCCCACTACCCACTGGCTGTGGGTGCGGGGGGGTGCGGACGTGGGGACCCGTCACAAACCCCACAGCACGCGCTCTTGCAAGCTGGCTTTGCGCGCTGTGGGGGCGGCATGAGGGTGCCCGGGGGGGCGCCTCCTGCCTGGGTGTGGGGCGTCCGGCGTCGGGCGCTCTCCCACCCCCGACTGCCCGCCCTCTGGGCAGGCTGCTGGGGCCCATTACCCACTCGCTGTGGGTGCGGGGGGGTGCGGGCGTGGGGACCCGTCACCAACCCCACAGCGTGCGCTCTTGCGAGCTGGCTTTACGCGCTGTGGGGGCGGCATGAGCGTGCCCGGGGGGGGCGCCTCTTGCCTGGGTGTGGGGCGTCCGGGGTCGGGCGCTCTCCCAGACCCGACTGCCCGCCCTCTGGGCGGGGTGCCGGGGCCCACTCGCCCATGGGACACAGGACATGCTTCCTCCAGGATCCGTCGACCAGCGACCCGTCAGACCTGTATTATCTGCACCCATATACCAAGAGTATACACCAATTCAAGGAGCGAAATAAGCTGCATATTCAGCAAGATGGGCAGGAATGGACAGGGAATCAAGAAGAATTCGACGAAGGAAAGGTGGAATCATTGAACTGCAAGAAGTGGAAGTCAGTTTGCTATCGGGTAGTCGACAAATGGCGGGACATTCTGGAGGATTATTTCGAAAGGAACCACAATTTTCGTCCGCAAGTTGATGCTTTTGCAAACAAAAAGAATAAAAGATTTCCGAAGTTCTACGACGACGCCTGGAGTGAGGACTGGTCTGAACCTCTTTGGATCAATCCGCCCTTCGACGTTTTTCCTCGTGTGGTGCAGAAGCTGAAGCAATCCGGCGCAAAGGCGATTTTAATTGTCCCCAATTGGCCAAACCAATCTTGGTTCAAGGACATTATGGACATTTCAATCGACATTGTCGAGCTACCTCACAAGGGAGTGAAGCTGTATTGCGGAGACAATGGCAAGCCTTTGCCACAGCGTTCGTGGAGCACGCTGGTGTGCTTAGTTGACGGGAATCGGGGAGATTGTTGGCAAGATGACAGTGAAATGGGCGCAGAAGAGGTCATCTCAAATTCCTCAAGAATCAACGAAATTGAAGTGGATCGAGACGATCGAGAGCGAAATACCGACGTATCGTCGTGGAAGGAGGGAAGGACAATCGGCGTCCCTCAAGAGAACGCCTCCATCCATTCCAATTTGTCCCCATCAGACAAGAATCAAGCCAAAAATGTCAAGATTTCAAGCAAGAATGACGACAAATTTCCAAGATTTCCACCTGAATTGACAGGAATGCAGCTGAATTCGTCCGACCATCCCTTCAAGACATTCGTGGACCCCCTTCATTGGTGGGATCCCACGGAGGAACGAACTCAGGTGAGCTTCATCCGCCAACAATGCGACGAAGAAGTTTGGAATGAAGTGGCCAAGAATATGAGACCACGACCAACAATTCGCAAATTGGTGGACATAATGTCGGTGATTAAATGTGGGAATCAGGTCGACGGAGACAAGATATCTGCAAGAAGGGACGCAGTGTTCGAAGATTATAAAGATGACGTGCTGAGTGGGAAGTTGTGGAAAAACCCCCCAATTCGATGTGAAAATGGGGAAGCCAAGATTGAGATAATCCAAGGCTCAAAGATGCACAAACAACGTCCATTCTACCTGCACGGCACCAAAGCAGATGCCCTGCGAAAGATTATTGAGCGCAATCTCTATGAGTTCGGTCCGTTGGAGGGCTGCATGAGTTCTGAGTGGTGTTCAGCACCATTTACTGTGCCAAAACCCCCACCTGCTGACCAATCCAGCATAGATGCTTGGCGGCTAGTGGTGGATTACAGAGCACTGAATGCCGCCACGGTACCTGACGCGCATCCCCTTCCTTTAATCGAGAAGGAGATTGCCGCGAGAGCCAAAGGTAAGCTCTTTACTGTGTTGGATTCGCGCCATGGCTTTCACCAAATGCCACTTCGAAAGGACGATAGGCATTTGACGGCAATGTGCACGCCCTGTGGCACTGTCCAGTGGACTGTACTGCCGATGGGGCTGAAGAATGCGCCGTCGATGTTCCAGAAGATGATGGACACTATTTCATTTCAGAAGCACAAGTCTGTGGATTTACAAGAATTCTGCAGCATTTACATTGATGACCTTCTGATTGCCACGCCGTTGGGAAAAAACTTTGATGAGTGCCTGAAGTTGCACGAAGAACAAGTCCGCAAATTTCTCGAAGTCCTTCGACAAGAGAAGCTCGTGTGTGGACCCAAGAAGGGCAAAATGTTCCTCCAGAGCGTGGAATTTTGTGGCTCTGTCTTGGAAGATGGGACAAGAAGACCGGCCCCAGGGAAAATGGCTGCCCTGCAGCTATGGGAAAGGCCTAAAACCATCACGCAGCTTCGTGCCTTTTTAGGCTGCTGCAATTACTACCACGAGTTCCTTCCTCTCTACGCCAAGTTCTCTGGTCCATTGACAGAGTTACTCAAGGTTGGCAAAATAGAAGGAAAGAAGGGATCTCAAGTCAAGCTCAAGTGGACGCCAGAATGTGAAGAGGCCTTTACTGGTCTCAAGGAAGCACTGGCAAATGTGGTTACATTAAAGACTCCGTGGTTGGATGGAAGACCTTTTTATATTCGTACAGACGCCAGTCGTTACGCCATTGGTGCTACGATCGAACAAGTCGATGACGAAGGTCACCATCATCCTCTGGCTTTGTGGTCTCGCAAGCTTACAACAAGACAGCGAAATTGGAGTCCAAGGGAACAAGAAGCCTACGCAATCCTTTGTGCCTTACGGCGTTATGAAGGTTGGATCTTGGGCCATCGCGTTGAGGTACTGACTGACCACAAGTCACTGAAGAGCTGGAGGACAGAACATATGGATACCCCTGGTGGACCAGCTGGGAGGAGAGGCCGTTGGCATGAAACTCTCAGCAGATTTGACCTCCATGTGACTTACATTCCAGGGCGCTATAATACAGTGGCGGACGCCCTGAGTCGCTGGGCCTACCCAGCCTCAGAGGCTTACTCTGAAGTGAGTTTTCATGGGACAGCGACGGATAAAGCCGAAGTAATCGAGTTTGATAAAGAGGAACAGGCACTGATCAAGAAACATTGTCTCCAATGTTCGATTAAAAATCGGATGAAGGTGGAATTGGTCAGATGCAAGGAGATTACCAAGGCAGATCAGACTGAAAGGGTTAACTCTGACTCTCAGTCTTCGCTGCCACTCCTTGATGTGTTTCCAGTGACAAGATCCAAGGCAAAATCCACGCTCCCTCCACAACAAAAGGACAAGGAAACTTCCTTCCTCTATGTGGATTGGACGAAGATGTACAAGGAGGACAAGTTCTTTGGGTCTGTATACCACAAGTTGAAAGGGGACAAGCCTTACGACTCTGAAGAGACGTCTGATTTCAAAATCCAAGGCGACAAGTTATTTTGGCAAGGACGGATTTGTGTTCCTGATTGTCTAATTGACCAATATGTCAATCATTGGCATCGAAACGAGACATCCCACGGACATTCTCGTGTTCTGGAGCAGGAGCTACAACACAGAGTGTACACACGGGACCTCAAGAGTGCCTGTGAGCGAGTTGCCAAAGGATGCAAGCAATGTCAGGCGAACATCCCCAAGAATCAAAAGGCTGAAGGACTACTGAAAGGATTACCAATTCCTGAGAGGTTGTTCGACAAGGTGACGGCGGATGTCTTCGAGTTGGGACAAATCCAAGAGGAATGTCTCTACAGGAGGAAGCCAATTGATGGGGTTTTGTTAATTCAAGACCGCCACAGTGGCTACACCCAGGTCCTCCCTTGCAACACGAAGCATCTCACCTCTGAAATGGCTGCCAAGTGGACTGCAAGTCTGTGGATGAGTAACTGGGATGTTCCCAGTGAAATTTTGACGGACAGTGGGAAGGAGTTCATTGGGACTTGGTGGGAGAACATGTGCGCTCTATTGGGAGTTCATCATCTTCGTGCCCGAGTCTACGACCTTCGAGCCCTCTCTGCTGAACGCGCTGGAAGAATTCTTATCAACATTCTGAGAAAATTCCTGGCGACTGAAAAAGACTACAATTGGCTGGAGACAATTTACTGTGTCTTGAGGATATACCATCGTACCAAGAATTACACTGGATTAAGTCCGAATGAGCTTGTTTTTGGTCGTGAGAAGATGGGTCCAGGACCAGTGATGTATCATCCAAGGCAGTGCTACGACGCCTCACAATGGTTTGAGAGGATACAGGATTTAGAGTCCAAGTGACTCCAAACCAAAGTGGAGAGTCAAGCAGATTGGTTGAAATTCAAAAATCAGTCGAGAACACAAGGAAACCCCTTCGAGAAAGGCCAGCAAGTTTGGCTTCGTAAGTCAGATGAGACCTTGAAGGACGACAACAAATTGTTACCTTTGTGGGAAGGCCCATTCCAAGTCAGTTGTCAACTAAGTGAGACTACATTCAACCTTGAGGTTGAACCGGGCAGACATCAAGAAGTACATCGGGACCGTTTGAAGGCCGAAGTACCCTGCCCCAAAGGAACGTTCAAGCCTCTCTATTGGACTTCGAAGTACCTGAGCGACAGGAAGATGGTCACCAGCAGTTTCGAGTTGGAGAAGATCCTTGACTACAAGAAAAATGCTCGAAACAAGTGGTACTTTCTGTGCAGATGGAAAGGATTCGGTCCAGAAGAAGACAAATGGGAGCCAGCTTCAAGCTTCATCCATGGGTATACGGCCACTTTCATCAAGTTCCTGAAGAAACACCCTGAGATTGACCGTGAGCTCTCGCTGATCAAGGATTGTGTCACCAAGGAAGACTTACAAGCACAAGAAGAAGCTCCAATCGTGGCAGAATCCATTCGAGACAAGATCTGATCAGAATTTAAATCGCCGAAACTTTCGAAAAGGTTTACGGTCTACACATACCCTTGGCATTGGGACAAAACAGTCCTGGCGCATCGTCTATGTGGTTCGATGAACAGATGATGGGACATTCTGGGATCATCCTGGTCATTCTCATCCATCATTCTCATCATGGTCATCATGTGAATCATGTGCTTCATCGTAGATGATTTCCATCGGAAGTTCCGAAAGGCCTTTATCCTCAACCAGGACGACACTCTCGTGTTTTGCTGTCGACTACGCCCCTCTACTCGCCTGGGGAAGGACTTGTTCGAGTTCGTGCTCATTTCGGAGATTCCGGCTCATGGCTGAGTCTGATGCATTTCATGTGTTTGACGGATCTGCTGAGAATGTCATTTCAATCAGCTCTTACATTGAGACTGTTGGTTTGTTTTTCAATCGACCGCTGTCAAAGGGCTTATATAGACCAAGTGACAACGATGGTGTTCTTACTTGTGTCGACTCGCTGTTCATCTGTGGATTGTGTTGGAATCCCCCTCAGAATCAGCTCATTTTTGGCAAATTCCCGGTACCAAGCATTGGATGCTTATACATGCTGGGACTATAATGAGTCAATTACCCCTTCTGGCTCATACTGGATTAAACATGAAGCCCTGGAGACAATACTGACAGTGTGGTCGCCACTCACTGGGTTTTCTTGGCTATCATTACTTACATGATTGAATTTCCATCATCATGGGGATCATCATGATCATGATGATTTGACCTGGATTGGCTATGAATGAGGACTGGATTTCCGTTCAGCACGACACACAGCATCTATCGACAATGAATTGGACCTATATTGGCTTGCTGTGAACTTCGCCGTCTTCAATCTGTGTGCGATTCACTGATATTGGTCTCAATTCAGTCACATTTTGTACCATAATCTGGCATCTGGTCTCATGACTACAAATGACACCGACCAGTTTCACATATCTTGGACTCCATGAAGGGATACCCTATTTTTTGAACGCTCGACAACATGGCGACACTCCTTTTCTGTTTTCTGGCAGTGGGATGTCAGATCCTGATTTCATCATGGATCATGGATCTTGATCATGCATGTACATTCTTCACTCAGACTTTCAATTTTCAATTTTTCGAGCTTGATCGAAGCTATTTCTGTGTGCCCTAAGGTACCTATGCGTTTCAATCAAGTCGATGGCCATCGCGAAACACAGATCTCAGCACAATTCAGCTCAATTCAGCTCAATTTCTCACATTTTGTCATAGATTAGTCGGTTTTTGATCACTTTAGCCGTTTCTTTCACTTCACTTGACCCAGTCTGACATACTGGCGTATGTTTTCAGAGGGGGAGTGTAACGGCAGCAGTGACAGCACTCAATTTATACATCAATGTGATCAGAATTCAAATAATCCTCGGATGTACATTAGTGCAGTAAATTTTCCGCCTGTTTTCATGTTTTCCGTTCGCCGCCAGATGTCGCCTGTGAGCGCGCGTCGAGTCGCATTTGTCTTTCGTGATTTCCCAATCGGATTTATTTAAATTATTTCGAATGATTTCACGTTGAGTCATTATGTGCGATGGATGCACAATGAGATTCTATGTCTGCTCGATTTTTGTAGACCGGGTTTCCTGACTATTCGTATTCCACCATGGAGTTCAATGGACTTACAAGTGCTTCGCATATGTCGCTCCCAGAGGCTGGATATGGGTCTGAAGAGGGTCAGTTGGGTTCGGAGATATCAGGGGCAGTGTCGGGCGTTACGACCCCTGGGGCATCAAGGCTACAGGCTTCGCAATCACAAGAAAGATCCGCCACTATGCAGCGGTTACATGCGCGCTGTGGGGGCGGCATGAGGGTGCCCGGGGGGGCGCCTCCTGCGTGGGTGTGGGGCGTCCGGGGTAGGGCGCTCTCCCGGCCCCGACTGCCCGCCCTCTGGGCGGGCTGCCGGGGCCCACTTCCCACTGGCTGTGGGTGCGGGGGGCTGCGGGTGTGGGGACCCGTCACCAACCCCACAGCGCGCGCTCTTTCGAGCTGGCTTTGCGCGCTGTGGGGGCGGCACGAGGGCGCCCGGGGGGGGGCGCCTCCTGCCTGGCTGTGGGGCGTCCGGGGGCGGGCGCTCTCCCACCCCCAACTGCCCGCCCTCTGGGCGGGCTGCCGGGGCCCACTACCCACTGGTTGTGGGTACGGGGGGGTGCGGGCGTGGGGACCCGTCACCAACCCCACAGCGCGCGCTCTTGCGAGCTGGCTTTGCGCGCTTTGGGGGCGGCATGAGGGTGCCCGGGGGGGCGCCTCTTGCCTTGGTGTGGGGCGTTCGGGGTCGGGCGCTCTCCCACCCCCAACTGCCCGCCTTCTGCGCGGGCTGCCGGGGCCCACTACCCACTGGCTGTGGGTGCGGGGAGCTGCGGGCGTGGGGACCCGTCACCAACCCCACAGCGCGCGCTCTTTCGAGCTGGCTTTGCACGCTGTGGGGGCGGCAGGAGGGCGCCCGGGGGGGGGCGCCTCCTGCCTGGCTGTGGGGCGTCCGGGGTCGTGCGCTCTCCCATCCCCGACTGCCCGCCCTCTGGGCGGGCTGCCGGGGCCCACTACCCACTGGCTGTGGGTGCGGGGGGGTGCGGGCGTGGGGACCCGTCACCAACCCCACAGCGCGCGCTCTTTCGAGCTGGCTTTGCGCGCTGTGGGGGCGGCATGAGGGTGCCCGCGGGGGGGCGCCTCCTGCCTGGGTGTGGGGCGTCCGGCATCGGGCGCTTTCCCACCCCCGACTGCCCGCCCTCTGGGCAGGCTGCCGGAGCCAACTACCCACTCGCTGTGGGTGCGGGGGGGGCGCCTCCTGCCTGGCTGTGGGGCGTCCGGGGTCGTGCGCTCTCCCATCCCCGACTGCCCGCCCTCTGGGCGCGCTGTCGGGGCCCACTACCCACTGGATGTGGGTGCGGGGGGGTGCGGTCGTGGGGACCCGTCACCAACCCCACAGCGCGCGCTCTTTCGAGCTGGCTTTGCGCGCTGTGGGGGCGGCATGAGGGTGCCCGCGGGGGGGCGCCTCCTGCCTGGGTGTGGGGCGTCCGGCATCGGGCGCTCTCCCACCCCCGACTGCCCGCCCTCTGGGCAGGCTGCCGGAGCCAACTACCCACTCGCTGTGGGTGCGGGGGGGCGCGGGCGTGGGGACCCGTCACCAACCCCACAGCGCGCGCTCTTGCGAGCTGGCTTTGCGCGCTGTGGGGGCGGCATGAGGGTGCCCGCGGGGGGGCGCCTCTTGCCTGGCTGTGGGGCGTCCGGGGTCGGGCGCTCTCCCACCCCCGACTGCCCGCCCTTCGGGCGGGCTGCCGGGCTGCTGTGCGTGTGCGTGCCCTGCTTGGCTGGGTCGGCTGGGCCGGCCTCCCGGGCGCGTTTAGGTCCGCCTCACTTTTCCTTTGGCCTTTCTTGCTTTGCTCTGTGCTTGTTCGGCCCCCTCCGAGCTGGGGTTGCCCTGTTTGTGGTTGTTGTTGGGTTTTTTTGTTTTTTTGTTTTCTTTTTGTTGCTTTTTCCCTTCTCCCCCTCGCTGCGCCCCCGTTTTGTCCTGCTTTGCGTGTTTTCCGGCCCCGGGTGCCTTGGGCCTTGGCGTCTTGTCCCCCCCCCCCCCTTTTTTGGTTTTTCCCCTCCCCCCCCTCTGTGCGCCCCGTTGTCTCCTGCTTTGCGTGTTTTCCGGCCTGGGGTGCCCTGGGCCTTGGCGTCTTGTTGCCCCCCCCCCTCTCCTTTTTTTTTGTTTCCCCCCCCCCCCCCCCTCCCTGTTGTCTCTGGCGTTTTTTGCTTTTTGGTTGCCTTTGGCCTCCGCGCCTCCTCCCCCTCCCCTCCTTTTTTTTTTTCTTGTCCTGCTGCTTTTTTTCCTGCTTTGCGTCTGCTGTGTGTGTTCTGGGGTGTCGTGCTGTGTGTTCCCTGTCCTGTCCATTCGTTGGGCTGTGCGCGTTGTCTGTGCTGTTTCTGGTGGCTGGTGTTGTTGGTTCCTGGTGTCGCTGCCTTTTGTTGCGGGTCTGCTGGTGGCTTTGGTTGCCCGGCGTTGTCGTTTGGTGGTGTGTGTCGGCTCTGGTGCCCGTGTCTGGTCTGGCCGTCGCTGGGCGTCCTCCCTGTGGTGTCCCCTTGCCCTGTGCTGTGTCCTGTGGCGCTGTGCTGCCGTGTGGTGCTGTGCTGTGGTGCCCTGTCTTCTGTCGTCGTTGCTCCTCCCCCGCTGCCCCCGCTCCGCCCTCCTTGGCACCTTGTCCCGTGCCGCGGTTCGTCGTGTGTTGTGCGCGCTTCCCGGGTTCACGGCACCCGGTGGCCGTTGTGGCTTGGCACCTGTCCTCGTGCCGTGGTTGTGGCCGGCGGCGTGCCTCTCTGGCGTGCCTCGTGGCCCCGCGTTGGTGCGCCGCTCCTCGTCCGGTCCGGTCGCTCTCGGTGCTCCGGTCGGCTTTCCCGTCGCCGTGGTGCCTTCGCCCACCCGAACGGCTATCGCCCCCGGCTTTACTGGGTGGCTGCGCGGGGCACGTGGAGGCCGGCCGAGAACCGGAGTCATTGTGCCTGCCGCTGGCCCCTGCCGAGGCAAGGGCGCTGGGCACGTAACTTGACATCAGGTTTCTTGATCCCTTCTATTAGGAGCGCTGTTTTGACTTTGTCCTTGCATTGGCGCTTGCCTGTCAATAGCAAATACCTCGCGAACGTTACTGAGAATCTTTCGACCTCTTTCCCTTCAAAGGCTGGTATCTCCATTTTCATGGAACTTTTGGTCTTGTCTTCATCATCGTCATCTGACCATTCAGTCAAGCCCATGTTCTCATTGCAACTTTCTTTCAGTCGCTCGAAGGCCTTCACGCTTCGTGGTACAAATGGAGATTCTGCCGGAGGTCTTATGGTTCCTGAAGGACCGATCAGACTCAAGGTATTTACCTTCTTCTCCAAATTTTTTATCTCGTCTGTCATCGGCTTCAGCATACCTCGTAGCGCTTCAACAAAGTCTCCTTCGCGCGTCTCCGTCTTCGAAAGCTTCTCGTCGTGATCCCCCGTTGGTACCGCTGCGCAAGCTGGAATTTCGCAAGTCTTCGCAGGTTCTGAGATGTCAACACCTTTCTCTTTGCTGGTTCGTTTGACTTTCGGTTTTCCTTTACCTCTCTCACGACGCTTCGCCCTGATTGCTTCGCTTCTGTTCCACACTGCACCGTCCATCGATTTGAGGAAGTCGTTGTACTCTTCCATCTCTGAATGCGTCCATTCGTCTTCATCTTCGTCTTCAGGGCGATCTTTGAAATCCGACGCTGGACCCGAAGACGATTCACCCGTCGGGAACGCGTCGTCAAATTTCGGTTCTTCAGGTTCGTCGGGTGTGTGCATTCTTTCCTCCTGAACTTCCTCGATCTCCTTGACGCCTGACTCTTTGACGTCTTCCTTCTTCGTGACGCCTGACTTTCCTTTGTCATCCAAGACACCTCCGTCATGGTGTGCATTGTCGCTGACGCACGAGGCGTCTTTCGACCTACTCCTCTTCATCCCACTGCTCGTTGCTTCCATTCGTTGCCGTCATCACCTGACCTTCTGAGTTGCACGAGTTGATAATGATTTCCCTTTCGTGCAGGTCCTAGGTCTTCGCGAACTGTATCTGCTACCAATGTTGATTGTTGCTTTTGGGCTGCGTCTCCTGCTCTACTCACCAAAATATGCTTTGGAAATAAACCAAGAACTCGACTTGAATGTGGAGGCAGCGAAGCAAAGGATAAGGATCGTGGCACCCAGAAGAATGGGATACAATAACATGTGGGACTGCAGTACAAAGACAGTGCTGTGTATTGACATTGCATCGCCTTTATCACGTGCTTGCATGCTTCGGAATCACAGAGCATAGGGCAGAAAATGGCTTAACTTGAAAACCATGCCAAATGAAAAGACAGTAAAACAGACGATCAAAAATCAGATTCCCCATATCAAAAATAGGTGCAATATCACATTTTATGTCTTGAAATAATTTTCTGTGCCTCAGGATAAAAGAAATTTGTGACTGCAGAACTCAGTAGGAACTGCCCTGACGATGTCAGAACTCAGTAGGAACTGCCATAATCTGGTCTCATGCACTCCACCACCAAAATGACCAAAAATGGGCCCCGACACCAAAATTTAGTATGATACATCAATATATACAGAAATTTATGGCGGATTGAAATATGCAAATGGTTTTTGATGATTCAGCGATATGTGTGTGAAATTCAGCTTTTTCTGATCAGGCTGGGCGCCTTCATACATAGCAATAGAGCATAACCGAAAGAGGTGTTCACCATGCTTCCACCTAACTTATCTTCATACCTCGACCAAGTATCATAACCTCAAGCTCAAAGATAGTCAAACAAACAAGCTATCAGTCACATTCTGGTTTAGTGGGGGTGGGCTGACCACTGCCCTCAGCAAAAGATGCCTCAGGGGTTTCAGCAATACTGTGGGGTGGGACAAATGATCAGATGATTAGAAACAGATCCCCCAATCAAACAAAAGCATTAAAACAAAAATGACTTAAATGATGGGCTAGGTACTATTTTCAACAAACAAGAAGATCCGACTGGCGGATGCTTGAAGGGACAGGGGGGATGAGCGAAGGATGTTCCCATTGCTAAAAAGGAGAAGAGCTTTTTCTGATTAATTTTGATCGCCTGAATCTCACTATTGAGCTTGGCGATTTCTTTCCGACACGAGCAGTGGTGGGCACAGGACACATGAGAGGCGGTTTCAGACCGGGATCCTACGGATTCTTGCTTTCTTACCACGTCCTCCTGCTCACTCAGCCAGCTCTCGATTGAGTTGGTGATGGGCACGTCTTTCGATTCCTCCTCCGCCACCTTGAGGAAGGCCTCTTCCAGCGCCTTCACCAGCGACACCGCATCCGCCTCCATCGCCTGGGCGGTGGTCTAGACGGGCACCGGCGGGTGCTCACAGTGAAACCTGCAGTAGCAATGATGGATTTGCAGGCACCATTGGTCATACAAGTCCAGTCGCTGTAGACTCTCGCTTCTCTGGAATTTTAGTCTCCAGCGTTCCTGGGACTCCTGGAACTGGATGTCCAGTTTCACAGAGACGGCCTGCCTGATGACATTCTGGAGCAGCAGGTGGATTTCCGCAGGCGTAGGTCTGATTCTGGCGGGCATTTCTCCTGGACCACTTGAAATCGGCGGATCACGATGTACTTGGATGGCTTCTTTGGATGGAGGACGGATTTCTTCATCCGGACTGAATGAATCTCCAGCAAAGGAGCCGTACACCCAGTTGTGACCAGCGCTAGGTGAAGGGCAACTTTGGGGGCCTGGATTCTCGACTGGGATCAGGGATTGAGCTGGGGTGGGGGATTGGTAGATACCTAGGGCAGTCAGGATTCTGGCAAGGAATCCCTGACCTTTCAGTGAAAGTCGCAACTATGCAACATTGCACGCTGTCTTTCAGTGGATCTGGCGATGGCTTACCACCTAGTCTGCAGATGCTTTCATCATCACTGTCCGGTAGGTCGGACTCATACTCAATACCCAGAGCCTCGAAACTTCAGGCCGCTCTGCTACCATGTAAGCCATTCCTCTTAAGAAAGCTCCTCGGAGCATAGCCGGAGGTCTGAGGGCCGGCATGGGGAAGGTCATCTGAGGGCAGGTATCCCTTCTTGGCGTCCCGGCGGTATGGAGGGGTTGGTGCTGTGGCCTTACCCTTGGGGTCGATGATATACAAGCACGACAACGAAGCCAATGAAGATGAAGAAATGAACTTGAAAAAAATCCTGGTCTACAAGAAAATGTAGGCGGATAATATGATACAAATGAATCGCAACAATTGTTGCTTTATGATTTATAAAAAGTCCCATGGGGAAAAGAAATTTGGATAATTTGGATTGCGCATGCGCGCCAGCGATTCCAATCAAATCATCGGAATGCGACCATCTCAGACGCAAGGGACACTAGAAATGAGTCCTGCGTGTCCATAATATACAGGAACTGTTCCGGTAAAATTTTGGGCTGCGCCGAATATATAGATCTCCGGAAATGATCTAAATCTGACCTAATGGGGGATAATTGACCTGAGATCTGCCCTAGTTGAGCGTAGCCGCACTTACACAGTCACACTGTCAGCAAGGCACTGCACATCTTTAATCTACTGCATTGTCTGTTTAGTCAGCACTGACACCGTCCACACTTGTCTGTCCTTCCCTTGACCGTGGCCATTTCTCAGTACACATCTGCCACTTGGCGTTGCCACTGCAATCCCAGGTCTTTTCTAACTGCTTGTACAGTTTAGGCCCTCATCAGGGCCATCTGCGGCTGGCAGAGCCCTGCTGCCACTCACAGCCCCACCCCCAGTGGAATCGGAAAATGTTACATCCAGGGACTTCAGTTTAGTGCCCCTGGCCCAGGGTTACAGGTGCCTGGTAGCAGCTTTTCTGCCTTTTGGCAGGGCCATTTCCCTGTATTTGGCCCATAGAGCAGGTGAATCGTTCCAATCAAAACCCACTTTGGGGTGCCAAAGGCTAAATCCAATATTTTGTGGAGTTTGGAGCTCAGCCTTGTTCTTTGGCTCCAGAACTATGAACGGACACCCTAATCAGAGATTTTGGGAAGTCTAGAGCTGGGTTCATGGGGACATCAGAAAAAGCCCCCCTCCACTGCCCATGATTAGCATCATCTCATCATGCATTTCGGAGTCTTGCATTTTTTTTTCAGCAATCAGTTCTGATTTTTAGCCAACCCCCTGAGTAACAGCTTAGTGGGGGGGTTGCTGAGTGTTCTGCCTATGCGTGGGTAGTAGAGCAACTACTAGCTCTAGGCTTCTCTCCCCATGTTTTTGTTTTTTGGTGGGGAGAGAAGCCATGTGAAGCTCCTAAGCGGCCTTCACCCCTTGGTACCTCTCGCCTTGGGGAAGTAGTTAAGTCTACACGGCCTAGGTTGCAGGAGTCCCCCTATCTCCCTCGAAGGTTGGGCCGGAAAATGCCGCAGTGGCGTAACCCCATTCTCTTCCCCCTTGGGGTTGCTCTTAACCCAGATTTTCTATTTTTCTTGGCAGTCGATTGTCTTGTTGTTGTTTTTCGGCCACAGCCCCATGGTGTGCCCCCCTGGGTTGTGTCCTAGTGGGGGGGTTTGACCAGACAAGCGCGCGTGTTCGCATCGCGGATCCATAAATGTATTAAGTGTTGCATATTCGTTACTATTTGTGCAATATCATCCCTTCATTACATACATGTTTAGATTCCACAATGATCAAGGATTGCCCTGTGACTGTGCCTGTCACAATGGCTATCCCAGCACCCTGGTTTGTCCAAATCCCTCCCAAACGACAAATGTTCACATCATGCAACAATGTAGGACACAAATGTAATGTTGACTTCTGCGATTCATTGCACATAAATGATCATCCAGTGTCTTTGAAGCATTGCAATCACATGCACAGTCCGATTTGCCCCTCAGAAATGTGTCATTATGGTTAGGGGTAGGTTTAGAGTCTGCGCAAATTTCCTTTTACCCCCAAGGGCCCACCATTATCATAGAGATCTCTCTTGTACCAGTCCACTGTACAAGTGTAGTCTGGTGTCCGTGTGGGTGTGCTCTTCATCACCTAATGCACAATAGAATGCTTCCGGTTCTTGGCAAGACTTGCCGACAATTCCCGAATTGTTGTGAACGGAGGCGGGGACAACATACTTCGATGTTGAACAGAGAATCCTTCTTTGTTACACTCGAAGGTGAACACTATTCTCATGTCCTTTCTTCTCCTCTTGCCCCAAGCCTTGAGAGGTGCACCCCATAAAAGCCCGCATCAAATTCGCACGCCTCTGAATTCATCTCTTGCCCGTCGCAACAGCAAGAGCATCAAAACTATGTAAATTGTATGTCGCACAAGAGCGAAGTTGTTGAACTGCCTCTTGTTCCATGGCATCCAAAGGTCTGTCCGTTGACCATTCTTTATGGTACGAAACAATAGTTCTTCTTCATCCCACCCGTGGCGGCTGCCAAGCAAAAGAACTAGCATCGCCAATCAACCTCTTCGGCCCCTTCCAAATCCTTCAACAAAGCGGCCTGCGGCCGGGCCATTTGTCACTCCTCAATTTCAGATGGCTAGTTCCTTGGATTTTGTTTTTTGAACACAGCAAAGTTATCGAAATGAGCGGCCTGATCACGGGCATAGCATTCATGACGGGCCGAAGATGGTTCCTTAGATTGTAGTTTCGAAGACACTATGGCAAAACATAATGCTTGGGGGGCGATGGCCTTGCAAGCAATGGAAAAAGAAGACTCGGAAGGTACGGCAATTTTCTTTTAGAAAGGTTCATTTGGGGAAGGGGAAGGCTTCAAAGGTTGTTTGGAGAACAATGGAGTGTTTGAAACCTGAGAGTTTCTACCTTCAGGAGGCGGGAACCCTTTGTGGCTGGCGTGTGTGGAACCGGTCTCTGACGCGTCCGGTTTCCCGTACCGTCCGTCTTTCGACGGGGGACTCGGCCAGTGGACCGGGGCTGTGTCGTCAGGACGCCGACACCTCCCCTTTCGGGTCGGAGGACACCACGCCAGGGTCCTGCGTGTGTGTGTGTGCCTGCTCTTCTTGGCCGGGTCGGGCGGGTCGGCCTCCTGGGCGCGTTTTGGTGCGCCTCACCTTTCCTGTGGCCGTTTTGTCCTTCTTCTTTGTTCTGCCCCCTCCGAGCTGTGGTTGCCCGCGCTTCAGGTGTTTTTTTTGTTTTTTTTTCCTTTTTGTTCCTTCCCCTTTCTTCCTTCCTCCCCTCTCGCGCCCCCGCTGTCTCCGGCTTTTTGTGCTCCCGGGCCCTGGGTGCCCTGGGCTTCGGCGCTCTTCGTTTGCTCCTACACCCCCCCCCCGCTCCCTCTCCCCCTTTTTTTGTTTTTTTCCCCGGTTTTGTTGTGTTGTCCTGCTTTTTCTGCTTCCTTGCCCCCCCTGGACCCCCTTTTTTTGTTTGTGCTCTGCTCCCCCCCCATCCCCCCCTTCCTGTTTCTCTGTTTTTTTTTTGCTTTCCCCCTGCACCCTCCCCGCGGTCCCTTTTGCTGGTCTTTTTGGTGCCACGGGCCTTGGCGCTTTGCGTTTGCCCCCCCCCCCCCCATTTCCCTTCCCTTTTTTTTTGTTCTGTCTTTCCTTTTTTTTTCCCTCTCCGCGCCTCTCTTGTCCCGGCTTTTCCGTTGTTTCCGGCCCTGGGTGCCCTGGGCCTCAGCGCTTTCCCTCCGCCCTCGCCACCTGCCGTCTCTCTCTCTCTCTCTCTCTCTCTTTGGCTTTTGTGGCCGGCCTCCACGTGCCCCGCGCAACCACCAAGTAAAGCCAGGCGCGACAGTCCCCGGGGTGGGGGAAGGCACCACGGCGACAGGAAAGCCGACAGGAGCACCCAGAGCGACCGGACCGGACGAGGCGCAGCGCACCAACGCGGGGCCACAAGGCACGCCAGAGAGGCACGCCGCCGGCCACAACCACGGCACGAGGACAGGTGCCAAGCCACAACGCCGAACTGGTGCGGCAAACCCGGGAAGTGCGCGCAACACACGACGAACCGCGGCACGGGAGAAGGTGCCAAGGACAGCCGGGCCCCCACGCCCGCACACCGCACCCTGAGCCAGTGGGTAGCGGGCCCGGGCCCCCCGCCCCGAGGACGGGCGGTCGGGCGTGGGAGAGCGCCTGACCCCGGACGCCCCACACACAGGCAAGAGGCGCCCCCAACGGGCGCCCTCATGCCGCCCCCACAGCGCGCAAAGCCAGCTCGCAAGAGCGCGCGCTGTCGGGTTGGTGCCGGGTCCCCACGCCCGCACCCCCGGCACCCACAGGCAGTGGGTAGAGGGCCGCGGCTGCATGCCCCAAAAGACGCGCGGTCGGGCGTGGAAGAGCGCCCAACCTCGGACGCCCCACACACAGGCAAGAGGCGCCCCCACTGGGCGCCCTCAGGCCGCCCCCACAGCGCGCAAACCCAGCTCGCAAGAGCGCGCGCTGTGGGGGTGGTGACGTGTCCCCACGCCTGCACCCCCCGCACCCACAGCCAGTGGGTAGTGGGGATCCGGCCGCACGCCCCAAGGGACGGGCGGTCGGGCTTGGGAGAGCGCCCAACCCTGGACGCCCCACACACAGGCAAAAGGCGCCCCCCCCGGGCGCCCTCGTGCCGCCTTCACAGCACGCAAAGCCAGCTCGCGAGAGCGCGCGCTGTGTGTTGGGAGACGGGTCCCCAAGCCCACGACCCCCACACTCACAGCCAGTGGGTAGTTGGCCCCGGCCGCACGCCCCAAGGACGGGAGGTCGAGCGTGGGGGATCGCCCCAACCCGGACGCCCCACACGCAGACAAGAGGCGCCCCCCCAGGCGCCCTGGGGCCGGCACCACAGCGCGCAAAGCCAGCTCGCAAGAGCGCGCGCTGTGGGGTTAGTGACGGGTCCGAACGCCCGCAGCCCCCAGAACCCACAGCCAGTGGTTAGCGGGCCCCCGATGCACGCCCCAAGGACGGGCGGTCGGGCGTGGGAGGGCGCCCGACCCCGGACGCTCCACACACAGGCAAGAGGCGCCTTCCCCGGGCGCCCTCGTGCCGTCCCCACAGCGCGCAAAGCCAGCTCGCAAGAGCGCGCGCTGTGGGGTTGGTGACGGGTCCCCAGGCCCGCACCCTCCGCATCCACAGCCAGTGGAGAGTGGGTCCCGGCCGCCCGCCCCAAGGACGGGCGGTCGGGCGTGGGAGAGCACCCAACCCCGGACGCCCCACACACAGGCAAGAGGCGCCCCCCCCTGGGCGCCCTCATGCTGCCCCAACAGCGGGCAAAGCCAGCTCGCAAGAGCGCGCGCTGTGGGGTTCTTGACGGGTCCCCATGCCCACAATCCCCTGCACCCACAGCCAGTGGGTAGCGGGACCCAGCCGCACGCCCCTAGGACGGACGGTCGGGCGTGGGAGAGCGCCCAACCCCGGGCGCCCCACACACAGGCGAGGGGCGCCCCCCCCGAGTGCCCTCATGCCGCCCCCACAGCGCGCAAAGCCGGCAAACAAAAACAGGCCTGCCCGCACGGGGCGCGGGACCTCAAGCAAGGCAAGGGGACAAAGGGACCGGGCCATCCCCCCAAGAGCTAAAGGGGCGGAGCACGGGACCGAGGCAGGAAACGCGGGGGAGCACGAACCGCCTAGAAAGGGCACCGGCGCCATGCACCGGAGCCGCGCGTAGTGCGCGCGACACACCAACCGGGAGGGGGAGGGCGGCTCGTACGTTGCGGGAGCACGAGCGCACACACACACAACTGACACGCGGCGCGGACCCGAAGGGCAACCGGACCGGGCCCGCGGAACGCACAGACCGCATGGAATTGCGTACCAGCAGGCGAAGGGAAGGGACACCCAGGCGGGACAGCCCGCAACACGTACCGCGAGGAACGCGAAGGCAGGGAGGAGCGCAAGGGGAGAAGCAAGAATCGGCACCGGCCCCGACCCCCCAGGCAAGCCGCGAGCGCCGCGCACACACGACCAGGGCGCTGCACCCGCCAAGGCAGTAGTAGCACACAGTGCTACGCACCAGCCCCGCGGCTAGGCAGCGTCTGCGCCAGCCCATGGGGGTCCCACTGGCGACAAGCCAGTAGCACGGGCCCGGCGGCGCCGGCAGCCCGGGCAACCACGCATCAGGGCGGCGGCGTAGTGGGTAAGCACCTGCAACCACGGTTGCTAAGTGACGCACTGACCGGAAAGTGGCGAAAAGGGGAAGCCAGGGAGGGACAGGGCTCCGAGCCCCGTGAACCCGGGGGACTCCGCCATCAGGCAGGAGGTGTGTCATGAAGAGCCCCCCACTAGGTCCCAGTGGGGAGGATATCACCTGGCCCGACCAGGTGGCCCCCCGGGGCCGAAGAATGTCTAGTACCCGAAACCTCAAACCTCAAACCTTAAACCTCTGTGGCTGATCTAATTGACACTACTTGAAAATGATAGGCCACGTGGTAGCTTTCATGGCTGTAGCCATGGCAACACCATCTGCAAAATTAATGTTCCTTCCCCTGGGAGTCAACTAACGGCACTTCTTTGGCGCAAACCTTTTCCGGTGAAGCACACACCAACCCGCGGTGGTCTCGAAGGGTGGCTTCTCACCGCCCCGGAACAGAAGAGACATAACAAAGCCGACATAGCAAATTGGAACTCTAAATTGTGATAGTGACCAAACCAGAAATGCACAAAAAACCATCTACCAAAAATGTTTACAATGCCTTGCACATTCGCGATTCAACGATTGTGATCCAACAACGAAGACAAACCTCACAGCTCTCTGTTTTTGTTGGACTGCATCAGTCCATTCATGTAATCTCTAGGCTGTATTTTTTTTCTTTCTGCATTCTCGCTTTCCGGCGTGCCTCAGCGCACCCATCGCATAGCACTCAGCTTGCCTCGGCATTCATGTTGTGCAGTCTGACCTTCCCCAAGCCTTTGGTGCCTCATTTGAGTGTTCAACACATTCCGTTCGGAATTCTGTACAGTACTCCCAATCTTCGGTGAACTTCGGCTCGCCGTGAACGCTTCGCCCGTGGTCAGGCTGCGTTGGTGCGATGCTTTTGGCGGGAGACCGCCATGCCTAAAAAAAAGACAAACCCACATACCAAGACCATAACTTCATCATTTGTGCTGAAATCACAACTCCAGCTTGCTAGATTCAAACACCCGTTAAGCACAGCTCATACCTTGTGACATATTGGTTAATTGGGCCACAACTAGCAAAGCAACAAAACCAAGTGCCAAGCACATGAAACCAAGTGCGAGGCACAACCAAAGGCACCAGGAAAACAAGCTATGTGATTAAGTCAGTCATTGTGAATCACCACAAATGGTGCCAAAAATGCTCCCAAACAACTAACAGTCATCTAATTGATAACATCGACACAACAGATTTGAGATTCGACAACCCTATAAATTCCAAAAGCTATCAAAACGGCCAAAAAATGCTAGAATTCTAGCGTCAACCTATCCGCATTAAAATTATCTACATACACATATGCTCACATCGTACAAAAACCCGAATCCACTTTATGTCCATGTGGTGAGGTCGTGTCTAGTTACCAATCAAGTCAAGAAACTGCAAGTTTGTAATAGATTTCATTTGAGTTGGCGCTAGTGTGCACGACATACAGAGGGTGGTAGGAGTTCATATATGCAAGGGTTGGTAAAAGGTGATTCTAGACATGTTTTTCATGCAGCGGTTGGTAACAGGCTGGTGTTTTTCCATGTGAAAGTTGGTACCATCATCTTCGTCTTTTATTTGCCTTAATGTCTCTTTGTTTTTTCTATTTCGAATCCATTATTACGTCCTATTTCAGAAACCGGAATGTTTTCTTTTGGATGAATTTTTCTTTTTCTTCTGGAAGGATTATTCTTCTATTGTAGAACCATTATTTGTTCGTTGAAGACTTAGAATGTTTTAATTTGTCTAATGCGTGCACTATTTTTGTGTCCCCGTTTTTTCAAAACATTACAGTCTTTTTTTTCTATACTCCGCAGCCCTTCTATGAGTGTAAAATGTTTGTCTTGCTTCTCTTCTTCCAAACCTCTACTCTTTTTTGTGTTCAAAACCCTACGCTGTTTTTTTTTCACTCATTTCTGCGTAGAAAATGGTGTTCTGTTCTTATTTACCCAAATATTATTCTTTCCTGCTCTTTCTTTATCTCCTGAAATATTGTTTTTTTTTCTGTCACTCACTTCTATGTTGAAAATCCCGGTTGTTTTTGTCTCATGAAATATTGTGGTTGTTTTTTTTCTCTGAAGTGGTCAGAGTTCGTGTTTTTTTATGGAACTTGGATTGCACTTGGGCCTTCAATTTTCCTCCATTGTCGTGCTTGCTCTCGTGTGCCAATAATAAGACCCTACAGACGTCACTGCCCTTTGGAAGGCATGTCGCTCTTGCCAGAGATGAACCAAATATTCACTTTCAGCGACTCGGTGTTGTTTCAGAGGAACCACGAGGTACTACATTCTCTCACTAATGGTAAGCAATACTGCACAGCTCAGAGCGCCTTCACCATCCGAAGTTTGCACTGCCTCCCGGGCCTCCCTTGCCTTTAACCCGCTTTTGCTAGCTGCATGCTGAGCATTTTCAACACGTGGTGCAGCACGAAACGTTTTGGCACGTCAGTGTTACCGAGTTTCTGCCCTTGTCTTTGCCGCTCTTTGTAGAGGTGGTGTAGTCCGACAGCACGTCAATGTTGTCGTCCAGTTCTGCCTGTGAGGCTTCATCTGCAGGTACCTCTAAGGCTTCCTCTGCATCTTAAACACGACTAGGAACAACACACAACAAAGGTGCAGTCATGGAGGTGGTTGCTAAACGGTGTAGGAGGTCCACATCTTCCACCGATTCTGTCACTAGCACCTTTGTAAACACCATGTTCCAGCTGCTGTGGACGTGTGTAGTTCTCAAAGGGAAAGCAGCCCATTCAGCAAGCCAAGTTACAACGAGCGCCTTCATCATACACTCGCTACTATCCATTTTGGAGTGCTTCGGCAGCAGTCCATGGTGGACCTTGAGGCAATGGTCCATGTGGCATCACTTCAGTCTGTCGCGCAACCAGGTTCCCATGCCTAGATTGACGACCTCATCGCCAACATTGGTGACATGGTTTCGACAAGCGCGGCCAAAGAAAACAAATACATGTGGTCGCGCCACAAAATTGTATAAGTTAGTCAATTTTATTTCAGTGTCGTCAACCCGCTTCTACTCGTCGTCGTTGAGATGGCTTCCAACCGAGTCCATACGGACTACACACGGGTCGTTCCGCGCGACCCCATGGTCGCATGTGTCGTGAGCCACTTCAGTGTCAACCTTGATCATCAGGCGCTTTACCATGTCGCCCGTCCGACACTTCTTGTCCGCGCGGTCTGCGTGCATGTAGGATGGCAGGCCGTTAGGCATATCGAGACGCACATGGCAGCGACTTGTTCACCTCCCCCCCCATGGGGGGCGTTTCATTGGGGGGCCGGGTAATGGGGCCCCGCCCCCCTCTAAAAGCAGTCCTTATGCCATTATAAACGATCCGCGCGCCGAAATGAAACATAACCCAAAAGTGTACGATGCAGCCCCTCTAAATGACGGCCTCAAAGAGCTGATTCGCGGTGTCATATTCGTTTCGATCAATCATGGCTGTTTTGCAAAGTTAGGACCTTTACAAGCTTTTAACTTCTTTACCACCATCCACTAATTCCATATAAGCTAGGGATGCGATTTTAAGGTGCACTAGCAAAGTTGAGGTGCCGAACAACACTATATATTAGCCACAGGCCCCAAATCTCAAGAAATCTATTTGACATATTATTAATTTGTTGTGCACGCGTGCATTTTGCAGTCGGCGGCATTTGCGATCTTTCATTTTGACTGTCCAAAGTGAAATCGGGCTACAATGCACGAAATTTCGATCTAAGACTAGATTCATAAATTATTCTAAAAGCCTCATCCTGCTGTTCAATTGAGAAACCGCCGTCTTTTTTTTTAGCACCGCTTTTCGATCTGACGGTTTTCAGCGCACCAAGCCGCCTTTTGAAGCTCAGAAATGAAAAGAACACCCCCAAATTGACCGAATTTGCTCTTGATTTCGTCAAAATCCGATACAATAGGCCCGAGTTATGAATATGTCAGTTGTATGCTATTTGCACCCTGTGTCGCTCATCTTGCCCAATGCACCCTCCCTGTCCTTGCGCTGCTAGCTTAAACATAAGGCAAAGGAGTGTTTTTGCGCTTGCTTGTCCGACATAGAAAGGTGACCCGAAAATGGCTAAAAACGTAATAAGGCTTTTCTTTTGATGGTGCTTCGCACCAGCAAAGGAAAAGCCAGACCAAGCACGAAAGACGAAGGATTCATTTAACCTTACTTTTCCACACCCTCCACAACATATCATGTATCATTGCTTCATTGAAATTTCCTCAACATGCTCATCGTTCTTTGTTATACATACCTGATCATGCACACGCATATCGTGCAATCTGAATTCGTCGTCCGACAGATACCCTTCAGAGGCGATCGCAGCCCGCACACTGCCCTTCCCCATCTCGTGGAGCCCCCCTCCGCTTGTTTTTCTACTCTGCAACACTTGTAGTACCTTTACAGTGCCATCATGGTTGACCGGAGGCGTGGTTGTGGCCTGTCGCTTGTCGCTTGTCACCGCTGTTGTGCTTCTGAGCTGGTTTTCTTTGGCGGCATACCCTCCGCGCAACTTGGGCACGTACTGGAGGGGCGTCTCGTCCAGGCTTCGGTGCGCCCACGGCGGCAACGCTTCGAGATCATCCTCATGGATACGCACACCATACCTTTGAGGCTGCTCAACGAGGTCCAAGAATTTACGTCTCCATTTGTTGTTCAGCGCCAAGTCAGACAGTGTGGAAGGCAGCCCCTCCTTTTTGATCTTCTTGAGACAATCCATCTTGTGCCTGCGACGGAAGTTTGCAGCCCATTGGCGCTCCAACACAAAAGCAAGACCTGGCCAACAGGACCTGTCATCGAATTTTCTTCCAAGCGCCGCAATGGTGTCCAAGTCAATCAGGGCAGCCTCATACTTCAGCTCTTTGATGAACTTCAGAATGGTTTCCTCTTGTGTGCGGCTGAGAAAGGAGTTGGTGCCGTACCCTTCCACTAGCTCACCCTCTTGTACCTTGCCAGCCCAGGTGCGAAGTGTGGTAAGGGGCGGCGCTGGACACCCGTAACGCAGCACAACGTGGTTGTAATTTCCTTCCACGAACAGTTGCACGCAAAGGGACTTTTGCGCCGGCGTCCACTCTAGCCAAGTCCTCGGCGCTGAACTCTTATATTGACAGTCATTAGAGCTGTAGGACACCTTTTTGCTCTGGGCCTCTACGGCTGCGGCCAGAGCGTCGTTCATGGACTGGCCTCCCTTTGTGAAGAAGCGCTGCATGACTGAAGACAAAGAACGCAGAACTGAAAAGTTATCAATGTTATGATCAGTATTGTTACTATTATCATTATTATTACTATTATGACCCACAGATACTCAACATACCGCGATACAAAATCCTCTGTTCTGCTTTCCCAAAATGGACCAAAAATGGAACCCATCCGCGCAGTTTCAGTTCGTTGCTGCAGCGGTTCGTAACACCTGGCGGTTTCTACATGCAGTAGTTCGGAACGCCACTCAAACGAGCTGCTACAAAACGAACCTTTACACTTACGAACTATTACCACCTCCTGTATTAATTTGCTTTGTTGTCAAAGACGGCTTGCAGAGCAGAAAACAAAAACACCATCATTGCAGTCTCGATTCTTCTTCGGCGACCACATGTAGACTGATTAGGGGAAAAAAACGAATCTGCATACTTTGGGATACTTGGGTGCATTTTTTCAGCTGCAGTGGCAACCAACACAAATGTCCTTTCACAACTTGTTAACCTCACCTCATTGGGGACGCCATCAAATATTTGTACAACTCCTCTTTTTGTTCAGCTGACAAGAAAAACCAGCACCTCACTAGATTGGCGGCAACAATTCCTTCAGCAAACTTCTCCAACGAAATAAGATTGTTGTTTCGAAAATGCCGTATCGGAATTGCAAACCTTTTATGTCACATGTAACATAAATGTCAGCATAATCATCCCTTTTAGCATCGGCCCATTTCAGCCAATATTTGTCCTCTTTCTTGATGGCCTTGGGTTTGCACCTCGCTTGCTTGGCCTTGAAAACCTGTGCATCACTGTCTAGGTCCCGCTAAACATTACGTAATCACACCAAGAAAGTCACCAAAAACTGTTGCATTGCAAACTGTCAAAGCAACAAAGTGTAAGTGAAATGCAGTGTGTAAAGTGGACTGCAATGCACTGCTATGTACCGCAGTTGTAAACGGCCTCATCTTGATGTCCTATAAGTAACACAGTGTCATACTCGACAAGGTCTTATTAATGCGTGGTGCATGCCGCAGTGGTAGGCAGAAAATTGTGCTCAACAACCAAAAAAATTGACGTAACAAAGAGGTAAAAAATTCATCCAGACAAATTGAACGACGGATCATCATGTTTGGAGCCTAGTACATCACCGACTGAGCTACCACCCATTCCCGTCACCCCTTTTGAACAAAAGGTACCAATTTTGAACTTGATGTCAAAGAAAAAAAACCAGGTGAAAAATTGCACCACAATTTTAACAAAAGTTGGGGGAAATTGTACCAGATTTGGGCTTACTAGGTTTTTCCAGACAGGTGTTTTCCCATAATACATCCCCCCCACCCATCCCCCTGTATGGCAACAATTGCAATGCCCTTTGTGTGGTGGCAGGCTGCTATGAAGCATACCGTTTGCAGCAGCTTAGACCCTAATGGCCTCAGGCAGAACCATTGATGGCCAATGGTTCAGAAGGGCAAAAGCACAAATCCTTCTGTACACTAGAGAAAGAGTATCACATAGCTCCTGGGGGGATTTGCAGTTGCATGTACTTTGCGTGTTGGTGTTTGTGTGTTTACAACGTGACAGGTGTCGGTCACACTGCTGTCTTCTTGCGCATCATCAAGTGCAACAGATTCAGGGGCAGTGGTCCTTATGTTGCGATAGCCTAACCGCAAGCATTTCCTTCCTGTTGCCCATTGCTCTCCAACACAAATATATATGGGAACGCAGCAAAAAGACTCCATGCTGAATCAAAAAAGATTGTGAAATGCAAAAATTGCCAGCTGCAACACCAGACTGGAAGTACTGCTTGTTCTGGTGCCACAAATACAGGTATTGATGGTGAGTACGTACACATGGATCTTTCCAGGCAGGCAGCGGGTGCAGGTCCAATCTGCCGGGCAAACTCTGCAATCCACTTGACATTTGCTGCATCATAATCCTTCTTCCACCTGTTTCGTCGTTGCAGTGCTCTTCCAATTTGGCATGAACAGTTTTGCAATTCAAAGCATGCCCTGGGATCCTGATCCATAGTGTTACGTTTGAAGCAATTTTGCAGAAGTATGGACCACGGGCAGGGCATTGGACTGTGCAGCGTGATAGGTGAGACACAGATATATTGCATGGTGACTGAAAGTAGGACTGAAGCACATTGATCCGCAACTACAAAAACGTCGAACCTCCACACAGAAGACGTCGAACCTCCACACAGGAGGGTAAAATCGGTGGACACTTGGTGATAAGACTGATCCTCACCTTGCTCTTCTCTGACAGGAACTTGGCCTGCAACTCTGGAGCTTATATGGAGGCATTTCTGCTTCACGTGTAAAACAAAAAGTTGAAGCTTGTTTCTATGCATGTGCATCGACATGGGAGGGAAATTAGGAGAGTATGGATTGTTGACTTCTTGGTGGCATCCAGCTGCATGCCATTGTCATTCGCACACCAAACACCTGCACAGATGGAGAGGGCACTTGGACTGGCCCTCTCCATCCGCCCCGCCCATAGTAACTGGAGTTTTCTGGCCCACTTCAAACGCATTTACGCGCATGGGCTAATAATTGTGTGGTAAAATGTGCTACCAGATGCATGTGCATCTGTGTGCGCATGTGATTCAGCGTGTGCATAGCAGAGGCATGTCATGGACGAACACTGAAAAAGCATACCGTGTCTGTTCTTGTGTGCATGCATCTGAATGCTGTTTGTAATCAAGGTGTTAATACCTCAATGCTCAGAAGCTCTCAAGTGTCGTACTTAGCAGTAAACTTTCCCAGAAGGTGCAATGGGTTGTAATCAGCATCCCAAAGCACACCCCATGAAGTGGACGCACGTGATGGAAGCGGATTTGCCCACCAACCACCAAGCTCTGGAGGGATAAGGTACCGCTTATTGGCATAAAGTGTTGCCTGCAGAACAGATGGATGGTGTGCCCATTGCATGTTGTGGGGCAAGACATCTGGGTGGCTGAATGTGGGAACCTCTCTCCCCACCAACAGAGCTTGCACACCACATCGCAATCCTCAGGAACCCTCCACCATCCTCCACAACACTCTCAACAACCCTCAGCCACAATAGCACGAACCAGCAAACAGCGTGCATTGCCGACACAGGTGTTACTTATGTTTACGGGCACAAAGGCCCCCCATTGCTCCCGGCTCCGCATCGTGTCGTAGCGGCCCACCCTAGCCTCTTGTCGGCGGTCAGATTCCCCGTGCACAGTGCATGGGGCGAGAACCCAGGCAAGCAACCGGTGGACCCCGCAAGGGTACAATCGCCCGTCATGGCCGTTTAGTAGGTGCCCAAGTCTACCGTGGACCCCCTGACATCAATCTTCCCACCCGGCCGTTCCGGTTTCCTTGCCGCTGTGTACATGTCCATTACCTTACAGTGCTAGGTGATGGACCCCGCGTGGTTTGGATGGCTCATCTTAGCCGTTCAACGGGTGCCCCATGTCCATTGTGGGCGCCATGCTATGGAGAAGGGGCCACCGACAGCTACATGTCACAAATGGCATGTTGGACATGCGCTAGTACCCTGAATAGCCAACTAGAGGAATGCCAACGAGTGCCAAAGGCATGTTATGCTCTGGGAACACCATGATTATGTGTGGTACGTGTGACATGGGAAGAAAAAAGTTTTTTTTAGGACTCATCCCCCCCCCCCCCGGGGTCCCCCCCAAAAAATATCCCACCCGGTATCAAAGTTTTTTCCTTCCATCCCCCCTGGATCGGGGAGTAGCAGTGTGTGCTCCATTGTGTCCCCGAGAAGGAGGAAATGGACCCCTTGGGCCACCAACTCCTTCAGTCCTATTGCCGCAGTCCTATTGCCGGCTACAGTCAGGGTCATTGAGGGCTGTTCATCGTTCACTTTACACTGTCAAACCATGGACACGCCACAGCCGTGGTGTCAAGATATGGCACCTGCCCCACAATGACCTTGTCACACAATGGAGATCCAAGCCGGTTCACACAATGGAGATCCAAGCCGGTTCACACAATAGAGACCTGAGGCCAGTTCACACAATGGAGATCCGAAGCCAGTTCACACAATGGAGATCCAAATCAGCTCACAAGAGTTTTGTGGGAACCCCTTCCACATTACATGGCCTTTGTGTTCTTTTGTACCTTCAACCGAAGGCGTACATTTAGCCGAGTAGGCCTTCTTTGTCGTGTACTTTTCCTTTGAGCTACTAGCATTTACGGGTGCAGCACTAGAGCTGGATGAGGAGCTAGATGATGAGGATGTGCTGGAGCTTGAGTTGGAGGAGTCGGAGTCTGGGGCATCATAGGCACCTAACTACTGTCCACTTTCTCTTCATGAGAATCTAAGGGGTCTGATCCGCGACAAGGATGAGAATCAGTATCAGCTACGTCTTGGGTTGCCGTAGCTTGCTCGGCGTCTAACGCTTGGTGCTACCATGCGGGTTGCCGTAGCTTGCTCGGCGTCCTGGTCGCCTAGGCACAAAGCTTGGTGCTACCATGCATCCTCTTTGGCCTCATCAGCCTTGGCCACTGCCTCCCGGTGCAATCTCGACTCACCGCAGAGTTTTTAGTCCCGGGGGGGGGGGCTACATCCAGTCCTCATGCGACACCCCCCAAGCTATCTGTCAAAACTGGGGGGGGGGGCCAGCCGGGGGTCGGAGGGGGGGTCCTTCCGGGGGTCGGGGGGGGGTCCAATCAGGGGTGAGGGGGGGGGGGCTTCATGGTTACCAAGGTGGTGGAACCAGTCTTGGTTTTATAACCCTTTTTAGTGTCTAGGGTGGACCTACCGGGTTTAGCAGCAGCAGCAAGCAAGCAAGCAAAAAATCAAGCAGCACGCGCGAAATGGGGAAAAATCAAAAGTCTGTTGTGGTGCTTTGGATTTGGTTGAAATTTTGGTGCATGATACCTATGGGTGTGAAGTACAACCACACAAAGTTTGAGCAAAAAACTCAACGGTGGCGGGAACGTGATTCGCAAGTGGCGGACCTCAGTTTCAAAACCTGCAGTTTAGGGCCAAAAATAGCCATTTTTGGCCCAAAAAAGCACTGTAACACATTCAAAACGGCATGGGGCGAGAACCCAGGCAAGCAACCGGTGGACCCCGCAAGGGTACAATCGCCCGTCATGGCCGTTTAGTAGGTGCCCAAGTCTACCGTGGACCCCCTGACATCAATCTTCCCACCCGGCCGTTCCGGTTTCCTTGCCGCTGTGTACATGTCCATTACCTTACAGTGCTAGGTGATGGACCCCGCGTGGTTTGGATGGCTCATCTTAGCCGTTCAACGGGTGCCCCATGTCCATTGTGGGCGCCATGCTATGGAGAAGGGGCCACCGACAGCTACATGTCACAAATGGCATGTTGGACATGCGCTAGTACCCTGAATAGCCAACTAGAGGAATGCCAACGAGTGCCAAAGGCATGTTATGCTCTGGGAACACCATGATTATGTGTGGTACGTGTGACATGGGAAGAAAAAAGTTTTTTTTAGGACTCATCCCCCCCCCCCCCGGGGTCCCCCCCAAAAAATATCCCACCCGGTATCAAAATTTTTTTCCTTCCATCCCCCCTGGATCGGGGAGTAGCAGTGTGTGCTCCATTGTGTCCCCGAGAAGGAGGAAATGGACCCCTTGGGCCACCAACTCCTTCAGTCCTATTGCCGCAGTCCTATTGCCGGCTACAGTCAGGGTCATTGAGGGCTGTTCATCGTTCACTTTACACTGTCAAACCATGGACACGCCACAGCCGTGGTGTCAAGATATGGCACCTGCCCCACAATGACCTTGTCACACAATGGAGATCCAAGCCGGTTCACACAATGGAGATCCAAGCCGGTTCACACAATAGAGACCTGAGGCCAGTTCACACAATGGAGATCCGAAGCCAGTTCACACAATGGAGATCCAAATCAGCTCACAAGAGTTTTGTGGGAACCCCTTCCACATTACATGGCCTTTGTGTTCTTTTGTACCTTCAACCGAAGGCGTACATTTAGCCGAGTAGGCCTTCTTTGTCGTGTACTTTTCCTTTGAGCTACTAGCATTTACGGGTGCAGCACTAGAGCTGGATGAGGAGCTAGATGATGAGGATGTGCTGGAGCTTGAGTTGGAGGAGTCGGAGTCTGGGGCATCATAGGCACCTAACTACTGTCCACTTTCTCTTCATGAGAATCTAAGGGGTCTGATCCGCGACAAGGATGAGAATCAGTATCAGCTACGTCTTGGGTTGCCGTAGCTTGCTCGGCGTCTAACGCTTGGTGCTACCATGCGGGTTGCCGTAGCTTGCTCGGCGTCCTGGTCGCCTAGGCACAAAGCTTGGTGCTACCATGCATCCTCTTTGGCCTCATCAGCCTTGGCCACTGCCTCCCGGTGCAATCTCGACTCACCGCAGAGTTTTTAGTCCCGGGGGGGGGGGCTACATCCAGTCCTCATGCGACACCCCCCAAGCTATCTGTCAAAACTGGGGGGGGGGGCCAGCCGGGGGTCGGAGGGGGGGTCCTTCCGGGGGTCGGGGGGGGGTCCAATCAGGGGTGAGGGGGGGGGGGCTTCATGGTTACCAAGGTGGTGGAACCAGTCTTGGTTTTATAACCCTTTTTAGTGTCTAGGGTGGACCTACCGGGTTTAGCAGCAGCAGCAAGCAAGCAAGCAAAAAATCAAGCAGCACGCGCGAAATGGGGAAAAATCAAAAGTCTGTTGTGGTGCTTTGGATTTGGTTGAAATTTTGGTGCATGATACCTATGGGTGTGAAGTACAACCACACAAAGTTTGAGCAAAAAACTCAACGGTGGCGGGAACGTGATTCGCAAGTGGCGGACCTCAGTTTCAAAACCTGCAGTTTAGGGCCAAAAATAGCCATTTTTGGCCCAAAAAAGCACTGTAACACATTCAAAACGGCCAAACGAAGGGAAGCGGTGGGTACACTACACATGCAGCCCGACTTCCCCGTGTCAACGAGCTCTTTGCGGCCCTCTAACTCCATGATATGTCCCGGAAATGGCCCAAAAAGGCCCCCAGAAGCTCCAAATGCCGACAGCCACAAACCAAGAATAGGCCATATCTTTGGCTACATGGCTCAAAATGCGATTCCGAGGGCACCCACTCCACCCGCAACCCCCCACTTTTTGTGGTTTCCACCCCTCAGAATTGCCCAAACGGACGCCTAGACCCCAATACCTAGGCCCACTAGGCCGCGGCAAGCTGCAAGCTCAAGCCCAAACAGGTGGGTGCCCCAATGGGTCAACAGGGTCCTGTAGGGGCAAAAAGATGACTTTTCTCCAAAATGATCCTACACCATGTGCGACGCTAAACCAAGTGTTTTTGGACCGTTTTGAGCTTGTGATGGCCCATTTTGGTCCTCCGAAAATTCCAAAATGCCTTGAAAATGGGCTGCTTTGGGACCAAAAATGGGGCAAAAAGGGGTCAAAACCGAATTTTTCCAAACCTCAGTCTAGACCATTTGGGGTGCACAACCGGGTGAAATGAGGGCATTTGGAGCCCATTTTGAGCCCATTTTGGGGCATTTCGGCCCCTCAGAAGTCCAAAAAGCCTTGAAAGTGGGCCTCGTGGTGATGGAGTTCACTTGCGAGCTGATTCCACTTTGTCAAGAGCCATCAATGTGTGAATCATTCTTGATGTCCCTCACCAGTCATAGCTGATGTTCCCTCCCCCACCAGCTCGGTCCCAATATTCAATCTTGATTAGCCTTAGGGTTAGGGTCAACGAGCTGGTGGAGCCAGTCTTGGTTTTATAACCCTTTTTAGTGTCTAGCGTGGACCTACCAGGTTTAGCAGCAAGCAAGCAAGCAGCACGCGCAAAATGGGGAAAAATCAAAAGTCTGTTGTGGATTTGGTTGAAATTTTGGTGCATGATACCACCTATGGGTGTGAAGTACAACCACACAAAAGTTGAGCAAAAAACTCAACGGTGGCGGCCGGTAACGGGATTCGCAAGTGGCGGACCGCAGTTTCAAAAGCTGCAGTTCAGGGCCAAAAACAGCCATTTTTGGCCCAAAAAAGCACTGTAACACATTCAAAACGGCCAAACGAAGGGAAACGGTGGTTACACTGCACATGCAGCTTGACATCCCCGTGTCAACGAGCTGTTTGCGGCCCTCTAACTCCATGATATGTCCCGGAAATGGCCCAAAAAGGCCCCCAGAAGCTCCAAATGCCGACAGCCACAAACCAAGAATAGGCCATATCTTTGGCTACATGGCTCAAAATGCAATTCCGAGGGCACCTACTCCACCCGCAACCCGCCACTTTTTGTGGTTTCCACCCCTCAGAATTGCCCAAACGGGCGTCTAGACCCCAATACCTAGGCCAACTGGGCTGCAAGCTCAAGCCCAAACAGGTGGGTGCCCCAATGGGTCAACAGGGTCCTGTAGGGGCAAAAAGATGACTTTTCTCAAAAATGATCCTACACCATGTGCAACGCTAAAACAAGTGTTTTTGGACCGTTTTGAGCTTGTGGTGGCCCATTTTGGTCCTCCGAAAATCCCAAAATGCCTTGAAAATGGGCTGTTTTGGGACCAAAAATGGGGCAAAAAGGGGTCAAAACCGCATTTTTCCAAACCTCATCCTAGACCATTTGGGGTGCACAAACGGGTGAAATGAGGGCATTTTGAGCCGATTGTGGGGCATTTTGGCCCCTCGGAAGTCCAAAAAGCCTTGAAAGTGGGCCTCGTGGTGATGGGGTTCACTTGCGAGCTGATTCCACTTTGTCAAGAGCCATCAATGTGTGAATCATTCTTGATGTCCCTCACCAGTCATAGCTGATGTTCCCTCCCCCACCAGCTCGGTCCCAATATTCAGTCTTGATTAGCCCTAGGGTTAGGGTCACTGAGCTGGTGGAACCAGTCCTGGTTTTATAACCTTTTTTAGTGTCTAGCGTGGACCTACCAGGTTTAGCAGCAAGCAAGCAAGCAACACGCGCAAAATGGGGAAAAATCAAAAGTCTGTTGTGGTGCTTTGGATTTGGTTGAAATTTTGGTGCATGATACCTATGGGTGTGAAGTACAACCACACAAAGTTTGAGCAGAAAACTCAACAGTGGCGGCCGGGAACGGGATTCGCAACTGGCGGACCGCAGTTTCAAAAGCTGCAGTTCAGGGCCAAAAAGAGCCATTCTTGGCCCAAAAAAGCCCTGTAACACATTCAAAACGGCCAAACGAAGGGAAGCGGTGGGTACACTCCACATGCGGCTTGACTTCCCCGTGTCAACAAGCTCTTTGCGGCCCTCTAACTCCATAATATGTCCCGGAAATGGCCCAAAAAGGCCCCCAGAAGCTCCAAATGCCGACAGCCACAAACCAAGAATAGGCCATATCTTTGGCTACATGGCTCAAAATGCGATTCCGAGGGCACCTATTCCACCCGCAACCCCCCACCTTTTGTGGTTTCCAACCCTCAGAATTGCCCAAACGGGCGCCTAGACCCCAATACCTAGGCCCACTAGGCCGCGGCAAGCTGCAAGCTCAAGCCCAAACACGTGGGTGCCCCAATGGGTCAACAGGGTCCAGTAGGGGCAAAAAAATGACTTTTCTCAAAAATGATCCTACACCATGTGCGACACTAAACCAAGTGTTTTTGGACCGTTTTGAGCTTGTGGTGGCCCATTTTGGTCCTCCGAAAATCCCAAAATGCCTTGAAAATGGGCTGTTTTGGGACCAAAAATGGGGCAAAAAGGGGTCAAAACCGCATTTTTCCAAACCTCATCCTAGACCATTTGGGGTGCACAAACGGGTGAAATGAGGGCATTTGGAGCCGATTGTGGGGCATTTTGGCCCCTCGGAAGTCCAAAAAGCCTTGAAAGTGGGCCTCGTGGTGATGGGGTTCACTTGCGAGCTGATTCCACTTTGTCAAGAGCCATCAATGTGTGAATCATTCTTGATGTCCCTCACCAGTCATAGCTGATGTTCCCTCCCCCACCAGCTCGGTCCCAATATTCAGTCTTGATTAGCCCTAGGGTTAGGGTCACTGAGCTGGTGGAACCAGTCTTGGTTTTATAACCTTTTTTAGTGTCTAGCGTGGACCTACCAGGTTTAGCAGCAAGCAAGCAAGCAACACGCGCAAAATGGGGAAAAATCAAAAGTCTGTTGTGGTGCTTTGGATTTGGTTGAAATTTTGGTGCATGATACCTATGGGTGTGAAGTACAACCACACAAAGTTTGAGCAAAAAACTCAACGGTGGCGGCCGGGAACGGGATTCGCAAGTGGCGGGCCTGAGTTTCAAAAGCTGCAGTTCAGGGCCAAAAACAGCCATTTTTGGCCCAAAAAAGCACTGTAACACATTCAAAACGGCCAAACGAAGGGAAGCGGTGGTTACACTGCACATGCAGCTTGACTTCCCCGTGTCAACGAGCTCTTTGCGGCCCTCTAACTCCATGATATGTCCCGGAAATGGCCCAAAAAGGCCCCCAGAAGCTCCAAATGCCGACAGCCACAAACCAAGAATAGGCCATATCTTTGGCTACATGGCTCAAAATGCGATTCCGAGGGCACCCACTCCACCCGCAACCCCCCACTTTTTGTGGTTTCCACCCCTCAGAATTGCCCAAACGGACGCCTAGACCCCAATACCTAGGCCCACTAGGCCGCGGCAAGCTGCAAGCTCAAGCCCAAACAGGTGGGTGCCCCAATGGGTCAACAGGGTCCAGTAAGGGCAAAAAGATGACTTTTCTCAAAAATGATCCTACACCATGTGCGACGCTAAAACAAGTGTTTTTGGACCGTTTTGAGCTTGTGGTGGCCCATTTTGGTCCTCCGAAAATCCCAAAATGCCTTGAAAATGGGCTGTTTTGGGACCAAAAATGGGGCAAAAAGGGGTCAAAACCGCATTTTTCCAAACCTCAGTCTAGACCATTTGGGGTGCACAAACGGGTGAAATGAGGGCATTTTGAGCCGATTGTGGGGCATTTTGGCCCCTCGGAAGTCCAAAAAGCCTTGAAAGTGGGCCTCGTGGTGATGGGGTTCACTTGCGAGCTGATTCCACTTTGTCAAGAGCCATCAATGTGTGAATCATTCTTGATGTCCCTCACCAGTCATAGCTGATGTTCCCTCCCCCACCAGCTCGGGACCCAATATTCAGTCTTGATTAGCCCTAGGGTTAGGGTCACTGAGCTGGTGGAACCAGTCTTGGTTTTATAACCTTTTTTAGTGTCTAGCGTGGACCTACCAGGTTTAGCAGCAAGCAAGCAAGCAACACGCGCGAAATGGGGAAAAATCAAAAGTCTGTTGTGGTGCTTTGGATTTGGTTGAAATTTTGGTGCATGATACCTATGGGTGTGAAGTACAACCACACAAAGTTTGAGCAGAAAACTCAACGGTGGCGGCCGGGAACAGGATTCGCAAGTGGCGGACCTGAGTTTCAAAAGCTGCAGTTCAGGGCCAAAAACAGCCATTTTTGGCCCAAAAAAGCACTGTAACACATTCAAAACGGCCAAACGAAGAAAAGCGGTGGGTACACTCCACATGCAGAATGAGTTCCCCGTGTCAACGAGCTCTTTGCGGCCCTCTAACTCCATGATATGTCCCGGAAATGGCCCAAAAAGGCCCCCAGAAGCTCCAAATGCCGACAGCCACAAACCAAGAATAGGCCATATCTTTGGCTACATGGCTCAAAATGCGATTCCGAGGGCACCCACTCCACCCGCAACCCCCCACTTTTTGTGGTTTCCACCCCTCAGAATTGCCCAAACGGACGCCTAGACCCCAATACCTAGGCCCACTAGGCCGCGGCAAGCTGCAAGCTCAAGCCCAAACAGGTGGGTGCCCCAATGGGTCAACAGGGTCCAGTAGGGGCAAAAAGATGACTTTTCTCAAAAATGATCCTACACCATGTGCGACGCTAAAACAAGTGTTTTTGGACCGTTTTGAGCTTGTGGTGGCCCATTTTGGTCCTCCGAAAATCCCAAAATGCCTTGAAAATGGGCTGTTTTGGGACCAAAAATGGGGCAAAAAGGGGTCAAAACCGCATTTTTCCAAACCTCAGTCTAGACCATTTGGGGTGCACAAACGGGTGAAATGAGGGCATTTTGAGCCGATTGTGGGGCATTTTGGCCCCTCGGAAGTCCAAAAAGCCTTGAAAGTGGGCCTCGTGGTGATGGGGTTCACTTGCGAGCTGATTCCACTTTGTCAAGAGCCATCAATGTGTGAATCATTCTTGATGTCCCTCACCAGTCATAGCTGATGTTCCCTCCCCCACCAGCTCGGTCCCAATATTCAGTCTTGATTAGCCCTAGGGTTAGGGTCACCGAGCTGGTGGAACCAGTCTTGGTTTTATAACCTTTTTTAGTGTCTAGCGTGGACCTACCAGGTTTAGCAGCAAGCAAGCAAGCAACACGCGCAAAATGGGGAAAATTCAAAAGTCTGTTGTGGTGCTTTGGATTTGGTTGAAATTTTGGTGCATGATACCTATGGGTGTGAAGTACAACCACACAAAGTTTGAGCAGAAAACTCAACGGTGGCGGCCGGGAACAGGATTCGCAAGTGTCGGACCTCAGTTTCAAAAACTGCAGTTCAGGGCCAAAAAGAGCCATTCTTGGCCCAAAAAAGCCCTGTAACACATTCAAAACGGCCAAACGAAGGGAAGCGGTGGTTACACTGCACATGCGGCTTGACTTCCCCGTGTCAACGAGCTCTTTGCGGCCCTCTAACTCCATGATATGTCCCGGAAATGGCCCAAAAAGGCCCCCAGAAGCTCCAAATGCCGACAGCCACAAACCAAGAATAGGCCATATCTTTGGCTACATGGCTCAAAATGCGATTCCGAGGGCACCTACTCCACCCGCAACCCCCCACTTTTTGTGGTTTTCAACCCTGAGAATTGCCCAAACGGACGCCTAGACCCCAATACCTAGGCCCACTAGGCTGCGGCAAGCTGCAAGCTCAAGCCCAAACACGTGGGTGCCCCAATGGGTCAACAGGGTCCTGTAGGGGCAAAAAGATGACTTTTCTCAAAAATGATCCTACACCATGTGCGACGCTAAAAAAAGTGTTTTTGGACCGTTTTGAGCTTGTGGTGGCCCATTTTGGTCCTCCGAAAATCCCAAAATGCCTTGAAAATGGGCTGTTTTGGGACCAAAAATGGGGCAAAAAGGGGTCAAAACCGCATTTTTCCAAACCTCATCCTAGACCATTTGGGGTGCACAAACGGGTGAAATGAGGGCATTTTGAGCCGATTGTGGGGCATTTTGGCCCCTCGGAAGTCCAAAAAGCCTTGAAAGTGGGCCTCGTGGTGATGGGGTTCACTTGCCAGCTGATTCCACTTTGTCAACAGCCATCAATGTGTGAATCATTCTTGATGTCCCTCACCAGTCATAGATGATGTTCCCTCCCCCACCAGCTCGGTCCCAATATTCAGTCTTGATTAGCCCTAGGGTTAGGGTCACCGAGCTGGTGGAACCAGTCTTGGTTTTATAACCTTTTTTAGTGTCTAGCGTGGACCTACCAGGTTTAGCAGCAAGCAAGCAAGAACACGCGCGAAATGGGGAAAAATCAAAAGTCTGTTGTGGTGCTTTGGATTTGGTTGAAATTTTGGTGCATGATACCCATGGGTGTGAAGTACAACCACACAAAGTTTGAGCAAAAAACTCAACGGTGGCGGCCAGGAACGGGATTCGCAGGTGGCGGACCTCAGTTTCAAAAACTGCAGTTCAGGGCCAAAACCTACACCAACCCCACAGCGCGCGCTCTTGCGTGCTGTAGGGGCGGCATGTGGGTGCCCGGGGGGGGCGCCTCTTGCCTGGGTGTGGGGCGTCCGGGGTCGGGGGCGCTCTCCCACCCCCGACTGCCCCCCCTCTGGGCGGGCTGCCGGGGCCCACTACCCACTGGCTGTGGGCCCGGGTGGATGCGGGCGTGGGGACCCGTCACCAACCCCACAGCGCGCAATCTTGCGAGCTGGCTTTGCGCGCTGCGGGGGCGGCACGAGGGCGCCCGCGGGGGGCGCCTCCTGCCTAGGTCTCGGGCGTCCGGGGTCCGGCGCTCTCTCATCCCCGACTGCCCAGCCTCTAGGCGGGCTGCCGGGGCCCACTTCCCACTGGCTGTGGATGCGGGGGGATGCGGGCGTGGGGGCCCTCTGGGCGGGCTGCCGGGGCCCACTACCAACCGGCTGTGGGTGCGGGGGGCCACGGGCGTGGGGACCCGTCACCAAACCCACAGCGCACTCTCTTGCGTGCTGTGGGGGCGGCATGAGGGTGCCCGGGGGGGGCGCCTCTTGCCTGGGTGTGGGGCGTCCGGGTTCCGGCGCTCTCCCAGCCCCGACTGCCCGCCCTCTGGGCGGGCTGCCGGGGCCCACTACCCACTGGCTGTGGGTGCGGAGAGGTTGCGGGCGTGGGGACCTGTCACCAACCCCACAGCGCGCGCTCTTGCGTGCTGTGGGGGCGGCATGAGGGTGCCCGGGGGGGGCACCTCTTGCCTGGGTGTGGGGCGTCCGGGGTGGGGCGCTCTCCCATCCCCGACTGCCCGCCCTCTGGGCGGCCTGCCGGGGCCCACCACCCACTGGCTGTGGGTGCGAGGGGGTGCAGGCGTGGGGACCCGTCACCAACCCCACAGCGCGCGCTCTTGCGTGCTGGCTTTGCGGGCTGTGGGGGCGGCACAAGGGCGCCCGGGGGGGGCGCCTCCTGCCTGGTGTGGGGCGTCTGGGGTCGGGCGCTCTCCCAGACCCGACTGCCCGCCCTCTGGGCGGGATGCCGGGGCCTACTACCCACTGGCTGTGGGTGCGGGGGGGGGCGGGCGTGGGGACCCGTCACCAACCCCACAGCGCGCGCTCTTGCGTGCTGTGGGGGCGGCATGTGGGTGCCCGGGGGGGGCGCCTCTTGCCTGGGTGTGGGGCGTCCGGGGTCGGGCGCTCTCCCACCCCCGACTGCCCGCCCTCTGGGCAGGCTGCCGGGGCCCACTACCCACTGGCTCTGGGCGCGGGGGGATGCGGGCGTGGGGACCTGTCACCAACGCCACAGCGCGCACTCTTGCGAGCTGGCTTTGCGCGCTGCGTGGGGGGCACGAGGGCGCCCACGGGGGGCGCCTCCCACCTAGGTCTGGCGCTCTCCCACCCCCGACTGCCCGCCCTCTAGGCGGGCTGCCGGGGCCCACTTCCCACTGGCTGTGGATGCGGGGGGATGCGGGCGTTGGGGCCCTCTGGGCGGGCTGCCGGGGCCCACTACCAACCGGCTGTTGGTGCGGGGGGGCTGCGGGCGTGGGGACCCGTCACCAACCCCACAGCGCACTCTCTTGCGTGCTGTGGAGGCGGCATGAGGGTGTCCGGGGGGGGCGCCTCTTGCCTGGCTGTGGGGCGTCCGGGTTCGGGCGGTCTCACACCCCCGACTGCCCGCCCTCTGGGCGGGCTGCCGGGGCACACTACCCACTGGCTGTGGGTGCGGGAGGGGTGCGGGCGTGGGGACCCGTCACCAACCCCACAGCGCGCGCTCTTGCGAGTTGGCTTTGCGCGCTATGGGGGCGGCATGAGGGTGCCCGAGGGGGGCGCCTCTTGCCTGGATGTAGGGCGTCTGGGGTCGGGCGCTCTCCCAGCCCCGACTGCCCGCCCTCTGGGCAAGCTGCCGGGGCCCACTACCCACTGGCTGTGGGTGCGGGGGGGGTCCGGGCGTGGGGACCCGGCACCAACCCCACAGCGCGCACCCTTGCGAGTTGGCTTTGCGCGCTGTGGGGGCGGCACGAGGGCGCCCGGGGGGGGCGCCTCCTGCATGGGTGTGGGGCGTCCGGGACGGGGCGCTCTCCCACCCCCGACTGCCCGCCCTCTGGGCGGGCTGCCGGGGCCCACTACCCACTGGCTGTGGGTGCGGGGGGGGTGCGGGCGTGGGGACCCATCACCAACCCCACAGCGCGCGCCCTTGCGAGCTGGCTTTGCGCGCTGTGGGGGCGGCACGAGGGCGCCCGGGGGGGGCGCCTCCTGCCTGGTGTGGGGCGTCCGGGGTCGGGCGCTCTCCCACCTCCGACTGCCCGCCCTCTGGGCGGGATGCCGGGGCCCAATACCCACTGGCTGTGGGTGCGGGGGGGGGCGGGCGTGGGGACCCGTCACCAACCCCACAGCGCGCGCTCTTGCGTGCTGTGGGGGCGGCATGAGGGTGCCCGGGGGGGGCGCCTCTTGCCTGGGTGTGGGGCGTCCGGGGTCCAGCGCTTTCCCACCCCCGACTGCCCGCCCTCTGGGCGGGCTGCCGGGGCCCATTACCCACTGGCTCTGGGCGCGGGGGGATGCGGGCGTGGGGACCCGTCACCAACCCCACAGCGCGCACTCTTGCGAGCTGGCTTTGCGCGCTGCGGGGGCGGCACGAGGGCGCCCGCGGGGGGCGCCTCCCACCTAGGTCTGGCGCTCTCCCACCCCCGACTGCCCGCCCTCTAGGCGGGCTGCCGGGGCCCACTTCCCACTGGCTGTGGATGCGGGGGGATGCGGGCGTGGGGGCCCTCTGGGCGGGCTGCCGGGGCCCACTACCAACCGGCTGTGGGTGCGGGGGGGGTGCGGGCGTGGGGACCCGTCACCAACCCCACAGCGCACTCTCTTGCGTGCTGTGGGGGCGGCATGAGGGTGTCCGGGGGGGGCGCCTCTTGCCTGGCTGTGGGGCGTCCGGGTTCGGGCGGTCTGACACCCCCGACTGCCCGCCCTCTGGGCGGGCTGCCGGGGCCCACTACCCACTGGCTGTGGGTGCGGGGGGGGTGCGGGCGTGGGGACCCGTCACCAACCCCACAGCGCGCGCTCTTGCGAGTTGGCTTTGCGCGCTATGGGGGCGGCATGAGGGTGCCCGAGGGGGGCGCCTCTTGCCTGGATGTGGGGCGTCTGGGGTCGGGCGCTCTCCCAGCCCCGACTGCCCGCCCTCTGGGCAAGCTGCCGGGGCCCACTACCCACTGGCTGTGGGTGCGGGGGGGGTCCGGGCGTGGGGACCCGGCACCAACCCCACAGCGCGCACCCTTGCGAGTTGGCTTTGCGCGCTGTGGGGGCGGCACGAGGGCGCCCGGGGGGTGCGCCTCCTGCATGGGTGTGGGACGTCCGGGACAAGGCGCTCCCCCACCCCCGACTGCCCGCCCTCTGGGCGGGCTGCCGGGGCCCACTACCCACTGGCTGTGGGTGCGGGGGGGATGCGGGCGTGGGGACTCATCACCAACCCCACAGCGCGCGCCCTTGCGAGCTGGCTTTGGGCGCTGTGGGGGTGGCACGAGGGTGCCCGGGGGGGGCGCCTCTTGCCTGGGTGTGGGGCGTCCGGGGTCGGGCGCTCTCCCATCCCCGACTGCCCGCCCTCTGGGCGGGCTGCCAGGGCCCACTACCCACCGGCTGTGGGTGTGGGGGGTTGCGGGCGTGGGGACCCGTCACCAACCCCACAGCGCGCTGGCTTTGCGCGCTGTGGGGGCGGCATGAGGGTGCCCGGGGGGGGCGCCTCTTGCCTCAGTGTGGGGCGCCCGGGGTCGGGCGCTCTCCCACCCCCGACTGCCCGCCCTCGGGGCGGGCTGCCGGGGCCCGCTACCCACTGGCTGAGGGTGCGGGGGGATGCGGGCGTGGGGACCCGTCACCAACTGCACAGCACGCGCTCTTGCAAGCAGGCTTTGCGCGCTGTGGGGGCGGCACAAGGGCGCCCGGGGGGGGCGCCTCCTGCCTGGGTGTGAGGCGTCCGGGGTCGGGCGCTCTCCCACCCCCGACTGCCTGCCCTCTGGGCGGGCTGCCGCTGCCCACTACCCACTTGCTGTGGGTGCGGGGGGGTGCGGGCGTGCGGACCTGTCACCAACCCCACAGCGCGCGCTCTTGCGAGCTGGCTTTGCGCGCTTTTGGGGCGACACGAGGTTGCCCGGGGGGGGCGCTTCTTGCCTGGCTGTGGGGCGTCCGGGGTCAGGCGCTCTCCCATCCCCGACTGCGCGCCCTCTGGGCGGGCTGCCGGGGCCCACTACCCACTGGCTGTGGGTGTGGGGGGGTGCGGGCGTGGGGACCCATCACCAACCCCACAGCGCGCTGGCTTTGCGCGCTGTGGGGGCGGCATGAGGGTGCCCGGGGGGGGCGCCTCTTGCCTGGGTGTGGGGCGTCCGGGGTCGGGCGCTCTCCCACCCCCGACTGCCCGCCCTCTGGGCGGGCTGCCGGGGCCCACTACCCACTGGCTGTGGGTGCGGGGGGGTGCGGGCGTGGGGACCCGTCACCAACCTCACTGCGCGCACTCTTGCGTGCTGGCTTTGCGCGCTGTGGGGGCGGCATGAGGGTGCCCGGAGGGCGCGCCTCCTGCCTGGGTGTGGGGCGTCCGGGGTCGGGCGCTCTCCCATGCCCGACTGCCCGCCCTCTGGGCGGGCTGCCGGGGATCACTACCCACTGGCTGTGGGTGTGAGGGGGTGCGGGCGTGGGTACCGGTCACCAACCCCACAGCGCGCTGGCTTTGCGCGCTGTGGGGGCGGCATGAGGGTGCCCGGGGGGGGCGCCTCTTGCCTGGGTGTGGGGCGTCCGGGGTCGGGCGCTCTCCCACCCCCGACTGCCCGCCCTCTGGGCGGGCTGCCGGGGCCCGCTGCCCACTGGCTGTGGGTGCGGCGGGGTGCGGGCGTGGGGACCCGTCACCAACCCCACAGCGCGCGCTCTTGCGAGCTGGCTTTGCGCGCTGTGGGGGCGGCACGAGGGCGCCCGGGGGGGGCGCCTCCTGCCTGGGTCTGGAGCGTCCGGGGTCGGGCGCTCTCCCACCCCCGACTGCCCACCCTCTGGGCGGGCTGCCGGGGCCCACTACCCACTGGCTGTGGGTGCGGGGGGGTGCGGGCGTGGGGACCCGTCACCAACCCCACAGCGCGCGCTCTTGCGTGCTGTGGGGGCGGCTCCTGGGTGCCCGGGGGGGGGCGCCTCCTGCCTGGGTGTGGGGCGTCCGGGGTCGGGCGCTCTCCCACCCCCGACTGCCCGCCCTCTGGGCGGGCTGCCGGGGCCCACTACCCAGTGGCTGTGGGTGCGGGGGGGTACGGGCGTGGGGACCCGTCAGCAACCCCACAGCGCGCGCTCTTGCGTGCTGGCTTTGCGCGCTGTGGGGGCGGCACGAGGGTGCCCGGGGGGGGCGTCTCTTGCCTGGGTGTGGGGCGTCCGGGGTCGGGCGCTCTCCCATCCCCGACTGCCCGCCCTCTCGGCGGGCTGCCGGGGCCCACTACCCACTGGCTGTCGGTGCGGGGGGGGGCGGGCGTGGGGACCCGTCACCAACCCCACAGCGCGCGCTCTTGCGTGCTGGCTTTGCGCGCTGTGGGGTGGCACGAGGGCGCCCGGGGGGGGCGCCTCCTGCCTGGCTGTGGGGCGTCCGGGGTCGGGCGCTCTCCCACCCCCGACTGCCCGCCCTCTGGGCGGGATTCCGGGGCCCACTGCCCGCTGGCTGTGGGTGTGGGGGGGTGCGGGCGTGGGGACCCGTCACCAACCCCACAGCGCGCTGGCTTTGCGCGCTGTGGGGGCGGCATGAGGGTGCCCGGGGGGGCGCCTCTTGCTTGGGTGTGGGGCGTCCGGGGTCAGGCACTCTCCGACCCCCGACTGCCCGCCCTCTGGGCGGGCTGCCGGGGCCCGCTACCCACTGGCTGTGGGTGCGGGGGGGTGCGGGCGTGGGGACCCGTCACCAAACCCCACAGCGCGCGCTCTTCCGAGCTGGCTTTGCGCGCTGTGGGGGCGGCACGAGGGCGCCCGGGGGGGGCGCCTCTTGCCTGGGTGTGGGGCGTCCGGGGGCGGGCGCTCTCCCACCCCCGATTGCCTGCCCTCTGGGCGGGCTGCCGGGGCCCACTACCCACTGGCTGTGGGTGCGGGGGGGTGTGGGCGCGTGTGTGCGTGTGCGTGCCCGGGCGCGTTTTGGTGCGCCTCACCTTTCCTTTGGCCGTTCCTGCTTCGCTCTTTGCTTGTTCGGCCCCCTCCTGGCTGGGGTTGCCCTGTTTGTGGTTGTTGTTGGTTTTTTTTTTGTTTCTTTTCCACTTCTCCCCCTGGTCGCGCCCCCGTACACTGGCAGACTCTGTCCCATCTCGTCTCTCACGTCTCTTTGGTCCGTTTCTTCAGCTTCCAGCTCTTCATCTTCTTTCGCTGCCTCAGCCCCAAATTCGTCTGATTCAGAGTCAGGATTCACGCTGAGTGAGAACGGCCACTGCTTGAGGTACTTGTGCGCAACGTTAACTTCGACGCCTAGCGTCGGTGAACAGCACGCTGTTATGCCTCCTCCTGTCACGCCAGTAACCAAGTACAGGCTGTAAAAGAGCGTGTTCTCATTCTCTGCAGCTGTCCTTCCTTGAAATCTGTCCCGGTGAACCAAGACGCAATCTCCCACCAGGTACTTGGCCGCTGTCCTCTTTCTGTCCAAATACTTGTGCCTTGTTGTCCGTTTCCTCCTCAATTGATCCTGCAGGGTTTGCGCCAGCCGATTTTGTTCTTGAATCGACGATTCCACGTCCTGATTTCCAGCGTGCCCAAATGGCATCTCCAATCTCCACGTTCGACGACCGAAGAAAATATCTGAAGGTGAGTACCCTGTCTTTCCAGGTTCTCTGTTGTTCATCACGAACGTAGCTTAATCCGTCAGCCTTGGCCAATTCTTGGACTTCTCCTTATGCATCAAGAGCCTGATGTCCTCTCTGTATTCCCCATTTTTCCGTTCACAGAATCCGTTTGACTGCGGCGAGTAAGGCTGCCCGAAAGTCACTTCCACTCCCATTGCGTTAAAGGTGTTGCGCAACCAACCTGTCTCGCTTGTGAACCGTATGTCACGGTCCGAATACAACCCCGGCATGGCTCCGTAGTGCTTAATCCAGTGTTGGTGCACCAGGAACAGCACTTGTTCACCTCCGATCTTTTTCTTGCAGCGCGCAACTTGGCGGAAACTTGATAAGGAGTCCACAATCATAAGACAGTTCTCGAACTGCCCATAACTTTGACGGTCGATAAAGTCCACGTAGACCAAGGAGTTAACCAAGGCTGGTAAAGGCAAGCAACCCACCAAGCCTCTGTCCTTCGGCCGGTTTCTTTTCGCATAGAGGCAAGCTTCACACGTCTCCTACAAGCGGTTTATCCTTTCCAACATCTTCGCACCTTCTTCCCTTGTGTAGAAGAAACGAATGAACTCCCACAACCAGCTTCTTGACTCCGGATGTCCTTCAACGTGGTGCACCCAGAGGAGGATCTTGTTCAAGTGTTGCGCTGGTACACAGGTCCTGATCTCCTTCCTCAGCAAACCATCGCCAGCTACACTCCAGAGGACGTCCTCTATGATCGCATACTTTGCTTCCCCAAGTTTGTCCAATACGTCCTTATACTCTTCTTCATAGTCCTTGGGATTGATCGCACTCAAGAGTTCGGGTTTCTCAGGACTCAAGTCAAGCTGCGTGTCCATCCGTCGGAAGGCTTGCTTGGAAAGGTCTTCTCTCTTCATTTGCAACCTTTCATCAAAGTGGGTGCGGCTGAGATAGTCGCTGAGCTCATTCTTTAAGCCTTGTATGTGGGGATATGCAGCCGTAGTTGAGATAGGAAAACCCACCATCCCCGTAGTCTGGGGTTCGCTGGAGGTAAACTCTTCAAAAAGGTTGAGGTTGAAGCTTGATCACAGAGCCATACCACCGGGTTGTCTCCCAGTAACCTTGTCTGCAAACTCAATAACAGCACTCCAGCCAGTAACTCCCTCTCGTACACTGAGTAATTGGATCTAGCCGAGTTCCACTTCCAATTCCAGTGGCCAAGGGGAATCAAATGGAACTCGTTGCAGTCATAAAAATGCTTCAAACTTCCGTCTCAATCAATGCCCGCTGTCTTCAGTTCACTCCGTATTTGTTCAACTGCACCTTCGTCGATATGTTGCCACTGGTACAAACTGCCTCCACGGCCTTCATCAGATGCGTCAGAAATAAACACAAGTTCACCGTCTGCTCAAGGAACTCCCAATATCGATAGTGAAGCCAACTTTAACTCTAGTTGCTCCAACTCGGCCTGGTGTGCTGGTGTCCACTCCCACCTTTCACTCTTCTTTTTCAAATTCGTTAACAACACCGAGGAATAGGTAACGTTGCGAATGTGTTGCGGTAAAAATTGCAGCTGCCTATGAAGGCCCGGATGTCTTGCACTCGTTGAACAGGATGATCCCGTATCGTAGCCTTCAACAACGGGGCAACTTTGTCCTCCACAGGTTTCCACCACTGATATCCCACCTCGAAACCTAAATACTTAACGACTTCTCGCATGAACTTGCACTTCTCGATTTTCACTCGCGTGTTGCACTCGTCACAAACAGAGAGGAACTCGTCTATCAACGTCTTGTGGTCTTCAGTGGTATTTGATCCCAGGAAGACGTCGTTTATGTAGGCCTCAATCACTGCTCCCTTTCTCAGGAGCTGCTGGACCTTTGGACGGCGCTTCATTATGGCGATGATCTGGTTCATCAACACTTGGAACGTGGCAGGTACATTCGCCAACCCAAACGCCATCACGTTCCATCGAAATACTTGCCCGTTGGGTGCAATCACCGCACTGAGTTCCTTCGCTCTCTCCGTCAGGTCGATCTGCCAGAAGCCTGAACGTTTATCAAGTTTGGTCTTGTACTTCGTCTGGGCTGCCCCTTCAATGGCTCGTTCAAGGTTTGGTATCCTCGCTGAGTGCCTTTTGAGTCTCTCGTTAAGCTTAGCGTAGTGCACGACCAGTCTCTTAGCGCTTGACCCAGGCTTCGCAACAAGGAAACAAGGTGAACAGTGCTTCCGAAATTCTTTTCCTTCATATCTGGACATTAACTTATCATCACAGCATTTGTAGATCTGCCTCATGGTCTCTTTTTCGTCCTCCTCGTTCAACGGTATGGGTCTGGACCTCGGGGTTGAGGTCTTGTGCTCGTTGGTGACTTCGAGGTCCATTTGTATCAGCTTTTTGCATGACCCTGGTGACATAAGAGGACCGAACACCACCTTGTGTTTGCTTGGGAGACCTTGCAGTTCTGCAGGATGCTTCTTCAAAGCTTCGTCAAAGCCATCGTTGCTCTTCAGGTTTGACTTGCCATACTCTTGTCGTTCTGCAGCTTGCAGGTCCATTATCAATCCAGTCAAGTCCACGTGATAGGTGTTATCCTCCTCCTCGTCAGAAGCCTCGCCAGGTGAAAGTTCTTTCTCCGACAACTCTAACATGTACAACGCTTGCAGTTCCTCTTCCCTGGAACAGGGTCCATGGTAATGAGTTTTCCATTTTTCTTTCAACATTCTTTCTTGCTCCTTCTCGCCCAACTGAAATATCTTCTCCTCGAGAATTCGCTTGCTTGTTTCAGCGTCTTCTCGGTAGCATGGCCATCCGCAAGGCATTGCCTTTCTCCCATATTCCTTGTCCGTACAGACCTCAACGTTGTGCTGCACCAAGCTCTCCAGAGCCATCAACTCGATCGACTTCCCCTTGTGCAAATTGTCAAGTTCCGCCTCGCACATGAGAACTTCTGTCAGGTCCTTGTACTCCTGGTAACTACACCTGGGAGGTTGTTGCTCTTCGGTCAGCTTGTGCCAACTTTTCTTCTTCGTTCAAACTCTCTGGTGGATATTTACATCCGCCTCACATCTTGGCTCACTGCAAACAGCGTCTTCATCGTCACTGTTGCTTCTTGAATCTGACATACCTTCTTCCTTCTCAGGGGTCACTTTGGAATTGGTGTCTTCTTTTGGTGTTGTTGGGAGCAGTGACGAGGACAGGTCCATTGTGCTCTTCAGCTCCTTGACTGACCAGCCACGGTTCATCTTTGTCAACCACTTCACTGTGGGCTCGTGCAGCTCCTCAATGGGTATCTGCATCGCTGCCCCATCAACCAAACCGATCACAGTCCCCCACTTTGTTGCAGCAAGTGGTTTGCTCGCCCCATAGGGGACATATTGGGGACAATCGGGTAAAGGCACTCGTTGCACTGTCAGTTGGTCAAGCAGTCTTCTCCATCTACGGCTTTCACCGACAGGTCCCCAATCTGGAGTAACCAAGACCACTTCTGCGCGATCAAGCACAACTTTCACAAAACATCTGTAAAGGTGTGACCAGGGGGGGTTTGTCCATAGTGTGCCCATCAACCCGCAACGAGTAATGGTAGCAACTGTTCTTCATAGTACAATAGAGCCCAAGCGCAAAACAAGTAACGTGTCAAGCAACGCCAAAGTGCGCCGCCACGAAAAGCGCAACGAAAACCGCACCGGCAAGGAAAACCAACAAAAGGTGGCACCGAAAGAATGCCTATGCTCACCCCCGCTCACATAGGGAAAGAAAGGTATGCCCGCACGCGCATGCCCGGAACGCCGCAAGGCCATCACCGCCACGGACGAGCAACATGGTATGAAGGGACGAGCAACATGGTATGAAGGGACAAACGGGGAGGAACAAAAAGACCATCGAGGTAAAGCACAACACAAAAAAAAAAAAAAAAAAAAAAAAAAAAAAACCAAGCATACACACGTGACTAGTGGGGTCCAAGTATGTTGCCACGCTACGCTACGTAACCGAGACGTGCCCACCGCCCACCCGCACGCCCGCATATGTAGGAGGCGAAAGGGAGCGAAAGGGAACAAAAGGTATGCCGCCGCATGCAAACGAATAGTAGACAAGCCACACACCGCCACCAAGAACGCAAGTATGTTACCATGTCGTGCCACGTCGCCAACCGCGGAGTTGCGTGGGTGGGTTAGAACACACAAATAGCCAGGGAGGGGGACACGAGCAGCAAACACACAAATAGCATAGCGCCGGCGAGTGCCGGGTCCCAACAAACACACGTGCACGCACCCATGTTCTCTTCCCCTCACAGGTCCCGAGGAGAAGCGTATGCTCGTGTCTGCGTCGTCCGGGCGTTGAAGTAGGGTTGTCTTAGACGCTTAGGCAAGTATTGCGTCGTGCCGTCGTCACACATAAGCGAACGCCCGGCAAGGCGGGAGGACTAGGACACGTTAAGGTAGTGGGGAAAGAAGCAGGTATGTTGCATGTCACGCCGCGCGTGCGGAACGGGCGACGAGAAAAGGTAGCGACCAAAGGGGGGTGGAGACAAGACGGGAGCAAGTGGGGCGACAAACCTACGCGCAAGCCGGTCGCACACGCATGTCGCATGACGTACCAGCCAGCTCGAGGTGCCGTGTCGCGACAAAACCGCCGCCGCCGCACGCTTGTTTACGCACCCTTCTCTCCCTACGCAGGTTCAAAAGAGGAAGCCCGGGCCGACAAGGAAAAAGACAGAGACACGCAACAAAGCGGAGGCAGGGAAAAAGTGCATGCCAGGGAGAGGAGTAGAGGAAAGGGTAAAGAGCAACGAAGCCGCGAAAGGAACAAGGGGTAGCCAGCGAACGAGCAAGGGGCGCACACAGAGGAGGGGACACGGCGGGCACATAGCGAGCACAACACCGCACCGAGACACTGGAGAGGGGAGCAACGGAGGACCAAGGAAAGAGCAGCACCACGCACCACAACACGCACGGCACAGACACCACACACACCGCACACACCCAACGAACCCCGGCAACCCACCCGGCAGTGGGCGGGCAGACGGGAGAGGGACAGCGCCTGACCCCAAGCGCCCCTCACCATGGTGGAAGGCACCCCCCCCGGGGACGCCCTTCCGCCACCCCCACAGCGAGCAACGCCGGCCCGCAAGGGCGCGCGCTGTGGGGCCGGTGCTGGGCCCCCACGCCCACACCGACCGCACCCGGGACACGCGGGTCGCGGAACCCTGGCTGCACGCTCCGGAGGACGGGCGGCCGGGGGAGGGACAGCGCCTGGCACCAAGCGCCCCTCACAACGGTGGAAGGCAGCCCCCCCCGGGGACGCCCTTCCGCCACCCCCACAGCGAGCAACGCCGGCCCGCAAGGGCGCACGCTGTGGGGCCGGTGCTGGGTCCACACGCCCGCATCGACCGCACCCGGGACACACGGGTCGCGGAACCCTGGCTGCACGCTCCGGAGGACGAGCGGCCGGGGGAGGGACAGCGCCTGCCACCAGGCACCCCTCACAACGGTGGAAGGCACCCCCCCCGGGGACGCCCTTCCGCCACCCCCACAGCGAGCAACGCCGGCCCGCAAGGGCGCACGCTGTGGGGCCGGTGCTGGGCCCCCGTGCCCACACCGACCGCACCTGGGACACGCGGGTCGCGGAACCCTGGCTGCACGCTCCGGAGGACGGGCGGCCGGGGGAGGGACAGCGCCTGGCACCAAGCGCCCCTCACAACGGTGGAAGGCAGCCCCCCCCGGGGACGCCCTTCCGCCACCCCCACAGCGAGCAACGCCGGCCCGCAAGGGCGCACGCTGTGGGGCCGGTGCTGGGTCCACACGCCGGCATCGACCGCACCCGGGACACACGGGTCGCGGAACCCTGGCTGCGCGCTCCGGAGGACGAGCAGCCGGGGGAGGGACAGCGCCTGACACCAGGCGCCCCTCACAACGGTGGAAGGCACCCCCCCCGGGGACGCCCTTCCGCCACCCCCACAGCGAGCAACGCCGGCCCGCAAGGGCGCACGCTGTGGGGCCGGTGCTGGGTCCACACGCCCGCATCGACCGCACCCGGGACACACGGGTCGCGGAACCCTGGCTGCGCGCTCCGGAGGACGAGCAGCCGGGGGAGGGACAGCGCCTGACACCAGGCGCCCCTCACAACGGTGGAAGGCACCCCCCCCGGGGGCGCCCTTCTGCCACCCCCACAGCGAGCAACGCCGACCCGCAAGGGCGCACGCTGTGGGGCCGGTGCTGGGTCCCCGCGCCCACACCGACCGCACCCGGGACACACGGGTCGCGGAACCCTGGCTGCACGCTCCGGAGGACGAGCAGCCGGGGGAGGGACAGCGCCTGACACCAGGCGCCCCTCACAACGGTGGAAGGCACCCCCCCCGGGGACGCCCTTCCGCCACCCCCATAGCGAGCAACGCCAGCCCGCAAGGGCGCACGCTGTGGGGCCGGTGCTGGGTCCACACGCCCGCATCGACCACACCCGGGACACGCAGGTCGCGGAACCCTAGCTGCACGCTCCGGAGGACGAGCGGCCGGGGGAGGGACAGCGCCTGACACCAGGCGCCCCTCACAACGGTGGAAGGCACCCCCCCCGGGGACGCCCTTCCGCCACCCCCACAGCGAGCAACGCCGGCCCGCAAGGGCGCACGCTGTGGGGCTGGTGCTGGGTCCACACGCCCACATCAACCGCGCCCGGGACACGCGGGTCGCGGAACCCTGGCTGCACGCTCCAGAGGACGAGCGGCCGGGGGAGGGACAGCGCCTGACACCAGGCGCCCCTCACAACGGTGGAAGGCACCCCCCCCGGGGACGCCCTTCCGCCACCCCCACAGCGAGCAACGCCAGCCCGCAAGGGCGCACGCTGTGGGGCCGATGCTGGGTCCACACGCCCGCATCGACCGCACCCGGGACACACGAGTCGCGGAACCCTGGCTGCACGCTCCGGAGGACGGGCGGCCGGGGGAGGGACAGCGCCTGACACCAGGCGCCCCTCACAACGGTAGAAGGCACCCCCCCCCGGGGACGCCCTTCCGCCACCCCCACAGCCAGCAACGCCGGCCCGCAAGGGCGCACGCTGTGGGGCCGGTGCTGGGTCCACACGCCCGCACCGACCGCACCCGGGACACACGGGTCGCGGAACCCTGGCTGCACGCTCCGGAGGACGAGCGGCCGGGGAAGGGACAGCGCCTGACACCAGGCGCCCCTCACAACGGTGGAAGGCACCCCCCCCGGGGACGCCCTTCCGCCACCCCCACAGCGAGCAACGCCGGCCCGCAAGGGCGCACGCTGCGAGGCCGGTGCTGGGTCCACACGCCCGCATCGACCGCACCCGGGGAACACGGGTCGCAGAACCCCGGCTGCGGGCTCCAAAGGACGAGCGGCCGGGGGAGGGACAGCGCCTGACGACAGGCGCCCCTAACAACGGTGCCAGGCACCCCCCCCGGGGGCGCCCCTCCGCCACCCCCACAGCGAGCAACGCCGGCCCGCAAGGGCGCACGCTGTGAGGCCAGTGCTGGGTCCACACGCCCGCACCGACCGCGCCCGGGACACGCGGGTCGCGGAACCCTGGCTGCACGCTCCGGAGGACGAGCGGCCGGGGGAGGGACAGCGCCTGACACCAGGCGCCCCTCACAACGGTGGAAGGCACCCCCCCCGGGGACGCCCTTCCGCCACCCCCACGGCGAGCGACGCCGGCCCGCAAGGGCGCACGCTGTGAGGCCGGTGCTGGGTCCACACGCCCGCATCGACCGCGCCCGGGACACGCGGGTCACGGAACCCTGGCTGCACGCTCCGGAGGACGAGCGGCCGGGGGAGGGACAGCGCCTGACACCAGGCGCCCCTCACAACGGTGGAAGGCACCCCCCCCGGGGACGCCCTTCCGCCACCCCCACAGCGAGCAACGCCGGCCCGCAAGGGCGCACGCTGTGGGGCCGGTGCTGGGTCCACACGCCCGCATCGACCGCACCCGGGACACGCGGGTCGCGGAACCCTGGCTGCACGCTCCGGAGGACGAGTGGCCGGGGGAGGGACAGCGCCTGACACCAGGCGCCCCTCACAACGGTAGAAGGCACCCCCCCCGGGGACGCCCTTCTGCCACCCCCACAGCGAGCAGCGTCGGCCCGCAAGGGCGCACGCTGTGGGGCCGGTGCTGGGTCCACACGCCCGCATCGACCGCGCCCGGGACACGCGGGTCGCGGAACCCTGGCTGCACGCTCCGGAGGACGAGCGGCCCAGGGAGGGACAGTGCCTGACACCAGGCGCCCCTCACAACGGTGGAAGGCAGCCCCCCCCGGGGACGCCCTTCCGCCACCCCCACAGCGAACAACGCCGGCCCGCAAGGGCGCACGCCGTGGGGCCGGTACTGGGTCCACACGCCCACATCGACCGCACCCGGGACACACGGGTCGCGGAACCCTGGCTGCACGCTCCGGAGGACGAGCGGACAGGGAAGGGACAGCGCCCGACACCAGGCGCCCCTCACAACGGTGGAAAGCACCCCCCCCGGGGACGCCATTCCGCCACCCCCACAGCGAGCAGCGTCAGCCCGCAAGGGCGCACGCTGTGGGACCGGTGCTGGGTCCACACGCCCGCATCGACCGCGCCCGGGACACTCGGGTCGCGGAACCCTGGCTGCACGCTACAAAGGCCAAGCGCGGCCGGGGGAGGGACAGCGCCTGACACCAGGCGCCCCTCACAACGGTGGAAGGCACCCCCCGGGGACGCCCTTCCGCCACCCCCACAGCGAGCAACGCCGGCCCGCAAGGGCGCACGCTGTGGGGCCGGTGCTGGGTCCACATGCCCGCATCGACCGCACCCGGGACACACGGGTCGCGGAACCCTGGCTGCGCGCTCCGGAGGACGAGCGGCGCGGGGAAGGGACAGCGCCTGACACCAGGCGCCCCTCACGACGGTGGAAGGCACCCCCCCGGGGACGCCCTCCCGCCACCCCCACAGCGTGCAACGCCGGCCCGCAAGGGCACACGCTGTGGGGACGGTGCTGGGTCCACGCCCGCATCGACCGCACCCGGGACAGACGAGTCGCGGAACCCTGGCTGCACGCTCCGGAGGACGAGCGGCGGGGGGAGGGACAGCGCCTGACACCAGGCGCCCCCCACAACGGTGGAAGGCACTCCCCCCGGTGACGCCCTTCCGCTACCCCCACAGCGACCAACGCCGGCCCGCAAGGGCGCACGCTGTGGAGCCGGCGCTGGGTCCGCACGTCCGCATCGACCGCACCCGGGACACACGGGTCGCGGAACCCTGGCTGCCCGCCCCGGAGGACGGGCGACCAGGAGAGGGACAGCGCCTAACACCGGACGCCCCTCGCAACACTGGAGGGCGCCCCCCCGGGGATGCCCATCCATCGCCCCCACACCGAGCAACGCACCAACGCACCAACGCACCAGCCACGGGACATCCGCACCCCGCCCCCTGCTCTTAGACACAGCGACATAGCAATGGCGGAACCCGCGGCACCACGCAAGACACGCCCCCGATCTCCGACGCTGGACGAAGCACACGAGGTCATCAGGGCGCTGGGACTCAGAGACGGCGAAGGAGACCCCCCACAAGGGGACACGGGCACAGACTCTGACCTGGAGGCATTGCCGGAGACCCCCACGGGGGGCGCGCCCGCGGAACCTGCGCCGCCGGCGGGCAGCGTACCCGCGATCTGCCCCGCGTGGAAACGGGGCCATTGCACCGGCGAAGGATGGTGCCCCAAACAGCACCCCGAGCCCGATGCCGACGACGGAGCGTTGCCCGAGGTGAAACCCGCGGCCGCACGCGCCGCCCTACGCTACGGGGTGACGCAGGGCTGGATCCTGGATGAGACCGCGCGCGGCAGCCTGAACATCCAGGAGGCCGTCGACCGCGTCACCCACGCGGGACAGGCGGCAGTGGCCCTGCACACCCGGGGCCGCCACGGTGGATCCGCAGAGGGGATCATTGTGGATCCCTCGGGAATGGTGCTGGTCCTGGCGGCGGACATGGTCCGAGGGGTGCTCCACGTGTCCCGCGTGCGGCGGGCGTGCCCACAGTGGACCATCCAGGTGTACACCCCCCCGCGGGCGTGGCCCTTTTCCACATGGGCGGTGCTCGCCGTCATGTGGCACCTGGCACCAGAGGACGCCCCAACAGGGACCGCGGAGGACATCGCCCGGGACCTCCACACCTGGCCGGCCGACCAGGAATACCCCTGGCGCAGGCCCCGGGGCGGCCTCCCGGTGGCACCAGCGGCAGAGGGGCTCAGCCTCGCGGCAACCCTCCAACGGCACCCCGACAAGCAGGCGCGCCACTTCCTGCAGACGGGCACGGTCCCGGCCGCCCCGCCAGACTCCGAGTGGCGATGGGACGCAGGGGTGGCGCAACCACTGCCGGGCCCCTGGACCCTCCCGTTGTGGTACTTACCAATGGGCACCTTGGCCCACGCCACCCAGGCCGTCAAGGGGGCTTTCCCGCAGCCGCCCCTCCCCGGCGTGGCCCTGCTCCGCAGCCTGCAGGCGGGGGCCGCCTGGGTACGGTGGAAGGAAGGGAAGGGGCGCTCGAGCCCCTATTTCCCCATGGTCCAAGGCCAGGCGCTGATTCATGCCGAGGGCATGGGGACCGTGGAATGGGGGGCGATCGTGCCCGGCACGGCGTGCAGGTGGATCACGGCGGCCGCCCCACAGCCCATGCGATCGCCGCCGGCGTGCCACCGCCTCCTACGGATGGTCCCCTCATTGGCCCCCCAGCACGCCTTTACAAGGGACGTGTGGAAAGCCGTACTGAGCCACACCAGGGAGTGGCTGACGAACCCGGGTACGCGGTACCCGCCGGGACCGGTGCTCGAACAGCTCACGGCCCCCACACCCGGGGTCCTCCACGCCCTACACAGGGCGTCGGCCCTCACGAAGCAGCTCAACGACGAAGTGCTGGACCTGGCGCTGGAGCCGCTGCGGGTGCTCTACCCGCAAGCACACATCCCACCCGCGGGCACGTCCAACCGCCTAGGCCGCCTAGGGTTGCAGCGCCGCGTCGAGGCCGCGCACCCAGGAGGCGTGGTGGAACAGTGGCTAACGCTCCGCAATCCGTCCACCGCGGAGGGCCACTGGTACCTGCACCAGCTCCTCTTCCAGCCACGGGCAGCCCCGGAACACCGCCGGCAGAACCCGTACCACACGCACCCGGAACGCCGGGGCGCGCAAAACTACCCGCAGCCAATCCCGCCCGCCCTCCCGTCGGGGCAGGGCCCGGAGGCGCTACAGCAGGGCCCCCCGCTCGACACCGCCACCACGGTACAGCAGTGGGGAGGCGACGATGCGAGCGGTGCCGAACCGGACTGCACGAACTGCGGAGCGGTGGCCTGGATGGCAGCCTGCAGGCACCTCACCCGAGATACCACGGGACTCCGGCAGTACAGGCCCACGGACCGCACGGCGCTGGCGTCCGCGGTCGCGGCCGTCACCATGGGTCCAGTGGCGGCGTGGCCGGCGCAGCTGCTGCCCCACGTCCCCTGCCGCGACACGCGGCCCCGACGGCCGGCCGCGACGCACGAGCCGACGGCACCCCTCACGGCAGAGCAACTATACGTCGTCGCGGCGGCTTTGCTAGCAGACGGCGGGGAGAGCTTCGTCCACCACCACGGCCCGGCGCAAATTGCGGGATGCATACAAGGGCCCCAGCGCGATGCACCAGACCCGTGGCATGCCACACTCCGCGGGCGCACCCGCGTCTGGGGTGCGGGCGATGGCGCACCCCCGCCCGGGCCTAAGCAGGGGGAGGCACTGGTACTGCAGACGGCAGGCTACCAAGCCATCGTACACGGCCACGCCGGAGGGTACCGGTCGCACATCCTGGCCGGAGGCCGATGGACGGTCTGGCACAGCACCGCCAGGCAGGGGGCTTTCCCGCCCCTGTCCCACGTCGACTGGCGACAGGGGCCCACCCAGGCCTACTATATGTCGGCGGACCCCTGGCCGCTGGCGGTCCTGCTACACACTGTCAGCGCCCCCAACAAGAGGCAGGAACCGGGGTGGGTCAACCCCCCCACACTGGTGTGGAGCCCCGACCAGGAGGAGCATCTACGGGCCGCGTGGCAGGGAGACGCCATCAGGGCCACGGACGTCCCGGACCTCCACGCGGGGCCCATCACGCACGCCCGCCCAGCGGCTACCCTGGCGGTGGCCCAACGGGGGCAGCAGAACCCACAGTGGGTGGTCTGCATGTTCAGCCCGGCGGACGCGCACATCGTCGTCTGCGACCCTGAACGCCTGCCGGGGCCCGAAGCCGTGATCCGCGTGGCAGACTGCACACGCATGATCATCAAGGCGCTGCGGGAGGGCGAACACCACGCCCTCCTGCTCCAGGTCAGGCTGAAGGACAACGCCCGGGCGGCGAGGCCGGGAGTGTGGCCGGCAGCGGCGCACCCCGCCGACCTGGAGCTCCAGCTGGCGGTCCCGACCACGGTGTACCACTGGCTACAGGTCTTCCACGACCTGCGGTGGAGGAGCAAACCCGACCGCCAAATCGGCTCCACGCACTGGCAAACGTGGCTGCAAGCAGACGCGCAGCGCGATGCCGCCCGAGGCCTCGGGCCCACGCCCGCGACGCGAGCCCTCGATGCGGCGGCCCCGGGCCGCACGCTGGCACCACACACGGTGCCGCTGGCCAACCTGCCCTTCGAACCAGCGGCGGAGGGCGCCATTCGGAAGTCAGTGCAGCTCCCCCCGGCGCGAGGGGCCACGGAGCTGACGAAATGCCCCCTGTGTGCGGACAAGTACTACACCAGCGGGGCAATGCTGGAACACCTGGCGTGGCACGCGGTGCACGCTGCGGCCCCGGCGGACGACAAGGAGGCGGCCGCCAACATCCTGCAGGGGAGAGCACGGAGGTCCCCGTGGCACGCCCCGTACACCCGGCGCCCCCCGCCCCAGGCAGCCGACCACGCAGATGGAGGTGAGGAGGCACCCGGAGCGGCCCCGGGGGCCGGCGGTGCGGCCCCACCAGGGTCCATGTCCATCCCCGCGGGGCTGGCCCCCCTGGCCCCCCTGACTCCCCCGGTCCCCCGGGCCCCCCTGTGGGCCCCGCTGGGAACGGGCTCAGCGGATGCGGCGCACCCAGATGCCCTGGCGGCACCAGCGAACCCGGCGGCGATGCCGACGCGGGATAGCTGACTCCAGGAGGACACGACGGGCGATGCCCTGTGGCTCCTCTCGTGGAACCTGCGCAACGGCCTCGTGCCGCCAGACCGGTCCCTCCGGGACACACTCTGGCGGCGCCGGGGGCCGGCGGCCTGCACCGACAAGGAGCACCTCATCACCGGCATGCTGCCCCAGGAGGGGGGCTTTGCCATCATGCTCCAGGAAACGGGGATCGCCACCAGGGCGCAGGAGATGCACGTGGCCGCGGCGCTCCGGGACAAGGGGTACACCGCCTACTTCAGCAGCCGGCTGGCGGAGACGGGGGCCACCTCCACCTCGAGAGGGGGGGGCCTCCTCATCGCGGTCAGCAGCAAGTACGTGGCGGAGCACGAGGTGCTCAGCTTCACGGAAATTGTCCCCGGGAAAGCCGCGGCCCTGGAGATCCGCACGGACGGGGGAGGCCTCACCCTCATCAACGTCCACGGGCCGCAAGCAGGTTGCTCCCCGTGGGCGGGACGGGCGGCGTTCTGGGCCGACATACAAATGTATGCCACGGCACGCAGCCTCGGCGGGAGGCACCCGGTGGTCATCGCCGGTGACACCAACATCTACATGGATGTCCCCGCCAACCCAGCCACGGAGCATTTCCGAGCGGGCTGGGAAGCCTGCGGCTTCCGAAGAGCCGCGGCAGGCGGCGAGGAGGACATGACCCCCACGCTCCACCCGTCCCAGCACAGGGTGGACACTTTCCTGGTCAACGAGCCCCTCCTGCCGTGGTCCCTGCGGGAGAGCGTCTGGGCTCGCGGCATGGCACACCCCCAGGGTGGTCGGCTCGGACCACCTCCCGGTCCGCCTGGCCCTGCCGGGCCTCCTCAGCGCAGCGGGACGCGCGGCGATGCCGACCCCCTACAGCCACACGGAAGGCCGCCTCCTCCCGTACGACGCCGAGGCCGCGCCCGTCCAACACTGCCTGTGGGCGGCGGTCACCGCCGCGCAGGATGAACCCTCCCTTGCGCCCTGGCTGGGTCCCGCAGAGCAGCACGACTACGGGTCCATGCCCGCGGCTGCGGTGGACAAGGTGTTCGAACACCTCCACGCGACGCATGACGCCCTGGCGCGCGTGGTGGGACGCCGGCAGCCGTCTCCGGCGGGAACGGACCCGGCGGAGGGGGACCTCCCGGTGAGCGGAAAGCAGCTCCAGGCAGCGGTCCTCCGCTATGACACCCTGGCAGCGCGCGCCCCGGCAGCGTACCAGGCGGACGCGGCCAGGCATGGCATCCGGTCCGAGGCGGCGCTCCGGCTCACGGAGGAACTGCAGAGTGTGTCGCCCGGGTTCCGCCCGACCACGCAGGGCCAGCTGCAGGAGGAGCTGGAGAGGCAAGCAGCCGCCCTCGAGGAGGACATTCGCCAGCTCCGCGCCCTCCTGGCGGCAGACCGCAAGCGCGCCATCAAGGACTTCTGGCGCCGCCACGCCCCCGACATCGCCCAGCGATGGAAAGCCGTGCGGGGAGCCATAGAGGTAGAGGCCCCAGGCCCGTCAGGCCTCTGGAACGTGCGGGTTCCCAACACCCAAACGCTCCTCACGGAGGCCCACGACGTGATGTTCGCAGTTCGCGCCTTCTGGCGAGAACTGTATGACAAACGCCCGGTGGACCTCCCGGGTTTCCAGGCGGTCCTCGGCCGCCACGTCCCCCGGGTCCCTGAGGGAGCCTGGACACAGGTCCAGCAGTACTCCATGCAGGACCTGAAGTCCGCCCTGGACAAGGCCGATGGCAAGGCCCCGGGTCCTAACCACGTGGAGGCCCGCTTCATCAAGGCCCTCCCGGCACCCGCCCAGTGGCTCCTGGTCCACTCCTACCGGGCCATCCTCCGCGGCGCCCCGCCACCGATGCACTGGAGGGACGCGCACATCTGGCTCAGCCCCAAGGTACCGGGCTCTGCCAGACTGGACGACTACAGGCCCATAGCCCTGGGCCAACTGGACATGAAGCTGCTCACGGGCCCCCTCACCCAGCGCATCACGGAGGTGCTCACACGGCACGGGGTGGTCAGCGACTGGCAGCAGGGGGCCCTCCCTGGCTCCAACACAGGCCCCCCGCTGTTCATGGCGCAGCGGCAGCTCCAGCGGGGAAGGCCCAACTACGTCTTCTCCTTCGACGCCCGCAAGGCCTTCGACACCGCCCCACACGGCGCCCTCCACCTCATCCTGCGCCACCTCTCCGTGCCGCCGGACGTCATTGACCTCCTGCTCTTCCTCCACACGTGCGCCAGGCTGCGCATCGTCACAGCACACGGGCTAACGCAGCCCGTCTACATGCTACGCGGCGTCCGGCAGGGCAACCCCGAGAGCCCCCTGCTGTACGCGCTCCTCCTGGAGCCCCTGCTCAGGGCACAGGGGCACCGCCTGCGCCCGCCGGGAGGGTCCGAGCACGGCCTCATCCAGGCCTATATCGACGACCTGCTGGTGGTGGCCCACACGCTGCAGCACTTCGTCGAGGGCGTGGAGGCGGTGGCCGCGTACCTGGGGATGATGGGCATGGAGCTCAACCCCCGCAAGTGCGCCATGGCCACCACGGAGGGGGTCCCGGGCCTGCAGCTGCGCCTCTGCCCCCACCTGGAAAACCCGTGGTACTGGGTACCAGCGGCGGACTCCGTCCCCTACCTGGGACTCCAGCTGCAGCCGGACGGGGAGTTCTCCCTGCAGCGCAAGCACCGGCTACGCCTGGCGGCAGTGCACCACTGGTGCCTTAACACCCTCGCGCCACCGAAAGTGGTGCAGGACGTCATCCTGGCGATCCTCGGAGGGGTGACGCAGTACGTCGCCCCTTTCATCGCCGACGACTCCGACACTGCACGCCACCTGGACCACATCACGGTCCAGGTCGCGAAGGACAGGGCACGATACGCCTTCGACGCCTCGCGGGACAGCCTGCAGGATGACCGGACCCTGGGGCTCACACGGGTGCCCACGCGGTGCCAGCAGGCAGCGGTGGCCCTCGTGGGTACACTCGTCCACCACCGCGCAACCTCTGTGCGCGCGGAGGTCACCAAGATGTTCTGGGAGATAGCCGGCGCGCACGGAATATGCCCCGAGGTGCACTACCCCGTCCCGGAGTTCGCAACTCTGGCGGGGGGCGACTGGGTCCACCGCATACCCCGGGCCCTGGCCGCCCTGGGAGTGGGGATGTACAACCCCATCGCGTGCCCCAGGGCGGCTCATGTCCAACTACAGTCCCCGCCGGGCAAAATCGTCACGCTGCGCACCGCCAAGCTGCGACACCGCGACACGTGCCGCCTGACGGTGCCACACGCAACGCCGTGGCATGGGCACCACGGGCCACGCCACCCCTTCCCCGACAACGACGATCCGTGGCCGACGGCGGTGCGGGAGTGCCTCAACCAATGCGCCGATGAACACCTCCATTATTGCCGCCACGAGCAAGGGCCCACCAACCACCCCGGGTGGCGCGATGCCCTGGCCCACCTCTTCCACACCACCGGCACACGGGACCCCCGCCTGAGACTCGTCCACCCCACGAGGGCTAAGCAGGACGCCCACACCGGCCCACGGGTGACCCCGGACGGCCTGCACCTCCACGTCGGGGGCTACCGCCGCCGGGACGGCCTGTCCCCCCCCACGCGGGGGGCGGCGTACCACCCGCCAGCGGCCCTCATGTACATCCTCCGCGACGTACTCGCGGAATACGAGCACCAAGAGCCCAACGCGGACGTGGCGTGGCCAGAGCCCTTACGCCCCCGGCCCCACGCGCCGACGCCGTTGTGGCTGGTGACCACAGACGACCAATGCACCCAAGCGGCGGGACAAGCGCAGCTCCGGGCCGAGTGGGTGATAGTGCAAGTGGGGGCAGGCCAGCCCGAACCCCGTGGGCTACCCCGTGGCACCGCCCTACTGGTGGCTACGGGGGTGGCGCACGACCCACACATGGCGGTGCACGCGCTGCAGGACCGTCCGGAGGACACAGGACACTTGGTGGTACACCAGCGCGGGGGCCCGGCGTGGCTCAAGGAACATGTGACGGCGCTACGGTCCTGGGCAAGCACGGTCGCCGGAGCGGAGATCCGGCTGCACGACCACCCGGCAATCAGCCCAGGCGACACCAGGGCGCTGAGCGTGGACCAACTGACCCACAGCCACCCCGACGTCCGGTGGCACTCCACCGACCTCAACGCGGGGTGGCTCAGCCCCACCGGATACTACTGGATCCCGGAGGCCTGGGGACACACCTCCTCTGACGCGTCCGGGGGCGGACCCTGCAAACACGCCACCAGCGTCGCTCTCGCCGCCGACCTCACCCGCACGTGGGCGGTGGCCATCTCGGGCACGGTGCCCGACGGAGAGGGGGTGGCCGCCTCCCTCCCCCTACAATACGGTGCACACAGACCATGGGTCCACACGGTGGACGCCGAAGTCATCCTCCACCTCCTGCGGCACGCAGATCGCGAGCGAACCACGGGGGTCCCCGCGGGCGCAGCGAAGGTGGTCAACCAGATGCCCCTGAGGTGGCTCCGGGACGGCCTGTGCGCGCGGGGGCAACACGCCGGGCACCCGTTCTGGTACGTCCGAGCCACCTCGCACCACAGTGACGCCCTACTGCACAAGGCGGACTGGGCGGCGTCCCAGGACACCGTCTTGCAGAGCACGCCCCCGGACCCTGGCCACGCCCAACTCATCGTCGCCGGCCGTGACGGCCATCTCGATCTACGGCCCCCCATGATGCGGGTGCTCGGCGAGGTCGCGCAACGGGCGCAGACGGACCATGCGCTGACGCACCGGGGACACACACCTCTGGGCGCGGCCCACGCCACGGCCTACGTCCACGCCCGGGACCTCACCGCGGCGGCCACCAACCGCCGGGTGCTGCGGGCCCGAGACGGCCACACGCCGGTGCAGCGCAGGCTCCACGTCCGGAAGGAGCGGCTCTCCGGCGTCGCCATCGTCCCGCAACCGTGCCTTTTCTGCGGCGGCCCGGAAGAGACCCCGGTGCACATGCACGTGGGCTGCACCCACTCGCGGCTCCTCTGGCCCCACTACCGCCAGGCGGTACACGAGGCGGCCCGCCACCTCCCACCTGGGGACAAGGCCCTGTGGGTGGCCTCGTGGCGCTCCGCAGGCGCCACGTGGACGGAGGTGTTCTGCTCCGGACTGGTGCCCGAGGACGCGGAGGCGCAGCTCCGCGCCATAACCCGATACGACCCGCCGGGAGGGACCTCGGTGGACGACTTCCTCCACCACATGCTCCGGCTGGGGGACTTCGCGTGGGAGCTTCGCAACCACCGGCTGGAGCAACTCCTCCACGACCCCCTAAGCGCGGCGGCCCGGGCGCACCGGTGGCTCACTGCGGCGGAGGGCGACCACCCTCCCCCTCCCCCGTGCCCTGACAAGGACTTCGTAGCCTCCCTCCGTGTTGTGAATGGCACTCTGGAGTGCCCACTCCAAGAGAGCCCCCAGCCGTATCAGGACCTGCCGGGGGGGTTCTCGAGGCACCCGCAAGACGCCCTTTTCCCACCGTGGATCATAGGGCGCGGCTCCATGACCGCATGGGAGGCGCGCATCGTGGGGGAGGAGTGGGCGCGGGAGTGGGGCCGGTGGTGCGCCGCCACGCGCGCCCCGGAGACCCCTGCGCAACGATACGCCGCCATCCCGCTCCGGGGGTGGGGGCCGGACACCCGGCCGAGACCCACCATGGTCCGCGGGGCGGGACCTGACCACCCGTGGGACGCGGCGACGGGGGAATGGCTGCAGGCGGCCCCGGGGCCGCAAACGGGATGGACTGGGGACGTATCCTCACTCGTCAGGACGCCCGTCCCGCCCCGCATCGTCCTTCACACCGCCAACGTGCTCCGGGCCACGGAGATACGCACGTGGGGACACGCTGCGGCCACCGTCCGGTGGCACCCCCCAGAGGACGGGGCCACCCAACTCACCGTGGCGCACTTCAAAGCGGGGGGGCCGGTATACGACGACGCCCTGTCCCGGCTGGGCGACACCCAGGGGCCCTTACTCCTCATGCTCCCCACCGGTATCGCAGCCGCGCTGCGCCAGGAGCTGGACGGCTGCGAAGGGCTGCCAGTGGGGTGGGAGGCAGTCGCGGACGGCACCCTGCTGGCCCTCCTCCACAGAGACACCGCGAACGGGTGCCAATGGGACGCGCTGACGCCCCACCTCACCGGGCGCCACGTGTACATGGCGAGCCCCCCCCAGGGGCACCCCCGCCCGGCGTGGGACGACCTCATCGCCGCCTTCCACGACCACGGGATCCTCCCCGGCGACACGTGGCAGGAGGTCCAGCGGAAGACGCTTGGCAAGGACTACGGGCGCCGCGTCCGCGCCCGCTTGCTGGAGATCCGGGACCCCCTCCGACAGAGGTGGGACGACCTCTGGCTCCGCAATCTCGACCCTTGGTCGCCGCCCTCCAACCTCCCACACACCTGCCGACTCTGCGGAGAGCGTGACACGGTGTCCTCCGCAGCGGCGACAGGCGCCAACAGGTGCGAGCGGTGCACCCAGGTAGCCGCGTGCCCCTGGCCCGGGCCTCCCGCAGGTCCGCGCAGGCGCACAGAGGAGGAGGCCTTGCGCCGGCGCATCGAGGGGGCACACGGCCCCTCGCACGAACAGGCGGGCCCCGCGGGCGCTGCCCTTCTGTGGATCCACGTGCACCTGCGGGACCCCACATCCATTGCGCACCTGTCGCACGTGTTCGCCCCCTAACCCCCACCCGCCGCCGCCCTTTGCAGAGCCCGCAGCACCATGCCACGCCGACGGGGTGATGGGCCGGGGCACACCAGGGCCCGCCGCAGAGCGCAGGAGGCGGCCGTCCGGGGCCTGGTGGCGGACGCGGTGGCGGAGGCAAAAGCAGCGCACGCTGCCGCACGGTGCGAGCTGGAGGGCAGTGCGAGGGCCTTCCTCAACGAGACCGCCCTCCCGGCCGCCCGCGCCCTGAACGGAGCGGGGGCCCCTACGCTGCTCCCAGCAATGCACCGGATCGTGAACGCCGTCCGGCCGGGGCTCATCAGCCCGGAAGCGGCCCTCTACCGGCACTGGATGGAGTGGCGCGAGTCCAATCCGTCGGGCCGGCCCCTGTCCATGGGGGACACCCTCCGGCTGACGGGAGCGGGGCTGCCATGTCCCTCCGCAGTAGCGCCCCAGCCCTGCTGCACGCCCTCAGGACGCGCTACCCCGGGGACGCGGCCCCGTACCTGAACCAGGCGCGGGCCACGTACCCGGGGGGAGTGTCCGAGCTGGATGCGGCGCTCCACCTTCTACACCCGCCAGACGAGGACCTGGAGGTGGGCGAGGTCACGGTGTTCGTGGAAGGCGCGGACGAGGCGTCCGCCCGCCCCCGGCCGACCAACCCGGTGTATGACGGCACCGGGCCTACCCCCCCGTACGCCGTCGTCTACGAGGCGTTCCCCAGGGAGCCCACTTGGTGCCCCGCCCTCCCACCGGCGACGCACGCGCCCCGCGGCTGGGCTAATCCAGACCTGTCCCCCCCCCTCTCCAGGACCAGGGGTGCCCACCACAGGGGGCAGGTCCTCTGGCAAGAGTGCCCTGGCACCCCCCTCCTCCTCCTCGTCGTCGCGACCCGCGGGGGCCTGGGGCGGATCCTGGGGATCACCCCCACCCAGCTCTATGGGGCCACACCCGTACCCCGCCCCCCCCTCCCGGCGCCCGCGGCGCGGGACGGAGTACACACCTTCCTGCGCACACAGGAGGTCACCGCCGTTACGGGGGTCCACCTGGTGCGGCTGCCCCCGACACCGCTCGACGACCCCCGGGGGCCCAGGGCCCTGAGCCCCGCCCCAGACTGGGAGCTGTGGCGCGACGCGTGGGCCGCGTGGCTCCCCCGCCTCCCCTCCCAATGCCGGTGGATGGCCGCGGACCCCCGGCCGTGCGGGGCTGACGCCAGAGCCGGCCCCCCACCCCCTCCCCCCCCCCCCCCGCAGAGCACCACACGGCACTGCCCACGGCACGGCACTGATGCACCAGGAGGTAGTGGGAAGGGCGCGCCTGCCACCACGCATGCCTACCAGAGTAACAGTGATGGCAGACTCCGATGGGTCCCTCGGGCGGGACGACCGCCACCACCGCCGGTCCCGCTCCCGCTCCCCCGTCTCCTCCCCAGAGTGGACAGGGGAGACCCGCGCGGAGCGCGAGGAGCGGAGGCTGGCAGAGGCGGCGGTGGTCGGGCCGCCGCCGCCGGCCCGGGAACCTGGGCCAGCCGAGACGGCCGCCCCCGCCGCCCAAGCGGCCAGCCCCGCCGCCCCGCCCCGCCCTGACGCGCAGGAGGCGGAGACCGCGGCGAGCCACGCCGCGGCCCCGGCCGCGGCCCCCGGCACGCCGCCGGCAAGGGGGGCAGCCCCGGCGCAGGAGCCGGACGCGTCGCCGAGGGCTGCCGCAGCCGCGCAGGAGAGCAGGCAGGGCGCAAGAGGGGTTGCGACGGACCCCGCACGGGCCGTGGGCGCCTCGCCGGCGGCCGCCGCGGCAGCAGAGAAGACCGAGGAGGGTGTGCGAGGGTCTGCGACCGCGGCCACGGGCGCCTCGTCGGCGGCCGCCGCGGCAGCGAAGGAGAGTGCGGAGGGCGCGAGAGGGGCTGCGTCCCCTGGCACGCCGCGCAAGCGGGGGAAGAACCCCGCACGGGCCGCGGACGCCTCGCCGGCGGCCGCCGCAGCAGCAGCAGTGGGCAGGGAGAGCGCGAAGTACCGCGCCCACGCCAACCCCGCCCACACCCACACCAGCCCCCCCAAGCCGTACCCCCCCAAGCCCTTCCCCCCGATCGGGAGCGGCACGTCCGCCCCCCGACGCGCGAGCGCTCGCCGCCGGGCGTCACGCTGCCGCAACTGCAAAGGCAGCAGGACGCCCGGCGAGTGGTCCAGGAAGGGCGCAGCGGCGAGGGGGAGGGGAGTGGCGGACGGCGTGACAGGCAGGGGGCAGGGGAGGGGTCAGGGCACGGGAAGGGCGCGCAGGGGCGCGGGCAGGGAGCCCAGGTGCAGGGGGCGGAGCGAGGGGAGGTGGGAGAGCGAGCGGGCCGGGGCGTGGTGGACGAGAGGCGGGACCCGGGACACGGGCAGGGGGTCGGGGAGGGGTCAGGGCACGGGAAGGGTGCTCAGGGGCGCGGGAAGGGTACCCAGGCGCAGGGGGCAGGACAAGGGGGGATGGGAGAGCGAGCGGGCCAGGGCGTCGGGAACGAGAGGCGGGACCCGCGACACGGGCACGGGACCGGAAAGGGGCCCAAGGGCAAGGGCAAGGGCAAGGGCAAGGGCCCCAAGGGACAGGAGGGACGGGGCATGGGAGCCCAGGGGGGGGGGCGGGGCGAGGGGAGGGGGGCAGAGGGCGGAGCGCCCCCGCAGCCGGACGTGCAGCCGGTGAGGTGCATCCCCCCCGGCATCCAACAGATGCCGGCACACCACACCTACCACCACCACCACCACCACCACCACCACCTCTACAACATCGACCCTGACGCCGGCGAGCTCGTCCCCCCCCAACCCCCACGACACCAGCACCAGCAAGCCCCCCCCGCGCCGAGGGCGGAGCCGGCGCGGATGGCCTCGGCGGAGGAGGGACGGGGCGTGGCATCGGCGCCGCAGGTGCAGGAGCAGCGAGGGGGGCCGGCACGGGGGGCGGAGGAGAGCCGGCCGTGGGACGTGGACTGGGGCGCAGTCCCTGACCCGCTGGGGGGGGAGACCCTCCCCCTGGTGGGGGAAGTGTACGGGTGGTTGTGCTGGGCCAACCAGGGGACCTCCAGGAGGTCGCGGAACCGGCCCTTCGATGCCGTGCTCCTCCGGAGGGACGGAGGAAACCGAGAGGCACCCCCGGGGGGGTGGGCGGCCCCAGAGGACCACGAGAGGGTCCTCAGGTCAGTGATCCGGGCGGCGTGGCCCGACAGGGAGCCGACGTGGCCGGCCTTCCTGGAGGGGGGAGCGGTGCTCCGCATCACGGATGCGGACGCCAACAACTGGCTCCCCCGGGCTTTGCGTAGCGCCCTCGCCCACTGGCGCTACCGCCGGCACAACCCGCCGCCGCCGCAGCCCCAGCCCCCACACAAGCGGCGGCGCAAGTGAAGGCCCAGACGGCGGGTACGGGAGGGTTGGGGGGGGGGATGGGCCCCCTGACCCACGCCCCCCCCACGGTAAGGCACGACGTGCGGGGGCGCGCCGCCTCTCGCGGGAGGGAGTGCGGGGGCGACAAGCGCGGGGAGGAACCGGCTGCCCCGCAACCTGCTAACCACTGACCGCTAACCCCCACGGCCACAGCCGGCCGGCCGGCGCCGCGCGGCAACGGCCGGGGAGGTGAGGGCCCCGGCGAGGGCCTGCGCGGGCATCCAGCTCTCGATAGGGGGGGCGGGTGAAGGGCGCGACCCCCTGGCCGATGGCTGGCCCCCGGGACAAGGGCCGCCATGCCGCCCCCGCCCCCCCCCCGACGGCCGGCGAGAGGCATCGCCAGGGGGCCAAAGGGCCCCCCCCAACCCACCCCCCCCCCGCACAGACCCGGGGGCGGGCGAGGAGACGGCCCCCCCACCCCCCCCCCCCCCGCACCCACCACAGCAGGGGAGCCACAGGCGCGGCCCTCCGCCCCCCCAGGGCCGGGGGGGCGCCCCCCCCTCAGGGGGAATGGCGGCGCAATGCGGGCAACGGCGGCTGGGCCTGCTCCCGCGAACCCACACCGGCGTGCCGGAGCAACGCGCACGACGGAGCAGGAAGGAGGCCGCGCCCCACATGACCCTCCCGTAACCACAGCCCGCTCCGAGGTGACAGAGGGAGGGTATCAAGTCAGATGGGGCCCCCAGGGAGGCGGTCCACGGGCCGCCCCTCACCCCCCCCACCCCGGGGCGGCACTTCAGCCCCGACCGCAAGCGCGCGCCGGAAGGGAGCGCACCGGCGACACGGAGAGAGCCAGGAAGGAGTACCACAGCCCGCCGCCTGGAACGAGAGCAGGGAGGCCGCGGCGCGACACCCCCCCCCCCCGCCCCCCCACCGGCCCGCCAGCCGCAGGGGCCCCGGCCCCCACCCCCCGAGGCAGAAGGGACGGACCCCCCCGCCCGAGAGGTGAGCCGGAGTGTGACCCGCCCCCACGCCCCAGCCGCCGGCTCCAATGGGGGCCGCGGAGAGCAAGTGGGCCCACGCCTGCGCACCGGGACGCCGCGCAGATCGTGCCCAGAGAAGCTGGGTGGGCGCGAACCGGAATGGTATGGGTGGCCACGCCCCCCATGGACAGCACGACACCAAGGGACGCCCGCTTTGTTGCCTACCCAGGGAAAGCGGCCCCGCAACCCGCTAACCACTGACCGCTGACCCTCACGGCCACCCCCGGCCGGCCAGCGCCGCGCGGCAACGGCCGGGAGATGAGGGGCCCCAGGGAGGGACTGCGTGAGGATCCGGCTCTCGGTAGAGGGGGGCGGGGGAAGGGCGCGACCCCCCTGGCCGATGGCTGGCCCCCGGGGCCGGGACCGCCAAGCCGCCCTCCCCCCCCCCCCCCCTTTTTGGCCGACAGGGGGCATCGCCAGGGGACCGAAGGACCCCCCCCGCTCCCCCCCCCCCCCTCCCACACAGGCCCGAGAGCGAGCGGGGCGCCCCCCCCCCCCCCCCCCGCACCCACCACAGCAGGGGAGCCACAGTCGCGGCCCTCCGCCCCCCCAGGGCCGGGGGGGCGCCCCCACCCACAGGAGGAACGGCGACACGGTAAGGGCAACGGCGGCTGGACCTGCCCCCACGAACCCACACCGGCGTGCCGGAGCAATGCGCACAACGGAACACGAAGGAGGCCGCGCCCCGCATGACCCTCCCGTGACCACAGCCCACTCCGAGGGGACAGAGGGGGGGTTTGCAGGTCAGCCGGGGCCCCCAGGGGAGCGGTCCACGGGCCGCCCCTCAGCCCCCCCCGCCCCGGGGCGGCACTTCAGCCCCGACCGCACGCGGGCGCCGGAGGGGAGGGCCAGAAAGGGGTACCGCAGGCCGCCGCCCGGAACGAGAGCGGGGAGGCCGCAGCGCGACACCCCCCCCGAGGCAAGGGGGATGGGCCCCCCCCACCCGAGAGGGGAGCCGGAGTGTGACCCGCCCCCCCGCTCCGGCCGCCGGCCCACAAGGGGGCCGCGAAGAACAAGCGGGCCCACGCCTGCGCACCGGGACGCCGCACAGATCGTACCCGGAAAGGCTGGGTGAACACGAACCGGAGTGGTATGGGGGGCCACGCCCCCCATGGACAGCGCAACGCCAGTGACGCCCGCTTTGTTGCCTGCCCAGGGAAGGCAGAGGGACGGAAAGAGGCAGAGCGACCCCCCGCCCTACAGTCAGTCGGCGACCCGGTGGTGCTACTGCCCGCCTCTTACCCCTGTGCACGTCAGTCGGCGATCCAACGCACCCCACCCAGCCCCCTCCCCCCCTGTCCCGACCCCGTGCGCGTGGACTGGGGCCTCCCGGCACGCGCAACACGCTTCACAGCGCACAGCCCCACCCTCAGGACTGGATTCATAGCCGACGACACCCCTCAGTGGCGTAAGAGACTCCCGCGGCCCAGTAGTGAGAGCGTCGGTCTTCAATCGTCCAGTGCGGGGGTTCGATCCCGGGCGTTGGTGCTCCTGGGATCCCTGCACGTAGAGCTCTCTAGTTGGCGACGTGGGAACCACCCCCCCCTCCAGCAACTCGCGCCACCACCGATACCGGTGGATCGGGTGGAGTTCTCGTTCGTTTTACCCCCCACCCAAGAAAAACAAAAGACATGGGAGCCACCCACCCCTGCAGCAGTGCGCACCGTCACCTGTACTCAAACAGGTCGATGGGAGGCCTCGCCCGGTATTCGAAGGGATCGGTGGGAGACCACCGATCCCGGGGTTCGAACCAGCTCCTTCGCGGCGCGCGCCTGGTGCGTTACCTCCGGGGCGGCTGCCTTCAGAGGAACACCGGCACCCGAGTCACAGAACAAACGCGCCCGCAACCCCCTCCCCCTGTGCTAAGAGTAAGCCCGCGGTAGGGCTGCTCTGCTGGGCCATGAACCGGGACATTGGAGCACCACTCCAGCCACGGTCACCCCAACCCCCCCACGCATCCCGCAGGGCGAAGCACCGTGCGCATCAGGCTCGTCATGAGAATCCGGCGGGCCGGCGCCTGGACACCAAGACGACACCTCTCTCCCCCCCCGCAAGAACAGAGCGGGGCCCCCACAACCGCACGCCCGCAACGCAGACCCCGACAGCCCACCTAGTGGACGGGCGGAGGAGGGAAGAGGAACGCAAGACCCAGAACACCCCACGCAACGGACGAAGGCACCCCCCCGGGGACGCCCAGCCGCCGCCCCCGCAACCTCAAGCCAAGTAGGAGGGAACCGGGACCGGACCGCCCCCCCCCAAGCACGCCAGACGGAGCACGGGACCGGGGCAGGACACGCGGAGGGGCACGGACCACATGGAACGGCCCTACCAGCGCCCAGTGCCGGGACCACGCGAGATGCGCGCGCCACACCACCCAGCGGGGAGCGGACACCGCGAGAGCGCGAGCGCACACACACGAAAAGGACACGCGGGGACCACCAGAAGGGCAACCGGACCGAGCGCGCGGAACGCACAGACCACATGGAATGGCGTACCAGCGAGCGAGGATAAGGGACACCCGGACGGGACGGCCCGCCACACGCAACGCGGGATACGCGGGGCGGGAAGGGGGAAGAAGGGGAGACACAACACCAGGTACCGGCCCGAACCCCCCCGAACCGGCCGCGAGCGCCGCGCACACACAGACGGGACACTGCACCCGCCAAGGCAGTAGTGGCGCACAGCGCCGCGCCCCAACCCCTAGGCTAGGCAGCCTCCGCGCCAGCCCAAGGGGGTCCCACTGGCGACAAGCCAGTAGCACGGGCCCGGCGGCGCCGGTGCCCCGGGCGACCACGCATTAGGGGGGCGACGCAGTGGGTAAGCGCCCGCGGCCACGGCTGCGAATTGATGCACTGACCGGGGAGTGGCGAAACGGGGACGCCGGGGAAGGACGGGGCTCCGAGCTCTGTGAACCCGGGGGACTCCGCCACCAGGCAGGAGGTGCGTCTTGGAGGGCCCCCCACTAGGACCCGGTGGGGAGGATATCACCTGGCCCGACCAGGTGGCCCCCCGGGGCCGAAAAGCGTCTAGTACCCGCAAAGTCAAACCTCAAACCTCAAACCTACAATAGAGCCCTTCGACTGCATTCACTGTATTTGCATACAGGTCAACTTCTGGGTTACATCTGAGCTCCAGCAAAGCATCTTCTCGTATCTTGGATACCAGTCTGTACGACTCCTTGTTCCCCACGCAGAGCTGGACCTTCGGTGTCTCAGGTAAGCCTTCCACTCGCCTTTACAGACTCACCAGGTTTATTTCTTCTCCCTTCTTGACCAAGAGCTTCGCTGGGTTGAACAAACAGCCAATAATCACACCTGGGTTCCGTCTCACAAAATTCATACCAATACACACGTCAAAGGCCGTCGTGTTCAGTCATACACATTCCTGCGGCAGCTTGAAAGTCCCCAACTCCACTTGAACTGTCCTCTCTTCTTCTGAATACTCATGGTTCCCATTGCCCACCTTGATAGCACAAAAATTTTTGTAATCTGGAGACTTCACCAGACGACTTTCACAGATAGAATCAGTTGCCCCTGTATCAAAAATTCCTTGCCTGGTCATGCCATCAACTTCCACATCAATTCATAGCGTGTGACCCTCTCGGGTCGCTGCTCGTAGCAGTTCGATGACGTTCTCCACTTCCGCGGCCATCACTCTTTTCCTTTTTCGATCGTTTCCTTCTTCTTCAGGTTCTTCCTTCTTCTCTTCTTCTGCTTTGCCTTTTCCTTTGCCTTTTCCTGTTCCTTTCTTCGGTTCATCCTTTACCGCTCCTGTGTCTCCAAAATTTCCACGCAACTCGTCGAGCACCTTCTCTGGATCTTCAAGCCCATTCTGCTTCAGAAAGTGGATCAGCCTTTCTCGGCGTCGTTGCTTCTGCAGCTTGAAACAATCATCCGAATAATGGTTGGTTTTGCCACAGTGCTCACACTGTATACTTGCTCGGAACTCAGCGATTAGCTGCTCGGCGTCAAGGGTCGTGCGCTTGCCTCGTCCGCCTTTTCCTTTTCCTCTGCCTTTTCCTTTGCCTCTCGTGTCCTCAGGTTTGGCGGCAGTCCTCTCCAAGGGTGAAAGCGTTCATCAACAGCTTCTGCTTCAGTGCTTCTAAGGCTTCGATCATAACCGACTTGTCCATATCCTTCGGCACTCCCTTCTCTGACTTCTCCTGTTCCATTCTGCTCAGTGTAGCGGTTCTTCCTCCATGACCTCTTGACTCCTGCAACTGTTTCAGGGAAACTGAGAAGGTCGCTCCCTCTCGAAGTAGAATGCTCAGTGTGTCATAGTCGTGCAAGTATGGCGACAGGCTTGGATCATCTGCCCACTTCATGAAAGTCTTGTCATTCACCCTGGAGGCCAGCTCTCACAATTTTTGTTGATCGGATAATGCGTTCGGAGTGAAGTTCTCGAATACTTTGTCCAATTCGCTCAACAAGTTCTCGATTTGCGCTGGCTTCGGGTCTGCAAATAAATGTCCTATCTTCGCCAACTCGTCTCTTAGGCTCAAGTCCGTTTCAATCTCTGGGTAGAGTCGTTGGAGTCGATCAAAGAATACTTCCAAGGACTTCGCTTTCTTGAGGCAATTTTCTGCAACTAAGTAAGTAAGTAAGTAAGGGCGGCCGCGTCCGCAGCCTCATCTGACATCTCCTTGTTTGTTTTACATGGTGGCCGCCTCTGGCGGGAAGGAGAGCTCTCCACCATCTGTTCCCCTGGCGACCCCTCTCTCACCTCACGGCCGAGAACTTCAACCAGGTTCCCTTGGGGCATGACCGGCGGTAGGCTCCCCTCAGTCGCTGCCCTCACGGTTTCAGCTCCTTCCGGTCACCCTTTGAAGGATCCCCCAGCCTTCCCCCCCTAGCACAGCCTATTGGGCGCCTGCAGGCGGGTTTCCTGTGGATAGCACTCGCCAACAGCGGAGCATTTGTCTCTGTCAACCACATTCCACCACTCCCCATCCCTCACGGGTCGGAGTACCCACTCGGCTCCCAGATGCACTTGGGTGTCGTCCATCCACGGCTGGAGGCCAGGGGGCGACCCTTTCCACGTTCCCCCTGGTCCTGCTCACGCGTGAACCTACGTGTACTCACGCCATTGACCCGGGGATCTCAAGGTCAACCCTCACCCCTGCGGACACCTCACGGCCGTATCGGAGTTCAGGGCATTTTCCCGACTTCCCGTGGTCAGGTTCCCCATGGTTAGCCCATGGTTCACCACTCCATGGCGACTGGTTTCCCAATCCCACGGGGCTGTTGCTCGGCGCTTTCGGTCTCCCTTTCCCTTGTGCCGCGGCCCCGGTCTAATCCCCTGGGCTGTTGTGCGGCCCCACCCCATCCCTCATCCCGTGTTGATACCCCACCGGGCCGCCAGCAACCCTTTGGCGTGGGCCCACTGGATCCTCATCCATCCGGGGACCGTTTTCTGCGCCTAGCACTGGTCGCTCCCCTCCCGCCCCCGCCCCTCACTCCTGTGCCGCCTCCCATAGCACACAGGTTGGGCCGTGCTCCACTCAGCCCCGGATGCTCCAATCCGGGGCGTCTTTTTGTCGTTTTCTCTCCGTTGCCTTGGACGCTCCAGTCCGTGGCACCGGGTTCTCCCCAGGACGATTCAGTCCGGGGGCTTGGGCCGTGCTCCACTCCGCCCCGGATGCTCCAATCCGGGGCGTCATTTTGTCGTATTCTCTCCGTTGCCTCGGACGCTCCAGTCCGTGGCACCGGGTTCACCGCCGGACGATCCAGTCCGGGGGCTAGTGCCGTGCTTCATTCCGCCCCAGTTGCTCCCATCCAGGGCGTCTTTTTATCGTATTCTCTCCGTTGCCTCGGATGCTCCAGTCCTTGGCACCTGGTTCACCCCCGGACGATCCAGTCCGGGGGCTAGTGCCGTGCTTCATTCAGCCCGGGTTGCTCCAATCCGGGGCGTCTTTTTATCGTATTCTCTCCGTTGCCTCGGATGCTCCAGTCCGTGGCACTGGGTTCTCCCCCGGACGATCCAGTCCGGGGGCTTGGGCCGTGCTCCACTCCGCCCCGGATGCTCCAATCCGGGGCGTCTTTTTGTCGTATTCTCTCCGTTGCCTCGGACGCTCCAGTCCGTGGCACCGGGTTCACCGCCGGACGATCCAGTCCGGGGGCTAGTGCCGTGCTTCATTCCGCCCCGGTTGCTCCCATCCGGGGCGTCTTTTTATCGTATTCTCTCCGTTGCCTCGGATGCTCCAGTCCTTGGCACCTGGTTCACCCCCGGACGATCCAGTCCGGGGGCTAGTGCCGTGCTTCATTCAGCCCGGTTTGCTCCAATCCGGGGCGTCTTTTTATCGTATTCTCTCCGTTGCCTCGGATGCTGCAGTCCGTGGCACCGGTTTCTCCCCCGGACGATCCAGTCCGGGGGCTTGGGCCGTGATCCACTCCGCCCCGGATGCTCCAATCCGGCGCGTCTTTTTGTCGTATTCTCTCCGTTGCCTCAGACACTCCAGTCCGTGGCACCGGGTTCACCCCCGCACGATCCAGTCCGGGGGCTAGTGCCGTGCTCTATTCCGCCCCGGTTGCTCCAATCCTGGGCGTCTTTTTATCGTATTCTCTCCGTTGCCTCGGATGCTCCAGTCCGTGGCACCGGGTTCACCCCCAGACGATTCAGTCCGGGGGCTAGTGCCGTGCTTCATTCCGCCCCGGTTGCTCCATTCCGGGGCGTCATTTTTACATATTCTCTCCGTTGCCTCGGATGCTCCAGTGCGTGGCACCGGGTTCTCCTCCAGACGATCCAGTGTGGGGGCTTGGGCCGTGCTCCACTCCGCCCCGGATGCTCCAATACGGGGCGTCTTTTTGTCGTATTCTCTCCGTTGCCTCGGACACTCCAGTCCGTGGCACCGGGTTCACCCCCGGACGATCCAGTCCGGGGGCTAGCGCCCTGCTTCATTCCGCCCCGGATGCTCCAATCCGGGGCGTCTTTTTATCGTATTCTCTCCGTTGCCTCGGATGCTCCAGTCCGTGGCACCTGGTTCGGCCCCCGACGATCCAGTGTGGGGGTTTGGGCCGTGCTCCACTCCGCCCCGGATGCTCCAATCCGGGGCGTCTTTTTGTGGTATTATCTCCGTTGCCTCGGACGCTCCAGTCCGTGGCACCGGGTTCTGGCCCGGACGGTCCAGTCCGGGGGCTAGTGCCGTGCTTCTTTCCGCCCCGGTTGCTCCAATCCGGGGCGTCATTTTATCGTATTCTCTCCGCTGCCTCGGATGCTCCTGTCCGTGGCACCGGGTTCACCCCCGGACGATCCAGTCCGGGGGCTAGCGCCCTGCTTCATTCCGCCCCGGATGCTCCAATCCGGGGCGTCTTTTTATCGTATTCTCTCCGTTGCCTCGGATGCTCCAGTCCGTGGCACCTGGTTCGGCCCCGGACGATCCAGTGTTGGGGTTTGGGCCGTGCTCCACTCCGCCCCGGATGCTCCAATCCGGGGCGTCTTTTTGTGGTATTATCTCCGTTGCCTCGGACGCTCCAGTCCGTGGCACCGGGTTCACCCCCGGACGGTCCAGTCCGGGGGCTAGTGCCGTGCTTCTTTCCGCCCCGGTTGCTCCAATCCGGGGCGTCATTTTATCGTATTCTCTCCGCTGCCTCGGATGCTCCTGTCCGTGGCACCTGGTTCACCCCCGGACGATCCAGTCCGGGGGCTAGTTCCGTGCTTCATTCCGCCCCGGTTGCTCCATTCCGGGGCGTCTTATTAACGTATTCTCTCCGTTGCCTCGGATGCTCCAGTCCGTGGCACCGGATTCTCCCTCGGACGATCCAGTCCCGGGGCTTGGGCCGTGCTCCACTCCGCCCCGGATGCTCCAATCCGGGGCGTCATTTTGTCGAATTCTCTCCGTTGCCTCGGACGCTCCAGTCCGTGGCACCGGGTTCATCCCCGGACGATCCAGTCCGGGGGCTAGTGCCGTGCTTCATTCCGCCCCGGTTGCTGCAATCCGGGGCGTCTTTTTATCGTATTCTCTCCGTTGCCTCGGATGCTCCAGTCCGAGGCACCTGGTTCACCCCCGGACGATCCAGTCCGGGGGCTTGTGCCGTGCTTCATTCTGGCCCGGTTGCTCCATTCCAGGGTGTCTTTTTAACGTAATCCCTCCGTTGCCTCGGATGCTCTGGTCCGTGGCACCGGGTTCTCCCCCGGACGATCCAGTCCGGGGGCTTGGGCTGTGCTTCACTCTGCCCCAGATGCTCCAACCCGGGGCGTTATTTTGACGTTTTCTCTCCGTTGCCTCGGACGTTCCAGTCCGTGGCACCGGGTTCACCCCCGGACGATCCAGTCCGGGGGCTAGTGCCGTGCTTCATTCCGCCCCGGTTGCTCCCATCCGGGGCATCTTTTTATCGTATTCTCTCCGTTGCCTTGGTAGCTCCAGTCCGTGGCACCTGGTTCAGCCCCGGACGATCCAGTCCGGGGGCTTGTGCCGTGCTTCATTCCGCCCCCGGTGCTCCATTTCGGGGCGTCTTTTTAACGCATTCTCTCCGTTGCCTCAGATGCTCCAGTCCGTGGCACCGGGTTCTCCCCCGGACGATCCAGTCCGGGGGCTTGGGCCGTGCTCCACTCCGCCCCGGATGCTCCAATCCGGGGTGTCTTTTAGTCGTATTCTCTCCGTTGCCTGGGATGCTCCAGTCCGTGGCAACGGGTTCATCCCCGGACGATCCAGTCCGGGGGCTCGGGCCAAGCTCCACTCCGCCCCAGATGCTGCAATCCGGGGCGTCTTGTTTCTTTCTCTCTTTGCTGTCTTCGGCGTGTGCGTGTGTGGTGCTTTGCTGCTTTTTTTTTTCGCGCGCCCATTGTCGTTGCTCCTCCCCCGCTCCCCCCGCTCCGCTGTCCTTGGCACCTTGTCCCGTGCCGCGGTTCGTCGTGTGTTGTGCGCGCTTCCCGGGTTCGCGGCACCCGGTGGCCGTTGTGGCTTGGCACCTGTCCTCGTGCCCTGGTTGTGGCCGGCGGCGTGCCTCTCTGGCGTGCCTCGTGGCCCCGCGTTGGTGCACCGCTCCTCGTCCGGTCCGGTCGCTCTCGGTGCTCCGGTCGGCTTTCCCGTCGCCGTGGTGCCTTCCCCCACCCCGGGGGCTGTCGCCCCCGGCTTTACTGGGTGGCTGTGCGGGGCACGTGGAGGCCGGCCGAGAACCGGGCTCATTGTGCCTGCCGCTGGCCCCTGCCGACGAAAGGGCGCTGGGCACGTAACTTGACATCAGGTTTCTTGATCCCTTCTATTAGAAGCGCTGCTTTGACTTTGTCCTTGCATTGGCGCTTGCCTGTCAAAAGCAAATACCTCGCGAACGTTACTGAGAATCTTTCGACCTCTTTCCCTTGGAAGGCTGGTGTCTCCATTTTCATGGAACTTTTGGTCTTGTCTTCATCATCGTCATCTGACCATTCAGTCAAGCCCATGTTCTCATTGCAACCTTCTTTCAGTCGCTCGAAGGCCTTCACGCTTTGTGGTACAAATGGAGATTCTGCCGGAGGTCTTATGGCTCCTGAAGGACTGATCAGACTCAAGGTATTTACCTTCTTCTCCAAATTTTTTATCTCGTCTGTCATCGGCTTCAGCATACCTCGTAGAGCTTCAACAAAGTCTCCTTCGCGCGTCTCCGTCTTCGAAAGCTTCTCGTCGTGATCCCCCCTTGGTACCGCTGCGCAAGCTGGAATTTCGCAAGTCTTCGCAGGTTCTGAGAAGTCAACACCTTTCTCTTTGCTGGTTCGTTTGACTTTCGGTTTTCCTTTACCTCTCTCACGACGCTTCGCCCTGATTGCTTCGCTTCTCTTCCACACTGCACCGTCCATCGATTTGAGGAAGTCGTCGTACTCTTCCATCTCTAAATGCGTCCATTCGTCTTCATCTTCGTCTTCAGCGCGATCTTTGAAATCCGACGCTGGACCCGAAGACGATTCACCCGTCGGGAACGCGTCGTCAAATTTCGGTTCTTCAGGTTCGTCGGGTGTGTGCATTCTTTCCTCGTGAACTTCCTCCATCTCCTTGACGCCTGACTCTTCGACGTCTTCCTTCTTCGTGATGCCTGACTTTCCTTTGTCATCCAAGACACCTCCGTCATGGTGTGCATCGTCGCTGACGCGCGAGGCGTGTTTCGACCTACTCCTCTTCATCCCACTGCTCGTTGCTTCCATTCATTGCCGTCATCACCTGACCTTCTGAGGTATGAGGTTTGAGGTTTGATTTTGCGGGTACTAGACGCTTTTCGGCCCCGGGGGCCACCTGGTCGGGCCAGGTGATATCCTCCCCACCGGGTCCTAGTGGGGGGCCCTCCAAGACGCACCTCCTGCCTGGTTGGCGGAGTCCCCCGGGTTCACAGGGCTCGGAGCCCCGTCCCTCCCCGGCTTCCCCGTTTCGCCACTCCCCGGTCAGTGCATCAATTCGCAGCCGTGGCTGCAGGCGCTTACCCACCGCGTCGCCCCCCTAAAGTGTGGTCGCCCGGGGCGCTGGCGCCGCCGGGCCCGTGCTACTAGCTTGTTGCCAGTGGGACCCCCTTGGGCTGGCGCGGAGGCTGCCTAGCCTAAGGGTTGGGGCGTGGCGCAGTGCGCCACTACTGCCTTGGCGGGTGCAGTGCCCCGTCCGTGTGTGCGCGGCGCTCGCGGCTGGTTCGGGGGGCTCGGGCTGGTACCTCGTGTTGTGTCTCTCCCGTTTCCCCCATCCCGCCCCGCGTGTCCCGCGCTGCGTGTGGCGGGCCGTCCCGTCCGGATGTCCCTTACCCTCGCTCGCTGGTACGCCATTCCACGCGGTCTGTACGTTCCGCGTGCTCGGTCCGGGTGCCCTTCTGGTAGTCCCCGCGTGCCCTTTGCGTGTGTGTGCGCTCGCGCTCCCGCGGCGTCCGCTCCCCTCCCCTCTCGGTGGTGTGGTGTGCGCACCTTGCGCGGTCCCGGCGCTGGGCGCTGGTAGGGCCGTTCCACGTGGTCCGTGCCCCTTCGCGTGTCCCGCCCCGGTCCCTTGCTCTGTCTGGCGTGCTTGGGGGGGGGCGGTCCGGTCCCGGTTCCCCCCTACCCGGCTGTTGTTGTGAGGGGCGTCTGAGGTCAGGCGCTCCCCCTCCCCCGACTGCCCGCCCACTGGGCGGGCTGTTGGGGTCCGCTACCCACGTGCTGTGGGCGCGGGTGTGTGGGTGTGGGGGCCCAACACTGTCCCCTTGGGCTGCATGCCCTGTGGCGGCTGCGTGCCACGGGGGTGGTGTGGTGGGGGGGCGTCGCCGGGGGGGGTGGCCTGCCACTGTTGTGAGGGGCGTCTGGTGTCAGGCGCTGTCCCTCCCCCGACCGCCCGTCCTCTGGGCGGGCTGCCGGGGCCCCCTACCCACTGGCTGTGGGTGCGGGGGGTCGCGGGCGTGGGGACCCATCACCGACCCCACAGAGCGCGCTCTTGCGAGCTGGCTTTGCGCGCTGTGGGGGCGGCACGAGGGCGCCCGGGGGGGGGCGCCTCCTGCCTGGGTGTGGGGCGTCCGGGGTCGGGCGCTCTCCCACCCCCGAGTGCCCGCCCTCTGGGCGGGCTGCCGAGCCCACTACCCACTGGCTGTGGGTGCGGGGGGGTGCGGGCGTGGGTACCCGTCACCAACCCCACAGCGCGCGCTCTTGCGTGCAGTGGGGGTGGCATGAGGGTGCCCGGGGGGGACGCCTCTTGCCTGGGTGTGGGGCGTCCGGGGTCGGGCGCTCTCCCACCCCCGACTGCCCGCCCTCTGGGCGGGCGGCCGGGGCCCACTACCCACTGGCTGGGGGTGCGGGGGGGTGCCGGCGTGGGGACCTGTCACCGACCCCACAGCGCGCGCTCTTGCGAGCTGGCTTTGCGCGCTGTGGGAACGGCACGAGGGCGCCCGGAGGGGGCACCGCCTGCCTGGGTGTGGGGCGTCCGGGGTCGGGCGCTCTCCCACCCCCGACTGCCCGCCCTCTGGGCGGGCTGCCGGGGCCCACTACCCACTGGCTGTGGGTGCGGGGGGGTGCGGGCGTGGGAACCCGTCACCAGCCCCACAGCGCGCGCTCTTGCGAGCTGGCTTTGCGCGCTGTGGGGGCGGCATGAGGGTGCCCGGGGGGGCACCACTTGCCTGGGTGTGGGGCGTCCGGGGTCGGGCGCTCTCCCAACCTCGACTGCCCCCCCTCTGGGCGGGCTGCCGGGGCCCACTACCCACTGGCTGTGGGTACTGGGGGGTGCGGGCGTGGGGACCCGTCACCAACCCCACAGAGCGCGCTCTTGCGAGCTGGCTTTGCGCGCTGTGGGGGCGGCATGAGGGCGCCCGGGGGGGGCGCCTCTTGCCTGGGTGTGGGGCGTCCAGGGTCGGGCGCTCTCCCAGCCCCAACTGCCCGCCCTCTGGGCGGGCTGCCGGGGCCCACTACCCACTGGCTGTGGGTGCGGGGGGTGCGGGCGTGGGGACCCGTCACCAGCCCCACAGCGCGCCCTCTTGCCAGCTGGCTTTGCGCGCTGTGGGGGCGGCATGAGGGTGCCCGGGGGGGCGCCTCTTGCCTGGGTGTGGGGCGTCCGGTGTCGGGCTCTCTCCCAACCTCGACTGCCCGCCCTCTGGGCGGGCTGCCGGGGCCCATTACCCACTGGCTGTGGGTACGGGAGGGTGCGGTCGTGGGGACCCGTCAGCAACCCCACAGCGCGCACTCTTGCGAGCTGGCTTTGCGCGCTGTGGGGGCGGCATGAGGGCGCCCGGGGGGGCGCCTCTTGCCTGGGTGTGGGGCGTCCGGGGTCGGGCGCTCTCCCACCCCCAACTGCCCGCCTTCTGGGCGGGCTGCCGGGGCCCACTACCCACTGGCTCCGGGTGCGGGGGGGTGCGGGTGTGGGGACCCGTCACCAGCCCCACAGCGCGCGCTCTTGCGAGCTGGCTTTGCGCGCTGTGGGGGCGGCATGAGGGTGCCCGGGGGGGGCGCCTCTTGCCTGGGTGTGGGGCGTCCGGTGTCGGGCTCTCTCCCAACCTCGACTGCCCGCCCTCTGGGCGGGCTGCCGGGGCCCATTACCCACTGGCTGTGGGTACGGGAGGGTGCGGTCGTGGGGACCCGTCAGCAACCCCCCAGCGCGCACTCTTGCGAGCTGGCTTTGCGCGCTGTGGGGGCGGCATGAGGGCGCCCGGGGGGGCGCCTCTTGCCTGGGTGTGGGGCGTCCAGGGTCGGGCGCTCTCCCACCCCCAACTGCCCGCCTTCTGGGCGGGCTGCCGGGGCCCACTACCCACTGGCTCCGGGTGCGGGGGGGTGCGGGCGTGGGGACCCGTCACCAGCCCCACAGCGCGCGCTCTTGCGAGCTGGCTTTGCGCGCTGTGGGGGCGGCATGAGGGTGCCCGGGGGGGGCGCCTCTTGCCTGGGTGTGGGGCGTCTGGGGTCGGGCGCTGGCCCAAACCCCGACTGCCTGCCCTCTGGGCGGGCTACCGAGGCCCACTAACCAGTGGCTGTGGGTGTGGGGGGGTGCGGGTGTGGGGACCCGTCACCAACCCCACAGCGCGCGCTCTTGCGAGGTGGCTTTGCGCGCTGTGGGGGCGGCATGAGGGTGCCCGGGGGGGGCGCCTCCTGCCTGGGTGTGGGGCGTTCGGGGTCGGGCGCTCTCCCACCCCCGACTGCCCGCCCTCTGGGCGGGCTGCTGGGGCCCACTACCCACTGGCTGTGGGTGCGGGGGGGTGCCGGCGTGGGGACCCGTCACCAACCCCACAGCGCGCGCTCTTGCGAGGTGGCTTTGCGCGCTGCGCGGGCGGCATGAGGGTGCCCGGGGGGGGCGCCTCTTGCCTGGGTGTGGGGCGTCCGGGGTCGGGCGCTCTCCCACCCCCGACTGCCCGCCCTCTGGGCGGGCTGCCGGGGCCCACTACCCACTGGCTGTGGGTGCGGGGGGTTGCGGGCGTGGGGACCCGTCACCAACCCCACAGCGCGCGCTCTTTCGAGCTGGCTTTGCGCGCTATGGGGACGGCACGAGGGCGCAGGGGGGGGGGCGCCTCCTGCCTGGGTGTGGGGCGTCTGGTGTCGGGCGCTCTCCCACCCCCGACTGCCCGCCCTCATGGCGGGCTGCTGGGGCCCACTACCCACTGGCTGTGGGTACGGGGGGGTGCGGGCGTGGGGACCCGTCACCAACCCCACAGAGCGCGCTCTTGCGAGCTGGCTTTGCGTGCTGTGGGGGCGGTACGAGGGCGCCCGGGGGGGGGGGCTCCTGCCTGTGTGTGGGGCGTCCAGGGTCGGGCGCTCTCCCAGCCCCAACTGCCCGCCCTCTGGGCAGGCTGCCGGGGCCGACTACCCACTGGCTGTGGGTGCGGGGGGGTGCGGGCGTGCAGACCCGTCACCAGCCCCACAGCGCGCCCTCTTGCCAGCTGGCTTTGCGCGCTGTGGGGGCGGCATGAGGGTGCCCGGGGGGGCGCCTCTTGCCTGGGTGTGGGGCGTCCGGTGTCGGGCTCTCTCCCAACCTCGACTGCCCGCCCTCTGGGCGAGCTGCCGGGGCCAATTACCCACTGGCTGTGGGTACGGGAGGGTGCGGTCGTGGGGACCCGTCACCAACCCCACAGCGCGCGCTCTTGCGAGCTGGCTTTGCGCGCAGTGGGGGGGCATGAGGGCGCCCGGGGGGGGCGCCTCTTGCCTGGGTGTGGGGCGTCTGGGGTCGGGCTCTCTCCCAACCTCGACTGCCCGCCCTCTGGGCGAGCTGCCGGGGCCAATTACCCACTGGCTGTGGGTACGGGAGGGTGCGGTTGTGGGGACCCGTCACCAACCCCACAGCGCGCGCTCTTGCGAGCTGGCTTTGCGCGCTGTGGGGGGGCATGAGGGCGCCCGGGGGGGGCACCGCCTGCCTGGGTGTGGGGCGTCCGGGGTCGGGCGCTCTCCCACCCCCAACTGCCCGCCTTCTGGGCGCGCTGCCGGGGCCCACTACCCACTGGCTCCGGGTGCGGGGGGGTGCGGGCGGGGGACCCGTCACCAGCCCCACAGCGCGCGCCCTTGCGAGCTGGCTTTGCGCGCTGTGGGGGCGGCATGAGGGTGCCCGGGGGGGGCGCCTCTTGCCTGGGTGTGGGGCGTTCGGGGTCGGGCGCTCTCCCGGCCCCGACTGCCTGCCATCTGGGCGGGCTGCTGGGGCCCACTACCCACTGGCTGTGGGTGCGGGGGGGTGCGGGCGTGGGGACCCGTCACCAACCCCAAAGCGCGCACTCTTGCGAGCTGGCTTTGCGCGCTGTGGGGGCGGCATGAGGGTGCCCAGGGGGGTGCCTCTTGCCTGGCTGTAGGGCTTCCGGGGTCGGGCGCTCTCCCACCCCCACCTGCCAGCCCTCTGGGCGGGCTGCTGGGGCCGACTACCCACTGGCTGTGGGTGCGGGGGGTTGCGGGCGTGGGGACCCGTCACCAACCCCACAGCGCGCGCTCTTGCGAGCTGGCTTTGCGCGCTGTGGGGGTGGCACGAGGGCGCCCGGGGGGGGGCGCCTCCTGCCTGGGTGTGGGGCGTCCGGGGTCGGGCGCTCTCCCACCCCCGACTGCCCGCCCTCTGGGCGGGCTGCCGGGGCCCACTACCCACTGGCTGTGGGTGCGGGGGGGGTGCCGGCGTGGGAACCCGTCACCAGCCCCACAGCGCGGGCTCTTGCGAGCTGGCTTTGCGCGCTGTGGGGGCGGCACGAGGTCGCCCGGGGGGGGGGCGCCTCCTGCCTGGGTGTGGGGCGTCCGGCGTCGGGCGCTGTCCCACCCCCGACTGCCGGCCCTCTGGGCGGGCTGCCGGGTCCCACTACCCACTGGCTGTGGGTGCGGGGGGGTGCGGGCGTGGGGACCCGTCACCAACCCCACAGCGCGCGCTCTTGCAAGCTGGCTTTGCGCGCTGTGGGGGCGGCATGAGGGTGCCCGGGGGGGCGCCTCCTGCCTGGGTGTGGGGCGTCCGGGGTCGGGCGCTCTCCCACCCCCGACTGCCCGCCCTCTGGGCAGGCTGCTGGGGCCCACTACCCACTGGCTGTGGGTGCGGGGGGGTGCCTGCGTGGGGACCCGTCACCAACCCCACGGCGTGGGCTCTTGCGAGCTGCCTTTACGCGCTGTGGGGGCGGCATGAGCGTGCCCGGGGGGGGCGCCTCTTGCCTGGGTGTGGGGCGTCCGGGGTCGGGCGCTCTCCCAGACCCGACTGCCAGCCTCCTGGGCGGGCTGCCGGGGCCCACTACCCACTGGCTGTGGGTGCGGGGGGTCGCAGGCGTGGGGACCTGTCACCAACCCCACAGCGCGCGCTCTTGCGAACTGGCTTTGCGCGCTGTGGGGGTGGCACGAGGGCGCCCGGGGGGGGGGCGCCTCCTGCCTGGGTGTGGGGCGTCCGGGGTCGGGCGCTCTCCCAACCCCGACTGCCCGCCCTCTGGGCGGGCTGCCGGGGCCCACTACCCACTGGCTGTGGGTGCGGGGGGGGTGCCGGCGTGGGAACCCGTCACCAGCCCGACAGCGCGCGCTCTTGCGAGCTGGCTTTGCGCGCTGTGGGGGCGGCACGAGGTCGCCCAGGGGGGGGCGCCTCCTGCCTGGGTGTGGGGCGTCCGGGGTCGGGCGCTCTCCCACCCCCGACTGCCGGCCCTCTGGGCGGGCTGCCGGGGCCCACTACCCACTGGCTGTGGGTGCGGGTGGGTGCGGGCGTGGGGACCCGTCACCAACCCCACAGTGCGCGCTCTTGCGAGCTGGCTTTGCGCGCTGTGGGGGCGGCAAGAGGTCGCCCGGGGGGGGGGCGCCTCCTGCCTGGGTGTGGGGCGTCCGGCGTCGGGCGCTCTCGCACCCCCGACTGCCCGCCCTCTGGGCGGGCTGCCGGGGCCCACTACCCACTGGCTGTGGGTGCGGGGGGGTGCGGACGTGGGGACCCGTCACAAACCCCACAGCACGCGCTCTTGCAAGCTGGCTTTGCGCGCTGTGGGGGCGGCATGAGGGTGCCCGGGGGGGCGCCTCCTGCCTGGGTGTGGGGCGTCCGGGGTCGGGCGCTCTCCCACCCCCGACTGCCCGCCCTCTGGGCAGGCTGCCGGGGCCCATTACCCACTCGCTGTGGGTGCGGGGGGGTGCGGGCGTGGGGACCCGTCACCAACCCCACAGCGTGCGCTCTTGCGAGCTGGCTTTACGCGCTGTGGGGGCGGCATGAGCGTGCCCGGGGGGGGCGCCTCTTGCCTGGGTGTGGGGCGTCCGGGGTCGGGCGCTCTCCCAGACCCGACTGCCCGCCCTCTGGGCGGGGTGCCGGGGCCCACTCGCCCATGGGACACAGGACATGCTTCCTCCAGGATCCGTCGACCAGCGACCCGTCAGACCTGTATTATCTGCACCCATATACCAAGAGTATACACCAATTCAAGGAGCGAAATAAGCTGCATATTCAGCAAGATGGGCAGGAATGGACAGGGAATCAAGAAGAATTCGACGAAGGAAAGGTGGAATCATTGAACTGCAAGAAGTGGAAGTCAGTTTGCTATCGGGTAGTCGACAAATGGCGGGACATTCTGGAGGATTATTTCGAAAGGAACCACAATTTTCGTCCGCAAGTTGATGCTTTTGCAAACAAAAAGAATAAAAGATTTCCGAAGTTCTACGACGACGCCTGGAGTGAGGACTGGTCTGAACCTCTTTGGATCAATCCGCCCTTCGACGTTTTTCCTCGTGTGGTGCAGAAGCTGAAGCAATCCGGCGCAAAGGCGATTTTAATTGTCCCCAATTGGCCAAACCAATCTTGGTTCAAGGACATTATGGACATTTCAATCGACATTGTCGAGCTACCTCACAAGGGAGTGAAGCTGTATTGCGGAGACAATGGCAAGCCTTTGCCACAGCGTTCGTGGAGCACGCTGGTGTGCTTAGTTGACGGGAATCGGGGAGATTGTTGGCAAGATGACAGTGAAATGGGAACAGAAGAGGTCATCTCAAATTCCTCAAGAATCAACGAAATTGAAGTGGATCGAGACGATCGAGAGCGAAATACCGACGTATCGTCGTGGAAGGAGGGAAGGACAATCGGCGTCCCTCAAGAGAACGCCTCCATCCATTCCAATTTGTTCCCATCAGACAAGAATCAAGCCAAAAATGTCAAGATTTCAAGCAAGAATGACGACAAATTTCCAAGATTTCCACCTGAATTGACAGGAATGCAGCTGAATTCGTCCGACCATCCCTTCAAGACATTCGTGGACCCCCTTCATTGGTGGGATCCAACGGAGGAACGAACTCAGGTGAGCTTCATCCGCCAACAATGCGACGAAGAAGTTTGGAATGAAGTGGCCAAGAATATGAGACCACGACCAACAATTCGCAAATTGGTGGACATAATGTCGGTGATTAAATGTGGGAATCAGGTCGACGGAGACAAGATATCTGCAAGAAGGGACGCAGTGTTCGAAGATTATAAAGATGACGTGCTGAGTGGGAAGTTGTGGAAAAACCCCCCAATTCGATGTGAAAATGGGGAAGCCAAGATTGAGATAATCCAAGGCTCAAAGATGCACAAACAACGTCCATTCTACCTGCACGGCACCAAAGCAGATGCCCTGCGAAAGATTATTGAGCGCAATCTCTATGAGTTCGGTCCGTTGGAGGGCTGCATGAGTTCTGAGTGGTGTTCAGCACCATTTACTGTGCCAAAACCCCCACCTGCTGACCAATCCAGCATAGATGCTTGGCGGCTAGTGGTGGATTACAGAGCACTGAATGCCGCCAAGGTACCTGACGCGCATCCCCTTCCTTTAATCGAGAAGGAGATTGCCGCGAGAGCCAAAGGTAAGCTCTTTACTGTGTTGGATTCGCGCCATGGCTTTCACCAAATGCCACTTCGAAAGGACGATAGGCATTTGACGGCAATGTGCACGCCCTGTGGCACTGTCCAGTGGACTGTACTGCCGATGGGGCTGAAGAATGCGCCGTCGATGTTCCAGAAGATGATGGACACTATTTCATTTCAGAAGCACAAGTCTGTGGATTTACAAGAATTCTGCAGCATTTACATTGACGACCTTCTGATTGCCACGCCGTTGGGAAAAAACTTTGATGAGTGCCTGAAGTTGCACGAAGAACAAGTCCGCAAATTTCTCGAAGTCCTTCGACAAGAGAAGCTCGTGTGTGGACCCAAGAAGGGCAAAATGTTCCTCCAGAGCGTGGAATTTTGTGGCTCTGTCTTGGAAGATGGGACAAGAAGACCGGCCCCAGGGAAAATGGCTGCCCTGCAGCTATGGGAAAGGCCTAAAACCATCACGCAGCTTCGTGCCTTTTTAGGCTGCTGCAATTACTACCACCTGTTCCTTCCTCTCTACGCCAAGTTCTCTGGTCCATTGACAGAGTTACTCAAGGTTGGCAAAATAGAAGGAAAGAAGGGATCTCAAGTCAAGCTCAAGTGGACGCCAGAATGTGAAGAGGCCTTTACTGGTCTCAAGGAAGCACTGGCAAATGTGGTTACATTAAAGACTCCGTGGTTGGATGGAAGACCTTTTTATATTCGTACAGACGCCAGTCGTTACGCCATTGGTGCTACGATCGAACAAGTCGATGACGAAGGTCACCATCATCCTCTGGCTTTGTGGTCTCGCAAGCTTACAACAAGACAGCGAAATTGGAGTCCAAGGGAACAAGAAGCCTACGCAATCCTTTGTGCCTTACGGCGTTATGAAGGTTGGATCTTGGGCCATCGCGTTGAGGTACTGACTGACCACAAGTCACTGAAGAGCTGGAGGACAGAACATATGGATACCCCTGGTGGACCAGCTGGGAGGAGAGGCCGTTGGCATGAAACTCTCAGCAGATTTGACCTCCATGTGACTTACATTCCAGGGCGCTATAATACAGTGGCGGACGCCCTGAGTCGCTGGGCCTACCCAGCCTCAGAGGCTTACTCTGAAGTGAGTTTTCATGGGACAGCGACGGATAAAGCCGAAGTAATCGAGTTTGATAAAGAGGAACAGGCACTGATCAAGAAACATTGTCTCCAATGTTCGATTAAAAATCGGATGAAGGTGGAATTGGTCAGATGCAAGGAGATTACCAAGGCAGATCAGACTGAAAGGGTTAACTCTGACTCTCAGTCTTCGCTGCCACTCCTTGATGTGTTTCCAGTGACAAGATCCAAGGCAAAATCCACGCTCCCTCCACAACAAAAGGACAAGGAAACTTCCTTCCTCTATGTGGATTGGACGAAGATGTACAAGGAGGGCAAGTTCTTTGGGTCTGTATACCACAAGTTGAAAGGGGACAAGCCTTACGACTCTGAAGAGACGTCTGATTTCAAAATCCAAGGCGACAAGTTATTTTGGCAACGACGGATTTGTGTTCCTGATTGTCTAATTGACCAATATGTCAAACATTGGCATCGAAACGAGACATCCCACGGACATTCTCGTGTTCTGGAGCAGGAGCTACAACACAGAGTGTACACACGGGACCTCAAGAGTGCCTGTGAGCGAGTTGCCAAAGGATGCAAGCAATGTCAGGCGAACATCCCCAAGAATCAAAAGGCTGAAGGACTACTGAAAAGATTACCAATTCCTGAGAGGTTGTTTGACAAGGTGACGGCGGATGTCTTCGAGTTGGGACAAATCCAAGAGGAATGTCTCTACACGAGGAAGCCAATTGATGGGGTTTTGTTAATTCAAGACCGCCACAGTGGCTACATCCAGGTCCTCCCTTGCAACACGAAGCATCTCACCTCTGAAATGGCTGCCAAGTGGACTGCAAGTCTGTGGATGAGTAACTGGGATGTTCCCAGTGAAATTTTGACGGACAGTGGGAAGGAGTTCATTGGGACTTGGTGGGAGAACATGTGCGCTCTATTGGGAGTTCATCATCTTCGTGCCCGAGTCTACGACCTTCGAGCCCTCTCTGCTGAACGCGCTGGAAGAATTCTTATCAACATTCTGAGAAAATTCCTGGCGACTGAAAAAGACTACAATTGGCTGGAGACAATTTACTGTGTCTTGAGGATATACCATCGTACCAAGAATTACACTGGATTAAGTCCGAATGAGCTTGTTTTTGGTCGTGAGAAGATGGGTCCAGGACCAGTGATGTATCATCCAAGGCAGTGCTACGACGCCTCACAATGGTTTGAGAGGATACAGGATTTAGAGTCCAAGTGACTCCAAACCAAAGTGGAGAGTCAAGCAGATTGGTTGAAATTCAAAAATCAGTCGAGAACACAAGGAAACCCCTTCGAGAAAGGCCAGCAAGTTTGGCTTCGTAAGTCAGATGAGACCTTGAAGGACGACAACAAATTGTTACCTTTGTGGGAAGGCCCATTCCAAGTCAGTTGTCAACTAAGTGAGACTACATTCAACCTTGAGGTTGAACCGGGCAGACATCAAGAAGTACATCGGGACCGTTTGAAGGCCGAAGTACCCTGCCCCAAAGGAACGTTCAAGCCTCTCTATTGGACTTCGAAGTACCTGAGCGACAGGAAGATGGTCACCAGCAGTTTCGAGTTGGAGAAGATCCTTGACTACAAGAAAAATGCTCGAAACAAGTGGTACTTTCTGTGCAGATGGAAAGGATTCGGTCCAGAAGAAGACAAATGGGAGCCAGCTTCAAGCTTCATCCATGGGTATACGGACACTTTCATCAAGTTCCTGAAGAAACACCCTGAGATTGACCGTGAGCTCTCGCTGATCAAGGATTGTGTCACCAAGGAAGACTTACAAGCACAAGAAGAAGCTCCAATCGTGGCAGAATCCATTCGAGACAAGATCTGATCAGAATTTAAATCGCCGAAACTTTCGAAAAGGTTTACGGTCTACACATACCCTTGGCATTGGGACAAAACAGTCCTGGCGCATCGTCTATGTGGTTCGATGAACAGATGATGGGACATTCTGGGATCATCCTGGTCATTCTCATCCATCATTCTCATCATGGTCATCATGTGAATCATGTGCTTCATCGTAGATGATTTCCATCGGAAGTTCCGAAAGGCCTTTATCCTCAACCAGGACGACACTCTCGTGTTTTGCTGTCGACTACGCCCCTCTACTCGCCTGGGGAAGGACTTGTTCGAGTTCGTGCTCATTTCGGAGATTCCGGCTCATGACTGAGTCTGATGCATTTCATGTGTTTGACGGATCTGCTGAGAATGTCATTTCAATCAGCTCTTACATTGAGACTGTTGGTTTGTTTTTCAATCGACCGCTGTCAAAGGGCTTATATAGACCAAGTGACAACGATGGTGTTCTTACTTGTGTCGACTCGCTGTTCATCTGTGGATTGTGTTGGAATCCCCCTCAGAATCAGCTCATTTTTGGCTAATTCCCGGTACCAAGCATTGGATGCTTATACATGCTGGGACTATAATGAGTCAATTACCCCTTCTGGCTCATACTGGATTAAACATGAAGCCCTGGAGACAATACTGACAGTGTGGTCGCCACTCACTGGGTTTTCTTGGCTATCATTACTTACATGATTGAATTTCCATCATCATGGGGATCATCATGATCATGAGGATTTGACCTGGATTGGCTATGAATGAGGACTGGATTTCCGTTCAGCACGACACACAGCATCTATCGACAATGAATTGGACCTATATTGGCTTGCTGTGAACTTCGCCGTCTTCAATCTGTGTGCGATTCACTGATATTGGTCTCAATTCAGTCACATTTTGTACCATAATCTGGCATCTGGTCTCATGACTACAAATGACACCGACCAGTTTCACATATCTTGGACTCCATGAAGGGATACCCTATTTTTTGAACGCTCGACAACATGGCGACACTCCTTTTCTGTTTTCTGGCAGTGGGATGTCAGATCCTGATTTCATCATGGATCATGGATCTTGATCATGCATGTACATTCTTCACTCAGACTTTCAATTTTCAATTTTTCGAGCTTGATCGAAGCTATTTCTGTGTGCCCTAAGGTACCTATGCGTTTCAATCAAGTCGATGGCCATCGCGAAACACAGATCTCAGCACAATTCAGCTCAATTCAGCTCAATTTCTCACATTTTGTCATAGATTAGTCGGTTTTTGATCACTTTAGCCGTTTCTTTCACTTCACTTGACCCAGTCTGACATACTGGCGTATGTTTTCAGAGGGGGAGTGTAACGGCAGCAGTGACAGCACTCAATTTATACATCAATGCGATCAGAATTTCAATGATTCTCGGATGTACATTAGTGCAGTAAATTTTCCGCCTGTTTTCATGTTTTCCGTTCGCCGCCAGATGTCGCCTGTGAGCGCGCGTCGAGTCGCATTTGTCTTTCGTGATTTCCCAATCGGATTTATTTAAATTATTTCGAATGATTTCACGTTGAGTCATTATGTGCGATGGATGCACAATGAGATTCTATGTCTGCTCCATTTTTGTAGACCGGGTTTCCTGACTATTCGTATTCCACCATGGAGTTCAATGGACTTACAAGTGCTTCGCATATGTCGCTCCCAGAGGCTGGATATGGGTCTGAAGAGGATCAGTTGGGTTCGGAGATATCAGGGGCAGTGTCGGGCGTTACGACCCCTGGGGCATCAAGGCTACAGGCTTCGCAATCACAAGAAAGATCCGCCACTATGCAGCGGTTACATGCGCGCTGTGGGGGCGGCGTGAGGGTGCCCGGGGGGGCGCCTCCTGCGTGGGTGTGGGGCGTCCGGGGTAGGGCGCTCTCCCGGCCCCGACTGCCCGCCCTCTGGGCGGGCTGCCGGGGCCCACTTCCCACTGGCTGTGGGTGCGGGGGGCTGCGGGTGTGGGGACCCGTCACCAACCCCACAGCGCGCGCTCTTTCGAGCTGGCTTTGCGCGCTGTGGGGGCGGCACGAGGGCGCCCGGGGGGGGGCGCCTCCTGCCTGGCTGTGGGGCGTCCGGGGGCGGGCGCTCTCCCACCCCCGACTGCCCGCCCTCTGGGCGGGCTGCCGGGGCCCACTACCCACTGGTTGTGGGTACGGGGGGGTGCGGGCGTGGGGACCCGTCACCAACCCCACAGCGCGCGCTCTTGCGAGCTGGCTTTGCGCGCTGTGGGGGCGGCATGAGGGTGCCCGGGGGGGCGCCTCTTGCCTTGGTGTGGGGCGTTCGGGGTCGGGCGCTCTCCCACCCCCAACTGCCCCTCTTCTGCGCGGGCTGCCGGGGCCCACTACCCACTGGCTGTGGGTGCGGGGAGCTGCGGGCGTGGGGACCCGTCACCAACCCCACAGCGCGCGCTCTTTCGAGCTGGCTTTGCACGCTGTGGGGGCGGCAGGAGGGCGCCCGGGGGGGGGCGCCTCCTGCCTGGCTGTGGGGCGTCCGGGGTCGTGCGCTCTCCCATCCCCGACTGCCCGCCCTCTGGGCGGGCTGCCGGGGCCCACTACCCACTGGCTGTGGGTGCAGGGGGGTGCGGGCGTGGGGACCCGTCACCAACCCCACAGCGCGCGCTCTTTCGAGCTGGCTTTGCGCGCTGTGGGGGCGGCATGAGGGTGCCCGCGGGGGGGCGCCTCCTGCCTGGGTGTGGGGCGTCCGGCATCGGGCGCTTTCCCACCCCCGACTGCCCGCCCTCTGGGCAGGCTGCCGGAGCCAACTACCCACTCGCTGTGGGTGCGGGGGGGCGCCTCCTGCCTGGCTGTGGGGCGTCCGGGGTCGTGCGCTCTCCCATCCCCGACTGCCCGCCCTCTGGGCGCGCTGTCGGGGCCCACTACCCACTGGATGTGGGTGCGGGGGGGTGCGGGCGTGGGGACCCGTCACCAACCCCACAGCGCGCGCTCTTTCGAGCTGGCTTTGCGCGCTGTGGGGGCGGCATGAGGGTGCCCGCGGGGGGGCGCCTCCTGCCTGGGTGTGGGGCGTCCGGCATCGGGCGCTCTCCCACCCCCGACTGCCCGCCCTCTGGGCAGGCTGCCGGAGCCAACTACCCACTCGCTGTGGGTGCGGGGGGGCGCGGGCGTGGGGACCCGTCACCAACCCCACAGCGCGCGCTCTTGCGAGCTGGCTTTGCGCGCTGTGGGGGCGGCATGAGGGTGCCCGCGGGGGGGCGCCTCTTGCCTGGCTGTGGGGCGTCCGGGGTCGGGCGCTCTCCCACCCCCGACTGCCCGCCCTTCGGGCGGGCTGCCAGGCTGCTGTGCGTGTGCGTGCCCTGCTTGGCTGGGTCGGCTGGGCCGGCCTCCCGGGCGCGTTTAGGTCCGCCTCACTTTTCCTTTGGCCTTTCTTGCTTTGCTCTGTGCTTGTTGGGCCCCCTCCGAGCTGGGGTTGCCCTGTTTGTGGTTGTTGTTGGGTTTTTTTGTTTTTTTGTTTTCTTTTTGTTGCTTTTTCCCTTCTCCCCCTCGCTGCGCCCCCGTTTTGTCCTGCTTTGCGTGTTTTCCGGCCCCGGGTGCCTTGGGCCTTGGCGTCTTGTCCCCCCCCCCCCCCCCCCCTTTTTTGTTTTTTCCCCTCCCCCCCCTCTGTGCGCCCCGTTGTCTCCTGCTTTGCGTGTTTTCCGGCCTGGGGTGCCCTGGGCCTTGGCGTCTTGTTGCCCCCCCCCCTCTCCTTTTTTTTTGTTTTTTTTTGCCCCCCCCCCCCTCCCTGTTGTCTCTCTTTTTTTTTGCTTTTTGGTTGCCTTTGGCCTCCGCGCCTCCTCCCCCTCCCCTCCTTTTTTTTTTTTCTTGTCCTGCTGCTTTTTTTCCTGCTTTGCGTCTGCTGTGTGTGTTCTGGGGTGTCGTGCTGTGTGTTCCCTGTCCTGTCCATTCGTTGGGCTGTGCGCGTTGTCTGTGCTGTTTCTGGTGGCTGGTGTTGTTGGTTCCTGGTGTCGCTGCCTTTTGTTGCGGGTCTGCTGGTGGCTTTGGTTGCCCGGCGTTGTCGTTTGGTGGTGTGTGTCGGCTCTGGTGCCCGTGTCTGGTCTGGCCGTCGCTGGGCGTCCTCCCTGTGGTGTCCCCTTGCCCTGTGCTGTGTCCTGTGGCGCTGTGCTGCCGTGTGGTGCTGTGCTGTGGTGCCCTGTCTTCTGTCGTCGTTGCTCCTCCCCCGCTGCCCCCGCTCCGCCCTCCTTGGCACCTTGTCCCGTGCCGCGGTTCGTCGTGTGTTGTGCGCGCTTCCCGGGTTCACGGCACCCGGTGGCCGTTGTGGCTTGGCACCTGTCCTCGTGCCGTGGTTGTGGCCGGCGGCGTGCCTCTCTGGCGTGCCTCGTGGCCCCGCGTTGGTGCGCCGCTCCTCGTCCGGTCCGGTCGCTCTCGGTGCTCCGGTCGGCTTTCCCGTCGCCGTGGTGCCTTCCCCCACCCGAACGGCTATCGCCCCCGGCTTTACTGGGTGGCTGCGCGGGGCACGTGGAGGCCGGCCGAGAACCGGAGTCATTGTGCCTGCCGCTGGCCCCTGCCGAGGCAAGGGCGCTGGGCACGTAACTTGACATCAGGTTTCTTGATCCCTTCTATTAGGAGCGCTGTTTTGACTTTGTCCTTGCATTGGCGCTTGCCTGTCAATAGCAAATACCTCGCGAACGTTACTGAGAATCTTTCGACCTCTTTCCCTTCAAAGGCTGGTATCTCCATTTTCATGGAACTTTTGGTCTTGTCTTCATCATCGTCATCTGACCATTCAGTCAAGCCCATGTTCTCATTGCAACTTTCTTTCAGTCGCTCGAAGGCCTTCACGCTTCGTGGTACAAATGGAGATTCTGCCGGAGGTCTTATGGTTCCTGAAGGACCGATCAGACTCAAGGTATTTACCTTCTTCTCCAAATTTTTTATCTCGTCTGTCATCGGCTTCAGCATACCTCGTAGCGCTTCAACAAAGTCTCCTTCGCGCGTCTCCGTCTTCGAAAGCTTCTCGTCGTGATCCCCCGTTGGTACCGCTGCGCAAGCTGGAATTTCGCAAGTCTTCGCAGGTTCTGAGATGTCAACACCTTTCTCTTTGCTGGTTCGTTTGACTTTCGGTTTTCCTTTACCTCTCTCACGACGCTTCGCCCTGATTGCTTCGCTTCTGTTCCACACTGCACCGTCCATCGATTTGAGGAAGTCGTTGTACTCTTCCATCTCTGAATGCGTCCATTCGTCTTCATCTTCGTCTTCAGGGCGATCTTTGAAATCCGACGCTGGACCCGAAGACGATTCACCCGTCGGGAACGCGTCGTCAAATTTCGGTTCTTCAGGTTCGTCGGGTGTGTGCATTCTTTCCTCCTGAACTTCCTCGATCTCCTTGACGCCTGACTCTTTGACGTCTTCCTTCTTCGTGACGCCTGACTTTCCTTTGTCATCCAAGACACCTCCGTCATGGTGTGCATTGTCGCTGACGCACGAGGCGTCTTTCGACCTACTCCTCTTCATCCCACTGCTCGTTGCTTCCATTCGTTGCCGTCATCACCTGACCTTCTGAGTTGCACGAGTTGATAATGATTTCCCTTTCGTGCAGGTCCTAGGTCTTCGCGAACTGTATCTGCTACCAATGTTGATTGTTGCTTTTGGGCTGCGTCTCCTGCTCTACTCACCAAAATATGCTTTGGAAATAAACCAAGAACTCGACTTGAATGTGGAGGCAGCGAAGCAAAGGATAAGGATCGTGGCACCCAGAAGAATGGGATACAATAACATGTGGGACTGCAGTACAAAGACAGTGCTGTGTATTGACATTGCATCGCCTTTATCACGTGCTTGCATGCTTCGGAATCACAGAGCATAGGGCAGAAAATGGCTTAACTTGAAAACCATGCCAAATGAAAAGACAGTAAAACAGACGATCAAAAATCAGATTCCCCATATCAAAAATAGGTGCAATATCACATTTTATGTCTTGAAATAATTTTCTGTGCCTCAGGATAAAAGAAATTTGTGACTGCAGAACTCAGTAGGAACTGCCCTGACGATGTCAGAACTCAGTAGGAACTGCCATAATCTGGTCTCATGCACTCCACCACCAAAATGACCAAAAATGGGCCCCGACACCAAAATTTAGTATGATACATCAATATATACAGAAATTTATGGCGGATTGAAATATGCAAATGGTTTTTGATGATTCAGCGATATTTGTGTGAAATTCAGCTTTTTCTGATCAGGCTGGGCGCCTTCATACATAGCAATAGAGCATAACCGAAAGAGGTGTTCACCATGCTTCCACCTAACTTATCTTCATACCTCGACCAAGTATCATAACCTCAAGCTCAAAGATAGTCAAACAAACAAGCTATCAGTCACATTCTGGTTTAGTGGGGGTGGGCTGACCACTGCCCTCAGCAAAAGATGCCTCAGGGGTTTCAGCAATACTGTGGGGTGGGACAAATGATCAGATGATTAGAAACAGATCCCCCAATCAAACAAAAGCATTAAAACAAAAATGACTTAAATGATGGGCTAGGTACTATTTTCAACAAACAAGAAGATCCGACTGGCGGATGCTTGAAGGGACAGGGGGGATGAGCGAAGGATGTTCCCATTGCTAAAAAGGAGAAGAGCTTTTTCTGATTAATTTTGATCGCCTGAATCTCACTATTGAGCTTGGCGATTTCTTTCCGACACGAGCAGTGGTGGGCACAGGACACATGAGAGGCGGTTTCAGACCGGGATCCTACGGATTCTTGCTTTCTTACCACGTCCTCCTGCTCACTCAGCCAGCTCTCGATTGAGTTGGTGATGGGCACGTCTTTCGATTCCTCCTCCGCCACCTTGAGGAAGGCCTCTTCCAGCGCCTTCACCAGCGACACCGCATCCGCCTCCATCGCCTGGGCGGTGGTCTAGACGGGCACCGGCGGGTGCTCACAGTGAAACCTGCAGTAGCAATGATGGATTTGCAGGCACCATTGGTCATACAAGTCCAGTCGCTGTAGACTCTCGCTTCTCTGGAATTTTAGTCTCCAGCGTTCCTGGGACTCCTGGAACTGGATGTCCAGTTTCACAGAGACGGCCTGCCTGATGACATTCTGGAGCAGCAGGTGGATTTCCGCAGGCGTAGGTCTGATTCTGGCGGGCATTTCTCCTGGACCACTTGAAATCGGCGGATCACGATGTACTTGGATGGCTTCTTTGGATGGAGGACGGATTTCTTCATCCGGACTGAATGAATCTCCAGCAAAGGAGCCGTACACCCAGTTGTGACCAGCGCTAGGTGAAGGGCAACTTTGGGGGCCTGGATTCTCGACTGGGATCAGGGATTGAGCTGGGGTGGGGGATTGGTAGATACCTAGGGCAGTCAGGATTCTGGCAAGGAATCCCTGACCTTTCAGTGAAAGTCGCAACTATGCAACATTGCACGCTGTCTTTCAGTGGATCTGGCGATGGCTTACCACCTAGTCTGCAGATGCTTTCATCATCACTGTCCGGTAGGTCGGACTCATACTCAATACCTAGAGCCTCGAAACTTCAGGCCGCTCTGCTACCATGTAAGCCATTCCTCTTAAGAAAGCTCCTCGGAGCATAGCCGGAGGTCTGAGGGCCGGCATGGGGAAGGTCATCTGAGGGCAGGTATCCCTTCTTGGCGTCCCGGCGGTATGGAGGGGTTGGTGCTGTGGCCTTACCCTTGGGGTCGATGATATACAAGCACGACAACGAAGCCAATGAAGATGAAGAAATGAACTTGAAAAAAATCCTGGTCTACAAGAAAATGTAGGCGGATAATATGATACATATGAATCGCAACAATTGTTGCTTTATGATTTATAAAAAGTCCCATGGTGAAAAGAAATTTGGATAATTTGGATTGCGCATGCGCGCCAGCGATTCCAATCAAATCATCGGAATGCGACCATCTCAGACGCAAGGGACACTAGAAATGAGTCCTGCGTGTCCATAATATACAGGAACTGTTCCGGTAAAATTTTGGGCTGCGCCGAATATATAGATCTCCGGAAATGATCTAAATCTGACCTAATGGGGGATAATTGACCTGAGATCTGCCCTAGTTGAGCGTAGCCGCACTTACACAGTCACACTGTCAGCAAGGCACTGCACATCTTTAATCTACTGCATTGTCTGTTTAGTCAGCACTGACACCGTCCACACTTGTCTGTCCTTCCCTTGACCGTGGCCATTTCTCAGTACACATCTGCCACTTGGCGTTGCCACTGCAATCCCAGGTCTTTTCTAACTGCTTGTACAGTTTTGGCCCTCATCAGGGCCATCTGCGGCTGGCAGAGCCCTGCTGCCACTCACAGCCCCACCCCCAGTGGAATCGGAAAATGTTACATCCAGGGACTTCAGTTTAGTGCCCCTGGCCCAGGGTTACAGGTGCCTGGTAGCAGCTTTTCTGCCTTTTGGCAGGGCCATTTCCCTGTATTTGGCCCATAGAGCAGGTGAATCGTTCCAATCAAAACCCACTTTGGGGTGCCAAAGGCTAAATCCAATATTTTGTGGAGTTTGGAGCTCAGCCTTGTTCTTTGGCTCCAGAACTATGAACGGACACCCTAATCAGAGATTTTGGGAAGTCTAGAGCTGGGTTCATGGGGACATCAGAAAAAGCCCCCCTCCACTGCCCATGATTAGCATCATCTCATCATGCATTTCGGAGTCTTGCATTTTTTTTTCAGCAATCAGTTCTGATTTTTAGCCAACCCCCTGAGTAACAGCTTAGTGGGGGGGTTGCTGAGTGTTCTGCCTATGCGTGGGTAGTAGAGCAACTACTAGCTCTAGGCTTCTCTCCCCATGTTTTTGTTTTTTGGTGGGGAGAGAAGCCATGTGAAGCTCCTAAGCGGCCTTCACCCCTTGGTACCTCTCGCCTTGGGGAAGTAGTTAAGTCTACACGGCCTAGGTTGCAGGAGTCCCCCTATCTCCCTCGAAGGTTGGGCCGGAAAATGCCGCAGTGGCGTAACCCCATTCTCTTCCCCCTTGGGGTTGCTCTTAACCCAGATTTTCTATTTTTCTTGGCAGTCGATTGTCTTGTTGTTGTTTTTCGGCCACAGCCCCATGGTGTGCCCCCCTGGGTTGTGTCCTAGTGGGGGGGTTTGACCAGACAAGCGCGCGTGTTCGCATCGCGGATCCATAAATGTATTAAGTGTTGCATATTCGTTACTATTTGTGCAATATCATCCCTTCATTACATACATGTTTAGATTCCACAATGATCAAGGATTGCCCTGTGACTGTGCCTGTCACAATGGCTATCCCAGCACCCTGGTTTGTCCAAATCCCTCCCAAACGACAAATGTTCACATCATGCAACAATGTAGGACACAAATGTAATGTTGACTTCTGCGATTCATTGCACATAAATGATCATCCAGTGTCTTTGAAGCATTGCAATCACATGCACAGTCCGATTTGCCCCTCAGAAATGTGTCATTATGGTTAGGGGTAGGTTTAGAGTCTGCGCAAATTTCCTTTTACCCCCAAGGGCCCACCATTATCATAGAGATCTCTCTTGTACCAGTCCACTGTACCAGTGTAGTCTGGTGTCCGTGTGGGTGTGCTCTTCGTCACCTAATGCACAATAGAATGCTTCCGGTTCTTGGCAAGACTTGCCGACAATTCCCGAATTGTTGTGAACGGAGGCGGGGACAACATACTTCGATGTTGAACAGAGAATCCTTCTTTGTTACACTCGAAGGTGAACACTATTCTCATGTCCTTTCTTCTCCTCTTGCCCCAAGCCTTGAGAGGTGCACCCCATAAAAGCCCGCATCAAATTCGCACGCCTCTGAATTCATCTCTTGCCCGTCGCAACAGCAAGAGCATCAAAACTATGTAAATTGTATGTCGCACAAGAGCGAAGTTGTTGAACTGCCTCTTGTTCCATGGCATCCAAAGGTCTGTCCGTTGACCATTCTTTATGGTACGAAACAATAGTTCTTCTTCATCCCACCCGTGGCGGCTGCCAAGCAAAAGAACTAGCATCGCCAATCAACCTCTTCGGCCCCTTCCAAATCCTTCAACAAAGCGGCCTGCGGCCGGGCCATTTGTCACTCCTCAATTTCAGATGGCTAGTTCCTTGGATTTTGTTTTTTGAACACAGCAAAGTTATCGAAATGAGCGGCCTGATCACGGGCATAGCATTCATGACGGGCCGAAGATGGTTTCTTAGATTGTAGTTTCGAAGACACTATGGCAAAACATAATGCTTGGGGGGCGATGGCCTTGCAAGCAATGGAAAAAGAAGACTCGGAAGGTACGGCAATTTTCTTTTAGAAAGGTTCATTTGGGGAAGGGGAAGGCTTCAAAGGTTGTTTGGAGAACAATGGAGTGTTTGAAACCTGAGAGTTTCTACCTTCAGGAGGCGGGAACCCTTTGTGGCTGGCGTGTGTGGAACCGGTCTCTGACGCGTCCGGTTTCCCGTACCGTCCGTCTTTCGACGGGGGACTCGGCCGGTGGACCGGGGCTGTGTCGTCAGGACGCCGACACCTCCCCTTTCGGGTCGGAGGACACCACGCCAGGGTCCTGCGTGTGTGTGTGTGCCTGCTCTTCTTGGCCGGGTCGGGCGGGTCGGCCTCCTGGGCGCGTTTTGGTGCGCCTCACCTTTCCTGTGGCCGTTTTGTCCTTCTTCTTTGTTCTGCCCCCTCCGAGCTGGGGTTGCCCGCGCTTCAGGTGTTTTTTTTTGTTTTTTTTTCCTTTTTGTTCCTTCCCCTTTCTTCCTTCCTCCCCTCTCGCGCCCCCGCTGTCTCCGGCTTTTTGTGCTCCCCGGCCCTGGGTGCCCTGGGCTTCGGCGCTCTTCGTTTGCTCCTACACCCCCCCCCCCGCTCCCTCTCCCCCTTTTTTTGTTTTTTCCCCGGTTTTGTTGTGTTGTCCTGCTTTTTCTGCTTCCTTGCCCCCCCTGGACCCCCTTTTTTTGTTTGTGCTCTGCTCCCCCCCCATCCCCCCCTTCCTGTTTCTCTGTTTTTTTTTGCTTTCCCCCTGCACCCTCCCCGCGGTCCCTTTTGCTGGTCTTTTTGGTGCCACGGGCCTTGGCGCTTTGCGTTTGCCCCCCCCCCCCCCCCATTTCCCTTCCCTTTTTTTTTTGTTCTGTCTTTCCTTTTTTTTTCCCTCTCCGCGCCTCTCTTGTCCCGGCTTTTCCGTTGTTTCCGGCCCTGGGTGCCCTGGGCCTCAGCGCTTTCCCTCCGCCCTCGCCACCTGCCGTCTCTCTCTCTCTCTCTCTCTCTCTTTGGCTTTTGTGGCCGGCCTCCACGTGCCCCGCGCAACCACCAAGTAAAGCCAGGCGCGACAGTCCCCGGGGTGGGGGAAGGCACCACGGCGACAGGAAAGCCGACAGGAGCACCCAGAGCGACCGGACCGGACGAGGCGCAGCGCACCAACGCGGGGCCACAAGGCACGCCAGAGAGGCACGCCGCCGGCCACAACCACGGCACGAGGACAGGTGCCAAGCCACAACGCCGAACTGGTGCGGCAAACCCGGGAAGTGCGCGCAACACACGACGAACCGCGGCACGGGAGAAGGTGCCAAGGACAGCCGGGCCCCCACGCCCGCACACCGCACCCTGAGCCAGTGGGTAGCGGGCCCGGGCCCCCCGCCCCGAGGACGGGCGGTCGGGCGTGGGAGAGCGCCTGACCCCGGACGCCCCACACACAGGCAAGAGGCGCCCCCAACGGGCGCCCTCATGCCGCCCCCACAGCGCGCAAAGCCAGCTCGCAAGAGCGCGCGCTGTCGGGTTGGTGCCGGGTCCCCACGCCCGCACCCCCGGCACCCACAGGCAGTGGGTAGAGGGCCGCGGCTGCATGCCCCAAAAGACGCGCGGTCGGGCGTGGAAGAGCGCCCAACCTCGGACGCCCCACACACAGGCAAGAGGCGCCCCCACTGGGCGCCCTCAGGCCGCCCCCACAGCGCGCAAACCCAGCTCGCAAGAGCGCGCGCTGTGGGGGTGGTGACGTGTCCCCACGCCTGCACCCCCCGCACCCACAGCCAGTGGGTAGTGGGGATCCGGCCGCACGCCCCAAGGGACGGGCGGTCGGGCTTGGGAGAGCGCCCAACCCTGGACGCCCCACACACAGGCAAAAGGCGCCCCCCCCGGGCGCCCTCGTGCCGCCTTCACAGCACGCAAAGCCAGCTCGCGAGAGCGCGCGCTGTGTGTTGGGAGACGGGTCCCCAAGCCCACGACCCCCACACTCACAGCCAGTGGGTAGTTGGCCCCGGCCGCACGCCCCAAGGACGGGAGGTCGAGCGTGGGGGATCGCCCCAACCCGGACGCCCCACACGCAGACAAGAGGCGCCCCCCCAGGCGCCCTGGGGCCGGCACCACAGCGCGCAAAGCCAGCTCGCAAGAGCGCGCGCTGTGGGGTTAGTGACGGGTCCGAACGCCCGCAGCCCCCGGAACCCACAGCCAGTGGTTAGCGGGCCCCGGATGCACGCCCCAAGGACGGGCGGTCGGGCGTGGGAGGGCGCCCGACCCCGGACGCTCCACACACAGGCAAGAGGCGCCTTCCCCGGGCGCCCTCGTGCCGTCCCCACAGCGCGCAAAGCCAGCTCGCAAGAGCGCGCGCTGTGGGGTTGGTGACGGGTCCCCAGGCCCGCACCCTCCGCATCCACAGCCAGTGGAGAGTGGGTCCCGGCCGCCCGCCCCAAGGACGGGCGGTCGGGCGTGGGAGAGCACCCAACCCCGGACGCCCCACACACAGGCAAGAGGCGCCCCCCCCTGGGCGCCCTCATGCTGCCCCAACAGCGGGCAAAGCCAGCTCGCAAGAGCGCGCGCTGTGGGGTTCATGACGGGTCCCCATGCCCACAATCCCCTGCACCCACAGCCAGTGGGTAGCGGGACCCAGCCGCACGCCCCTAGGACGGACGGTCGGGCGTGGGAGAGCGCCCAACCCCGGGCGCCCCACACACAGGCGAGGGGCGCCCCCCCCGAGTGCCCTCATGCCGCCCCCACAGCGCGCAAAGCCGGCAAACAAAAACAGGCCTGCCCGCACGGGGCGCGGGACCCCAAGCAAGGCAAGGGGACAAAGGGACCGGGCCATCCCCCCAAGAGCTAAAGGGGCGGAGCACGGGACCGAGGCAGGAAACGCGGAGGAGCACGAACCGCCTAGAAAGGGCACCGGCGCCATGCACCGGAGCCGCGCGTAGTGCGCGCGACACACCAACCGGGAGGGGGAGGGCGGCTCGTACGTTGCGGGAGCACGAGCGCACACACACACAACTGACACGCGGCGCGGACCCGAAGGGCAACCGGACCGAGCCCGCGGAACGCACAGACCGCATGGAATTGCGTACCAGCAGGCGAAGGGAAGGGACACCCAGGCGGGACAGCCCGCAACACGTACCGCGAGGAACGCGAAGGCAGGGAGGAGCGCAAGGGGAGAAGCAAGAATCGGCACCGGCCCCGACCCCCCAGGCAAGCCGCGAGCGCCGCGCACACACGACCAGGGCGCTGCACCCGCCAAGGCAGTAGTAGCACACAGTGCTACGCACCAGCCCCGCGGCTAGGCAGCGTCTGCGCCAGCCCATGGGGGTCCCACTGGCGACAAGCCAGTAGCACGGGCCCGGCGGCGCCGGCAGCCCGGGCAACCACGCATCAGGGCGGCGGCGTAGTGGGTAAGCACCTGCAACCACGGTTGCTAAGTGACGCACTGACCGGAAAGTGGCGAAAAGGGGAAGCCAGGGAGGGACAGGGCTCCGAGCCCCGTGAACCCGGGGGACTCCGCCATCAGGCAGGAGGTGTCTCATGAAGAGCCCCCCACTAGGTCCCAGTGGGGAGGATATCACCTGGCCCGACCAGGTGGCCCCCCGGGGCCGAAGAATGTCTAGTACCCGAAACCTCAAACCTCAAACCTTAAACCTCTGTGGCTGATCTAATTGACACCACTTGAAAATGATAGGCCACGTGGTAGCTTTCATGGCTGTAGCCATGGCAACACCATCTGCAAAATTAATGTTCCTTCCCCTGGGAGTCAACTAACGGCACTTCTTTGGCGCAAACCTTTTCCGGTGAAGCACACACCAACCCGCGGTGGTCTCGAAGGGTGGCTTCTCACCGCCCCGGAACAGAAGAGACATAACAAAGCCGACATAGCAAATTGGAACTCTAAATTGTGATAGTGACCAAACCAGAAATGCACAAAAAACCATCTACCAAAAATGTTTACAATGCCTTGCACATTCGCGATTCAACGATTGTGATCCAACAACGAAGACAAACCTCACAGCTCTCTGTTTTTGTTGGACTGCATCAGTCCATTCATGTAATCTCTAGGCTGTATTTTTTTTCTTTCTGCATTCTCGCTTTCCGGCGTGCCTCAGCGCACCCATCGCATAGCACTCAGCTTGCCTCGGCATTCATGTTGTGCAGTCTGACCTTCCCCAAGCCTTTGGTGCCTCATTTGAGTGTTCAACACATTCGGTTCGGAATGCTGTACAGTACTCCCAATCTTCGGTGAACTTCGGCTCGCCGTGAACGCTTCGCCCGTGGTCAGGCTGCGTTGGTGCGATGCTTTTGGCGGGAGACCGCCATGCCTTAAAAAAAGACAAACCCACATACCAAGACCATAACTTCATCATTTGTGCTGAAATCACAACTCCAGCTTGCTAGATTCAAACACACGTTAAGCACAGCTCATACCTTGTGACATATTGGTTAATTGGGCCACAACTAGCAAAGCAACAAAACCAAGTGCCAAGCACATGAAACCAAGTGCGAGGCACAACCAAAGGCACCAGGAAAACAAGCTATGTGATTAAGTCAGTCATTGTGAATCACCACAAATGGTGCCAAAAATGCTCCCAAACAACTAACAGTCATCTAATTGATAACATCGACACAACAGATTTGAGATTCGACAACCCTATAAATTCCGAAAGCTATCAAAACGGCCAAAAAATGCTAGAATTCTAGCGTCAACCTATCCGCATTAAAATTATCTACATACACATATGCTCACATCGTACAAAAACCCGAATCCACTTTATGTCCATGTGGTGAGGTCGTGTCTAGTTACCAATCAAGTCAAGAAACTGCAAGTTTGTAATAGATTTCATTTGAGTTGGCGCTAGTGTGCACGACATACAGAGGGTGGTAGGAGTTCATATATGCAAGGGTTGGTAAAAGGTGATTCTAGACATGTTTTTCATGCAGCGGTTGGTAACAGGCTGGTGTTTTTCCATGTGAAAGTTGGTACCATCATCTTCGTCTTTTATTTGCCTTAATGTCTCTTTGTTTTTTCTATTTCGAATCCATTATTACGTCCTATTTCAGAAACCGGAATGTTTTCTTTTGGATGAATTTTTCTTTTTCTTCTGGAAGGATTATTCTTCTATTGTAGAACCATTATTTGTTCGTTGAAGACTTAGAATGTTTTAATTTGTCTAATGCGTGCACTATTTTTGTGTCCCCGTTTTTTCAAAACATTACAGTCTTTTTTTTCTATACTCCGCACCCCTTCTATGAGTGTAAAATGTTTGTCTTGCTTCTCTTCTTCCAAACCTCTACTCTTTTTTGTGTTCAAAACCCTACGCTGTTTTTTTTTCACTCATTTCTGCGTAGAAAATGGTGTTCTGTTCTTATTTACCCAAATATTATTCTTTCCTGCTCTTTCTTTATCTCCTGAAATATTGTTTTTTTTTCTGTCACTCACTTCTATGTTGAAAATCCCGGTTGTTTTTGTCTCATGAAATATTGTGGTTGTTTTTTTTCTCTGAAGTGGTCAGAGTTCGTGTTTTTTTATGGAACTTGGATTGCACTTGGGCCTTCAATTTTCCTCCATTGTCGTGCTTGCTCTCGTGTGCCAATAATAAGACCCTACAGACGTCACTGCCCTTTGGAAGGCATGTCGCTCTTGCCAGAGATGAACCAAATATTCACTTTCAGCGACTCGGTGTTGTTTCAGAGGAACCACGAGGTACTACATTCTCTCACTAATGGTAAGCAATACTGCACAGCTCAGAGCGCCTTCACCATCCGAAGTTTGCACTGCCTCCCGGGCCTCCCTTGCCTTTAACCCGTTTTTGCTAGCTGCATGCTGAGCATTTTCAACACGTGGTGCAGCACGAAACGTTTTGGCACGTCAGTGTTACCGAGTTTCTGCCCTTGTCTTTGCCGCTCTTTGTAGAGGTGGTGTAGTCCGACAGCACGTCAATGTTGTCGTCCAGTTCTGCCTGTGAGGCTTCATCTGCAGGTACCTCTAAGGCTTCCTCTGCATCTTAAACACGACTAGGAACAACACACAACAAAGGTGCAGTCATGGAGGTGGTTGCTAAACGGTGTAGGAGGTCCACATCTTCCACCGATTCTGTCACTAGCACCTTTGTAAACACCATGTTCCAACTGCTGTGGACGTGTGTAGTTCTCAAAGGGAAAGCAGCCCATTCAGCAAGCCAAGTTACAACGAGCGCCTTCATCATACACTCGCTACTATCCATTTTGGAGTGCTTCGGCAGCAGTCCATGGTGGACCTTGAGGCAATGGTCCATGTGGCATCACTTCAGTCTGTCGCGCAACCAGGTTCCCATGCCTAGATTGACGACCTCATCGCCAACATTGGTGACATGGTTTCGACAAGCGCGGCCAAAGAAAACAAATACATGTGGTCGCGCCACAAAATAGTATAAGTTAGTCAATTTTATTTCAGTGTCGTCAACCCGCTTCTACTCGTCGTCGTTGAGATGGCTTCCAACCGAGTCCATACGGACTACACACGGGTCGTTCCGCGCGACCCCATGGTCGCATGTGTCGTGAGCCACTTCAGTGTCAACCTTGATCATCAGGCGCTTTACCATGTCGCCCGTCCGACACTTCTTGTCCGCGCGGTCTGCGTGCATGTAGGATGGCAGGCCGTGAGGCATATCGAGACGCACATGGCAGCGACTTGTTCACCTCCCCCCCCATGGGGGGCGTTTCATTGGGGGGCCGGGTAATGGGGCCCCGCCCCCCTCTAAAAGCAGTCCTTATGCCATTATAAACGATCCGCGCGCCGAAATGAAACATAACCCAAAAGTGTACGATGCAGCCCCTCTAAATGACGGCCTCAAAGAGCTGATTCGCGGTGTCATATTCGTTTCGATCAATCATGGCTGTTTTGCAAAGTTAGGACCTTTACAAGCTTTTAACTTCTTTACCACCATCCACTAATTCCATATAAGCTAGGGATGCGATTTTAAGGTGCACTAGCAAAGTTGAGGTGCCGAACAACACTATATATTAGCCACAGGCCCCAAATCTCAAGAAATCTATTTGACATATTATTAATTTGTTGTGCACGCGTGCATTTTGCAGTCGGCGGCATTTGCGATCTTTCATTTTGACTGTCCAAAGTGAAATCGGGCTACAATGCACGAAATTTCGATCTAAGACTAGATTCATAAATTATTCTAAAAGCCTCATCCTGCTGTTCAATTGAGAAACCGCCGTCTTTTTTTTTTAGCACCGCTTTTCGATTTGACGGTTTTCAGCGCACCAAGCCGCCTTTTGAAGCTCAAAAATGAAAAGAACACCCCCAAATTGACCGAATTTGCTCTTGATTTCGTCAAAATCCGATACAATAGGCCCGAGTTATGAATATGTCAGTTGTATGCTATTTGCACCCTGTGTCGCTCATCTTGCCCAATGCACCCTCCCTGTCCTTGCGCTGCTAGCTTAAACATAAGGCAAAGGAGTGTTTTTGCGCTTGCTTGTCCGACATAGAAAGGTGACCCGAAAATGGCTAAAAACGTAATAAGGCTTTTCTTTTGATGGTGCTTCGCACCAGCAAAGGAAAAGCCAGACCAAGCACGAAAGACGAAGGATTCATTTAACCTTACTTTTCCACACCCTCCACAACATATCATGTATCATTGCTTCATTGAAATTTCCTCAACATGCTCATCGTTCTTTGTTATACATACCTGATCATGCACACGCATATCGTGCAATCTGAATTCGTCGTCCGACAGATACCCTTCAGAGGCGATCGCAGCCCGCACACTGCCCTTCCCCATCTCGTGGAGCCCCCCTCCGCTTGTTTTTCTACTCTGCAACACTTGTAGTACCTTTACAGTGCCATCATGGTTGACCGGAGGCGTGGTTGTGGCCTGTCGCTTGTCGCTTGTCACCGCTGTTGTGCTTCTGAGCTGGTTTTCTTTGGCGGCATACCCTCCGCGCAACTTGGGCACGTACTGGAGGGGCGTCTCGTCCAGGCTTCGGTGCGCCCACGGCGGCAACGCTTCGAGATCATCCTCATGGATACGCACACCATACCTTTGAGGCTGCTCAACGAGGTCCAAGAATTTACGTCTCCATTTGTTGTTCAGCGCCAAGTCAGACAGTGTGGAAGGCAGCCCCTCCTTTTTGATCTTCTTGAGACAATCCATCTTGTGCCTGCGACGGAAGTTTGCAGCCCATTGGCGCTCCAACACAAAAGCAAGACCTGGCCAACAGGACCTGTCATCGAATTTTCTTCCAAGCGCCGCAATGGTGTCCAAGTCAATCAGGGCAGCCTCATACTTCAGCTCTTTGATGAACTTCAGAATGGTTTCCTCTTGTGTGCGGCTGAGAAAGGAGTTGGTGCCGTACCCTTCCACTAGCTCACCCTCTTGTACCTTGCCAGCCCAGGTGCGAAGTGTGGTAAGGGGCGGCGCTGGACACCCGTAACGCAGCACAACGTGGTTGTAATTTCCTTCCACGAACAGTTGCACGCAAAGGGACTTTTGCGCCGGCGTCCACTCTAGCCAAGTCCTCGGCGCTGAACTCTTATATTGACAGTCATTAGAGCTGTAGGACACCTTTTTGCTCTGGGCCTCTACGGCTGCGGCCAGAGCGTCGTTCATGGACTGGCCTCCCTTTGTGAAGAAGCGCTGCATGACTGAAGACAAAGAACGCAGAACTGAAAAGTTATCAATGTTATGATCAGTATTGTTACTATTATCATTATTATTACTATTATGACCCACAGATACTCAACATACCGCGATACAAATTCCTCTGTTCTGCTTTCCCAAAATGGACCAAAAATGGAACCCATCCGCGCGGTTTCAGTTCGTTGCTGCAGCGGTTCGTAACACCTGGCGGTTTCTACATGCAGTAGTTCGGAACGCCACTCAAACGAGCTGCTACAAAACGAACCTTTACACTTACGAACTATTACCACCTCCTGTATTAATTTGCTTTGTTGTCAAAGACGGCTTGCAGAGCAGAAAACAAAAACACCATCATTGCAGTCTCGATTCTTCTTCGGCGACCACATGTAGACTGATTAGGGGAAAAAAACGAATCTGCATACTTTGGGATACTTGGGTGCATTTTTTCAGCTGCAGTGGCAACCAACACAAATGTCCTTTCACAACTTGTTAACCTCACCTCATTGGGGACGCCATCAAATATTTGTACAACTCCTCTTTTTGTTCGGCTGACAAGAAAAACCAGCACCTCACTAGATTGGCGGCAACAATTCCTTCAGCAAACTTCTCCAACGAAAAAAGATTGTTGTTTCGAAAATGCCGTATCGGAATTGCAAACCTTTTATGTCACATGTAACATAAATGTCAGCATAATCATCCCTTTTAGCATCGGCCCATTTCAGCCAATATTTGTCCTCTTTCTTGATGGCCTTGGGTTTGCACCTCGCTTGCTTGGCCTTGAAAACCTGTGCATCACTGTCTAGGTCCCGCTAAACATTACGTAATCACACCAAGAAAGTCACCAAAAACTGTTGCATTGCAAACTGTCAAAGCAACAAAGTGTAAGTGAAATGCAGTGTGTAAAGTGGACTGCAATGCACTGCTATGTACCGCAGTTGTAAACGGCCTCATCTTGATGTCCTATAAGTAACACAGTGTCATACTCGACAAGGTCTTATTAATGCGGGGTGCATGCCGCAGTGGTAGGCAGAAAATTGTGCTCAACAACCAAAAAAATTGACGTAACAAAGAGGTAAAAAATTCATCCAGACAAATTGAACGACGGATCATCATGTTTGGAGCCTAGTACATCACCGACTGAGCTACCACCCATTCCCGTCACCCCTTTTGAACAAAAGGTACCAATTTTGAACTTGATGTCAAAGAAAAAAAACCAGGTGAAAAATTGCACCACAATTTTAACAAAAGTTGGGGGAAATTGTACCAGATTTGGGCTTACTAGGTTTTTCCAGACAGGTGTTTTCCCATAATACATCCCCCCCACCCATCCCCCTGTATGGCAACAATTGCAATGCCCTTTGTGTGGTGGCAGGCTGCTATGAAGCATACCGTTTGCAGCAGCTTAGACCCTAATGGCCTCAGGCAGAACCATTGATGGCCAATGGTTCAGAAGGGCAAAAGCACAAATCTTTCTGTACACTAGAGAAAGAGTATCACATAGCTCCTGGGGGGATTTGCAGTTGCATGTACTTTGCGTGTTGGTGTTTGTGTCTTCACAACGTGACAGGTGTCGGTCACACTGCTGTCTTCTTGCGCATCATCAAGTGCAACAGATTCAGGGGCAGTGGTCCTTATGTTGCGATAGCCTAACCGCAAGCATTTCCTTCCTGTTGCCCATTGCTCTCCAACACAAATATATATGGGAACGCAGCAAAAAGACTCCATGCTGAATCAAAAAAGATTGTGAAATGCAAAAATTGCCAGCTGCAACACCAGACTGGAAGTACTGCTTGTTCTGGTGCCACAAATACAGGTATTGATGGTGAGTACGTACACATGGATCTTTCCAGGCAGGCAGCGGGTGCAGGTCCAATCTGCCGGGCAAACTCTGCAATCCACTTGACATTTGCTGCATCATAATCCTTCTTCCACCTGTTTCGTCGTTGCAGTGCTCTTCCAATTTGGCATGAACAGTTTTGCAATTCAAAGCATGCCCTGGGATCCTGATCCATAGTGTTACGTTTGAAGCAATTTTGCAGAAGTATGGACCACGGGCAGGGCATTGGACTGTGCAGCGTGATAGGTGAGACACAGATATATTGCATGGTGACTGAAAGTAGGACTGAAGCACATTGATCCGCAACTACAAAAACGTCGAACCTCCACACAGAAGACGTCGAACCTCCACACAGGAGGGTAAAATCGGTGGACACTTGGTGATAAGACTGATCCTCACCTTGCTCTTCTCTGACAGGAACTTGGCCTGCAACTCTGGAGCTTATATGGAGGCATTTCTGCTTCACGTGTAAAACAAAAAGTTGAAGCTTGTTTCTATGCATGTGCATCGACATGGGAGGGAAATTAGGAGAGTATGGATTGTTGACTTCTTGGTGGCATCCAGCTGCATGCCATTGTCATTCGCACACCAAACACCTGCACAGATGGAGAGGGCACTTGGACTGGCCCTCTCCATCCGCCCCGCCCATAGTAACTGGAGTTTTCTGGCCCACTTCAAACGCATTTACGCGCATGGGCTAATAATTGTGTGGTAAAATGTGCTACCAGATGCATGTGCATCTGTGTGCGCATGTGATTCAGCGTGTGCATAGCAGAGGCATGTCATGGACGAACACTGAAAAAGCATACCGTGTCTGTTCTTGTGTGCATGCATCTGAATGCTGTTTGTAATCAAGGTGTTAATACCTCAATGCTCAGAAGCTCTCAAGTGTCGTACTTAGCAGTAAACTTTCCCAGAAGGTGCAATGGGTTGTAATCAGCATCCCAAAGCACACCCCATGAAGTGGACGCACGTGATGGAAGCGGATTTGCCCACCAACCACCAAGCTCTGGAGGGATAAGGTACCGCTTATTGGCATAAAGTGTTGCCTGCAGAACAGATGGATGGTGTGCCCATTGCATGTTGTGGGGCAAGACATCTGGGTGGCTGAATGTGGGAACCTCTCTCCCCACCAACAGAGCTTGCACACCACATCGCAATCCTCAGGAACCCTCCACCATCCTCCACAACACTCTCAACAACCCTCAGCCACAATAGCACGAACCAGCAAACAGCGTGCATTGCCGACACAGGTGTTACTTATGTTTACGGGCACAAAGGCCCCCCATTGCTCCCGGCTACGCATCGTGTCGTAGCGGCCCACCCTAGCCTCTTGTCGGCGGTCAGATTCCCCGTGCACAGTGCATGGGGCGAGAACCCAGGCAAGCAACCGGTGGACCCCGCAAGGGTACAATCGCCCGTCATGGCCGTTTAGTAGGTGCCCAAGTCTACCGTGGACCCCCTGACATCAATCTTCCCACCCGGCCGTTCCGGTTTCCTTGCCGCTGTGTACATGTCCATTACCTTACAGTGCTAGGTGATGGACCCCGCGTGGTTTGGATGGCTCATCTTAGCCGTTCAACGGGTGCCCCATGTCCATTGTGGGCGCCATGCTATGGAGAAGGGGCCACCGACAGCTACATGTCACAAATGGCATGTTGGACATGCGCTAGTACCCTGAATAGCCAACTAGAGGAATGCCAACGAGTGCCAAAGGCATGTTATGCTCTGGGAACACCATGATTATGTGTGGTACGTGTGACATGGGAAGAAAAAAGTTTTTTTTAGGACTCATCCCCCCCCCCCCCCCCCGGGGTCCCCCCCAAAAAATATCCCACCCGGTATCAAAATTTTTTTCCTTCCATCCCCCCTGGATCGGGGAGTAGCAGTGTGTGCTCCATTGTGTCCCCGAGAAGGAGGAAATGGACCCCTTGGGCCACCAACTCCTTCAGTCCTATTGCCGCAGTCCTATTGCCGGCTACAGTCAGGGTCATTGAGGGCTGTTCATCGTTCACTTTACACTGTCAAACCATGGACACGCCACAGCCGTGGTGTCAAGATATGGCACCTGCCCCACAATGACCTTGTCACACAATGGAGATCCAAGCCGGTTCACACAATGGAGATCCAAGCCGGTTCACACAATAGAGACCTGAGGCCAGTTCACACAATGGAGATCCGAAGCCAGTTCACACAATGGAGATCCAAATCAGCTCACAAGAGTTTTGTGGGAACCCCTTCCACATTACATGGCCTTTGTGTTCTTTTGTACCTTCAACCGAAGGCGTACATTTAGCCGAGTAGGCCTTCTTTGTCGTGTACTTTTCCTTTGAGCTACTAGCATTTACGGGTGCAGCACTAGAGCTGGATGAGGAGCTAGATGATGAGGATGTGCTGGAGCTTGAGTTGGAGGAGTCGGAGTCTGGGGCATCATAGGCACCTAACTACTGTCCACTTTCTCTTCATGAGAATCTAAGGGGTCTGATCCGCGACAAGGATGAGAATCAGTATCAGCTACGTCTTGGGTTGCCGTAGCTTGCTCGGCGTCTAACGCTTGGTGCTACCATGCGGGTTGCCGTAGCTTGCTCGGCGTCTTGGTCGCCTAGGCACAAAGCTTGGTGCTACCATGCATCCTCTTTGGCCTCATCAGCCTTGGCCACTGCCTCCCGGTGCAATCTCGACTCACCGCAGAGTTTTTAGTCCCGGGGGGGGGGGCTACATCCAGTCCTCATGCGACACCCCCCAAGCTATCTGTCAAAACTGGGGGGGGGGGGGCCAGCCGGGGGTCGGAGGGGGGGTCCTTCCGGGGGTCGGGGGGGGGGGGTCCAATCAGGGGTGAGGGGGGGGGGGGCTTCATGGTTACCAAGGTGGTGGAACCAGTCTTGGTTTTATAACCCTTTTTAGTGTCTAGGGTGGACCTACCGGGTTTAGCAGCAGCAGCAAGCAAGCAAGCAAAAAATCAAGCAGCACGCGCGAAATGGGGAAAAATCAAAAGTCTGTTGTGGTGCTTTGGATTTGGTTGAAATTTTGGTGCATGATACCTATGGGTGTGAAGTACAACCACACAAAGTTTGAGCAAAAAACTCAACGGTGGCGGCCAGGAACGGGATTCGCAAGTGGCGGACCTCAGTTTCAAAACCTGCAGTTTAGGGCCAAAAATAGCCATTTTTGGCCCAAAAAAGCACTGTAACACATTCAAAACGGCCAAACGAAGGGAAGCGGTGGGTACACTACACATGCAGCTTGACTTCCCCGTGTCAACGAGCTCTTTGCGGCCCTCTAACTCCATGATATGTCCCGGAAATGGCCCAAAAAGGCCCCCAGAAGCTCCAAATGCCGACAGCCACAAACCAAGAATAGGCCATATCTTTGGCTACATGGCTCAAAATGCGATTCCGAGGGCACCCACTCCACCCGCAACCCCCCACTTTTTGTGGTTTCCACCCCTCAGAATTGCCCAAACGGACGTCTAGACCCCAATACCTAGGCCCACTAGGCCGCGGCAAGCTGCAAGCTCAAGCCCAAACAGGTGGGTGCCCCAATGGGTCAACAGGGTCCTGTAGGGGCAAAAAGATGACTTTTCTCCAAAATGATCCTACACCATGTGCGACGCTAAACCAAGTGTTTTTGGACCGTTTTGAGCTTGTGATGGCCCATTTTGGTCCTCCGAAAATTCCAAAATGCCTTGAAAATGGGCTGCTTTGGGACCAAAAATGGGGCAAAAAGGGGTCAAAACCGCATTTTTCCAAACCTCAGTCTAGACCATTTGGGGTGCACAAACGGGTGAAATGAGGGCATTTGGAGCCCATTTTGAGCCCATTTTGGGGCATTTCGGCCCCTCAGAAGTCCAAAAAGCCTTGAAAGTGGGCCTCGTGGTGATGGGGTTCACTTGCGAGCTGATTCCACTTTGTCAAGAGCCATCAATGTGTGAATCATTCTTGATGTCCCTCACCAGTCATAGCTGATGTTCCCTCCCCCACCAGCTCGGTCCCAATATTCAATCTTGATTAGCCTTAGGGTTAGGGTCACCGAGCTGGTGGAACCAGTCTTGGTTTTATAACCCTTTTTAGTGTCTAGCGTGGACCTACCAGGTTTAGCAGCAAGCAAGCAAGCAGCACGCGCAAAATGGGGAAAAATCAAAAGTCTGTTGTGGTGCTTTGGATTTGGTTGAAATTTTGGTGCATGATACCACCTATGGGTGTGAAGTACAACCACACAAAAGTTGAGCAAAAAACTCAACGGTGGCGGCCGGTAACGGGATTCGCAAGTGGCGGACCGCAGTTTCAAAAGCTGCAGTTCAGGGCCAAAAACAGCCATTTTTGGCCCAAAAAAGCACTGTAACACATTCAAAACGGCCAAACGAAGGGAAACGGTGGTTACACTGCACATGCAGCTTGACATCCCCGTGTCAACGAGCTGTTTGCGGCCCTCTAACTCCATGATATGTCCCGGAAATGGCCCAAAAAGGCCCCCAGAAGCTCCAAATGCCGACAGCCACAAACCAAGAATAGGCCATATCTTTGGCTACATGGCTCAAAATGCGATTCCGAGGGCACCTACTCCACCCGCAACCCGCCACTTTTTGTGGTTTCCACCCCTCAGAATTGCCCAAACGGGCGTCTAGACCCCAATACCTAGGCCAACTGGGCTGCAAGCTCAAGCCCAAACAGGTGGGTGCCCCAATGGGTCAACAGGGTCCTGTAGGGGCAAAAAGATGACTTTTCTCAAAAATGATCCTACACCATGTGCAACGCTAAAACAAGTGTTTTTGGACCGTTTTGAGCTTGTGGTGGCCCATTTTGGTCCTCCGAAAATCCCAAAATGCCTTGAAAATGGGCTGTTTTGGGACCAAAAATGGGGCAAAAAGGGGTCAAAACCGCATTTTTCCAAACCTCATCCTAGACCATTTGGGGTGCACAAACGGGTGAAATGAGGGCATTTTGAGCCGATTGTGGGGCATTTTCTTAGCCCACGCAAACTGCACCCCCTTTTGGAAGAGAAGGACCTAAAAAATGACCGCCCAAATAACTATTTTTTTGGACATTTGCAACACACATGGCCCAGATGCCACCGAAAAAATACAATTTTACCCAATTTGCTGCTTTTTTCCACTTTTTGCTTATCAAAATAAACTATTATTTTGTCTGATTTGAGGGGTGTGTTTTACCAATCTTGTCGTTTTTGTATTTCAAAAGCCAACTGGTGCGTGCCTGTTCGGGAGCTCATTTTCAAAATATGACATTCTGCGGGTCTCCAGTTGCACCTATGTTTGTCCTGCGAAATAAATTGCTTTTTTGTGTACCTGAGTGCGCGAGGCCTCGCGCACTCAAGGTCATGGAAACAATTGTGTACAGAGGGCAACAAAAACAGGACACGAAGTGCACAACGTACAAACACTGAGATAAAAGCTTGGCAAAAATGTACAACCCTTTAAGGGCATATAATTGCATTCGCGTCGAAGGCGAGTGCGCGAGCCCTCGCGCACTCATGACTGCAAAAAGAGGCGTAACACTTGGGTTAATGGTGACTTACTTCTTCTTCGGTCCAGCAACCTTAGCCAACCTGGAACCCAGGCTTCTTGCTGTTGTACTTGTCCCACTTGGAGAGGCAACGGTACCTCGAGACGGCAGGGTACCAGAACGCGAGGGCGGCTTGAACTCTGCAGTAGCACTGGCAGCAGTCTTCGCTTTCTTCTTGGACTGTTCCTTACCAGAGTCGGGGCTGCTTGCATCGAAGTGAGAGGCGGATGCCCGCTTGCGCTTCTGCTGGGTCTCCAGTACTTGCTCCAGATCGTCTTCTTCTGACTCCTCGTCAGTATCGTCGTCGTCTGATTCCGCGGGCTTGTCCGATTCCTTCTCTTTCCCTTTTGCTTGCTTCTTGGTACTCGAGGGTGTTCCTTTTCCGGCTGCAGTACCCTGAGTTGGTACAACTTTGGCAGTCTTCTTCATCTTGGCTTGCATTGGCAAGGTAGGTGCAGGCGCACCAGGCTCAGTGTCTTCAGCGGGGGCCTCAGTCACGACATCTTGCTGGACGGCTTCTGCAGCATGCACCTGCTGGTGCCCTTCATGCCCTCGTTTGCTGTCCAAAACCCACAGTGGAATGCCACGCTGGAGCCACTCTTCTTGAGTATCCCAAGTTGCAGCTGTTGCTCCCTGCTCCGTCTGATCGGCCTCCAGCATGTACCGCATCACGATTGCATGCTGCAGAGCACCTCCAACGGCATTCCCTAGGTCCTTTTGCTTGATCGTTGACACAGCCAGAAACGCCACTTTAGTTTTGAGGTCAGACATCGCAATCTTTGCGGCCATGGCAGGCGTGTCGTCCACAACAACCACTGCATCAGGAAGCCCACTGCACAAAACGTATCTGTCCAGGTACCACAGCACGTGAATCAGAGGCATGAAACCGCCGAGGTTCTTCTCTTGCATCTCTTCGAAATGTCCAGCGGAATACGACACATAGTTCGGCAACTGTAAATGTGATGAATATAGACGAATAACGGAGGCAGCAGTGCGCGAGGCCTCGCGCACACAACGGCATCGTAACAATCGAAAGAAGCAGATATACCTGCTTATCCCAGCGACTCGTTGTTCCGATCCACATACAGTGCTCGTCGAACTGATACGTACTGCTGGTCACGGGACCCGATAACCAAGAGTACACCGGCAACCGAACATGGTAGAATGGCACTGTGGTTGGATCCTTGTCCTTCTCCATACGCCAGAGCCTCTGCATTTCGCGGCCAATACGGTGCACAACATCAGCCTCGCCATAGAAAATGACGTCTTTCCCCAGCATCATCACATCGAACAGCCACTTCGGAACAAATCCTGGAGAGTCGTATTCAATGAAAAGGTCAGCGTTGATGATCCACAACGGGTACTGCAGATCCCGGAAACGGCCTGGCGGTGTCTCTTCAATATTCTCAATACGGCAGGCTGTCAAAGCGTATTTGATCCCTTGCTCGTCCGACTTGGAGACATTGATCACATCGCCATTACTGAGCTGTGTCTGTGAAGGTGCCGATGATGGTGCCTCAACCTTCCTTTGCAGTTGTTTCCGCACGGCCAACGTCTGTGGTAATGGAGGTGCGCCCTTGTCCCCAGTGCGCCACAGAGGTGCAGTGAGCAACGTCTTCCATTTTGGCCAGGGCGACCGAAACTTCGTACTTTTTGCGTCCACCCAATAACCCCAATTTCCAAGCCCAATTTTCAATTGCGGCGTGCCCAGTGCTGCGACTTCTGCTCGGATCTTCGCATCGGCAGCTGTACGGATGTGACAAACGTGGTGAAGTGCGCGAGCCCTCGCGCACTGCAGCTGCGACACTGACGCATACCTGCGGTCTGGTTGACATGCTGCGTATTGTCCGGATGGTCAAGATGGAAAATAACCCATTGTTCCGTAATCTGCGCGTCAATGTAGTTCTGGGTGGTCTTCAAGGTCGAGTCCTTCAGGTTCATGTGCGCACAGACTTTCTGCAATAGGCTCGGTAGATGCAGCCCCTCCAGCCTCTTGAAGGCATTCCTTGTAACGTCCTCTTTCTTGCTCTTACTCTCGAGGTTCCTCATACCAGTAACCGCCTCACGGCCGCAGTAATACGCCAGGGAGAAGATGTCCCTCCAATTCTTGAATGTCGAGTCCTGCGGGGGGAGACAGTGTCATGGAGTGCGCGAGGCCTCGCGCACTGTAACCGTGCGATACACGAATACATACTGTATGTCCTGCTTCCTCCAAAGCCTCGGGTGCAAGAAACGCAGAGTTGACGGCAGCTTGGACAACAGCAATCTTGAACCTCTCGAAATCTTGTGGCTCTTTTTCCCGCTTCTGATCCTCAATGTACAACAACATGTTGTCCAGCGCCTCGGACAGCGGAATCCACGTCACAGACTGGCTGCCAGCTTGTTGCAATCCTGCAACCTTGGCACGGATCCTCCAAGGCGTTTCGTACTTCAGAATGTCAACGTAGCAAAACTCCTGCCAATCCTCCAATTCTTTGCCTTCTTCGAGACGCTGTTGCTGAATCTTTCTGCATGTTTCTGTGCCATGTTGACCATTCAGAACGTAAAGGGAGCCATCTGCAAAGCAAATCATGTACCGAAGCAAAAAGAAGAACCGTCTTCGATCGAAAGCGAAGCGAGTCATACCACCATCCTCCCACGCCGTTATGCGCAACGGTCCAGCTGGTGGCAGTGCTTGGTATCCTGCCACTTTTCTGGCAACGTCGTCATAGTTGATGGATCGGATCTGTCCGCGCTCCTTGGTCTTGTCAATTTTCAAATCAGCAATCTTTACCTTCACGGCTTTACCATTCTCCTGCCGCAGCCACTGTGCCACTTCGACTGTGAGCTTCATCTCCGGTATTGCTTTCTTCTCACCCTTCTTCTTGCGTCCTTTCTTCGGCGTGTCCCCGTGGTCGGTCCCTGGTGACGACTCCATGGCCTCTGCGTCTGTTACTGGACGTTCTGGCGACCCTGGTTCACTCATGATGCCAAACAATACCTGAAAAGGGCAAATGGCATGACATGAAACACGGTCATTTGAACTCTGAAATCAGTCGAAACGGTATTTTGCAGGTCGTTTTCGGAAATCTGTTCCACAAACGTCTTTGTTGTGACTTAATCCACGGCACTTAGCGAAGTACTCAGTGCGCGAGGCCTCGCGCACTCACATCGCATTACATACCTGTTTTCATAACGTTTAGTGCGCGAGGCCTCGCGCACTGCGGGTGTCAGTTACCGCAAGCGTTGCCGCACGTTGCGTGTTGCTGCTTCCTGTCTGTCGGCATCCATATCTGTTCTCTGTCCCACAACAGCATCCAGTTTCCGTTTCAGTTGGTTGGTGGGATTTGTTTTCTGGTCAATGAGGGCATCTAGTACGCTGTGACCAAGTAGCCGGTAGTGGTCGTAACCGAGGGGTTGTGTAGGTGAGGGCGGAAATCTCGGTAACCTCCGCGGCCAAGAAGGTGCAACCGTGCTTACTCTGTCCGACTCCCATTCCACATAGGCCATGCATATCCGGTCTGTCGCCAAAAATCTGGTCAGTCGTTGTCGCATGCTGTGTACCAGGTTCTTGGGAACGTTTTGCACCCCCACGCGTTTTCCACCAGGACCAACCTTTAGCAACAAGTAATGGTTTTCCACCTCCTGAACAGTAACAGAACCCGTGTTTCTCGCCTTGTCCCGCACCAGCTTGCTCAACATCCCTTCTCCAAACTCCTCTGAGTGTGCCTGACCGGGCAGGTCCTGGTGCCACTTGCTGTTGTACAACAATGTGCACATGATTGTGCGCTCGTACTTCAGTATGGTGTCACACGGTCCTCGACGCAGCCTCCGCAACAGACACAAACTCAACTGCAACACCTCCTGAGCTCGTGTCCCTGTAGCGTTGTTTTCCCCCGACCAATTGCACTCCCGTACCAGGTGACCCAAGTACAACAACAACGGGCACCAATCCGACAACAAATGCAAGACTGCGTTTGCCACTGCTGCCCTGTTGGCATGCGTAGTGTCACGACCACTGATCGCGGTTGCAGCTTGTGCCTTGCGCCGATACGGGCGTAGTATTCGGGGTGTGGCAAGCATCAGCGCAGCAATAGTTTTTTCCATAACTATCAGTTTGGGGTATGATAGTATGGTGGAACCAGGTCGTAGCAGACCTTTCCGTAGGTAGGTTAGAATAGGCCAGAACACCCGAAAAGTATGAGTAACAACGAACTTGTAGACATGCCAGACACCGTAAACTACAGGCACGTAACGCAGGTATGCACGCATGTTCCATCGTTGGTTCTTGGCACCGTACAACAACTTTAGTACCCTGTAGTGTATGTTTTCGTCAACCAACAGCGGTAGAACTCTGTTTGTCTGTTGTGCTACGTCCCTTGCAAAGTGTAACAAGTTTAACAGACCAACACCACAAGTTACCTTCTCTTTGGACAGGGCAAACGGGCGCCACACCGGTGCCTGTACAGTCCTTGCATCCCTCCTCACATCCAACGGCGCTCTCACGTTTCCAGCGTCTGGTGTACACCCATCTGCATACCCCATGTCACGCAATGTCTGGTGGATTCTCCGTTCACGCTGTTGCAGAGCCCTTGCGACTGTCGTTATCCGTGCTGCCAGTTCCTCAATGGCTGGATGTCCTGCCCAATACGTGGGCCTCTGTTTCAGTTGAAGTACTGCCATTGCAGTACAGTTTTGCGACCGGTCACTTTCGTCTGGGTGTGTCGTGTATTGTGCCCGGTACCAGTTGTCTATCCACAGCACGCAACACGACGAAAGCACCAGTGACCAAGTTGCTTTAAGTGCTGCTGCTGCCTGTTCGTCCACTGTGTCTGCGGCAGCGTCTGCTTGCCCGAGTCGTACTTTTGTTCGTCTTTCTGTTTGCGTCAGGTACCCTGTTGTGTTTCCCGGTTTTTTCCTGTTTGGTACTGCCCGTTGACGCATCAACAGGTACAGGTTCCAGCCCTCCTGTTGCAAAATGCGCACCCAGCGCTTGTCCTCCTGTCGTTTAGCTGCTGGTAAACTGTGGCGCGTTCTTTTGTTGAACCTGAGTCGCTGTGCAAATGTTAACACCAGTTGCGCCGCCAGGTCGTTCCGTTTCAGTCCTTTCCATAGGTCACCTGCTGTTTGGTATGCTGGTTCTGCCGCGCATGCCTCTCGTAGTGCTGCTGCTCCTTTGCTTACTTCTGCAATCATGCGTTGCTCTACGGATTTTCTGGCTCGAAGTGGCATTTTGCGTCTTTCTCTGTGGAATTATATTTGCGCACATATGTTGGTTATCGTTTCGCACAGCGACCTTTAAAAAAAATGTATTAGAAAACATCTGGCCTTTTCCTGTCGTCATTCTGGTGCGTGTGCTGTCGCCGCAAATTGGATTTGGTGTCTGCGTGCGCTCCGTTCCCAGTAACCGCAAACTGTTTTCGCAACCACAATTTCCTGTTCTGCGTCCGTCTTTAAACCCAATTGGAAAAAAAAACCATGTCTATCGGTCAACGAAGGCTGCGCCGCTATTAAAACCGGACACGTCTACCATCGAGTGGCTGTTGGAAAAAAGCAAATCATTCCCCTGATCCCCTGAAAAATATGACGAAGGTTACCGATGTATAATCGACTGTCACAGGTGGTAGACGTGAAGGGGAATGTAAATACCGGCGTAGCCTAGCTTGATCGCTTTTTCATTTTCTTCTGTCATTTAAGTGCGCGAGGCCTCGCGCACTGATTGTTTCCGGGGAAACAATGTTCTATACCGTGTTGAATCTGATCAACATGGTGTCTACACACATATACACCGGAAAAATCAAACGTGTTTGTCCGTCTCGTACTGTACCTGCAATTGTACGCGTCACATCCAGTCTGAAAATTCAATACATAACGTGACCTGAGTGCGCGAGGCCTCGCGCACTCAGGTTGCTTAAATTTGTATTTTATTTTCACTTTACAGTACATGTGTTTCCCCTAACATGGGAAGTCCGACAGCCATACACTTCCAATGCTCCCTGGTCAACACAATCCTAATTTTAATACCGTGTGGGAGCTGCGTATTTCCGCAAAAGCCAGTCCTTACGGGTTGTTACGTTTCGTGATAAACTCTGCTTTCGCTATCTTGAGTGCGCGAGGCCTCGCGCACTCAGAACGCCAGAGAAATGTAAAAAACGTCACATTGAGGAACACGGAGTTGCACAACACGAAAAAAGCAATTTATTTCACTACGTCTAAAATCACGTTCATGAAACATCCAAAAAAATAGTTTTTTTGCCCTGTTGCGAACCGGTCCTTTTTTGCGCGTTCGGCGCGCAAAACAGGGTGCAGTTTGCGTGGGCTAAGATTTTGGCCCCTCGGAAGTCCAAAAAGCCTTGAAAGTGGGCCTCGTGGTGATGGGGTTCACTTGCGAGCTGATTCCACTTTGTCAAGAGCCATCAATGTGTGAATCATTCTTGATGTCCCTCACCAGTCATAGCTGATGTTCCCTCCCCCACCAGCTCGGTCCCAATATTCAGTCTTGATTAGCCCTAGGGTTAGGGTCACCGAGCTGGTGGAACCAGTCCTGGTTTTATAACCTTTTTTAGTGTCTAGCGTGGACCTACCAGGTTTAGCAGCAAGCAAGCAAGCAACACGCGCAAAATGGGGGAAAATCAAAAGTCTGTTGTGGTGCTTTGGATTTGGTTGAAATTTTGGTGCATGATACCTATGGGTGTGAAGTACAACCACACAAAGTTTGAGCAAAAAACTCAACGGTGGCGGCCAGGAACGGGATTCGCAACTGGCGGACCGCAGTTTCAAAAGCTGCAGTTCAGGGCCAAAAAGAGCCATTCTTGGCCCAAAAAAGCCCTGTAACACATTCAAAACGGCCAAACGAAGGGAAGCGGTGGGTACACTCCACATGCGGCTTGACTTCCCCGTGTCAACAAGCTCTTTGCGGCCCTCTAACTCCATAATATGTCCCGGAAATGGCCCAAAAAGGCCCCCAGAAGCTCCAAATGCCGACAGCCACAAACCAAGAATAGGCCATATCTTTGGCTACATGGCTCAAAATGCGATTCCGAGGGCACCTATTCCACCCGCAACCCCCCACTTTTTGTGGTTTCCAACCCTCAGAATTGCCCAAACGGGCGCCTAGACCCCAATGCCTAGGCCCACTAGGCCGCAGCAAGCTGCAAGCTCAAGCCCAAACACGTGGGTGCCCCAATGGGTCAACAGGGTCCAGTAGGGGCAAAAAAATGACTTTTCTCAAAAATGATCCTACACCATGTGCGACACTAAACCAAGTGTTTTTGGACCGTTTTGAGCTTGTGGTGGCCCATTTTGGTCCTCCGAAAATCCCAAAATGCCTTGAAAATGGGCTGTTTTGGGACCAAAAATGGGGCAAAAAGGGGTCAAAACCGCATTTTTCCAAACCTCATCCTAGACCATTTGGGGTGCACAAACGGGTGAAATGAGGGCATTTGGAGCCGATTGTGGGGCATTTTGGCCCCTCGGAAGTCCAAAAAGCCTTGAAAGTGGGCCTCGTGGTGATGGGGTTCACTTGCGAGCTGATTCCACTTTGTCAAGAGCCATCAATGTGTGAATCATTCTTGATGTCCCTCACCAGTCATAGCTGATGTTCCCTCCCCCACCAGCTCGGTCCCAATATTCAGTCTTGATTAGCCCTAGGGTTAGGGTCACCGAGCTGGTGGAACCAGTCTTGGTTTTATAACCTTTTTTAGTGTCTAGCGTGGACCTACCAGGTTTAGCAGCAAGCAAGCAAGCAACACGCGCAAAATGGGGAAAAATCAAAAGTCTGTTGTGGTGCTTTGGATTTGGTTGAAATTTTGGTGCATGATACCTATGGGTGTGAAGTACAACCACACAAAGTTTGAGCAAAAAACTCAACGGTGGCGGCCGGGAACAGGATTCGCAAGTGGCGGACCTGAGTTTCAAAAGCTGCAGTTCAGGGCCAAAAACAGCCATTTTTGGCCCAAAAAAGCACTGTAACACATTCAAAACGGCCAAACGAAGGGAAGCGGTGGTTACACTGCACATGCAGCTTGACTTCCCCGTGTCAACGAGCTCTTTGCGGCCCTCTAACTCCATGATATGTCCCGGAAATGGCCCAAAAAGGCCCCCAGAAGCTCCAAATGCCGACAGCCACAAACCAAGAATAGGCCATATCTTTGGCTACATGGCTCAAAATGCGATTCCGAGGGCACCCACTCCACCCGCAACCCCCCACTTTTTGTGGTTTCCACCCCTCAGAATTGCCCAAACGGACGCCTAGACCCCAATACCTAGGCCCACTAGGCCGCGGCAAGCTGCAAGCTCAAGCCCAAACAGGTGGGTGCCCCAATGGGTCAACAGGGTCCAGTAAGGGCAAAAAGATGACTTTTCTCAAAAATGATCCTACACCATGTGCGACGCTAAAACAAGTGTTTTTGGACCGTTTTGAGCTTGTGGTGGCCCATTTTGGTCCTCCGAAAATCCCAAAATGCCTTGAAAATGGGCTGTTTTGGGACCAAAAATGGGGCAAAAAGGGGTCAAAACCGCATTTTTCCAAACCTCAGTCTAGACCATTTGGGGTGCACAAACGGGTGAAATGAGGGCATTTTGAGCCGATTGTGGGGCATTTTGGCCCCTCGGAAGTCCAAAAAGCCTTGAAAGTGGGCCTCGTGGTGATGGGGTTCACTTGCGAGCTGATTCCACTTTGTCAAGAGCCATCAATGTGTGAATCATTCTTGATGTCCCTCACCAGTCATAGCTGATGTTCCCTCCCCCACCAGCTCGGGACCCAATATTCAGTCTTGATTAGCCCTAGGGTTAGGGTCACTGAGCTGGTGGAACCAGTCTTGGTTTTATAACCTTTTTTAGTGTCTAGCGTGGACCTACCAGGTTTAGCAGCAAGCAAGCAAGCAACACGCGCAAAATGGGGAAAAATCAAAAGTCTGTTGTGGTGCTTTGGATTTGGTTGAAATTTTGGTGCATGATACCTATGGGTGTGAAGTACAACCACACAAAGTTTGAGCAAAAAACTCAACGGTGGCGGCCGGGAACAGGATTCGCAAGTGGCGGACCTGAGTTTCAAAAGCTGCAGTTCAGGGCCAAAAACAGCCATTTTTGGCCCAAAAAAGCACTGTAACACATTCAAAACGGCCAAACGAAGGGAAGCGGTGGGTACACTCCACATGCAGCTTGACTTCCCCGTGTCAACGAGCTCTTTGCGGCCCTCTAACTCCATGATATGTCCCGGAAATGGCCCAAAAAGGCCCCCAGAAGCTCCAAATGCCGACAGCCACAAACCAAGAATAGGCCATATCTTTGGCTACATGGCTCAAAATGCGATTCCGAGGGCACCCACTCCACCCGCAACCCCCCACTTTTTGTGGTTTCCACCCCTCAGAATTGCCCAAACGGACGCCTAGACCCCAATACCTAGGCCCACTAGGCCGCGGCAAGCTGCAAGCTCAAGCCCAAACAGGTGGGTGCCCCAATGGGTCAACAGGGTCCAGTAGGGGCAAAAAGATGACTTTTCTCCAAAATGATCCTACACCATGTGCGACGCTAAAACAAGTGTTTTTGGACCGTTTTGAGCTTGTGGTGGCCCATTTTGGTCCTCCGAAAATCCCAAAATGCCTTGAAAATGGGCTGTTTTGGGACCAAAAATGGGGCAAAAAGGGGTCAAAACCGCATTTTTCCAAACCTCAGTCTAGACCATTTGGGGTGCACAAACGGGTGAAATGAGGGCATTTTGAGCCGATTGTGGGGCATTTTGGCCCCTCGGAAGTCCAAAAAGCCTTGAAAGTGGGCCTCGTGGTGATGGGGTTCACTTGCGAGCTGATTCCACTTTGTCAAGAGCCATCAATGTGTGAATCATTCTTGATGTCCCTCACCAGTCATAGCTGATGTTCCCTCCCCCACCAGCTCGGTCCCAATATTCAGTCTTGATTAGCCCTAGGGTTAGGGTCACCGAGCTGGTGGAACCAGTCTTGGTTTTATAACCTTTTTTAGTGTCTAGCGTGGACCTACCAGGTTTAGCAGCAAGCAAGCAAGCAACACGCGCGAAATGGGGAAAAATCAAAAGTTTGTTGTGGTGCTTTGGATTTGGTTGAAATTTTGGTGCATGATACCTATGGGTGTGAAGTACAACCACACAAAGTTTGAGCAAAAAACTCAACGGTGGCGACCAGGAACAGGATTCGCAAGTGTCGGACCTCAGTTTCAAAAACTGCAGTTCAGGGCCAAAAAGAGCCATTCTTGGCCCAAAAAAGCCCTGTAACACATTCAAAACGGCCAAACGAAGGGAAGCGGTGGGTACACTCCACATGCGGCTTGACTTCCCCGTGTCAACGAGCTCTTTGCGGCCCTCTAACTCCATGATATGTCCCGGAAATGGCCCAAAAAGGCCCCCAGAAGCTCCAAATGCCGACAGCCACAAACCAAGAATAGGCCATATCTTTGGCTACATGGCTCAAAATGCGATTCCGAGGGCACCTACTCCACCCGCAACCCCCCACTTTTTGTGGTTTTCAACCCTGAGAATTGCCCAAACGGACGCCTAGACCCCAATACCTAGGCCCACTAGGCCGCGGCAAGCTGCAAGCTCAAGCCCAAACACGTGGGTGCCCCAATGGGTCAACAGGGTCCTGTAGGGGCAAAAAGATGACTTTTCTCAAAAATGATCCTACACCATGTGCGACGCTAAAACAAGTGTTTTTGGACCGTTTTGAGCTTGTGGTGGCCCATTTTGGTCCTCCGAAAATCCCAAAATGCCTTGAAAATGGGCTGTTTTGGGACCAAAAATGGGGCAAAAAGGGGTCAAAACCGCATTTTTCCAAACCTCATCCTAGACCATTTGGGGTGCACAAACGGGTGAAATGAGGGCATTTGGAGCCGATTGTGGGGCATTTTGGCCCCTCGGAAGTCCAAAAAGCCTTGAAAGTGGGCCTCGTGGTGATGGGGTTCACTTGCCAGCTGATTCCACTTTGTCAACAGCCATCAATGTGTGAATCATTCTTGATGTCCCTCACCAGTCATAGATGATGTTCCCTCCCCCACCAGCTCGGTCCCAATATTCAGTCTTGATTAGCCCTAGGGTTAGGGTCACCGAGCTGGTGGAACCAGTCTTGGTTTTATAACCTTTTTTAGTGTCTAGCGTGGACCTACCAGGTTTAGCAGCAAGCAAGCAAGCAACACGCGCGAAATGGGGAAAAATCAAAAGTCTGTTGTGGTGCTTTGGATTTGGTTGAAATTTTGGTGCATGATACCTATGGGTGTGAAGTACAACCACACAAAGTTTGAGCAAAAAACTCAACGGTGGCGGCCAGGAACGGGATTCGCAACTGGCGGACCTCAGTTTCAAAAACTGCAGTTCAGGGCCAAAAACAGCCATTTTTGGCCCAAAAAAGCACTGGAACACATTCAAAACGGCCAAACGAAGGGAAGCGGTGGGTACACTGCACATGCGGCTTGACTTCCCTGTGTCAACGAGCTCTTTGCGGCCCTCTAACTCCATGATATGTCCCGGAAATGGCCCAAAAAGGCCCCCAGAAGCTCCAAATGCCGACAGCCACAAACCAAGAATAGGCCATATCTTTGGCTACATGGCTCAAAATGCGATTCCGAGGGCACCTATTCCACCCGCAACCCCCCACTTTTTGTGGTTTCCACCCCTCAGAATTGCCCAAACGGGCGCCTAGACCCCAATGCCTAGGCCCACTAGGCCGCGGCAAGCTGCAAGCTCAAGCCCAAACACGTGGGTGCCCCAATGGGTCAACAGGGTCCTGTAGGGGCAAAAAGATGACTTTTCTCAAAAATGATCCTACACCATGTGCGACGCTAAACCAAGTGTTTTTGGACCGTTTTGAGCTTGTGGTGGCCCATTTTGGTCCTCCGAAAATCCCAAAATGCCTTGAAAATGGGCTGTTTTGGGACCAAAAATGGGGCAAAAAGGGGTCAAAACCGCATTTTTCCAAACCTCATCCTAGACCATTTGGGGTGCACAAACGGGTGAAATGAGGGCATTTTGAGCCGATTGTGGGGCATTTTGGCCCCTCAGAAGTCCAAAAAGCCTTGCAAGTGGGCCTCGTGGTGATGGGGTTCACTTGCGAGCTGATTCCACTTTGTCAAGAGCCATCAATGTGTGAATCATTCTTGATGTCCCTCACCAGTCATAGCTGATGTTCCCTCCCCCACCAGCTCGGTCCCAATATTCAGTCTTGATTAGCCCTAGGGTTAGGGTCACCGAGCTGGTGGAACCAGTCTTGGTTTTATAACCTTTTTTAGTGTCTAGCGTGGACCTACCAGGTTTAGCAGCAAGCAAGCAAGCAACACGCGCGAAATGGGGAAAAATCAAAAGTCTGTTGTGGTGCTTTGGATTTGGTTGAAATTTTGGTGCATGATACCACCTATGGGTGTGGAGTACAACCACACAAAGTTTGAGCAAAAAACTCAACGCTGGCGGCCAGGAACGGGATTCGCAAGTGGCGGACCTCAGTTTCAAAAACTGCAGTTCAGGGCCAAAAACAGCCATTTTTGGCCCAAAAAAGCCCTGTAACACATTCAAAACGGCCAAACAAAGGGAAGCGGTGGGTACACTGCACATGCGGCTTGACTTCCCCGTGTCAACGAGCTCTTTGCGGCCCTCTAACTCCATGATATGTCCCGGAAATGGCCCAAAAAGGCCCCCAGAAGCTCCAAATGCCGACAGCCACAAACCAAGAATAGGCCATATCTTTGGCTACATGGCTCAAAATGCGATTCCGAGGGCACCTATTCCACCCGCAACCCCCCACTTTTTGTGGTTTCCACCCCTCAGAATTGCCCAAACGGGCGCCTAGACCCCAATGCCTAGGCCCACTAGGCCGCGGCAAGCTGCAAGCTCAAGCCCAAACACGTGGGTGCCCCAATGGGTCAACAGGGTCCTGTAGGGGCAAAAAGATGACTTTTCTCAAAAATGATCCTACACCATGTGCGACGCTAAACCAAGTGTTTTTGGACCGTTTTGAGCTTGTGGTGGCCCATTTTGGTCCTCCGAAAATCCCAAAATGCCTTGAAAATGGGCTGTTTTGGGACCAAAAATGGGGCAAAAAGGGGTCAAAACCGCATTTTTCCAAACCTCATCCTAGACCATTTGGGGTGCACAAACGGGTGAAATGAGGGCATTTGGAGCCGATTGTGGGGCATTTTGGCCCCTCGGAAGTCCAAAAAGCCTTGAAAGTGGGCCTCGTGGTGATGGGGTTCACTTGCCAGCTGATTCCACTTTGTCAACAGCCATCAATGTGTGAATCATTCTTGATGTCCCTCACCAGTCATAGCTGATGTTCCCTCCCCCACCAGCTCGGTCCCAATATTCAGTCTTGATTAGCCCTAGGGTTAGGGTCACCGAGCTGGTGGAACCAGTCTTGGTTTTATAACCTTTTTTAGTGTCTAGCGTGGACCTACCAGGTTTAGCAGCAAGCAAGCAAGCAACACGCGCGAAATGGGGAAAAATCAAAAGTCTGTTGTGGTGCTTTGGATTTGGTTGAAATTTTGGTGCATGATACCTATGGGTGTGAAGTACAACCACACAAAGTTTGAGCAAAAAACTCAACGGTGGCGGCCAGGAACAGGATTCGCAAGTGGCGGACCTCAGTTTCAAAAGCTGCAGTTCAGGGCCAAAAACAGCCATTTTTGGCCCAAAAAAGCACTGTAACACATTCAAAACGGCCAAACGAAGGGAAGCGGTGGGTACACTGCACATGCGGCTTGACTTCCCCGTGTCAACGAGCTCTTTGCGGCCCTCTAACTCCATGATATGTCCCGGAAATGGCCCAAAAAGGCCCCCAGAAGCTCCAAATGCCGACAGCCACAAACCAAGAATAGGCCATATCTTTGGCTACATGGCTCAAAATGCGATTCCGAGGGCACCTATTCCACCCGCAACCCCCCACTTTTTGTGGTTTCCACCCCTCAGAATTGCCCAAACGGGCGCCTAGACCCCAATGCCTAGGCCCACTAGGCCGCGGCAAGCTGCAAGCTCAAGCCCAAACACGTGGGTGCCCCAATGGGTCAACAGGGTCCTGTAGGGGCAAAAAGATGACTTTTCTCAAAAATGATCCTACACCATGTGCGACGCTAAACCAAGTGTTTTTGGACCGTTTTGAGCTTGTGGTGGCCCATTTTGGTCCTCCGAAAATCCCAAAATGCCTTGAAAATGGGCTGTTTTGGGACCAAAAATGGGGCAAAAAGGTGTCAAAACCGCATTTTTCCAAACCTCATCCTAGACCATTTGGGGTGCACAAACGGGTGAAATGAGGGCATTTGGAGCCGATTGTGGGGCATTTTGGCCCCTCGGAAGTCCAAAAAGCCTTGAAAGTGGGCCTCGTGGTGATGGGGTTCACTTGCCAGCTGATTCCACTTTGTCAACAGCCATCAATGTGTGAATCATTCTTGATGTCCCTCACCAGTCATAGCTGATGTTCCCTCCCCCACCAGCTCGGTCCCAATATTCAGTCTTGATTAGCCCTAGGGTTAGGGTCACCGAGCTGGTGGAACCAGTCTTGGTTTTATAACCTTTTTTAGTGTCTAGCGTGGACCTACCAGGTTTAGCAGCAAGCAAGCAAGCAACACGCGCGAAATGGGGAAAAATCAAAAGTCTGTTGTGGTGCTTTGGATTTGGTTGAAATTTTGGTGCATGATACCTATGGGTGTGAAGTACAACCACACAAAGTTTGAGCAAAAAACTCAACGGTGGCGGCCAGGAACAGGATTCGCAAGTGGCGGACCTCAGTTTCAAAAGCTGCAGTTCAGGGCCAAAAACAGCCATTTTTGGCCCAAAAAAGCACTGTAACACATTCAAAACGGCCAAACGAAGGGAAGCGGTGGGTACACTGCACATGCGGCTTGACTTCCCCGTGTCAACGAGCTCTTTGCGGCCCTCTAACTCCATGATATGTCCCGGAAATGGCCCAAAAAGGCCCCCAGAAGCTCCAAATGCCGACAGCCACAAACCAAGAATAGGCCATATCTTTGGCTACATGGCTCAAAATGCGATTCCGAGGGCACCTATTCCACCCGCAACCCCCCACTTTTTGTGGTTTCCACCCCTCAGAATTGCCCAAACGGGCGCCTAGACCCCAATGCCTAGGCCCACTAGGCCGCGGCAAGCTGCAAGCTCAAGCCCAAACACGTGGGTGCCCCAATGGGTCAACAGGGTCCTGTAGGGGCAAAAAGATGACTTTTCTCAAAAATGATCCTACACCATGTGCGACGCTAAACCAAGTGTTTTTGGACCGTTTTGAGCTTGTGGTGGCCCATTTTGGTCCTCCGAAAATCCCAAAATGCCTTGAAAATGGGCTGTTTTGGGACCAAAAATGGGGCAAAAAGGTGTCAAAACCGCATTTTTCCAAACCTCATCCTAGACCATTTGGGGTGCACAAACGGGTGAAATGAGGGCATTTGGAGCCGATTGTGGGGCATTTTGGCCCCTCGGAAGTCCAAAAAGCCTTGAAAGTGGGCCTCGTGGTGATGGGGTTCACTTGCCAGCTGATTCCACTTTGTCAACAGCCATCAATGTGTGAATCATTCTTGATGTCCCTCACCAGTCATAGCTGATGTTCCCTCCCCCACCAGCTCGGTCCCAATATTCAGTCTTGATTAGCCCTAGGGTTAGGGTCACCGAGCTGGTGGAACCAGTCTTGGTTTTATAACCTTTTTTAGTGTCTAGCGTGGACCTACCAGGTTTAGCAGCAAGCAAGCAAGCAACACGCGCGAAATGGGGAAAAATCAAAAGTCTGTTGTGGTGCTTTGGATTTGGTTGAAATTTTGGTGCATGATACCTATGGGTGTGAAGTACAACCACACAAAGTTTGAGCAAAAAACTCAACGGTGGCGGCCAGGAACAGGATTCGCAAGTGGCGGACCTCAGTTTCAAAAGCTGCAGTTCAGGGCCAAAAACAGCCATTTTTGGCCCAAAAAAGCACTGTAACACATTCAAAACGGCCAAACGAAGGGAAGCGGTGGGTACACTGCACATGCGGCTTGACTTCCCCGTGTCAACGAGCTCTTTGCGGCCCTCTAACTCCATGATATGTCCCGGAAATGGCCCAAAAAGGCCCCCAGAAGCTCCAAATGCCGACAGCCACAAACCAAGAATAGGCCATATCTTTGGCTACATGGCTCAAAATGCGATTCCGAGGGCACCTATTCCACCCGCAACCCCCCACTTTTTGTGGTTTCCACCCCTCAGAATTGCCCAAACGGGCGCCTAGACCCCAATACCTAGGCCCACTAGGCCGCGGCAAGCTGCAAGCTCAAGCCCAAACACGTGGGTGCCCCAATGGGTCAACAGGGTCCTGTAGGGGCAAAAAGATGACTTTTCTCAAAAATGATCCTACACCATGTGCGACGCTAAACCAAGTGTTTTTGGACCGTTTTGAGCTTGTGGTGGTCCATTTTGGTCCTCCGAAAATCCCAAAATGCCTTGAAAATGGGCTGTTTTGGGACCAAAAATGGGGCAAAAAGGGGTCAAAACCGCATTTTTCCAAACCTCATCCTAGACCATTTGGGGTGCACAAACGGGTGAAATGAGGGCATTTGGAGCCGATTGTGGGGCATTTTGGCCCCTCGGAAGTCCAAAAAGCCTTGAAAGTGGGCCTCGTGGTGATGGGGTTCACTTGCCAGCTGATTCCACTTTGTCAAGAGCCATCAATGTGTGAATCATTCTTGATGTCCCTCACCAGTCATAGCTGATGTTCCCTCCCCCACCAGCTCGGTCCCAATATTCAGTCTTGATTAGCCCTAGGGTTAGGGTCACCGAGCTGGTGGAACCAGTCTTGGTTTTATAACCTTTTTTAGTGTCTAGCGTGGACCTACCAGGTTTAGCAGCAAGCAAGCAAGCAACAAGCGCGAAATGGGGGAAAATCAAAAGACTGTTGTGGTGCTTTGGATTTGGTTGAAATTTTGGTGCATGATACCTATGGGTGTGAAGTACAACCACACAAAGTTTGAGCAAAAAACTCAACGGTGGCGGCCAGGAACGGGATTCGCAAGTGGCGGACCTCAGTTTCAAAAACTGCAGTTCTGGGCCAAAAACAGCCATTTTTGGCCCAAAAAAGCCCTGGAACACATTCAAAACGGCCAAACGAAGGGAAGCGGTGGGTACACTGCACATGCGGCTTGACTTCCCCGTGTCAACGAGCTCTTTGCGGCCCTCTAACTCCATGATATGTCCCGGAAATGGCCCAAAAAGGCCCCCAAAAGCTCCAAATGCCGACAGCCACAAACCAAGAATAGGCCATATCTTTGGCTACATGGCTCAAAATGCGATTCCGAGGGCACCTATTCCACCCGCAACCCCCCACTTTTTGTGGTTTCCACCCCTCAGAATTGCCCAAACGGGCGCCTAGACCCCAATGCCTAGGCCCACTAGGCCGCGGCAAGCTGCAAGCTCAAGCCCAAACACGTGGGTGCCCCAATGGGTCAACAGGGTCCTGTAGGGGCAAAAAGATGACTTTTCTCAAAAATGATCCTACACCATGTGCGACGCTAAACCAAGTGTTTTTGGACCGTTTTGAGCTTGTGGTGGCCCATTTTGGTCCTCCGAAAATCCCAAAATGCCTTGAAAATGGGCTGTTTTGGGACCAAAAATGGGGCAAAAAGGGGTCAAAACCGCATTTTTCCAAACCTCATCCTAGACCATTTGGGGTGCACAAACGGGTGAAATGAGGGCATTTGGAGCCGATTGTGGGGCATTTTGGCCCCTCGGAAGTCCAAAAAGCCTTGAAAGTGGGCCTCGTGGTGATGGGGTTCACTTGCCAGCTGATTCCACTTTGTCAAGAGCCATCAATGTGTGAATCATTCTTGATGTCCCTCACCGGTCATAGCTGATGTTCCCTCCCCCACCAGCTCGGGACCCAATATTCAGTCTTGATTAGCCCTAGGGTTAGGGTCACCGAGCTGGTGGAACCAGTCTTGGTTTTATAACCTTTTTTAGTGTCTAGCGTGGACCTACCAGGTTTAGCAGCAAGCAAGCAAGCAGCACGCGCGAAATGGGGAAAAATCAAAAGTCTGTTGTGGTGCTTTGGATTTGGTTGAAATTTTGGTCTTCACCCCGGTGTTCCCAATTGTTCAACCATGAGTCCCTAGCCCCAAATTGGTCTCAGCACATAACCATATGATCCTTGCCCCACATGTGTTGCATGACCCTACCTCACACCCTGCACAATTCAACATGAAGAAGAGCAATACTTTTTTTGAATCAAATATAGTCATGCAGCGTTCGACCACCCGAATGTTCCATCGCCGGTGGCACAGCGGGAAACAAACTCCCTACTGCTGGTACAACCTGTGGAAGTGCACCCTGACACGCTCCATAAGCTCACCCTTCCCCCCTCTCACACTCAAACCATGCCTCCTACAAATGGCCTGAAACTCAACCTTAGTCCACTCATGCAACCTCCCCCTCTCCATTGCACTCAACACCGCCTCATCCACATCATACCGAAACACCAACTGCGTGCCAGGGTTAGAAGAGGTGGAGGGGACAGTTGAGGGGTTAGGAAGGTCAGAAGAGGAGCTACTGGCAACTGCATCTGCCTGCTCCATATCCTCGTCCTCACTGTCTTCGTCCTCACCCTCCAACTCAACCCCATACACATCGCCAATGTCGGCGTCACGTGTCGCCCTCTTGGGGACAACCCACAAATCTCGAATGTCCAACGGAACCTCCGCCTCACCATCCTCTTCCAAAGAAACTGCCAAATCCTTGAAAGCCGCAAACCCAAGCAAACCACCATCTTCCAACTCAACCGCATGCCCTTGCTTCCGTTTGTGTGCACATCACGTTCATCAAACCCTGGACGGCGGCGACCCGTGCCCCCCTAGTCGCTTGAACTTTCTTGCTTGTGGCACAAACCACAGCAAAAAAATCGCAAAAAAAGGTTGCCGTCAACTTGAAGAGGGGGTGTGAAAGTGCATCGAACAAGCCCTGGGCCTTCTCCCTCCGCCCCGGGTCAGCCTCATGACTAATGTACTCGGGCAAGCACCGCCTCAGAGCGGGGGGCAAAATCAGAAGTGGCCCACAAGTGGGCAAATTGGCTACCTCACCCCTGCCGTATCGGGGATCCCCACCGCCTCACAGCGGGGGGCAAAATCAGAAGTGGCCCACAAGTGGGCAAATTGGCTACCTCACCCCTGCCGTATCGGGGAGCCCCACCGCTTCAGAGCAGGGGGCAAAATCAGAAGTGGCCCACAAGTGGGCAAATTGGCTACCTCACCCCTGCCGTATCGCGGAGCCCCACCGCTTCAGAGCGGGGAGGTAAATATCAGAAGTGGTGGCCCAAAGAGGGCGGCGGGGGGGGGGGGGGTAGACATGGCCCGCGTTCGGCCGGGGGAAAAAGGCCTCTAGGGGCTGTCGTTAAGGGCTGTCCTTGACAAAAAAAAAAAATCTCGTCCCTTAAGGACAGCCCTGCCAAAAACAGCCATTTTTGGCCCAAAAAAGCCCTGTAACACATTCAAAACGGCCAAACGAAGGGAAGCGGTGGGTACACTGCACATGCGGCTTGACTTCCCCGTGTCAACGAGCTCTTTGCGGCCCTCTAACTCCATGATATGTCCCGGAAATGGCCCAAAAAGGCCCCCAGAAGCTCCAAATGCCGACAGCCACAAACCAAGAATAGGCCATATCTTTGGCTACATGGCTCAAAATGCGATTCCGAGGGCACCTATTCCACCCGCAACCCCCCACTTTTTGTGGTTTCCACCCCTCAGAATTGCCCAAACGGACGCCTAGACCCCAATACCTAGGCCCACTAGGCCGCGGCAAGCTGCAAGCTCAAGCCCAAACAGGTGGGTGCCCCAATGGGTCAACAGGGTCCTGTAGGGGCAAAAAGATGACTTTTCTCAAAAATGATCCTACACCATGTGCGACGCTAAACCAAGTGTTTTTGGACCGTTTTGAGCTTGTGGTGGCCCATTTTGGTCCTCCGAAAATCCCAAAATGCCTTGAAAATGGGCTGTTTTGGGACCAAAAATGGGGCAAAAAGGGGTCAAAACCGCATTTTTCCAAACCTCATCCTAGACCATTTGGGGTGCACAAACGGGTGAAATGAGGGCATTTTGAGCCGATTGTGGGGCATTTTGGCCCCTCGGAAGTCCAAAAAGCCTTGAAAGTGGGCCTCGTGGTGATGGGGTTCACTTGCCAGCTGATTCCACTTTGTCAACAGCCATCAATGTGTGAATCATTCTTGATGTCCCTCACCAGTCATAGCTGATGTTCCCTCCCCCACCAGCTCGGTCCCAATATTCAATCTTGATTAGCCCTAGGGTTAGGGTCACCGAGCTGGTGGAACCAGTCTTGGTTTTATAACCTTTTTTAGTGTCTAGCGTGGACCTACCAGGTTTAGCAGCAAGCAAGCAAGCAGCACGCGCGAAATGGGGAAAAATCAAAAGTCTGTTGTGGTGCTTTGGATTTGGTTGAAATTTCGGTCTTCACCCCGGTGTTCCCAATTGTTCAACCATGAGTCCCTAGCCCCAAATTGGTCTCAGCACATAACCATATGATCCTTGCCCCACATGTGTTGCATGACCCTACCTCACACCCTGCACAATTCAACATGAAGAAGAGCAATACTTTTTTTGAATCAAATATAGTCATGCAGCGTTCGACCACCCGAATGTTCCATCGCCGGTGGCACGGCGGGAAACAAACTCCCTACTGCTGGTACAACCTGTGGAAGTGCACCCTGACACGCTCCATAAGCTCACCCTTCCCCCCTCTCACACTCAAACCATGCCTCCTACAAATGGCCTGAAACTCAACCTTAGTCCACTCATGCAACCTCCCCCTCTCCATTGCACTCAACACCGCCTCATCCACATCATACCGAAACACCAACTGCGTGCCAGGGTTAGAAGAGGTGGAGGGGACAGTTGAGGGGTTAGGAAGGTCAGAAGAGGAGCTACTGGCAACTGCATCTGCCTGCTCCATATCCTCGTCCTCACTGTCTTCGTCCTCACCCTCCAACTCAACCCCATACACATCGCCAATGTCGGCGTCACGTGTCGCCCTCTTGGGGACAACCCACAAATCTCGAATGTCCAACGGAACCTCCGCCTCACCATCCTCTTCCAAAGAAACTGCCAAATCCTTGAAAGCCGCAAACCCAAGCAAACCACCATCTTCCAACTCAACCGCATGCCCTTGCTTCCGTTTGTGTGCACATCACGTTCATCAAACCCTGGACGGCGGCGACCCGTGCCCCCCTAGTCGCTTGAACTTTCTTGCTTGTGGCACAAACCACAGCAAAAAAATCGCAAAAAAAGGTTGCCGTCAACTTGAAGAGGGGGTGTGAAAGTGCATCGAACAAGCCCTGGGCCTTCTCCCTCCGCCCCGGGTCAGCCTCATGACTAATGTACTCGGGCAAGCACCGCCTCAGAGCGGGGGGCAAAATCAGAAGTGGCCCACAAGTGGGCAAATTGGCTACCTCACCCCTGCCGTATCGGGGATCCCCACCGCCTCACAGCGGGGGGCAAAATCAGAAGTGGCCCACAAGTGTGCAAATTGGCTACCTCACCCCTGCCGTATCGGGGAGCCCCACCGCTTCAGAGCAGGGGGCAAAATCAGAAGTGGCCCACAAGTGGGCAAATTGGCTACCTCACCCCTGCCGTATCGCGGAGCCCCACCGCTTCAGAGCGGGGGGCAAAATCAGAAGTGGTGGCCCAAAGAGGGCGGCGGGGGGGGGGGGGGGGGTAGACATGGCCCGCGTTCGGCCGGGGGAAAAAGGCCTCTAGAGGCTGTCGTTAAGGGCTGTCCTTGACAAAAAAAAAAATCCCGGCCCTTAAGGACAGCCCTGCCAAAAACAGCCATTTTTGGCCCAAAAAAGCCCTGGAACACATTCAAAACGGCCAAACGAAGGGAAGCGGTGGGTACACTCCACATGCAGCTTGACTTCCCCGTGTCAACGAGCTCTTTGCGGCCCTCTAACTCCATGATATGTCCCGGAAATGGCCCAAAAAGGCCCCCAGAAGCTCCAAATGCCGACAGCCACAAACCAAGAATAGGCCATATCTTTGGCTACATGGCTCAAAATGCGATTCCGAGGGCACCTATTCCACCCGCAACCCCCGACTTTTTGTGGTTTCCACCCCTCAGAATTGCCCAAACGGACGCCTGGACCCCAATACCTAGGCCCACTAGGCCGCGGCAAGCTGCAAGCTCAAGCCCAAACAGGTGGGTGCCCCAATGGGTCAACAGGGTCCTGTAGGGGCAAAAAGATGACTTTTCTCAAAAATGATCCTACACCATGTGCGACGCTAAACCAAGTGTTTTTGGACCGTTTTGAGCTTGTGGTGGCCCATTTTGGTCCTCCGAAAATCCCAAAATGCCTTGAAAATGGGCTGTTTTGGGACCAAAAATGGGGCAAAAAGGGGTCAAAACCGCATTTTTCCAAACCTCATCCTAGACCATTTGGGGTGCACAAACGGGTGAGATGAGGGCATTTGGAGCCGATTGTGGGGCATTTTGGCCCCTCGGAAGTCCAAAAAGCCTTGAAAGTGGGCCTCGTGGTGATGGGGTTCACTTGCCAGCTGATTCCACTTTGTCAACAGCCATCAATGTGTGAATCATTCTTGATGTCCCTCACCAGTCATAGCTGATGTTCCCTCCCCCACCAGCTCGGTCCCAATATTCAATCTTGATTAGCCCTAGGGTTAGGGTCACCGAGCTGGTGGAACCAGTCTTGGTTTTATAACCTTTTTTAGTGTCTAGCGTGGACCTACCAGGTTTAGCAGCAAGCAAGCAAGCAGCACGCGCGAAATGCGGAAAAATCAAAAGCCTGCTGTGGTGCTTTGGATTTGGTTGAAATTTTGGTGCATGATACCTATGGGTGTGAAGTACAACCACACAAAGTTTGAGCAAAAAACTCAATGGTGGCGGCCAGGAACGGGATTCGCAAGTGGCGGACCTCAGTTTCAAAAACTGCAGTTTAGGGCCAAAAGCAGCCATTTTTGGCCCAAAAAAGCCCCGGAACACATTCAAAACGGCCAAACGAAGGGAAGCGGTGGGTACACTCCACATGCAGCTTGACTTCCCCGTGTCAACGAGCTCTTTGCGGCCCTCTAACTCCATGATATGTCCCGGAAATGGCCCAAAAAGGCCCCCAAAAGCTCCAAATGCCGACAGCCACAAACCAAGCATAGGCCATATCTTTGGCTACATGGCTTAAAAACGATTCCGAGGGCACCCACTCCACCCGCAACCCCCCTCTTTTTGTGGTTTCCACCCCTCAGAATTGCCCAAACGGGCGCCTAGACCCCAATACCTAGGCCCACTAGGCCGCGGCAAGCTGCAAGCTCAAGCCCAAACAGCAGGGTGCCCCAATGGGTCAACAGGGTCCTGTAGGGGCAAAAAGATGACTTTTCTAAAAAAGGATCCTACACCATGTGCGACGCTAAACCAAGTGTTTTTGGACCGTTTTGAGCTTGTGGTGGCCCATTTTGGTCCTCCGAAAATCCCAAAATGCCTTGAAAATGAGCTATTTTGGGACCAAAAATGGGGCAAAAAGGGGTCAAAACCGCATTTTTCCAAACCTCATCCTAGACCATTTGGGGTGCACAAACGGGTGAAATGAGGGCATTTGGAGCCGATTGTGGAGCATTTTGGCCCCTCGGAAGTCCAAAAAGCCTTGAAAGTGGGCCTCGTGGTGATGGGGTTCACTTGCCAGCTGATTCCACTTTGTCAAGAGCCATCAATGTGTGAATCATTCTTGATGTCCCTCACCAGTCATAGCTGATGTTCCCTCCCCCACCAGCTCGGTCCCAATATTCAGTCTTGATTAGCCCTAGGGTTAGGGTCACCGAGCTGGTGGAACCAGTCTTGGTTTTATAACCTTTTTTAGTGTCTAGCGTGGACCTACCAGGTTTAGCAGCAAGCAAGCAAGCAGCACGCGCGAAATGCGGAAAAATCAAAAGCCTGCTGTGGTGCTTTGGATTTGGTTGAAATTTTGGTGCATGATACCTATGGGTGTGAAGTACAACCACACAAAGTTTGAGCAAAAAACTCAATGGTGGCGGCCAGGAACGGGATTCGCAAGTGGCGGACCTCAGTTTCAAAAACTGCAGTTTAGGGCCAAAAACAGCCATTTTTGGCCCAAAAAAGCCCTGTAACACATTCAAAACGGCCAAACGAAGGGAAGCGGTGGGTACACTCCACATGCAGCTTGACTTCCCCCTGTCAACGAGCTCTTTGCGGCCCTCTAACTCCATGATATGTCCCGGAAATGGCCCAAAAAGGCCCCCAAAAGCTCCAAATGCCGACAGCCACAAACCAAGCATAGGCCATATCTTTGGCTACATGGCTTAAAAACGATTCCGAGGGCACCCACTCCACCCGCAACCCCCCTCTTTTTGTGGTTTCCACCCCTCAGAATTGCCCAAACGGGCGCCTAGACCCCAATACCTAGGCCCACTAGGCCGCGGCAAGCTGCAAGCTCAAGCCCAAACAGCAGGGTGCCCCAATGGGTCAACAGGGTCCTGTAGGGGCAAAAAGATGACTTTTCTAAAAAAGGATCCTACACCATGTGCGACGCTAAACCAAGTGTTTTTGGACCGTTTTGAGCTTGTGGTGGCCCATTTTGGTCCTCCGAAAATCCCAAAATGCCTTGAAAATGAGCTATTTTGGGACCAAAAATGGGGCAAAAAGGGGTCAAAACCGCATTTTTCCAAACCTCATCCTAGACCATTTGGGGTGCACAAACGGGTGAAATGAGGGCATTTTGAGCCGATTGTGGAGCATTTTGGCCCCTCGGAAGTCCAAAAAGCCTTGAAAGTGGGCCTCGTGGTGATGGGGTTCACTTGCCAGCTGATTCCACTTTGTCAAGAGCCATCAATGTGTGAATCATTCTTGATGTCCCTCACCAGTCATAGCTGATGTTCCCTCCCCCACCAGCTCGGTCCCAATATTCAGTCTTGATTAGCCCTAGGGTTAGGGTCACCGAGCTGGTGGAACCAGTCTTGGTTTTATAACCTTTTTTAGTGTCTAGCGTGGACCTACCAGGTTTAGCAGCAAGCAAGCAAGCAGCAAGCGCGAAATGGGGGAAAATCAAAAGTCTGTTGTGGTGCTTTGGATTTGGTTGAAATTTTGGTGCATGATACCTATGGGTGTGAAGTACAACCACACAAAGTTTGAGCAAAAAACTCAACGGTGGCGGCCGGGAACGGGATTCGCAACTGGCGGACCTCAGTTTCAAAAGCTGCAGTTCAGGGCCAAAAACAGCCATTTTTGGCCCAAAAAAGCCCTGGAACACATTCAAAACGGCCAAACGAAGGGAAGCGGTGGGTACACTCCACATGCAGCTTGACTTCCCCGTGTCAACGAGCTCTTTGCGGCCCTCTAACTCCATGATATGTCCCGGAAATGGCCCATAAAGGCCCCCAGAAGCTCCAAATGCCGACAGCCACAAACCAAGCATAGGCCATATCTTTGGCTACATGGCTCAAAATGCGATTCCGAGGGCACCCACTCCACCCGCAACCCCCCACTTTTTGTGGTTTCCACCCCTCAGAATTGCCCAAACGGGCGCCTAGACCCCAATACCTAGGCCCACTAGGCCGCGGCAAGCTGCAAGCTCAAGCCCAAACACGTGGGTGCCCCAATGGGTCAACAGGGTCCTGTAGGGGCAAAAAGATGACTTTTCTCAAAAATGATCCTACACCATGTGCGACGCTAAACCAAGTGTTTTTGGACCGTTTGGAGCTTGTGGTGGCCCATTTTGGTCCTCCGAAAATCCCAAAATGCCTTGAAAATGGGCTGTTTTGGGACCAAAAATGGGGCAAAAAGGGGTCAAAACCGCATTTTTCCAAACCTCATCCTAGACCATTTGGGGTGCACAAACGGGTGAAATGAGGGCATTTTGAGCCGATTGTGGAGCATTTTGGCCCCTCGGAAGTCCAAAAAGCCTTGAAAGTGGACCTCGTGGTGATGGGGTTCACTTGCGAGCTGATTCCACTTTGTCAAGAGCCATCAATGTGTGAATCATTCTTGATGTCCCTCACCAGTCATAGCTGATGTTCCCTCCCCCACCAGCTCGGTCCCAATATTCAGTCTTGATTAGCCCTAGGGTTAGGGTCACCGAGCTGGTGGAACCAGTCTTGGTTTTATAACCTTTTTTAGTGTCTAGCGTGGACCTACCAGGTTTAGCAGCAAGCAAGCAAGCAGCACGCGCGAAATGGGGAAAAATCAAAAGTCTGTTGTGGTGCTTTGGATTTGGTTGAGAGTTTGGTGCATGATACCTATGGGTGTGAAGTACAACCACACAAAGTTTGAGCAAAAAACTCAACGGTGGCGGCCGGTAACGGGATTCGCAAGTGGCGGACCTCAGTTTCAAAAGCTGCAGTTCAGGGCCAAAAACAGCCATTTTTGGCCCAAAAAAGCCCTGGAACACATTCAAAGCGGCCAAACGAAGGGAAGCGGTGGGTACACTACACATGCAGCTTGACTTCCCCGTGTCAACGAGCTCTTTGCGGCCCTCTAACTCCATGATATGTCCCGGAAATGGCCCAAAAAGGCCCCCAGAAGCTCCAAATGCCGACAGCCACAAACCAAGAATAGGCCATATCTTTGGCTACATGGCTCAAAATGCGATTCCGAGGGCACCCACTCCACCCGCAACCCCCCCCCGTTTTTTGTGGTGTCCACCCCTCAGAATTGCCCAAACGGACGCCTAGACCCCAATACCTAGGCCCACTAGGCCGCGGCAAGCTGCAAGCTCAAGCCCAAACAGGTGGGTGCCCCAATGGGTCAACAGGGTCCTGTAGGGGCAAAAAGATGACTTTTCTCAAAAATGATCCTACACCATGTGCGACGCTAAACCAAGTGTTTTTGGGCCGTTTTGAGCTTGTGGTGGCCCATTTTGGTCCTCCGAAAATCCCAAAATGCCTTGAAAATGGGCTGTTTTGGGACCAAAATTGGGGCAAAAAGGGGTCAAAACCGCATTTTTCCAAACCTCATCCTAGACCATTTGGGGTGCACAAACGGGTGAAATGAGGGCATTTTGAGCCGATTGTGGGGCATTTTGGCCCCTCGGAAGTGCAAAAAGCCTTGAAAGTGGGCCTCGTGGTGATGGGGTTCACTTGCGAGCTAATTCCACGTTGTCAAGAGCCATCAATGTGTGAATCATTCTTGATGTCCCTCACCAGTCATAGCTGATGTTCCCTCCCCCACCAGCTTGTACCCTTCGTGAACGGCCGTTAAGTGGCCGTTTGAATAATTGCGTGAATTTCACGTGAATTTACCCAAAATTTGAGGTTTTTGGGGGAAAATGCCATATTCTTGGTTCGCTTCAAGGGCTTTGAGGGGCCAAAATTCCTCCCCTAGCTTTGTTACGCATCATCCAATGAAAGTCCCGCCCCAAAAGCATGCATCATGACCGCACCGTGCCCAAAACGAGAGGTGCCGGAACCCGGCAAGCCTGTAGCCGATTCACAGCCGTGAATTCACGTGAATTCACGTGAAATTCGTACGAATTTCGTACGAATTTCGTACCAATTTCACGTGAATTCACGTGAATTCACGTGAATTTGCACAAATGTTACCCGTGTGCACCCCCTGATTTGTCCTCACACCCCTAGTAAGCCCCCCAGCATGCACCCCGGTCACAGGCAACAATGGTCTGGGTTCGTAAGGTCATCTCATGTCCGTCTCTTGCGGCACCGGAACCGCCGCTGTAGAGTCTGAAGGTGCTGCATGTCGGTTAGAAGCCGTCTTCTTGTGCGGCTTGCATACGTTTGTACACTTATGGGCCCTTGCCCATGTTGAGCCCTTTTGGTCGCATCCCACCCATGCAACCAAAGGCTATCGTCAATGGTGTGGTTGTCCACAACCACTTGCACCCCTAGTCTCCCCCGGAGGAGGCTTAGGCCCCCGCTGTTGCGCAACATGCGCTTCAGCCTCCGGTGACTTCCCTCCATGGCAAAGCAGGAGAACTTTGACAAGATTCTCCACTTCTTTGCAAAATAATACATGTGTTCGATCCAAAGATGCGTCCACAGAAGTTTGCCCCACTGGAGCTCATTGTGGGCAGCGCCCATGGCTATGCTATGGTTCCGGAGCCGCCCCAAGTCGGCCCCGGAGAACCATGCGGAACGCCACGCGTATACACACATGCTTGCAAAATTCTCCCACCACGTTTTGCACACCGACTCCCAACTTTTTCCCCCTACTTGATGCTGCCTGACACTAGGCTGCTCTAGGCAAGCATCTATTATCTTCTCCCAACCCTTATTGCGCATGAAATGGATGGCAGCAGCACACTCCATCCTCACCTTCCCCTTGCTGTTTGCCTTGTCATTATTTAATGAGGCACGGGTGCAAGTTCGTGCAGCAAGCCGTGCCTCATCTAAAACCGGTTGCAGCATGGTGCGTGCCACAGTGGCCGGTGCCTTCCCTGTCAATTGTACAACTAGGTCCCGTGTCCCGTTGACTGCACACAACAGGACACGAAGGACCCCATGGAGGCCATAATCAGGCACTCGCCTATCACTCATAATGGTCCTATATATAGCACTTATGGCAACGGCTGGTTCCCAGTTGCCGTCTATCGCACTTGCTGTGCCAAAGGTAGCAAGGCACAGAGCACGGTTACGCATGCAGACCCAACACACAGTGGCACCAGGGGATTGTGCCTTCCAGTTTTGGCAGCCCGCCATGAGCACCTGTGCCTTACCATCTGCACACAGAAAAAAAAGGGACTACCTATCGTTCCCTGCCGTATCCTTAAAACTTACGGTTGCGGCCTTGCGCAACTTATCATCAAAATCAATTTCCTGGGAGGCCGTGTAGAGGGTGTCCCACTTTTCACTGCCCCCTAGTAGCCACCAACTAGATAGTTGGTTGGGGCTGGCGGTGCCACCAAGCGTGCAATGGACGTACGAGGCCTCATGCCTAGATGTACCGTCCACCGCAATAGGCAACCAATGCAGCCGTCGGTCCCCGGGGTGCATGATGGCCGAGGGTGGTGGTGGTCGACACTTGAATAGGTGGGCGATGCGGTCAGGTAGGTAGCAGGCCGCACCATTGATGGCCGTGTCGTCACCCGTATAGGCAGTAAACGCCCGGGACTCCGGCAACGCTAGCTGCCGGAGCATGCCGTACACCTGGTCCCATACCACACCGTACGTCATGCTCCCCACCAGGTACCGGGACTCTGTCCTAGAGAGGTGCAATGACCGGATCCTCCACACGGCCATAATCAACCTCTCCTCCTGGGTGGGCTCGGGCTGGACGGTGGCTACAATTCTTGTTTCGGGGGTAAGCACTATTTGCCCCGTGTCGGGCAGGTACTTGACGGTGTAGGGTGCTGCAAGCTCCTTGGTAACAACCTCCTGGAGCTCTTGTAGGCGCCGCCGTCGTGTACGATCCGCTACCAGATGGAATGGCTCCTTGGGCCGTGGCATGATGTGAGATACAGGACCTGTTGAATGGGCAGGCAGTCATCGCAAAGTTTCTACCATCCCCCTGCCGCAGACCACTCCCTCTACTGTGATTCGCATGCAATTAAAAGAAATTCACATAGATTCGCACGAAATTCGTACGAAATTCGTACGAATTTCGTACGAATTTCGTACGAATTTCACATGAATAGAAATGTGTGAATATTCTGAAAATGTGAAATTCGTACGAAATTCGTACGAAATTCGTACGAATTTCGTACGAATTTCATGCGAATTTCACATGACTGTCACAGAATTTCTGCCAAAGCCTCATCCTTGTGCCCTCGTTGACCCTCACAAAGCAAGCTCAGGATGGTGCTCATGCTGTCATTGTCATTGTCATTGTCTCATGCTGTCATTCCGGCTGTCACTCAGCCAGCAGTGTAATATACAAACAGTTCCGCAGAAAGGAATCGCAAATTAACAGGTTAACAGGTTAACAGGTCAGGGGGCACATCAGGTCAGGGGGTAATGTACAAACAGTGCTGCAGAAAATTTCGCACAGTGGGGGGGGAGTACCCCACATATCGGTCAAACTGCCCATGCTTTGGGGGGGGGGGGGGCAGGATAACATTCGTCGTGGTTAGAACGTCGTGGTTAGAAAGGACAGGTGCTCCGGAGGGTACCTACGCACCCCCCCCCCCCCCCCCCCGGGAGCAGAGCTCCGGCTAGCGGAGCCCTGGGAGCTGTGCTCCGCCACCGCCTCCACAAAGGAGCGGTCCATGGCCGCCGACGTGAGGGGGTGGGGGGGGTACTGCCGGCGCACTTCCTCCAGTGCGGCAGTCACCTTGGGGGCGTCCGGGGCCACGCTGTCCACATCGACCTGCTGGCCACTGGCCATCATGGCCATCCGCAGGCCGGTGGACACTGCGTACATCTGGCCGGCGCATGCCTCGGCCTGGGCATGCCAGGCCTGTGCGCCGGCCAGGAGGTACCGGACGTCGGCAGCACTGGCCCCCCCCCTGTCACCCGGGGGGGCGGGGGCCTCGGCACCCTCAGCCCTCTCCACTGCCTCTGCTGGCTGTGCCGCTGGCTTTGCCTTGCGCAACGTCGCCACGTCACGCTCCAGGGTCTTCACCTTGGTGGCCAGCCGGTCACGCTCCCTGGTGACGTCCGCCAACCGCGACTCGCAGTCCCGCCTGTCCTCGTGGACCCTGGACAGACGGGCCTCGAGGTCGCGGTTGGCGGCCTCCGCGCTGATGGCGCGTGCCTCCCACGCCCCCGCCCGCTGCTGGTCCACCCACTCCTGCACCACCCCCCTCTGCCCCCGCCCCCCCAACGGCTCCGCCTGCTCCGCCCGCCCTGCCCGCTCCCCCGGGGTGGCCGTACGCGGGGCTTTAGGGGGGGGGGTGGGGCCCGTGTCCCCTTCGGGGCGCCCTTTCCGCTTGCGCGTGGGGGGGGGTTCGTCCTCCTCGACGTCAATGACGTCAGCCACCACCCCCTTCCGCTGCCTCCCCACATGGACGCGCATGGCAACCCATGCCACGTCCACCCACTCCGGCCTCCGCTGCTCCCAACCCGTGAGCACATTCAGCCCACAAATCCCTGCCGTCGTCACCATCCCCCCCTCCCCGATCCCCGACACCCCCGTCTGCACCCGCCAGTGCCCACTCACAAGCCGGTAGGCAAACATGCCCACCAGCTCCTGCCCCGCAGGCAGGTTGGACCCCCCCGGAGCAGAATGGGGCAGGGGAAGGAGATGCGGAGGGTGCCCTGCACCCCCCGCGACTCCAACTCCATGTCCCACACGGCACTGAGGTGCCGCTGCCGCCCATCCGGCCCGGGCGGCAACTGCTGGGTCCAGGCCGGATCCGGCTGCCTGGCGGCCAGGGTGACCCGGTCCAGGGGGGGGTCGGTGTGGGCCTCGCCCAGCTCGTCGCGGGACGGCTGGGGCACCACCACCTCGCGCGCCATATGCCCCCTGGCGGTGCTGGCCTCGCTGCCTCCCGAACGCCGAGAGCGCTGCGACCCCACACTGCGCACACTGCCGGCCTCGCTTGGTGCCCGTCCACCGCCGGTGCCTGCGGGCTGGGCGCCACCGGGGCCTTCGGCGGGCTCGGCGTGCTCCTCAGGCAATCGGGGCCGGGGCTTGTATTGGCGCCTGGTGTGGTGCCGAATATCCGGCGACCAAGCGGTGAACGGGACCTGCATGCAGATGTGGGGAGGTGTGCAAGGCAAAAATTGAGAAAAGGGGAGTGGACACGGGGCAATGGAAGAGCAAAAGGAGCAAATTGGACGAAATTCACAGAAATTCGTACGAAATTCGGACGAAATTCGTACGAATTTCGTACGAATTTCGTACGAATTTCATATCTCGAGAAAATTCACACAAATTTATTCACGTGAAATTCGTACGAATTTCGTACGAATTTCACGTGAATTTCGTCCAATTTTTGCAAATACACAAAGCAAACACACAAGCAAGCACACCTTGCAGTCGCATGGGCAGGTGATGCTCCATGCCCCGGTCCTCGCGCACTTGGGCGACCGCCACGCTGGGACCGTGTTCACCAGGTGCCACAGCGTGGTCGGCCGACCCGGGGGGGCAATGCCGGACAAGGCGAAGTGGATCTCCGACTCCGCGTCGACATCGCCCCCCTTCACGACCTCAAGCTGGTGCACGCTGCCCAGGAACAACAGCATGCACTGGGGGCCGACCTCGATGACGGCGAGGTCGGCGGCCGGGGCCGACCGGGAGATGAAGGTGGGGTGGAAGGGGCAGGTGGGGGGGCCTGCCGGGAGCGTCTGCGGGGCGTCGGCGAACAGGGCCTGGGCAGCCTCCCCCTCCCACAACCCCACCCTCGCAACCGCCCCCTTCCCCACCCACAACACCTGATCCACGCTGGGGAGGTCCCAGCTGGACAAATCCCCAGCAACGTCCAGGGCCTCCTTGGGGGGGATGGCGTCCAAGTGTGTGGTGTTGGCCTGGTGGTGTTTGTGTCGGGGGTCGGGGGTCCACAAGTTAAAAAGAGCCCCCTGCAGCCCATCCTTGGAGTCGGGGTGGGCAGGCAATCCATGATGGCGGCTGGTGGCCACCATCAGCAGCATGTCCCCCCGATGCAGCTGAATGGTGTCCCAGCGCGCCTCCCCTGCCTCCCCCAGGGCCGTCCCCGCCTGCACCGCCACCTGGTAGTCCTCTGACAAGCAGAGGAAGCTACTCAGGTGGCAGTCCCCCACCGCCATGTCGCTGGGGGGGAGGACGTCGGGGTGGGTGGTCACGTCGGTGTGGGGGAGCTGCGGCCCACTCCCCACACTGGCCACAATGACGTTGCCCGGCGTCATTGGGTGGAGGTCCCCAACCCCAGGGACACTTTCGGTGAGGTGGGGGTGGAACTTCTTGAAGAGAGGCCCCCCCACCCCCGACCCCAAGGTGCTCTTGCTTTGCCACCGGCGGGGGAGCTCGGGATCCTTGGCCTGCTCCTCACTCCGCGCGGCGTTGAAAAGGAGCTCAAAATTTTTTGCGACGACTTTTTCGTCGCCGCTGCCCCACGCCTTCATCACCTTGTTCCACCCCACCTCACAATCCCGTGCCTCCACAAGCCTCCGAAGCACAATGTAGCCGTTCCCATCAACAAAGTTGAGGGGCGGCTGAGAGGGGCCAACCCTGTCGGGGGCGGGGTCAGGGCTGCCCGTCACCCCATGAGGAGGGTCGGGAAGGGGTTCGGTGCGGAGGGGGGGTTCACTCGAAATGAAGGGGGGGGGCGCATGAGGCACCACGGTACCATTGCAAAGAAGTTGTGCTATAGAAGGTGGGGTGGGTGACGTCGGGGACGTGCACCTGGGGGGGGATGGTGGGATGGAAAGGGGCGATGCCCAAATCATCCCACCACCGGGGGTTGGCAAGATGCCAAGAAAAGGGGAAAAAAGAGTGGTCTGCTGGTGCACCTACAGAAAGATCCTGCAGGCACACCATATCGCAGTTGGGGGGGGTGTGGACAAGGTTAGCGGTGGGGTACACCTGGACGTGGGCGTCCTTAGGCTTCCCCACAGGGTTATTCCTCATCGAGTTGAGGAGCTGGTCAACACTGGAGGGGAGAGGGGTCAGATGGAGAAATTTGAGGGTGGGGAGTTGGTGGCGCAGTTCCCTCCACAGGGTTGTGGCCCATCCCCTCCCCCCGAGGTAGCTGTTGCGGGTGGGGCTGCGCATGTCGATGTGGATGACATCGGGGGAGGGGTCGAAGGAGGCTGCCCAGCCCACAATGGCATCCACCCCCAGTGCCTCCGACTCGTACGTTGCCTCCTCCAATTGATGGTGGGCAACGGGGAGGGCTTGGTAGTGGGCGAGGGTGTCGGCTGCGGGGTCGGGGCGCGAGGCCAGGCTGGCGAGCTGAAACATAGTCTGCTGCGACATTGTCAAAGAGAATGCGAAGAAAGGCTTTGAGAGCTGTGGGAAAGCGAAACAGTGGAAATGAGGGTAAATTCGTACGAAATTCGTACGAAATTCGTACGAATTTCGTACGAATTTCGTACGAATTTCACATGCTGTGAATCTGTGAATCTAGCGTGAATTTTTGCGTGAATTTAGGTGCGTGAATCTCACATTCACGTGAATCTCACCAAATCTGTTAAACCATGCGGGGACTTTAAACCTCTAAATTGCACCAATTTGTTGCATCTTACTTTGGGCGAAGGTAGCACGACAAAAGCACACGATAGCACCAAGTTACGAGCAAAACACGGCAAAATTGGGTGAAATTCACGGTACCGTGAATCTCGGATTCAAACGGCCGGTTCACGAAGGGTACACTCGGTCCCAATATTCAATCTTGATTAGCCCTAGGGTTAGGGTCACCGAGCTGGTGGAACCAATCTTGGTTTTATAACCTTTTTTAGTGTCTAGCGTGGACCTACCAGGTTTAGCAGCAAGCAAGCAAGCAGCACGCGCGAAATGCGGAAAAATCAAAAGTCTTTTGTGGTGCTTTGGATTTGGTTGAAATTTTGGTGCATGATACCTATGGGTGTGAAGTACAACCACACAAAGTTTGAGCAAAAAACTCAACGCTGGCGGGAACGTGATTCGCAAGTGGCGGACCTCAGTTTCAAAAGCTGCAGTTCAGGGCCAAAAACACCCATTTTTGGCCCAAAAAAGCCCTGGAACACATTCAAAACGGCCAAACGAAGGGAAGCGGTGGGTACACTACACATGCAGCTTGACGTCCCCGTGTCAACGAGCTCTTTGCGGCCCTCTAACTCCATGATATGTCCCGGAAATGGCCCATAAAGGCCCCCAGAAGCTCCAAATGCCGACAGCCACAAACCAAGAATAGGCCAGATCTTTGGCTACATGGCTCAAAATGCGATTCCGAGGGCACCCACTCCACCCGCAACCCCCCACTTTTTGTGGTTTCCACCCCTCAGAATTGCCCAAACGGGCGCCTAGACCCCAATACCTAGGCCCACTAGGCCGCGGCAAGCTGCAAGCTCAAGCCCAAACAGGTGGGTGCCCCAATGGGGGAGGGAACATCAGCTATGACTGGTGAGGGACATCAAGAATGATTCACACATTGATGGCTCTTGACAAAGTGGAATCAGATCGCAAGTGAACCCCATCACCACGAGGCCCACTTTCAAGGCTTTTTGGACTTCCGAGGGGCCAAAATGCCCCACAATCGGCTCCAAATGCCCTCATTTCACCCGTTTGTGCACCCCAAATGGTCTAGGATGAGGTTTGGAAAAATGCGGTTTTGACCCCTTTTTGCCCCATTTTTGGTCCCAAAACAGCCCATTTTCAAGGCATTTTGGGATTTTCGGAGGACCAAAATGGGCCACCACAAGCTCAAAACGGTCCAAAAACACTTGGTTTAGCGTCGCACATGGTGTAGGATCATTTTTGAGAAAAGTCATTTTTTTGACCCTACAGGACCCCCAGCTCGGTCCCAATATTCAGTCTTGATTAGCCCTAGGGTTAGGGTCACTGAGCTGGTGGAACCAATCTTGGTTTTATAACCTTTTTTAGTGTCTAGCGTGGACCTACCACGTTTAGCAGCAAGCAAGCAAGCAACACGCGCGAAATGGGGAAAAATCAAAAGTCTGTTGTGGTGCTTTGGATTTGGTTGAAATTTTGGTGCATGATACCTATGGGTGTGAAGTACAACCACACAAAAGTTGAGCAAAAAACTCAACGGTGGCGGCCAGGAACGGGATTCGCAAGTGGCGGACCTCAGTTTCAAAACCTGCACTTCAGGGCCAAAAACAGCCATTTTTGACCCAAAAAAGCCCTGGAACACATTCAAAACGGCCAAACGAAGGGAAGCGGTGGGTACACTCCACATGCAGCTTGACTTCCCCGTGTCAACAAGCTCTTTGCGGCCCTCTAAGTCCATGATATGTCCCGGAAATGGCCCAAAAAGGCCCCCAGAAGCTCCAAATGCCGACAGCCACAAACCAAGAATAGGCCATATCTTTGGCTACATGGCTCAAAATGCGATTCCGAGGGCACCCACTCCACCCGCAACCCCCCACTTTTTGTGGTTTCCACCCCTCAGAATTGCCCAAACGGGCGCCTAGACCCCAATACCTAGGCCCACTAGGCCGCGGCAAGCTGCAAGCTCAAGCCCAAACAGGTGGGTGCCCCAATGGGTCAACAGGGTCCTGTAGGGGCAAAAAGATGACTTTTCTCAAAAATGATCCTACACCATGTGCGACGCTAAACCAAGTGTTTTTGGACCGTTTTGAGCTTGTGGTGGCCCATTTTGGTCCTCCGAAAATCCCAAAATGCCTTGAAAATGGGCTGTTTTGGGACCAAAAATGGGGCAAAAAGGGGTCAAAACCGCATTTTTCCAAACCTCATCCTAGACCATTTGGGGTGCACAAACGGGTGAAATGAGGGCATTTGGAGCCAATTGTGGGGCATTTTGGCCCCTCGGAAGTCCAAAAAGCCTTGAAAGTGGGCCTCGTGGTGATGGGGTTCACTTGCGATCTGATACCACTTTGTCAAGGGCCATCAATGTGTGAATCATTCTTGATGTCCCTCACCAGTCATAGCTGATGTTCCCTCCCCCACCAGCTCGGTCCCAATATTCAGTCTTGATTAGCCCTAGGGTTAGGGTCACCGAGCTGGTGGAACCAGTCTTGGTTTTATAACCTTTTTTAGTGTCTAGCGTGGACCTACCAGGTTTAGCAGCAAGCAAGCAAGCAACACGCGCGAAATGGGGAAAAATCAAAAGTCTGTTGTGGTGCTTTGGATTTGGTTGAAATTTTGGTGCATGATACCTATGGGTGTGAAGTACAACCACACAAAAGTTGAGCAAAAAACTCAACGGTGGCGGCCAGGAACGGGATTCGCAACTGGCGGACCTCAGTTTCGAAACCTGCAGTTCAGGGCCAAAAACAGCCATTTTTGGCCCAAAAAAGCCCTGGAACACATTCAAAACGGCCAAACGAAGGGAAGCGGTGGGTACACTGCACATGCGGCTTGACTTCCCCGTGTCAACGAGCTCTTTGCGGCCCTCTAAGTCCATGATATGTCCCGGAAATGGCCCAAAAAGGCCCCCAGAAGCTCCAAATGCCGACAGCCACAAACCAAGAATAGGCCATATCTTTGGCTACATGGCTTAAAAACGATTCCGAGGGCACCCACTCCACCCGCAACCCCCCACTTTTTGTGGTTTCCACCCCTCAGAATTGCCCAAACGGGCGCCTAGACCCCAATACCTAGGCCCACTAGGCCGCGGCAAGCTGCAAGCTCAAGCCCAAACAGGTGGGTGCCCCAATGGGTCAACAGGGTCTTGTAGGGGCAAAAAAAAGACTTTTCTCAAAAATGATCCTACACCATGTGCGACGCTAAACCAAGTGTTTTTGGACCGTTTTGAGCTTGTGGTGGCCCATTTTGGTCCTCCGAAAATCCCAAAATGCCTTGAAAATGGGCTGTTTTGGGACCAAAAATGGGGCAAAAAGGGGTCAAAACCGCATTTTTCCAAACCTCATCCTAGACCATTTGGGGTGCACAAACGGGTGAAATGAGGGCATTTGGAGCCGATTGTGGGGCATTTTGGCCCCTCGGAAGTCCAAAAAGCCTTGAAAGTGGGCCTCGTGGTGATGGGGTTCACTTGCGATCTGATTCCACTTTGTCAAGAGCCATCAATGTGTGAATCATTCTTGATGTCCCTCACCAGTCATAGCTGATGTTCCCTCCCCACCAGCTCGGTCCCAATATTCAGTCTTGATTAGCCCTAGGGTTAGGGTCACTGAGCTGGTGGAACCAATCTTGGTTTTATAACCTTTTTTAGTGTCTAGCGTGGACCTACCAGGTTTAGCAGCAAGCAAGCAAGCAACACGCGCGAAATGGGGAAAAATCAAAAGTCTGTTGTGGTGCTTTGGATTTGGTTGAAATTTTGGTGCATGATACCTATGGGTGTGAAGTACAACCACACAAAAGTTGAGCAAAAAACTCAACGGTGGCGGCCAGGAACGGGATTCGCAAGTGGCGGACCTCAGTTTCAAAAGCTGCAGTTCAGGGCCAAAAACAGCCATTTTTGACCCAAAAAAGCCCTGTAACACATTCAAAACGGCCAAACGAAGGGAAGCGGTGGGTACACTGCACATGCAGCTTGACTTCCCCGTGTCAACGAGCTCTTTGCGGCCCTCTAAGTCCATGATATGTCCCGGAAATGGCCCAAAAAGGCCCCCAGAACTCCAAATGCCGACAGCCACAAACCAAGAATAGGCCATATCTTTGGCTACATGGCTCAAAATGCGATTCCGAGGGCACCCACTCCACCCGCAACCCCCCCACTTTTTGTGGTTTCCACCCCTCAGAATTGCCCAAACGGGCGCCTAGACCCCAATACCTAGGCCCACTAGGCCGCGGCAAGCTGCAAGCTCAAGCCCAAACAGGTGGGTGCCCCAATGGGTCAACAGGGTCCTGTAGGGGCAAAAAGATGACTTTTCTCAAAAATGATCCTACACCATGTGCGACGCTAAACCAAGTGTTTTTGGACCGTTTTGAGCTTGTGGTGGCCCATTTTGGTCCTCCGAAAATCCCAAAATGCCTTGAAAATGGGCTGTTTTGGGACCAAAAATGGGGCAAAAAAGGGGTCAAAACCGCATTTTTCCAAACCTCATCCTAGACCATTTGGGGTGCACAAACGGGTGAGATGAGGGCATTTGGAGCCGATTGTGGGGCATTTTGGCCCCTCGGAAGTCCAGAAAGCCTTGAAAGTGGGCCTCGTGGTGATGGGGTTCACTTGCGATCTGATACCACTTTGTCCAGAGCCATCAATGTGTGAATCATTCTTGATGTCCCTCACCAGTCATAGCTGATGTTCCCTCCCCCACCAGCTCGGGACCCAATATTCAGTCTTGATTAGCCCTAGGGTTAGGGTCACCGAGCTGGTGGAACCAGTCTTGGTTTTATAACCTTTTTTAGTGTCTAGCGTGGACCTACCAGGTTTAGCAGCAAGCAAGCAAGCAACACGCGCGAAATGGGGAAAAATCAAAAGTCTGTTGTGGTGCTTTGGATTTGGTTGAAATTTTGGTGCATGATACCTATGGGTGTGGAAGTACAACCACACAAAAGTTGAGCAAAAAACTCAACGGTGGCGGCTAGGAACGGGATTCGCAACTGGCGGACCTCAGTTTCAAAAACTGCAGTTCAGGGCCAAAAACAGCCATTTTTGGCCCAAAAAAGCCCTGGAACACATTCAAAACGGCCAAACGAAGGGAAGCGGTGGGTACACTGCACATGCGGCTTGACTTCCCCGTGTCAACGAGCTCTTTGCGGCCCTCTAACTCCATGATATGTCCCGGAAATGGCCCAAAAAGGCCCCCAGAAGCTCCAAATGCCGACAGCCACAAACCAAGAATAGGCCATATCTTTGGCTACATGGCTCAAAATGCGATTCCGAGGGCACCCACTCCACCCGCAACCCCCCACTTTTTGTGGTTTCCACCCCTCAGAATTGCCCAAACGGGCGCCTAGACCCCAATACCTAGGCCCACTAGGCCGCGGCAAGCTGCAAGCTCAAGCCCAAACAGGTGGGTGCCCCAATGGGTCAACAGGGTCCTGTAGGGGCAAAAAGATGACTTTTCTCAAAAATGATCCTACACCATGTGCGACGCTAAACCAAGTGTTTTTGGACCGTTTTGAGCTTGTGGTGGCCCATTTTGGTCCTCCGAAAATCCCAAAATGCCTTGAAAATGGGCTGTTTTGGGACCAAAAATGGGGCAAAAAGGGGTCAAAACCGCATTTTTCCAAACCTCATCCTAGACCATTTGGGGTGCACAAACGGGTGAAATGAGGGCATTTGGAGCCGATTGTGGGGCATTTTGGCCCCTCGGAAGTCCAAAAAGCCTTGAAAGTGGGCTTCGTGGTGATGGGGTTCACTTGCGATCTGATTCCACTTTGTCAAGAGCCATCAATGTGTGAATCATTCTTGATGTCCCTCACCAGTCATAGCTGATGTTCCCTCCCCCACCAGCTCGGTCCCAATATTCAGTCTTGATTAGCCCTAGGGTTAGGGTCACCGAGCTGGTGGAACCAATCTTGGTTTTATAACCTTTTTTAGTGTCTAGCGTGGACCTACCACGTTTAGCAGCAAGCAAGCAAGCAACACGCGCGAAATGGGGAAAAATCAAAAGTCTGTTGTGGTGCTTTGGATTTGGTTGAAATTTTGGTGCATGATACCTATGGGTGTGAAGTACAACCACACAAAAGTTGAGCAAAAAACTCAACGGTGGCGGCCAGGAACGGGGTTCGCAAGTGGCGGACCTCAGTTTCAAAAACTGCAGTTCAGGGCCAAAAACAGCCATTTTTGACCCAAAAAAGCCCTGGAACACATTCAAAACGGCCAAACGAAGGGAAGCGGTGGGTACACTGCACATGCGGCTTGACTTCCCCGTGTCAACGAGCTCTTTGCGGCCCTCTAACTCCATGATATGTCCCGGAAATGGCCCAAAAAGGCCCCCAGAAGCTCCAAATGCCGACAGCCACAAACCAAGAATAGGCCATATCTTTGGCTACATGGCTCAAAATGCGATTCCGAGGGCACCCACTCCACCCGCAACCCCCCACTTTTTGTGGTTTCCACCCCTCAGAATTGCCCAAACGGGCGCCTAGACCCCAATACCTAGGCCCACTAGGCCGCGGCAAGCTGCAAGCTCAAGCCCAAACAGGTGGGTGCCCCAATGGGTCAACAGGGTCCTGTAGGGGCAAAAAGATGACTTTTCTCAAAAATGATCCTACACCATGTGCGACGCTAAACCAAGTGTTTTTGGACCGTTTTGAGCTTGTGGTGGCCCATTTTGGTCCTCCGAAAATCCCAAAATGCCTTGAAAATGGGCTGTTTTGGGACCAAAAATGGGGCAAAAAGGGGTCAAAACCGCATTTTTCCAAACCTCATCCTAGACCATTTGGGGTGCACAAACGGGTGAAATGAGGGCATTTGGAGCCGATTGTGGGGCATTTTGGCCCCTCGGAAGTCCAAAAAGCCTTGAAAGTGGGCCTCGTGGTGATGGGGTTCACTTGCGATCTGATTCCACTTTGTCAAGAGCCATCAATGTGTGAATCATTCTTGATGTCCCTCACCAGTCATAGCTGATGTTCCCTCCCCCACCAGCTCGGTCCCAATATTCAGTCTTGATTAGCCCTAGGGTTAGGGTCACCGAGCTGGTGGAACCAATCTTGGTTTTATAACCTTTTTTAGTGTCTAGCGTGGACCTACCACGTTTAGCAGCAAGCAAGCAAGCAACACGCGCGAAATGGGGAAAAATCAAAAGTCTGTTGTGGTGCTTTGGATTTGGTTGAAATTTTGGTGCATGATACCTATGGGTGTGAAGTACAACCACACAAAAGTTGAGCAAAAAACTCAACGGTGGCGGCCAGGAACGGGGTTCGCAAGTGGCGGACCTCAGTTTCAAAAACTGCAGTTCAGGGCCAAAAACAGCCATTTTTGGCCCAAAAAAGCCCTGGAACACATTCAAAACGGCCAAACGAAGGGAAGCGGTGGGTACACTGCACATGCGGCTTGACTTCCCCGTGTCAACGAGCTCTTTGCGGCCCTCTAACTCCATGATATGTCCCGGAAATGGCCCAAAAAGGCCCCCAGAAGCTCCAAATGCCGACAGCCACAAACCAAGAATAGGCCAGATCTTTGGCTACATGGCTCAAAATGCGATTCCGAGGGCACCCACTCCACCCGCAACCCCCCACTTTTTGTGGTTTCCACCCCTCAGAATTGCCCAAACGGGCGCCTAGACCCCAATACCTAGGCCCACTAGGCCGCGGCAAGCTGCAAGCTCAAGCCCAAACAGGTGGGTGCCCCAATGGGTCAACAGGGTCCTGTAGGGGCAAAAAGATGACTTTTCTCAAAAATGATCCTACACCATGTGCGACGCTAAACCAAGTGTTTTTGGACCGTTTTGAGCTTGTGGTGGCCCATTTTGGTCCTCCGAAAATCCCAAAATGCCTTGAAAATGGGCTGTTTTGGGACCAAAAATGGGGCAAAAAGGGGCCAAAACCGCATTTTTCCAAACCTCATCCTAGACCATTTGGGGTGCACAAACGGGTGAAATGAGGGCATTTGGACCCGATTGTGGGGCATTTTGGCCCCTCGGAAGTCCAAAAAGCCTTGAAAGTGGGCCTCGTGGTGATGGGGTTCACTTGCGATCTGATTCCACTTTGTCAAGAGCCATCAATGTGTGAATCATTCTTGATGTCCCTCACCAGTCATAGCTGATGTTCCCTCCCCCACCAGCTCGGTCCCAATATTCAGTCTTGATTAGCCCTAGGGTTAGGGTCACCGAGCTGGTGGAACCAATCTTGGTTTTATAACCTTTTTTAGTGTCTAGCGTGGACCTACCACGTTTAGCAGCAAGCAAGCAAGCAACACGCGCGAAATGGGGAAAAATCAAAAGTCTGTTGTGGTGCTTTGGATTTGGTTGAAATTTTGGTGCATGATACCTATGGGTGTGAAGTACAACCACACAAAAGTTGAGCAAAAAACTCAACGGTGGCGGCCAGGAACGGGGTTCGCAAGTGGCGGACCTCAGTTTCAAAAACTGCAGTTCAGGGCCAAAAACAGCCATTTTTGGCCCAAAAAAGCCCTGGAACACATTCAAAACGGCCAAACGAAGGGAAGCGGTGGGTACACTGCACATGCGGCTTGACTTCCCCGTGTCAACGAGCTCTTTGCGGCCCTCTAACTCCATGATATGTCCCGGAAATGGCCCAAAAAGGCCCCCAGAAGCTCCAAATGCCGACAGCCACAAACCAAGAATAGGCCATATCTTTGGCTACATGGCTCAAAATGCGATTCCGAGGGCACCCACTCCACCCGCAACCCCCCACTTTTTGTGGTTTCCACCCCTCAGAATTGCCCAAACGGGCGCCTAGACCCCAATACCTAGGCCCACTAGGCCGCGGCAAGCTGCAAGCTCAAGCCCAAACAGGTGGGTGCCCCAATGGGTCAACAGGGTCCTGTAGGGGCAAAAAGATGACTTTTCTCAAAAATGATCCTACACCATGTGCGACGCTAAACCAAGTGTTTTTGGACCGTTTTGAGCTTGTGGTGGCCCATTTTGGTCCTCCGAAAATCCCAAAATGCCTTGAAAATGGGCTGTTTTGGGACCAAAAATGGGGCAAAAAGGGGTCAAAACCGCATTTTTCCAAACCTCATCCTAGACCATTTGGGGTGCACAAACGGGTGAAATGAGGGCATTTGGAGCCGATTGTGGGGCATTTTGGCCCCTCGGAAGTCCAAAAAGCCTTGAAAGTGGGCCTCGTGGTGATGGGGTTCACTTGCGATCTGATTCCACTTTGTCAAGAGCCATCAATGTGTGAATCATTCTTGATGTCCCTCACCAGTCATAGCTGATGTTCCCTCCCCCACCAGCTCGGTCCCAATATTCAGTCTTGATTAGCCCTAGGGTTAGGGTCACCGAGCTGGTGGAACCAATCTTGGTTTTATAACCTTTTTTAGTGTCTAGCGTGGACCTACCACGTTTAGCAGCAAGCAAGCAAGCAACACGCGCGAAATGGGGAAAAATCAAAAGTCTGTTGTGGTGCTTTGGATTTGGTTGAAATTTTGGTGCATGATACCTATGGGTGTGAAGTACAACCACACAAAGTTTGAGCAAAAAACTCAACGGTGGCGGCCAGGAACGGGGTTCGCAAGTGGCGGACCTCAGTTTCAAAAACTGCAGTTCAGGGCCAAAAACAGCCATTTTTGGCCCAAAAAAGCCCTGGAACACATTCAAAACGGCCAAGCGAAGGGAAGCGGTGGGTACACTCCACATGCAGCTTGACTTCCCCGTGTCAACGAGCTCTTTGCGGCCCTCTAACTCCATGATATGTCCTGGAAATGGCCCAAAAAGGCCCCCAGAAGCTCCAAATGCCGACAGCCACAAACCAAGAATAGGCCATATCTTTGGCTACATGGCTCAAAATGCGATTCCGAGGGCACCCACTCCACCCGCAACCCCCCACTTTTTGTGGTTTCCACCCCTCGAAATGGCCCAAACGGGCGCCTAGACCCCAATACCTAGGCCCACTAGGCCGCGGCAAGCTGCAAGCTCAAGCCCAAACAGGTGGGTGCCCCAATGGGTCAACAGGGTCCTATAGGGGCAAAAAGATGACTTTTCTCAAAAATGATCCCACACCATGTGCGACGCTAAAGCAAGTGTTTTTGGACCGTTTTGAGCTTGTGGTGGCCCATTTTGGTCCTCCGAAAATCCCAAAATGCCTTGAAAATGGGCTGTTTTGGGACCAAAAATGGGGCAAAAAGGGGTCAAAACCGCATTTTTCCAAACCTCATCCTAGACCATTTGGGGTGCACAAACGGGTGAAATGAGGGCATTTGGAGCCGATTGTGGGGCATTTTGGCCCCTCGGAAGTCCGGAAAGCCTTGAAAGTGGGCCTCGTGGTGATGGGGTTCACTTGCCAGCTGATTCCACTTTGTCAAGAGCCATCAATGTGTGAATCATTCTTGATGTCCCTCACCAGTCATAGCTGATGTTCCCTCCCCCACCAGCTCGGTCCCAATATTCAATCTTGATTAGCCCTAGGGTTAGGGTCACCGAGCTGGTGGAACCAGTCTTGGTTTTATAACCTTTTTTAGTGTCTAGCGTGGACCTACCAGGTTTAGCAGCAAGCAAGCAAGCAACACGCGTGAAATGGGGAAAAATCAAAAGTCTGTTGTGGTGCTTTGGATTTGGTTGAAATTTTGGTGCATGATACCTATGGGTGTGAAGTACAACCACACAAAGTTTGAGCAAAAAACTCAACGGTGGCGGCCGGGAACACGATTCGCAAGTGGCGGACCTCAGTTTCAAAAGCTGCAGTTCAGGGCCAAACACAGCCATTTTTGGCCCGAAAAAGCCCCGGAACACATTCAAAACGGCCAAACGAAGGGAAGCGGTGGGTACACTCCACATGCAGCTTGACTTCCCCGTGTCAACGAGCTCTTTGCGGCCCTCTAACTCCATGATATGTCCCGGAAATGGCCCAAAAAGGCCCCCAGAAGCTCCAAATGCCGACAGCCACAAACCAAGAATAGGCCATATCTTTGGCTACATGGCTCAAAATGCGATTCCGAGGGCACCCACTCCACCCGCAACCCCCCACTTTTTGTGATTTCCACCCCTCAGAATTGCCCAAACGGGCGTCTAGACCCCAATACCTAGGCCCACTAGGCCGCGGCAAGCTGCAAGCTCAAGCCCAAACACAGTGGGTGCCCCAATGGGTCAACAGGGTCCTGTAGGGGCAAAAAGATGACTTTTCTCAAAAATGATCCTACACCATGTGCGACGCTAAACCAAGTGTTTTTGGACCGTTTTGAGCTTGTGGTGGCCCATTCTGGTCCTCCGAAAATCCCAAAATGCCTTGAAAATGGGCTGTTTTGGGACCAAAAATGGGGCAAAAAGGGGTCAAAACCGCATTTTTCCAAACCTCATCCTAGACCATTTGGGGTGCACAAACGGGTGAAATGAGGGCATTTTGAGCCGATTGTGGAGCATTTTGGCCCCCCGGAAGTCCAAAAAGCCTTGAAAGTGGGCCTCGTGGTGATGGGGTTCACTTGCGAGCTGATTCCACTTTGGCAAGAGCCATCAATGTGTGAATCATTCTTGATGTCCCTCACCAGTCATAGCTGATGTTCCCTCCCCGACCAACTCGGTCCCAATATTCAGTCTTGATTAGCCCTAGGGTTAGGGTCATTGAGCTGGTGGAACCAATCTTGGTTTTATAACCTTTTTTAGTGTCTAGCGTGGACCTACCAGGTTTAGCAGCAAGCAAGCAAGCAACACGCGCGAAATGGGGAAAAATCAAAAGTCTGTTGTGGTGCTTTGGATTTGGTTGAAATTTTGGTGCATGATACCTATGGGTGTGAAATACAACCACACAAAGTTTGAGCAAAAAACTCAACGGTGGCGGCCGGGAACAGGATTCGCAATTGGCGGACCTCAGTTTCAAAAGCTGCAATTCAGGGCCAAACACAGCCATTTTTGGCCCAAAAAAGCCCTGGAACACATTCAAAACGGCCAAACGAAGGGAAGCGGTGGGTACACTACACATGCAGCTTGACTTCCCCGTGTCAACGAGCTCTTTGCGGCCCTCTAACTCCATGATATGTCCCGGAAATGGCCCAAGAAGGCCCCCAGAAGCTCCAAATGCCGACAGCCACGAACCAAGAATAGGCCATATCTTTGGCTACATGGCTCAAAATGCGATTCCGAGGGCACCCACTCCACCCGCAACCCCCCACTTTTTGTGGTTTCCACCCCTCAGAATTGCCCAAACGGGCGCCTAGACCCCAATGCCTAGGCCCACTAGGCCGCGGCAAGCTGCAAGCTCAAGCCCAAACACGTGGGTGCCCCAATGGGTCAACAGGGTCCTGTAGGGGCAAAAAGATGACTTTTCTCAAAAATGATCCTACACCATGTGCGACGCTAAACCAAGTGTTTTTGGACCGTTTTGAGCTTGTGGTGGCCCATTTTGGTCCTCCGAAAATCCCAAAATGCCTTGAAAATGGGCTGTTTTGGGACCAAAAATGGGGCAAAAAGGGGTCAAAACCGCATTTTTCCAAACCTCATCCTAGACCATTTGGGGTGCACAAACGGGTGAAATGAGGGCATTTTGAGCCGATTGTGGAGCATTTTGGCCCCTCGGAAGTCCAAAAAGCCTTGAAATTGGGCCTCGTGGTGATGGGGTTCACTTGCGATCTGATTCCACTTTGTCAAGAGCCATCAATGTGTGAATCATTCTTGATGTCCCTCACCAGTCATAGCTGATGTTCCCTCCCCCACCAGCTCGGTCCCAATATTCAGTCTTGATTAGCCCTAGGGTTAGGGTCACCGAGCTGGTGGAACCAATCTTGGTTTTATAACCTTTTTTAGTGTCTAGCGTGGACCTACCAGGTTTAGCAGCAAGCAAGCAAGCAACACGCGCGAAATGGGGAAAAATCAAAAGTCTGTTGTGGTGCTTTGGATTTGGTTGAAATTTTGGTGCATGATACCTATGGGTGTGAAGTACAACCACACAAAGTTTGAGCAAAAAACTCAACGGTGGCGGCCAGGAACGGGGTTCGCAAGTGGCGGACCTCAGTTTCAAAAACTGCAGTTCAGTGCCAAAAACAGCCATTTTTGGCCCAAAAAAGCCCCGGAACACATTCAAAACGGCCAAACGAAGGGAAGCGGTGGGTACACTCCACATGCAGCTTGACTTCCCGGTGTCAGAGAGCTCTTTGCGGCCCTCTAACTCCATGATATGTCCCGGAAATGGCCCAAAAAGGCCCCCAGAAGCTCCAAATGCCGACAGCCACAAACCAAGAATAGGCCATATCTTTGGCTACATGGCTCAAAATGCGATTCCGAGGGCACCCACTCCACCCGCAACCCCCCACTTTTTGTGGTTTCCACCCCTCGAAATTGCCCAAACGGGCGCCTAGACCCCAATACCTAGGCCCACTAGGCCGCGGCAAGCTGCAAGCTCAAGCCCAAACAGGTGGGTGCCCCAATGGGTCAACAGGGTCCTATAGGGGCAAAAAGATGACTTTTCTCAAAAATGATCGTACACCATGTGCGACGCTAAAGCAAGTGTTTTTGGACCGTTTTGAGCTTGTGGTGGCCCATTTTGGTCCTCCGAAAATCCCAAAATGCCTTGAAAATGGGCTGTTTTGGGACCAAAAATGGGGCAAAAAGGGGTCAAAACCGCATTTTTCCAAACCTCATCCTAGACCATTTGGGGTGCACAAACGGGTGAAATGAGGGCATTTGGAGCCGATTGTGGGGCATTTTGGCCCCTCGGAAGTCCAGAAAGCCTTGAAAGTGGGCCTCGTGGTGATGGGGTTCACTTGCGAGCTGATTCCACTTTGTCAAGAGCCATCAATGTGTGAATCATTCTTGATGTCCCTCACCAGTCATAGCTGATGTTCCCTCCCCCACCAGCTCGGTCCCAATATTCAATCTTGATTAGCCCTAGGGTTAGGGTCACCGAGCTGGTGGAACCAGTCTTGGTTTTATAACCTTTTTTAGTGTCTAGCGTGGACCTACCAGGTTTAGCAGCAAGCAAGCAAGCAACACGCGCGAAATGGGGAAAAATCAAAAGTCGGTTGTGGTGCTTTGGATTTGGTTGAAATTTTGGTGCATGATACCTATGGGTGTGAAGTACAACCACACAAAGTTTGAGCAAAAAACTCAACGGTGGCGGGAACGTGATTCGCAACTGGCGGACCTCAGTTTCAAAAGCTGCAGTTCAGGGCCAAAAACACCCATTTTTGGCCCGAAAAAACCCTGGAACACATTCAAAACGGCCAAACGAAGGGAAGCGGTGGGTACACTACACATGCAGCTTGACTTCCCCGTGTCAACGAGCTCTTTGCGGCCCTCTAACTCCATGATATGTCCCGGAAATGGCCCAAAAAGGCCCCCAGAAGCTCCAAATGCCGACAGCCACAAACCAAGAATAGGCCATATCTTTGGCTACATGGCTCAAAATGCGATTCCGAGGGCACCCACTCCACCCGCAACCCCCCACTTTTTGTGGTTTCCACCCCTCACAATTGCCCAAACGGGCGTCTAGACCCCAATACCTAGGCCCACTAGGCCGCGGCAAGCTGCAAGCTCAAGCCCAAACAGGTGGGTACCCCAATGGGTCAACAGGGTCCTGTAGGGGCAAAAAGATGACTTTTCTCAAAAATGATCGTACACCATGTGCGACGCTAAACCAAGTGTTTTTGGACCGTTTTGAGCTTGTGGTGGCCCATTCTGGTCCTCCGAAAATCCCAAAATGCCTTGAAAATGGGCTGCTTTGGGACCAAAAAGGGGGCAAAAAGGGGTCAAAACCGCATTTTTCCAAACCTCATCCTAGACCATTTGGGGTGCACAAACGGGTGAAATGAGGGCATTTTGAGCCGATTGTGGAGCATTTTGGCCCCTCGGAAGTCCAAAAAGCCTTGAAAGTGGGCCTCGTGGTGATGGGGTTCACTTGCGAGCTGATTCCACTTTGTCAAGAGCCATCAATGTGTGAATCATTCTTGATGTCCCTCACCAGTCATAGCTGATGTTCCCTCCCCCACCAGCTCGGTCCCAATATTCAGTCTTGATTAGCCCTAGGGTTAGGGTCACCGAGCTGGTGGAACCAATCTTGGTTTTATAACCTTTTTTAGTGTCTAGCGTGGACCTACCAGGTTTAGCAGCAAGCAAGCAAGCAACACGCGCGAAATGGGGAAAAATCAAAAGTCTGTTGTGGTGCTTTGGATTTGGTTGAAATTTTGGTGCATGATACCTATGGGTGTGAAATACAACCACACAAAGTTTGAGCAAAAAACTCAACGGTGGCGGCCGGGAACAGGATTCGCAATTGGCGGACCTTAGTTTCAAAAGCTGCAATTCAGGGCCAAAAACAGCCATTTTTGGCCCAAAAAAGCCCTGGAACACATTCAAAACGGCCAAACGAAGGGAAGCGGTGGGTACACTACACATGCAGCTTGACTTCCCCGTGTCAACGAGCTCTTTGCGGCCCTCTAACTCCATGATATGTCCCGGAAATGGCCCAAGAAGGCCCCTAGAAGCTCCAAATGCCGACAGCCACGAACCAAGAATAGGCCATATCTTTGGCTACATGGCTCAAAATGCGATTCCGAGGGCACCCACTCCACCCGCAACCCCCCACTTTTTGTGGTTTCCACCCCTCAGAATTGCCCAAACGGGCGCCTAGACCCCAATGCCTAGGCCCACTAGGCCGCGGCAAGCTGCAAGCTCAAGCCCAAACAGGTGGGTGCCCCAATGGGTCAACAGGGTCCTGTAGGGGCAAAAAGATGACTTTTCTCAAAAATGATCCTACACCATGTGCGACGCTAAACCAAGTGTTTTTGGACCGTTTTGAGCTTGTGGTGGCCCATTTTGGTCCTCCGAAAATCCCAAAATGCCTTGAAAATGGGCTGTTTTGGGACCAAAAATGGGGCAAAAAGGGGTCAAAACCGCATTTTTCCAAACCTCATCCTAGACCATTTGGGGTGCACAAACGGGTGAAATGAGGGCATTTGGAGCCGATTGTGGGGCATTTTGGCCCCTCGGAAGTCCAAAAAGCCTTGAAATTGGGCCTCGTGGTGATGGGGTTCACTTGCGATCTGATTCCACTTTGTCAAGAGCCATCAATGTGTGAATCATTCTTGATGTCCCTCACCAGTCATAGCTGATGTTCCCTCCCCCACCAGCTCGGTCCCAATATTCAGTCTTGATTAGCCCTAGGGTTAGGGTCACCGAGCTGGTGGAACCAATCTTGGTTTTATAACCTTTTTTAGTGTCTAGCGTGGACCTACCAGGTTTAGCAGCAAGCAAGCAAGCAACACGCGCGAAATGGGGAAAAATCAAAAGTCTGTTGTGGTGCTTTGGATTTGGTTGAAATTTTGGTGCATGATACCTATGGGTGTGAAGTACAACCACACAAAGTTTGAGCAAAAAACTCAACGGTGGCGGCCAGGAACGGGGTTCGCAAGTGGCGGACCTCAGTTTCAAAAACTGCAGTTCAGTGCCAAAAACAGCCATTTTTGGCCCAAAAAAGCCGTGGAACACATTCAAAACGGCCAAACGAAGGGAAGCGGTGGGTACACTCCACATGCAGCTTGACTTCCCGGTGTCAGAGAGCTCTTTGCGGCCCTCTAACTCCATGATATGTCCCGGAAATGGCCCAAAAAGGCCCCCAGAAGCTCCAAATACCGACAGCCACAAACCAAGAATAGGCCATATCTTTGGCTACATGGCTCAAAATGCGATTCCGAGGGCACCCACTCCACCCGCAACCCCCCACTTTTTGTGGTTTCCACCCCTCGAAATTGCCCAAACGGGCGCCTAGACCCCAATACCTAGGCCCACTAGGCCGCGGCAAGCTGCAAGCTCAAGCCCAAACAGGTGGGTGCCCCAATGGGTCAACAGGGTCCTATAGGGGCAAAAAGATGACTTTTCTCAAAAATGATCGTACACCATGTGCGACGCTAAAGCAAGTGTTTTTGGACCGTTTTGAGCTTGTGGTGGCCCATTTTGGTCCTCCGAAAATCCCAAAATGCCTTGAAAATGGGCTGTTTTGGGACCAAAAATGGGGCAAAAAGGGGTCAAAACCGCATTTTTCCAAACCTCATCCTAGACCATTTGGGGTGCACAAACGGGTGAAATGAGGGCATTTGGAGCCGATTGTGGGGCATTTTGGCCCCTCGGAAGTCCAAAAAGCCTTGAAAGTGGGCCTCGTGGTGATGGGGTTCACTTGCGAGCTGATTCCACTTTGTCAAGAGCCATCAATGTGTGAATCATTCTTGATGTCCCTCACCAGTCATAGCTGATGTTCCCTCCCCCACCAGCTCGGTCCCAATATTCAATCTTGATTAGCCCTAGGGTTAGGGTCACCGAGCTGGTGGAACCAGTCTTGGTTTTATAACCTTTTTTAGTGGCTAGCGTGGACCTACCAGGTTTAGCAGCAAGCAAGCAAGCAACACGCGCGAAATGGGGAAAAATCAAAAGTCGGTTGTGGTGCTTTGGATTTGGTTGAAATTTTGGTGCATGATACCTATGGGTGTGAAGTACAACCACACAAAGTTTGAGCAAAAAACTCAACGGTGGCGGGAACGTGATTCGCAACTGGCGGACCTCAGTTTCAAAAGCTGCAGTTCAGGGCCAAAAACACCCATTTTTGGCCCGAAAAAACCCTGGAACACATTCAAAACGGCCAAACGAAGGGAAGCGGTGGGTACACTACACATGCAGCTTGACTTCCCCGTGTCAACGAGCTCTTTGCGGCCCTCTAACTCCATGATATGTCCCGGAAATGGCCCAAAAAGGCCCCCAGAAGCTCCAAATGCCGACAGCCACAAACCAAGAATAGGCCATATCTTTGGCTACATGGCTCAAAATGCGATTCCGAGGGCACCCACTCCACCCGCAACCCCCCACTTTTTGTGGTTTCCACCCCTCAGAATTGCCCAAACGGGCGTCTAGACCCCAATACCTAGGCCCACTAGGCCGCGGCAAGCTGCAAGCTCAAGCCCAAACAGGTGGGTACCCCAATGGGTCAACAGGGTCCTGTAGGGGCAAAAAGATGACTTTTCTCAAAAATGATCGTACACCATGTGCGACGCTAAACCAAGTGTTTTTGGACCGTTTTGAGCTTGTGGTGGCCCATTCTGGTCCTCCGAAAATCCCAAAATGCCTTGAAAATGGGCTGCTTTGGGACCAAAAATGGGGCAAAAAGGGGTCAAAACCGCATTTTTCCAAACCTCATCCTAGACCATTTGGGGTGCACAAACGGGTGAAATGAGGGCATTTTGAGCCGATTGTGGAGCATTTTGGCCCCTCGGAAGTCCAAAAAGCCTTGAAAGTGGGCCTCGTGGTGATGGGGTTCACTTGCGAGCTGATTCCACTTTGTCAAGAGCCATCAATGTGTGAATCATTCTTGATGTCCCTCACCAGTCATAGCTGATGTTCCCTCCCCCACCAGCTCGGTCCCAATATTCAGTCTTGATTAGCCCTAGGGTTAGGGTCATTGAGCTGGTGGAACCAATCTTGGTTTTATAGCCTTTTTTAGTGTCTAGCGTGGACCTACCAGGTTTAGCAGCAAGCAAGCAAGCAACACGCGCGAAATGGGGAAAAATCAAAAGTCTGTTGTGGTGCTTTGGATTTGGTTGAAATTTTGGTGCATGATACCTATGGGTGTGAAATACAACCACACAAAGTTTGAGCAAAAAACTCAACGGTGGCGGCCGGGAACAGGATTCGCAACTGGCGGACCTTAGTTTCAAAAGCTGCAATTCAGGGCCAAAAACAGCCATTTTTGGCCCAAAAAAGCCCTGGAACACATTCAAAACGGCCAAACGAAGGGAAGCGGTGGGTACACTACACATGCAGCTTGACTTCCCCGTGTCAACGAGCTCTTTGCGGCCCTCTAACTCCATGATATGTCCCGGAAATGGCCCAAAAAGGCCCCCAGAAGCTCCAAATGCCGACAGCCACAAACCAAGAATAGGCCATATCTTTGGCTACATGGCTCAAAATGCGATTCCGAGGGCACCCACTCCACCCGCAACCCCCCACTTTTTGTGGTTTCCACCCCTCAGAATTGCCCAAACGGACGCCTAGACCCCAATACCTAGGCCCACTAGGCCGCGGCAAGCTGCAAGCTCAAGCCCAAACACGTGGGTGCCCCAATGGGTCAACAGGGTCCTGTAGGGGCAAAAAGATGACTTTTCTCAAAAATGATTCTACACCATGTGCGACGCTAAAGCAAGTGTTTTGGGACCATTTTGATTTTGTGGTGGCCCATTTTGGTCCTCCGAAAATCCCAAAATGCCTTGAAAATGGGCTGTTTTGGGACCAAAAATGGGGCAAAAAGGGGTCAAAACCGCATTTTTCCAAACCTCATCCTAGACCATTTGGGGTGCACAAACGGGTGAAATGAGGGCATTTTGAGCCGATTGTGGAGCATTTTGGCCCCTCGGAAGTCCAAAAAGCCTTGAAAGTGGGCCTCGTGGTGATGGGGTTCACTTGCGAGCTGATTCCACTTTGTCAAGAGCCATCAATGTGTGAATCATTCTTGATGTCCCTCACCAGTCATAGCTGATGTTCCCTCCCCCACCAGCTCGGTCCCAATATTTAGTCTTGATTAGCCCTAGGGTTAGGGTCACCGAGCTGGTGGAACCAGTCTTGGTTTTATAACCTTTTTTGGTGTCTAGCGTGGACCTACCAGGTTTAGCAGCAAGCAAGCAAGCAACACGCGCGAAATGGGGAAAAATCAAAAGTCTGTTGTGGTGCTTTGGATTTGGTTGAAATTTTGGTGCATGATACCTATGGGTGTGAAATACAACCACACAAAGTTTGAGCAAAAAACTCAACGGTGGCGGCCAGGAACGGGGTTCGCAAGTGGCGGACCTTAGTTTCAAAAGCTGCAATTCAGGGCCAAAAACAGCCATTTTTGGCCCAAAAAAGCCCTGGAACACATTCAAAACGGCCAAACGAAGGGAAGCGGTGGGTACACTACACATGCAGCTTGACTTCCCCGTGTCAACGAGCTCTTGGCGGCCCTCTAACTCCATGATATGTCCCGGAAATGGCCCAAGAAGGCCCCCAGAAGCTCCAAATGCCGACAGCCACGAACCAAGAATAGGCCATATCTTTGGCTACATGGCTCAAAATGCGATTCCGAGGGCACCCACTCCACCCGCAACCCCCCACTTTTTGTGGTTTCCACCCCTCAGAATTGCCCAAACGGGCGCCTAGACCCCAATGCCTAGGCCCACTAGGCCGCGGCAAGCTGCAAGCTCAAGCCCAAACACGTGGGTGCCCCAATGGGTCAACAGGGTCCTGTAGGGGCAAAAAGATGACTTTTCTCAAAAATGATCCTACACCATGTGCGACGCTAAACCAAGTGTTTTTGGACCGTTTTGAGCTTGTGGTGGCCCATTTTGGTCCTCCGAAAATCCCAAAATGCCTTGAAAATGGGCTGTTTTGGGACCAAAAATGGGGCAAAAAGGGGTCAAAACCGCATTTTTCCAAACCTCATCCTAGACCATTTGGGGTGCACAAACGGGTGAAATGAGGGCATTTTGAGCCGATTGTGGAGCATTTTGGCCCCTCGGAAGTCCAAAAAGCCTTGAAATTGGGCCTCGTGGTGATGGGGTTCACTTGCGATCTGATTCCACTTTGTCAAGAGCCATCAATGTGTGAATCATTCTTGATGTCCCTCACCAGTCATAGCTGATGTTCCCTCCCCCACCAGCTCGGTCCCAATATTCAGTCTTGATTAGCCCTAGGGTTAGGGTCACCGAGCTGGTGGAACCAATCTTGGTTTTATAACCTTTTTTAGTGTCTAGCGTGGACCTACCAGGTTTAGCAGCAAGCAAGCAAGCAACACGCGCGAAATGGGGAAAAATCAAAAGTCTGTTGTGGTGCTTTGGATTTGGTTGAAATTTTGGTGCATGATACCTATGGGTGTGAAGTACAACCACACAAAGTTTGAGCAAAAAACTCAACGGTGGCGGCCAGGAACGGGGTTCGCAAGTGGCGGACCTCAGTTTCAAAAACTGCAGTTCAGTGCCAAAAACAGCCATTTTTGGCCCAAAAAAGCCCTGGAACACATTCAAAACGGCCAAACGAAGGGAAGCGGTGGGTACACTCCACATGCAGCTTGACTTCCCGGTGTCAGAGAGCTCTTTGCGGCCCTCTAACTCCATGATATGTCCCGGAAATGGCCCAAAAAGGCCCCCAGAAGCTCCAAATGCCGACAGCCACAAACCAAGAATAGGCCATATCTTTGGCTACATGGCTCAAAATGCGATTCCGAGGGCACCCACTCCACCCGCAACCCCCCACTTTTTGTGGTTTCCACCCCTCGAAATTGCCCAAACGGGCGCCTAGACCCCAATACCTAGGCCCACTAGGCCGCGGCAAGCTGCAAGCTCAAGCCCAAACAGGTGGGTGCCCCAATGGGTCAACAGGGTCCTATAGGGGCAAAAAGATGACTTTTCTCAAAAATGATCCTACACCATGTGCGACGCTAAAGCAAGTGTTTTTGGACCGTTTTGAGCTTGTGGTGGCCCATTTTGGTCCTCCGAAAATCCCAAAATGCCTTGAAAATGGGCTGTTTTGGGACCAAAAATGGGGCAAAAAGGGGTCAAAACCGCATTTTTCCAAACCTCATCCTAGACCATTTGGGGTGCACAAACGGGTGAAATGAGGGCATTTGGAGCCGATTGTGGGGCATTTTGGCCCCTCGGAAGTCCAGAAAGCCTTGAAAGTGGGCCTCGTGGTGATGGGGTTCACTTGCGAGCTGATTCCACTTTGTCAAGAGCCATCAATGTGTGAATCATTCTTGATGTCCCTCACCAGTCATAGCTGATGTTCCCTCCCCCACCAGCTCGGTCCCAATATTCAATCTTGATTAGCCCTAGGGTTAGGGTCACCGAGCTGGTGGAACCAGTCTTGGTTTTATAACCTTTTTTAGTGTCTAGCGTGGACCTACCAGGTTTAGCAGCAAGCAAGCAAGCAACACGCGCGAAATGGGGAAAAATCAAAAGTCGGTTGTGGTGCTTTGGATTTGGTTGAAATTTTGGTGCATGATACCTATGGGTGTGAAGTACAACCACACAAAGTTTGAGCAAAAAACTCAACGGTGGCGGGAACGTGATTCGCAACTGGCGGACCTCAGTTTCAAAAGCTGCAGTTCAGGGCCAAAAACAGCCATTTTTGGCCCGAAAAAACCCTGGAACACATTCAAAACGGCCAAACGAAGGGAAGCGGTGGGTACACTACACATGCAGCTTGACTTCCCCGTGTCAACGAGCTCTTTGCGGCCCTCTAACTCCATGATATGTCCCGGAAATGGCCCAAAAAGGCCCCCAGAAGCTCCAAATGCCGACAGCCACAAACCAAGAATAGGCCATATCTTTGGCTACATGGCTCAAAATGCGATTCCGAGGGCACCCACTCCACCCGCAACCCCCCACTTTTTGTGGTTTCCACCCCTCAGAATTGCCCAAACGGGCGTCTAGACCCCAATACCTAGGCCCACTAGGCCGCGGCAAGCTGCAAGCTCAAGCCCAAACAGGTGGGTACCCCAATGGGTCAACAGGGTCCTGTAGGGGCAAAAAGATGACTTTTCTCAAAAATGATCGTACACCATGTGCGACGCTAAACCAAGTGTTTTTGGACCGTTTTGAGCTTGTGGTGGCCCATTCTGGTCCTCCGAAAATCCCAAAATGCCTTGAAAATGGGCTGCTTTGGGACCAAAAATGGGGCAAAAAGGGGTCAAAACCGCATTTTTCCAAACCTCATCCTAGACCATTTGGGGTGCACAAACGGGTGAAATGAGGGCATTTTGAGCCGATTGTGGAGCATTTTGGCCCCTCGGAAGTCCAAAAAGCCTTGAAAGTGGGCCTCGTGGTGATGGGGTTCACTTGCGAGCTGATTCCACTTTGTCAAGAGCCATCAATGTGTGAATCATTCTTGATGTCCCTCACCAGTCATAGCTGATGTTCCCTCCCCCACCAGCTCGGTCCCAATATTCAGTCTTGATTAGCCCTAGGGTTAGGGTCATTGAGCTGGTGGAACCAATCTTGGTTTTATAACCTTTTTTAGTGTCTAGCGTGGACCTACCAGGTTTAGCAGCAAGCAAGCAAGCAACACGCGCGAAATGGGGAAAAATCAAAAGTCTGTTGTGGTGCTTTGGATTTGGTTGAAATTTTGGTGCATGATACCTATGGGTGTGAAATACAACCACACAAAGTTTGAGCAAAAAACTCAACGGTGGCGGCCGGGAACAGGATTCGCAACTGGCGGACCTCAGTTTCAAAAGCTGCAATTCAGGGCCAAAAACAGCCATTTTTGGCCCAAAAAAGCCCTGGAACACATTCAAAACGGCCAAACGAAGGGAAGTGGTGGGTACACTGCACATGCAGCTTGACTTCCCCCTGTCAACGAGCTCTTTGCGACCCTCTAACTCCATGATATGTCCCGGAAATTGCCCAAAAAGGCACCCAGAAGCTCCAAATGCCGACAGCCACAAACCAAGAATAGGCCATATCTTTGGCTACATGGCTCAAAATGCGATTCCGAGGGCACCCACTCCACCCGCAACCCCCCACTTTTTGTGGTTTCCACCCCTCAGAATTGCCCAAACGGGCGCCTAGACCCCAATACCTAGGCCCACTAGGCCGCGGCAAGCTGCAAGCTCAAGCCCAAACACGTGGGTGCCCCAATGGGTCAACAGGGTCCTGTAGGGGCAAAAAGATGACTTTTCTCAAAAATGATCCTACACCATGTGCGACGCTAAAGCAAGTGTTTTGGGACCATTTTGATTTTGTGGTGGCCCATTTTGGTCCTCCGAAAATCCCAAAATGCCTTGAAAATGGGCTGTTTTGGGACCAAAAATGGGGCAAAAAGGGGTCAAAACCGCATTTTTCCAAACCTCATCCTAGACCATTTGGGGTGCACAAACGGGTGAAATGAGGGCATTTTGAGCCGATTGTGGAGCATTTTGGCCCCTCGGAAGTCCAAAAAGCCTTGAAAGTGGGCCTCGTGGTGATGGGGTTCACTTGCGAGCTGATTCCACTTTGTCAAGAGCCATCAATGTGTGAATCATTCTTGATGTCCCTCACCAGTCATAGCTGATGTTCCCTCCCCCACCAGCTCGGTCCCAATATTCAGTCTTGATTAGCCCTAGGGTTAGGGTCATTGAGCTGGTGGAACCAATCTTGGTTTTATAACCTTTTTTAGTGTCTAGCGTGGACCTACCAGGTTTAGCAGCAAGCAAGCAAGCAACACGCGCGAAATGGGGAAAAATCAAAAGTCTGTTGTGGTGCTTTGGATTTGGTTGAAATTTTGGTGCATGATACCTATGGGTGTGAAATACAACCACACAAAGTTTGAGCAAAAAACTCAACGGTGGCGGCCGGGAACAGGATTCGCAACTGGCGGACCTCAGTTTCAAAAGCTGCAATTCAGGGCCAAAAACAGCCATTTTTGGCCCAAAAAAGCCCTGGAACACATTCAAAACGGCCAAACGAAGGGAAGTGGTGGGTACACTGCACATGCAGCTTGACTTCCCCCTGTCAACGAGCTCTTTGCGACCCTCTAACTCCATGATATGTCCCGGAAATTGCCCAAAAAGGCACCCAGAAGCTCCAAATGCCGACAGCCACAAACCAAGAATAGGCCATATCTTTGGCTACATGGCTCAAAATGCGATTCCGAGGGCACCCACTCCACCCGCAACCCCCCACTTTTTGTGGTTTCCACCCCTCAGAATTGCCCAAACGGGCGCCTAGACCCCAATACCTAGGCCCACTAGGCCGCGGCAAGCTGCAAGCTCAAGCCCAAACACGTGGGTGCCCCAATGGGTCAACAGGGTCCTGTAGGGGCAAAAAGATGACTTTTCTCAAAAATGATCCTACACCATGTGCGACGCTAAAGCAAGTGTTTTGGGACCATTTTGATTTTGTGGTGGCCCATTTTGGTCCTCCGAAAATCCCAAAATGCCTTGAAAATGGGCTGTTTTGGGACCAAAAATGGGGCAAAAAGGGGTCAAAACCGCATTTTTCCAAACCTCATCCTAGACCATTTGGGGTGCACAAACGGGTGAAATGAGGGCATTTTGAGCCGATTGTGGAGCATTTTGGCCCCTCGGAAGTCCAAAAAGCCTTGAAAGTGGGCCTCGTGGTGATGGGGTTCACTTGCGAGCTGATTCCACTTTGTCAAGAGCCATCAATGTGTGAATCATTCTTGATGTCCCTCACCAGTCATAGCTGATGTTCCCTCCCCCACCAGCTCGGTCCCAATATTCAGTCTTGATTAGCCCTAGGGTTAGGGTCATTGAGCTGGTGGAACCAATCTTGGTTTTATAACCTTTTTTAGTGTCTAGCGTGGACCTACCAGGTTTAGCAGCAAGCAAGCAAGCAACACGCGCGAAATGGGGAAAAATCAAAAGTCTGTTGTGGTGCTTTGGATTTGGTTGAAATTTTGGTGCATGATACCTATGGGTGTGAAATACAACCACACAAAGTTTGAGCAAAAAACTCAACGGTGGCGGCCGGGAACAGGATTCGCAACTGGCGGACCTCAGTTTCAAAAGCTGCAATTCAGGGCCAAAAACAGCCATTTTTGGCCCAAAAAAGCCCTGGAACACATTCAAAACGGCCAAACGAAGGGAAGTGGTGGGTACACTGCACATGCAGCTTGACTTCCCCCTGTCAACGAGCTCTTTGCGACCCTCTAACTCCATGATATGTCCCGGAAATTGCCCAAAAAGGCCCCCAGAAGCTCCAAATGCCGACAGCCACAAACCAAGAATAGGCCATATCTTTGGCTACATGGCTCAAAATGCGATTCCGAGGGCACCCACTCCACCCGCAACCCCCCACTTTTTGTGGTTTCCACCCCTCAGAATTGCCCAAACGGACGCCTAGACCCCAATACCTAGGCCCACTAGGCCGCGGCAAGCTGCAAGCTCAAGCCCAAACACGTGGGTGCCCCAATGGGTCAACAGGGTCCTGTAGGGGCAAAAAGATGACTTTTCTCAAAAATGATCCTACACCATGTGCGACGCTAAAGCAAGTGTTTTGGGACCATTTTGATTTTGTGGTGGCCCATTTTGGTCCTCCGAAAATCCCAAAATGCCTTGAAAATGGGCTGTTTTGGGACCAAAAATGGGGCAAAAAGGGGTCAAAACCGCATTTTTCCAAACCTCATCCTAGACCATTTGGGGTGCACAAACGGGTGAAATGAGGGCATTTTGAGCCGATTGTGGAGCATTTTGGCCCCTCGGAAGTCCAAAAAGCCTTGAAAGTGGGCCTCGTGGTGATGGGGTTCACTTGCGAGCTGATTCCACTTTGTCAAGAGCCATCAATGTGTGAATCATTCTTGATGTCCCTCACCAGTCATAGCTGATGTTCCCTCCCCCACCAGCTCGGTCCCAATATTTAGTCTTGATTAGCCCTAGGGTTAGGGTCACCGAGCTGGTGGAACCAGTCTTGGTTTTATAACCTTTTTTGGTGTCTAGCGTGGACCTACCAGGTTTAGCAGCAAGCAAGCAAGCAACACGCGCGAAATGGGGAAAAATCAAAAGTCTGTTGTGGTGCTTTGGATTTGGTTGAAATTTTGGTGCATGATACCTATGGGTGTGAAATACAACCACACAAAGTTTGAGCAAAAAACTCAACGGTGGCGGCCGGGAACAGGATTCGCAACTGGCGGACCTCAGTTTCAAAAGCTGCAATTCAGGGCCAAAAACAGCCATTTTTGGCCCAAAAAAGCCCTGGAACACATTCAAAACGGCCAAACGAAGGGAAGTGGTGGGTACACTGCACATGCAGCTTGACTTCCCCCTGTCAACGAGCTCTTTGCGACCCTCTAACTCCATGATATGTCCCGGAAATTGCCCAAAAAGGCCCCCAGAAGCTCCAAATGCCGACAGCCACAAACCAAGAATAGGCCATATCTTTGGCTACATGGCTCAAAATGCGATTCCGAGGGCACCCACTCCACCCGCAACCCCCCACTTTTTGTGGTTTCCACCCCTCAGAATTGCCCAAACGGACGCCTAGACCCCAATACCTAGGCCCACTAGGCCGCGGCAAGCTGCAAGCTCAAGCCCAAACACGTGGGTGCCCCAATGGGTCAACAGGGTCCTGTAGGGGCAAAAAGATGACTTTTCTCAAAAATGATCCTACACCATGTGCGACGCTAAAGCAAGTGTTTTGGGACCATTTTGATTTTGTGGTGGCCCATTTTGGTCCTCCGAAAATCCCAAAATGCCTTGAAAATGGGCTGTTTTGGGACCAAAAATGGGGCAAAAAGGGGTCAAAACCGCATTTTTCCAAACCTCATCCTAGACCATTTGGGGTGCACAAACGGGTGAAATGAGGGCATTTTGAGCCGATTGTGGAGCATTTTGGCCCCTCGGAAGTCCAAAAAGCCTTGAAAGTGGGCCTCGTGGTGATGGGGTTCACTTGCGAGCTGATTCCACTTTGTCAAGAGCCATCAATGTGTGAATCATTCTTGATGTCCCTCACCAGTCATAGCTGATGTTCCCTCCCCCACCAGCTCGGTCCCAATATTCAGTCTTGATTAGCCCTAGGGTTAGGGTCATTGAGCTGGTGGAACCAATCTTGGTTTTATAACCTTTTTTAGTGTCTAGCGTGGACCTACCAGGTTTAGCAGCAAGCAAGCAAGCAACACGCGCGAAATGGGGAAAAATCAAAAGTCTGTTGTGGTGCTTTGGATTTGGTTGAAATTTTGGTGCATGATACCTATGGGTGTGAAATACAACCACACAAAGTTTGAGCAAAAAACTCAACGGTGGCGGCCGGGAACAGGATTCGCAACTGGCGGACCTCAGTTTCAAAAGCTGCAATTCAGGGCCAAAAACAGCCATTTTTGGCCCAAAAAAGCCCTGGAACACATTCAAAACGGCCAAACGAAGGGAAGTGGTGGGTACACTGCACATGCAGCTTGACTTCCCCCTGTCAACGAGCTCTTTGCGACCCTCTAACTCCATGATATGTCCCGGAAATTGCCCAAAAAGGCCCCCAGAAGCTCCAAATGCCGACAGCCACAAACCAAGAATAGGCCATATCTTTGGCTACATGGCTCAAAATGCGATTCCGAGGGCACCCACTCCACCCGCAACCCCCCACTTTTTGTGGTTTCCACCCCTCAGAATTGCCCAAACGGACGCCTAGACCCCAATACCTAGGCCCACTAGGCCGCGGCAAGCTGCAAGCTCAAGCCCAAACACGTGGGTGCCCCAATGGGTCAACAGGGTCCTGTAGGGGCAAAAAGATGACTTTTCTCAAAAATGATCCTACACCATGTGCGACGCTAAAGCAAGTGTTTTGGGACCATTTTGATTTTGTGGTGGCCCATTTTGGTCCTCCGAAAATCCCAAAATGCCTTGAAAATGGGCTGTTTTGGGACCAAAAATGGGGCAAAAAGGGGTCAAAACCGCATTTTTCCAAACCTCATCCTAGACCATTTGGGGTGCACAAACGGGTGAAATGAGGGCATTTTGAGCCGATTGTGGAGCATTTTGGCCCCTCGGAAGTCCAAAAAGCCTTGAAAGTGGGCCTCGTGGTGATGGGGTTCACTTGCGAGCTGATTCCACTTTGTCAAGAGCCATCAATGTGTGAATCATTCTTGATGTCCCTCACCAGTCATAGCTGATGTTCCCTCCCCCACCAGCTCGGTCCCAATATTTAGTCTTGATTAGCCCTAGGGTTAGGGTCACCGAGCTGGTGGAACCAGTCTTGGTTTTATAACCTTTTTTGGTGTCTAGCGTGGACCTACCAGGTTTAGCAGCAAGCAAGCAAGCAACACGCGCGAAATGGGGAAAAATCAAAAGTCTGTTGTGGTGCTTTGGATTTGGTTGAAATTTTGGTGCATGATACCTATGGGTGTGAAATACAACCACACAAAGTTTGAGCAAAAAACTCAACGGTGGCGGCCAGGAACGGGATTCGCAAGTGGCGGACCTCAGTTTCAAAAACTGCAGTTTAGGGCCAAAAATAGCCATTTTTGGCCCAAAAAAGCCCTGGAACACATTCAAAACGGCCAAACGAAGGGAAGCGGTGGGTACACTGCACATGCAGCTTGACTTCCCCGTGTCAACGAGCTCTTTGCGGCCCTCTAACTCCATGATATGTCCCGGAAATGGCCCAAAAAGGCCCCCAGAAACTCCAAATGCCGACAGCCACAAACCAAGAATAGGCCATATCTTTGGCTACATGGCTCAAAATGCGATTCCGAGGGCACCCACTCCACCCGCAACCCCCCACTTTTTGTGGTTTCCACCCCTCAGAATTGCCCAAACGGACGCCTAGACCCCAATACCTAGGCCCACTAGGCCGCGGCAAGCTGCAAGCTCAAGCCCAAACAGGTGGGTGCCCCAATGGGTCAACAGGGTCCTGTAGGGGCAAAAAGATGACTTTTCTCAAAAATGATCCTACACCATGTGCGACGCTAAAACAAGTGTTTTTGGACCGTTTTGAGCTTGTGGTGGCCCATTTTGGTCCTCCGAAAATCCCAAAATGCCTTGAAAATGGGCTGCTTTGGGACCAAAAATGGGGCAAAAAGGGGTCAAACCCGCATTTTTCCAAACCTCATCCTAGACCATTTGGGGTGCACAAACGGGTGAAATGAGGGCATTTGGAGCCGATTGTGGAGCATTTTGGCCCCTCGGAAGTCCAAAAAGCCTTGAAAGTGGGCCTCGTGGTGATGGGGTTCACTTGCGAGCTGATTCCACTTTGTCAAGAGCCATCAATGTGTGAATCATTCTTGATGTCCCTCACCAGTCATAGCTGATGTTCCCTCCCCCACCAGCTCGGTCCCAATATTCAGTCTTGATTAGCCCTAGGGTTAGGGTCACCGAGCTGGTGGAACCAGTCTTGGTTTTATAACCTTTTTTAGTGTCTAGCGTGGACCTACCAGGTTTAGCAGCAAGCAAGCAAGCGACACGCGCGAAATGGGGAAAAATCAAAAGTCTGTTGTGGTGCTTTGGATTTGGTTGAAATTTTGGTGCATGATACCTATGGGTGTGAAATACAACCACACAAAGTTTGAGCAAAAAACTCAACGGTGGCGGCCGGGAACAGGATTCGCAAGTGGCGGACCTCAGTTTCAAAAACTGCAATTCAGGGCCAAAAACAGCCATTTTTGGCCCAAAAAAGCACTGTAACACATTCAAAACGACCAAACGAAGGGAAGCGGTGGGTACACTGCACATGCAGCTTGACTTCCCCGTGTCAACGAGCTCTTTGCGGCCCTCTAACTCCATGATATGTCCCGGAAATGGCCCAAAAAGGCCCCCAGAAGCTCCAAATGCCGACAGCCACAAACCAAGAATAGGCCATATCTTTGGCTACATGGCTCAAAATGCGATTCCGAGGGCACCCACTCCACCCGCAACCCCCCACTTTTTGTGGTTTTCACCCCTCAGAATTGCCCAAACGGGCGCCTAGACCCCAATACCTAGGCCCACTAGGCCGCGGCAAGCTGCAAGCTCAAGCCCAAACACGTGGGTGCCCCAATGGGTCAACAGGGTCCTGTAGGGGCAAAAGATGACTTTTCTCAAAAATGATCCTACACCATGTGCGACGCTAAACCAAGTGTTTTTGGACCGTTTTGAGCTTGTGGTGGCCCATTTTGGTCCTCCGAAAATCCCAAAATGCCTTGAAAATGGGCTGTTTTGGGACCAAAAATGGGGCAAAAAGGGGTCAAAACCGCATTTTTCCAAACCTCATCCTAGACCATTTGGGGTGCACAAACGGGTGAAATGAGGGCATTTTGAGCCGATTGTGGGGCATTTTGGCCCCTCGGAAGTCCAAAAAGCCTTGAAAGTGGGCCTCGTGGTGATGGGGTTCACTTGCGAGCTGATTCCACTTTGTCAACAGCCATCAATGTGTGAATCATTCTTGACGTCCCTCACCAGTCATAGCTGATGTTCCCTCCCCCACCAGCTCGGACCCAATATTCAGTCTTGATTAGCCCTAGGGTTAGGGTCACCGAGCTGGTGGAACCAGTCTTGGTTTTATAACCTTTTTTAGTGTCTAGCGTGGACCTACCAGGTTTAGCAGCAAGCAAGCAAGCATCACGCGCGAAATGGGGAAAAATCAAAAGTCTGTTGTGGTGCTTTGGATTTGGTTGAAATTTTGGTGCATGATACCTATGGGTGTGAAGTACAACCACACAAAGTTTGAGCAAAAAACTCAACGGTGGCGGCCGGGAACGGGGTTCGCAAGTGGCGGACCTCAGTTTCAAAAGCTGCAGTTTAGGGACAAAAACAGCCATTTTTGGCCCAAAAAAGCCCTGGAACACATTCAAAACGGCCAAACGAAGGGAAGCGGTGGGTACACTGCACATGCAGCTTGACTTCCCCGTGTCAACGAGCTCTTTGCGGCCCTCTAACTCCATGATATGTCCCGGAAATGGCCCAAAAAGGCCCCCAGAAGCTCCAAATGCCGACAGCCACAAACCAAGAATAGGCCATATCTTTGGCTACATGGCTCAAAATGCGATTCCGAGGGCACCCACTCCACCCGCAACCCCCCACTTTTTGTGGTTTCCACCCCTCAGAATTGCCCAAACGGGCGCCTAGACCCCAATACCTAGGCCCACTAGGCCGCGGCAAGCTGCAAGCTCAAGCCCAAACACGTGGGTGCCCCAATGGGTCAACAGGGTCCTGTAGGGGCAAAAAGATGACTTTTCTCAAAAATGATCCTACACCATGTGCGACGCTAAAACAAGTGTTTTTGGACCGTTTTGAGCTTGTGGTGGCCCATTTTGGTCCTCCGAAAATCCCAAAATGCCTTGAAAATGGGCTGCTTTGGGACCAAAAATGGGGCAAAAAGGGGTCAAACCCGCATTTTTCCAAACCTCATCCTAGACCATTTGGGGTGCACAAACGGGTGAAATGAGGGCATTTGGAGCCGATTGTGGAGCATTTTGGCCCCTCGGAAGTCCAAAAAGCCTTGAAAGTGGGCCTCGTGGTGATGGGGTTCACTTGCGAGCTGATTCCACTTTGTCAAGAGCCATCAATGTGTGAATCATTCTTGATGTCCCTCACCAGTCATAGCTGATGTTCCCTCCCCCACCAGCTCGGTCCCAATATTCAATCTTGATTAGCCCTAGGGTTAGGGTCACCGAGCTGGTGGAACCAGTCTTGGTTTTATAACCTTTTTTAGTGTCTAGCGTGGACCTACCAGGTTTAGCAGCAAGCAAGCAAGCAACACGCGCGAAATGGGGAAAAATCAAAAGTCTGTTGTGGTGCTTTGGATTTGGTTGAAATTTTGGTGCATGATACCTATGGGTGTGAAATACAACCACACAAAGTTTGAGCAAAAAACTCAACGGTGGCGGCCGGGAACAGGATTCGCAAGTGGCGGACCTCAGTTTCAAAAACTGCAATTCAGGGCCAAAAACAGCCATTTTTGGCCCAAAAAAGCACTGTAACACATTCAAAACGACCAAACGAAGGGAAGCGGTGGGTACACTCCACATGCAGCTTGACTTCCCCGTGTCAACGAGCTCTTTGCGGCCCTCTAACTCCATGATATGTCCCGGAAATGGCCCAAAAAGGCCCCCAGAAGCTCCAAATGCCGACAGCCACAAACCAAGAATAGGCCATATCTTTGGCTACATGGCTCAAAATGCGATTCCGAGGGCACCCACTCCACCCGCAACCCCCCACTTTTTGTGGTTTTCACCCCTCAGAATTGCCCAAACGGGCGCCTAGACCCCAATACCTAGGCCCACTAGGCCGCGGCAAGCTGCAAGCTCAAGCCCAAACACGTGGGTGCCCCAATGGGTCAACAGGGTCCTGTAGGGGCAAAAGATGACTTTTCTCAAAAATGATCCTACACCATGTGCGACGCTAAACCAAGTGTTTTTGGACCGTTTTGAGCTTGTGGTGGCCCATTTTGGTCCTCCGAAAATCCCAAAATGCCTTGAAAATGGGCTGTTTTGGGACCAAAAATGGGGCAAAAAGGGGTCAAAACCGCATTTTTCCAAACCTCATCCTAGACCATTTGGGGTGCACAAACGGGTGAAATGAGGGCATTTTGAGCCGATTGTGGGGCATTTTGGCCCCTCGGAAGTCCAAAAAGCCTTGAAAGTGGGCCTCGTGGTGATGGGGTTCACTTGCGAGCTGATTCCACTTTGTCAACAGCCATCAATGTGTGAATCATTCTTGACGTCCCTCACCAGTCATAGCTGATGTTCCCTCCCCCACCAGCTCGGACCCAATATTCAGTCTTGATTAGCCCTAGGGTTAGGGTCACCGAGCTGGTGGAACCAGTCTTGGTTTTATAACCTTTTTTAGTGTCTAGCGTGGACCTACCAGGTTTAGCAGCAAGCAAGCAAGCATCACGCGCGAAATGGGGAAAAATCAAAAGTCTGTTGTGGTGCTTTGGATTTGGTTGAAATTTTGGTGCATGATACCTATGGGTGTGAAGTACAACCACACAAAGTTTGAGCAAAAAACTCAACGGTGGCGGCCGGGAACGGGGTTCGCAAGTGGCGGACCTCAGTTTCAAAAGCTGCAGTTTAGGGACAAAAACAGCCATTTTTGGCCCAAAAAAGCCCTGGAACACATTCAAAACGGCCAAACGAAGGGAAGCGGTGGGTACACTGCACATGCAGCTTGACTTCCCCGTGTCAACGAGCTCTTTGCGGCCCTCTAACTCCATGATATGTCCCGGAAATGGCCCAAAAAGGCCCCCAGAAGCTCCAAATGCCGACAGCCACAAACCAAGAATAGGCCATATCTTTGGCTACATGGCTCAAAATGCGATTCCGAGGGCACCCACTCCACCCGCAACCCCCCACTTTTTGTGGTTTCCACCCCTCAGAATTGCCCAAACGGGCGCCTAGACCCCAATACCTAGGCCCACTAGGCCGCGGCAAGCTGCAAGCTCAAGCCCAAACACGTGGGTGCCCCAATGGGTCAACAGGGTCCTGTAGGGGCAAAAAGATGACTTTTCTCAAAAATGATCCTACACCATGTGCGACGCTAAACCAAGTGTTTTTGGACCGTTTTGAGCTTGTGGTGGCCCATTTTGGTCCTCCGAAAATCCCAAAATGCCTTGAAAATGGGCTGTTTTGGGACCAAAAATGGGGCAAAAAGGGGTCAAAACCGCATTTTTCCAAACCTCATCCTAGACCATTTGGGGTGCACAAACGGGTGAAATGAGGGCATTTGGAGCCGATTGTGGGGCATTTTGGCCCCTCGGAAGTCCAGAAAGCCTTGAAAGTGGGCCTCGTGGTGATGGGGTTCACTTGCGAGCTGAGTCCACTTTGTCAAGAGCCATCAATGTGTGAATCATTCTTGATGTCCCTCACCAGTCATAGCTGATGTTCCCTCCCCCACCAGCTCGGTCCCAATATTCAGTCTTGATTAGCCCTAGGGTTAGGGTCACCGAGCTGGTGGAACCAGTCTTGGTTTTATAACCTTTTTTAGTGTCTAGCGTGGACCTACCAGGTTTAGCAGCAAGCAAGCAAGCAACACGCGCGAAATGGGGAAAAATCAAAAGTCTGTTGTGGTGCTTTGGATTTGGTTGAAATTTTGGTGCATGATACCTATGGGTGTGAAGTACAACCACACAAAGTTTGAGCAAAAAACTCAACGGTGGCGGCCGGGAACGGGATTCGCAACTGGCAGACCTCAGTTTCAAAAACTGCAATTCAGGGCCAAAAACAGCCATTTTTGGCCCAAAAAAGCACTGTAACACATTCAAAACGACCAAACGAAGGGAAGCGGTGGGTACACTCCACATGCAGCTTGACTTCCCCGTGTCAACGAGCTCTTTGCGGCCCTCTAACTCCATGATATGTCCCGGAAATGGCCCAAAAAGGCCCCCAGAAGCTCCAAATGCCGACAGCCACAAACCAAGAATAGGCCATATCTTTGGCTACATGGCTCAAAATGCGATTCCGAGGGCACCCACTCCACCCGCAACCCCCCACTTTTTGTGGTTTCCACCCCTCAGAATTGCCCAAACGGGCGCCTAGACCCCAATACCTAGGCCCACTAGGCCGCGGCACGCTGCAAGCTCAAGCCCAAACACAGTGGGTGCCCCAATGGGTCAACAGGGTCCTGTAGGGGCAAAAAGATGACTTTTCTCAAAAATGATCCTACACCATGTGCGACGCTAAACCAAGTGTTTTTGGACCGTTTTGAGCTTGTGGTGGCCCATTTTGGTCCTCCGAAAATCCCAAAATGCCTTGAAAATGGGCTGTTTTGGGACCAAAAATGGGGCAAAAAGGGGTCAAAACCGCATTTTTCCAAACCTCATCCTAGACCATTTGGGGTGCACAAACGGGTGAAATGAGGGCATTTGGAGCCGATTGTGGGGCATTTTGGCCCCTCGGAAGTCCCGAAAGCCTTGAAAGTGGGCCTCGTGGTGATGGGGTTCACTTGCGAGCTGAGTCCACTTTGTCAAGAGCCATCAAAGTGTGAATCATTCTTGATGTCCCTCACCAGTCATAGCTGATGTTCCCTCCCCCACCAGCTCGGTCCCAATATTCAGTCTTGATTAGCCCTAGGGTTAGGGTCACCGAGCTGGTGGAACCAGTCTTGGTTTTATAACCTTTTTTAGTGTCTAGCGTGGACCTACCAGGTTTAGCAGCAAGCAAGCAAGCAACACGCGCGAAATGGGGAAAAATCAAAAGTCTGTTGTGGTGCTTTGGATTTGGTTGAAATTTTGGTGCATGATACCTATGGGTGTGAAGTACAACCACACAAAGTTTGAGCAAAAAACTCAACGGTGGCGGCCGGGAACGGGATTCGCAACTGGCAGACCTCAGTTTCAAAAACTGCAATTCAGGGCCAAAAACAGCCATTTTTGGCCCAAAAAAGCCCTGGAACACATTCAAAACGGCCAAGCGAAGGGAAGCGGTGGGTACACTCCACATGCAGCTTGACTTCCCCGTGTCAACGAGCTCTTTGCGGCCCTCTAACTCCATGATATGTCCCGGAAATGGCCCAAAAAGGCCCCCAGAAGCTCCAAATGCCGACAGCCACAAACCAAGAATAGGCCATATCTTTGGCTACGTGGCTCAAAATGCGATTCCGAGGGCACCCACTCCACCCGCAACCCCCCACTTTTTGTGGTTTCCACCCCTCAGAATTGCCCAAACGGGCGCCTAGACCCCAATACCTAGGCCCACTAGGCCGCGGCAAGCTGCAAGCTCAAACCCAAACACAGTGGGTGCCCCAATGGGTCAACAGGGTCCTGTAGGGGCAAAAAGATGACTTTTCTCAAAAATGATCCTACACCATGTGCGACGCTAAACCAAGTGTTTTTGGACCGTTTTGAGCTTGCGGTGGCCCATTTTGGTCCTCCGAAAATCCCAACATGCCTTGAAAATGGGCTGTTTTGGGACCAAAAATGGGGCAAAAAGGGTCAAAACCGCATTTTTCCAAACCTCATCCTAGACCATTTGGGGTGCACAAACGGGTGAAATGAGGGCATTTTGAGCCGATTGTGGGGCAATTTGGCCCCTCGGAAGTCCAAAAAGCCTTGAAAGTGGGCCTCGTGGTGATGGGGTTCACTTGCGAGCTCAGTCCACTTTGTCAAGAGCCATCAATGTGTGAATCATTCTTGACGTCCCTCACCAGTCATAGCTGATGTTCTCTCCCCCACCAGCTCGGTCCCAATATTCAGTCTTGATTAGCCCTAGGGTTAGGGTCACCGAGCTGGTGGAACCAGTCTTGGTTTTATAACCTTTTTTAGTGTCTAGCGTGGACCTACCAGGTTTAGCAGCAAGCAAGCAAGCATCACGCGCAAAATGGGGAAAAATCAAAAGTCTGTTGTGGTGCTTTGGATTTGGTTGAAATTTTGGTGCATGATACCTATGGGTGTGAAGTACAACCACACAAAGTTTGAGCAAAAAACTCAACGGTGGCGGCCAGGAACGGGATTCGCAAGTGGCGGACCTCAGTTTCAAAAGCTGCAGTTTAGGGCCAAAAACAGCCATTTTTGGCCCAAAAAAGCCCTGGAACACATTCAAAACGGCCAAACGAAGGGAAGCGGTGGGTACACTCCACATGCAGCTTGACTTCCCCGTGTCAACGAGCTCTTTGCGGCCCTCTAACTCCATGATATGTCCCGGAAATGGCCCAAAAAGGCCCCCAGAAGCTCCAAATGCCGACAGCCACAAACCAAGAATAGGCCATATCTTTGGCTACGTGGCTCAAAATGCGATTCCGAGGGCACCCACTCCACCCGCAACCCCCCACTTTTTGTGGTTTCCACCCCTCAGAATTGCCCAAACGGACGCCTAGACCCCAATACCTAGGCCCACTAGGCCGCGGCAAGCTGCAAGCTCAAGCCCAAACAGGTGGGTGCCCCAATGGGTCAACAGGGTCCTGTAGAAGCAAAAAGATGACTTTTCTCAAAAATGATCCTACACCATGTGCGACGCTAAACCAAGTGTTTTTGGACCGTTTTGAGCTTGTGGTGGCCCATTTTGGTCCTCCGAAAATCCCAAAATGCCTTGAAAATGGGCTGTTTTGGGACCAAAAATGGGGCAAAAAGGGGTCAAAACCGCATTTTTCCAAACCTCATCCTAGACCATTTGGGGTGCACAAACGGGTGAAATGAGGGCATTTGGAGCCGATTGTGGGGCATTTTGGCCCCTCGGAAGTCCAAAAAGCCTTGAAAGTGGGCCTCGTGGTGATGGGGTTCACTTGCGAGCTGATTCCACTTTGTCAAGAGCCATCAATGTGTGAATCATTCTTGATGTCCCTCACCAGTCATAGCTGATGTTCCCTCCCCCACCAGCTCGGTCCCAATATTCAGTCTTGATTAGCCCTAGGGTTAGGGTCACCGAGCTGGTGGAACCAGTCTTGGTTTTATAACCTTTTTTAGTGTCTAGCGTGGACCTGCCAGGTTTAGCAGCAAGCAAGCAAGCAACACGCGCGAAATGGGGAAAAATCAAAAGTTTGTTGTGGTGCTTTGGATTTGGTTGAAATTTTGGTGCATGATACCTATGGGTGTGAAGTACAACCACACAAAGTTTGAGCAAAAAACTCAACGGTGGCGGCCAGGAACGGGATTCGCAACTGGCGGACCTCAGTTTCAAAAACTGCAGTTCAGGGCCAAAAACAGCCATTTTTGGCCCAAAAAAGCACTGTAACACATTCAAAACGGCCAAACGAAGGGAAGCGGTGGGTACACTGCACATGCAGCTTGACTTCCCCGTGTCAACGAGCTCTTTGCGGCCCTCTAACTCCATGATATGTCCCGGAAATGGCCCAAAAAGGCCCCCAGAAGCTCCAAATGCCGACAGCCACAAACCAAGAATAGGCCATATCTTTGGCTACATGGCTCAAAATGCGATTCCGAGGGCACCCACTCCACCCGCAACCCCCCACTTTTTGTGGTTTCCACCCCTCAGAATTGCCCAAACGGGCGCCTAGACCCCAATACCTAGGCCCACTAGGCCGCGGCAAGATGCAAGCTCAAGCCCAAACAGGTGGGTGCCCCAATGGGTCAACAGGGTCCTGTAGGGTCAAAAAGATGACTTTTGTCAAAAATGATCCTACACCATGTGCGACGCTAAACCAAGTGTTTTTGGACCGTTTTGAGCTTGTGGTGGCCCATTTTGGTCCTCCGAAAATCCCAAAATGCCTTGAAAATGGGCTGTTTTGGGACCAAAAATGGGGCAAAAGGGGGTCAAAACCGCATTTTTCCAAACCTCATCCTAGACCATTTGGGGTGCACAAACGGGTGAAATGAGGGCATTTGGAGCCAATTGTGGGGCATTTTGGCCCCTCGGAAGTCCAAAAAGCCTTGAAAGTGGGCCTCGTGGTGATGGGGTTAACTTGCCAGCTGATTCCACTTTGTCAAGAGCCATCAATGTGTGAATCATTCTTGATGTCCCTCACCAGTCATAGCTGATGGTCCCTCCCCCACCAGCTCGGTCCCAATATTCAGTCTTGATTAGCCCTAGGGTTAGGGTCACCGAGCTGGTGGAACCAGTCTTGGTTTTATAACCTTTTTTAGTGTCTAGCGTGGACCTACCAGGTTTAGCAGCAAGCAAGCAAGCAACACGCGCGAAATGGGGAAAAATCAAAAGTCTGTTGTGGTGCTTTGGATTTGGTTGAAATTTTGGTGCATGATACCTATGGGTGTGAAGTACAACCACACAAAGTTTGAGCAAAAAACTCAACGGTGGCGGCCAGTCACACGATTCGCAACTGGCTGACCTCAGTTTCAAAAGCTGCAGTTCAGGGCCAAACACAGCCATTTTTGGCCCAAAAAAGCCCTGGAACACATTCAAAACGGCCAAACGAAGGGAAGCGGTGGGTACACTGCACATGCAGCTTGACTTCCCCGTGTCAACGAGCTCTTTGCGGCCCTCTAACTCCATGATATGTCCCGGAAATGGCCCAAAAAGGCCCCAGAAGCTCCAAATGCCGACAGCCACAAACCAAGAATAGGCCATATCTTTGGCTACATGGCTCAAAATGCGATTCCGAGGGCACCCACTCCACCCGCAACCCCCCACTTTTTGTGGTTTCCACCCCTCAGAATTGCCCAAACGGACGCCTAGACCCCAATACCTAGGCCCACTAGGCCGCGGCAAGCTGCAAGCTCAAGCCCAAACAGGTGGGTGCCCCAATGGGTCAACAGCGTCCTGTAGGGGCAAAAAGATGACTTTTCTCAAAAATGATCCTACACCATGTGCGACGCTAAACCAAGTGTTTTTGGACCGTTTTGAGCTTGTGGTGGCCCATTTTGGTCCTCCGAAAATCCCAAAATGCCTTGAAAATGGGCTGTTTTGGGACCAAAAATGGGGCAAAAAGGGGTCAAAACCGCATTTTTCCAAACCTCATCCTAGACCATTTGGGGTGCACAAACGGGTGAAATGAGGGCATTTGGAGCCAATTGTGGTGCATTTTGGCCCCTCGGAAGTCCAAAAAGCCTTGAAAGTGGGCCTCGTGGTGATGGGGTTCACTTGCGATCTGATTCCACTTTGTCAAGAGCCATCAATGTGTGAATCATTCTTGATGTCCCTCACCAGTCATAGCTGATGTTCCCTCCCCCACCAGCTCGGTCCCAATATTCAGTCTTGATTAGCCCTAGGGTTAGGGTCACCGAGCTGGTGGAACCAGTCTTGGTTTTATAACCTTTTTTAGTGTCTAGCGTGGACCTACCAGGTTTAGCAGCAAGCAAGCAAGCAACACGCACGAAATGGGGAAAAATCAAAAGTCTGTTGTGGTGCTTTGGATTTGGTTGAAATTTTGGTGCATGATACCTATGGGTGTGAAGTACAACCACACAAAGTTTGAGCAAAAAACTCAACGGTGGCGCCCGGCAACGGGATTCGCAACTGGCGGACCTCAGTTTCAAAAACTGCAGTTCAGGGCCAAAAACAGGCATTTTTGGCCCAAAAAAGCCCTGGAACACATTCAAAACGGCCAAACGAAGGGAAGCGGTGGGTACACTGCACATGCAGCTTGACTTCCCCGTGTCAACGAGCTCTTTGCGGCCCTCTAACTCCATGATATGTCCCGGAAATGGCCCAAAAAGGCCCCCAGAAGCTCCAAATGCCGACAGCCACAAACCAAGAATAGGCCATATCTTTGGCTACATGGCTCAAAATGCGATTCCGAGGGCACCCACTCCACCCGCAACCCCCCACTTTTTGTGGTTTCCACCCCTCAGAAGTGCCCAAACGGGCGCCTAGACCCCAATACCTAGGCCCACTAGGCCGCGGCAAGCTGCAAGCTCAAGCCCAAACAGGTGGGTGCCCCAATGGGTCAACAAGGTCCTGTAGGGGCAAAAAGATGACTTTTCTCAAAAATGATCCTACACCATGTGCGACGCTAAACCAAGTGTTTTTGGACCGTTTTGAGCTTGTGGTGGCCCATTTTGGTCCTCCGAAAATCCCAAAATGCCTTGAAAATGGGCTGTTTTGGGACCAAAAATGGGGAAAAAAGGGGTCAAAACCGCATTTTTTCAAACCTCATCCTAGACCATTTGGGGTGCGCAAACGGGTGAAATGAGGGCATTTGGGGCCAATTGTGGGGCATTTTGGCCCCTCGGAAGTCCAAAAAGCCTTGAAAGTGGGCCTCGTGGTGATGGGCTTCACTTGCCAGCTGATTCCACTTTGTCAAGAGCCATCAATGTGTGAATCATTCTTGATGTCCCTCACCAGTCATAGCTGATGTTCCCTCCCCCACCAGCTCGGTCCCAATATTCAGTCTTGATTAGCCCTAGGGTTAGGGTCACCGAGCTGGTGGAACCAGTCTTGGTTTTATAACCTTTTTTAGTGTCTAGCGTGGACCTACCAGGTTTAGCAGCAAGCAAGCAAGCAACACGCGCGAAATGGGGAAAAATCAAAAGTCTGTTGTGGTGCTTTGGATTTGGTTGAAATTTTGGTGCATGATACCTATGGGTGTGAAGTACAACCACACAAAGTTTGAGCAAAAAACTCAACGGTGGCGGCCGGGAACGGGATTCGCAACTGGCGGACCTCAATTTCAAAAACTGCAGTTCAGGGCCAAAAACAGCCATTTTTGGCCCAAAAAAGCCCTGGAACACATTCAAAACGGCCAAACGAAGGGAAGCGGTGGGTACACTGCACATGCAGCTTGACTTCCCCGTGTCAACGAGCTCTTTGCGGCCCTCTAACTCCATGATATGTCCCGGAAATGGCCCAAAAAGGCCCCCAGAAGCTCCAAATGCCGACAGCCACAAACCAAGAATGGGCCATATCTTTGGCTACATGGCTCAAAATGCGATTCCGAGGGCACCTACTCCACCCGCAACCCCCCACTTTTTGTGGTTTCCACCCCTCAGAATTGCCCAAACGGGCACCTAGACCCCAATACCTAGGCCCACTAGGCCGCGGCAAGCTGCAAGCTCAAGCCCAAACACGTGGGTGCCCAAATGGGTCAACAGGGTCCTGTAGGGCCAAAAAGATGACTTTTCTCAAAAATGATCCTACACCAAGTGCGACGTTAAACCAAGTGTTTTTGGACCGTTTTGAGCTTGTGGTGGCCCATTTTGGTCCTCCGAAAATCCCAAAATGCCTTGAAAATGGGCTGTTTTGGGACCAAAAATGGGGCAAAAAGGGGTCAAAACCGCATTTTTCCAAACCTCATCCTAGACCATTTGGGGTGCACAAACGGGTGAAATGAGGGCATTTGGAGCCGATTGTGGGGCATTTTGGCCCCTCGGAAGTCCAAAAAGCCTTGAAAGTGGGCCTCGTGGTGATGGGGTTCACTTGCCAGCTGATTCCACTTTGTCAAGAGCCATCAATGTGTGAATCATTCTTGATGTCCCTCACCAGTCATAGCTGATGTTCCCTCCCCCACCAGCTCGGTCCCAATATTCAGTCTTGATTAGCCCTAGGGTTAGGGTCACCGAGCTGGTGGAACCAGTCTTGGTTTTATAACCTTTTTTAGTGTCTAGCGTGGACCTACCAGGTTTAGCAGCAAGCAAGCAAGCAACACGCACGAAATGGGGAAAAATCAAAAGTCTGTTGTGGTGCTTTGGATTTGGTTGAAATTTTGGTGCATGATACCTATGGGTGTGAAGTACAACCACACAAAGTTTGAGCAAAAAACTCAACGGTGGCGGCCGGGAACGGGATTCGCAACTGGCGGACCTCAGTTTCAAAAACTGCAGTTCAGGGCCAAAAACAGGCATTTTTGGCCCAAAAAAGCCCTGGAACACATTCAAAACGGCCAAACGAAGGGAAGCGGTGGGTACACTGCACATGCAGCTTGACTTCCCCGTGTCAACGAGCTCTTTGCGGCCCTCTAACTCCATGATATGTCCCGGAAATGGCCCAAAAAGGCCCCCATAAGCTCCAAATGCCGACAGCCACAAACCAAGAATAGGCCATATCTTTGGCTACATGGCTCAAAATGCGATTCCGAGGGCACCCACTCCACCCGCAACCCCCCACTTTTTGTGGTTTCCACCCCTCAGAAGTGCCCAAACGGGCGCCTAGACCCCAATACCTAGGCCCACTAGGCCGCGGCAAGCTGCAAGCTCAAGCCCAAACACGTGGGTGCCCCAATGGGTCAACAAGGTCCTGTAGGGGCAAAAAGATGACTTTTCTCAAAAATGATCCTACACCATGTGCGACGCTAAACCAAGTAAAATGATCCTACACCATGTGCGACGCTAAACCAAGTGTTTTTGGACCGTTTTGAGCTTGTGGTGGCCCATTTTGGTCCTCCGAAAATCCCAAAATGCCTTGAAAATGGGCTGTTTTGGGACCAAAAATGGGGAACAAAGGGGTCAAAACCGCATTTTTTCAAACCTCATCCTAGACCATTTGGGGTGCACAAACGGGTGAAATGAGGGCATTTGGAGCCAATTGTGGGGCATTTTGGCCCCTCGGAAGTCCAAAAAGCCTTGAAAGTGGGCCTCGTGGTGATGGGGTTCACTTGCCAGCTGATTCCACTTTGTCAAGAGCCATCAATGTGTGAATCATTCTTGATGTCCCTCACCAGTCATAGCTGATGTTCCCTCCCCCACCAGCTCGGTCCCAATATTCAGTCTTGATTAGCCCTAGGGTTAGGGTCACCGAGCTGGTGGAACCAGTCTTGGTTTTATAACCTTTTTTAGTGTCTAGCGTGGACCTACCAGGTTTAGCAGCAAGAAAGCAAGCAACACGCGCGAAATGGGGAAAAATCAAAAGTCTGTTGTGGTGCTTTGGATTTGGTTGAAATTTTGGTGCATGATACCTATGGGTGTGAAGTACAACCACACAAAGTTTGAGCAAAAAACTCAACGGTGGCGGCCGGGAACGGGATTCGCAACTGGCGGACCTCAATTTCAAAAACTGCAGTTCAGGGCCAAAAACAGCCATTTTTGGCCCAAAAAAGCCCTGGAACACATTCAAAACGGCCAAACGAAGGGAAGCGGTGGGTACACTGCACATGCAGCTTGACTTCCCCGTGTCAACGAGCTCTTTGCGGCCCTCTAACTCCATGATATGTCCCGGAAATGGCCCAAAAAGGCCCCCAGAAGCTCCAAATGCCGACAGCCACAAACCAAGAATGGGAGGGCACCTACTCCACCCGCAACCCCCCACTTTTTGTGGTTTCCACCCCTCAGAATTGCCCAAACGGGCACCTAGACCCCAATACCTAGGCCCACTAGGCCGCGGCAAGCTGCAAGCTCAAGCCCAAACACGTGGGTGCCCAAATGGGTCAACAGGGTCCTGTAGGGCCAAAAAGATGACTTTTCTCAAAAATGATCCTACACCAAGTGCGACGTTAAACCAAGTGTTTTTGGACCGTTTTGAGCTTGTGGTGGCCCATTTTGGTCCTCCGAAAATCCCAAAATGCCTTGAAAATGGGCTGTTTTGGGACCAAAAATGGGGCAAAAAGGGGTCAAAACCGCATTTTTCCAAACCTCATCCTAGACCATTTGGGGTGCACAAACGGGTGAAATGAGGGCATTTGGAGCCGATTGTGGGGCATTTTGGCCCCTCGGAAGTCCAAAAAGCCTTGAAAGTGGGCCTCGTGGTGATGGGGTTCACTTGCCAGCTGATTCCACTTTGTCAAGAGCCATCAATGTGTGAATCATTCTTGATGTCCCTCACCAGTCATAGCTGATGTTCCCTCCCCCACCAGCTCGGTCCCAATATTCAGTCTTGATTAGCCCTAGGGTTAGGGTCACCGAGCTGGTGGAACCAAACTTGGTTTTATAACCTTTTTTAGTGTCTAGCGTGGACCTACCAGGTTTAGCAGCAAGCAAGCAAGCAACACGCGCGAAATGGGGAAAAATCAAAAGTCTGTTGTGGTGCTTTGGATTTGGTTGAAATTTTGGTGCATGATACCTATGGGTGTGAAGTACAACCACACAAAGTTTGAGCAAAAAACTCAACGGTGGCGGCCGGGAACAGGATTCGCAAGTGGCGGACCTCAGTTTCAAAAGCTGCAGTTCAGGGCCAAACACAGCCATTTTTGGCCCAAAAAAGCCCTGGAACACATTCAAAACGGCCAAACGAAGGGAAGCGGTGGGTACACTGCACATGCAGCTTGACTTCCCCGTGTCAACGAGCTCTTTGCGGCCCTCTAACTCCATGATATGTCCCGGAAATGGCCCAAAAAGGCCCCCAGAAGCTCCAAATGCCGACAGCCACAAACCAAGAATAGGCCATATCTTTGGCTACATGGCTCAAAATGCGATTCCGAGGGCACCCACTCCACCCGCAACCCCCCACTTTTTGTGGTTTCCACCCCTCAGAATTGCCCAAACGGGCGCCTAGACCCCAATACCTAGGCCCACTAGGCCGCGGCAAGCTGCAAGCTCAAGCCCAAACAGGTGGGTGCCCCAATGGGTCAACAGGGTCCTGTAGGGCCAAAAAGATGACTTTTCTCAAAAATGATCCTACACCATGTGCGACGCTAAACCAAGTGTTTTTGGACCGTTTTGAGCTTGTGGTGGCCCATTTTGGTCCTCCGAAAATCCCAAAATAGATTTGAAAATGGGCTGTTTTGGGACCAAAAATGGGGCAAAAAGGGGTCAAAACCGCATTTTTCCAAACCTCATCCTAGACCATTTGGGGTGCACAAACGGGTGAAATGAGGGCATTTGGAGCCGATTGTGGGGCATTTTGGCCCCTCGGAAGTCCAAAAAGCCTTGAAAGTGGGCCTCGTGGTGATGGGGTTCACTTGCGATCTGATTCCACTTTGTCAAGAGCCATCAATGTGTGAATCATTCTTGATGTCCCTCACCAGTCATAGCTGATGTTCCCTCCCCCACCAGCTCGGTCCCAATATTCAGTCTTGATTAGTCCTAGGGTTAGGGTCACCGAGCTGGTGGAACCAGTCTTGGTTTTATAACCTTTTTTAGTGTCTAGCGTGGACCTACCAGGTTTAGCAGCAAGCAAGCAAGCAACACGCGCGAAATGGGGAAAAATCAAAAGTCTGTTGTGGTGCTTTGGATTTGGTTGAAATTTTGGTGCATGATACCTATGGGTGTGAAGTACAACCACACAAAGTTTGAGCAAAAAACTCAACGGTGGCGGCCGGGAACAGGATTCGCAAGTGGCGGACCTCAGTTTCAAAAGCTGCAGTTCAGGGCCAAACACAGCCATTTTTGGCCCAAAAAAGCCCTGGAACACATTCAAAACGGCCAAACGAAGGGAAGCGGTGGGTACACTGCGGATGCAGCTTGACTTCCCCGTGTCAACGAGCTCTTTGCGGCCCTCTAACTCCATGGTATGTCCCGGAAATGGCCCAAAAAGGCCCCCAGAAGCTCCAAATGCCGACAGCCACAAACCAAGAATAGGCCATATCTTTGGCTACATGGCTCAAAATGCGATTCCGAGGGCACCCACTCCACCCGCAACCCCCCACTTTTTGTGGTTTCCACCCCTCAGAATTGCCCAAACGGGCGCCTAGACCCCAATACCTAGGCCCACTAGGCCGCGGCAAGCTGCAAGCTCAAGCCCAAACAGGTGGGTGCCCCAATGGGTCAACAGGGTCCTGTAGGGCCAAAAAGATGACTTTTCTCAAAAATGATCCTACACCATGTGCGACGCTAAACCAAGTGTTTTTGGACCGTTTTGAGCTTGTGGTGGCCCATTTTGGTCCTCCGAAAATCCCAAAATAGATTTGAAAATGGGCTGTTTTGGGACCAAAAATGGGGCAAAAAGGGGTCAAAACCGCATTTTTCCAAACCTCATCCTAGACCATTTGGGGTGCACAAACGGGTGAAATGAGGGCATTTGGAGCCGATTGTGGGGCATTTTGGCCCCTCGGAAGTCCAAAAAGCCTTGAAAGTGGGCCTCGTGGTGATGGGGTTCACTTGCGATCTGATTCCACTTTGTCAAGAGCCATCAATGTGTGAATCATTCTTGATGTCCCTCACCAGTCATAGCTGATGTTCCCTCCCCCACCAGCTCGGTCCCAATATTCAGTCTTGATTAGCCCTAGGGTTAGGGTCACCGAGCTGGTGGAACCAGTCTTGGTTTTATAACCTTTTTTAGTGTCTAGCGTGGACCTACCAGGTTTAGCAGCAAGCAAGCAAGCAGCACGCGCGAAATGGGGAAAAATCAAAAGTCTGTTGTGGTGCTTTGGATTTGGTTGAAATTTTGGTGCATGATACCTATGGGTGTGAAGTACAACCACACAAAGTTTGAGCAAAAAACTCAACGGTGGCGGCCGGGAACAGGATTCGCAAGTGGCGGACCTCAGTTTCAAAAGCTGCAGTTCAGGGCCAAACACAGCCATTTTTGGCCCAAAAAAGCCCTGGAACACATTCAAAACGGCCAAACGAAGGGAAGCGGTGGGTACACTGCGGATGCAGCTTGACTTCCCCGTGTCAACGAGCTCTTTGCGGCCCTCTAACTCCATGATATGTCCCGGAAATGGCCCAAAAAGGCCCCCAGAAGCTCCAAATGCCGACAGCCACAAACCAAGAATAGGCCATATCTTTGGCTACATGGCTCAAAATGCGATTCCGAGGGCACCCACTCCACCCGCAATCCCCCACTTTTTGTGGTTTCCACCCCTCAGAATTGCCCAAACGGGCGCCTAGACCCCAATACCTAGGCCCACTAGGCCGCGGCAAGATGCAAGCTCAAGCCCAAACAGGTGGGTGCCCCAATGGGTCAACAGGGTCCTGTAGGGGCAAAAAGATGACTTTTGTCAAAAATGATCCTACACCATGTGCGACGCTAAACCAAGTGTTTTTGGACCGTTTTGAGCTTGTGGTGGCCCATTTTGGTCCTCCGAAAATCCCAAAATGCCTTGAAAATGGGCTGTTTTGGGACCAAAAATGGGGCAAAAGGGGGTCAAAACCGCATTTTTCCAAACCTCATCCTAGACCATTTGGGGTGCACAAACGGGTGAAATGAGGGCATTTGGAGCCAATTGTGGGGCATTTTGGCCCCTCGGAAGTCCAAAAAGCCTTGAAAGTGGGCCTCGTGGTGATGGGGTTAACTTGCCAGCTGATTCCACTTTGTCAAGAGCCATCAATGTGTGAATCATTCTTGATGTCCCTCACCAGTCATAGCTGATGTTCCCTCCCCCACCAGCTCGGTCCCAATATTCAGTCTTGATTAGCCCTAGGGTTAGGGTCACCGAGCTGGTGGAACCAGTCTTGGTTTTATAACCTTTTTTAGTGTCTAGCGTGGACCTACCAGGTTTAGCAGCAAGCAAGCAAGCAACACGCGCGAAATGGGGAAAAATCAAAAGTCTGTTGTGGTGCTTTGGATTTGGTTGAAATTTTGGTGCATGATACCTATGGGTGTGAAGTACAACCACACAAAGTTTGAGCAAAAAACTCAACGGTGGCGGCCAGTCACACGATTCGCAACTGGCTGACCTCAGTTTCAAAAGCTGCAGTTCAGGGCCAAACACAGCCATTTTTGGCCCAAAAAAGCCCTGGAACACATTCAAAACGGCCAAACGAAGGGAAGCGGTGGGTACACTGCACATGCAGCTTGACTTCCCCGTGTCAACGAGCTCTTTGCGGCCCTCTAACTCCATGATATGTCCCGGAAATGGCCCAAAAAGGCCCCAGAAGCTCCAAATGCCGACAGCCACAAACCAAGAATAGGCCATATCTTTGGCTACATGGCTCAAAATGCGATTCCGAGGGCACCCACTCCACCCGCAACCCCCCACTTTTTGTGGTTTCCACCCCTCAGAATTGCCCAAACGGGCGCCTAGACCCCAATACCTAGGCCCACTAGGCCGCGGCAAGCTGCAAGCTCAAGCCCAAACAGGTGGGTGCCCCAATGGGTCAACAGCGTCCTGTAGGGGCAAAAAGATGACTTTTCTCAAAAATGATCCTACACCATGTGCGACGCTAAACCAAGTGTTTTTGGACCGTTTTGAGCTTGTGGTGGCCCATTTTGGTCCTCCGAAAATCCCAAAATGCCTTGAAAATGGGCTGTTTTGGGACCAAAAATGGGGCAAAAAGGGGTCAAAACCGCATTTTTCCAAACCTCATCCTAGACCATTTGGGGTGCACAAACGGGTGAAATGAGGGCATTTGGAGCCAATTGTGGTGCATTTTGGCCCCTCGGAAGTCCAAAAAGCCTTGAAAGTGGGCCTCGTGGTGATGGGGTTCACTTGCGATCTGATTCCACTTTGTCAAGAGCCATCAATGTGTGAATCATTCTTGATGTCCCTCACCAGTCATAGCTGATGTTCCCTCCCCCACCAGCTCGGTCCCAATATTCAGTCTTGATTAGCCCTAGGGTTAGGGTCACCGAGCTGGTGGAACCAGTCTTGGTTTTATAACCTTTTTTAGTGTCTAGCGTGGACCTACCAGGTTTAGCAGCAAGCAAGCAAGCAACACGCACGAAATGGGGAAAAATCAAAAGTCTGTTGTGGTGCTTTGGATTTGGTTGAAATTTTGGTGCATGATACCTATGGGTGTGAAGTACAACCACACAAAGTTTGAGCAAAAAACTCAACGGTGGCGGCCGGGAACGGGATTCGCAACTGGCGGACCTCAGTTTCAAAAGCTGCAGTTCAGGGCCAAAAACAGGCATTTTTGGCCCAAAAAAGCCCTGGAACACATTCAAAACGGCCAAACGAAGGGAAGCGGTGGGTACACTGCACATGCAGCTTGACTTCCCCGTGTCAACGAGCTCTTTGCGGCCCTCTAACTCCATGATATGTCCCGGAAATGGCCCAAAAAGGCCCCCAGAAGCTCCAAATGCCGACAGCCACAAACCAAGAATAGGCCATATCTTTGGCTACATGGCTCAAAATGCGATTCCGAGGGCACCCACTCCACCCGCAACCCCCCACTTTTTGTGGTTTCCACCCCTCAGAAGTGCCCAAACGGGCGCCTAGACCCCAATACCTAGGCCCACTAGGCCGCGGCAAGCTGCAAGCTCAAGCCCAAACAGGTGGGTGCCCCAATGGGTCAACAAGGTCCTGTAGGGGCAAAAAGATGACTTTTCTCAAAAATGATCCTACACCATGTGCGACGCTAAACCAAGTGTTTTTGGACCGTTTTGAGCTTGTGGTGGCCCATTTTGGTCCTCCGAAAATCCCAAAATGCCTTGAAAATGGGCTGTTTTGGGACCAAAAATGGGGAAAAAAGGGGTCAAAACCGCATTTTTTCAAACCTCATCCTAGACCATTTGGGGTGCACAAACGGGTGAAATGAGGGCATTTGGAGCCAATTGTGGGGCATTTTGGCCCCTCGGAAGTCCAAAAAGCCTTGAAAGTGGGCCTCGTGGTGATGGGGTTCACTTGCCAGCTGATTCCACTTTGTCAAGAGCCATCAATGTGTGAATCATTCTTGATGTCCCTCACCAGTCATAGCTGATGTTCCCTCCCCCACCAGCTCGGTCCCAATATTCAGTCTTGATTAGCCCTAGGGTTAGGGTCACCGAGCTGGTGGAACCAGTCTTGGTTTTATAACCTTTTTTAGTGTCTAGCGTGGACCTACCAGGTTTAGCAGCAAGCAAGCAAGCAACACGCGCGAAATGGGGAAAAATCAAAAGTCTGTTGTGGTGCTTTGGATTTGGTTGAAATTTTGGTGCATGATACCTATGGGTGTGAAGTACAACCACACAAAGTTTGAGCAAAAAACTCAACGGTGGCGGCCGGGAACGGGATTCGCAACTGGCGGACCTCAATTTCAAAAACTGCAGTTCAGGGCCAAAAACAGCCATTTTTGGCCCAAAAAAGCCCTGGAACACATTCAAAACGGCCAAACGAAGGGAAGCGGTGGGTACACTGCACATGCAGCTTGACTTCCCCGTGTCAACGAGCTCTTTGCGGCCCTCTAACTCCATGATATGTCCCGGAAATGGCCCAAAAAGGCCCCCAGAAGCTCCAAATGCCGACAGCCACAAACCAAGAATGGGCCATATCTTTGGCTACATGGCTCAAAATGCGATTCCGAGGGCACCTACTCCACCCGCAACCCCCCACTTTTTGTGGTTTCCACCCCTCAGAATTGCCCAAACGGGCACCTAGACCCCAATACCTAGGCCCACTAGGCCGCGGCAAGCTGCAAGCTCAAGCCCAAACACGTGGGTGCCCCAATGGGTCAACAGGGTCCTGTAGGGGCAAAAAGATGACTTTTCTCAAAAATGATTCTACACCATGTGCGACGCTAAACCAAGTGTTTTTGGACCGTTTTGAGCTTGTGGTGGCCCATTTTGGTCCTCCGAAAATCCCAAAATGCCTTGAAAATGGGCTGTTTTGGGACCAAAAATGGGGCAAAAAGGGGTCAAAACCGCATTTTTCCAAACCTCATCCTAGACCATTTGGGGTGCACAAACGGGTGAAATGAGGGCATTTGGAGCCGATTGTGGGGCATTTTGGCCCCTCGGAAGTCCAAAAAGCCTTGAAAGTGGGCCTCGTGGTGATGGGGTTCACTTGCCAGCTGATTCCACTTTGTCAAGAGCCATCAATGTGTGAATCATTCTTGATGTCCCTCACCAGTCATAGCTGATGTTCCCTCCCCCACCAGCTCGGTCCCAATATTCAGTCTTGATTAGCCCTAGGGTTAGGGTCACCGAGCTGGTGGAAGCAGTCTTGGTTTTATAACCTTTTTTAGTGTCTAGCGTGGACCTACCAGGTTTAGCAGCAAGCAAGCAAGCAACACGCGCGAAATGGGGAAAAATCAAAAGTCTGTTGTGGTGCTTTGGATTTGGTTGAAATTTTGGTGCATGATACCTATGGGTGTGAAGTACAACCACACAAAGTTTGAGCAAAAAACTCAACGGTGGCGGCCGGGAACGGGATTCGCAACTGGCGGACCTCAATTTCAAAAACTGCAGTTCAGGGCCAAAAACAGCCATTTTTGGCCCAAAAAAGCCCTGGAACACATTCAAAACGGCCAAACGAAGGGAAGCGGTGGGTACACTGCACATGCAGCTTGACTTCCCCGTGTCAACGAGCTCTTTGCGGCCCTCTAACTCCATGATATGTCCCGGAAATGGCCCAAAAAGGCCCCCAGAAGCTCCAAATGCCGACAGCCACAAACCAAGAATGGGCCATATCTTTGGCTACATGGCTCAAAATGCGATTCCGAGGGCACCTACTCCACCCGCAACCCCCCACTTTTTGTGGTTTCCACCCCTCAGAATTGCCCAAACGGGCACCTAGACCCCAATACCTAGGCCCACTAGGCCGCGGCAAGCTGCAAGCTCAAGCCCAAACACGTGGGTGCCCAAATGGGTCAACAGGGTCCTGTAGGGCCAAAAAGATGACTTTTCTCAAAAATGATCCTACACCAAGTGCGACGTTAAACCAAGTGTTTTTGGACCGTTTTGAGCTTGTGGTGGCCCATTTTGGTCCTCCGAAAATCCCAAAATGCCTTGAAAATGGGCTGTTTTGGGACCAAAAATGGGGCAAAAAGGGGTCAAAACCGCATTTTTCCAAACCTCATCCTAGACCATTTGGGGTGCACAAACGGGTGAAATGAGGGCATTTGGAGCCGATTGTGGGGCATTTTGGCCCCTCGGAAGTCCAAAAAGCCTTGAAAGTGGGCCTCGTGGTGATGGGGTTCACTTGCCAGCTGATTCCACTTTGTCAAGAGCCATCAATGTGTGAATCATTCTTGATGTCCCTCACCAGTCATAGCTGATGTTCCCTCCCCCACCAGCTCGGTCCCAATATTCAGTCTTGATTAGCCCTAGGGTTAGGGTCACCGAGCTGGTGGAACCAGTCTTGGTTTTATAACCTTTTTTAGTGTCTAGCGTGGACCTACCAGGTTTAGCAGCAAGCAAGCAAGCAACACGCGCGAAATGGGGAAAAATCAAAAGTCTGTTGTGGTGCTCTGGATTTGGTTGAAATTTTGGTGCATGATACCTATGGGTGTGAAGTACAACCACACAAAGTTTGAGCAAAAAACTCAACGGTGGCGGCCGGGAACAGGATTCGCAAGTGGCGGACCTCAGTTTCAAAAGCTGCAGTTCAGGGCCAAACACAGCCATTTTTGGCCCAAAAAAGCCCTGGAACACATTCAAAACGGCCAAACGAAGGGAAGCGGTGGGTACACTGCACATGCAGCTTGACTTCCCCGTGTCAACGAGCTCTTTGCGGCCCTCTAACTCCATGATATGTCCCGGAAATGGCCCAAAAAGGCCCCCAGAAGCTCCAAATGCCGACAGCCACAAACCAAGAATAGGCCATATCTTTGGCTACATGGCTCAAAATGCGATTCCGAGGGCACCCACTCCACCCGCAACCCCCCACTTTTTGTGGTTTCCACCCCTCAGAATTGCCCAAACGGGCGCCTAGACCCCAATACCTAGGCCCACTAGGCCGCGGCAAGCTGCAAGCTCAAGCCCAAACAGGTGGGTGCCCCAATGGGTCAACAGGGTCCTGTAGGGCCAAAAAGATGACTTTTCTCAAAAATGATCCTACACCATGTGCGACGCTAAACCAAGTGTTTTTGGACCGTTTTGAGCTTGTGGTGGCCCATTTTGGTCCTCCGAAAATCCCAAAATAGATTTGAAAATGGGCTGTTTTGGGACCAAAAATGGGGCAAAAAGGGGTCAAAACCGCATTTTTCCAAACCTCATCCTAGACCATTTGGGGTGCACAAACGGGTGAAATGAGGGCATTTGGAGCCGATTGTGGGGCATTTTGGCCCCTCGGAAGTCCAAAAAGCCTTGAAAGTGGGCCTCGTGGTGATGGGGTTCACTTGCGATCTGATTCCACTTTGTCAAGAGCCATCAATGTGTGAATCATTCTTGATGTCCCTCACCAGTCATAGCTGATGTTCCCTCCCCCACCAGCTCGGTCCCAATATTCAGTCTTGATTAGCCCTAGGGTTAGGGTCACCGAGCTGGTGGAACCAGTCTTGGTTTTATAACCTTTTTTAGTGTCTAGCGTGGACCTACCAGGTTTAGCAGCAAGCAAGCAAGCAACACGCGCGAAATGGGGAAAAATCAAAAGTCTGTTGTGGTGCTTTGGATTTGGTTGAAATTTTGGTGCATGATACCTATGGGTGTGAAGTACAACCACACAAAGTTTGAGCAAAAAACTCAACGGTGGCGGCCGGGAACAGGATTCGCAAGTGGCGGACCTCAGTTTCAAAAGCTGCAGTTCAGGGCCAAACACAGCCATTTTTGGCCCAAAAAAGCCCTGGAACACATTCAAAACGGCCAAACGAAGGGAAGCGGTGGGTACACTGCGGATGCAGCTTGACTTCCCCGTGTCAACGAGCTCTTTGCGGCCCTCTAACTCCATGATATGTCCCGGAAATGGCCCAAAAAGGCCCCCAGAAGCTCCAAATGCCGACAGCCACAAACCAAGAATAGGCCATATCTTTGGCTACATGGCTCAAAATGCGATTCCGAGGGCACCCACTCCACCCGCAACCCCCCACTTTTTGTGGTTTTCACCCCTCAGAATTGCCCAAACGGGCGCCTAGACCCCAATACCTAGGCCCACTAGGCCGCGGCAAGCTGCAAGCTCAAGCCCAAACAGGTGGGTGCCCCAATGGGTCAACAGGGTCCTATAGGGGCAAAAAGATGACTTTTCTGAAAAATGATCCTACACCATGTGCGACGCTAAACCAAGTGTTTTTGGACCGTTTTGAGCTTGTGGTGGCCCATTTTGGTCCTCCGAAAATCCCAAAATAGCTTTGAAAATGGGCTGTTTTGGGACCAAAAATGGGGCAAAAAGGGGTCAAAACCGCATTTTTCCAAACCTCATCCTAGACCATTTGGGGTGCACAAACGGGTGAAATGAGGGCATTTGGAGCCGATTGTGGGGCATTTTGGCCCCTCGGAAGTCCAAAAAGCCTTGAAAGTGGGCCTCGTGGTGATGGGGTTCACTTGCGATCTGATTCCACTTTGTCAAGAGCCATCAATGTGTGAATCATTCTTGATGTCCCTCACCAGTCATAGCTGATGTTCCCTCCCCCACCAGCTCGGTCCCAATATTCAGTCTTGATTAGCCCTAGGGTTAGGGTCACCGAGCTGGTGGAACCAGTCTTGGTTTTATAACCTTTTTTAGTGTCTAGCGTGGACCTACCAGGTTTAGCAGCAAGCAAGCAAGCAACACGCGCGAAATGGGGAAAAATCAAAAGTCTGTTGTGGTGCTTTGGATTTGGTTGAAATTTTGGTGCATGATACCTATGGGTGTGAAGTACAACCACACAAAGTTTGAGCAAAAAACTCAACGGTGGCGGCCGGGAACAGGATTCGCAAGTGGCGGACCTCAGTTTCAAAAGCTGCAGTTCAGGGCCAAACACAGCCATTTTTGGCCCAAAAAAGCCCTGGAACACATTCAAAACGGCCAAACGAAGGGAAGCGGTGGGTACACTGCACATGCAGCTTGACTTCCCCGTGTCAACGAGCTCTTTGCGGCCCTCTAACTCCATGATATGTCCCGGAAATGGCCCAAAAAGGCCCCCAGAAGCTCCAAATGCCGACAGCCACAAACCAAGAATAGGCCATATCTTTGGCTACATGGCTCAAAATGCGATTCCGAGGGCACCCACTCCACCCGCAACCCCCCACTTTTTGTGGTTTCCACCCCTCAGAATTGCCCAAACGGGCGCCTAGACCCCAATACCTAGGCCCACTAGGCCGCGGCAAGCTGCAAGCTCAAGCCCAAACAGGTGGGTGCCCCAATGGGTCAACAGGGTCCTGTAGGGCCAAAAAGATGACTTTTCTCAAAAATGATCCTACACCATGTGCGACGCTAAACCAAGTGTTTTTGGACCGTTTTGAGCTTGTGGTGGCCCATTTTGGTCCTCCGAAAATCCCAAAATAGATTTGAAAATGGGCTGTTTTGGGACCAAAAATGGGGCAAAAAGGGGTCAAAACCGCATTTTTCCAAACCTCATCCTAGACCATTTGGGGTGCACAAACGGGTGAAATGAGGGCATTTGGAGCCGATTGTGGGGCATTTTGGCCCCTCGGAAGTCCAAAAAGCCTTGAAAGTGGGCCTCGTGGTGATGGGGTTCACTTGCGATCTGATTCCACTTTGTCAAGAGCCATCAATGTGTGAATCATTCTTGATGTCCCTCACCAGTCATAGCTGATGTTCCCTCCCCCACCAGCTCGGTCCCAATATTCAGTCTTGATTAGCCCTAGGGTTAGGGTCACCGAGCTGGTGGAACCAGTCTTGGTTTTATAACCTTTTTTAGTGTCTAGCGTGGACCTACCAGGTTTAGCAGCAAGCAAGCAAGCAACACGCGCGAAATGGGGAAAAATCAAAAGTCTGTTGTGGTGCTTTGGATTTGGTTGAAATTTTGGTGCATGATACCTATGGGTGTGAAGTACAACCACACAAAGTTTGAGCAAAAAACTCAACGGTGGCGGCCGGGAACAGGATTCGCAAGTGGCGGACCTCAGTTTCAAAAGCTGCAGTTCAGGGCCAAACACAGCCATTTTTGGCCCAAAAAAGCCCTGGAACACATTCAAAACGGCCAAACGAAGGGAAGCGGTGGGTACACTGCACATGCAGCTTGACTTCCCCGTGTCAACGAGCTCTTTGCGGCCCTCTAACTCCATGATATGTCCCGGAAATGGCCCAAAAAGGCCCCCAGAAGCTCCAAATGCCGACAGCCACAAACCAAGAATAGGCCATATATTTGGCTACATGGCTCAAAATGCGATTCCGAGGGCACCCACTCCACCCGCAACCCCCCACTTTTTGTGGTTTCCACCCCTCAGAATTGCCCAAACGGGCGCCTAGACCCCAATACCTAGGCCCACTAGGCCGCGGCAAGCTGCAAGCTCAAGCCCAAACAGGTGGGTGCCCCAATGGGTCAACAGGGTCTTGTAGGGCCAAAAAGATGACTTTTCTCAAAAATGATCCTACACCATGTGCGACGCTAAACCAAGTGTTTTTGGACCGTTTTGAGCTTGTGGTGGCCCATTTTGGTCCTCCGAAAATCCCAAAATAGATTTGAAAATGGGCTGTTTTGGGACCAAAAATGGGGCAAAAAGGGGTCAAAACCGCATTTTTCCAAACCTCATCCTAGACCATTTGGGTGCACAAACGGGTGAAATGAGGGCATTTGGAGCCGATTGTGGGGCATTTTGGCCCCTCGGAAGTCCAAAAAGCCTTGAAAGTGGGCCTCGTGGTGATGGGGTTCACTTGCGATCTGATTCCACTTTGTCAAGAGCCATCAATGTGTGAATCATTCTTGATGTCCCTCACCAGTCATAGCTGATGTTCCCTCCCCCACCAGCTCGGTCCCAATATTCAGTCTTGATTAGCCCTAGGGTTAGGGTCACCGAGCTGGTGGAACCAGTCTTGGTTTTATAACCTTTTTTAGTGTCTAGCGTGGACCTACCAGGTTTAGCAGCAAGCAAGCAAGCAACACGCGCGAAATGGGGAAAAATCAAAAGTCTGTTGTGGTGCTTTGGATTTGGTTGAAATTTTGGTGCATGATACCTATGGGTGTGAAGTACAACCACACAAAGTTTGAGCAAAAAACTCAACGGTGGCGGGCCGGGAACAGGATTCGCAAGTGGCGGACCTCAGTTTCAAAAGCTGCAGTTCAGGGCCAAACACAGCCATTTTTGGCCCAAAAAAGCCCTGGAACACATTCAAAACGGCCAAACGAAGGGAAGCGGTGGGTACACTGCACATGCAGCTTGACTTCCCCGTGTCAACGAGCTCTTTGCGGCCCTCTAACTCCATGATATGTCCCGGAAATGGCCCAAAAAGGCCCCCAGAAGCTCCAAATGCCGACAGCCACAAACCAAGAATAGGCCATATCTTTGGCTACATGGCTCAAAATGCGATTCCGAGGGCACCCACTCCACCCGCAACCCCCCACTTTTTGTGGTTTCCACCCCTCAGAATTGCCCAAACGGGCGCCTAGACCCCAATACCTAGGCCCACTAGGCCGCGGCAAGCTGCAAGCTCAAGCCCAAACAGGTGGGTGCCCCAATGGGTCAACAGGGTCCTGTAGGGCCAAAAAGATGACTTTTCTCAAAAATGATCCTACACCATGTGCGACGCTAAACCAAGTGTTTTTGGACCGTTTTGAGCTTGTGGTGGCCCATTTTGGTCCTCCGAAAATCCCAAAATAGATTTGAAAATGGGCTGTTTTGGGACCAAAAATGGGGCAAAAAGGGGTCAAAACCGCATTTTTCCAAACCTCATCCTAGACCATTTGGGGTGCACAAACGGGTGAAATGAGGGCATTTGGAGCCGATTGTGGGGCATTTTGGCCCCTCGGAAGTCCAAAAAGCCTTGAAAGTGGGCCTCGTGGTGATGGGGTTCACTTGCGATCTGATTCCACTTTGTCAAGAGCCATCAATGTGTGAATCATTCTTGATGTCCCTCACCAGTCATAGCTGATGTTCCCTCCCCCACCAGCTCGGTCCCAATATTCAGTCTTGATTAGCCCTAGGGTTAGGGTCACCGAGCTGGTGGAACCAGTCTTGGTTTTATAACCTTTTTTAGTGTCTAGCGTGGACCTACCAGGTTTAGCAGCAAGCAAGCAAGCAACACGCGCGAAATGGGGAAAAATCAAAAGTCTGTTGTGGTGCTTTGGATTTGGTTGAAATTTTGGTGCATGATACCTATGGGTGTGAAGTACAACCACACAAAGTTTGAGCAAAAAACTCAACGGTGGCGGCCGGGAACAGGATTCGCAAGTGGCGGACCTCAGTTTCAAAAGCTGCAGTTCAGGGCCAAACACAGCCATTTTTGGCCCAAAAAAGCCCTGGAACACATTCAAAACGGCCAAACGAAGGGAAGCGGTGGGTACACTGCACATGCAGCTTGACTTCCCCGTGTCAACGAGCTCTTTGCGGCCCTCTAACTCCATGATATGTCCCGGAAATGGCCCAAAAAGGCCCCCAGAAGCTCCAAATGCCGACAGCCACAAACCAAGAATAGGCCATATCTTTGGCTACATGGCTCAAAATGCGATTCCGAGGGCACCCACTCCACCCGCAACCCCCCACTTTTTGTGGTTTCCACCCCTCAGAATTGCCCAAACGGGCGCCTAGACCCCAATACCTAGGCCCACTAGGCCGCGGCAAGCTGCAAGCTCAAGCCCAAACAGGTGGGTGCCCCAATGGGTCAACAGGGTCCTGTAGGGCCAAAAAGATGACTTTTCTCAAAAATGATCCTACACCATGTGCGACGCTAAACCAAGTGTTTTTGGACCGTTTTGAGCTTGTGGTGGCCCATTTTGGTCCTCCGAAAATCCCAAAATAGATTTGAAAATGGGCTGTTTTGGGACCAAAAATGGGGCAAAAAGGGGTCAAAACCGCATTTTTCCAAACCTCATCCTAGACCATTTGGGGTGCACAAACGGGTGAAATGAGGGCATTTGGAGCCGATTGTGGGGCATTTTGGCCCCTCGGAAGTCCAAAAAGCCTTGAAAGTGGGCCTCGTGGTGATGGGGTTCACTTGCGATCTGATTCCACTTTGTCAAGAGCCATCAATGTGTGAATCATTCTTGATGTCCCTCACCAGTCATAGCTGATGTTCCCTCCCCCACCAGCTCGGTCCCAATATTCAGTCTTGATTAGCCCTAGGGTTAGGGTCACCGAGCTGGTGGAACCAGTCTTGGTTTTATAACCTTTTTTAGTGTCTAGCGTGGACCTACCAGGTTTAGCAGCAAGCAAGCAAGCAACACGCGCGAAATGGGGAAAAATCAAAAGTCTGTTGTGGTGCTTTGGATTTGGTTGAAATTTTGGTGCATGATACCTATGGGTGTGAAGTACAACCACACAAAGTTTGAGCAAAAAACTCAACGGTGGCGGCCGGGAACAGGATTCGCAAGTGGCGGACCTCAGTTTCAAAAGCTGCAGTTCAGGGCCAAACACAGCCATTTTTGGCCCAAAAAAGCCCTGGAACACATTCAAAACGGCCAAACGAAGGGAAGCGGTGGGTACACTGCACATGCAGCTTGACTTCCCCGTGTCAACGAGCTCTTTGCGGCCCTCTAACTCCATGATATGTCCCGGAAATGGCCCAAAAAGGCCCCCAGAAGCTCCAAATGCCGACAGCCACAAACCAAGAATAGGCCATATATTTGGCTACATGGCTCAAAATGCGATTCCGAGGGCACCCACTCCACCCGCAACCCCCCACTTTTTGTGGTTTCCACCCCTCAGAATTGCCCAAACGGGCGCCTAGACCCCAATACCTAGGCCCACTAGGCCGCGGCAAGCTGCAAGCTCAAGCCCAAACAGGTGGGTGCCCCAATGGGTCAACAGGGTCTTGTAGGGCCAAAAAGATGACTTTTCTCAAAAATGATCCTACACCATGTGCGACGCTAAACCAAGTGTTTTTGGACCGTTTTGAGCTTGTGGTGGCCCATTTTGGTCCTCCGAAAATCCCAAAATAGATTTGAAAATGGGCTGTTTTGGGACCAAAAATGGGGCAAAAAGGGGTCAAAACCGCATTTTTCCAAACCTCATCCTAGACCATTTGGGGTGCACAAACGGGTGAAATGAGGGCATTTGGAGCCGATTGTGGGGCATTTTGGCCCCTCGGAAGTCCAAAAAGCCTTGAAAGTGGGCCTCGTGGTGATGGGGTTCACTTGCGATCTGATTCCACTTTGTCAAGAGCCATCAATGTGTGAATCATTCTTGATGTCCCTCACCAGTCATAGCTGATGTTCCCTCCCCCACCAGCTCGGTCCCAATATTCAGTCTTGATTGGCCCTAGGGTTAGGGTCACCGAGCTGGTGGAACCAGTCTTGGTTTTATAACCTTTTTTAGTGTCTAGCGTGGACCTACCAGGTTTAGCAGCAAGCAAGCAAGCAACACGCGCGAAATGGGGAAAAATCAAAAGTCTGTTGTGGTGCTTTGGATTTGGTTGAAATTTTGGTGCATGATACCTATGGGTGTGAAGTACAACCACACAAAGTTTGAGCAAAAAACTCAACGGTGGCGGCCGGGAACAGGATTCGCAAGTGGCGGACCTCAGTTTCAAAAGCTGCAGTTCAGGGCCAAACACAGCCATTTTTGGCCCAAAAAAGCCCTGGAACACATTCAAAACGGCCAAACGAAGGGAAGCGGTGGGTACACTGCACATGCAGCTTGACTTCCCCGTGTCAACGAGCTCTTTGCGGCCCTCTAACTCCATGATATGTCCCGGAAATGGCCCAAAAAGGCCCCCAGAAGCTCCAAATGCCGACAGCCACAAACCAAGAATAGGCCATATATTTGGCTACATGGCTCAAAATGCGATTCCGAGGGCACCCACTCCACCCGCAACCCCCCACTTTTTGTGGTTTCCACCCCTCAGAATTGCCCAAACGGGCGCCTAGACCCCAATACCTAGGCCCACTAGGCCGCGGCAAGCTGCAAGCTCAAGCCCAAACAGGTGGGTGCCCCAATGGGTCAACAGGGTCTTGTAGGGCCAAAAAGATGACTTTTCTCAAAAATGATCCTACACCATGTGCGACGCTAAACCAAGTGTTTTTGGACCGTTTTGAGCTTGTGGTGGCCCATTTTGGTCCTCCGAAAATCCCAAAATAGATTTGAAAATGGGCTGTTTTGGGACCAAAAATGGGGCAAAAAGGGGTCAAAACCGCATTTTTCCAAACCTCATCCTAGACCATTTGGGGTGCACAAACGGGTGAAATGAGGGCATTTGGAGCCGATTGTGGGGCATTTTGGCCCCTCGGAAGTCCAAAAAGCCTTGAAAGTGGGCCTCGTGGTGATGGGGTTCACTTGCGATCTGATTCCACTTTGTCAAGAGCCATCAATGTGTGAATCATTCTTGATGTCCCTCACCAGTCATAGCTGATGTTCCCTCCCCCACCAGCTCGGTCCCAATATTCAGTCTTGATTAGCCCTAGGGTTAGGGTCACCGAGCTGGTGGAACCAGTCTTGGTTTTATAACCTTTTTTAGTGTCTAGCGTGGACCTACCAGGTTTAGCAGCAAGCAAGCAAGCAACACGCGCGAAATGGGGAAAAATCAAAAGTCTGTTGTGGTGCTTTGGATTTGGTTGAAATTTTGGTGCATGATACCTATGGGTGTGAAGTACAACCACACAAAGTTTGAGCAAAAAACTCAACGGTGGCGGCCGGGAACAGGATTCGCAAGTGGCGGACCTCAGTTTCAAAAGCTGCAGTTCAGGGCCAAACACAGCCATTTTTGGCCCAAAAAAGCCCTGGAACACATTCAAAACGGCCAAACGAAGGGAAGCGGTGGGTACACTGCACATGCAGCTTGACTTCCCCGTGTCAACGAGCTCTTTGCGGCCCTCTAACTCCATGATATGTCCCGGAAATGGCCCAAAAAGGCCCCCAGAAGCTCCAAATGCCGACAGCCACAAACCAAGAATAGGCCATATCTTTGGCTACATGGCTCAAAATGCGATTCCGAGGGCACCCACTCCACCCGCAACCCCCCACTTTTTGTGGTTTCCACCCCTCAGAATTGCCCAAACGGGCGCCTAGACCCCAATACCTAGGCCCACTAGGCCGCGGCAAGCTGCAAGCTCAAGCCCAAACAGGTGGGTGCCCCAATGGGTCAACAGGGTCCTGTAGGGCCAAAAAGATGACTTTTCTCAAAAATGATCCTACACCATGTGCGACGCTAAACCAAGTGTTTTTGGACCGTTTTGAGCTTGTGGTGGCCCATTTTGGTCCTCCGAAAATCCCAAAATAGATTTGAAAATGGGCTGTTTTGGGACCAAAAATGGGGCAAAAAGGGGTCAAAACCGCATTTTTCCAAACCTCATCCTAGACCATTTGGGGTGCACAAACGGGTGAAATGAGGGCATTTGGAGCCGATTGTGGGGCATTTTGGCCCCTCGGAAGTCCAAAAAGCCTTGAAAGTGGGCCTCGTGGTGATGGGGTTCACTTGCGATCTGATTCCACTTTGTCAAGAGCCATCAATGTGTGAATCATTCTTGATGTCCCTCACCAGTCATAGCTGATGTTCCCTCCCCCACCAGCTCGGTCCCAATATTCAGTCTTGATTAGCCCTAGGGTTAGGGTCACCGAGCTGGTGGAACCAGTCTTGGTTTTATAACCTTTTTTAGTGTCTAGCGTGGACCTACCAGGTTTAGCAGCAAGCAAGCAAGCAACACGCGCGAAATGGGGAAAAATCAAAAGTCTGTTGTGGTGCTTTGGATTTGGTTGAAATTTTGGTGCATGATACCTATGGGTGTGAAGTACAACCACACAAAGTTTGAGCAAAAAACTCAACGGTGGCGGCCGGGAACAGGATTCGCAAGTGGCGGACCTCAGTTTCAAAAGCTGCAGTTCAGGGCCAAACACAGCCATTTTTGGCCCAAAAAAGCCCTGGAACACATTCAAAACGGCCAAACGAAGGGAAGCGGTGGGTACACTGCACATGCAGCTTGACTTCCCCGTGTCAACGAGCTCTTTGCGGCCCTCTAACTCCATGATATGTCCCGGAAATGGCCCAAAAAGGCCCCCAGAAGCTCCAAATGCCGACAGCCACAAACCAAGAATAGGCCATATATTTGGCTACATGGCTCAAAATGCGATTCCGAGGGCACCCACTCCACCCGCAACCCCCCACTTTTTGTGGTTTCCACCCCTCAGAATTGCCCAAACGGGCGCCTAGACCCCAATACCTAGGCCCACTAGGCCGCGGCAAGCTGCAAGCTCAAGCCCAAACAGGTGGGTGCCCCAATGGGTCAACAGGGTCCTGTAGGGCCAAAAAGATGACTTTTCTCAAAAATGATCCTACACCATGTGCGACGCTAAACCAAGTGTTTTTGGACCGTTTTGAGCTTGTGGTGGCCCATTTTGGTCCTCCGAAAATCCCAAAATAGATTTGAAAATGGGCTGTTTTGGGACCAAAAATGGGGCAAAAAGGGGTCAAAACCGCATTTTTCCAAACCTCATCCTAGACCATTTGGGGTGCACAAACGGGTGAAATGAGGGCATTTGGAGCCGATTGTGGGGCATTTTGGCCCCTCGGAAGTCCAAAAAGCCTTGAAAGTGGGCCTCGTGGTGATGGGGTTCACTTGCGATCTGATTCCACTTTGTCAAGAGCCATCAATGTGTGAATCATTCTTGATGTCCCTCACCAGTCATAGCTGATGTTCCCTCCCCCACCAGCTCGGTCCCAATATTCAGTCTTGATTAGCCCTAGGGTTAGGGTCACCGAGCTGGTGGAACCAGTCTTGGTTTTATAACCTTTTTTAGTGTCTAGCGTGGACCTACCAGGTTTAGCAGCAAGCAAGCAAGCAACACGCGCGAAATGGGGAAAAATCAAAAGTCTGTTGTGGTGCTTTGGATTTGGTTGAAATTTTGGTGCATGATACCTATGGGTGTGAAGTACAACCACACAAAGTTTGAGCAAAAAACTCAACGGTGGCGGCCGGGAACAGGATTCGCAAGTGGCGGACCTCAGTTTCAAAAGCTGCAGTTCAGGGCCAAACACAGCCATTTTTGGCCCAAAAAAGCCCTGGAACACATTCAAAACGGCCAAACGAAGGGAAGCGGTGGGTACACTGCGGATGCAGCTTGACTTCCCCGTGTCAACGAGCTCTTTGCGGCCCTCTAACTCCATGATATGTCCCGGAAATGGCCCAAAAAGGCCCCCAGAAGCTCCAAATGCCGACAGCCACAAACCAAGAATAGGCCATATCTTTGGCTACATGGCTCAAAATGCGATTCCGAGGGCACCCACTCCACCCGCAACCCCCCACTTTTTGTGGTTTTCACCCCTCAGAATTGCCCAAACGGGCGCCTAGACCCCAATACCTAGGCCCACTAGGCCGCGGCAAGCTGCAAGCTCAAGCCCAAACAGGTGGGTGCCCCAATGGGTCAACAGGGTCTTGTAGGGCCAAAAAGATGACTTTTCTCAAAAATGATCCTACACCATGTGCGACGCTAAACCAAGTGTTTTTGGACCGTTTTGAGCTTGTGGTGGCCCATTTTGGTCCTCCGAAAATCCCAAAATAGATTTGAAAATGGGCTGTTTTGGGACCAAAAATGGGGCAAAAAGGGGTCAAAACCGCATTTTTCCAAACCTCATCCTAGACCATTTGGGGTGCACAAACGGGTGAAATGAGGGCATTTGGAGCCGATTGTGGGGCATTTTGGCCCCTCGGAAGTCCAAAAAGCCTTGAAAGTGGGCCTCGTGGTGATGGGGTTCACTTGCGATCTGATTCCACTTTGTCAAGAGCCATCAATGTGTGAATCATTCTTGATGTCCCTCACCAGTCATAGCTGATGTTCCCTCCCCCACCAGCTCGGTCCCAATATTCAGTCTTGATTAGCCCTAGGGTTAGGGTCACCGAGCTGGTGGAACCAGTCTTGGTTTTATAACCTTTTTTAGTGTCTAGCGTGGACCTACCAGGTTTAGCAGCAAGCAAGCAAGCAACACGCGCGAAATGGGGAAAAATCAAAAGTCTGTTGTGGTGCTTTGGATTTGGTTGAAATTTTGGTGCATGATACCTATGGGTGTGAAGTACAACCACACAAAGTTTGAGCAAAAAACTCAACGGTGGCGGCCGGGAACAGGATTCGCAAGTGGCGGACCTCAGTTTCAAAAGCTGCAGTTCAGGGCCAAACACAGCCATTTTTGGCCCAAAAAAGCCCTGGAACACATTCAAAACGGCCAAACGAAGGGAAGCGGTGGGTACACTGCACATGCAGCTTGACTTCCCCGTGTCAACGAGCTCTTTGCGGCCCTCTAACTCCATGATATGTCCCGGAAATGGCCCAAAAAGGCCCCCAGAAGCTCCAAATGCCGACAGCCACAAACCAAGAATAGGCCATATCTTTGGCTACATGGCTCAAAATGCGATTCCGAGGGCACCCACTCCACCCGCAACCCCCCACTTTTTGTGGTTTCCACCCCTCAGAATTGCCCAAACGGGCGCCTAGACCCCAATACCTAGGCCCACTAGGCCGCGGCAAGCTGCAAGCTCAAGCCCAAACAGGTGGGTGCCCCAATGGGTCAACAGGGTCCTGTAGGGCCAAAAAGATGACTTTTCTCAAAAATGATCCTACACCATGTGCGACGCTAAACCAAGTGTTTTTGGACCGTTTTGAGCTTGTGGTGGCCCATTTTGGTCCTCCGAAAATCCCAAAATAGATTTGAAAATGGGCTGTTTTGGGACCAAAAATGGGGCAAAAAGGGGTCAAAACCGCATTTTTCCAAACCTCATCCTAGACCATTTGGGGTGCACAAACGGGTGAAATGAGGGCATTTGGAGCCGATTGTGGGGCATTTTGGCCCCTCGGAAGTCCAAAAAGCCTTGAAAGTGGGCCTCGTGGTGATGGGGTTCACTTGCGATCTGATTCCACTTTGTCAAGAGCCATCAATGTGTGAATCATTCTTGATGTCCCTCACCAGTCATAGCTGATGTTCCCTCCCCCACCAGCTCGGTCCCAATATTCAGTCTTGATTAGCCCTAGGGTTAGGGTCACCGAGCTGGTGGAACCAGTCTTGGTTTTATAACCTTTTTTAGTGTCTAGCGTGGACCTACCAGGTTTAGCAGCAAGCAAGCAAGCAACACGCGCGAAATGGGGAAAAATCAAAAGTCTGTTGTGGTGCTTTGGATTTGGTTGAAATTTTGGTGCATGATACCTATGGGTGTGAAGTACAACCACACAAAGTTTGAGCAAAAAACTCAACGGTGGCGGCCGGGAACAGGATTCGCAAGTGGCGGACCTCAGTTTCAAAAGCTGCAGTTCAGGGCCAAACACAGCCATTTTTGGCCCAAAAAAGCCCTGGAACACATTCAAAACGGCCAAACGAAGGGAAGCGGTGGGTACACTGCACATGCAGCTTGACTTCCCCGTGTCAACGAGCTCTTTGCGGCCCTCTAACTCCATGATATGTCCCGGAAATGGCCCAAAAAGGCCCCCAGAAGCTCCAAATGCCGACAGCCACAAACCAAGAATAGGCCATATATTTGGCTACATGGCTCAAAATGCGATTCCGAGGGCACCCACTCCACCCGCAACCCCCCACTTTTTGTGGTTTCCACCCCTCAGAATTGCCCAAACGGGCGCCTAGACCCCAATACCTAGGCCCACTAGGCCGCGGCAAGCTGCAAGCTCAAGCCCAAACAGGTGGGTGCCCCAATGGGTCAACAGGGTCCTGTAGGGCCAAAAAGATGACTTTTCTCAAAAATGATCCTACACCATGTGCGACGCTAAACCAAGTGTTTTTGGACCGTTTTGAGCTTGTGGTGGCCCATTTTGGTCCTCCGAAAATCCCAAAATAGATTTGAAAATGGGCTGTTTTGGGACCAAAAATGGGGCAAAAAGGGGTCAAAACCGCATTTTTCCAAACCTCATCCTAGACCATTTGGGGTGCACAAACGGGTGAAATGAGGGCATTTGGAGCCGATTGTGGGGCATTTTGGCCCCTCGGAAGTCCAAAAAGCCTTGAAAGTGGGCCTCGTGGTGATGGGGTTCACTTGCGATCTGATTCCACTTTGTCAAGAGCCATCAATGTGTGAATCATTCTTGATGTCCCTCACCAGTCATAGCTGATGTTCCCTCCCCCACCAGCTCGGTCCCAATATTCAGTCTTGATTAGCCCTAGGGTTAGGGTCACCGAGCTGGTGGAACCAGTCTTGGTTTTATAACCTTTTTTAGTGTCTAGCGTGGACCTACCAGGTTTAGCAGCAAGCAAGCAAGCAACACGCGCGAAATGGGGAAAAATCAAAAGTCTGTTGTGGTGCTTTGGATTTGGTTGAAATTTTGGTGCATGATACCTATGGGTGTGAAGTACAACCACACAAAGTTTGAGCAAAAAACTCAACGGTGGCGGCCGGGAACAGGATTCGCAAGTGGCGGACCTCAGTTTCAAAAGCTGCAGTTCAGGGCCAAACACAGCCATTTTTGGCCCAAAAAAGCCCTGGAACACATTCAAAACGGCCAAACGAAGGGAAGCGGTGGGTACACTGCGGATGCAGCTTGACTTCCCCGTGTCAACGAGCTCTTTGCGGCCCTCTAACTCCATGATATGTCCCGGAAATGGCCCAAAAAGGCCCCCAGAAGCTCCAAATGCCGACAGCCACAAACCAAGAATAGGCCATATCTTTGGCTACATGGCTCAAAATGCGATTCCGAGGGCACCCACTCCACCCGCAACCCCCCACTTTTTGTGGTTTTCACCCCTCAGAATTGCCCAAACGGGCGCCTAGACCCCAATACCTAGGCCCACTAGGCCGCGGCAAGCTGCAAGCTCAAGCCCAAACAGGTGGGTGCCCCAATGGGTCAACAGGGTCTTGTAGGGCCAAAAAGATGACTTTTCTCAAAAATGATCCTACACCATGTGCGACGCTAAACCAAGTGTTTTTGGACCGTTTTGAGCTTGTGGTGGCCCATTTTGGTCCTCCGAAAATCCCAAAATAGCTTTGAAAATGGGCTGTTTTGGGACCAAAAATGGGGCAAAAAGGGGTCAAAACCGCATTTTTCCAAACCTCATCCTAGACCATTTGGGGTGCACAAACGGGTGAAATGAGGGCATTTGGAGCCGATTGTGGGGCATTTTGGCCCCTCGGAAGTCCAAAAAGCCTTGAAAGTGGGCCTCGTGGTGATGGGGTTCACTTGCGATCTGATTCCACTTTGTCAAGAGCCATCAATGTGTGAATCATTCTTGATGTCCCTCACCAGTCATAGCTGATGTTCCCTCCCCCACCAGCTCGGTCCCAATATTCAGTCTTGATTGGCCCTAGGGTTAGGGTCACCGAGCTGGTGGAACCAGTCTTGGTTTTATAACCTTTTTTAGTGTCTAGCGTGGACCTACCAGGTTTAGCAGCAAGCAAGCAAGCAACACGCGCGAAATGGGGAAAAATCAAAAGTCTGTTGTGGTGCTTTGGATTTGGTTGAAATTTTGGTGCATGATACCTATGGGTGTGAAGTACAACCACACAAAGTTTGAGCAAAAAACTCAACGGTGGCGGCCGGGAACAAGATTCGCAAGTGGCGGACCTCAGTTTCAAAAGCTGCAGTTCAGGGCCAAACACAGCCATTTTTGGCCCAAAAAAGCCCTGGAACACATTCAAAACGGCCAAACGAAGGGAAGCGGTGGGTACACTGCACATGCAGCTTGACTTCCCCGTGTCAACGAGCTCTTTGCGGCCCTCTAACTCCATGATATGTCCCGGAAATGGCCCAAAAAGGCCCCCAGAAGCTCCAAATGCCGACAGCCACAAACCAAGAATAGGCCATATCTTTGGCTACATGGCTCAAAATGCGATTCCGAGGGCACCCACTCCACCCGCAACCCCCCACTTTTTGTGGTTTCCACCCCTCAGAATTGCCCAAACGGGCGCCTAGACCCCAATACCTAGGCCCACTAGGCCGCGGCAAGCTGCAAGCTCAAGCCCAAACAGGTGGGTGCCCCAATGGGTCAACAGGGTCTTGTAGGGCCAAAAAGATGACTTTTCTCAAAAATGATCCTACACCATGTGCGACGCTAAACCAAGTGTTTTTGGACCGTTTTGAGCTTGTGGTGGCCCATTTTGGTCCTCCGAAAATCCCAAAAGAGCTTTGAAAATGGGCTGTTTTGGGACCAAAAATGGGGCAAAAAGGGGTCAAAACCGCATTTTTCCAAACCTCATCCTAGACCATTTGGGGTGCACAAACGGGTGAAATGAGGGCATTTGGAGCCGATTGTGGGGCATTTTGGCCCCTCGGAAGTCCAAAAAGCCTTGAAAGTGGGCCTCGTGGTGATGGGGTTCACTTGCGATCTGATTCCACTTTGTCAAGAGCCATCAATGTGTGAATCATTCTTGATGTCCCTCACCAGTCATAGCTGATGTTCCCTCCCCCACCAGCTCGGTCCCAATATTCAGTCTTGATTAGCCCTAGGGTTAGGGTCACCGAGCTGGTGGAACCAGTCTTGGTTTTATAACCTTTTTTAGTGTCTAGCGTGGACCTACCAGGTTTAGCAGCAAGCAAGCAAGCAACACGCGCGAAATGGGGAAAAATCAAAAGTCTGTTGTGGTGCTTTGGATTTGGTTGAAATTTTGGTGCATGATACCTATGGGTGTGAAGTACAACCACACAAAGTTTGAGCAAAAAACTCAACGGTGGCGGCCGGGAACAGGATTCGCAAGTGGCGGACCTCAGTTTCAAAAGCTGCAGTTCAGGGCCAAACACAGCCATTTTTGGCCCAAAAAAGCCCTGGAACACATTCAAAACGGCCAAACGAAGGGAAGCGGTGGTTACACTGCACATGCAGCTTGACTTCCCCGTGTCAACGAGCTCTTTGCGGCCCTCTAACTCCATGATATGTCCCGGAAATGGCCCAAAAAGGCCCCCAGAAGCTCCAAATGCCGACAGCCACAAACCAAGAATAGGCCATATCTTTGGCTACATGGCTCAAAATGCGATTCCGAGGGCACCCACTCCACCCGCAACCCCCCACTTTTTGTGGTTTCCACCCCTCAGAATTGCCCAAACGGGCGCCTAGACCCCAATACCTAGGCCCACTAGGCCGCGGCAAGCTGCAAGCTCAAGCCCAAACAGGTGGGTGCCCCAATGGGTCAACAGGGTCCTGTAGGGCCAAAAAGATGACTTTTCTCAAAAATGATCCTACACCATGTGCGACGCTAAACCAAGTGTTTTTGGACCGTTTTGAGCTTGTGGTGGCCCATTTTGGTCCTCCGAAAATCCCAAAATAGATTTGAAAATGGGCTGTTTTGGGACCAAAAATGGGGCAAAAAGGGGTCAAAACCGCATTTTTCCAAACCTCATCCTAGACCATTTGGGGTGCACAAACGGGTGAAATGAGGGCATTTGGAGCCGATTGTGGGGCATTTTGGCCCCTCGGAAGTCCAAAAAGCCTTGAAAGTGGGCCTCGTGGTGATGGGGTTCACTTGCGATCTGATTCCACTTTGTCAAGAGCCATCAATGTGTGAATCATTCTTGATGTCCCTCACCAGTCATAGCTGATGTTCCCTCCCCCACCAGCTCGGTCCCAATATTCAGTCTTGATTAGCCCTAGGGTTAGGGTCACCGAGCTGGTGGAACCAGTCTTGGTTTTATAACCTTTTTTAGTGTCTAGCGTGGACCTACCAGGTTTAGCAGCAAGCAAGCAAGCAACACGCGCGAAATGGGGAAAAATCAAAAGTCTGTTGTGGTGCTTTGGATTTGGTTGAAATTTTGGTGCATGATACCTATGGGTGTGAAGTACAACCACACAAAGTTTGAGCAAAAAACTCAACGGTGGCGGCCGGGAACAGGATTCGCAAGTGGCGGACCTCAGTTTCAAAAGCTGCAGTTCAGGGCCAAACACAGCCATTTTTGGCCCAAAAAAGCCCTGGAACACATTCAAAACGGCCAAACGAAGGGAAGCGGTGGGTACACTGCGGATGCAGCTTGACTTCCCCGTGTCAACGAGCTCTTTGCGGCCCTCTAACTCCATGATATGTCCCGGAAATGGCCCAAAAAGGCCCCCAGAAGCTCCAAATGCCGACAGCCACAAACCAAGAATAGGCCATATCTTTGGCTACATGGCTCAAAATGCGATTCCGAGGGCACCCACTCCACCCGCAACCCCCCACTTTTTGTGGTTTTCACCCCTCAGAATTGCCCAAACGGGCGCCTAGACCCCAATACCTAGGCCCACTAGGCCGCGGCAAGCTGCAAGCTCAAGCCCAAACAGGTGGGTGCCCCAATGGGTCAACAGGGTCTTGTAGGGCCAAAAAGATGACTTTTCTGAAAAATGATCCTACACCATGTGCGACGCTAAACCAAGTGTTTTTGGACCGTTTTGAGCTTGTGGTGGCCCATTTTGGTCCTCCGAAAATCCCAAAATAGCTTTGAAAATGGGCTGTTTTGGGACCAAAAATGGGGCAAAAAGGGGTCAAAACCGCATTTTTCCAAACCTCATCCTAGACCATTTGGGGTGCACAAACGGGTGAAATGAGGGCATTTGGAGCCGATTGTGGGGCATTTTGGCCCCTCGGAAGTCCAAAAAGCCTTGAAAGTGGGCCTCGTGGTGATGGGGTTCACTTGCGATCTGATTCCACTTTGTCAAGAGCCATCAATGTGTGAATCATTCTTGATGTCCCTCACCAGTCATAGCTGATGTTCCCTCCCCCACCAGCTCGGTCCCAATATTCAGTCTTGATTAGCCCTAGGGTTAGGGTCACCGAGCTGGTGGAACCAGTCTTGGTTTTATAACCTTTTTTAGTGTCTAGCGTGGACCTACCAGGTTTAGCAGCAAGCAAGCAAGCAACACGCGCGAAATGGGGAAAAATCAAAAGTCTGTTGTGGTGCTTTGGATTTGGTTGAAATTTTGGTGCATGATACCTATGGGTGTGAAGTACAACCACACAAAGTTTGAGCAAAAAACTCAACGGTGGCGGCCGGGAACAGGATTCGCAAGTGGCGGACCTCAGTTTCAAAAGCTGCAGTTCAGGGCCAAACACAGCCATTTTTGGCCCAAAAAAGCCCTGGAACACATTCAAAACGGCCAAACGAAGGGAAGCGGTGGGTACACTGCACATGCAGCTTGACTTCCCCGTGTCAACGAGCTCTTTGCGGCCCTCTAACTCCATGATATGTCCCGGAAATGGCCCAAAAAGGCCCCCAGAAGCTCCAAATGCCGACAGCCACAAACCAAGAATAGGCCATATCTTTGGCTACATGGCTCAAAATGCGATTCCGAGGGCACCCACTCCACCCGCAACCCCCCACTTTTTGTGGTTTCCACCCCTCAGAATTGCCCAAACGGGCGCCTAGACCCCAATACCTAGGCCCACTAGGCCGCGGCAAGCTGCAAGCTCAAGCCCAAACAGGTGGGTGCCCCAATGGGTCAACAGGGTCTTGTAGGGCCAAAAAGATGACTTTTCTCAAAAATGATCCTACACCATGTGCGACGCTAAACCAAGTGTTTTTGGACCGTTTTGAGCTTGTGGTGGCCCATTTTGGTCCTCCGAAAATCCCAAAATAGCTTTGAAAATGGGCTGTTTTGGGACCAAAAATGGGGCAAAAAGGGGTCAAAACCGCATTTTTCCAAACCTCATCCTAGACCATTTGGGGTGCACAAACGGGTGAAATGAGGGCATTTGGAGCCGATTGTGGGGCATTTTGGCCCCTCGGAAGTCCAAAAAGCCTTGAAAGTGGGCCTCGTGGTGATGGGGTTCACTTGCGATCTGATACCACTTTGTCAAGAGCCATCAATGTGTGAATCATTCTTGATGTCCCTCACCAGTCATAGCTGATGTTCCCTCCCCCACCAGCTCGGTCCCAATATTCAGTCTTGATTAGCCCTAGGGTTAGGGTCACCGAGCTGGTGGAACCAGTCTTGGTTTTATAACCTTTTTTAGTGTCTAGCGTGGACCTACCAGGTTTAGCAGCAAGCAAGCAAGCAACACGCGCGAAATGGGGAAAAATCAAAAGTCTGTTGTGGTGCTTTGGATTTGGTTGAAATTTTGGTGCATGATACCTATGGGTGTGAAGTACAACCACACAAAGTTTGAGCAAAAAACTCAACGGTGGCGGCCGGGAACGGGATTCGCAACTGGCGGACCTCAATTTCAAAACTTGCAGTTCAGGGCCAAAAACAGCCATTTTTGGCCCAAAAAAGCCCTGGAACACATTCAAAACGGCCAAACGAAGGGAAGCGGTGGGTACACTGCACATGCAGCTTGACTTCCCCGTGTCAACGAGCTCTTTGCGGCCCTCTAACTCCATGATATGTCCCGGAAATGGCCCAAAAAGGCCCCAAGAAGCTCCAAATGCCGACAGCCACAAACCAAGAATAGGCCATATCTTTGGCTACATGGCTCAAAATGCGATTCCGAGGGCACCTACTCCACCCGCAACCCCCCACTTTTTGTGGTTTCCACCCCTCAGAATTGCCCAAACGGGCACCTAGACCCCAATACCTAGGCCCACTAGGCCGCGGCAAGCTGCAAGCTCAAGCCCAAACACGTGGGTGCCCAAATGGGTCAACAGGGTCCTGTAGGGCCAAAAAGATGACTTTTCTCAAAAATGATCCTACACCATGTGCGACGCTAAACCAAGTGTTTTTGGACCGTTTTGAGCTTGTGGTGGCCCATTTTGGTCCTCCGAAAATCCCAAAATGCCTTGAAAATGGGCTGTTTTGGGACCAAAAATGGGGCAAAAAGGGGTCAAAACCGCATTTTTCCAAACCTCATCCTAGACCATTTGGGGTGCACAAACGGGTGAAATGAGGGCATTTGGAGCCGATTGTGGGGCATTTTGGCCCCTCGGAAGTCCAAAAAGCCTTGAAAGTGGGCCTCGTGGTGATGGGGTTCACTTGCCAGCTGATTCCACTTTGTCAAGAGCCATCAATGTGTGAATCATTCTTGATGTCCCTCACCAGTCATAGCTGATGTTCCCTCCCCCACCAGCTCGGTCCCAATATTCAGTCTTGATTAGCCCTAGGGTTAGGGTCACCGAGCTGGTGGAACCAGTCTTGGTTTTATAACCTTTTTTAGTGTCTAGCGTGGACCTACCAGGTTTAGCAGCAAGCAAGCAAGCAACACGCGCGAAATGGGGAAAAATCAAAAGTCTGTTGTGGTGCTTTGGATTTGGTTGAAATTTTGGTGCATGATACCTATGGGTGTGAAGTACAACCACACAAAGTTTGAGCAAAAAACTCAACGGTGGCGGCCGGGAACAGGATTCGCAAGTGGCGGACCTCAGTTTCAAAAGCTGCAGTTCAGGGCCAAACACAGCCATTTTTGGCCCAAAAAAGCCCTGGAACACATTCAAAACGGCCAAACGAAGGGAAGCGGTGGGTACACTGCACATGCAGCTTGACTTCCCCGTGTCAACGAGCTCTTTGCGGCCCTCTAACTCCATGATATGTCCCGGAAATGGCCCAAAAAGGCCCCCAGAAGCTCCAAATGCCGACAGCCACAAACCAAGAATAGGCCATATCTTTGGCTACATGGCTCAAAATGCGATTCCGAGGGCACCCACTCCACCCGCAACCCCCCCACTTTTTGTGGTTTCCACCCCTCAGAATTGCCCAAACGGGCGCGTAGACCCCAATACCTAGGCCCACTAGGCCGCGGCAAGCTGCAAGCTCAAGCCCAAACAGGTGGGTGCCCCAATGGGTCAACAGGGTCCTGTAGGGCCAAAAAGATGACTTTTCTCAAAAATGATCCTACACCATGTGCGACGCTAAACCAAGTGTTTTTGGACCGTTTTGAGCTTGTGGTGGCCCATTTTGGTCCTCCGAAAATCCCAAAATAGCTTTGAAAATGGGCTGTTTTGGGACCAAAAATGGGGCAAAAAGGGGTCAAAACCGCATTTTTCCAAACCTCATCCTAGACCATTTGGGGTGCACAAACGGGTGAAATGAGGGCATTTGGAGCCGATTGTGGGGCATTTTGGCCCCTCGGAAGTCCAAAAAGCCTTGAAAGTGGGCCTCGTGGTGATGGGGTTCACTTGCGATCTGATTCCACTTTGTCAAGAGCCATCAATGTGTGAATCATTCTTGATGTCCCTCACCAGTCATAGCTGATGTTCCCTCCCCCACCAGCTCGGTCCCAATATTCAGTCTTGATTAGCCCTAGGGTTAGGGTCACCGAGCTGGTGGAACCAGTCTTGGTTTTATAACCTTTTTTAGTGTCTAGCGTGGACCTACCAGGTTTAGCAGCAAGCAAGCAAGCAACACGCGCGAAATGGGGAAAAATCAAAAGTCTGTTGTGGTGCTTTGGATTTGGTTATAATTTTGGTGCATGATACCTATGGGTGTGAAGTACAACCACACAAAGTTTGAGCAAAAAACTCAACGGTGGCGGCCGGGAACAGGATTCGCAAGTGGCGGACCTCAGTTTCAAAAGCTGCAGTTCAGGGCCAAACACAGCCATTTTTGGCCCAAAAAAGCCCTGGAACACATTCAAAACGGCCAAACGAAGGGAAGCGGTGGGTACACTGCGGATGCAGCTTGACTTCCCCGTGTCAACGAGCTCTTTGCGGCCCTCTAACTCCATGATATGTCCCGGAAATGGCCCAAAAAGGCCCCCAGAAGCTCCAAATGCCGACAGCCACAAACCAAGAATAGGCCATATCTTTGGCTACATGGCTCAAAATGCGATTCCGAGGGCACCCACTCCACCCGCAACCCCCCACTTTTTGTGGTTTCCACCCCTCAGAATTGCCCAAACGGGCACCTAGACCCCAATACCTAGGCCCACTAGGCCGCGGCAAGCTGCAAGCTCAAGCCCAAACAGGTGGGTGCCCCAATGGGTCAACAGGGTCTTGTAGGGCCAAAAAGATGACTTTTCTCAAAAATGATCCTACACCATGTGCGACGCTAAACCAAGTGTTTTTGGACCGTTTTGAGCTTGTGGTGGCCCATTTTGGTCCTCCGAAAATCCCAAAATAGCTTTGAAAATGGGCTGTTTTGGGACCAAAAATGGGGCAAAAAGGGGTCAAAACCGCATTTTTCCAAACCTCATCCTAGACCATTTGGGGTGCACAAACGGGTGAAATGAGGGCATTTGGAGCCGATTGTGGGGCATTTTGGCCCCTCGGAAGTCCAAAAAGCCTTGAAAGTGGGCCTCGTGGTGATGGGGTTCACTTGCGATCTGATTCCACTTTGTCAAGAGCCATCAATGTGTGAATCATTCTTGATGTCCCTCACCAGTCATAGCTGATGTTCCCTCCCCCACCAGCTCGGTCCCAATATTCAGTCTTGATTAGCCCTAGGGTTAGGGTCACCGAGCTGGTGGAACCAGTCTTGGTTTTATAACCTTTTTTAGTGTCTAGCGTGGACCTACCAGGTTTAGCAGCAAGCAAGCAAGCAACACGCGCGAAATGGGGAAAAATCAAAAGTCTGTTGTGGTGCTTTGGATTTGGTTGAAATTTTGGTGCATGATACCTATGGGTGTGAAGTACAACCACACAAAGTTTCAGCAAAAAACTCAACGGTGGCGGCCGGGAACAGGATTCGCAAGTGGCGGACCTCAGTTTCAAAAGCTGCAGTTCAGGGCCAAACACAGCCATTTTTGGCCCAAAAAAGCCCTGGAACACATTCAAAACGGCCAAACGAAGGGAAGCGGTGGGTACACTGCACATGCAGCTTGACTTCCCCGTGTCAACGAGCTCTTTGCGGCCCTCTAACTCCATGATATGTCCCGGAAATGGCCCAAAAAGGCCCCCAGAAGCTCCAAATGCCGACAGCCACGAACCAAGAATAGGCCATATCTTTGGCTACATGGCTCAAAATGCGATTCCGAGGGCACCCACTCCACCCGCAACCCCCCACTTTTTGTGGTTTCCACCCCTCAGAATTGCCCAAACGGGCGCCTAGACCCCAATACCTAGGCCCACTAGGCCGCGGCAAGCTGCAAGCTCAAGCCCAAACAGGTGGGTGCCCCAATGGGTCAACAGGGTCTTGTAGGGCCAAAAAGATGACTTTTCTCAAAAATGATCCTACACCATGTGCGACGCTAAACCAAGTGTTTTTGGACCGTTTTGAGCTTGTGGTGGCCCATTTTGGTCCTCCGAAAATCCCAAAATAGCTTTGAAAATGGGCTGTTTTGGGACCAAAAATGGGGCAAAAAGGGGTCAAAACCGCATTTTTCCAAACCTCATCCTAGACCATTTGGGGTGCACAAACGGGTGAAATGAGGGCATTTGGAGCCGATTGTGGGGCATTTTGGCCCCTCGGAAGTCCAAAAAGCCTTGAAAGTGGGCCTCGTGGTGATGGGGTTCACTTGCGATCTGATACCACTTTGTCAAGAGCCATCAATGTGTGAATCATTCTTGATGTCCCTCACCAGTCATAGCTGATGTTCCCTCCCCCACCAGCTCGGTCCCAATATTCAGTCTTGATTAGCCCTAGGGTTAGGGTCACCGAGCTGGTGGAACCAGTCTTGGTTTTATAACCTTTTTTAGTGTCTAGCGTGGACCTACCAGGTTTAGCAGCAAGCAAGCAAGCAACACGCGCGAAATGGGGAAAAATCAAAAGTCTGTTGTGGTGCTTTGGATTTGGTTGAAATTTTGGTGCATGATACCTATGGGTGTGAAGTACAACCACACAAAGTTTGAGCAAAAAACTCAACGGTGGCGGCCGGGAACAGGATTCGCAAGTGGCGGACCTCAGTTTCAAAAGCTGCAGTTCAGGGCCAAACACAGCCATTTTTGGCCCAAAAAAGCCCTGGAACACATTCAAAACGGCCAAACGAAGGGAAGCGGTGGGTACACTGCACATGCAGCTTGACTTCCCCGTGTCAACGAGCTCTTGGCGGCCCTCTAACTCCATGATATGTCCCGGAAATGGCCCAAAAAGGCCCCCAGAAGCTCCAAATGCCGACAGCCACAAACCAAGAATAGGCCATATCTTTGGCTACATGGCTCAAAATGCGATTCCGAGGGCACCCACTCCACCCGCAACCCCCCACTTTTTGTGGTTTCCACCCCTCAGAATTGCCCAAACGGGCGCCTAGACCCCAATACCTAGGCCCACTAGGCCGCGGCAAGCTGCAAGCTCAAGCCCAAACAGGTGGGTGCCCCAATGGGTCAACAGGGTCCTGTAGGGCCAAAAAGATGACTTTTCTCAAAAATGATCCTACACCATGTGCGACGCTAAACCAAGTGTTTTTGGACCGTTTTGAGCTTGTGGTGGCCCATTTTGGTCCTCCGAAAATCCCAAAATAGCTTTGAAAATGGGCTGTTTTGGGACCAAAAATGGGGCAAAAAGGGGTCAAAACCGCATTTTTCCAAACCTCATCCTAGACCATTTGGGGTGCACAAACGGGTGAAATGAGGGCATTTGGAGCCGATTGTGGGGCATTTTGGCCCCTCGGAAGTCCAAAAAGCCTTGAAAGTGGGCCTCGTGGTGATGGGGTTCACTTGCCAGCTGATTCCACTTTGTCAAGAGCCATCAATGTGTGAATCATTCTTGATGTCCCTCACCAGTCATAGCTGATGTTCCCTCCCCCACCAGCTCGGTCCCAATATTCAGTCTTGATTAGCCCTAGGGTTAGGGTCACCGAGCTGGTGGAACCAGTCTTGGTTTTATAACCTTTTTTAGTGTCTAGCGTGGACCTACCAGGTTTAGCAGCAAGCAAGCAAGCAACACGCGCGAAATGGGGAAAAATCAAAAGTCTGTTGTGGTGCTTTGGATTTGGTTGAAATTTTGGTGCATGATACCTATGGGTGTGAAGTACAACCACACAAAGTTTGAGCAAAAAACTCAACGGTGGCGGCCGGGAACAGGATTCGCAAGTGGCGGACCTCAGTTTCAAAAGCTGCAGTTCAGGGCCAAACACAGCCATTTTTGGCCCAAAAAAGCCCTGGAACACATTCAAAACGGCCAAACGAAGGGAAGCGGTGGGTACACTGCACATGCAGCTTGACTTCCCCGTGTCAACGAGCTCTTTGCGGCCCTCTAACTCCATGATATGTCCCGGAAATGGCCCAAAAAGGCCCCCAGAAGCTCCAAATGCCGACAGCCACAAACCAAGAATAGGCCATATCTTTGGCTACATGGCTCAAAATGCGATTCCGAGGGCACCCACTCCACCCGCAACCCCCCACTTTTTGTGGTTTCCACCCCTCAGAATTGCCCAAACGGGCGCGTAGACCCCAATACCTAGGCCCACTAGGCCGCGGCAAGCTGCAAGCTCAAGCCCAAACAGGTGGGTGCCCCAATGGGTCAACAGGGTCCTGTAGGGCCAAAAAGATGACTTTTCTCAAAAATGATCCTACACCATGTGCGACGCTAAACCAAGTGTTTTTGGACCGTTTTGAGCTTGTGGTGGCCCATTTTGGTCCTCCGAAAATCCCAAAATAGCTTTGAAAATGGGCTGTTTTGGGACCAAAAATGGGGCAAAAAGGGGTCAAAACCGCATTTTTCCAAACCTCATCCTAGACCATTTGGGGTGCACAAACGGGTGAAATGAGGGCATTTGGAGCCGATTGTGGGGCATTTTGGCCCCTCGGAAGTCCAAAAAGCCTTGAAAGTGGGCCTCGTGGTGATGGGGTTCACTTGCGATCTGATTCCACTTTGTCAAGAGCCATCAATGTGTGAATCATTCTTGATGTCCCTCACCAGTCATAGCTGATGTTCCCTCCCCCACCAGCTCGGTCCCAATATTCAGTCTTGATTAGCCCTAGGGTTAGGGTCACCGAGCTGGTGGAACCAGTCTTGGTTTTATAACCTTTTTTAGTGTCTAGCGTGGACCTACCAGGTTTAGCAGCAAGCAAGCAAGCAACACGCGCGAAATGGGGAAAAATCAAAAGTCTGTTGTGGTGCTTTGGATTTGGTTGAAATTTTGGTGCATGATACCTATGGGTGTGAAGTACAACCACACAAAGTTTGAGCAAAAAACTCAACGGTGGCGGCCGGGAACAGGATTCGCAACTGGCGGACCTCAGTTTCAAAAGCTGCAGTTCAGGGCCAAACACAGCCATTTTTGGCCCAAAAAAGCCCTGGAACACATTCAAAACGGCCAAACGAAGGGAAGCGGTGGGTACACTGCGGATGCAGCTTGACTTCCCCGTGTCAACGAGCTCTTTGCGGCCCTCTAACTCCATGATATGTCCCGGAAATGGCCCAAAAAGGCCCCCAGAAGCTCCAAATGCCGACAGCCACAAACCAAGAATAGGCCATATCTTTGGCTACATGGCTCAAAATGCGATTCCGAGGGCACCCACTCCACCCGCAACCCCCCACTTTTTGTGGTTTCCACCCCTCAGAATTGCCCAAACGGGCACCTAGACCCCAATACCTAGGCCCACTAGGCCGCGGCAAGCTGCAAGCTCAAGCCCAAACAGGTGGGTGCCCCAATGGGTCAACAGGGTCTTGTAGGGCCAAAAAGATGACTTTTCTCAAAAATGATCCTACACCATGTGCGACGCTAAACCAAGTGTTTTTGGACCGTTTTGAGCTTGTGGTGGCCCATTTTGGTCCTCCGAAAATCCCAAAATAGCTTTGAAAATGGGCTGTTTTGGGACCAAAAATGGGGCAAAAAGGGGTCAAAACCGCATTTTTCCAAACCTCATCCTAGACCATTTGGGGTGCACAAACGGGTGAAATGAGGGCATTTGGAGCCGATTGTGGGGCATTTTGGCCCCTCGGAAGTCCAAAAAGCCTTGAAAGTGGGCCTCGTGGTGATGGGGTTCACTTGCGATCTGATTCCACTTTGTCAAGAGCCATCAATGTGTGAATCATTCTTGATGTCCCTCACCAGTCATAGCTGATGTTCCCTCCCCCACCAGCTCGGTCCCAATATTCAGTCTTGATTAGCCCTAGGGTTAGGGTCACCGAGCTGGTGGAACCAGTCTTGGTTTTATAACCTTTTTTAGTGTCTAGCGTGGACCTACCAGGTTTAGCAGCAAGCAAGCAAGCAACACGCGCGAAATGGGGAAAAATCAAAAGTCTGTTGTGGTGCTTTGGATTTGGTTGAAATTTTGGTGCATGATACCTATGGGTGTGAAGTACAACCACACAAAGTTTCAGCAAAAAACTCAACGGTGGCGGCCGGGAACAGGATTCGCAAGTGGCGGACCTCAGTTTCAAAAGCTGCAGTTCAGGGCCAAACACAGCCATTTTTGGCCCAAAAAAGCCCTGGAACACATTCAAAACGGCCAAACGAAGGGAAGCGGTGGGTACACTGCACATGCAGCTTGACTTCCCCGTGTCAACGAGCTCTTTGCGGCCCTCTAACTCCATGATATGTCCCGGAAATGGCCCAAAAAGGCCCCCAGAAGCTCCAAATGCCGACAGCCACGAACCAAGAATAGGCCATATCTTTGGCTACATGGCTCAAAATGCGATTCCGAGGGCACCCACTCCACCCGCAACCCCCCACTTTTTGTGGTTTCCACCCCTCAGAATTGCCCAAACGGGCGCCTAGACCCCAATACCTAGGCCCACTAGGCCGCGGCAAGCTGCAAGCTCAAGCCCAAACAGGTGGGTGCCCCAATGGGTCAACAGGGTCTTGTAGGGCCAAAAAGATGACTTTTCTCAAAAATGATCCTACACCATGTGCGACGCTAAACCAAGTGTTTTTGGACCGTTTTGAGCTTGTGGTGGCCCATTTTGGTCCTCCGAAAATCCCAAAATAGCTTTGAAAATGGGCTGTTTTGGGACCAAAAATGGGGCAAAAAGGGGTCAAAACCGCATTTTTCCAAACCTCATCCTAGACCATTTGGGGTGCACAAACGGGTGAAATGAGGGCATTTGGAGCCGATTGTGGGGCATTTTGGCCCCTCGGAAGTCCAAAAAGCCTTGAAAGTGGGCCTCGTGGTGATGGGGTTCACTTGCGATCTGATACCACTTTGTCAAGAGCCATCAATGTGTGAATCATTCTTGATGTCCCTCACCAGTCATAGCTGATGTTCCCTCCCCCACCAGCTCGGTCCCAATATTCAGTCTTGATTAGCCCTAGGGTTAGGGTCACCGAGCTGGTGGAACCAGTCTTGGTTTTATAACCTTTTTTAGTGTCTAGCGTGGACCTACCAGGTTTAGCAGCAAGCAAGCAAGCAACACGCGCGAAATGGGGAAAAATCAAAAGTCTGTTGTGGTGCTTTGGATTTGGTTGAAATTTTGGTGCATGATACCTATGGGTGTGAAGTACAACCACACAAAGTTTGAGCAAAAAACTCAACGGTGGCGGCCGGGAACAGGATTCGCAAGTGGCGGACCTCAGTTTCAAAAGCTGCAGTTCAGGGCCAAACACAGCCATTTTTGGCCCAAAAAAGCCCTGGAACACATTCAAAACGGCCAAACGAAGGGAAGCGGTGGGTACACTGCACATGCAGCTTGACTTCCCCGTGTCAACGAGCTCTTGGCGGCCCTCTAACTCCATGATATGTCCCGGAAATGGCCCAAAAAGGCCCCCAGAAGCTCCAAATGCCGACAGCCACAAACCAAGAATAGGCCATATCTTTGGCTACATGGCTCAAAATGCGATTCCGAGGGCACCCACTCCACCCGCAACCCCCCACTTTTTGTGGTTTCCACCCCTCAGAATTGCCCAAACGGGCGCCTAGACCCCAATACCTAGGCCCACTAGGCCGCGGCAAGCTGCAAGCTCAAGCCCAAACAGGTGGGTGCCCCAATGGGTCAACAGGGTCCTGTAGGGCCAAAAAGATGACTTTTCTCAAAAATGATCCTACACCATGTGCGACGCTAAACCAAGTGTTTTTGGACCGTTTTGAGCTTGTGGTGGCCCATTTTGGTCCTCCGAAAATCCCAAAATAGCTTTGAAAATGGGCTGTTTTGGGACCAAAAATGGGGCAAAAAGGGGTCAAAACCGCATTTTTCCAAACCTCATCCTAGACCATTTGGGGTGCACAAACGGGTGAAATGAGGGCATTTGGAGCCGATTGTGGGGCATTTTGGCCCCTCGGAAGTCCAAAAAGCCTTGAAAGTGGGCCTCGTGGTGATGGGGTTCACTTGCGATCTGATTCCACTTTGTCAAGAGCCATCAATGTGTGAATCATTCTTGATGTCCCTCACCAGTCATAGCTGATGTTCCCTCCCCCACCAGCTCGGTCCCAATATTCAGTCTTGATTAGCCCTAGGGTTAGGGTCACCGAGCTGGTGGAACCAGTCTTGGTTTTATAACCTTTTTTAGTGTCTAGCGTGGACCTACCAGGTTTAGCAGCAAGCAAGCAAGCAACACGCGCGAAATGGGGAAAAATCAAAAGTCTGTTGTGGTGCTTTGGATTTGGTTGAAATTTTGGTGCATGATACCTATGGGTGTGAAGTACAACCACACAAAGTTTGAGCAAAAAACTCAACGGTGGCGGCCGGGAACAGGATTCGCAAGTGGCGGACCTCAGTTTCAAAAGCTGCAGTTCAGGGCCAAACACAGCCATTTTTGGCCCAAAAAAGCACTGTAACACATTCAAAACGGCCAAACGAAGGGAAGCGGTGGGTACACTGCACATGCAGCTTGACTTCCCCGTGTCAACGAGCTCTTTGCGGCCCTCTAACTCCATGATATGTCCCGGAAATGGCCCAAAAAGGCCCCCAGAAGCTCCAAATGCCGACAGCCACAAACCAAGAATAGGCCATATCTTTGGCTACATGGCTCAAAATGCGATTCCGAGGGCACCCACTCCACCCGCAACCCCCCACTTTTTGTGGTTTCCACCCCTCAGAATTGCCCAAACGGGCGCCTAGACCCCAATACCTAGGCCCACTAGGCCGCGGCAAGCTGCAAGCTCAAGCCCAAACAGGTGGGTGCCCCAATGGGTCAACAGGGTCTTGTAGGGCCAAAAAGATGACTTTTCTCAAAAATGATCCTACACCATGTGCGACGCTAAACCAAGTGTTTTTGGACCGTTTTGAGCTTGTGGTGGCCCATTTTGGTCCTCCGAAAATCCCAAAATAGCTTTGAAAATGGGCTGTTTTGGGACCAAAAATGGGGCAAAAAGGGGTCAGAACCGCATTTTTCCAAACCTCATCCTAGACCATTTGGGGTGCACAAACGGGTGAAATGAGGGCATTTGGAGCCGATTGTGGGGCATTTTGGCCCCTCGGAAGTCCAAAAAGCCTTGAAAGTGGGCCTCGTGGTGATGGGGTTCACTTGCGATCTGATTCCACTTTGTCAAGAGCCATCAATGTGTGAATCATTCTTGATGTCCCTCACCAGTCATAGCTGATGTTCCCTCCCCCACCAGCTCGGTCCCAATATTCAGTCTTGATTAGCCCTAGGGTTAGGGTCACCGAGCTGGTGGAACCAGTCTTGGTTTTATAACCTTTTTTAGTGTCTAGCGTGGACCTACCAGGTTTAGCAGCAAGCAAGCAAGCAACACGCGCGAAATGGGGAAAAATCAAAAGTCTGTTGTGGTGCTTTGGATTTGGTTGAAATTTTGGTGCATGATACCTATGGGTGTGAAGTACAACCACACAAAGTTTGAGCAAAAAACTCAACGGTGGCGGCCGGGAACAGGATTCGCAAGTGGCGGACCTCAGTTTCAAAAGCTGCAGTTCAGGGCCAAACACAGCCATTTTTGGCCCAAAAAAGCCCTGGAACACATTCAAAACGGCCAAACGAAGGGAAGCGGTGGGTACACTGCACATGCAGCTTGACTTCCCCGTGTCAACGAGCTCTTTGCGGCCCTCTAACTCCATGATATGTCCCGGAAATGGCCCAAAAAGGCCCCCAGAAGCTCCAAATGCCGACAGCCACAAACCAAGAATAGGCCATATCTTTGGCTACATGGCTCAAAATGCGATTCCGAGGGCACCCACTCCACCCGCAACCCCCCACTTTTTGTGGTTTCCACCCCTCAGAATTGCCCAAACGGGCGCCTAGACCCCAATACCTAGGCCCACTAGGCCGCGGCAAGCTGCAAGCTCAAGCCCAAACAGGTGGGTGCCCCAATGGGTCAACAGGGTCTTGTAGGGCCAAAAAGATGACTTTTCTCAAAAATGATCCTACACCATGTGCGACGCTAAACCAAGTGTTTTTGGACCGTTTTGAGCTTGTGGTGGCCCATTTTGGTCCTCCGAAAATCCCAAAATAGCTTTGAAAATGGGCTGTTTTGGGACCAAAAATGGGGCAAAAAGGGGTCAAAACCGCATTTTTCCAAACCTCATCCTAGACCATTTGGGGTGCACAAACGGGTGAAATGAGGGCATTTGGAGCCGATTGTGGGGCATTTTGGCCCCTCGGAAGTCCAAAAAGCCTTGAAAGTGGGCCTCGTGGTGATGGGGTTCACTTGCGATCTGATACCACTTTGTCAAGAGCCATCAATGTGTGAATCATTCTTGATGTCCCTCACCAGTCATAGCTGATGTTCCCTCCCCCACCAGCTCGGTCCCAATATTCAGTCTTGATTAGCCCTAGGGTTAGGGTCACCGAGCTGGTGGAACCAGTCTTGGTTTTATAACCTTTTTTAGTGTCTAGCGTGGACCTACCAGGTTTAGCAGCAAGCAAGCAAGCAACACGCGCGAAATGGGGAAAAATCAAAAGTCTGTTGTGGTGCTTTGGATTTGGTTGAAATTTTGGTGCATGATACCTATGGGTGTGAAGTACAACCACACAAAGTTTGAGCAAAAAACTCAACGGTGGCGGCCGGGAACAGGATTCGCAAGTGGCGGACCTCAGTTTCAAAAGCTGCAGTTCAGGGCCAAACACAGCCATTTTTGGCCCAAAAAAGCCCTGGAACACATTCAAAACGGCCAAACGAAGGGAAGCGGTGGGTACACTGCACATGCAGCTTGACTTCCCCGTGTCAACGAGCTCTTGGCGGCCCTCTAACTCCATGATATGTCCCGGAAATGGCCCAAAAAGGCCCCCAGAAGCTCCAAATGCCGACAGCCACAAACCAAGAATAGGCCATATCTTTGGCTACATGGCTCAAAATGCGATTCCGAGGGCACCCACTCCACCCGCAACCCCCCACTTTTTGTGGTTTCCACCCCTCAGAATTGCCCAAACGGGCGCCTAGACCCCAATACCTAGGCCCACTAGGCCGCGGCAAGCTGCAAGCTCAAGCCCAAACAGGTGGGTGCCCCAATGGGTCAACAGGGTCCTGTAGGGCCAAAAAGATGACTTTTCTCAAAAATGATCCTACACCATGTGCGACGCTAAACCAAGTGTTTTTGGACCGTTTTGAGCTTGTGGTGGCCCATTTTGGTCCTCCGAAAATCCCAAAATAGCTTTGAAAATGGGCTGTTTTGGGACCAAAAATGGGGCAAAAAGGGGTCAAAACCGCATTTTTCCAAACCTCATCCTAGACCATTTGGGGTGCACAAACGGGTGAAATGAGGGCATTTGGAGCCGATTGTGGGGCATTTTGGCCCCTCGGAAGTCCAAAAAGCCTTGAAAGTGGGCCTCGTGGTGATGGGGTTCACTTGCGATCTGATTCCACTTTGTCAAGAGCCATCAATGTGTGAATCATTCTTGATGTCCCTCACCAGTCATAGCTGATGTTCCCTCCCCCACCAGCTCGGTCCCAATATTCAGTCTTGATTAGCCCTAGGGTTAGGGTCACCGAGCTGGTGGAACCAGTCTTGGTTTTATAACCTTTTTTAGTGTCTAGCGTGGACCTACCAGGTTTAGCAGCAAGCAAGCAAGCAACACGCGCGAAATGGGGAAAAATCAAAAGTCTGTTGTGGTGCTTTGGATTTGGTTGAAATTTTGGTGCATGATACCTATGGGTGTGAAGTACAACCACACAAAGTTTCAGCAAAAAACTCAACGGTGGCGGCCGGGAACAGGATTCGCAAGTGGCGGACCTCAGTTTCAAAAGCTGCAGTTCAGGGCCAAACACAGCCATTTTTGGCCCAAAAAAGCACTGTAACACATTCAAAACGGCCAAACGAAGGGAAGCGGTGGGTACACTGCACATGCAGCTTGACTTCCCCGTGTCAACGAGCTCTTTGCGGCCCTCTAACTCCATGATATGTCCCGGAAATGGCCCAAAAAGGCCCCCAGAAGCTCCAAATGCCGACAGCCACAAACCAAGAATAGGCCATATCTTTGGCTACATGGCTCAAAATGCGATTCCGAGGGCACCCACTCCACCCGCAACCCCCCACTTTTTGTGGTTTCCACCCCTCAGAATTGCCCAAACGGGCGCCTAGACCCCAATACCTAGGCCCACTAGGCCGCGGCAAGCTGCAAGCTCAAGCCCAAACAGGTGGGTGCCCCAATGGGTCAACAGGGTCTTGTAGGGCCAAAAAGATGACTTTTCTCAAAAATGATCCTACACCATGTGCGACGCTAAACCAAGTGTTTTTGGACCGTTTTGAGCTTGTGGTGGCCCATTTTGGTCCTCCGAAAATCCCAAAATAGCTTTGAAAATGGGCTGTTTTGGGACCAAAAATGGGGCAAAAAGGGGTCAGAACCGCATTTTTCCAAACCTCATCCTAGACCATTTGGGGTGCACAAACGGGTGAAATGAGGGCATTTGGAGCCGATTGTGGGGCATTTTGGCCCCTCGGAAGTCCAAAAAGCCTTGAAAGTGGGCCTCGTGGTGATGGGGTTCACTTGCGATCTGATTCCACTTTGTCAAGAGCCATCAATGTGTGAATCATTCTTGATGTCCCTCACCAGTCATAGCTGATGTTCCCTCCCCCACCAGCTCGGTCCCAATATTCAGTCTTGATTAGCCCTAGGGTTAGGGTCACCGAGCTGGTGGAACCAGTCTTGGTTTTATAACCTTTTTTAGTGTCTAGCGTGGACCTACCAGGTTTAGCAGCAAGCAAGCAAGCAACACGCGCGAAATGGGGAAAAATCAAAAGTCTGTTGTGGTGCTTTGGATTTGGTTGAAATTTTGGTGCATGATACCTATGGGTGTGAAGTACAACCACACAAAGTTTGAGCAAAAAACTCAACGGTGGCGGCCGGGAACAGGATTCGCAAGTGGCGGACCTCAGTTTCAAAAGCTGCAGTTCAGGGCCAAACACAGCCATTTTTGGCCCAAAAAAGCCCTGGAACACATTCAAAACGGCCAAACGAAGGGAAGCGGTGGGTACACTGCACATGCAGCTTGACTTCCCCGTGTCAACGAGCTCTTTGCGGCCCTCTAACTCCATGATATGTCCCGGAAATGGCCCAAAAAGGCCCCCAGAAGCTCCAAATGCCGACAGCCACAAACCAAGAATAGGCCATATCTTTGGCTACATGGCTCAAAATGCGATTCCGAGGGCACCCACTCCACCCGCAACCCCCCACTTTTTGTGGTTTCCACCCCTCAGAATTGCCCAAACGGGCGCCTAGACCCCAATACCTAGGCCCACTAGGCCGCGGCAAGCTGCAAGCTCAAGCCCAAACAGGTGGGTGCCCCAATGGGTCAACAGGGTCTTGTAGGGCCAAAAAGATGACTTTTCTCAAAAATGATCCTACACCATGTGCGACGCTAAACCAAGTGTTTTTGGACCGTTTTGAGCTTGTGGTGGCCCATTTTGGTCCTCCGAAAATCCCAAAATAGCTTTGAAAATGGGCTGTTTTGGGACCAAAAATGGGGCAAAAAGGGGTCAAAACCGCATTTTTCCAAACCTCATCCTAGACCATTTGGGGTGCACAAACGGGTGAAATGAGGGCATTTGGAGCCGATTGTGGGGCATTTTGGCCCCTCGGAAGTCCAAAAAGCCTTGAAAGTGGGCCTCGTGGTGATGGGGTTCACTTGCGATCTGATACCACTTTGTCAAGAGCCATCAATGTGTGAATCATTCTTGATGTCCCTCACCAGTCATAGCTGATGTTCCCTCCCCCACCAGCTCGGTCCCAATATTCAGTCTTGATTAGCCCTAGGGTTAGGGTCACCGAGCTGGTGGAACCAGTCTTGGTTTTATAACCTTTTTTAGTGTCTAGCGTGGACCTACCAGGTTTAGCAGCAAGCAAGCAAGCAACACGCGCGAAATGGGGAAAAATCAAAAGTCTGTTGTGGTGCTTTGGATTTGGTTGAAATTTTGGTGCATGATACCTATGGGTGTGAAGTACAACCACACAAAGTTTGAGCAAAAAACTCAACGGTGGCGGCCGGGAACAGGATTCGCAAGTGGCGGACCTCAGTTTCAAAAGCTGCAGTTCAGGGCCAAACACAGCCATTTTTGGCCCAAAAAAGCCCTGGAACACATTCAAAACGGCCAAACGAAGGGAAGCGGTGGGTACACTGCACATGCAGCTTGACTTCCCCGTGTCAACGAGCTCTTGGCGGCCCTCTAACTCCATGATATGTCCCGGAAATGGCCCAAAAAGGCCCCCAGAAGCTCCAAATGCCGACAGCCACAAACCAAGAATAGGCCATATCTTTGGCTACATGGCTCAAAATGCGATTCCGAGGGCACCCACTCCACCCGCAACCCCCCACTTTTTGTGGTTTCCACCCCTCAGAATTGCCCAAACGGGCGCCTAGACCCCAATACCTAGGCCCACTAGGCCGCGGCAAGCTGCAAGCTCAAGCCCAAACAGGTGGGTGCCCCAATGGGTCAACAGGGTCCTGTAGGGCCAAAAAGATGACTTTTCTCAAAAATGATCCTACACCATGTGCGACGCTAAACCAAGTGTTTTTGGACCGTTTTGAGCTTGTGGTGGCCCATTTTGGTCCTCCGAAAATCCCAAAATAGCTTTGAAAATGGGCTGTTTTGGGACCAAAAATGGGGCAAAAAGGGGTCAAAACCGCATTTTTCCAAACCTCATCCTAGACCATTTGGGGTGCACAAACGGGTGAAATGAGGGCATTTGGAGCCGATTGTGGGGCATTTTGGCCCCTCGGAAGTCCAAAAAGCCTTGAAAGTGGGCCTCGTGGTGATGGGGTTCACTTGCGATCTGATTCCACTTTGTCAAGAGCCATCAATGTGTGAATCATTCTTGATGTCCCTCACCAGTCATAGCTGATGTTCCCTCCCCCACCAGCTCGGTCCCAATATTCAGTCTTGATTAGCCCTAGGGTTAGGGTCACCGAGCTGGTGGAACCAGTCTTGGTTTTATAACCTTTTTTAGTGTCTAGCGTGGACCTACCAGGTTTAGCAGCAAGCAAGCAAGCAACACGCGCGAAATGGGGAAAAATCAAAAGTCTGTTGTGGTGCTTTGGATTTGGTTGAAATTTTGGTGCATGATACCTATGGGTGTGAAGTACAACCACACAAAGTTTGAGCAAAAAACTCAACGGTGGCGGCCGGGAACAGGATTCGCAAGTGGCGGACCTCAGTTTCAAAAGCTGCAGTTCAGGGCCAAACACAGCCATTTTTGGCCCAAAAAAGCACTGTAACACATTCAAAACGGCCAAACGAAGGGAAGCGGTGGGTACACTGCACATGCAGCTTGACTTCCCCGTGTCAACGAGCTCTTTGCGGCCCTCTAACTCCATGATATGTCCCGGAAATGGCCCAAAAAGGCCCCCAGAAGCTCCAAATGCCGACAGCCACAAACCAAGAATAGGCCATATCTTTGGCTACATGGCTCAAAATGCGATTCCGAGGGCACCCACTCCACCCGCAACCCCCCACTTTTTGTGGTTTCCACCCCTCAGAATTGCCCAAACGGGCGCCTAGACCCCAATACCTAGGCCCACTAGGCCGCGGCAAGCTGCAAGCTCAAGCCCAAACAGGTGGGTGCCCCAATGGGTCAACAGGGTCTTGTAGGGCCAAAAAGATGACTTTTCTCAAAAATGATCCTACACCATGTGCGACGCTAAACCAAGTGTTTTTGGACCGTTTTGAGCTTGTGGTGGCCCATTTTGGTTATCCGAAAATCCCAAAATAGCTTTGAAAATGGGCTGTTTTGGGACCAAAAATGGGGCAAAAAGGGGTCAAAACCGCATTTTTCCAAACCTCATCCTAGACCATTTGGGGTGCACAAACGGGTGAAATGAGGGCATTTGGAGCCGATTGTGGGGCATTTTGGCCCCTCGGAAGTCCAAAAAGCCTTGAAAGTGGGCCTCGTGGTGATGGGGTTCACTTGCGATCTGATTCCACTTTGTCAAGAGCCATCAATGTGTGAATCATTCTTGATGTCCCTCACCAGTCATAGCTGATGTTCCCTCCCCCACCAGCTCGGTCCCAATATTCAGTCTTGATTAGCCCTAGGGTTAGGGTCACCGAGCTGGTGGAACCAGTCTTGGTTTTATAACCTTTTTTAGTGTCTAGCGTGGACCTACCAGGTTTAGCAGCAAGCAAGCAAGCAACACGCGCGAAATGGGGAAAAATCAAAAGTCTGTTGTGGTGCTTTGGATTTGGTTGAAATTTTGGTGCATGATACCTATGGGTGTGAAGTACAACCACACAAAGTTTGAGCAAAAAACTCAACGGTGGCGGCCGGGAACAGGATTCGCAAGTGGCGGACCTCAGTTTCAAAAGCTGCAGTTCAGGGCCAAACACAGCCATTTTTGGCCCAAAAAAGCCCTGGAACACATTCAAAACGGCCAAACGAAGGGAAGCGGTGGGTACACTGCACATGCAGCTTGACTTCCCGTGTCAACGAGCTCTTTGCGGCCCTCTAACTCCATGATATGTCCCGGAAATGGCCCAAAAAGGCCCCCAGAAGCTCCAAATGCCGACAGCCACAAACCAAGAATAGGCCATATCTTTGGCTACATGGCTCAAAATGCGATTCCGAGGGCACCCACTCCACCCGCAACCCCCCACTTTTTGTGGTTTCCACCCCTCAGAATTGCCCAAACGGGCGCCTAGACCCCAATACCTAGGCCCACTAGGCCGCGGCAAGCTGCAAGCTCAAGCCCAAACAGGTGGGTGCCCCAATGGGTCAACAGGGTCTTGTAGGGCCAAAAAGATGACTTTTCTCAAAAATGATCCTACACCATGTGCGACGCTAAACCAAGTGTTTTTGGACCGTTTTGAGCTTGTGGTGGCCCATTTTGGTCCTCCGAAAATCCCAAAATAGCTTTGAAAATGGGCTGTTTTGGGACCAAAAATGGGGCAAAAAGGGGTCAAAACCGCATTTTTCCAAACCTCATCCTAGACCATTTGGGGTGCA